>CM075863.1:9265106-10750106 GCA_038021265.1 Cyprinella venusta
TGCTAGCATGATTAGCATGTAGCTAGCATCATGCTAGCATGATTAGCATGTTGCTAACATGATTAGCATATAGCTAGCATCATGCTAACATGATTAGCATGTTACTAGCATCATGCTAACATGATTAGCATGAAGCTAGCATCATGCTAGCATGATTAACATGTAGCTAGCATCATGCTAGCATGATTAGCATGTTGATAGCATCATGCTAGCATGTTTTTAGCAAGAAGCTAACATGATTAGCATGTAGCTAACATCATACTAGCATGATTAGCATGTTGCTAGCATCATGTTAGCACAATTAGCATGTTGCTAGCATAATGCTAGCATGTTTTTAGCAACATGCTAGCATGATTAGCATGTAGCTAGCATCATGCTAGCATGATTAACATGTAGCTAGCATCATGCTAACATGATTAGCATGTTGATAGCATCATGCTAGCATGTTTTTAGCAAGAAGCTAGCATGATTAGCATGTAGCTAGCATCATACTAGCATGATTAGCATGTTGCTAGCATCATGTTAGCACAATTAGCATGTTGCTAGCATGTTTTTAGCATCATGCTAGCATGATTAACGTGTAGCTAGCATCATGCTAGCATGATTAGCATGTTGCTAGCATCATGCTAGCATGTTTTTAGCAAGAAGCTAGCATGATTAGCATGTTGCTAGCATCAAGCTAGCATGTTTTTAGCAATAAGCTAACATGATTAGCATGAAGCTAGAATAATTAGCATCATGAAAGAAAGAAAGAAAGAAAGAAAGAAAGAAAGAAAGATAGATAGATAGATAGATAGATAGATAGATAGATAGATAGATAGATAGATAGATAGATAGATAGATAGATAGAAAGATGGATAGAGTAGAAAGAAAGAAATAAAGAAAGACAAGAGAAAGAAAGAAAGAAAGAAAGAAAGAAAGAAAGAAAGAAAGAAAGAAAGATGGATAGATTTGTTAGAAAGAAAGATGGATAGATTAGTTAGAAAGAAAGATTGATAGATTAGGTAGAAAGAAAGATGGATAGATTAGTTAGAAAGATGGATGGACAGACTAGTTAGGTAGAAAGAAAGAAAGAAAGAAAGAAAGAAAGAAAGAAAGAAAGAAAGAAAGAAAGAAAAGCGAAAGAAAGGAAGAAAGATGGATAGATTAGTTAGGTAGAAAGAAAGAAAGAAAGATGGATAGATTTGTTAGAATGAAAGAACGATAGATTTGTCAGAAAGAAAGATGGATAGATTAGTTAGAAAGAAAGATGGATAGATTTGTTAGAAAGAAAGAACGATAGATTTGTCAGAAAGAAAGATGGATAGATTAGTTAGAAAGAAAGATGGATAGATTTGTTAGAAAGAAAGAACGATAGATTAGTTAGAAAGAAAGATGGATAGATTAGTTAGGTAGAAAGAAAGAAAGAAAGAAAGAAAGAAAGAAAGAAAGAAAGAAAGAAAGAAAGAAAGAAAGATGGATAGATTGGTTAGAAAAAAAGATGGATAGATTTGTTAGAAAGAAAGATGGATAGATTTGATATAATGAAAGATGGACAGATTATTTAGAAAGAAAGATTGATAGATTAGTTAGAAAGAAAGATGGATAGATTAGTTAGAAAGAAAGATGGATAGATTAGTTAGGTAGAAAGAAAGAAAGAAAGAAAGAAAGAAAGAAAGAAAGAAAGAAAGAAAGAAAGAAAGAAAGAAATATTAAATAGATAGATAGATAGATAGATAGATAGATAGATAGATAGATAGATAGATAGATAGATAGATAGATAGATAGATAGATAGATAGATAGATAGATAGAGTTCATTAGTACATATAGAATGGTAGTTTAATTGAGTCTAGAGGTGCGTTCCATTCGACAGGGTCCCTATGCAATGTTCACTGCTCCCTACTCCCTGAACACGGTATATCAGTTGAAGTGGACTTCACTGACTTCCTGTGAAGTGATGTATCGATGTTCCCTTATTCCCTATGCAGTTTGCAGTGCCCTTTGAACTGAACATGTTTGTTCCCTTCGAATTGGAATCTCACTTAAAATGGCGAAATACCCTGTGAAGTCCACTTCGCAGTCCACTTACGGTCGAATGGAACGCAGCTTAGGACTTCAGGGAATTTAGATTTGACTTTTTGTGGTACGCTATTGGGCCACCGTAGTCTTGGCTCAATTTGACCATGCTGCAATGAAAGTCAATGGGATTTTTATGATTTTTAATATTAATTTTTAAGAAATCTGAAAGTCGAATCAGTCTAAAAAGATATAGCAACTCGAGTCAGAACAGTCTGAAGGTCTGACCCGAGTTTGGAGTTTGTAGAGTTAAAGCTCTAGGAGGAGTAGCAGTCAGAAAATTTTGAGTAAGAAGAATAATAATAATAATAATAAGTTTAAATAGGATTTCAGTAAGTTGGCTTTCACAAGCCAACTTAACTAGAAAAAAAAGTTTGATGACACAAACTTTAAGTTGGCTTGAGAAAGCCAGACCAGAGAGTTTGAAGAAGTTTAAAGTAGTTTGAAAGATAGATTAGTTAGAAAGAATGAATAGATAGATAGAGAGAAAGATGAGTTTCAATGAAAGACAGAAAGATTAGTTAAATAAATGGATTAGTTAGAAAGAAAGAGAGATAGATAGATAGATAGATAGAAAGAAAGAAAGAAAGAAAGAAAGAAAGATAGATAGATATATAGATAGATAGATAGATAGATAGATAGATAGATAGATAGATAGATAGATAGATAGATAGATCTAACATGTTTTACCAAGAAGCCAGCATGATCAGCATGTAGCTAACATGATTAGCATGCTGTTAGCATCATGCTAACACAATTAGCATTTTGTGAACATCATGCAAGCATGTTTTTACCAAGAACCTATCATGATTAGCCTGTAGCTAGCATGATCCTAACATGATTAGCATGTAGCTAGCATGATTAGCATATTGCTAGCATCAAGCTAATACAATTCGCATGTTGTTAGCATCATGCTAGCATGTTTTTATCAAGAAGCTAGCATGATTAGCATGTAATTAGCATAATGCTAGCATTATTAGCATGTTGCTAGCATGATGTTAACATGATTAGCATGTTGCTACCATAATGCTAGCACAATTAGCATGTTGTTAGAATCATGCTAGAGTGTTATTTACCAAGAAGCTAACATGATTTGCATGTAGCTAGCATGATGCCAGCATAATTAACATGTTGCTAGCATCATGTTAACACAATTAACATGTTGTTAGTATCATGCTAGTATGTTTTTAGCAAGAAGCTGACATGATTAGCATGTAGCTAGCAAGATGCTAACATTAATAACATGTTGTTAACATGATGCTAACACGATTAGCATATTGCTAACATGCTAACATGTTTTTAACAAGAAGCTAGCACAATTAACATGTTGCTAGCATGTTTTAGCAAGAAGCTAGCACAATTAGTATGTTGCTAGCATAATGCTAGCATGTTTTTAGCAAGAAGCTAGCATGATTAGCATGTAGCTAGCATCATGCTAGCATGATTAGCATGTAGCTAGCATCATGCTAGCATGATTAGCATGTTACTAGCATCATGCTAACATGATTAGCATGAAGCTAGCATCAAGCTAGCATGATTAACATGTAGCTAGCATCATGCTAGCATGATTAGCATGTTGATAGCATCATGCTAGCATGTTTTTAGCAAGAAGCTAACATGATTAGCATGTAGCTAACATCATACTAGCATGATTAGCATGTTGCTAGCATCATGTTAGCACAATTAGCATGTTGCTAGCATAATGCTAGCATGTTTTTAGCATCATGCTAGCATGATTAGCATGTTCATAGCATCATGCTAGCATGTTTTTAGCAAGAAGCTAGCATGATTAGCATGTAGCTAACATCATACTAGCATGATTAGCATGTTGCTAGCATCATGCTAGCATGATTACCATGTTGCTAACAAGAAGCTAGCATGATTAGCATGTAGCTAGCATCATGCTAGCAAGTTTTTAGCAAGAAGCTAGCATGATTAGCATGTAGCTAACATCATGCTAGCATGTTTTTAGCAAAAAGATAGCATGATTAGCATGTAGCTAACATCATGCTAGCATGATTAGCATGTTGCTAGCATCATGTTAGCACAATTAGCATGTTGCTAGCATGTTTTTAGCATCATGCTAGCATGATTAACGTGTAGCTAGCATCATGCTAGCATGATTAGCATGTTGCTAGCATCATGCTAGCATGTTTTTAGCAATAAGCTAACATGATTAGCATGAAGCTAGAATAATTAGCATCATGAAAGAAAGAAAGAAAGAAAGAAAGAAAGAAAGAAAGAAAGAAAGAAAGAAAGAAAGAAAGAAGGATGGATAGATTAGTTAGGTAGAAAGAAAGAAAGAAAGAAAGAAAGAAAGAAAGAAAGAAAGAAAGAAAGAAAGAAAGAAAGATAGATAGATAGATAGATAGATAGATAGATAGATAGATAGAAAGAAAGATGGATAGAGTAGAAAGAAAGAAAGAAAGAAAGAAAGAAAGAAAGAAAGAAAGATGGATAGATTTGTTAGAAAGAAAGATGGATAGATTAGTTAGAAAGATGGATGGACAGACTAGTTAGGTAGAAAGAAAGAAAGAAAGAAAGAAAGAAAGAAAGAAAGAAAGAAAGAAAGAAAGAAAAGCGAAAGAAAGGAAGAAAGATGGATAGATTAGTTAGGTAGAAAGAAAGAAAGAAAGATGGATAGATTTGTTAGAATGAAAGAACGATAGATTTGTCAGAAAGAAAGATGGATAGATTAGTTAGAAAGAAAGATGGATAGATTTGTTAGAAAGAAAGAAAGAAAGAAAGAAAGAAAGAAAGAAAGAAAGAAAGAAAGAAAGAGAGAAAGAAAGAAAGAGAGAGAAAGAAAGAAAGAAAATGAAAGAAAGAAAATGAAAGAAAGAAAGAAAGAAAGATGGATAGATTAGTTAGAAAGAAAGATGGATAGATTTGTTAGAAAGAAAGATGGATAGATTTGTTAGAAAGAAAGATGGACAGATTATTTAGAAAGAAAGATTGATAGATTAGTTAGAAAGAAAGATGGATAGATTAGTTAGGTAGAAAGAAAGAAAGAAAGAAAGAAAGAAAGAAGAGAGAAAGAAAGAAAGAAAGAAAAAAAGAAAGAAAGAAAGAAAGAAAGAAAGAAAGAAAGAAAGAAAGAAAGAAAGGAAAAGAAAAGAGAAAGAAAGGAAGAAAGATGGATAGATTAGAAAGAAAGAAAGAAAGATTAAGTAGATAGATAGATAGATAGATAGATAGATAGATAGATAGATAGATAGATAGATAGATAGATAGATAGATAGATAGATAGATTAGGTAGAAGGAAAGAAAGTAAGATGGATAGAATAGTTAGGTAGAAAGAAAGGACGATAGATTTGTTAGAAAGAAAGATGGATAGATTTAACAAAGAAAGATTGATAGATTAGTTAGAAAGAAAGAAAGAAAGATGGATAGATTAGTTAGAAAGAAAGATGGATAGATTAGTTAGAAAGAAAGATGGATAGATTTGTTAGAAAGAAAGATGGATAGATTAGTTAGAAAGAAAGAAAGAAAGAAAGAAAGAAAGAAAGAAAGAAAGAAAGAAAGAAATATTAAATAGATAGATAGATAGATAGATAGATAGATAGATAGATAGATAGATAGATAGATAGATAGATAGATAGATAGATAGAGTTCATTAGTACATATAGAATGGTAGTTTAATTGAGTCTAGGACTTCAGGGAATTTAGATTTGAGTTTTTGTGGTACGCTATTGGGCCACCGTAGTCTTGGCTCAATTTGACCATGCTGCAATGAAAGTCAATGGGATTTTTATGATTTTTAATATTAATTTTTAAGAAATCTGAAAGTCGAATCAGTCTAAAAAGATATAGCAACTCGAGTCAGAACAGTCTGAAGGTCTGACCCGAGTTTGGAGTTTGTAGAGTTAAAGCTCTAGGAGGAGTAGCAGTCAGAAAATTTTGAGTAAGAAGAATAATAATAACTAGAATGTACATTTCCAGAAGAAAATGTGAAGTGGTGCTTGCAGTGGCAAAACTCACCACCCGGTTGCTAGGGTGTGGTACATTATTAAATACCAGCCAACAACCATGTTTGTAAAATGTTGTGGTGCTAAGATATGGCTTAGTCATCTGAGATATGGCTTATTCATGTGTTTGTGTGGTCACTAGGGTACACTAGATGGTTGCTATGGTGTGATTATACAGTTTATGAGATTATATTTAAAGACTAGTTGACAGTCTAAGTAAAAAAAGTCAAAATCCATGTTTCCTCTATTTTCTGGAGCTGAGATATGGCTTGAATATATTGTTTTATGGTTGCTAGGCTGCCCTAAGTGGTTGCTAGGGCGTGAATATGAAGTTATTATGTCACTACTTGTTGGCTGCATGATAGGCTGAGTCAAAAGAGCCCAACACCAAGTCTCTATGACCTTCTGGTGGAAAGATATGATCTCACAAATTTGGTGCCAATGTTAAGTCTATGGGACTTTTTTCGGCCGATTTATCGCCCGACAGACGAACATCGTACAACCGATTGCTTAGAAAAGTCATAGCACACCTCTCCTCAATGAACCGGTCGATTTGACACCTCATTCAAGGGTCTATGACAAAAAATGCGGGAGGAGTAGCGTGCCAAAGTTTTGTCTAGGAGAATAGTAATCACAACACTAGAATGTACATTTCCAGAAGAAAATGTGAAGTGGTGCTTGCAGTGGCAAAACTCACCACCCGGTTGCTAGGGTGTTCTGGGTGGTTGCTACGGTGTTCTGGTTGGTTGCTTGGTGGTTGTTAGTTGGTTGCTAGGGTGTTCTGGGGTATTGCTAGGGTGTTGCTAGGGTGTTCTGGGTGGTTGCTAGGCTGTTGCTAGGCCGTTGCTAGGGTGTCTGGGTGGTTGCTAGGGTGTTGCTAGGTGGTTGCTAGGGTGTTCTGGGTGGTTGCTAGGGTGTTGCTAGGTGGTTGCTAGGGTTTTCTGGGTCGTTGCTAGGGTGTTGCTAGGTGGTTGCTAGGGTGTTCTGGATGGTTGCTAGGGTGTTGCTAGGCAGTTGCAAGTGTGTTCTGGGTGGTTGCTAGGGTGTTACTAGGTGGTTGCTAGGGTGTTCTTGATAGTTGCTAGGGTGTTGCTAGGCGGTTGCTAGGGTGTTCTGGATAGTTGCTAGGCGGTTGCTAGGGTGTTCTGGGTGGTTGCTAGGCGGTTGCTAGGGTGTTCTGGGTGGTTGCTATGGTGTTGCTAGGGTGTTCTGGGTGGTTGCTATGGTGTTGCTAGGTGGTTGCTAGGGTATTCTGGGTGGTTGCTATGGTGTTACTAGGTGGTTGGTAGTGTTCACAGATGGTTACTATAGAGTTTTTATAATGTTCATGGCATGATTTAGCACTTAGCTAATCAATATTAGCATGTAGCTATTCACTGCTAGCATGTGTAGCATGTAGCAAGTCCTCTTTGCTAGCATGAGTAAAAAGAGCCAACCCCCATCTCTATATGATGTTTTGATGCAGAGATATAGGTCTTGCAAAACAGTTGCTAGGGTACTCTATTTGGTTGCTAGGGAGTGGCTTGGCAGCTGCCAATCATGAAGCTCTAAAGTCAATGTGAATATATAAACCAACCCCCATCTCTATACGATGTTTTGATGCAGAGATATAGGTCTTGAAAATGGTTGCTAGGGTACTCTTTTTGGTTGCTAGGGAGTGGCTTGGCAGCTGCCAATCATTAATCTCCAAAGGCTGCTTGTCAGTATGAATGATATAAACCAACTCCCATGCCTGTATGACATTCAGAATGGAAGATATCCCTCTTTGGATTTTGGTTGCTAAGGTGCTTGACAATGGTTGCTAGGGCAAGACCAGTAAGTGTTGAGGTGATTCAGGATTGGCTGTTTGCTGGCCCGAGTCAAACGAGCCCACCCTCATGTTTCTATGACACTTATATCCTGAGATATCCCTTTGATCTCTTTTAATGGAAGTCTATGGAACTTGTTGCTAAGGAGCTCTAAATGGTTGCTAGGGCATGGCTTGATAGCTTCAGATTGATCCTGAGAGACTGATTGGCCGTCTGAGTAAAATGAGCCCGCCCCCTTGTCTCTATGACACTGTGATCCAGAGTTATGTTCAATACAAAATCCCTATGCAATTTACCATAGTAGGAAAAACACATGCATTTGATGGGACGTCCTTCACCATAGTAAGTCAATGGGGAAATTTTGGGCAGCCCCTGCCCCCCAGGGGTGCAACTTTTACCCCATTGTGAGGTATATTCTTACAGAGCCTGCCAGCCTCTTCAAATGTGGTAAATTACACGTTTCTGCGACACCCTCGTTTGTAGCTATGAGTCGTCAAAGTTTTTCGCAATGTTAAGTCAATGGGCCTTTTTTTGGCCGGTTTTTCGCCCCTGGGGCGAACATCGTACCCCCGATCTCTTAGAAAAGTCATAGCACACCTCTCCTAAATGAGCCGGTCGATTTGACACCTTACCCATGGGTCTGTGACAAAAGCTGCGGGAGGAGTAGCGTGCCAAAAAAGTGCACGGAAGTTAAAAAAAAATAATAAGTATGGAGGATAACAATAGTGTTGCTTTGCAAGCACCACTAACTAGAATGTACATTTCCAGAAGAAAATGTGAAGTGGTGCTTGCAGTGGCAAAACTCACCACCCGGTTGCTAGGGTGTTCTGGGTGGTTGCTAGGGTGTTTCTAGGTGGTTGCTAGGGTGTTTCTAGGGTGTTTTGAGTGGTTGCTAGGGTGTTGCTAGGTGGTTGCTAGGCAGTTGCACGGGTGTTCTGGGTGGTTGCTAGGGTGTTGCTAGTTGGTTGCTAGCGTGTTCTGAGCGGTTGCTAGGTGGTTGCTAGGGTGTTCTGGGTGGTTGCTAGGGTGTTGCTAGGTGGTTACTAGGGTGTTCTGAGTGGTTGCTATGTGGTTGCTAAGTGGTTGCTATGGTGTTCTGAGTGGTTGCTAGGTGGTTGCTAGGGTGTTGCTAAGGTGTTCTGAGTGGTTGCTATGCAGTTGCTAACTGGTTGCTAGGGTGTTGCTAGGGTGTTCTGAGTGGTTGCTAGGTTGTTGGTAGGGTGTTCTGGGTGGTTGCTATGGTGTTGCTAGGTGGTTGCTAGGGTGTTCTGGGTGGATGCTAGGTGGTTGCTAGGGTGTTCTAGGTGGTTGCTAGGCGGTTGCTATGGTTTTCTGCATGGTTGCTATGGTGTTGCTAGGTGGTTGCTAGGGTATTCTGGGTGGTTGCTATGGTATTCTGGGTGGTTGCTATGGTGTTACTAGGTGGTTGTGAGTGTTCACAGATGGTTACTATAGAGTTGTTATAATGTTCATGGCATGATTTTGCACTTAGCTAATCAATATTAGCATGTAGCTATTCACTGCTAGCATGTGTAACATGTAGCAAGTCCTGTTTGCTAGCATGAGTAAAAAGATCCAACCCCCATCTCTATACGATGTTTTGATGCAGAGATGTAGGTCTTACAAAATGGTTGCTAGGGTAATCTGTTTGGTTGCTAGGGAGTGGCTTGTCAGCTGCCAATCATGAAGCTCCAAAGTCAATGTGAATTCATAAACCAACCCCCATCTCTATACGATGTTTTGATACAGAGTTATAGGTCTTGCAAAATGGTTGCTAGGGTACTCTGTTTGGTTGCTAGGGAGTGGCTTGGCAGCTGCCAATCATGAAACACCAAAGGCTGCTGGTCAGTATGAATTATATAAACCAACTCCCATGCCTGTATGACATTCAGAATGGAAGATATCCCTTTTTGGATTTTGGTTGCTAAGGTGCTAGACAATGGTTGCTAGGGCGTGACCAGTAAGTGTAGAGGTGATTCAGGATTGGCTGTTTGCTGGCCCGAGTCAAACAAGCCCATCCTCATGTTTCTATGACACTTATATCCTGAGATATCCCTTTCATCTTTTTTAATGGAAGTCTATGGGGTTGTTGCTAAGGTGTGGTAAATGGTTGCTAGGGCGTGGCTTAATAGCTTCACAATGATCCTGAGAGACTGATTGGTCGTCTGAGTAAAATGAGCCCGCCCCTTTGTCTCTACGACACTGTGATCCAGAGCTATGTCCAATACAAAATCCCTATGCAATTTACCATAGTAGGAAAAACACATGCATTTGATGGGACGTCCTTCACCATAGTAAGTCAATGGGGGAAACTTTGGGCCCCTCCTGCCCCCCAGGGGTGCAACTTTTTCCCCATTGTGAGGTATATTCTTAAAGAGCCTGCCAGCCTCTTCAAATGTGGCAAATCACACGTTTTTCCGAAATCGTTGTTGGGAGCTATGAGTCGTCAAAGTTTGTCGCAATGTTAAGTCTATGGGATTTTTTGGAAATTCGTTCGCCCCTGGGGCGGACACCGTACCCCCGATCTCTTATAAAAGTGATATGACAATTCTCCTCAATAGGCCGCACGATTCGATGCCTCATATATGTGTCTGTGACAAAAACTGTGGACGTAGGAGGGCGCCAAAATTTTTCCTGGAATAGTATAATGCTATACTAGAAATTTTGAATGGGAAAAAATTTTGGGGAGCTCCTGCCCCCCAGGGGTGCAACTTTTACACCATTGTGAGGTATTTTCTTAAAGAGCCTGTCAGCCTCTTCAAATGTGGTAAATCGCAGGTTTCTGCGAAATCCTCGCTCAGAGTTATGAGTCGCCAAAATTTGTCGTAATGTTAAGTCTATGGGATTTTTTGGGCCGTTTTTCGCCCCTGGGGCGACCATCGTACCCCCGATTGCTTAGAAAAGTCATAGCACACCATTCCCGAACAGGCCGCACGTTTTGACAACTCATTCATGGGTCTGTGACAAAAACTGCGGGAGGAGTAGCGTGCCGAAATTTTGTCCGGAAGAATAATAAAAATAACTAGAATGTACATTTCCAGAAGAAAATGTGAAGTGGTGCTTGCAGTGGCAAAACTCACCACCCGGTTGCTAGGGTGTTCTGGGTGGTTGCTACGGTGTTCTGGGTGGTTGCTAGGCGGTTGTTAGGGTATTCTTGGTGGTTGCTATGGTGTTGCTATGCGGCTGCTATGGTATTATGGGTGGGTGCTAAGGTACTCTGAGTGGTTGCTAAGGTGTTGCTAGGTGGTTGCTAAGGTGTTCTCTGTGGTTGCTATGGTGTTGCTACGCGGTTACTAGGGTGTTCTTGGTGGTTGCTAGGTGGTTGCTAGGGTGTTGCTAGGTGGTTGCTAGGGTGTTCTGGGTGGTTGCTTGGTGGTTGCTAGAGTGTTGCTAGGTGGTTGCTAGGGTGTTGCTAGGTTGTTCTGGGTGGTTGCTAGGGTGTTGCTAGGTGGTTGCCAGGGTGTTGCTAAGGTGTTCTGGATGGTTTGTAGGGTGTTGCTAGGCGGTTGCTAGGGTGTCTAGGTGGTTGCTAGGTTGTTGCTAGGTGGTTGCTAGGGTGTTGGTAGGCGGTTGTTAGGGTGTTGTTAGGCGGTTGCTAGGGTATTCTGGGTGGTTGCTAGGGTGTTGCTAGGCAGTTGTTATGGTGTTCTGGGTGGTTGCTAGGGTGTTGCTAGGTGGTTGCTAGGGTGTTCTGGATGGTTGCTATGGTGTTGCTAGGCCGTTACTATGATGTTCTGGGTGGTTGCTATGGTGTTGCTAGGCGGTTGCTAGGGTGTTATGGGTGGTTTCTAGGCGGTTGCTAGGCGGTTACTAGGGTGTTATGGGTGGTTTCTAGGCGGTTGCTAGGCGGTTGCTAGGGTGTTGCTAGGTGGTTGCTAGGGTGTTGCTAGGGTGTTATGGGTGGTTGCTAGGGTGTTGCTAGGCGGTTGCTAGGGTGTTCTGAGTGGTTGCTAGGCGGTTGCTAGGCGGTTGCTAGGGTGTTCTGGCTGGTTGCTATGGTGTTCTGGGTGGTTGCTAGGGTGTTGCTAGGTGGTTGCTAGGGTGTTCTGGGTGGTTGCTAGGGTGTTGCTAGGCAGTTGCTAGGGTGTTCTGAATGGTTGCTAGGGTGTTGCTAGGCAGTTGCTAGGGTGTTCTGGGTGGTTGCTATGGTGTCGCTAGGCGGTTGCTAGGGTGTTCTGGATGGTTGCTAGGGTGTTGCTAGGGTGTTCTGGGTGGTTGCTATTGTGTTGCTAGGTGGTTGGTAGTTTTCACAGATGGTTACCATAGAGTTTTTATAATGTTCATGGCATGATTTAGCACTTAGCTAATCAATATTAGCATGTAGCTATTCACTGCTAGCATGTGTAGCATGTAGCAAGTCCTGTTTGCTAGCATGATTAAAAAGATCCAACCCCCATCTGTTTACGATGTTTTGATGCAGAGATATAGGTCTTGCAAAACGGTTGCTAGGGTAATCTGTTTGGTTGCTAGGGAGTGGCTTGGCAGCTGCCAATCATGAAGCTTCAAAGTCAATGTGAATGCATAAACCAACCCCCATCTCGTTACGATGTTTTGATGCAGAGATATACGTCTTGAAAAATGGTTGCTAGGGTACTCTGTTTGGTTGCTAGGGAGTGGCTTGGTAGCTGCCAATTATGAAATTCCAAAGGCTGCTTGTCAGTATGAATGATATAAACCAACTCCCATGCCTGTATGACATTCAGAATGGAAGATATCCCTCTTTGGATTTTGGTTGCTAAGGTGCTTGATAATGGTTGCTAGGGCGTTGCCAGTAAGTGTTGAGGTGATTCAGGATTGGCTGTTTGCTGGCCCAAGTCAAACGAGCCCACCCTTATATTTCTATGACACTTATACCCTGAGATATCCCTTTGATCTTTTTTAATGGAAGTCTATGGGAGTTGTTGCTAAGGTGTGCTAAATGGTTGCTAGGGCGTGGCTTTATAGCTTCACAGTGATCCTGAGAGACTGATTGGCCGTCTGAGTAAAATGAGCCCGCCCCTTTGTCTCTACGACACTGTGATCCAGAGCTATGTTCAATACAAAATCCCTATGCAATTTACCATAGTAGGAAAAACACATGCATTTGATGGGACGTCCTTCACCATAGTAAGTCAATGGGGAAACTTTGGGCCCCTCCTGCCCCCCAGGGGTGCAACTTTTACCCCATTGTGTGGTATGTTCTTACAGAGTCTGTCAGCCTCTTCAAATGTGGTAAATTACACGTTTCTGCGAAATCCTCGTTCTGAGCTACGACTCGTCAAAGTTTGACGCAATGTTAAGTCTATGGGATTTTTTTCGGCCGTTTTTCGCCCCTGGGGCGACCATCGTACCCCCGATCGCTTAGAAAAGTCATAGCACACCATTCCCGAACAGGCCGCACGTTTTGACACCTCATTCATGGGTCTGTGACAAAAACTGCGGGAGGAGTAGCGCGCCGAAATTTGTGTGGAAGAAAAAAAAAAAAGAAAATAATAAGTATGGAGGATAACAATAGTGTTGCTTTGCAAGCACCACTAATAAATAACATTGGGGTCTATGGGGAAAATTTGGGGAGCTCCCGCCCCCCAGGGGTGCAACTTTTACCCCATTGTGAGGTATGTTCTTACAGAGCCTGTCAGCCTCTTCAAATGTGGTAAATCGCAGGCTTCTGTGAAATCCGAGCTCAGAGCTATGACTCGTCAAAGTTTGTCGCAATGTTAAGTCTATGGGATTTTTTGGAAATTCGTTCGCCCCTGGGGCGAACATCGTACCCCCGATCGCTTAGAAAAGTCATAGCACACTATTCCCGAATAATCCGCACGTTTTGAGATCTCATTCATGGGTCTGTGACAAAAACTGCGGGAGGAGTAGCGTGCCGAAATTTTTGGCCGACCCAAAAAACACAATAGTAATAGTGTTGCTTTGCAAGCACCACTAATAAATAACATTGGGGTCTATGGGGAAAATTTGGGGAGCTCCTGCCCCCCAGGGGTGCAACTTTTACCCCATTGTGAGGTATGTTCTTACAGAGCCTGTCAGCCTCTTCAAATGTGGTAAATCGCAGGCTTCTGTGAAATCCGAGCTCAGAGCTATGACTCGTCAAAGTTTGTCGCAATGTTAAGTCTATGGGATTTTTTGGAAATTCGTTCGCCCCTGGGGCGAACATCGTACCCCCGATCGCTTAGAAAAGTCATAGCACACCATTCCCGAATAATCCGCACGTTTTGAGACCTCATTCATGGGTCTGTGACAAAAACTGCGAGAGCAGTAGCGTGCCGAAATTTTTGGCCGACCCAAAAAACACAATAGTAATAGTGTTGCTTTGCAAGCACCACTAACTAGAATGTACATTTCCAGAAGAAAATGTGAAGTGGTGCTTGCAGTGGCAAAACTCACCACCCGGTTGCTAGAGTGTGGTACATTATTGCATATGAGCCAACAACCATGTCTGTACGATATTTTGGTGCTGAGATATGGCTTATTCATGTGTTTGTTTGGTTACTAGGGTACTCTATATGGTTGCTATGGTGTGATTATACAGTTTATGATATTATATTTAAAGACTAGTTGACAGTCTAAGTCAAAAAAGTCAAAATCCATGTTTCCTCTATTTTCTGGAGCTGAGAAATGGCTTGAATATGTTGTTTTATGGTTGCTAGGCTGCCCTAACTGGTTGCTAGGGGCTAAATATGAAGTTATTATGTCACTACTTATTGGCTGCTTGACAGGCCGAATCAAAAAAGCCCAACCCCTAGTCTCTTTGACCTTCTGGTCAAAAGATATGATCTCACAAATTTTGTGTCAATGTTAAGTCTATGGGACTTTTTTCGGCTGATTTATCGCCCGCCGGACGAACATCGTACACCCAATCTCTTAGAAAAGTCATAGCACACCTCTCCTTAACGAGCCGGTCGATTTAACACCTCATTCATGGGTCTACGACAAAAAATGTGGGAGGAGTAGCATGCCAAAGTTTTGTCTAGTAGAATAGTAATCACAACACTAGAATGTACATTTCCAGAAGAAAATGTGAAGTGGTGCTTGCAGTGGCAAAACTCACCACCCGGTTGCTAGAGTGTGGCACATGTTTGCATACGAGACACCAAACACGTCTGTACAATGTTTTTGTGATGAGATATGGCTTATTCGTGTTTTCAGGTGGTTACTAGGGTACTCAATATGGTTGCTATGGTGTGCTTATACAGTCTTTGAGATAATATTTAAAGACTAGCTGACAGTCTGAGTCAAAAAATGCAAAATCCATGTTTCTTCTATTTTCTGGAACTGAAATATGGCCTGAATACGTTGTTTTATGGTTGCTAGGCTGCCCTAAGTGGTTGCTAGGGTGTGAATATGAAGTTGTTATGTCACTACTTGTTGGCTGCATGACAGGCCAAGTCAAAAGAGCCCAACCCCAAGTCTCTATGACCTTCTGACCAAAAGATATGATCTCACAAATTTTGTGCCAATGTTAAGTCTATTGGACTTTTTTTGGCCGATTTATCGCCCGCCAGACGAACATCGTACAACCGATCGCTTAGAAAAGTCATAGCACACCTCTCCTCAATTAACCGGTCGATTTGACACCCCATTCAAGGGTCTATGACAAAAAATGCGGGAGGAGTAGTGTGCCAAAGTTTTGTCCAGGAGAATAGTAATCACAACACTAGAATGTACATTTCCAGAAGAAAATGTGAAGTGGTGCTTGCAGTGGCAAAACTCACCACCCGGTTTCTAGAGTGTGGTAAAAAATTCTATACAAGCCAACAACCATGCCTGTGCGATATTCTGGTGCTGAGATATGGCGTATTCATGTGTTTGTAGGGTTGCTAGGGTACCCTATGTGGTTGCTATGTTGTGATTATACAATGTATTAGATGATATTTAAAGACTAGTCGACAGCCTAAGTAAAAAAAGGCAAACTCCATGTTTCTTCTATTTTCTGGAGCTGAGATATGGCTTGATTATGTTGTTTTATGGTTGCTAGGCTGCCCTAAGTGGTTGCTAGGGCACGAATATGAAGTTATTATGTCAAAATTTGTTGGCGGCATGATAGGCCGAGTCAAAAGAGCCCAGCCCCAAGTCTCTGTGACCTTCTGGTGAAAAGATATGTTCTCACAAACTTTCTGCCAATGTTAAGTCTATGGGAATTTTTTCATTCGATTTATCGCCCGCCATACGGACATCGTACAACCGATCGCTTAGAAAAGTCATAGCACACCTCTCCTCAATAAACCTGTCGATTTGACACCTCATTCAAGGGTCTATGACAAAAAATGCGGGAGGAGTAGCATGCCAAAGTTTTGTCTAGGAGAATAGTAATCACAACACTAGAATGTACATTTCCAGAAGAAAATGTGAAGTGGTGCTTGCAGTGGCAAAACTCACCACCCGGTTGCTAGAGTCTGGTACAGAATTCCATACAAGCCAACAACCATGCCTGGACGATGTTCTGGTGCTGAGATATGGCTTATTCATGTGTTTGTAGGGTTGCTAGGGTACCCTATGTGGTTGCTATGGTGTGCTTATACAGTTTATGAGAAAATATTTAAAGAGTAGTTGAGAGTCTGAGTCAAAAAGGCAAAACTCCATGTTTCTTCTATTTTCTGGAGCTGAGATATGCCTTGAATATGTTGTTTTATGGTTGCTAGGGTGCCCTAAGTGGTTGCTAGGGGCTAAATATGAAGTTATTATGTCACTACTTATTGGCTGCTTGACAGGCCGAATCAAAAGAGCCCAACCCCAAGTCTCTGTGACCTTCTGGTCAAAAGATATGATATAACAAATTTTGTGCCAATGTTAAGTCTATGGGAATTTTTTCGTCTTATTTATCGCCCGCCAGACAAACATCGTACACCCGATCTCTTAGAAAAGTCATAGCACACCTCTCCTCAATGAGCCGGTCGATTTGACACCTCATTCGTGGGTCTACGACAAAAAATGCGGGAGGAGTAGCATGCCAAAGTTTTGTCTAGGAGAATAGTAATCACAACACTAGAATGTACATTTCCAGAAGAAAATGTGAAGTGGTGCTTGCAGTGGCAAAACTCACCACCCGGTTGCTAGGGTGTTCTGGGTGGTTGCTAGGGTGTTGCTAGGGTGTTCTGGGTGGTTGCTAGGGTGTTGCTAGGGTGTTGCTAGGCGGTTGCTGGGGTTTTCTGGGTGGTTGCTAGGGTGTTCTGAGTGGTTGCTAGGGTGTTGCTAAGGTGTTCTGGATGGTTGCTAGGCGGTTGCTAGGGTGTTATGGGTGGTTTCTAGGCGGTTGCTAGGCGGTTGCTAGGGTGTTGCTAGGTGGTTGCTAGGGTGTTGCTAGGGTGTTATGGGTGGTTGCTAGGGTGTTGCTAGGCGGTTGCTAGGGTGTTCTGAGTGGTTGCTAGGCGGTTGCTAGGCGGTTGCTAGGGTGTTCTGGCTGGTTGCTATGGTGTTCTGTGTGGTTGCTAGGGTGTTGCTAGGTGGTTGCTAGGGTGTTGCTAGGCAGTTGCTAGGGTGTTCTGGATGGTTGCTAGGGTGTTGCTAGGCAGTTGCTAGGGTGTTCTGGGTGGTTGCTATGGTGTCGCTAGGCGGTTGCTAGGGTGTTCTGGATGGTTGCTAGGGTGTTGCTAGGGTGTTCTGGGTGGTTGCTATTGTGTTGCTAGGTGGTTGGTAGTTTTCACAGATGGTTACCATAGAGTTTTTATAATGTTCACTGCATGATTTAGCACTTAGCTATTCAATATTAGCATGTAGCTATTCACTGCTAGCATGTGTAGCATGTAGCAAGTCCTGTTTGCTAGCATGATTAAAAAGATCCAACCCCCATCTGTTTACGATGTTTTGATGCAGAGATATAGGTCTTGCAAAACGGTTGCTAGGGTAATCTGTTTGGTTGCTAGGGAGTGGCTTGGCAGTTGCCAATCATGAAGCTTCAAAGTCAATGTGAATGCATAAACCAACCCCCATCTCGTTACGATGTTTTGATGCAGAGATATACGTATTGAAAAATGGTTGCTAGGGTACTCTGTTTGGTTGCTAGGGAGTGGCTTGGTAGCTGCCAATTATGAAATTCCAAAGGCTGCTTGTCAGTATGAATGATATAAACCAACTCCCATGCCTGTATGACATTCAGAATGGAAGATATCCCTCTTTGGATTTTGGTTGCTAAGGTGCTTGATAATGGTTGCTAGGGCGTTGCCAGTAAGTGTTGAGGTGATTCAGGATTGGCTGTTTGCTGGCCCAAGTCAAACGAGCCCACCCTTATATTTCTATGACACTTATACCCTGAGATATCCCTTTGATCTTTTTTAATGGAAGTCTATGGGAGTTGTTGCTAAGGTGTGCTAAATGGTTGCTAGGGCGTGGCTTTATAGCTTCACAGTGATCCTGAGAGACTGATTGGCCGTCTGAGTAAAATGAGCCCGCCCCTTTGTCTCTACGACACTGTGATCTAGAGCTATGTTCAATACAAAATCCCTATGCAATTTACCATAGTAGGAAAAACACATGCATTTGATGGGACGTCCTTCACCATAGTAAGTCAATGGGGAAACTTTGGGCCCCTCCTGCCCCCCAGGGGTGCAACTTTTACCCCATTGTGTGGTATGTTCTTACAGAGTCTGTCAGCCTCTTCAAATGTGGTAAATTACACGTTTCTGCGAAATCCTCGTTCTGAGCTACGACTCGTCAAAGTTTGACGCAATGTTAAGTCTATGGGATTTTTTTCGGCCGTTTTTCGCCCCTGGGGCGACCATCGTACCCCCGATCGCTTAGAAAAGTCATAGCACACCATTCCCGAACAGGCCGCACGTTTTGACACCTCATTCATGGGTCTGTGACAAAAACTGCGGGAGGAGTAGCGCGCCGAAATTTGTGTGGAAGAAAAAAAAAAAAGAAAATAATAAGTATGGAGGATAACAATAGTGTTGCTTTGCAAGCACCACTAACTAGAATGTACATTTCCAGAAGAAAATGTGAAGTGGTGCTTGCAGTGACAAAACTCACCACCCGGTTGCTAGGGTGTTCTGGGTAGTTACTAGGGTGTTGCTAGGTGGTTGCTAGGGTGTTTCTAGGGTGTTCTGGATGGTTGCTAGGGTGTTGCTAGGTGGTTGCTAGGGTGTTGCTAGGGTGTTGCTAGGCGGTTGCTAGGGTATTCTGGGTGGTTGCTAGGGTGTTGCTAGGTGGTTGCTAGGGTGTTCTGGTTGGTTGCTAGGGTGTTGCTAGGCAGTTGCTAGGGTGTTCCGGGTGGTTGCTAGGGTGTTGCTAGGTGGTTGCTAGGGTGTTCTGGATGGTTGCTAGGGTGTTGCTAGGCAGTTGCTAGGGTGTTCTGGGTGGTTTCTAGGTGGTTGCTAGGGTGTTTTGGGTGGTTGCTAGGCGGTTCTGGGTGGTTGCTAGGCGGTTGCTAGGGTGTTCTGGGTGGTTGCTAGGCTGTTGCTAGGCAGTTGCTAGGGTGTTCCAGGTGGTTGCTAGGGTGTTGCTAGGCGGTTGCTAGGGTATTCTGGGTGGTTGCTAGGTGGTTGCTAGGGTGTTCTGGGTGGTTGCTAGGGTGTTGCTAGGCAGTTGCTAGGGTGTTCCAGGTGGTTGCTAGGGTGTTGCTAGGTGGTTGCTAGGGTGTTCTGTATGGTTGCTAGGGTGTTGTTAGGCAGTTGCTAGGGTGTTCTGGGTGGTTGCTAGGTGGTTGCTAGGGTGTTTTGGGTGGTTGCTAGGCGGTTGCTAGGCGGTTCTGGGTGGTTGCTAGGCGGTTGCTAGGGTGTTCTGGCTGGTTGCTATGGTGTTGCTAGGTGGTTGCTAGGGTATTCTGGGTGATTGCTATGGTATTCTGGGTGGTTGCTATGGTGTTACTAGGTGGTTGGTAGTGTTCACAGATGGTTACTATAGAGTTTTTATAATGTTCTTGGCATGATTTAGCAGTTAGCTAATCAATATTAGCATGTAGCTATTCACTGCTAGCATGTGTATCATGTAGCAAGTCCTGCTTGCTAGCATGAGTAAAAAGATCCAACCCCCATCTCTATACGATGTTTTGATGCAGAGATATAGGTCTTTTAAAACGGTTGCTAGGGTACTCTGTTTGGTTGCTAGGGAGTGGCTTGGCAGCTGCCAATCATGAAGCTCCAAAGTCAATGTGAATGTATAAACCAACCCCCATTTGTATACGATGTTTTGATGCAGAGATATAGGTCTTGCAAAATGGTTGCTAGGGTACTCTGTTTTGTTGCTAGGGAGTGGCTTGGCAGCTGCCAATCATGTATCTCCAAAGGCTGCTTGTCAGTATGAATGATATAAACCAACTCCCATGCCTGTATGACATTCAGAATGGAAGATATCCCTCTTTAAAATTTGGTTGCTAAGGTCCTCGATAATGGTTGCTAGGGCGTGGCCAGAAATTGTTGATGTGATTCAGGAATGGCTGTTTGCTACCCCGAGTCAAACGAGACCACCCTCATGTTTCTATGACACTTCTATCCAGAGATATCCCTTTGATCTCTTTCAATGGAAGTCTATGGGACTTGTTGCTAAGGTGCTCTGCATGGTTGCTAGGGCGTGGCTTAATAGCTTCACAATGATCCTGAGAGACTGATTGGTCGTCTGAGTAAAATGAGCCCGCCCCCTTGTCTCTACGATACAGTGATCCAGAGCTATGTTCAATACAAAATCCCTATGCAATTTACCATAGTAGGAAAAACATGCATTTGATGGGACGCCCTTCACCATAGTAAGTCAATGGGGCAAATTTGGGCCCCTCCTGCCCCCCAGGGGTGCAACTTTTACCCAATTGTGTGGTATGTTCTTACAGAGCCTGCCAGCCTCTTCAAATGTGGCAAATCACACTTTTGTCCAAAATCCTCGTTTGGAGCTATGAGTCATCAAAGTTTTTCGCAATGTTAAGTCTATGGGATTTTTTTCGCTCGTTTTTCGCCCCTGGGGCGAACATCGTACCCCCGATATCTTAGAAAAGTCATAGCACACCATTCCCGAACAGGCCGCACGTTTTGACACCTCATTCATGGGTCTGTGACAAAAACTGCGGGAGGAGTAGCGCGCCAAAAAGTGGCCAGAAGTTGAAAAAGAAGAAGAATAATAAGTATGCAAGATAACAATAGTGTTGCTTTGCAAGCACCACTAATAAGTATGGAGGATAACAATAGTGTTGCTTTGCAAGCACCACTAATAAACCATTGGGGTCAATGGGGAAAATTCGGGCAGCTCCTGTCTCCCAGGGGTGCAACTTTTACCCCATTGTGATGTATTTTCTTAAAGAGCCTGTCAGCCTCTTCAAATGTGGTAAATCGAAGGTTTCTGTGAAGTTCTCGCTCGGAGCTATGA
Organism: Cyprinella venusta; assembly: GCA_038021265.1. Taxonomy (NCBI): domain Eukaryota; kingdom Metazoa; phylum Chordata; class Actinopteri; order Cypriniformes; family Leuciscidae; genus Cyprinella; species Cyprinella venusta. Next base: position 9,286,217 of record CM075863.1, read on the forward strand.
CTCGTCAAAGTTTGTCGCAATGTTAAGTCTATGGGATTTTTTGGAAATTCGTTCGCCCCTGGGGCGAACACCGTACCCCCGATCGCTTAGAAAAGTCATAGCACACCATTCCCGAATAATTCGCACGTTTTGAGACCTCATTCATGGGTCTGTGACAAAAACTGCGGGAGGAGTAGCGTGCCGAAATTTTTGGCCGACTCACCAAACACAATAGTAATAGTGTTGCTTTGCAAGCACCACTAATAAATAACATTGGGGTCTATGGGGAAAATTTGGGCAGCTCCTGCCCCCCAGGGGTACAACTTTTCCCCCATTGTGAGGTATGTTCTTAAAGAGCCTGTCAGCCTCTTCAAATGTGGTAAATCGCAGGCTTCTGTGAAATTCTCGCTCGGAGTTATGACTCGTCAAAGTTTGTCGCAATGTTAAGTCTATGGGATTTTTTGGAAATTCGTTCGCCCCTGGGGCGAACACCGTACCCCCGATCGCTTAGAAAAGTCATAGCACAGCATTCCCGAATAATCCGCACGTTTTGAGACCTCATTCATGGGTGTGTGACAAAAACTGCGGGAGGAGTAGCGTGCCGAAATTTTTGGTCGAATCAAAAAACACAATAGTAATAGTGTTGCCTTGCTTTCAGCAAGCACCACTAACTAGTTGACAATCACAGTCCAAAAAGCAAACTCCATGTTTCTACTATTTTCTGGAACTGAAATATGGCCTGGATGTTGTTTTATGGTTGCTAGGCTGCCCCAAGCGGTTGCTAAGGCACGGCTATGAAGTTATTATGTCACTACTTATTGGCTGCTTGATAGGCCGAGGCAATAGAGCCCAATCCCAAGTCTCTATGAGCTTCTGGTCAAAAGATATGACGTAACAAATTTTGTGCCAATGTTAAGTCTATGGGACTTTTTTACCCAATGATTTTCCCTTGGGGCAAACACCGTACCCCCGATCGCTACGAAAAGTCACAGCACACCTCTCCTCAATAATCCGCACAATTTGATGCCTCAATCAGGGGTATGTGATGTCGGCGTGTATTTTTTAACAGATGATTACCATTTAGTTTTTAAAAAGAGATTTTATAGAGTTTTTACTGAATTATTTAGTATTTCTTATTTTTTAGTATTTAGTGCCTATCGCCCACGGTTGACTAGGGGCACATGATTTTATACGAGACAACAAACATGTTTGTATGATATTCTGGTGCTGAGATATGGCTTATTCATGTGTTTGTATGGTTACTTAGGTACCATGTATGGTTGCTATGGTGTGCTATGCTTATACAGTTTATGAGATGATATTTAAAGACTAGTTGACAGTCTGAGTCAAAAAAGGCAAACTCCATGGAGTTTGGAAACTCAATTACTGTGGAGTTGTTTTATGGAGTTTTTATAGTTTTTGGATGCCAAAAAAAAAACAAAAAAAAAACAGGATGCCTATTCTTAAAGTCTTGTGTTGTTTTAGAAAGACACAAAGCCATATCATGGTTTTGGTTTTAGTTCATTGGCAAAATATAGCACTAGAGACCTTAATGTCAGATTATACATTTTACATCTCATATGTGTTGGGAAAAGGGAGAAGAGATTTCGATGAAAGCCGGATTCGAACACGGGTCGAGCGAATTAGCTCATTCACAGTCTTCATACTCTACACGTTACGCCACTCTATCTGTGACATGATGGGTGTTTTTATTGGTAAAACACAGGCACTTAGTGCAAACAAACGCTCCAGAAGACGGTGGATCAGAAAGTCGCATCCTTTCACATTAATCACAGGCACTTCCCGGGATTCGTGTTCAAAGGTGTCACTCATCACGTTCGAGAAAAACGCAGCTAGTGCTTTTCCCTTTGAGACTCAGTGGGGAGCGCGTTTAGTCTACCTTGACTACTGATGCAAATAACTAAAGCCCCGCCTCACCCAGTTCTGGTACCGGACCTGCTTGAAATACTCATGCATTAGTGTTTCAATTAGGTCCGGTACCCTATCTGGGTGAGGCGGGGCTTTAGTTCTTTTGCTACCCCGTGTAAAAAATGTCGGTCAACTCCTTTGCGATGATATTTGTGAAAATACACACAATGCATCAAATAAAGCATATATTCCTATACATTTTGTCAGAAAAGGGAGGATGTTTTTGAGAAAGGGTGGCTACACATTATTGATTGATTTTTTATTAATATGCGCCATGGAGGCAGTTTGAATAGTGATAGTGTGCGCGCTCTCTGTCTCAGTATAAGCGTCCTGTCACGAGTCAGTCATCTATCACCATTCAAATAGTGGTCGCCCAAAAAATATTTATTAAAAATAAAAATGATCCAAAGATATAATCTTTCGAACTGAGCCAACAATCCTGTCTGTAAGATATTGTGGATATGGCTTCTTTATGTTGCAATATAGGTGGCTCTGAACGGTTATGTTGTTCTGAGTGAACACTATAGCCTATATTGCTAGATTTAAAGTTCCATTTTTATTCATTATAAAGTCATACGATTTCCTATCACTTGTTTTAATGAGAAGTAGTTTAGCCTATTCTACATAGAATTTTGACATGAACAAATGCATAGATCCGCATTTAATCGTCTGTCTCTGCATAACATTTCCTATCATTGTCTGTGATATTTTTGCAAAGAAAATTATTTGTAAGAAACAGCGTGTATGTCATTTTAAGACTTTAACGGGTCCAAAAATGCCTGCAGCACTGAAACCAGCGCAACTCCTCCCGCGTTTGAATGTTTTTTTCTTTTTTTAATAATCAAAAGTACACTTATTCCTGTATCGCTAGAGACCTTACGTTTTACATCTCATATGTTCGCAAAAGACAGATTCGAACTCAGGTCCGAGTGCATGCATAAATAGCTCATTCGCGAACTATAGCCTATGCTTTACGAACCACGCCACTACAACTGTCCTATAACAAGGCGTGTTTTTGTAGTAGCCTACGTTATGGTGCAGCTCGTCGTCGTTTCGCGCTTGAAATTTCTTTGACCGCGCTTTTTAGAATGTCATCGAATTTTTTTATTTTATAACACCTGACCTCAATTAATGTGAAATAAAAATAATTTAACACATTTATAAAAGTGCTCTTTATTTGAACAAGTGGGTGGCTCTTAAAAGAGCCGTTGGTTGTTGCGATGGCAGAGGAGGCAGACAAGGACATGCTCTGCGGGTGGAACTCCAAAGCCATCAGCTTTGGAGTTCCACCAGCAGAGCTTCCCTCAGGTTCCCCAGCAGAAGCTGGTTTCCCTCTGGGTTCAAGTGAACTCCGTCTCTGGACAGATGGGAGAGGCAGATGTTTTGGTGGCCAATGGTGCGCATTCCTCTCTCTGCCAAGAAATCAGAGACCTTCTTATTGATCCACCGTCGGCCGCGTTCCACGCCGTAACCAGTCCTGCCAGTCTGACCTCTCCAAATTCGACGAGGGAGGATGTGAGAAAACACAATACGGGTACAGGGAAACAGTTGAAAGCATTTGGTCAGGTCACGCATCATATCCCGAAGGAAACCCAGGCGATTGCGGCCCTCCCGTAGCAGACTGTTCCCACCCAGGTGAATGATCAGAATGTCAGGAGCTGGAGCTCTGGCCCGAAGAGAACGCAGAGCTGGAATCAGCTGCTCCCAGAGTCTGCCTCCCCTGCCATCCCAAGAAATCTCACAGCGCAGATCGAGGTTCTCATCGAGGCGCTGCTCACATATGTGAGAATGCAACCTGCGGATGATAGAGCTTCCTACGATCCAAACTCGTGGTGGTGTCATCTCAAAGAAGAGTGCGGGAAATGCCATTTACCGCCAGTATTTATGATGAGTGCTGCATGTTTGATTGGCTGTTGCGCATACTACAGGCCACCCAATTGCAGTTCAGAGAAATCAATAAATTAACGCACATCCATGCCAACTGATTGCTTGTGAAATAATGTTTATGATTTCTGATTATATGGTAATATGGTTTATTTTAAGCGTTTAAATGATCTCCTACTATGGACATTAACAATTTTCAAAATAAATAAATAATAACATTACGATGTCAATAAATCTAGAAAGTATACATTGAGTTGAATTAATCGTTTAATGAGATCTAGTTGTAGGCTATGTATGGTTAATGCCGAGAGATTTCGCGTGAATAGATCCACTTTAACCACTTTTCGTTTTTAATGGGCCAGTGGTTTAATTTTAGCCGAGCCTGTTGGTTCTAATCACACACACAACTATATATATATATATATATATATATATATATATGTGTGTGTGTGTGTGTGTAGTATATGTTTGGAAGCCAGCACAGATGCTCGAGAGATTGTGGTTGTTCGTTACCATAACCGTCCGCGCGTCCCTGCACACGCTTCTTGTATATTCTGCTGATAACAAATTAAAATATTCATCTCAAGCTATAATTTAATACCGGGCAACAGTGCATATTATTTTACTTGTATTGTTTAAAATAGCACAGCTCACTCGTTTCTGTGAGGGACCCAGCATGCAGTTACTTAAAACATAACGCCAATTCATTCTTTAGCATTTTGGTTGACATAATAAATTTGGCTTATTAAATAATATTTAATTTTAATTGTTTTACAATTTCATTTAGATTTGTAATTTAAATACAAAAATAAAGAGTATTTTACAGTTAATAATTAAGAAATGAGAGAATTATGACAATACCATACCACACCACCTCATAACAGCGATCGCTCGAAGCCACCAATGCTCATCAGGTCGTCACAATTTATTGGAATACGAAAAGAAATAATGATTCTGTCTAAATGTATTGATATATCACCAATTTATGCAATTTCCATGAAGAAACATAAACGGGAGCAGACATCTGCTTTACATATCGTTAGCCTCATAGCCTAATTGCCTTAAACATATTTCAAAGGAACATGACATTGGCAATTATGCTATGAGGCTAATGTATGTTGTCATTCTTTTAAAAACTTCAAACTTTTGATTGATTGTTGATACCCTATAATTGTTGTGGTCCTGATTTTTAAGAATATAAAGACATTTTAAATGTAACTTTTATATGACCCTCTTACCATCATACCTCGATCTTCTCTGAAGTTCACAAGACAATACTCTTAATGTGTAAAATTCAATAAAGACAAAAATGCTGGATTTACCAATTCAACCAAAATGTTTATTCAAGATTTATAAAAGCGCCTGTTGTGCCAAATCCCACCCAGTCAATGGATTAGAGGATCTGTGGTGTTGTTATTAGATTATAGTTGTTAGATCTACTTCAAATTAAAATTAGTTTTACAGCATCATCTTTGAGAATGAAAACAGAAGTGGATTCTTTGGCAATTAATAATACAATTAATATTTGATAACATAGCTTATCTGATAACTTATTTTACACAATAAGTTGTAAATCCTTCACTTTTCAAAATCTTGTTTTAAATTCTTAACTTTCATCATTTCTAACCCTAAACTTTAATTTGAATAGAATACTGGTAAAAGTTTCTACTCACTAAAGTACATTTTAAATAAAATACAGTTTTACTGTCTGATTTGGTGTATTGCGGCATGCATTTATAAAAAGGAATGAATCCATAACTCCAGTGAAGTCATGATTTACACTGATTTCAGAACATTTGAACAACGCTGTTAGCTGTTCTAAAATCACAATATACAACGGCTTCACAGGGCTCACTGCTTTAAGTGCTAAGCTATAACATGATTTAATTTTGATTTCAAATTAATTTAATTTACATTGTTATGTAAAAATTTACATTTAAATAATAATAACATAACCATCAATTTGCAAACCATTGTTTTGGAAACCCTGGTCGGTAGGGACCTGGGGGGGACAGGACTTGGCACAACACCCCCATTGAGCAAGCCAGTGGCGACAGTGGCAAGGAAAAAAAAACCTCCTTAAGGGAGATTAAAAAAAAACCTTGAGAGAAACCAGACTCATCAGGGGGGGGCCCATTCTCCTCTGGCTCGGCATACACATTATAATAACAACTTTATTTAAGCAAATATATGATATATTGATATATATATATATAGAGAGAGAGAGAGAGAGTGTAAGCAATTATTTAAAATGATAGTAAAATGATTAATGAATATATTAAAATTAATTAATTGTGCATCCAATGTTGATATGCAATGTGGTGTAATGGAGCATCTCCCGCCATCTAGCCGGTGGATCTGGCCCTGCTCTTGTTTTTGAATAAGTGGGTAGCTCTGATAAGAGCCATTGTTGCCTTTAAAAAGGCATTTGGTTTCAACTTTGGAGTTCCACCCGCAGAACGTCTGTCAGGTTTGCTCAGGAGAAGCTGGTTTCCCTCTGCGCTCAGGTGAACTGTGTCTCTGATGTTTCTATGCTGAATGGCACGCATCTGTCTCCCTGGATATCCTGAGGGCAGAGGAGGTAAAACATATATAATAAAGTTAGTAAATTTATTAGAATTGTTCAGATTCTCCAAGACTTTGAGCATCATAGTTGATGGATCAGATGTAAGCCTTTAGTTTTTACATCAAATCATACATCTTTGAACAAAACCCATGTTTTTTTCCTGCATTTAACTTTTTTAGCATTTATTAATCTTTGTTAGTGACTTTTACATTTAATAATACAGTACATTGTTCAAATCAAAAGTTGTAAGTGTTAACATTAGTAAATACAGTGAACTATCATGAAAAAAAACAATGAACAGCAGTTTTTAAAATTAATAACATTGTCAAAAAGTTCATAATTGGAGTGATTAAAATCATAAGGCACATTATTGTTAGCTAGCTGTTAATTTTATTCAATTGTTAGCTATATGTTAGAAAATTAAGACTATTAGTTAAAATAAACCTTTTGATGCAGTTATTTTTAGTTGTAACAAATATGAAATTCAGCAGTAAAATCTTTTTTTTTAATAAGAGAGCAAGATAGGACAACAGTGTCTGTTGGCCACCAACAAAGACAATTTTTGACCCGGGAAAAACCCTGAAACCATTGTATAATAAAATGCACTGAAATACTCCACATTATCTGTAGTATTGACCTCAGTGTGCTTCTTTCTCTGCTTCTTCATTCTTCAGAGTTGTCTTCAATGCCATAGAAATTTGGACCTGTTCTCTGGGCATGAAATTAATAAATGAACAATGGGATCACTAAAACACCCGTACTAATAAACGGAACAAAAAAAACAACAACAAAAAACAACAAAAAACTTACGGAAAGAAATTGGCACATAATCTGGTATCCAGCTCGTCATCGTCATTGATGTAGCACACGTGATCTTCTCAGACAATCTCACTTTATTTGGCTGGTTCCTAAAAAAACATTAAAATCAAAATTAGAGGTTCAAATATAACATTTCCATTCAAACGCAGTTATGAAAAGCAGTGGTACATAGACTGAAACAAAATCTTTTAACACTTATCTTTAGCAAGATAGGACAACAGTGTCTGTTGGCCACCAACAAAGACATTTTTTGACCCGGGAAAAAACCTGAAACCATTGTATAACAAAATGCACTGAAATACTACACCTTATCAGTATTGACCTCAGTGTGATTCTTCCTCTGCTTCTTCATTCTCCGGAGTTGTCTTCAATGTCATAGATATTTGGACCTCTTCTCTAGGCATGAAATGAATAAATGAACAATGGGATCACTAAAACACCCGTACTAATAAACAGAAAAAAACAAAACAATAAAAAACAAAAAGCTTACGGAAAGAAATTGGCACATAATCTGGTATCCAGCTTGTCATCGTCCTTGATGTAGCACACGTGATCTTCTCAGACAATCTTACATTATTTGGCTGGTTCCTAAAAAACATAAAAATCAAAATTAGAGGTTCAAATATAACATTTCCATTCAAATGCAGTTATGAAAAGCAGTGGTACATAGACTGAAACAAAATCTTTTAACACTTAGCTTTAGAAGATATATTGCACACTCATATCCAGACACGACTGCTATGGTCTCCCAATTCTTCCTGCAACTTTACAGAAGGGCACATATCAATCATAGAATAGCAGGGGACTGCGTATCCCGCACAGATTGTCACAAATTGGGTAGATTGAACATCAATTGAAATTAAAATGTATGTTATAAGGTCAAAATCAAAAATTACAATGGCATCTTGCTACTTCTCTCTGTCCCTTGTCTTTTATAACTTACTGCCACTGTTGCTCTGATTGTCTGTGTCCTCCCTAGGGCTGTCACACTCCTCCTCCGTCCTTCCTGCTGATTCTGAGGTTGCTCCTTCTTCGTAGCTCAGTGGTATAAACTCTTGGCATGACCTAACCGCAATCTCAAACACCACAATCTAACCGCATCACGACCATACGCGCCAACCCGTTTGATGAAGGCTTTCGGAGCCCCGTTGATGTGATGTATCCAGGTCCATTGGCAACGGTTCCGTATGGCATACTACCCGACAACCCGACCATACGCGCCCAACCGTTTGAATAAGGCTGTCGAAGCCACCACCTGTGTCGTTTAATGCACTAAGTGGCCAACGGTTCCGTATGGCATACTAACCTACCACCAAACACAACAATATCTGTCAATTAAAAAAAATTCATTTACGCAAAACACAGTACACGGGATCGTGATAGCTATGATAGGTATGCAAGACACCTGACTGAAGGCACAAATCCGGATGAGAGACGTATATGTGATCCAATAGAGTGTTCTTTTTGGTTGTTGCTGTGGTGATCAGTTGCGTGTATCCTTTGGACTGAAACAGTTCCAGAACAGTTTTATTCCCAGCGCTGAGGTGATCCTCATTAAAATCTCCACAGATTATTGCAGGATGTTCGTCCACGATGTCCAAATAATCCAGCAGACTCTTCAAGTTCTTCGAGAACTCTTCAAAACCGTAGTGTGGAGGCCTGTACACGGCAGCGATTGTCGCTTTGATCGGGCTATCTACTTTGATGACGACATACTCCAGATCGGTCACATTTTGAATAAACTGCCTAGGCTGAGCTGAAATATGCCCTTTGCAATAAATTGCGACTCCACCGCCAGCTTTCTGCGCGATTTCTCGGTGTGTCGAGTAGGAGACGTGTCTGTTACGCAGAAACACGTTGTATCCTTCTAATTGGACTTGGGGTGTAATGACCGATCCGGTTAGGTGAGTTTCCGTCATGCAAAGAATGTCCGAAAGCAGCAGTTCATGATGGCATCTGATGTCTTCAATATGGGATGACAGTCCTTCTGTGTTGTGATGAATGATGGTGAGTGTTTGGTCCATGTTGGTTTCCCTCACCTGCTGCAAAAGTGGCATGATTCCGTCGAACGTTGCTCTTGTCATATTTTCCAACGAGGCTGTGACTGTAGGATCAGCATAGATCTTCTTCTCATCGAAGTCTGTGATGTGCAAACCACGAAGCGAGGTCGTTCTGCTGAGGGCAACGTAGGCCATTCCGGGCTCGAAAATCTTCTTCAGTGACACCACGGCATTCTCCATTGTCATGCCTTGGACTTTGTGAGCTGTGCAGGCGTAGGCTAGCTTGATGGGGAATTGTCGACGAACTGCTCCTTTTCTAAGAGGTTCTTCGGATCTATCGATGTAAACCAAGTCGTCTTCTTCACCTTGCACCCTTCTGCGGTTCTTCCTGCCTGCGTTGGGATTGTCGAGCTGAAGTCCTAGCATTTGCACGGTGTCGATTCCGTCTTTTGTCTTCTTGACAATGTAAGAAATTTTCCCAAAACAACCGTTGACCAATCCGTCCTCGACGTCCAGGTTCCTAGTCACCATTATGCGTACTCCCAACGCAATTTGTATGGTGTCGGGCAAGTCGTCCTTTTTTCCGGTGATGGGCTTCATTTGTCTCTTCATTCCTCCTGTTCTTGGGTCTTTCCTGTAGTCTTCTGCATCGATGGTAATGATGTCAGTGTGGAGAGCATGGATCGTTTTAGTGTTGTGTTCGTGAACTTCCTTGTTGGTGGCAAATATGTGCAGTGCATCACACGGGCAGTCTTTAGGGTCCTTCACTGACTGGAGTAGCAAAGTTTTATCATCTTTGTTGAGGTCTTCGGTCTTCTTCTTTACCCGTAGACGGTTTAAAAGTTGGGCAAAAGCCAGGTCTTCTTTTTGACGCATGATCTCGGTGAGGGTAATCATTTGGAAATGATCTTTCCAGAAGTCCAGGACATCCTCTTCATACACGCAGAGTGGTTTGGCTTTACCCAGAGGTGGCAGTTGATAAAAGTCACCCACGGCGAGGACAGAGATTCCCCCGAATGGTTTCTTGCTGCCTTTGATTTGCTGAAATCTCCAGTTTATGTAGGCAAAAAGATTCTTTGAAATCATGGACACTTCATCGATGATAAGAATCTCCACGTCGCGTAGTGTTGCTCGAAGCTCATCCAAGGCATTTCCAAGTCCTTCATACGGTGGCTTCAGATTCCTCGGAAGCTTTAAGATGGAATGCAAAGTTTTACCTGAAATGTTAAATGCTGCGGTTCCGGTAAACGCACTCAAGAGGACCGTAGGCACGGACAGATCTCCTTCCTCCCGCAGTCGAGGCAGTTGTCGTAGAATCTTGGTCGCTTCCGTGTATATGCACTTGATGACGTGTGATTTGCCACAACCAGCACCACCTGACACGAAGTAGAAAAACTGTTCTGGATTATGACCCCAGACACGCTTCTGACACCACTGGCAGACCGTGTAGAATATGGCTGCCTGTGTCTCGTTTAGACTTCTGAACATCTTCCTAACAAATTCGATGCTCATCTGTGGTGCCTCAATTTGTGGCACGACTCCATCTCCATGTTGGAGAATATTAAACTCTGGGACATCATCTTGTACATCCTCATCATCCGGATTGATGTCTTGTCGTTCTGCGGCGCACTCTAGACGATCCACTTCAATTTCAGGTGCAAAAGCGTTCCATGCGTTTTCAGATGGCCCTTGCTCTTGCAGCTGATCGAACGCCTTATCCACCTCGTCGCTGTGCTTTTCGAATTTTTCCTTGTTTGCTTGGACGACGGCGCAGACAGGGAAAAGCAAACCAGGATTTGCCCAGGGTAGTTCCACCTTAGCACTCTTGTAAAATGCTTCATATGTCGGAAATCTAGGCGGTTTTAACTGTTCGTTGCTCCTGTGTGGCATATAAAGCTTAAGTAATCTGGAGTAAAACTTTTCGGGTTGTTTTTCCTCCGAATAACGTGCATACCTAATAACTGCTACCTTTCCAGTTCTTTTCTGACAAAAACCCATGCCGTTGAGCAGCTGGTGAACGTTCTTGCCTTTTGTTTGTTGACCGTACACGATGCGGTACTCCGAAGCAAAATCTGCCAGACAAATCTTCTCAAAGTCACGCGTTTGAGGCCTTGCTCTGTATTTCTCGATCATCCCTGACATCCACACATCCTCAGAATCAGGATTTTTATTTTGTAGGACGCTTAAGGGAAGACTCATCTTTAGCGCGTCATCATCCGTCGGTAGAAACACAACACTTCGTGAACACTTCTTTAACGGTAAGCTGCATGTTCGTGCCACAGACTCCTGAGCGCTAACCTGCCTATGTTTGGAGTAGGCCTGCATTATTTGCTTCATCTCATCTTCCTCGCTAACGTTCGTCTCGCGCACGCTCTGGATCACGTTCTTAAGTAAATCGCCCATTTCGTGCTCCGGTTTAGAAATATACGAAAGCATATACATAATGCAGCTGAAAGCGTCTAGAACGAACTGAATGTCCATATTAGCATTCCATGCCCTCAACAAATCGGGATTGTATCCATTCACCCAGGACTCCTTTGGATCACGCTTCAGCAGAATCACGTTGGCATTGGACAATGCTTCGACGTTTTCCTTGTAGTCCTCGATGGACATCTTACACTCTGTCAGTAGCGCTGACAAGCTGTCAAAGGAGGCTTGGGGGTCATTCAACAGATCCCACACCGGCTTGAGTTTTGACCTGGCTTCGCTCATTGCCTTTTGAGCAGCCTCCCGTCTCAACTTCTGTCGTTCTTCTTGCTCCTGGGCTTTCCCGCGCTCTTCTTCAGGACGCTGTGGTTGTGCGGCTTTAGACGCAAACATGCAGCTTCCAGATGGAGAAGTGTCCGTGTCGTCCTCTTCTTCAGGACGCTGTGGTCGCGGACGAGTGATCGTGGTGCTAGACACCGGTAGTTTGGGGAACCCAAAGCGACACAATACATTTCCCTTCTTACAGGACTTTGAGTGGTTCCTGCTGTGAAGCTGGACCTCTGTGACGATCCGGTGAAGCTCAGGATCAGCCGAGGAATCGGGCAACTGGCAGGTTATGTAGCGGTCAATAAAGTCGCACACATCCTTATCAGAGTCCTTTTCAAACTCGGGTGCGTCCTTTATCCAAACAAGAAGATGGATATGTGGGCTTCCTCTAGCTTGAAACTCCACTCGGTAAAAGTAGTCCTCAACTTTACCAATGGGTTGGGCAGGCGACAAAAGTAGATGAGTCATTAATGCATCCACCCGTTTCTCAAACATGCGCATGACAGTGACTGGGTTGCTTCGGAGGATTTCGCACTTTGTCGTCCAGTCAAGCTCGGAGAAGTCGACGTGTTCACCTTGCTGGGCCTTGATTGCGGTTATCACTTCAGGCCATCTCATTTCGGCGGCACTGAACGTGCAAAAAAACGTAGGGGTTCCTAACTGTCGTATCATAGCCTGTAGATCTCTCAACGTTTTCTCCCAATACGACGGAGAGCCTCTCAGTGGTTGCATGAACCGTGTGGCGTCTCTGTTGTGTACCAATCTTTCAATCTCCCGGTTGTCTTGAAGCATGCTGTTCGAAATTCTCCGGCCGTCTCTTGTGACGGGTTTGCCTTTTCGTAACTGGATAGACATGCTGTTTCTAGCCAGTTGCGTTTCTGTAACAAACTGTGCAAAGAAAAGATAACTCTGATCTTTTGCAAAACGCGTGTCCACGCTGAACAATCTGGCGTTGAAGTACATACTGGGAGATATTGAAATTTGTCTTTCCTCATCAATGGAATTCTGTCCAGTGGGGAACTGAACAGGGAACGCCATGGCTTCCAGCTTTGGGATTTTGAAAAATCCAACAGGCTTATGTCCTTGTGCAGGTGCGATACTAAATATTCCCTCACCGTACGACAAGATCTCCTGTCCGATGTCAGGTGGCTGCATGCACGTGTCTAATGTGAGGCCGGGTCGAAGCTCGTCCTTTTCCTCGACGCTAACGTGTTGCTCATCCTGCTCGGCAGCATCGGCTTCCGTTTGCATCTCATCCTGCTCGGCAGCATCAGCTACCGTTTGGATCTCAGGGATATTAGCTTCCTCGTCTAGGTGACTTTCAGAGACATCAGCTTCCTCGTCTAGGGGACTTTCAAATAAAGCACTATCTCTTATGGAGATATCCCTGTATTCCGAATGCACTGCTTTCAGCTTCGATAAAGCTGCAAGCACGTTGTGCATATTCACCGTGTTGAACTGCTGATATCCTTTAAAGTTCACGCGTCTCTTCAGCTTCACCTGCAGCAGCTGGGCCTCACTTCTTGGTCTCGGAAGAGAGTTGACAGTGTTTTCCATCTCGGAGGGCACACACACAACGGCACCACGTACTGCTCTCTGCTGTCCTTTGGGTAGCGTAACTATTTTTGCAAATGGTAAAATTTTTGCAATGAGTTGACGTTCAAGGACATTTAAGTCTTCCAATTCCGCAGGGATTGGTGGCAACTCCATTTTGTTGGCTGCTGCAATTGAAGACATCTGTCCTCTCTTGAGGTGGCTGTCACAAGTGGGACAAATCCACTCCTGTTTTCTCTCTTCCGAAACTACACAGGAACCTGAGCAGGCACTATCACACGCGTGAACATACTTGCCTGTTAGGCAAGCAGCTGCAACATGAGCGTTTTTGTCATATCTCGCTCTATGACACACCCTGACTTGATCAGGAAACAGGGCTCTGTGACAGACCGTGCAGACATGTGTAGGGCCTTTCTGAATCTTACACCGGAATGCATGTATGGCACTTTCCATCTCTTTGCTAACCAAAGGCTGGGGTCTTTCCTGGCTGCAACGGATGTTAGATTTGTATTTATTTTTGATCCGCAGTGCGCATTGCAATCGATGAAGAATGTGATATGTAGTATCACTGGCACATTTCTTGGTCTTGTGCAGGGTACATCGCAGGATGTGATGTGCTCTGAACTCTGGGTCACCTACATATCTTATCATCATGTACTCTTTCATTCTCCTCTGAAATAGAGTATCAGTGCTGTACCTCCTAACCATATCGTCTTTAATCTTCTTCTGGAAAAGAGAATCTGTGTTGTACCGCTTATTAATGTACAATTTCTTCTTTTTTTTGAAAAGAGCATCTGTGCTATACTGCTTATTAAGGTTCTCTTTCTTCTTTTTTCGGAAGAGAGCATCTGTGCTGTACCGCTTACTAAAATACTCTTTCTTCTTTTTTCGGAAGAGAGCATCTGTGCTGTACCGCTTATTAAAATACTCTTTCTTCTTTTTTTGGAAGAGAGCATCTGTGTTGTACCGCTTATTATAGTACTCTTTCTTCTTTTTTTGGAAGAGAGCATCTGTGCGGTACCTTTTCACTATAAACCCTTTAATTTTGTTTCGGAAGAGAGCATCCTGATTATACTTTACCCTAATTGCTTCTTTTTTCTTTGATTGGAATTGCAAAGAAGTAGCATACCTTTGTCTCTCATAATCTCTTCTTTTATGGTCCCTGTCCTTGGGATCTCCGCCTTGCTTTGAAATTTTAAATGTTTTGCGCATTTCTTTTCTTCTTCTGTGCTTATTTTTTTTAGCTACAACAACAAAATCTACTTTGGCTTCAATATTTGTTACTGGATCTGGTAGAGGTGAAATCACTTGTGATACTGGTTCACAAACAGAGGGCAGTTGGACAGACTGTTGCTCTGTTTCAAATGATACAGGCATGAGTTCATAGCTGGTCTCATCACCACGATCCCAGAAGATCTTGAGCAGTCTGTCTGCCATGTCACTCAGGTGGGTGAAAGTCAACATGACAGCAGTTCCATTGGGATGGGGCAAGCCTGCAGCAGTTCTCGAGTGTGAATCAAAGTATCCATACCTTCCAGATCTGTCTCTAAACACAGCAAAACACTCTGGAGATACAATGAGGAGAGCATAGCTGACATCTGTGGAGAGACACTGTAGCCTTTCAGTGAGAGGAATCAACCACTCTTCAGTGCCAGGGGCTCTGAGGCATCCATGCATCACTCCTGACTTCAGCACATCGTATGTCCGGTTAAATGATGAAACCTTTAATGGTACTTCCTCCATGCTCAGATGGTCGAAATTAAACCGTCCTTCAGCAATAAGCTGCAATTTAGTGCTGATATATAACGCATCTCCCTCCTCTAAAACTCTATCAAGGTCAGGCATCTTGAACGCAATACCTTCACTCTGGTTGGCCAAAAATGTCAACGCTACACACGTGCACTGGTGATTTCTAGAGAAACTGTCATACCTAAAATCACCCTGACAATGAGATGCCTGGACAGACACAACCCCGGATGCAGTATCACCACCTTCTAAATACGTTCTACCTGAAAACTGAGCTACAGCTGCACTGGTGCTTGCCTGTTCAACCTGTAAATAAACATTCATGAAATTAGGCTTATAGAATCAGTGTTAAATCTTAAATTGCACTTCTTGCTGTTTGGGACAAAGGCATTTTTACTAATCAGTTCTAAAAAAACGTAACTAAAAATGAAAGAAAAGGGTATTTGTACACAGTACATGTGCACAAATGATAAATGCAAAAATTGTTGTTTGAAAATAACATTTTTTTAGGGCTATAATGAAACACTTATCTAACACTTTCCAATAAATGAGTTCACGTGAACATGATCAGAGGATATTTTAACACTATTGTTAAGAAATCTTTAACCCATTTATTCCCAAATTTTTCCCAGACACAAAAATATCCAAACCATGTGTCATTAGTATCCCTTTGAAACAATCAATGATAATTTTTTTGAAATTTTCATGGGAAAGTGTGTGAAAAAGTGAGTTTTGTGTTCGGTCACAATTGTGACCAATGGAATAATGGGTTGTATCAACCATTGGACAGACTGAATATAGGAATATTTATTTATATATATATATATATATATATATATATATATTAATATAATATAGGAATATTTATATATACTGAATATACTGAATATTTGACCTGTGCAGTGTGTGTGTGTGTGTGTGTGTGTGTGTGCGTGCGTGTGGGGTGTGATGTGTGTGTGGGGTAGGGGTGTGCGATATGACGATTTTTAATCGTGGACGATTAAAATGTCTCCACGATATGCTTTTGAAGAAATATCGTAGTATCGTGTAACAGTGCATTCTATCAGTTCAGTTCTGGCGCCCCGTCTCAACTGTACAACGCGACGTAGCCTACACATCACACGTTAATGAATAGGCATGGGACACTGCAATTCACAAAAGTTCATTATTTGCATAAGCCTTGCCGGTTAAACATTTAATTCACGCGCTGATGTGCTGTTCTAACGTGCGCTTTCCTGACCGCATACCTCCGACGCTCATAGGCACTAGAAGCCTGTCAAACAGCGCCAGAATACTGGACTAAGTTATCTTTCGAGTATTATTATGCTAATACTGTTAAATACACACAATGTTTACATAAACAGGCTATGTCTAAAGTGAAAGCAAACATTTGAGAGAATATCTGGTGTAACATGCGTCTATATTAAACGCGTCGCGTGCTGATCTGAAAGCGACAGGAATAAATAGCACTGCCGCACGTCCTTAAAGGGATAGTTCACCAAAAAAACAAACAAACAAAAAAGAAACCTGTCATTATTTACTCACTCTAATGTTGTTACAAACCTGTATTAATTTCTTTCTTGTGCTGAACACAAAAGAACGTTTTTTTTAATGTGGGTAACCAAACAGTTGCTGGTCCCCATTAACTTCCAGGAGAGAACCCATAAAAAACTATAGGGGGACCAGCAACTGTTCGGTTACCCACATTATTCAAAAGAACTTTTATTTTCAACAGAAGAAAGAAACTTATTCGGGTTTAAAACATCTTGAGAGAGTAAATTAAGACCATTTTCATTTTTGAGGGAACTATCTCTTTAGTAAAAAAAAAAAAACCACAAGGAGAAAATCACTCACTGACTGAGAACTTTAATAGTAGCTTTAATAAATTTAATAAGAATCCATTTATTCAGTGAAGTCTCTGTAGTGTTTTAATTTCATATTTGTTTAATTTAATTACTTTCTTCAATGCTACTGCTAAATACACCTAGTGCATCTGAAAAATAAAGCACTATTTATTTAATTTGAATATTAATTTGTGTAATGTTCATCTTGTCTTATTTTTTTAATAACAAAGAAAATAATGCCAAAGATTTTTATCTTCGCTACTGGCCTAAATGTATGCCTTTCTTTTTTATTTTGTTACCTAAAGCTTTGTTTTTAACATAAGGACATTAGTTTGGCTGTAATGAACAGCCACTTGCAAAATATTAAAACCAACTTGAAAAAGAATCGTGATAAAAATCGTGATCGTGATTTTCCTAAAAAAAATCGTGATATTATATTTTTTCCATATCGCCCACCCCTAGTGTGGGGTGTGTGTGTGTAGGGTGTGTGGTCTGTGCTTGGGATGTGTGGTGTGTGCGCACGTGTGGGGTGTGGTGTGGTGTGTGTGTGGCGTTTGCGTGTGTGTGTAGGGTGTGTGGTCTGTGCTTGGGATGTGTGGTGTGTGCGCACGTGTGGGGTGTGGTGTGGTGTGTGTGTGGCGTTTGCGTGTGTGTGGGGTGTGCGTGGGGTGTGTGTGCATGTGGGGTGTGTGTGCGTGTGGTTGGGATGTGTGGTGTGTGCGCACGTGTGGGGTGTGTGGTGTGTGGTTGGGATGAGTGTGGGTTGTGTGCGTGTGGTTGGGATGTGTGTGTGGGGTGTGCGTGTCTAGGGTGTGTGTTGTGTGCGTGTGTGTGGTGTGCATGTGGTTGGGATGTGTGGTGTGTGCCCATGTGTGGGGTGTGTGTGTGGTGTGTACGGGATGTGTGTGTGGGGTGTGTGTTATGAGATGTGCGTGGTGGGGTGTGTGTTATGTGATGTGCGTGGTGGGGTGTGTGTTATGTGATGTGCGTGGTGGGGTGTGTGTTATGTGATGTGCGTGGTGGGGTGTGTGGTGTTGGGTGTGCATGTGGGGTGTGTGGTATGTGATGTGGGTGTGTGGTGTGCATGCGTGTGGGGTGTGTAGCAGTGTGCAGGATGTGTGTGCGGTGTGTGGTATGTGATGTGACTTGACATGTAGGGTTATTCAGTGTGTGGAGTGTGTGGGGTGTGCGTGTGGTATTGAGTGTGCGTGTGGGGTGTGTGATGTGAGTGTGCAGAGTGTGATGAGAGTGTGTGGAGCCTGTGGAGCTTGTGGGGTGTGTGTGCGTGTGGGGTGTGTGTGGAGGGGTGTGTGTGGTGTTGGGTGTGTGATGTGAGTGTGTGGAGCATGTGGGGTGTGTGTGCATGGAGGGGTGTGTGTGGTGTTGGGTGTGCGTGTGGTGTTGTATGTGTGTGTGGGGTGTATGATGTGAGTGTGTGGAGCTTGTGGGGTGTGTGTGCATCAGTGATGCGCGGGTCAATATATAAACAACCTGCACCCAACCCACCCATACCTGCCAACATAGAAGAAATTTTATGATCCTATTATCTCAAAATATATTTTTGTCATTATTTTTGTCTGTGTCACACACAGACACATGCCTATCTTTATAATTCTACAAAAATAGTTTTGACCTCTAAAGTTTTTTTATTTTGACACAAATACTAAATTTAACTTGCACTGAAATGCAACAGTGAAAGTACAACGTTTCAATCCTACTCAACACCATTTCTTTATTCATGATTGATTAGTATTGTATTGCATATAATCTGTGCTGGGAAATTAGACTAAACTAATTTTAAAAAACCTAGATACCAGTAAAAAAAACAGAAAAAAAAAAACGTGTACATGTTATTCATTTTAAATTGGCTACTTAATTGATTATTCCAATATCCAAATATGATATTAAATCCTACAGGGAAAAGGTCTTATATTTGTGCTTACGGTAAAACTTTACAATAAGGTTAGTTAGTTAACATTAGTTAACTACATTAGTTAATATGAACTAATAATCATTTGTTAATCTTTGTTAATGTTATTTTCAACATTTACTAATAACGTTACTTGATTAAAATCCTGTTAACATTAGTTACTGCACCGTGAACTAACATGAACAAACAATGAACAGCTGTATTTTCATGAACTAACATTAACAAAGATGAACAAATGCAGTAACAAATGTATTGCTCATGGTTAGTGCATGTTAGTAAATACATTAACTAATGTTAACTAATGAAATGAACCTTATTGTAAAGTGTTACCGTGCTTTCTTTGCATTTGAACATTAGGCTTCACATTATAAACAGGACATGCATTAGCTGAATAAACTTTAGCCAATCCAAATATATTTATAGAAACAGTTAATAATGAACAGACAGGAGTCCTGTCATATGACCAATAATATAATTGTTCAAATAAGACGAATCCGACATATTATGAGGGCTGTTAACAGTAAAGCGTCCGTCGCTTAACTAATTGTAAAAACACGAATAGACAAGACAAAAAGCTTTGACATTTTGACAAAGAAAACACAAGGAAGCCTGTCAAACTTTGCCTGTCAATTTTTATATTATAACTTCTCTCTCTGTGTACCCGAGTCTGTTTAACTTAGAGAGCTCGCGCAGCACTGATATGAGATCATACAACGGTCGTTTTTAATCCATAAGTACGCCAACTACACTAGTTTTCATACAAAATAAATACGTTACATAATTCAGTACTTTGGTTATTAACATAACATAACACAAGCAGGCTAAGTTTCTCAACACTGAGAATGAAAAAAATAAACGCCTGTTTCTCCAGATTCGCTCTTTATATTATCAGTCATCCACAAATAACAGAACTTTCATAATCACAACATTACTTGAGCCTTTTTTAATTTGCATGGCTGAATGTCTTCCTGTTATCTGAGTTACCATGAATGAATTATGGAGTATTTTTTAAATAATCCTTGCGATCCCGTCCCGTGTGATAACCAATCAATTTTATATGAACTCAAATACAATATTTCAACTTTCTACATCCACCCCAGCCCGTTTACCTTCAGGAGAAGTCCCGACTACTGTAGGCCTACTGTCCTCGCTTAAATCAGTCAGACCCGGGGCGCGTGCGAGTGGAAGCGGGATCGAGCGGGATTCTTTATTGGTGTTGATTTTCAGTCTCTTTTTAATTATAGGACTTACACATCTGTCAATCATCTCCTATTGCAATTTAAATGAACCCAGCGCTTTGATTGGTCGAACTCTTCTTCTCTTGCTGTTGCTTGATTTGAGGACTGCGTGTGCAAATACGCATCACCAGGTTTTTGCGTAGTTTAGAGTGACAAATCGTACCAGAGTACTTTGAGTGACTTAATATACTTTAAAATGCGTGGCCACTACGCAAAATGCGTACATGTTGGCAGGTATGCCAACCGACGTTTTCAACGAACCCGCCCGCAACTCGGACCACAAAAAAAGTATGAAAATATTGTACCTGACCTGCTTGCTGACCACATTTTTTAAAAGTAGTACATGCTCGTCGTAGCGTAAAGCCCATAGACATGTAACAACACAGCATCGCAAGAAGTACATAACTAAGCCAGCACTTTGGTCATCATCTTTCATTATTTTGGCAAAAGTCTCCCACACTTTTACTCTTTCTATTTGTGTATTTCTCCCCAGGCTTCACCTTTTCTCTTGCCGCCTCCATCTCTCTGCGGACTGTAGTGACCATAGACATGGCCGGTTCGTGAGCGAATCGTTCTTTTGA
Organism: Cyprinella venusta; assembly: GCA_038021265.1. Taxonomy (NCBI): domain Eukaryota; kingdom Metazoa; phylum Chordata; class Actinopteri; order Cypriniformes; family Leuciscidae; genus Cyprinella; species Cyprinella venusta. Next base: position 9,307,041 of record CM075863.1, read on the forward strand.
TCCGGTTCTTTTTAGCGAACCGGTCGAACCAGTACACTAAATGGAACTGAATCGCTCAAAACAGTTCACGTCTTGTGTCAGTGCTGATCCACAAATTACTACGTTACTCACTTTCAGACATGCCTGATAGTCCCTCCGAATCGAAATAAACCAATATCCCGAATTATATTTTAATTAAGTAACTCCAACAGTTCACTGAACTGAGACATGTTGGTGCCACTGCTGAGAGAAGTGATGAGCACGAGCAGCTGATGAAACTGCGCATCCGCGTACTACCGAACGCACAGGTACATTGGTTCTCGGATCACACCAGTACAGAACCGAGAAGTGTTTAGACGGAGCTTGTGTGTCGTCTTTGTGCCAGTTATTCAGCCAATAAAGTGTAGGCCTATACATTTCATAGAAAATTGTGTCTACAATGTAAATACAAAGGTTTAATTGTTTTCTTTTTTTCAAACGACCCAACCGACCGCGACCCGAATATCATTAAAATATTTTTGGATGACGTGGGTGACCGCAGGCACCCGCTCATTTTGGATCAACCCGCGCATCACTGGTGTGCATGGAGGGGTGTGTGTGGTGTTGGGTTTGTGATGTGAGTGTGTGGGGTGTGTTGCGGTGTCCGTGAGCGGGTGTGCATGTGGAGTGTGTGATGTGACTGTGTGGAGCATGTGGAGTGTGTGGTGTACGTGGTGGGGTGTGTGGTGTTGGGTGTGCTTGTGGGGTGTGTTGCAGTGTGCGTGTGAATTGAATGAGTGGAGCATGTGGGGTGTGTGTGCATGGAGGGGTGTGTGTGGTGTTGGGTGTGTGTATGGGGTGTATGGTGTGTGTAGTGTGCGTGCGTGTGGGGTGTGTTGTGGTGTCCGTAAGTGGGGTATGCATGTGGGGTGTGTGATGTGAGTGTGCATGTCGGGTGTGTGGTGTGTGATTTGAGTGTGTGGAGCATGTGGTGTGTGTGGAGTTGGGTGTGTGGTGTGGGGGTGTGTGTGCAATCGTGACAGTCCTAGTCCCAAGAATAAGGGTGGCCTGAAAAGAGCATGTTGCAAGACACAGATATCAATAGTACCTGGTTAATGCTGGAGGGTCTGGTCTGTTCATCCTCCAGGTCGAACTTCCTCCAACGAATTTTTTGAGCCTGTGATCTCTTTCCTCTCCGTGGCATCCTTTGAAATATGAGATAAAAAGAAAAAAAATATTCTTGTCAAATATATCTAACACACTTATTTGTGTGAATTAGTAAAAGTAAAAATTGTAGTGAAAAGTAAAATCTGTACTTTTAAAAGTTAAAGTAATAAATTAATAAAATCGACTTAATTGCTAGTCAAAATAATTTTAACAGGACATTCTCTCTATGATAGGCACATACTTTGAAAGTTGTCCTGGTGTCACAGCTGTTGAGCCTGAAAAGATAAAACCTGTAGTACTCTCAGGAAGAAAATCAAACAGTTAAACAACAATGATAGAGACACTGAATGTAAACTTGTAAAATGTTTTTTTTTTTTTTTTTTTTTTTTTTGGGGGGGGGGGGGATGTTGGGTGCTGGTGGGGGTTTTGGTGGTTAAGAAATGAAATGAACTGCTCTCTGTGGAAAACGCCAAAACACAAGGAACCTGCAAAGAAACAAAACAGAACCAGACATATTAGGGCACAGGGACTACAATTATGGTGATGTAATAAAAATGTCATAGTACAGATTAAGAAAACCATATTAATACTAACCAAGGAGAAAAGCGAAGCAGAAAATGTAGGTTGTGCTCTGATCAGTCAGTCTGAAAAACAACAATGACAACAATGAAAAAATAGTAAAGTCTAGTCAACTATGCATAACTTCTTTGCATGTTCTACATTCATTATTTTACTCTGTAGAATATAATTTACGAAATGTATCTCAATGTTTTTTTCCTTGAAATTCTATCATATTTTCAAGAACCAGAGTTAAATAAAATATGTGGCCTAAAAAATGAAAAATAAAAAAATGGATGGGTAATTAATTGTTTGTTGCATAAACAAAACAGTTTTTTTAATAGCTTCTATGATACAGAATTTATTTTTAACTATTACGATTTTATCAAGAAGTCAAATCTGAAACATTGTGTATGTGGCCATGTCCCTAAATTAAACCTTTACCTCAAAATGCAGTAAGGTACAGTATTCTGAAACAGAGAAACAAGATTGAACAGTATAAAATGAATTTCTTACATTATATTTGCATTTTGTGATTTATGATTAGATCATTATGTCAGTGAGCACGCACTGAAATCAGTTCTCACCGGAGACTAATCTAACCTCCTTTGATTGGACGTTACTTTTTTAAACTCAGCAGAAAAACATGTGATTGGCTGTCCTGCTCAACGCATGATTTGAGTGACGTGAACTCTGATGTTATGACAATGTCGATTGATTCATTACTCTTTGGTAATATAAAATACATTCTACTACCAGAATGCGACACATCATGAGTTAATATTTACCAAGAATCACTGCAAATATAGTGACGCTACTTGAACCCAAGCTAACAGATAGTCAGCGCGGATTTGTGTAACATCAACCACGTGACCAAATGGCGCGAGAGCACGGTTGCCTCAGTCAGTTCCCTCACGAGTGTTACCAATGAAACACTCATGGAAAACATCACTCGACAATTTTCATTCAAATACCTATGCATGAATGTAAAATACAACAGAGAGTATACCATAAGTATATTAAGTCACCAAATAAGCTATAGTTAGTGAGGATGCTGTATTGTTAGCTTAAAAAAGCAGATTATGCTCATTAAGCTAATTTAAGCTACACAAACAGCAAAACTCAAAGAGAATATCCATCAGACACACACAAATATCATGTTAGAATCATAGAAGTGTAACTAGCTGTAAGTTACACAGAACTTTTCATGCATTTTCCTCTTTACAGAGAAAAGAGTAGCTTCAAATGTAAAAAAAACAATATTAATTACAATAATACGAATAATATAACCTATTTTTAATTCAAATAAAGAGCTGAATTTGACAATACAAGGCTTTATAATATAAAACAGCATACGAAATCAACCGCTTCGCTTACCTGAAGAGAATAGAGTGGGCCGATCATCTGTTCTGCTCCTGTGAAGAGTCGATCTCACAGCCAATCAGCAGCCAGCTTTGATTGCCCAACCAATAAAATTGCAGCTTGTAGAGATGAATCGGTCACGATTCGTTCAGTGTGAACAAATCTTTAATATGACTCGGGAATACCGAGTTCGAATGAGTCCGAAACCGCTCGTTCATTAATCCCTTTAGTGTAACGTTATTGCATCTCTAGGTGCACTTTTTTTCTGCAAGGAGTGAACGAAATGAAGTGAAGTAACTTAGCTCTGTGTCTGAAACAGTGCTGTCATTTATCAAAACTGTATTTTCGACCACATGTGTATTTTAGTTTATATATATTTAGTTTGTAAAATACATACACTGATGTCTATGGAGGTGGCAATAATAATCCTTTCCATGTTAATAAGACAACACTTTTTTTATTAATATACACTTTGTGTCAGTAGCTTTACATTTTACCCTCTAGTTCAATTTATCATCTCTTTCTTGCAGTTTAGCCAGTAAACAACAATTCCACAAACACCTTGCTGTTAGTAAAACAATGAATTTAGTTAATTCTTAAATTATATATTTTAATAATAAACATAATATACCTATAAAATTTACCTTATTAATGTAATTTTTACTTAATTTAAAAATCCATCTACGTATATAATATTGTCTCAATCTTTAAATGTTGTATTCAAGTAATGATTATGCGTATTATACTCATGTGTCCCATCAAACTATTGTATAAACTCAATATTACACTCGTAGTTGTGTGATATTGCTGTATATCAGCACGCTGTAATTACCTATGGCTGTAATTACCTACGGCTGTGATTAACTATGCTGTGTTAGTCATTTAGGGTGGTTAGGGAGCTCTTAGTGTATATCAGCATCCTGTGATTACCCAAGGCACGAAGCCATAACCGAATAACAGCTTTGCTGATATACAGCAATAATACATTGCTATGAGTGTGATATTACTCATTTAACACTTAGTTTGTTGTTTGGGGTGGTTGCTATGGAGCTCTTAGTGTATATCAGCATCCTGGCCTTGCTAGGGTATTACTAGGTGGTTGCTAGGATGTTCTGGATGGTTGCTTGGGTGTTCTGGGTGGTTGCTAGAGTGTTGCTAGGTGGTTGCTAGGGTAATCTGGGTGGTTGCTGTGGTGTTGCTAGGTGGTTGCTAGGGTATTCTGGGTGGTTGCTAAGTGGTTGCTAGGGTGTTGCTAGGCGGTGGCTATGGTTTTCTGGGTGGTTACTTGGCAGTTGCCAGGGTGGTCGCTAGGTAGTTTTAGGTGGTTGCTATGGTTTTCTGGGTGGTTGCTATGGTGTTGCTATGCGGTTGCTAAGGTATTCTGGGTGGTTGTTAGGGTGTTGCTAGGTGGTTGCTAGGGTGTTCTGGGTGGTTGCTAGGGTGTTGCTATAGGTGATTGCTAGGGCGTTCTAGGTGGTTGCTGGGTGGTTGCTAGGGTGTTTTGTGTGGTTGCTAAGGTGTTGCTAGGTGATTGCTAGGGTGTTCTAGGTGGTTGCTAGGTGGTTGCCAGGGTGTTCTGTGTGGTTGCTAGGGTATTGCTAGGCTGTTGCTAGGGTGTTCTGGTTGGTTGCTAGGTGGTTGCCAGGGTGTTGCTATGTGGTTGCTAGGGTGTTGCTATGGTGTTCTGGGTGGTTGCTAGGGTTTTGCTAGGTGGTTGCTAGGGTGTTCTAGGTGGTTGCTAGGTGGTTACTAGGTGGTTGCTAGGGTGTTGCTAGGTGGTTGCTAGGGTGTTTTGGGTGGTTGCTAGGGTGTTGCTAGGTGGTTGCTAGGGCGTTCTAGGGTGTTGCTAGACGGTTGCTAGGGTGTTGTGGGTGGTTGCTAGGGTGTTCTGGGTGGTTGCTAGGGTGTTGCTAGGTGGTTGCCAGGGTGTTCTGTGTAGTTGCTAGGGTATTGCTAGGCTGTTGCTAGGGTGTTCTGGTTGGTCGCTAGGTGGTTGCCAGGGTGTTCCTATGTGGTTGCTAGGGTGTTGCTATGGTGTTCTGGGTGGTTAATAGGATTTTGCTAGGTGGTTGCTAGGGTGTTCTAGGTGGTTGCTAGGTGGTTACTAGGTGGTTGCTAGGGTGTTGCTAGGTGGTTGCTAGGGTGTTTTGGGTGGTTGCTATGGTGTTGCTAGGTGGTTGCTAGGACATTCTAGGTGGTTGCTAGGGTGTTGCTAGGTGGTTGCTAGGGTGTTATGGGTGGTTGCTAGGTTGTTCTGGGTGGTTGCCAGGCAGTTGCTAGGGTGTTCTGGGTGGTTGCTAGGGTGTTGCTAGGTGGTTGCTAGGGTGTTCTGTGTGGTTGCTATGGTGTTGCTAGGCGGTTGCTAGGGTGTTCTGGGTGGTTGCTAGGCAGTTGCTAAGCGGTTGCTAGGGTGTTATTGGTTGTTGCTAGGTGGTTGCTAGGCGGTTGCTAGAATGTTCAGGGTGGTTGCTAGGGTGTTCTGGCTGGTTGCTATGTTGTTGCTAGGTGGTTGCTAGGGTATTCTGGGTGGTTGTTATGGTATTCTGGGTGGTTGCTACGGTGTTACTAGGTGGTTGGTAGTGTTCACAGATGGTTACTATAGAGTTTTTATAATGTTCATGGCATGATTTAGCACTTAGCTAATCAATATTAGCATGTAGCTATTCACTGCTAGCATGTATAGCATGTAGCAAGTCCTGTTTGCTATCATGAGTAAAAAGATCCAATCCCCATCTCTATCCGATGTTTTGATGCAGAGATATAGGTCTTGCAAAATGGTTGCTAGGGTAATCTATTTGGTTGCTAGGGAGTGGCTTGGTAGCTGCCAATCATGAAGCTCCAAAGTCAATGTGAATGTATAAACCAACCCCCATCTCTATCCGATGTTTTGATGCAGAGATATAGGTCTTTCAAAATGGTTGCTAGGGTACTCTGTTTGGTTGCTAGGGAGTGGCTTGGCCGCTGCCAATCATGAAGCTCCAAAGTCAATGTGAATGTATAAACCAACCCCCATCTCTATACGATATTTTGATGCAGAGATATAGGTCTTGCAAAATGGTTGCTAGGGTACTTTGTTCGGTTGCTAGGGAGTGGCTTGGCAGCTGCCAATCGTGAAACACCAAAGGCTGCTTGTCAGTATGAATGACATAAACCAACTCCCATGCCTCTGCGACATTCAGAATGGAAGATAAACCTCTTTGGATTTTGGTTGCTAAGGTGCTTGACAATAGTTGCTAGGGCGTGACCAGTAAGTGTTGAGGTGATTCAGGATTGGCTGATTGCTGGCCCGAGTCAAACGAGCCCACCCTCATGTTTCTATGACACTTATATCCTGAGATATCATTTTGATCTTTTTTAATGGAAGTCTATGGGAGTTGTTGCTAAGGTGTGCTAAATGGTTGCTAGGGCGTGGCTTAATAGCTTCACGATGATCCAGAGAGACTGATTGGTCGTCTGAGTAAAATGAGCCCGCCCCTTTGTCTCTACGACACTCTGATCCAGAGCTATGTTCAATAGAAAATCCCTATGCAATTCACCATAGTAGGAAAAACAAATGCATTTGATGGGACGTCCTCACCATAGTAAGTCAATGGGGCAACTTTGGGCCCCTCCTGTCCCCCTGGGGTGCAACTTTTACCCCATTGTGTGGTATGTTCTTACAGAGCCTGTCAGCCTCTTCAAATGTGGTAAATTACACGTTTCTGCGACATCCACGTTTTGAGCTAGGATTCGTCAAAGTTTGACGCAATGTTAAGTCTATGGGATTTTTCGGCTGGTTTTTTGCCCCTGGGGCGACCATCGTACCCCCGATCTCTTAGAAAAGTCATAGCACACCATTCCCGAATAAGCCGCACGTTTTGACACCTCATTCATGGGTCTGTGACAAAAACTGCGGGAGGAGTAGCGCGCCGAAATTTGTACGGAATAAGAAGTTGAAGAAAAATAATAATAAGTATGGAGGATAACAATAGTGTTGCTTTGCAAGCACCACTAACTAGAATGTACATTTCCAGAAGAAAATGTGAAGTGGTGCTTGCAGTGGCAAAACTCACCACCCGGTTGCTAGGGTGTTCTGGGTGGTTGCTAGGGTGGTTGCTAGGGTGTTGCTAGGTGGTTGCTAGGGTGTTGCTAGGGTGTTGCTAGGCAGTTGCTAGGGTGTTCTGGATGGTTGCTAGGCGGTTGCTAGGGTGTCTAGGTGGTTGCTAGGGTGTTACTAGGTGGTTGCTAGGGTGTTGCTAAGCGGTTGCTAGGGTATTCTGGGTGGTTGCTAGGGTGTTGCTAGGTGGTTGCTAGGGTGTTCTGGGTGGTTGCTAGGGTGTTGCTAGGCAGTTGCTAGGGTGTTCTGGGTGGTTGCTAGGGTGTTGCTAGGTGGTTGCTAGGGTGTTCTGGGTGGTTGCTAAGGTGTTGCTAGGCAGTTGCTAGGGTGTTCTGGGTGGTTGCTATGGTGTTGCTAGGCGGTTGCTAGGGTGTACTGGGTGGTTGCTAGGGTGTTCTGGGTGGTTGCTATGGGTTTCTGGGTGGTTGCTAAGTGGTTGCTATGGTGTACTGGGTGGTTGCTAGGTTGTTTCTGGGGTGTTGCTAGGTGGTTGCTAGGGTGTTCTGAGTGGTTGCTAGGGTGTTGCTAGGCAGTTGCTAAGGTGTTCTGGGTGGTTGCTAGTCGGTTGCTATGCGGTTGCTAGGGTGTTCTGGGTGGTTGCTAGGCGGTTTCTAGGGTGTTCTGGGTGGTTGCTAGGCAGTTGTTAGGCGGTTGCTAGGGTGTTGTGGGTGGTTGCTAGGCAGTTGCTAGGGTGTTCTGTCTGGTTTCTATGGTGTTGCTAGGTGGTTGCTAGGGTATTCTGGGTGGTTGCTATGGTGTTACTAGGTGGTTGGTAGTGTTCACAGATGGTTACTATAGAGTTTTTATAATGTTCATGGCATGATTTAACACTTAGCTAATCAATATTAGCATGTAGCTATTCACTGCTAGCATGTGTAGCATGTAGCAAGTCCTGTTTGCTAGCATGAGTAAAAAGATCCAACCCCCATCTCTATACGATGTTTTGATGCAGAGATATAGGTCTTGCAAAACGGTTGCTAGGGTACTCTGTTTGGTTGCTAGGGAGTGGCTTGGCAGCTGCCAATCATGAAGCTCCAAAGTCAATGTGAATGTATAAACCAACCCCTTTCTCTATGCAATGTTTTGATGCAGAGATATAGGTCTCACAAAATGGTTGCTAGGGTACTCTGTTTGGTTGCTAGGGAGTGGCTTGGCAGCTGCCAATCATGAAACTGCTTGTCAGTATAAATGATATAAACCAACTTCCATGCCTGTATGACATTCAGAATGGAAGATATCCCTCTTTGGATTTTGGTTGCTAAGGTGCTTGACATTGGTTGCTAGGGCGTGACCAGTAAGTGTAGAGGTGATTCAGGATTGGCTGTTTGCTGGCCCGAGTCAAACGAGCCCACCCTCATGTTTCTATGACACTTATATCCTGAGATATCCCTTTCATCTTTTTTAATGGAAGTCTATGGGAGTTGTTGCTAAGGAGTGCTAAATGGTTGCTAGGGCGTGGCTTAATAGCTTCACAATGATCCTGAGAGACTGATTGGCTGTCTGAGTAAAATGAGCCCGCCCCTTTGTCTCTACGACACTGTGATCCAGAGCTATGTTCAATACAAAATCCCTATGCAATTTACCATAGTACGAAAAACATGCATTTGATGGGACGTCCTTCACCATAGTAAGTCAATGGGGGAAACTTTGGGCAGCTCCTGCCCCCCAGGGGTGCAACTTTTACCCCATTGTGAGGTATATTCTTACAGAGCCTGCCAGCCTCTTCAAATGTGGCAAATCACACGTTTTTCCGAAATCGTTGTTCGGAGCTATGACTCGTCAAAGTTTGTCGCAATGTTAAGTCTATGGGATTTTTTGGAAATTCGTTCGCCCCTGGGGCGAACACCGTGCCCCCGATCTCTTAAAAAAGTGATATGACAATTCTCCTCAATAGGCCGCACGATTTGATGCCTCATTTATGTGTCTGTGACAAAAACTGTGGACGTAGGAGTGCGCCAAACTTTTTCCTGGAATAGTATAATGCTATACTAGAAATTTTGAATGGGAAAAATTTTTGGGGAGCTCCTGCCCCCCAGGGGTGCAACTTTTACCCCATTGTGAGGTATTTTCTTAAAGAGCCTGTCAGCCTCTTCAAATGTGGTAAATCGCAGGTTTCTGCGAAATCCTCGTTTCGAGCTATGACTCGTCAAAGTTTTTCGCAATGTTAAGTCTATGGGATTTTTTTTGGCCGTTTTTCGCCCCTGGGGCGACCATCGTACCCCCGATCGCTTAGAAAAGTCATAGCACACCTCTCCTAAATAAGCCGCTCGATTTGACGCCTCACCCATGGGTCTGTGACAAAAACTGCGGGAGGAGTAGCGTGCCAAAAAACGCACGGAAGTTGAAAAAAAAAAAAAAAAAAAATAATAAACCATTGGGGTCAATGGGGAAAATTCGGGCAGCTCCTGTCCCCCAGGGGTGCAACTTTTACCCCATTGTGATGTATTTTCTTAAAGAGCCTGTCAGCCTCTTCAAATGTGGTAAATCGCAGGCTTCTGTGAAATTCTCGCTCGGAGCTATGACTCGTCAAAGTTTGTCGCAATGTTAAGTCTATGGGATTTTTTGGAAATTCGTTCGCCCCTGGGGCGAACACCGTACCCCCGATCGCTTAGAAAAGTCATAGCACACCATTCCCGAATAATCCGCACGTTCTGAGACCTCATTCATGGGTCTGTGACAAAAACTGCGGGAGGAGTAGCGTGCCGAAATTTTTGGCCGACTCACCAAACACAATAGTAATAGTGTTGCTTTGCAAGCACCACTAACTAGAATGTACATTTCCAGAAGAAAATGTGAAGTGGTGCTTGCAGTGGCAAAACTCACCACCCGGTTGCTAGGGTGTTCTGGGTGGTTGCTAGGGTGTTTCTAGGGTGTTTTGAGTGGTTGCTAGGGTGTTGCTAGGTGGTTGCTAGGGTGTTCTGGGTGGTTGCTAGGGTGTTACTAAGTGGTTGCTAGGGTGTTGCTAGTCGGTTGCTAGGGTGTTCGGGTGGTTGCTAAGGTGTTGCTAGGTGGTTGCTAGGGTGTTCTGGGTGGTTGCTATGGTGTTGCTAGGCAGTTGCTAGGGTGTTATAGGTGGTTGCTAGGGTGTTGCTAGGTGGTTGCTAGGGTGTTCTGGATAGTTGCTAGGGTGTTGCTAGGTGGTTGCTAGGGTGTTCTGGGCTGTTGCTATGGTGTTGCTAGGCGGTTGCTAGGGTGTTCCGGGTGGTTGCTAGGGTGTTGCTAGGGTGTTCTGGGTGGTTGCTAGGGTGTTGCTAGGCAGTTGCTAGGGTGTTCTGGGTGGTTGCTAGGGTGTTACTAAGTGGTTGCTAGGGTGTTGCTAGTCGGTTGCTAGGGTGTTCGGGGTGGTTGCTAGGGTGTTGCTAGGTGGTTGCTAGGGTGTTCTGGGTGGTTGCTAGGGTGTTACTAAGTGGTTGCTAGGGTGTTGCTAGTCGGTTGCTAGGGTGTTCGGGGTGGTTGCTAAGGTGTTGCTAGGTGGTTGCTAGGGTGTTCTGGGTGGTTGCTATGGTTTTGCTAGGCAGTTGCTAGGGTGTTATAGGTGGTTGCTAGGGTGTTGCTAGGTGGTTGCTAGGGTGTTCTGGATAGTTGCTAGGGTGTTGCTAGGTGGTTGCTAGGGTGTTCTGGGCTGTTGCTATGGTGTTGCTAGGCGGTTGCTAGGGTGTTCCGGGTGGTTGCTAGGGTGTTGCTAGGGTGTTCTGGGTGGTTGCTAGGGTGTTGCTAGGCAGTTGCTAGGGTGTTCAAGGTGGTTGCTAGGGTGTTGCTAGGTGGTTGCTAGGGTGTTCTGGATAGTTGCTAGGGTGTTGCTAGGTGGTTGCTAGGGTGTTCTGGGTGGTTGCTATGGTGTTGCTAGGCGGTTGCTAGGGTATTCTGGGTGGTTGCTATGGTATTCTGGGTGGTTGCTATGGTGTTACTAGGTGGTTGTTAGTGTTCACAGATGGTTACTATAGAGTTTTTATAATGTTCATGGCGTGATTTAGCACTTAGCTAATCAATATTAGCATGTAGCTATTCACTGCTAGCATGTGTAGCATGTAGCAAGTCCTGTTTGCTAGCATGAGTAAAAAGATACAACCCCCATTTCTATCCGATGTTCTGATGCAGAGATATAGGTATTGCAAAACAGTTGCTAGGGTAATCTGTTTGGTTGCTAGGGAGTGGCTTGGCAGCTTTCAATCATGAAGCTCCAAAATCAATGTGAATGTATAAACCAACCCCCATCTCTATACGATGTTTTGATGCAGAGTTATAGGTCTTGCAAAATGGTTGCTAGGGTACTCTGTTTGGTTGCTAGGGAGTGGCTTGGCAGCTGCCAATCGTGAAACAGCAAAGGCTGCTTGTCAGTATGAATGATATAAACCAACCCCCGTGCCTGTATGACATTCAGAATGGAAGATATCCCTCTTTGGATTTTGGTTGCTAAGGTGCTTGACAATGGTTGCTAGGGCGTGACCAGTAAGTGTTGAGGTGATTCAGGATTGGCTGTTTGCTGGCCCGAGTCAAACGAGACCACCCTCGTGTTTCTATAACACTTATATCCTGAGATATCACTTTCATCTTTTTTAATGGAAGTCTATGGGACTTGTTGCTAAGGTGCTCCATATGGTTGCTAGGGCGTGGCTTAATAGCTTCACAATGATCCTGAGAGACTGATTGGTCGTCTGAGTAAAATGAGCCCGCCCCCTTGTTTCTATGACACTGTGATCCAGAGCTATGTTCAATACAAAATCCCTATGCAATTTACCATAGTAGGAAAAACACATGCATTTGATGGGACGACCTTCACCATAGTAAGTCAATGGGGCAACTTTGGGGGCCTCTTGCCCCCCAGGGGTGCAACTTTTACCCCATTGTGTGGTATGTTCTTACAGAGCCTGCCAACCTTTTCAAATGTGGTAAATTGCAGGTTTCTGTGAAATTCTCGCTCAGAGCTACGAGTCGTCAAAGTTTGACGTAATGTTAAGTCAATGGGACTTTTTCGGCCGGTTTTTCGCCCCTGGGGCGAGCATCGTACCCCCGATCGCTTAGAAAAGTCATAGCACACCATTCCCGAAAAGGCCGCACGTTTTGACACCTCATTCATGGGTCTGTGACAAAAACTGCGGGAGGAGTAGCGCGCCGAAATTTGTACGGAATAAAAAGAAAAAGAAAAATAATAAGTACATTTCCAGAAGAAAATGTGAAGTGGTGCTTGCAGTGGCAAAACTCACCACCCGGTTGCTAGAGTGTGGTACATTATTGCATACGAGGCAACAAACACGTCTGTACGATATTCTGGTGCTGAGATATCGCTTATTCATGTGTTTGTTTGGTTACTAGGGTACTCTATATGGATGCTATGATGTGATTATACAGTTTATGAGATTATATTTAAAGACTAGTTGACAGTCTAAGTCAAAAAAGTCAAAATCCATGTTTCCTCTATTTTCTGGAGCTGAGAAATGGCTTGAATATGTTGTTTTATGGTTGCTAGGCTGCCCTAAGTGGTTGCTAGGGGCTAAATATGAAGTTATTATGTCAGTACTTATTGGCTGCTTGACAGGCCGAATCAAAAGAGCCCAACCCCAAGTCTCTGTGACCTTCTGGTCAAAAGATATGATATAACAAAATTTGTGCCAATGTTAAGTCTATGGGAATTTTTTCGTCTTATTTATCGCCCGCCAGACGAACATCGTACACCTGATCTCTTAGAAAAGTCATAGCACACCTCTCCTCAATAAGCCGGTCGATTTGACACCTCATCCGTGGATCTACGACAAAAAATGTGGGAGGAGTAGCATGCCAAAGTTTTGTCTAGGAGAATAGTAATCACAACACTAGAATGTACATTTCCAGAAGAAAATGTGAAGTGGTGCTTGCAGTGGCAAAACTCACCACCCGGTTGCTAGGGTGTTCTGGGTGGTTGCTACGGTGTTCTGGTTGGTTGCTTGGTGGTTGTTAGTTGGTTGCTAGGGTGTTCTGGGGTATTGCTAGGGTGTTGCTAGGGTGTTCTGGGTGGTTGCTAGGCTGTTGCTAGGCCGTTGCTAGGGTGTCTGGGTGGTTGCTAGGGTGTTGCTAGGTGGTTGCTAGGGTGTTCTGGGTGGTTGCTAGGGTGTTGCTAGGTGGTTGCTAGGGTTTTCTGGGTCGTTGCTAGGGTGTTGCTAGGTGGTTGCTAGGATGTTGCTAGGTCGTTGCTAGGGTGTTGCTAGGTCGTTGCTAGGGTTTTCTGGGTCGTTGCTAGGGTGTTGCTAGGTGGTTGCTAGGGTGTTCTGGGTGGTTGCTATGGTGTTGCTAGGCAGTTGCTAGGGTGTTCTGGGTGGTTGCTATGGTGTTGCTAGGTGGTTGCTAGGGTGTTCTGGATAGTTGCTAGGGTGTTGCTAGGCGGTTGCTAGGGTGTTCTGGGTGGTTGCTATGGTGTTGCTAGGCGGTTGCTAGGGTGTTCTGGGTGGTTGATATGGTGTTGCTAGGTGGTTGCTAGGGTGTTCTGGATCGTTGCTAGGGTGTTGCTAGGTGGTTGCTAGGGTGTTCTGGGTGGTTGCTATGGTGTTGCTAGGCAGTTGCTAGGGTGTTCTGGGTGGTTGCTATGGTGTTGCTAGGTGGTTGCTAGGGTGTTCTGGATAGTTGCTAGGGTGTTGCTAGGCGGTTGCTAGGGTGTTCTGGGTGGTTACTATGGTGTTGCTAGGCGGTTGCTTGGGTGTTCTGGGTGGTTGCTATGGTATTGCTAGGTGGTTGCTAGGGTATTCTGGGTAGTTGCTATGGTGTTACTAGGTGGCTGTTAGTGTTCACAGATAGTTACTATAGAGTTTTTATAATGTTCATGGCGTGATTTAGCACTTAGCTAATCAATATTAGCATGTAGCTATTCACTGTTAGCATGTGTAGCATGTAGCAAGTCCTGTTTGCTAGCATGAGTAAAAAGAGCCAACCCCCATCTCTATACGATGTTTTGATGCAGAGATATAGGTCTTGAAAAACAGTTGCTAGGGTACTCTGTTTGGTTGCTAGGGAGTGGCTTGGCAGTTGCCATTCATGAAGCTTCAAAGTCAATGTGAATGCATAAACAAACCCCCATCTCTTTACAATGTTTTGATGCAGAGATATACGTCTTGAAAAATGGTTGCTTGGGTACTCTGTTTGGTTGCTAGGGAGTGGCTTGGCAGTTGCCAATCATGAAACTCCAAAGGCTGCTTGTCAGTATGAATGATATAAACCAACTCCCATGCCTGTATGACATTCAGAATGGAAGATATACCTCTTTGGATTTTGGTTGCTAAGGTGCTTGACAATGGTTGCAAGGGCGTGACCAGTAAGTGTAGAGGTGATTCAGGATTGGCTATTTGCTGGCCCGAGTCAAACGAGCCCACCCTCATGTTTCTATGACACTTATATCCTGAGATATCCCTTTCATCTTTTTTAATGGAAGTCTATGGGAGTTGTTGCTAAGGTGTGCTAAATGGTTGCTAGGGCGTGGCTTAATAGCTTCACAATGATCCTGAGAGACTGATTGGTCGTCTGAGTAAAATGAGCCCGCCCCTTTGTCTCTACGACACTGTGATCCAGAGCTATGTTCAATACAAAATCCCTATGCAATTTACCATAGTAGGAAAAACATGCATTTGATGGGACGTCCTTCACCATAGTAAGTCAATGGGGGAAACTTTGGGCAGCTCCTGCCCCCCAGGGGTGCAACTTTTACCCCATTGTGAGGTATATTCTTACAGAGCCTGCCAGCCTCTTCAAATGTGGCAAATCACACGTTTTTCCGAAATCGTTGTTCGGAGCTATGACTCGTCAAAGTTTGTCGCAATGTTAAGTCTATGGGATTTTTTGGAAATTCGTTCGCCCCTGGGGCGAACACCGTACCCCCGATCTCTTAAAAAAGTGATATGACAATTCTCCTCAATAGGCCGCACGATTTGATGCCTCATTTATGTGTCTGTGACAAAAACTGTGGACGTAGGAGCTCTCCAAACTTTTTCCTGGAATAGTATAATGCTATACTAGAAATTTTGAATGGGAAAAATTTTTGGGGAGCTCCTGCCCCCCAGGGGTGCAACTTTTACCCCATTGTGAGGTATTTTCTTAAAGAGCCTGTCAGCCTCTTCAAATGTGGTAAATCGCAGGTTTCTGCGAAATCCTCGTTTCGAGCTATGACTCGTCAAAGTTTTTCGCAATGTTAAGTCTATGGGATTTTTTTTGGCCGTTTTTCGCCCCTGGGGCGACCATCGTACCCCCGATCGCTTAGAAAAGTCATAGCACACCTCTCCTAAATAAGCCGCTCGATTTGACGCCTCATCCATGGGTCTGTGACAAAAACTGCGGGAGGAGTAGCGTGCCAAAAAACGCACGGAAGTTGAAAAAAAAAAAAAAAAAAATAATAAACCATTGGGGTCAATGGGGAAAATTCGGGCAGCTCCTGTCCCCCAGGGGTGCAACTTTTACCCCATTGTGATGTATTTTCTTAAAGAGCCTGTCAGCCTCTTCAAATGTGGTAAATCGCAGGCTTCTGTGAAATTCTCGCTCGGAGCTATGACTCGTCAAAGTTTGTCGCAATGTTAAATCTATGGGATTTTTTGGAAATTCGTTCGCCCCTGGGGCGAACACCGTACCCCCGATCGCTTAGAAAAGTCATAGCACACCATTCCCGAATAATCCGCACGTTTTGAGACCTCATTCATGGGTCTGTGACAAAAACTGCGGGAGGAGTAGCGTGCCGAAATTTTTGGCCGACTCACCAAACACAATAGTAATAGTGTTGCTTTGCAAGCACCACTAACTAGAATGTACATTTCCAGAAGAAAATGTGAAGTGGTGCTTGCAGTGGCAAAACTCACCACCCGGTTGTTAGGGTGTTCTGGGTGGTTGCTAGGGTGCTGCTAGGTGGTTGCTAGGGTGTTCTGAGTGGTTGCTAGGGTGGTTGCTAGGGTATTCTGGGTGGTTGCTATGGTGTTATTAGGTGATTGGTAGGGGTTTTTGGTTGGTTGCTAGGGTGATGTAAAGTGGTTGCTAGGGTATTCTGGGTGGTTGCTAGGGTGTTGCTAGGTGGTTGCTAGGGTGTTCTGGGTGGTTGCTAGGGTGTTGCTAGGCAGTTGCTAGGGTGTTCCGGGTGGTTGCTAGGGTGTTGCTAGGTGGTTGCTAGGGTGTTCTGGGTGGTTGCTAGGGTGTTGCTAGGTGGTTGCTAGGGTGTTCTGGATGGTTGCTAGGGTGTTGCTAGGCTGTTGCTAGGGTGTTCTGGGTGGTTGCTATGGTGTTCTGGATAGTTGCTAGGGTGTTGCTAGGCGGTTGCTAGGGTGTTCTGGGTGGTTGCTGGGGTGTCGCTAGGTGGTTGCTAGGGTGTTCTGGGTGGTTTCTAGGGTGTTTCTAGGCAGTTGCTAAGGTTTTCTGGGTCGTTGCTAGGGTGTTGCTAGGCAGTTGCTAGGGTGTTCCGGGTGGTTGCTAGGGTGTTGCTAGGTGGTTGCTAGGGTGTTCTGGGTGGTTGCTAGGGTGTTGCTAGGCAGTTGCTAGGGTGTTCTGGGTGGTTGCTAGGGTGTTGCTAGGCAGTTGCTAGGGTGTTCCGGGTGGTTGCTAGGGTGTTGCTAGGTGGTTGCTAGGGTGTTCTGGATGGTTGCTAGGGTGTTGCTAGGCGGTTGCTAGGGTGTTCTGGGTGGTTGCTATGGTGTTGCTAGGTGGTTGCTAGGGTTTTCTGGATAGTTGCTAGGGTGTTGCTAGGCGGTTGCTAGGGTGTTCTGGGTGGTTGCTGGGGTGTCGCTAGGTGGTTGCTAGGGTGTTCTGGGTGGTTTCTAGGGTGTTTCTAGGCAGTTGCTAAGGTTTTCTGGTTCGTTGCTAGGGTGTTGCTAGGTGGTTGCTAGGGTGTTCTGGATAGTTGCTAGGGTGTTGCTAGGCGGTTGCTAGGGTGTTCTGGGTGGTTGCTAGGGTGTTGCTAGTAGGTTGCTAGGGTGTTCTGGGTGGTTGCTAGGGTGTTGCTAGGCAGTTGCTAGGGTGTTGCGGGTGGTTGCTATGGAGTTGCTAGGCGGTTGCTAGGGTGTTCTGGGTGGTTGCTAGGCAGTTGCTAGGGTGTTCTGGCTGGTTGCTATGGTGTTGCTAGGTGGTTGCTAGAGTGTTCTGGGTGGTTGCTATGGTATTCTGGGTGGTTGCTATGGTGTTACTAGGTGGTTGGTAGTGTTCACAGATGGTTACAATAGAGTTTTTATAATGTTCATGTCATGATTTAGCACTTAGCTAATCAATATTAGCATGTAGCTATTCACTGCTAGCATGTGTAGCATGTAGCAAGTCCTGTTTGCTAGCATGAGTAAAAAGATCCAACCCCCATCTCTATACGATGTTTTGATTCAGAGATATAGGTCATGCAAAATGGTTGCTAGGGTACTCTTTTTGGTTGCTAGGGAGTGGCATGGGAGCTGCCAATCATGAATCTCCAAAGGCTGCTTGCCAGTTTGATTTATATAAAAGAACTCCCATGCCTCTGTGACATTCAGAATGGAAGATATCCCTCTTTGGATTTTGGTTGCTAAGGTGTTTGACAATGGTTGCTAGGGCGTGACCAGTAAGTGTAGAGGTGATTCAGGATTGGCTGTTTGCTGGCCCGAGTCAAACGAGCCCACCCTCATGTTTCTATGACACTTATATCCTGAGATATCCCTTTCATCTTTTTAATGGAAGTCTATGGGAGTTGTTGCTAAGGAGTGCTAAATGGTTGCTAGGGCGTGGCTTAATAGCTTCACAATGATCCTGAGAGACGGATTGGCTGTCTGAGTAAAATGAGCCCGCCCCTTTGTCTCTACGACACTGTGATCCAGAGCTATGTTCAATACAAAATCCCTATGCAATTTACCATAGTAGGAAAAACACATGCATTTGATGGGACGTCCTTCACCATAGTAAGTCAATGGGGGAAACTTTGGGCAGCTCCTGCCCCCCAGGGGTGCAACTTTTACCCCATTGTGAGGTATATTCTTACAGAGCCTGCCAGCCTCTTCAAATGTGGCAAATCACACATTTTTCCGAAATCGTTGTTGGGAGCTATGAGTCGTCAAAGTTTGTCGCAATGTTAAGTCTATGGGATTTTTTGGAAATTCGTTCGCCCCTGGGGCGAACACCGTACCCCCGATCTCTTATAAAAGTGATATGACAATTCTCCTCAATAGGCCGCACGATTTGATGCCTCATTTATGTGTCTGTGACAAAAACTGTGGACGTAGGAGTGCGCCAAACTTTTTCCTGGAATAGTATAATGCTATACTAGAAATTTTGAATGGGAAAAATTTTTGGGGAGCTCCTGCCCCCCAGGGGTGCAACTTTTACCCCATTGTAAGGTATTTTCTTAAAGAGCCTGTCAGCCTCTTCAAATGTGGTAAATCGCAGGTTTCTGCGAAATCCTCGTTTCGAGCTATGACTCGTCAAAGTTTTTCGCAATGTTAAGTCTATGGGATTTTTTTTGGCCGTTTTTCGCCCCTGGGGCGACCATCGTACCCCCGATCCCTTATAAAAGTCATAGCACACCTCTCCTAAATAAGCCGGTCGATTTGACGCCTCACCCATGGATCTGTGACAAAAACTGCGGGAGGAGTAGCGTGCCAAAAAACGGCGGAACAATAAGAATAAGAATAAGAATAAGAACTAGAATGTACATTTCCAGAAGAAAATGTGAAGTGGTGCTTGCAGTGGCAAAACTCACCACCCGGTTGCTAGGGTGTTCTGGGTGGTTGCTAGGGTGTTGCTAGGTGGTTGCTAGGGTGTTCTGGGTGGTTGCTAGGGTGTTGCTAGGTGGTTGCTAGGGTGTTCTGGGTGGTTGCTAGGGTGTTGCTAGGTGGTTGCTAGGGTGTCTAGGTGGTTGCTAGGGTGTTGCTAGGTGGTTGCTAGGGTGTTGCTAGGCGGTTGCTAGGGCATTCTGGGTGGTTGCTAGGGTGTTGCTATGTGGTTGCTAGGGTGTTCTCGGTGGTTGCTAGGGTGTTGCTAGGCAGTTGCTAGGGTGTTCTGGGTGGTTGCTAGGGTGTTGCTAGGTGGTTGCTAGGGTGTTCTGGATGGTTTCTAGGGTGTTGCTAGGCAGTTGCTAGGGTGTTCTGGGTGGTTGCTATGGTGTTGCTAGGCGGTTGCTAGGGTGTTCTGGGTGGTTGCTAGGCGTTTGCTAGGGTGTTCTGGGTGGTTGCTATGTGGTTGCTAAGGTGTTGCTAAGGTGTTCTGGATGGTTGCTAGGGTGTTGCTAGGCGGTTGCTAGGGTGTTCTGGGTGGTTGCTAGGCGGTTGCTAGGCGGTTGCTAGGGTGTTCTGGGTGGTTGCTAGGTGGTTGCTAGGCGGTTGCTAGGCGGTTCTGGGTTGTTACTAGGCTGTTGCTAGGGTGTTCTGGCTGGTTGCTATGGTGTTTCTAGGTGGTTGCTAGGGTATTCTGGCTGGTTGCTATGGTATTCTGGGTGGTTGCTATGGTGTTACTAGGTGGTTGGTAGTGTTCACAGATGGTTACTATAGAGTTTTTATAATGTTCATGGCATGATTTAGCACTTAGCTAATCAATATTAGCATGTAGCTATTCACTGCTAGCATGTGTAGCATGTAGCAAGTCCTGTTTGCTAGCATGAGTAAAAAGATCCAATCCCCATCTCTATCCGATGTTTTGATGCAGAGATATAGGTCTTGCAAAATGGTTGCTAGGGTAATCTGTTTGGTTGCTAGGGAGTGGCTTGGTAGCTGCCAATCATGAAGCTCCAAAGTCAATGTGAATGTATAAACCAACCCCCATCTCTATCCGATGTTTTGATGCAGAGATATAGGTCTTTCAAAATGGTTGCTAGGGTACTCTGTTTGGTTGCTAGGGAGTGGCTTGGCCGCTGCCAATCATGAAGCTCCAAAGTCAATGTGAATGTATAAACCAACCCCCATCTCTATACGATATTTTGATGCAGAGATATAGGTCTTGCAAAATGGTTGCTAGGGTACTTTGTTCGGTTGCTAGGGAGTGGCTTGGCAGCTGCCAATCATGAAACACCAAAGGCTGCTTGTCAGTATGAATGACATAAACCAACTCCCATGCCTCTGCGACATTCAGAATGGAAGATAAACCTCTTTGGATTTTGGTTGCTAAGGTGCTTGACAATAGTTGCTAGGGCGTGACCAGTAAGTGTTGAGGTGATTCAGGATTGGCTGATTGCTGGCCCGAGTCAAACGAGCCCACCCTCATGTTTCTATGACACTTATATCCTGAGATATCATTTTGATCTTTTTTAATGGAAGTCTATGGGAGTTGTTGCTAAGGTGTGCTAAATGGTTGCTAGGGCGTGGCTTAATAGTTTCAAGATGATCCAGAGAGACTGATTGGTCGTCTGAGTAAAATGAGCCCACCCCTTTGTCTCTACGACACTCTGATCCAGAGCTATGTTCAATAGAAAATCCCTATGCAATTTACCATAGTAGGAAAAACAAATGCATTTGATGGGACGTCCTCACCATAGTAAGTCAATGGGGCAACTTTGGGCCCCTCCTGTCCCCCTGGGGTGCAACTTTTACCCCATTGTGTGGTATGTTCTTACAGAGCCTGTCAGCCTCTTCAAATGTGGTAAATTACACGTTTCTGCGACATCCACGTTTTGAGCTAGGATTCGTCAAAGTTTGACGCAATGTTAAGTCTATGGGATTTTTCGGCTGGTTTTTTGCCCCTGGGGCGACCATCGTACCCCCGATCTCTTAGAAAAGTCATAGCACACCATTCCCGAATAAGCCGCACGTTTTGACACCTCATTCATGGGTCTGTGACAAAAACTGCGGGAGGAGTAGCGCGCCGAAATTTGTACGGAATAAGAAGTTGAAGAAAAATAATAATAAGTATGGAGGATAACAATAGTGTTGCTTTGCAAGCACCACTAACTAGAATCTACATTTCCAGAAGAAAATGTGAAGTGGTGCTTGCAGTGGCAAAACTCACCACCCGGTTGCTAGGGTGTTCTGGGTGGTTGCTATGGTGTTGCAATGAGGTTGCTAGGGTATTATGGGCGGTTGCTAAGGTGTTCTGGTTGGTTGCTAGGGTTTTGCTATGTGGTTGCTAGGGTGTTCTGGGTGGTTGCTAGGGTGTTCTGGGTGGTTGCTAAGGTGTTGCTAGGTGGTTGCTAGGTGGTTGCTAGGGTGTTGCTAGGGTGTTCTGGGTGGTTGCTAGAGTGTTGCTAGGTGGTTGCTAGGGTGTTGCTAGGTGGTTGCTAGGGTATTCTGGATGGTTGCTAGGGTGTCGCTAGGTGGTTGCTAGGGTGTTATGGGTGGTTGCTAGGGTGTTGCTATGTGGTTGCAAGGGTGTTCTAGGTGGTTGCTAGGGTGTTGCTAGGGTGTTCTGGGTGGTTGCTAGGTGTTGCTAGGTGGTTGCTAGGGTGTTGATAGGTGGTTGCTAGGGTATTCTGGATGGTTGCTAGGGTGTTGCTAGGCAGTTGCTATGGTGTTCTGGGTGGTTGCTATGGTGTTACTAGGTGGTTGGTAGTGTTCACAGATGGTTACTATAGAGTTTTTATAATGTTCATGGTATGATTTAGCACTTAGCTAATCGATATTAGCATTAGCTATTCACTGCTAGCATGTGTAGCATGTAGCAAGTCCTGTTTGCTAGCATGAGTAAAAAGATCCAACCCCCATCTCTATATGATGTTTTGATGCAGAGATATAGGTATTGCAAATTGGTTGCTAGGGTACTCTGTTTGGTTGCTAGGGAGTGGCTTGTCAGCTGCCAATCATGAAGCTCCAAAGTCAATGTGAATGTATAAACCAACCCCCATCTCTATACAATGTTTTGATGCAGAGTTATAGGTCTTGCAAAATGGTTGCTAGGGTACTCTGTTTGGTTGCTAGGGAGTGGCTTGGCAGCTGCCAATCGTGGAACACCAAAGGCTGCTTGTCAGTATGAATGATATAAACCAACTCCCATTCCTGTATGACATTCAGAATGGAAGATATCCCTCTTTGGATTTTTGTTGCTAAGGTGCTCGATAATGGTTGCTAGGGCATTGCCAGTAAGTGTTGAGGTGATTCAGGATTGGCTGTTTGCTGGCCCAAGTCAAAAAAGCCCACCCTTATGTTTCTATGACACTTATATCCTGAGATATCCCTTTCATCTTTTTTAATGGAAGTCTATGTGAGTTGTTGCTAAGGTGTGCTAAATGGTTGCTAGGGCGTGGCTTAATAGCTTCACAATGATCCTGAGAGACTGATTGGTCGTCTGAGTAAAATGAGTCCGCCCCTTTGTCTCTACGACACTGTGATCCAGAGCTATGTTCAATACAAAATCCCTATGCAATTTACCATAGTAGGAAAAACACATGCATTTGATGGGACGTCCTTCACCATAGTAATTCAATGGGGGAAACTTTGGGCAGCTCCTGCCCCCCAGGGGTGCAACTTTTACCCCATTGTGAGGTATGTTCTTACAGAGCCTGCCAGCCTCTTCAAATGTGGCAAATCACACGTTTTTCCGAAATCGTTGTTCGGAGCTGTGAGTCGTCAAAGTTTGTCGCAATGTTAAGTCTATGGGATTTTTTGGAAATTCGTTCGCCCCTGGGGCGAACACCGTACCCCCGATCTCTTATAAAAGTGATATGACAATTCTCCTCAATAGGCCGCACGATTTGATGCCTCATTTATGTGTCTGTGACAAAAACTGTGGACGTAGGAGTGCGCCAAACTTTTTCCTGGAATAGTATAATGCTATACTAGAAATTTTGAATGGGAAAAATTTTTGGGGAGCTCCTGCCCCCCAGGGGTGCAACTTTTACCCCATTGTGAGGTATTTTCTTAAAGAGCCTGTCAGCCTCTTCAAATGTGGTAAATCGCAGGTTTCTGCGAAATCCTCGCTCAGAGCTATGAGTCGCCAAAATTTGTCGTAATGTTAAGTCAATGGGATTTTTTGGGCCGTTTTTCGCCCCTGGAGCGACCATCGTACCCCCGATCGCTTAGAAAAGTCATAGCACACCTCTCCTAAATGAGCCGCTCGATTTGACGCCTCACCCATGGGGCTGTGACAAAAACTGCGGGAGGAGTAGCGTGCCAAAAAAGTGTCCGGAATAATAAGAAAAATAATAAATAACATTGGGGTCAATGGGGGAAAATTTGGGCAGCTCCTGCCCCCCGGGGGTGCAACTTTTACCCCATTGTGAGGTATTTTCTTACAGAGCCTGTCAGCCTCTTCAAATGTGGTAAATCGCAGGCTTCTGTGAAATCCTCGCTCGGAGCTATGACTCGTCAAAGTTTGTCGCAATGTTAAGTCTATGGGATTTTTTGGAAATTCGATCGCCCCTGGGGCGAACATCGTACCCCCGATCGCTTAGAAAAGTCATAGCACACCATTCCCGAATAATCCGCACGTTTTGAGACCTCATTCATGGGTCTGTGACAAAAACTGCGGGAGGAGTAGCGTGCCGAAATTTTTGGCCGACTCAAAAAACACAATAGTAATAGTGTTGCTTTGCAAGCACCACTAACTAGAATGTACATTTCCAGAAGAAAATGTGAAGTGGTGCTTGCAGTGGCAAAACTCACCACCCGGTTGCTAGGGTGTTCTGGGTGGTTGCTAGGGTGTTGCTAGGTGGTTGCTAGGGTGTTTCTAGGGTGTTCTGGGTGGTTGCTAGGGTGTTGCTAGGGTGTTGCTAGGTGGTTGCTAGGGTGTTATGAGTGGTTGCTAGGTGGTTGCTATGGTGTTATGGGTGGTTGCTAGGTGTTTGCTAGGGTGTTGCTAGGTGGTTGCTAGGGTGTTCTGAGTGGTTGCTAGGGTTTTGCTAAGGTGTTCTGGATGGTTGCTTGGCGGTTGCTAGGCGGTTGCTATGGTGTTCTGGGTGGTTGCTAGGGTGTTGCTAGGTGGTTGCTAGGGTGTTCTGGGTGGTTGCTAGGGTGTTGCTAGGCAGTTGCTAGGGTGTTCTGGATGGTTGCTAGGGTGTTGCTAGGCAGTTGCTAGGGTGTTCTGGGTGGTTGCTATGGTCTCGCTAGGCGGTTGCTAGGGTGTTCTGGGTGGTTGCTAGGGTGTTGCTAGGGTGTTCTGGGTGGTTGATATGGTGTTGCTAGGTGGTTGGTAGTGTTCACAGATGGTTACTATAGAGTTTTTATAATGTTCATAGCATGATTTAGCACTTAGCTAATCAATATTAGCATGTAGCTATTCACTGCTAGCATGTGTAGCATGTAGCAAGTCCTGTTTGCTAGCATGAGTAAAAAGATCCAACCCCCATCTCTATACGATGTTTTGATTCAGAGATATAGGTCTTGCAAAACGGTTGCTAGGGTAATCTGTTTGGTTGCTAGGGAGTGGCTTGGCAGCTGCCAATCATGAAGCTCCAAAGTCAATGTGAATGTATAAACCAACCCCTTTCTCTATACAATGTTTTGATGCAGAGATATAGGTCTCACAAAATGGTTGCTAGGGTACTCTGTTTGGTTGCTAGGGAGTGGCTTGGCAGCTGCCAATCATGAAACACCAAAGGCTGCTTGTCAGTATAAATGATATAAACCAACTTCCATGCCTGTATGACATTCAGAATGGAAGATATCCCTCTTTGGATTTTGGTTGCTAAGGTGCTTGACATTGGTTGCTAGGGCGTGACCAGTAAGTGTAGAGGTGATTCAGGATTGGCTGTTTGCTGGCCCGAGTCAAACGAGCCCACCCTCATGTTTCTATGACACTTATATCCTGAGATATCCCTTTCATCTTTTTTAATGGAAGGCTATGGGAGTTGTTGCTAAGGAGTGCTAAATGGTTGCTAGGGCGTGGCTTAATAGCTTCACAATGATCCTGAGAGACTGATTGGCTGTCTGAGTAAAATGAGCCCGCCCCTTTGTCTCTACGACACTGTGATCCAGAGCTATGTTCAATACAAAATCCCTATGCAATTTACCATAGTAGGAAAAACACATGCATTTGATGGGACGTCCTTCACCATAGTAAGTCAATGGGGGAAACTTTGGGCAGCTCCTGCCCCCCAGGGGTAAAACTTTTACCCCATTGTGAGGTATATTCTTACAGAGCCTGCCAGCCTCTTCAAATGTGGCAAATCACACGTTTTTCCGAAATCGTTGTTCGGAGCTATGACTCGTCAAAGTTTGTCGCAATGTTAAGTCTATGGGATTTTTTGGAAATTCGTTCGCCCCTGGGGCGAACACCGTACCCCTGATCTCTTAAAAAAGTGACATGACAATTCTCCTTAATAGGCCGCACGATTTGATGCCTCATTTATGTGTCTGTGACAAAAACTATGGACGTAGGAGTGCGCCAAACTTTTTCCTGGAATAGTATAATGCTATACTAGAAATTTTGAATGGGAAAAATTTTTGGGGAGCTCCTGCCCCCCAGGGGTGCAACTTTTACCCCATTGTGAGGTATTTTCTTAAAGAGCCTGTCAGCCTCTTCAAATGTGGTAAATCGCAGGTTTCTGCGAAATCCTCGTTTCGAGCTATGACTCGTCAAAGTTTTTCGCAATGTTAAGTCTATGGGATTTTTTTTGGCCGTTTTTCGCCCCTGGGGCGACCATCGTACCCCCGATCGCTTAGAAAAGTCATAGCACACCTCTCCTAAATGAGCCGCTCGATTTGACGCCTCACCCATGGGTCTGTGACAAAAACTGCGGGAGGAGTAGCGTGCCAAAAAACGCACGGAAGATGAAAAAAAAAAAAAAAATAATAATAAACCATTGGGGTCAATGGGGAAAATTCGGGCAGCTCCTGTCCCCCAGGGGTGCAACTTTTACCCCATTGTGATGCATTTTCTTAAAGAGCCTGTCAGCCTCTTCAAATGTGGTAAATCGCAGGCTTCTGTGAAATTCTCGCTCGGAGCTATGACTCGTCAAAGTTTGTCGCAATGTTAAGTCTATGGGATTTTTTGGAAATTCGTTCGCCCCTGGGGCGAACACCGTACCCCCCATCGCTTAGAAAAGTCATAGCACACCATTCCCGAATAATCCGCACGTTTTGAGACCTCATTCATGGGTCTGTGACAAAAACTGCGGGAGGAGTAGCGTGCCGAAATTTTTGGCCGACTCACCAAACACAATAGTAATAGTGTTGCTTTGCAAGCACCACTAACTAGAATGTACATTTCCAGAAGAAAATGTGAAGTGGTGCTTGCAGTGGCAAAACTCACCACCCGGTTGCTAGAGTGTGGCACATGATTGCATACGAGACACCAAAGACGTCTGTACAATGATTTTGTGATGAGATATGGCTTATTCGTGTGTTCAGGTGGTTACTAGGGTACTCTATATGGTTGCTATGGTGTGCTTATGGAGTGTTTGATATAATATTTAAAGACTAGCTGACAGTCTGAGTCAAAAAAGGCAAAATCCATGTTTCTTCTATTTTCTGGAACTGAAATATGGCCTGAATATGTTGTTTTATGGTTGCTAGGCTGCCCTAAGTGGTTGCTAGGGCGTGAATATGAAGTTGTTATGTCACTACTTGTTGGCTGCATGACAGGCCGAGTCAAAAGAGCCCAACCCCAAGTCTCTATGACCTTCTGTTCAAAAGATATGATCCCACAAATTTTGTGCCAATGTTAAGTCTATGGGACTTTTTTTGGGCGATTTATCGCCCGCCAGACGAACATCGTACAACCGATCACTTAGAAAAGTCATAGCACACCTCTCCTCAATGAACCGTTCGATTTGACACCTCATTCGTGGGTCTACGACAAAAAATGCGGGAGGAGTAGCGTGCCAAAGTTTTGTCTAGGAGAATAGTAATCACAACACTAGGGTGTTCTGGGTGGTTGCTATGGTGTTGCTAGGCAGTTGCTAGGGTGTTATAGGTGGTTGCTAGGGTGTTGCTAGATGGTTGCTAGGGTGTTCTGGGCTGTTGCTATGGTGTTGATAGGCGGTTGCTAGGGTGTTCCGGGTGGTTGCTAGGGTGTTGCTAGGTTGTTCTGGGTGGTTGCTAGGGTGTTGCTAGGCAGTTGCTAGGGTGTTCTAGGTGGTTGCTAGGGTGTTGCTAGGTGGTTGCTAGGGTGTTCTGGATAGTTGCTAGGGTGTTGCTAGGTGGTTGCTATGGTGTTCTGGGTGGTTGCTAGGGTGTTGCTAGGCGGTTGCTAGGGTGTTCTGGGTGGTTGCTAGGCGGATGCTAGGGTGTTCTAGGTGGTTGCTAGGGTGTTGCTAGGTGGTTGCTATGGTGTTCTGGATAGTTGCTAGGGTGTTCTGGGTGGTTGCTATGGTGTTGCTAGGCGGTTGCTAGGGTGTTCTGGGTGGTTGCTAGGCGGTTGCTAGGGTGTTCTAGGTGGTTGCTAGGCGGTTGCTAGGGTGTTCTGGGTGGTTGGTAGGCGGTTGCTAAGGTATTCTGGGTGGTTGTTAGGCGGTTGCTAGGGTGTTCTGGCTAGTTGCTATGGTGTTGCTAGGTTGTTGCTATGGTATTCTGGGTGGTTGCTGTGGTATTCTGGGTGGTTGCTATGGTGTTACTAGGTGGTTGGTAGTGTTCACAGATGGTTACTATAGAATTTTTATAATGTTCATGGCATGATTTAGCACTTAGCTAATCAATATTAGCATGTAGCTATTCACTGCTAGCATGTATAGCATGCAGCAAGTCCTGTTTGCTAGCATGAGTAAAAAGATCCAACCCCCATCTCTCTACGATGTTTTGATGCAGAGATATAGGTCTTGAAAAACGGTTGCTAGGGTACTCTGTTTGGTTGCTATGGAGTGGCTTGGCAGTTACCAATCATGAAGCTTCAAAGTCAATGTGAATGCATAAACCAACCCCCATCTCGTTACGATGTTTTGATGCAGAGATATATGTCTTGAAAAATGGTTGTTAGGGTACTCTGTTTGGTTGCTAGGGAGTGGCTTGGCAGCTGCCAAACATGAAGCTCCAAAGTCAATGTGAATGTATAAACCAACCCCCATCTCTATACGATATTTTGATGCAGAGATATAGGTCATGCAAAATGGTTGCTAGGGTACTCTGTTTGGTTGCTAGGGAGTGGCTTGGCAGCTGCCAATGATGAAACTCCAAAGGCTTCTTGTCAGTATGAAAGATATATATACCAACTCCCATTCCTCTGTGACATTCAGAATGGAAGATATTCCTCTTTGGATTTTGGTTGCTAAGGTGCTCGACAATGGTTGCTAGGGCATTACCAGTAAGTGTTGAGGTGATTCAGGATTGGCTGTTTGCTGGCCCAAGTCAAACGAGCCCACCCTCATGTTTCTATGACACTTATATCCTGAGATATCCCTTTGATCTATTTCAATGGAAGTCTATGGGACTTGTTGCTAAGGTGCTCCATATGGTTGCTAGGGCGTGGCTTAATAGCTTCACAATGATCCTGAGAGACTGATTGGTCGTCTGAGTAAAATGAGCCCACCCCCTTGTCTCTATGACACTGTGATCCAGAGCTATGTTCAATACAAAATCCCTATGCAATTTACCATAGTAGGAAAAACACATGCATTTGATGGGACAACCTTCACCATAGTAAGTCAATGGGGCAACTTTGGGCCCCTCCTGCACCCCAGGGGTGCAACTTTTACCCCATTGTGTGGTATGTTCTTACAGAGCCTATCAGCCTCTTCAAATGTGGTAAATTACACGTTTCTGCGACATCATTGTTTTGAGCTACGATTTGTCAAAGTTTGACGCAATGTTAAGTCTATGGGATTTTTCGGGCGGTTTTTCGCCCCTGGGGCGAACATCGTACCCCCGATCTCTTAGAAAAGTCATAGCACACCTCTCCTAAATGAGCCGGTCGATTTGACGCCTCACCCATGGGTCTGTGACAAAAGCTGCGGGAGGAGTAGCGTGCCAAAAAGCGGCGGAAGTATAAGAAGAATAAGAATAATAAGTATGGAGGATAACAATAGTGTTGCTTTGCAAGCACCACTAACTAGAATGTACATTTCCAGAAGAAAATGTGAAGTGGTGCTTGCAGTGGCAAAACTCACCACCCGGTTGCTAGAGTGTGGTACATTATTGCATATGAGGCAACAAACACGTCTGTACGATGTTCTGATGCTGAGATATAGCTGTTGCAAAATGGTTGCTAGGGTACTCTGTTTGGTTGGTAGGGAGTGGCTCGGCAGCTGCCAATCATGAAACTCCAAAGGCTGCTTGTCAGTATGAATAATATAAACCAAACCCCATCACGTTACAATGTTCTGATGCTGAGATATAGGTCTTGCAAAATTGTTGCTAGGGAACTCTGTTTGGTTGCTAGGGAATGGCTTTGGAGCTGCCAATGATGAAACTCCAAAGGCTGCTTGTCAGTATGAATGATATAAACCAACCCCCATCTCTATATGATGTTCTGATGCAGAGATGTAGGTCTTACAAAATGGTTGCTAGGGTACTCTGTTTGGTTGCTAGGGTGCGGCTTGTCAGCTGCCAATGATGAAATTCCAAAGGTCTCTTGTCACTATGAAAGATATAAACCAACTCCCATTCCTCTGTGACATTCAGAATGGAAGATATGACTATGTGGACTTTGGTTGCTAAGGTTCTCGATAATGGTTGCTAGGGAGGGGCTAGGAAGTGTTGAAGTGATTTGTGATTGTCTGTTTGCTGTCCTGAGTCAAACGAGACTACACTTGTGTGTCTATGACACTTCTATCCAGAGATATCTCTTCGATCTCTTTTAATGGAAGTCTATGGGAGTTGTTGCTAAGGAGCTCTAAATGGTTGCTAGGGTGTGGCTTGATGGCTTCACAATGATCCTGAGAGACTGATTGGCTGTCTGAGTAAAATGAGCCCGCCCCTTTGTCTTTACGACACTGTGATCCAGAGCTATGTTCAATACAAAATCCCTATGCAATTTACCATAGTAGGAAAAACACATGCATTTGATGGGACGTCCTTCACCATAGTAAGTCAATGGGGGAAACTTTGGGCCGCTCCTGCCCCCCAGGGGTGCAACTTTTACCCCATTGTGAGGTATATTCTTACAGAGCCTGCCAGCCTCTTCAAATGTGGCAAATCACACGTTTTTCCGAAATCGTTGTTCGGAGCTATGAGTCGTCAAAGTTTGTCGCAATGTTAAGTCA
The DNA here is from genome assembly GCA_038021265.1 of Cyprinella venusta. Lineage (NCBI taxonomy): Eukaryota > Metazoa > Chordata > Actinopteri > Cypriniformes > Leuciscidae > Cyprinella > Cyprinella venusta. The sequence goes on from CM075863.1 coordinate 9,337,127, forward strand.
ATGGGATTTTTTGGAAATTCGTTCGCCCCTGGGGCGAACACCGTACCCCCGATCTCTTATAAAAGTGATATGACAATTCTCCTCAATAGGCCGCACGATTCGATGCCTCATTTATGTGTCTCTGACAAAAACTGTGGACGTAGGAGGGCGCCAAAATTTTTCCTGGAATAGTATAATGCTATACTAGAAATTTTGAATGGGAAAAAATTTTGGGGAGCTCCTGCCCCCCAGGGGTGCAACTTTTACACCATTGTGAGGTATTTTCTTAAAGAGCCTGTCAGCCTCTTCAAATGTGGTAAATCGCAGGTTTCTGCGAAATCCTCGCTCAGAGCTATGAGTCGCCAAAATTTGTCGTAATGTTAAGTCAATGGGATTTTTTGGGCCGTTTTTCGCCCCTGGGGCGACCATCGTACCCCCGATTGCTTAGAAAAGTCATAGCACACCATTCCCGAACAGGCCGCACGTTTTGACAACTCATTCATGGGTCTGTGACAAAAACTGCGGGAGGAGTAGCGTGCCGAAATTTTGTCCGGAAGAATAATAATAATAACTAGAATGTACATTTCCAGAAGAAAATGTGAAGTGGTGCTTGCAGTGGCAAAACTCACCACCCAGTTGCTAGGGTGTTCTGGGTGGTTGCTAGGGTGCTGCTATGTGGTTGCTAGGGTGTTCTGGGGGGTTGCTAGGTTGTTGCTAGGGTGTTCTGGGTGGTTGCTAGGTGGTTGCTATGAGGTTGCTAGGGTGTTCTGGGTGGTTGCTAGGCAGTTGTTAGGCGGTTGCTAGGGTGTTGTGGGTGGTCGCTAGACGGTTGCTAGGTTGTCTAGGTGGTTGCTAGGGCGTTGCTAGGTGGTTGCTAGGATGTTGCTAGGCGGTTGCTAGGGTATTCTGGGTGGTTGCTAGGGTGTTGCTAGGTGGTTGCTAGGGTGTTCTGGGTGGTTGCTAGGGTGTTGCTAGGCAGTTGCTAGGGTGTTCTGGGTGGTTGCTAGGGTGTTGCTAGGTGGTTGCTAGGGTGTTCTGGATGGTTGCTATGGTGTTGCTAGGCAGTTGCTAGGGTGTTCTGGGTGGTTGCTATGGTGTTGCTAGGCGGTTGCTAGGGTGTTTTGAGTGGTTGCTAGGCGGTTGCTAGGGTGTTCTGGGTGGTTGCTAGGCGGTTGCTAGGTGGTTGCTAGGGTTTCCTGGGTGGTTGCTAGAAGGTTGTTAGGGTGTTCTGGATGGTTGCTATGGTGTTGCTAGGTGGTTGCTAGGGTATTCTGGGTGGTTGCTATGGTATTCTGGGAGGTTGCTATGGTGTTACTAGGTGGTTGGTAGTGTTCACAGATGGTTACTATAGAGTTTTATAATGTTCATGGCATGATTTAGCACTTAGCTAATCAATATTAGCATGTAGCTATTCACTGCTAGCATGTGTAGCATGTAGCAAGTCCTGTTTGCTAGCATGAGTAAAAAGATACAACCCCCATTTCTATCCGATGTTTTGATTCAGAGATATAGGTCTTGCAAAACGGTTGCTAGGGTAATCTGTTTGGTTGCTAGGGAGTGGCTTGGCAGCTGCCAATCATGAAGCTCCAAAGTCAATGTGAATGTATAAACCAACCCCCATCTCTATATGATGTTTTGATGCAGAGTTATAGGTCTTGCAAAATGGTTGCTAGGGTACTCTGTTTGGTTGCTAGGGAGTGGCTTGGCAGCTGCCAATCGTGAAACACCAAAGGCTGCTTGTCAGTATAAATGATATAAACCAACTTCCATGCCTGTATGACATTCAGAATGGAAGATATCCCTCTTTGGATTTTGGTTGCTAAGGTGCTTGACAATGGTTGCTAGGGCGTGACCAGTAAGTGTAGAGGTGATTCAGGATTGGCTGTTTGCTGGCCCGAGTCAAACGAGCCCAACCTCATGTTTCTATGACACTTATATCCTGAGATATCCCTTTCATCTTTTTTAATGGAAGTCTATGGGAGTTGTTGCTAAGGAGTGCTAAATGGTTGCTAGGGCGTGGCTTAATAGCTTCACAATGATCCTGAGAGACTGATTGGCTGTCTGAGTAAAATGAGCCCGCCCCTTTGTCTCTACGACACTGTGATCCAGAGCTATGTTCAATACAAAATCCCTATGCAATTTACCATAGTAGGAAAAACACATGCATTTGATGGGACGTCCTTCACCATAGTAAGTCAATGGGGGAAACTTTGGGCAGCTCCTGCCCCCCAGGGGTGCAACTTTTACCCCATTGTGAGGTATATTCTTACAGTGCCTGCCAGCCTCTTCAAATGTGGCAAATCACACGTTTTTCCGAAATCGTTGTTCGGAGCTATGACTCGTCAAAGTTTGTCGCAATGTTAAGTCTATGGGATTTTTTGGAAATTCGTTCGCCCCTGGGGCGAACACCGTGCCCCCGATCTCTTAAAAAAGTGATATGACAATTCTCCTCAATAGGCCGCACGATTTGATGCCTCATTTATGTGTCTGTGACAAAAACTGTGGACGTAGGAGTGCGCCAAACTTTTTCCTGGAATAGTATAATGCTATACTAGAAATTTTGAATGGGAAAAATTTTTGGGGAGCTCCTGCCCCCCAGGGGTGCAACTTTTACCCCATTGTGAGGTATTTTCTTAAAGAGCCTGTCAGCCTCTTCAAATGTGGTAAATCGCAGGTTTCTGCGAAATCCTCGTTTCGAGCTATGACTCGTCAAAGTTTTTCGCAATGTTAAGTCTATGGGATTTTTTTTGGCCGTTTTTCGCCCCTGGGGCGACCATCGTACCCCCGATCGCTTAGAAAAGTCATAGCACACCTCTCCTAAATAAGCCGCTCGATTTGACGCCTCACCCATGGGTCTGTGACAAAAACTGCGGGAGGAGTAGCGTGCCAAAAAACGCACGGAAGTTGAAAAAAAAAAAAAAAAAAAATAATAAACCATTGGGGTCAATGGGGAAAATTCGGGCAGCTCCTGTCCCCCAGGGGTGCAACTTTTACCCCATTGTGATGTATTTTCTTAAAGAGCCTGTCAGCCTCTTCAAATGTGGTAAATCGCAGGCTTCTGTGAAATTCTCGCTCGGAGCTATGACTCGTCAAAGTTTGTCGCAATGTTAAGTCTATGGGATTTTTTGGAAATTCGTTCGCCCCTGGGGCGAACACCGTACCCCCGATCGCTTAGAAAAGTCATAGCACACCATTCCCGAATAATCCGCACGTTCTGAGACCTCATTCATGGGTCTGTGACAAAAACTGCGGGAGGAGTAGCGTGCCGAAATTTTTGGCCGACTCACCAAACACAATAGTAATAGTGTTGCTTTGCAAGCACCACTAATAAATAACATTGGGGTCTATGGGGAAAATTTGGGGAGCTCCTGCCCCCCAGGGGTGCAACTTTTACCCCATTGTGAGGTATGTTCTTACAGAGCCTGTCAGCCTCTTCAAATGTGGTAAATCGCAGGCTTCTGTGAAATCCGAGCTCAGAGCTATGACTCGTCAAAGTTTGTCGCAATGTTAAGTCTATGGGATTTTTTGGAAATTCGTTCGCCCCTGGGGCGAACATCGTACCCCCGATCGCTTAGAAAAGTCATAGCACACCATTCCCGAATAATCCGCACGTTTTGAGACCTCATTCATGGGTCTGTGACAAAAACTGCGAGAGCAGTAGCGTGCCGAAATTTTTGGCCGACCCAAAAAACACAATAGTAATAGTGTTGCTTTGCAAGCACCACTAACTAGAATGTACATTTCCAGAAGAAAATGTGAAGTGGTGCTTGCAGTGGCAAAACTCACCACCCGGTTGCTAGAGTGTGGCACATGATTGCATACAAGACACCAAACACGTCTGTACAATGTTTTTGTGATGAGATATGGCTTTTTCAGCTGAGATATGGCTTATTCATGTGTTCAGGTGGTTACTAGGGTACTCTATATGGTTGCTATGGTGTGCTTATACAATGCATGAGATTATATTTAAAGACTAGTTGACAGTTTAAGTCAAACAAGGTAAAATCCATATTTCTTCTATTTTCTGGAGCTGAGATATGGCTTGAACATGTTGTTTTATGGGTGCTAGGCTGCCCTAAGTGGTTGCTAGGGCGTGAATATGAAGTTATTGTGTCACTACTTGTTGGCTGCATGATAGGCCGATTCAAAAGAGCTCAACCCCAAGTCTCTATGACCTTCTGGTCAAAAGATATGATCCCACAAAGTTTTTGCCAATGTTAAGTCTATGGGACTTTTTTACCCAATGTTTTTCCCCTGGGGCGAACACCATACCCCCGATCACTACGAAAAGTCACAGTACACCTCTCCTCAATGAGCCGGTCGATTTGACACCTCAATCAGGGGTCTGTGATGTCGGCGTGTATTTTTTAACAGATATAAACAGTTTTAATGTAGTTTTTTAGAGTTATTTAGTAGGGCACGAGGCCTGCGGCCTCGTGCCTATTGCCCACGGTTGCTAGGGTGCTGTAAATGGTTGCTATGGTGTGGCTATGAAGATTTTAGGCCATTATTCATTGGCAGCTTGATTAAATAAATCCTCCTAGGGAGAGAGAGATGTCTGCCTGACAGCAGGGCTGTCAGGCCCTTTTGTGTCTGTGAGAAAGTGACAGTTGGGATTTGAATTTTTGAAAATTCCCCAATGTTTAGTCAAAATCACTGATACTTGGCCTCGAACAAACCTCCCTAGAGACAAAACTATAGGTTGTATCAGTGAAATGACCTGACCGTGAGCGAGACAAGGCCTTTGTGAACGCTGTGATGTATTTTTTGTGTGGATAGAGTTGAAAAAAGGGACCACTTTGACAAGTTAAAAAACTGGTCCGTAATGCTCTGATTACTAAAGTTTGACCTGAATTTATAATTGCTGCCAATGGAGTTTTGTCTGTCACTCCTGTCGTTTGGAAGGACACAGAGAAAAAACTATAAATCCGAGGGATTTACTAAACACACGAGAGGAACCACAACAAAAATACCTACGTTTTAAGTATAATTTCATGGCCAAAGAGTGAAGATTGTGGCCAGGCCAGCGAGTTAAAAATTATTTTTTAGCATTAGTTTTCAAGCTGGCTCACTCTAGCTTATGACATCACGTGCTCTAGCTCTGAACAGTCTCTCTCATTCACTCCCATTATAATTTCAGAAACGGCTTGAAAAACATCGTGAGACTAAAGTAGAGATTGTGAAAAAAGTATAATAGATATAAAAAAAAGTTCAATACAACTTTAATAGCTTACAAATTTCTCAACATTTTAAAGTTTTAATGGCTGAAATAGCTGTCAAAATAGGGCTGCTAGGCCCTTTTGTGTCTGTGAGAAAATGACAGTTGGGATTTGAATTTTTGAATGGAAGTCAATGGGCCTTTTTTTGGCCTCTTTTTCGTCCGCTGTGCGAACATCGTACACCTGATCTCTTAGAAAAGTCATAGCACACCTCTCCTAAATGAGCCGGTCGATTTGACACCACACCCGTGGGTCTGTGACGAAAGCTGCGGGAGGAGTAGCGCGCCGAAGAAGTGTCCGGAATAATAAGAATAAGAACTAGAATGTACATTTCCAGAAGAAAATGTGAAGTGGTGCTTGCAGTGGCAAAACTCACCACCCGGTTGCTAGGGTGTTCTGGGTGGTTGCTAGGGTGTTGCTAGGTGGTTGCTAGGGTGTTCTGGGTGGTTGCTAGGGTGTTACTAAGTGGTTGCTAGGGTGTTGCTAGTCGGTTGCTAGGGTGTTCGGGGTGGTTGCTAAGGTGTTGCTAGGTGGTTGCTAGGGTGTTCTGGGTGGTTGCTATGGTGTTGCTAGGCAGTTGCTAGGGTGTTATAGGTGGTTGCTAGGGTATTGCTAGGTGGTTGCTAGGGTGTTCTGGATAGTTGCTAGGGTGTTGCTAGGTGGTTGCTAGGGTGTTCTGGGCTGTTGCTATGGTGTTGCTAGGCGGTTGCTAGGGTGTTCCGGGTGGTTGCTAGGGTGTTGCTAGGGTGTTCTGGGTGGTTGCTAGGGTGTTGCTAGGCAGTTGCTATGGTGTTCTAGGTGGTTGCTAGGGTGTTGCTAGGTGGTTGCTAGGGTGTTCTGGATAGTTGCTAGGGTGTTGCTAGGTGGTTGCTAGGGTGTTCTGGGTGGTTGCTATGGTGTTGCTAGGTGGTTGCTAGGGTGTTCTGGGTGGTTGCTAGGTGGATGCTAGGGTGTTGTAGGTGGTTGCTAGGGTGTTGCTAGGTGGTTGCTAGGTTGTTCTGGATAGTTGCTATGGTGTTGCTAGGTGGTTGCTAGGGTGTTCTGGGTGGTTGCTATGGTGTTGCTAGGCGGTTGCTAGGGTGTTCTGGGTGGTTGCTAGGTGGTTGCTAGGGTGTTCTAGGTGGTTGCTAGGCGGTTGCTAGGGTGTTCTGGGTGGTTGCTATGGTGTTTCTAGGTTGTTGCTAGGGTATTCTGGGTGGTTGCTATGGTATTCTGGGTGGTTGCTATGGTGTTACTAGGTGGTTGGTAGTGTTCACAGATGGTTACAATAGAGTTTTTATAATGTTCATGGTATGATTTAGCACTTAGCTAATCAATATTAGCATGTAGCTATTCACTGCTAGCATGTGTAGCATGTAGCAAGTCCTGTTTGCTAGCATGAGTAATAAGATCCAACCCCCATTTCTATCCGATGTTTTGATGCAGAGATATCGGTCTTGCAAAATGGTTGCTAGGGTAATCTGTTTGGTTGCTACGGAGTGGCTTGGCAGCTGCCAATCATGAAGCTCCAAAGTCAATGTGAATGTATAAACCAACCCCCATCTCGTTACGATGTTTTGATGCAGAGATATAGGTCTTGCAAAATGGTTGCTAGGGTACTCTGTTTGGTTGCTAGGGAGTGGCTTGGTAGCTGCCAATCGTGAAACACCAAAGGCTGCTTGTCAGTATGAATGATATAAACCAACTCCCATGCCTGTATGATATTCAGAATGGAAGATATCCCTCTTTGGATTTTGGTTGCTAAGGTGCTTGACAATGGTTGCTAGGGCGTGACCAGTAAGTGTAGAGGTGATTCAGGATTGGCTGTTTGCTGGCCCGAGTCAAACGAGCCCACCCTCATCTTTCTATGACACTTATATCCTGAGATATCACTTTCATCTTTTTAATGGAAGTCTATGGGAGTTGTTGCTAAGGTGTGCTAAATGGTTGCTAGGGCGTGGCTTAATAGCTTCACAATGATCCTGAGAGACTGATTGGTCGTCTGAGTAAAATGAGCCCGCCCCCTTGTCTCTACGACACTGTGATCCAGAGCTATGTTCAATACAAAATCCCTATGCAATTTACCATAGTAGGAAAAACACATGCATTTGATGGGACGTCCTTCACCATAGTAAGTCAATGGGGCAACTTTGGGCCCCTCCTGCACCCCAGGGGTGCAACTTTTACCCCATTGTGAGGTATATTCTTACAGAGTCTGTCAGCCTCTTCAAACGTGGTAAATTGCACGTTTCTGCGAAATCCTCGTTCTGAGCTAGGACTCGTCAAAGTTTGACGCAATGTTAAGTCTATGGGATTTTTTTTGGCCGTTTTTCGCCCCTGGTGCGACCATCGTAACCCCGATCGCTTAGAAAAGTCATAGCACACCATTCCCAAACCGGCCGCACGTTTTGACACCTCATTCATGGGTCTGTGACAAAAACTGCGGGAGGAGTAGCGCGTCAAAAATGTGGCGGAAGAAAAAGAAAAAGAAGAATAATAAGTATGGAGGATAACAATAGTGTTGCTTTGCAAGCACCACTAACTAGAATGTACATTTCCAGAAGAAAATGTGAAGTGGTGCTTGCAGTGGCAAAACTCACCACCCGGTTGCTAGGGTGTTCTGGGTGGTTGCTACGGTGTTCTGGGTGGTTGCTAGGCGGTTGTTAGGGTTTTCTGGGTGGTTGCTATGGTGTTGCTATGCGGTTGCTAGGGTATTATGGGTGGTTGCTAGGGTGTTCTGGGTGGTTGCTAGGGTGTTGCTAGGTAGTTGCTAGGGTGTTCTGGATGGTGGCTAGGGTGTCGCTAGGCGGTTGCTAGGGTGTTCTGGGTAGTTGCTAGGGTGTTGCTAGGCAGTTGCTAGGGGGTTCTGGGTGGTTGCTAGGGTGTTGATATATGGTTGCTAGGGTGTTCTGGGTGGTTGCTAGGTGGTTGCTAGGGTGTTGCTAAGGTGTTCTGGATGGTTGCTAGGGTGTTGCTAGGCGGTTGCTAGGGTGTCTAGGTGGTTGCTAGGGTGTTGCTAGGTGGTTGCTAGGGTGTTGTTAGGCGGTTGCTAGGGTATTCTGAGTGGTTGCTAGGGTGTTCCGGGTGGTTGCCAGGGTGTTGCTAGGTTGTTGCTAGGGTGTTCTGGATGGTTGCTATGGTGTTACTAGGTGGCTGTTAGTGTTCACAGATGGTTACTATAGAGTTTTTATAATGTTCATGGCGTGATTTAGCACTTAGCTAATCAATATTAGCATGTAGCTATTCACTGCTAGCATGTGTAGCATGTAGCAAGTCCTGTTTGCTAGCATAAGTAAAAAGAGCCAACCCCAATCTCTATACGATGTTTTGATGCAGAGATATAGGTCTTGAAAAACGGTTGCTAGGGTACTCTGTTTGGTTGCTAGGGAGTGGCTTGGCAGTTGCCAATCATGAAGCTTCAAAGTCAATGTGAATGCATAAACAAACCCCCATCTCTTTACAATGTTTTGATGCAGAGATATATGTCTTGAAAAATGGTTGCTAGGGTACTCTGTTTGGTTGCTAGGGAGTGGCTTGGCAGTTGCCAATCATGAATCTCCAAAGGCTGCTTGTCAGTATGAATGATATAAACCAACTCCCATGCCTGTATGACATTCAGAATGGAAGATATCCCTCTTTGGATTTGGTTGCTATGGTGCTCGATAATGGTTGCTAGGGCGTTGCCAGTAAGTGTTGAGGGGATTCAGGATTGGCTGTTTGCCGGCCCAAGTCAAACGAGCCCACCCTTATGTTTCTATGACACTTATATCCTGAGATATCCCTTTCATCTTTTTTAATGGAAGTCTATGGGAGTTGTTGCTAAGGTGTGCTAAATGGTTGCTAGGGCGTGGCTTAATAGCTTCACAATGATCCTAAGAGACTGATTGGTCGTCTGAGTAAAATGAGCCCGCCCCTTTGTCTCTACGACACTGTGATCCAGAGCTATGTTCAATACAAAATCCCTATGCAATTTACCATAGTAGGAAAAACACATGCATTTGATGGGACGTCCTTCACCATAGTAAGTCAATGGGGGAAACTTTGGGCCGCTCCTGCCCCCCAGGGGTGCAACTTTTACCCCATTGTGAGGTATATTCTTACAGAGCCTGTCAGCCTCTTCAAATGTGGCAAATCACACGTTTTTCCGAAATCGTTGTTCGGAGCTATGACTTGTCAAAGTTTGTCGCAATGTTAAGTCTATGGGATTTTTTGGGAATTCGTTCGCCCCTGGGGCGAACACCTTACCCCCGATCTCTTATAAAAGTGATATGACAATTCTCCTCAATAGGCCGCACGATTTGATGCCTCATTTATGTGTCTGTGACAAAAACTGTGGACGTAGGAGCTCTCCAAACTTTTTCCTGGAATAGTATAATGCTATACTAGAAAATTTTCAATGGGAAAAATTCGGGGAGCTCCTGCCCCCCGGGGGTGCAACTTTTACCCAATTGTTAGGTATTTTCTTAAAGAGCCTGTCAGCCTCTTCAAATGTGGTAAATCGCAGGTTTCTGCGAAATCCTCGCTCAGAGCTATGACTCGTCAAAGTTTGTCGTAATGTTAAGTCAATGGGATTTTTCGGCCGGTTTTTCGCCCCTGGGGCGAACATCGTACCCCCGATCCCTTATAAAAGTCATAGCACACCATTCCCGAACAGGCCGCACGTTTTGAGACCTCATTCATGGGTCTGTGACAAAAACTGCGGGAGGAGTAGCGCGTCAAAATTTGTACGGAATAATAAGAAGAAAAAGAAGAATAATAAACCATTATAGTCAATGGGGAAATTTTGGGCTGCTCCTGCCCCCCAGGGGTGCAACTTTTACCCCATTGTGAGGTATTTTCTTAAAGAGCCTGTCAGCCTCTTCAAACGTGGTAAATCGCAGGGTTCTGTGAAATCCTCGCTCGGAGCTATGAATCGTCAAAGTTTGCTGCAATGTTAAGTCTATGGGATTTTTTGGAAATTCGTTCGCCCCTAGGGCGAACATCGCACCCCCGATCGCTTAGAAAAGTCATAGCACACCATTCCCGAATAATCCGCACGTTTTGAGACCTCATTCATGGGTCTGTGACAAAAACTGTGGGAGGAGTAGCGTGCCGAAATTTTTGGCCGACTCACCAAACACAATAGTAATAGTGTTGCTTTGCAAGCACCACTAATAATAAGTATGGAGGATAACAATAGTGTTGCTTTGCAAGCACCACTAACTAGAATGTACATTTCCAGAAGAAAATGTGAAGTGGTGCTTGCAGTGGCAAAACTCACCACCCGGTTGCTAGAGTGTGGTACCGAATTGCATACAAGCCAACAAACATGTCTGTACGATGTTTTGGTGATGAGATATGGCTTATTCAGCTGAGATATGGCTTCTTCATGTGTTTGTATGGTTACTAGGGTATCCTATATGGTTGCTATGGTGTGATTATACAATTTATGAGATAATATTTAAAGACTAGTTGACAGTCACAGTCCAAAAAGCAAACTCCATGTTTCTACTATTTTCTGGAACTGAAATATGGCCTGGATGTTGTTTTATGGTTGCTAGGCTGCCCCAAGCGGTTGCTAAGGCACGGCTATGAAGTTATTATGTTACTTATTGGCTGCTTGATAGGCCGAGGCAATAAAGCCCAATCCCAAGTCTCTATGAGCTTCTGGTCAAAAGATATGACGTAACAAATTTTGTGCCAATGTTAAGTCTATGGGACTTTTTTACCCAATGATTTTCCCTTGGGGCAAACACCGTACCCCCGATCGCTACGAAAAGTCACAGCACACCTCTCCTCAATAATCCGCACAATTTGATGCCTCAATCAGGGGTATGTGATGTCGGCGTGTATTTTTTAACAGATGATTACTATTTAGTTTTTAAAAAGAGATTTTATAGAGTTTTTACTGAATTATTTAGTAATTCTTATTTTTTAGTATTTAGTGCCTATCACCCACGGTTGACTAGGGGCACATGATTTTATACGAGACAACAAACATGTTTGTATGATATTCTGGTGCTGAGATATGGCTTATTCATGTGTTTGTATGGTTACTTAGGTACCATGTATGGTTGCTATGGTGTGCTATGCTTATACAGTTTATGAGATGATATTTAAAGACTAGTTGACAGTCTGAGTCAAACTCCATGGAGTTTGGAAACTCAATTACTGTGGAGTTGTTTTATGGAGTTTTTATAGTTTTTGGATGCCAAAAAAAAAAAAAAAAAAAAAAAAAAAAACAGGATGCCTATTCTTAAAGTCTTGTGTTGTTTTAGAAAGACACAAAGCCATATCATGGTTTTGGTTTTAGTTCATTGGCAAAATATAGCACTAGAGACCTTAATGTCAGATTATACATTTTACATCTCATATGTGTTGGGAAAAGGGAGAAGAGATTTCGGTGATAGCCGGATTCGAACACGGGTTGAGCGAATCAGCTCATTCACAGTCTTCATACTCTACACGTTACGCCACTCTATCTGTGACATGATGGGTGTCTTTATTGGTAAAACACAGGCACTTAGTGCAAACAAACGCTCCAGAAGACGGTGGATCAGAAAGTCGCATCCTTTGACATTAATCACAGGCACTTCCCGCTATTCGTGTTCAAAGGTGTCACTCATCACGTTCGAGAAAAACGCAGCTAGTGCTTTTCCCTTTGAGACTCAGTGGGGAGCGCGTTTAGTCTACCTTGACTACTGATGCAAATAACTAAAGCCCCGCCTCACCCAGTTCTGGTACCGGACCTGCTTGAAATACTCATGCATTAGTGTTTCAATTAGGTCCGGTACCCTATCTGGGTGAGGCGGGGCTTTAGTTCTTTTGCTACCCCGTGTAAAAAATGTCGGTCAACTCCTTTGCGATGATATTTGTGAAAATACACACAATGCATCAAATAAAGCATATATTCCTATACATTTTGTCAGAAAAGGGAGGATGTTTTTGAGAAAGGGTGGCTACACATTATTGATTGATTTTTTATTAATATGCGCCATGGAGGCAGTTTGAATAGTGATAGTGTGCGCGCTCTCTGTCTCAAGCGTCCTGTCACGAGTCAGTCATCTATCACCATTCAAATAGTGGTCGCCCAAAAAATATTTATTAAAAATAAAAATGATCCAAAGATATAATCTTTCGAACTGAGCCAACAATCGTGTCTGTAAGATATTGTGGATATGGCTTCTTTATGTTGCAATATAGGTGGCTCTAAACGGTTATGTTGTTCTGAGTGAACACTATAGCCTATATTGCTAGATTTAAAGTTCCATTTTTATTCATTATAAAGTCATACGATTTCCTATCACTTGTTTTAATGAGAAGTAGTTTAGCATATTCTACATAGAATTTTGACATGAACAAATGCATAGATCCGCATTTAATCGTCTGTCTCCGCATAACATTTCCTATCATTGTCTGTGATATTTTTGCAAAGAAAATTATTTGTAAGAAACAGCGTGTATGTCATTTTAAGACTTTAACGGGTCCAAAAATGCCTGCAGCACTGAAACCAGCGCAACTCCTCCCGCGTTTTAATGTTTTTTCTTTTTTTTTATTAATCAAAAGTACACTTATTCCTGTATCGCTAGAGACCTTACGTTTTACATCTCATATGTTCGCAAAAGACAGATTCGAACTCAGGTCCGAGTGCATGCATAAATAGCTCAATCGCGAACTATAGCCTATGCTTTACGAACCACGCCACTACAACTGTCCTATAACAAGGCGTGTTTTTGTAGTAGCCTACGTTTTATGGTGCAGCTCGTCGTCGTTTCGCGCTTGAAATTTCTTTGACCGCGCTTTTTAGAATGTCATCGAATTTTTTTATTTTATAACACCTGACCTCAATTAATGTGAAATAAAAATAATTTAACACATTTATAAAAGTGCTCTTTATTTGAACAAGTGGGTGGCTCTTAAAAGAGCCGTTGGTTGTTGCGATGGCAGAGGAGGCAGACAAGGACATGCTCTGCGGGTGGAACTCCAAAGCCATCAGCTTTGGAGTTCCACCAGCAGAGCTTCCCTCAGGTTCCCCAGCAGAAGCTGGTTTCCCTCTGGGTTCAAGTGAACTCCGTCTCTGGACAGATGGGAGAGGCAGATGTTTTGGTGGCCAATGGTGCGCATTCCTCTCTCTGCCAAGAAATCAGAGACCTTCTTATTGATCCACCGTCGGCCGCGTTCCACGCCGTAACCAGTCCTGCCAGTCTGACCTCTCCAAATTCGACGAGGGAGGATGTGAGAAAACACAATACGGGTACAGGGAAACAGTTGAAAGCATTTGGTCAGGTCACGCATCATATCCCGAAGGAAACCCAGGCGATTGCGGCCCTCCCGTAGCAGACTGTTCCCACCCAGGTGAATGATCAGAATGTCAGGAGCTGGAGCTCTGGCCCGAAGAGAACGCAGAGCTGGAATCAGCTGCTCCCAGAGTCTGCCTCCCCTGCCATCCCAAGAAATCTCACAGCGCAGATCGAGGTTCTCATCGAGGCGCTGCTCACATATGTGAGAATGCAACCTGCGGATGATAGAGCTTCCTACGATCCAAACTCGTGGTGGTGTCATCTCAAAGAAGAGTGCGGGAAATGCCATTTACCGCCAGTATTTATGATGAGTGCTGCATGTTTGATTGGCTGTTGCGCATACTACAGGCCACCCAATTGCAGTTCAGAGAAATCAATAAATTAACGCACATCCATGCCAACTGATTGCTTGTGAAATAATGTTTATGATTTCTGATTATATGGTAATATGGTTTATTTTAAGCGTTTAAATGATCTCCTACTATGGACATTAACAATTTTCAAAATAAATAAATAATAACATTACGATGTCAATAAATCTAGAAAGTATACATTGAGTTGAATTAATCGTTTAATGAGATCTAGTTATAGGCTATGTATGGTTAATGCCGAGAGATTTCGCGTGAATAGATCCACTTTAACCACTTTTCGTTTTTAATGGGCCAGTGGTTTAATTTTAGCCGAGCCTGTTGGTTCTAATCACACACACAACTATATATATATATATATATATATATATATATATATATATATATATATATATATGTGTGTGTGTGTGTGTGTGTGTTTGTGTATAGTATATGTTTGGAAGCCAGCACAGATGCTCGAGAGATTGTGGTTGTTCGTTACCATAACCGTCTGCGCGTCCCTGCATACGCTTCTTGTATATTCTGCTGATAACAAATTAAAATATTCATCTCAAGCTATAATTTAATACCGGGCAACAGTGCATATTATTTTGCTTGAATTGTTTAAAATAGCACAGCTCACTCGTTTCTGTGAGGGACCCAGCATGCAGTTACTTTAAACATAACGCCAATTCATTCTTTAGCATTTTGACATAATAAATTTGGCTTATTAAATAATATTTAATTTTAATTGTTTTACAATTTCATTTAGATTTGTAATTTAAATACAAAAATAAAGAGTATTTTACAGTTAATAATTAAGAAATGAGAGAATTATGACAATACCATACCACACCACCTCATAACAGCGATCGCTCGAAGCCACCAATGCTCATCAGGTCGTCACTATTTATTGGAATACGAAAAGAAATAATGATTCTGTCTAAATGTATTAATATATCACCAATTTATGCAATTTCCATGAAGAAACATAAACGGGAGCAGACATCTGCTTTACATATCGTTAGCCTCATAGCCTAATTGCCTTAAACATATTTCAAAGGAACATGACATAGGCAATTATGCTATGAGGCTAATGTATGTTGTCATTCTTTTAAAAACATCAAACTTTTGATTGATTGTTGATACCCTATAATTGTTGTGGTCCTGATTTTTAAGAATATAAAGACATTTTAAATGTAACTTTTATATGACCCTTTTACCATCATACCTCGATCTTCTCTGAAGTTCACAAGACAATACTCTTGACGTGTAAAATTCAATAAAGACAAAAATGCTGGATTTACCAATTCAACCAAAATGTTTATTCAAGATTTATAAAAGCGCCTGTTGTGCCAAATCCCACCCAGTCAATGGATTAGAGGATCTGTGGTGTTGTTATTAGATTATAGTTGTTAGATCTACTTCAAATTAAAATTAGTTTTACAGCATCATCTTTGAGAATGAAAACAGAAATGGATTCTGTGGCAATTAATAATACAATTAATATTTGATAACATAGCTTATCTGATAACTTATTTTACACAAGAAGTTGTAAATCCTTCACTTTTCAAAATCTTGTTTTAAATTCTTAACTTTCATCATTTCTAACCCTAAACTTTTAATTTGAATAGAATACTGGTAAAAGTTTCTACTCACTAAAGTACATTTTAAATAAAATACAGTTTTACTGTCTGATTTGGTGTATTGCGGCATGCATTTATAAAAAGGAATGAATCCATAACTCCAGTGAAGTCATGATTTACACTGATTTCAGAACATTTGAACAACGCTGTTAGCTGTTCTAAAATCACAATATACAACGGCTTCACAGGGCTCACTGCTTTAAGTGCTAAGTTATAACATGATTTAATTTTGATTTCAAATTAATTTAATTTACATCGTTATGTAAACATTTACATTTAAATAATAATAACATAACCATCAATTTGCAAACCATTGTTTTGGAAACCCTGGTCGGTAGGGACCTGGGGGGGACAGGACTTGGCACAACACCCCCATTGAGCAAGCCAGTGGCGACAGTGGCAAGGAAAAAAAACCTCCTTAAGAGAGATTAAAAAAAAACCTTGAGAGAAACCAGACTCATCAGGGGGGGGCCCATTCTCCTCTGGCTCGGCATACACATTATAATAACTTTATTTAAGCAAATATATGATATATATATATATATATATATATATATATAGAGAGAGAGAGAGAGAGAGAGAGAGAGAGAGAGAGAGAGAGAGAGTGTGTAAGCAATTATTTAAAATGATAGTAAAATGATTAATGAATATATTAAAATTAATAAATTGAGCATCCAATGTTGATATGCAATGTGGTGTAATGGAGCATCTCCCGCCATCTAGCCGGTGGATCTGGCCCTGCTCTTGTTTTTGAATAAGTGGGTAGCTCTGATAAGAGCCATTGTTGCCTTTAAAAAGGCATTTGGTTTCAACTTTGGAGTTCCACCCGCAGAACGTCTGTCAGGTTTGCTCAGGAGAAGCTGGTTTCCCTCTGCGCTCAGGTGAACTGTGTCTGTGATGTTTCTATGCTGAATGGCACGCATCTGTCTCCCTGGATATCCTGAGGGAAGAGGAGGTAAAACATATATAATAAAGTTAGTAAATTTATTAGAATTGTTCAGATTCTCCAAGACTTATTGAGCATCATAGTTGATGGATCAGATGTAAGCCTTTAGTTTTTACATCAAATCATACATCTTTGAACAAAACCCATGTTTTTTTCCTGCATTTAACTTTTTTAGCATTTATTAATCTTTGTTAGTGACTTTTACATTTAATAATAGAGTACATTGTTCAAATCAAAAGTTGTAAGTGTTAACATTAGTAAATACAGTGAACTATCATGAAAAAACATTGAACAGCAGTTTTTAAAATTAAAAACATTGACAAAAAGTTCATATTATAGTGATTAAAATCATAAGGCACATTATTGTTAGCTAGCTGTTAATTTTATTCAATTGTTAGCTATATGTTAGAAAATTAAGACTATTAGTTAAAATAAACCTTTTGATGCAGTTATTTTTAGTTGTAACAAATATGAAATTCAGCAGTAAAATCTTTTTTTTTTTAATAAGAGAGCAAGATAGGACAACAGTGTCTGTTGGCCACCAACAAAGACAATTTTTGACCCGGGAAAAACCCTGAAACCATTGTATAATAAAATGCACTGAAATACTACACCTTATCTGTAGTATTGACCTCAGTGTGCTTCTTCCTCTGCTTCTTCATTCTTCAGAGTTGTCTTCAATGCCATAGATATTTGGACCTGTTCTCTGGGCATGAAATTAATAAATGAACAATGGGATCACTAAAACACCCATACTAATAAACGAAAAAAAAAAAAAAAAAAAAAAAAAAAAAAACTTACGGAAAGAAATTGGCACATAATCTGGTATCCAGCTCGTCATCGTCATTGATGTAGCACACGTGATCTTCTCAGACAATCTCGCGTTATTTGGCTGGTTCCTAAAAAACATTAAAATCAAAATTTGAGGTTCAAATATAACATTTCCATTCAAACGCAGTTATGAAAAGCAATGGTACACAGACTGAAACAAAATCTTTTAACACTTATCTTTAGCAAGATAGGACAACAGTGTCTGTTGGCCACCAACAAAGACATTTTTGACCCGGGAAAAAACCTGAAACCATTGTATAACAAAATGCACTGAAATACTACACCTTATCAGTATTGACCTCAGTGTGATTCTTCCTCTGCTTCTTCATTCTCCGGAGTTGTCTTCAATGTCATAGACATTTGGACCTCTTCTCTGGGCATGAAATGAATAAATGAACAATGGGATCACTAAAACATCCGTACTAATAAACAGAAAAAAAAACCAATAAAAAACAAAAAGCTTACGGAAAGAAATTGGCACATAATCTGGTATCCAGCTTGTCATCGTCCTTGATGTAGCACACGTGATCTTCTCAGACAATCTTACATTATTTGGCTGGTTCCTTAAAAACAAAAAAATCAAAATTAGAGGTTCAAATATAACATTTCCATTCAAACGCAGTTATGAAAAGCAGTGGTACACAGACTGAAACAAAATCTTTTAACACTTAGCTTTAGAAGGTATATTGCACACTCATATCCAGACATGACTGCTATGGTCTCCCAATTCTTCCTGCAACTTTACAGAAGGGCACATATCAATCATAGAATAGCAGGGGACTGTGTATCACGCACAGATTGTCACAAATTGGGTAGATTGAACATCAATTGAAATTAAAATGTATGTTACAAGGTCAAAATCAAAAATTACAATGGCATCTTGCTACTTCTCTCTGTCCCTTGTCTTTTATAACTTACTGCCACTGTTGCTCTGACTGTCTGTGTCCTCCCTGGGGCTGTCACACTCCTGCTCCGTCCTTCCTGCTGATGCTGAGGTTGCTCCTTCTTCGTAGCTCAGTGGTATAAACTCTTGGCATGACCTAACCGCAATCTCCTAACCACAATCTCAAACACCACAATCTAACCGCAACACGACCATACGTGCCAACCCGTTTGATGAAGGCTTTCGGAGCCCCGTTGATGTGATGTATCCAGGTCCATTGGCAACGGTTCCGTATGGCATACGACCCGACAACCCGACCATACGCGCCCAACCGTTTGAATAAGGCTGTCGAAGCCACCACCTGTGTCGTTTAATGCACTAAGTGGCCAACGGTTCCGTATGGCATACTAACCTACCACCAAACACAACAATATCTGTCAATTAAAAAAAATTCATTTACGCAAAACACAGTACACGGGATTGTGATAGCTATGATAGGTATGCAAGACACCTGACTGAAGGCACAAATCCGGATGAGAGACGTATATGTGATCCAATAGAGTGTTCTTCTTGGTTGTTGCTGTGGTGATCAGTTGCGTGTATCCTTTGGACTGAAACAGTTCCAGAACAGTTTTATTTCCAGCGCAGAGGTGATCCTCATTAAAATCTCCACAAATTATTGCGGGATGTTCATCCACGATGTCCAAATAATCCAGCAGACTCTTCAAGTTCTTCGAGAACTCTTCAAAACCGTAGTGTGGAGGCCTGTACACGGCAGCGATTGTCGCTTTGATCGGGTTATCTACTTTGATGACGACATACTCCAGATCGGTCACATTTTGAATAAACTGCCTAGGCTGAGCTAAAATATGCCCTTTGCAATATATTGCGACTCCACCGCCAGCTTTCTGCGCGATTTCTCGGTGTGTCGAGTAGGAGACGTGTCTGTTACGCAGAAACACGTTGTATCCTTCTAATTGGACTTGGGGTGTAATGACCGATCCGGTTAGGTGAGTTTCCGTCATGCAAAGAATGTCCGATAGCAGCAGTTCATGATGGCATCTGATGTCTTCAATATGGGATGACAGTCCTTCTGTGTTGTGATGAATGATGGTGAGTGTTTGGTCCATGTTGGTTTCCCTCACCTGCTGCAAAAGTGGCATGATTCCGTCGAATGTTGCTTTTGTCATATTTTCCAACGAGGCTGTGATTGTAGGATCAGCATAGATCTTCTTCTCATCGAAGTCTGTGATGTGCAAACCACGAAGCGAAGTCGTTCTGCTGAGGGCAACATAGGCCATTCCGGGCTCGAAAATCTTCTTCAGCGACACCACGGCATTCTCCATTGTCATGCCTTGGACTTTGTGAGCTGTGCAGGCGTAGGCTAGCTTGATGGGGAATTGTCGACGAACTGCTCCTTTTCTAAGAGGTTCTTCGGATCTATCGATGTAAACCAAGTCGTCTTCTTCACCTTGCACCCTTCTGCGGTTCTTCCTGCCTGCGTTGGGATTGTCGAGCTGAAGTCCTAGCATTTGCACGGTGTCGATTCCGTCTTTTGTCTTCTTGACAATGTAAGAAATTTTCCCAAAACAACCGTTGACCAATCCGTCTTCGACATCCAGGTTCCTAGTCACCATTATGCGTACTCCCAACGCAATTTGTATGGTGTCGGGTAAGTCGTCCTTTTTTCCGGTGATGGGCTTCATTTGTCTCTTCATTCCTCCTGTTCTTGGGTCTTTCCTGTAGTCTTCAGCATCGATGGTTATGATGTCGGTGTGAAGAGCATGGATTGTTTTGGTATTGTGTTCATGAACTTCCTTGTTGGTGGCAAATACGTGCAGTGCATCACACGGGCAGTCGTTGGGGTCCTTCAGTGCCTGGAGTAGCAAAGTTTTGTCATCATTGGTGAGATCTTCGGTCTTCTTCTTCACCCGTAGGCGGTTTAAAAGTTGGGCAAAAGCCAGGTCTTCTTTCTGACGCATGATCTCGGTGAGAGTAACCATTTGGAAATGATCTTTCCAGAAGTCCAGGACATCCGCTTCATACACGCAGAGTGGTTTGGCTTTACCCAGAGGTGGCAGTTGATAAAAATCTCCCACGGCGAGGACAGAGATTCCCCCGAATGGTTTCTTGCTGCCTTTGATTTGCTGAAATCTCCAGTTTATGTAGGCAAAAAGATTCTTTGAAATCATGGACACTTCATCGATGATAAGAATCTCCACGTCGCGTAGTGTTGCTCGAAGCTCATCCAAGGCATTTCCAAGTCCTTCATATGGTGGCTTCAGATTCCTCGGAAGCTTTAAGATGGAATGCAAAGTTTTACCTGAAATGTTAAATGCTGCGGTTCCGGTAAACGCACTCAAGAGGACCGTAGGCACGGACAGATCTCCTTCCTCCTGCAGTCGAGGCAGTTGTCGTAGAATCTTGGTCGCTTCCATGTATATGCACTTGATGACATGTGATTTGCCACAACCAGCACCACCTGACACGAAGTAGAAAAACTGTTCTGGATTATGACCCCAGACACGCTTCTGACACCACTGGCAGACCGTGTAGAATATTGCTGCCTGTGTCTCGTTTAGACTTCTGAACATCTTCCTAACAAATTCGATGCTCATCTGCGGTGCCTCAATTTGTGGCACGACTCCATCTCCATGTTCAAGAATCTGAAATTCTGGGACATCATCTTGTACATCTTCATCATCCGGATTGATGTCTTGTTGTTCTGCGGCGCACTCTAGACGATCCACTTCAATTTCAGGTGCAAAAGCGGTCCATGCGTTTTCGGATGGCCCTTGCTCTTGCAGCTGATCGAACGCCTTATCCACCTCGTCGCTGTTTTTTTCGAATTTTTCCTTGTTTGCTTGGACGACGGCGCAGACAGGGAAAAGCAAACCAGGATTTGCCCAGGGTAGTTCCACCTTAGCACTCTTATAAAATGCTTCATATGTCGGAAATCTAGGCGGTTTTAACTGTTCGTTGCTCCGATGTGGCATATAAAGTTTAAGTAATCTGGAGTAAAACTTTTCGGGTTGTTTTTCCTCCGAATAACGTGCATACCTAATAACTGCTGCCTTTCCAGTTCTTTTCTGACGAAAACCCATGCCGTTGAGCAGCTGGTGAACGTTCTTGCCTTTTGTTTGTTGACCGTACACGATGCGGTACTCTGAAGCAAAATCTGCCAGACAAATCTTCTCAAAGTCACGCGTTTGAGGCCTTGCTCTGTATTTCTCGATCATCCCTGACATCCACACATCCTCAGAATCGGGATTTTTATTTTGTAGGACGCTTAAGGGAAGACTCATCTTTAGCGCGTCATCATCCGTCGGTAGAAACACGACACTTCGTGAACACTTCTTCAACGGTAAGCTGCATGTTCGTGCCACAGACTCCTGAGCACTAACCTGCCTATGTTTGGAGTAGGCCTGCATTATTTGCTTCATCTCATCTTCCTCACTAACGTTCGTCTCGCGCACGCTCTGGATCACGTTCTTAAGTAAATCGCCCATTTCATGCTCCGGTTTAGAAATATACGAAAGCATATACATAATGCAGCTGAAAGCGTCTAGAACGAACTGAATGTCCATATTAGCATTCCATGCCCTCAACAAATCGGGATTGTATCCATTCACCCAGGACTCCTTTGGATCACGCTTCAGCAGAATCACGTTGGCATTGGACAATGCTTCGACGTTCTCCTTGTACTCCTCGATGGACATCTTACATTCTGTCAGTAGCGCTGACAAGCTGTCAAAGGAGGCTTGGGGGTCATTCAACAGATCCCACACCGGCTTGAGTTTTGACCTGGCTTCGCTCATTGCCTTTTGAGCAGCCTCCCGTCTCAACTTCCGCCGTTCTTCTTGCTCCTGGGCTTTCCTGTGCTCTTCTTCAGGACGCTGTGGTTGTGCGGCTTTAGACGCGAACATGCAGCTTCCAGATGGAGAAGTGTCTGTGTCGTCCTCTTCTTCAGGACGCTGTGGTCGCGGACGAGTGATCATAGTGCTAGACACCGGTAGTTTGGGGAACCCAAAGCGGCACAATACATTTCCCTTCTTACAGGACTTTGAGTGGTTCCTGCTGTGAAGCTGGACCTCTGTGACGATCCGGTGAAGCTCAGGATCAGCCGAGGAATCGGGCAACTGGCAGGTTATGTAGCGGTCAATAAAGTTGCACACATCCTTATCAGAGTCCTTTTCAAACTCGGGAGCGTCCTTTATCCAGACAAGAAGATGGATATGTGGGCTTCCTCTAGCTTGAAACTCCACTCGGTAAAAGTAGTCCTCAACTTTACCAATGGGTTGGGCAGGCGACAAAAGTAGATGAGTCATTAACGCATCCACCCGTTTCTCAAACATGCGCATGACAGTGACTGGGTTGCTTCGGAGGATTTCGCACTTTGTCGTCCAGTCAAGCTCGGAAAAGTCGACGTGTTCACCTTGCTGGGCCTTGATTGCGGTTATCACTTCAGGCCATCTCATTTCGGCGGCACTGAACGTGCAAAAAAACGTAGGGGATCCTAACTGTCGTATCATAGCCTGTAGATCTCTCAACGTTTTCTCCCAATACGTTGGAGAGCCTCTCAGTGGTTGCATGAACCGTGTGGCGTCTCTGTTGTGTACCAATCTTTCAATCTCCCGGTTGTCTTGAAGCATGCTGTTCGAAATTCTCCGGCCGTCTCTTGTGACGGGTTTGCCTTTTCGTAACTGGATAGACATGCTGTTTCTAGCCAGTTGCGTTTCCGTAACAAACTGTGCAAAGAAAAGATAACTCTGATCTTTTGCAAAACGCGTGTCCACGCTGAACAATCTGGCATTGAAATACATACTGGGAGATATTGAAATTTGTCTTTCCTCATCAATGGAATTCTGTCCAGTGGGGAACTGAACAGGGAACGCCATGGCTTCCAGCTTTGGGATTTTGAAAAACCCAACAGGCTTATGTCCTTGTGCAGGTGCGATACTAAATATTCCCTCACCGTACGACAAGATCTCCTGTCCGATGTCAGGCGGCTGCATGCACGTGTCTAATGTGAGGCCGGGTCGAAGCTCGTCCTTTTCCTCGACGCTAACGTGTTGCTCATCCTGCTCGGCAGCATCGGCTTCCGTTTGCATCTCATCCTGCTCGGCAGCATCAGCTACCGTTTGGATCTCAGGGACATTAGCTTCCTCGTCTAGGTGACTTTCAGAGACATCAGCTTCCTCGTCTAGGGGACTTTCAAATACAGCACTATCTCTTATGGAGATATCCCTGTATTCCGAATGCACTGCTTTCAGCTTCGATAAAGCTGCAAGCACGTTGTGCATATTCACCGTGTTGAACTGCTGATATCCTTTAAAGTTCACCCGTCTCTTCAGCTTCACCTGCAGCAGCTGGGCCTCACTTCTTGGTCTCGGAAGAGAGTTGACAGTGTTTTCCATCTCGGATGGCACACACACAACGGCACCACGTACTGCTCTCTGCTGTCCTTTGGGTAGCGAAACTATTTTTGCAAATGGTAAAATTTTTGCAATGAGTTGACGTTCAAGGACATTTAAGTCATCCAATTCCGCAGGGATTGGTGGCAACTCCATTTTGTTGGCTGCTGCAATTGAAGACATCTGTCCTCTCTTGAGGTGGCTGTCACAAGTGGGGCAAATCCACTCCTGTTTTCTCTCTTCCGGAACTACACAGGAACCTGAGCAGGCACTATCACACGCATGAACATACTTGCCTGTTAGGCAAGCCGCTGCAACATGAGCGTTTTTGTCATATCTCTCTCTATGACACACCCTGACTTGATCAGGAAACAGGGCTCTGTGACAGACCGTGCAGACATGTGTAGGACCTTTCTTAATCTTACACCGGAATGCATGTATGGCACTTTCCATCTCTTTGCTAACCAAAGGCTGGGGACGATGGCTGGAACGGACGTAAGGTTTATATTTATTTTTGATCCGCAGTGCGCATTGCAATTGATGAAGACCGTGATATGTAGCATCACTGGCACATTTCTGGGTCTTTCGCAGGGTACATCGCAGGATGTGATGTGCTCTGAACTCTGGGTCACCTGTATATCTCTTCACCATGTAGGCTTTCATCCTTCTCTGAAAGAGAGAATCGGTGCTGTACCTCTCCCTAATATACTCTTTCTTCTTTCTCTGGAAAAGATAATCTGTGCTGTATCTCTTCTTCGAAAACTCTTTCATCTTCCTCCGGAAGAGAGAATCGGTGCTGTACCTCTCCCTAATACATTCTTTCTTCTTTCTCTGGAAAAGATAATCTGTGCTGTATCTCTTCTTTGAAAACTCTTTCATCTTCCTCCGGAAGACAGCATCCGTGCTATATCTTCTCACTACATTCTGTTTCATTTTGTTTCGAAAGGCATCATCTTTATCATACTTCACCTTTTTTGCTTCTTTTTTCTTTGATTGGTATTGCAAAGAAGTGGCATACCTCCGTCTCTCACGATCCCGTTTTCTGGTGGCATAAGGTGCAGCCGTGTCATTAGGATCTCCACCTTGTTTCGACATTTTTAATGTTTTACGCATTTCTCTCCTTCTCCTGTGCTTATTTGTTTTTTGTACCACATCTTGGTTTTCAGTTCCTGTGCAAACAAAATTTACTTTGGCTCCATTTGTTACTGGTTCTGGTAGAGCTGAAATCACTTGTGATGCCTGTTCACAAACAGATGGTGAAGGCAGTTGGACAGACTGTTGCTCTATTTCAAATGATACAGGCATGAATTCATAGCTGGTCTCAGCACCACGATCCCAGAAGATCTTGAGCATTCTGTCTGCCATGTCACTCAGGTGGGTGAAAGTCAACATGACAGCAGTTCCATTAGGATGGGGCAAGCCTGCAGCAGTCCTCGAGTGAGAATCAAAGTATCCATACCTTCCAGATCTGTCTCTAAACACAGCAATACACTCTGGAGAGACAATGAGGAGAGCATAGCTGACATCTGTGGAGAGACACTGTAGCCTTTCAGTGAGAGGAATCAACCACTCTTCAGTGCCAGGGACTCTGAGGTATCCATGCATCACTCCTGACTTCAGCACATTGTATGTCCGGTTAAATGATGAAACCTTCAACGGTACTTCCTCCATGGTCAGATGGTTGAAATTAAACCGTCCTTCAGCAATAAGCTGTAATTTAGTGCTGATATATAACGCATCTCCCTCCTCTAAAACTCTATCAAGGTCAGGCATCTTGAATGCAATACCTTCACTCTGGTTGGCCAAAAATGTCAACGCTACACACGTGCACTGGTGATTTCTAGAGAAACTGTGATACCTATAATCACCCTGACAATGAGATGCCTGCACAGACACAACCCCGGATGCAGTATCACCACCTTCTAAATATGTTCTACCTGAAAACTGAGCTACATCTGCACTG
This sequence comes from Cyprinella venusta, assembly GCA_038021265.1. Taxonomy (NCBI): domain Eukaryota; kingdom Metazoa; phylum Chordata; class Actinopteri; order Cypriniformes; family Leuciscidae; genus Cyprinella; species Cyprinella venusta. The sequence continues at coordinate 9,362,613 of CM075863.1, forward strand.
GTGCTTGCCTGTTCAACCTGTAAATAAACATTCATGAAATTAGGCTGCTGGTCCAACTTAGTGTTACAGAATCAGTGTTAAATCTTAAATTGCACTTCATGCTGTTTGGGACAAAGGCATTTTTACTAAACAGTTAAAAAAAAAACCTAACTAAAAAATTAAAGAAAAGGGTATTTGTACACAGTACGTGTGCACAAATGATAAATGCAAAAATTGTTGTTTGAAAACAACATTTTATTAGGGCTGTAACGATACACTTATCTAACACTTGTCAATAAATGAGTTCACATGAACAAGATCAGAGGATATTTTAACACTATTGTTAAGAAATCTTTAACCCATTTATTCCCAAATTTTTCCCAGACACAAAAATATCCAAACCATGTGTCATTAGTGTCCCTTTGAAATAATCAATCATAATTTTTTTTTTTTAATTTTCATTGAAAAGTGTGTGAAAAAGTGAGTTTTGTGTTCGGTCACAATTGTGACCGGTGGGATAGTGGGTTGTATCAACCATTGGAAGGACTGAATATAGGTCTATTTGACCTGTGCAGTATGTGTTGGTGTGTGTGTGTGATGTGAGTGTGTGAAGCTTGTGGGGTGTGTGTGCATCAGTGATGCACACACACCCCACTGTCAATGTATAAACAGCCTGCAAACCCGCAACTCGGACCGCAAAAAAAGTATGAAAATATGGTACCCAACCTGCTTGCTGACCGCATTTTTTAAAAGTAGTAAATGCTCATCGTAGCGTAAAGGCCATAGACGTGTAACAACACAGCATCGCAAGAAGACACATAACTAAGCCAACACTTTGGTCATCATCTTTCATTATTTTGGCAAATGTCTCCCACACTTTTACTCTTTCTATTTGTGTATTTGTGAAGCTTCCACTCCCCAGTCTTCACCTTTTCTCTTGCCGCCTCTATCTCTCTGCAGACTGTAGTGATCATAGACATGGCCGGTTCGTGAGCGAATCGTTCTTTTGAACCGGTTCTTTTTAGTGAACCGGTCGAACCAGTACACTAAATGGAACTGAATCGCTCGAAACAGTTCACGTCTTGAGTCAGTGCTGATCCACAAATTACTACGTTACTCACTTTCAGACATGCCTGATAGTCCCTCCGAGTCGAAATAAACCAATATCCTGAATTGTATTTTACTTAAGTAACTCCAACAGTTCACTGAACTGAGACATGTTGGTGACACTGCTGAGAGAAGTGATGAGCACGAGCAGCTGATGAAACTGCGCATCCACGTACTACCGCACGCACAGGTACATCGGTTCCCGGATCACACCAGTACAGAACCGAGAAGTGTTTAGACGGAGCTTGTGTGTTGTCTTCGTGCCAGTTATTCAGCCAATAAAGTGTAGGCCTATACATTTCATAAAAAAATTGTGTCTACAATATAAATACAAAGGTTTAATTGGCTTTTTTTTTTTCAAACGACCCGACCGACCGCAACCCAAATATCATTAAAAATATTTTTGGATGACTCGTAACTGCGGGTAACCGTGGGTGACCGCAGGCACCCGCTCATTTTGGATCAACCCGTGCATCACTGGTGTGCATGGAGGGGTGTATGTGGTGTTGGGTGTGTGATGTGAGTGTGTGGGGTGTGTTGCGGCGTCCGTGAGCGGGTGTGCATGTGGAGTGTGTGATGTGACTGTGTGGTGTTGGGTGTGCATGTGGGATGTGTGGTGTGCATGCATGTGGGGTGTGTGGTGTGCATGCGTGTGGGGTGTGTTGCAGTGTGCGTGTGAATTGAATGAGTGGAGCATGTGGGGTGTGTGTGCATGGAGGGGTGTGTGTGGTGTGTGTGTAGTGTGCGTGCGTGTGGGGTGTGTTGCGGTGTCCGTGAGTGGGGTATGCATGTGGGGTGTGTGATGTGAGTGTGTGTCGTGGGGTGTGTGGTGTTGGGTGTGCATGTCGGGTGTGTGGTGTGTGATGTGAGTGTGAGGAGCATGTGGTGTGCGTGGAGTTGGGTGTGTGGTGTGAGGGTGTGTGATTTTGCGTGTGTGTGGCGAGCGTGGAGTGTCTGGCATGGGGTGTGTGCAATCGTGACAGTCCTAGTCCCAAGAATAAGGGTGGCCTGTAATGAGCATGTTGCAAGACACAGATATCAATAGTACCTGGTTAATCCTGGAGGGTCTGGTCTGTTCATCCTCCAGATCGAACTTCCTCCAACGAATTTTTTGAGCCTGCGATCTCTTTCCTCTCCGCGGCATCCTTTGAAATATGAAGAGATAAAAAGAAAAAATATTCTTGTCAAATATATCTAACTAACACACTTATTTGTGTGAATAGTAAAAGTAAAAAGTGTGGTAAAAAGTAAAATCTCTACTTTTAAAGGTTAAAGTAATACATTAATAAAATCGACTTAATTGCTAGTCAAAATAGTCCAGTCATATTAAGCCAAAATAGGGGTCAACCTTGAACAAATTGCAACAGAAGCAAACTCAACTGATTTTGTATGCTCAGTATGTCCTGAGTAAGGAAAAAAAGCCCCGAAGAATACCATTAGGGGAAAGTTCTGAAAAAGACCCAAATATATCCCATTCATTCGCCGATTCATTCTTTTTCTCACGTGAATAGGGTAAAAATTTTAATCTTTAGATATCATCATGAAAATCACTGAGTTGATTACTTACATCAAGACAAACAAAAAATGTATTACAAGTTTTTTGCAATTGTTTGTTAACATGGACAAATGGTGCATAATATAATTACATATGTGCTAATTTGCATAATTATCCAAACAGACTTAAACATTGGGTATAGCAGATGAAAATGTTTTTTTCTTTTAATGTTGTTGACATATAACAATAAAAGACTTAATGTTAAGGTCTGAATGGAAGACATTTATGGCTACACATAAACATTAATACAGGAAGAAGTGCTTTAGAAACCAGCCTTTATTAATTATTATGGCAGAGATGGGGTTTGGGGCTGGGTCAGTGGGACTGTTTCTGGGGGATGAGTCTGAGGGAAGAACAGGAGACATGGGTAAGGAGAATGCATAAGACAAAAGGTAGGTGAAATAAAAAGTGTCTGGATCAAAAAAAATCTAATTACGCACACAAAGCCCTCAATGCCCAAACCCCATCTCTGCCATAATAATTAATAAAGGCTGGCTTCTAAAGTACTTCTTCCTGTATTAATGTTCATGTGTAGCCTAAATGGGTTCCATTCAGACCTTAATATTAAATAGTTTGCTGTTATATGTCAACAAGATTAAAAAAAACATTTTCATCTGCTATACCCAATGTTTAGATCTGTTTGGATAATTAAGCAAATTAGCACACATGTAATTATATTATGCACCATTTGTCCACGTTAACAAACAATTGCAAAAAACTTGTAATACATTTTTTGTTTGTCTTGATGTAAGTAATCAACTCAGTGATTTTCATGATGATATCTAAAGGTTAAAATTTTTACCCTATTCACGTGAGAAAAAGAATGAATAGGCGAATGAATGGGATATATTTGGGTCTTTTTCGGAACATATTGAGGATACAAAATCAGTTGAGTTTGCTTCTGTTGCAATTTGTTCAACCTTTTTTCATAAAATGACTGGACTAAAATAATTTTAACAGGACATTCTCCCTTTGATAGGCACATACTTTTAAAGTTGTCCTGGTGTCAGCTGTTGAGCCTGAAAAGATAAAACCTGTAGTACTCTCAGGAAGAAAACAATCAGTTAAACAACAATGAAAGAGACACTAAATGTAAATTGGTAATTTTTTTTTTTTTTTTTTTTTGGTGGCGGTGGGTGGGTGGGGTGGGGGTGGGTAGGGGGTAGTGCTGGTGTGGGTTTTGGGGGTAAGAAATGAAATGAACTGCTCTCTGTGGAAAACGCCAAAACACAAGGAACCTGCAAAGAAACAAAACAGAACCAGACATGTTAGGGCACAGGGACTACATTTATGGTGATGTAATAAAAATGCCATAGTACAGGTTAAGAAAACCATATCAATACTAACCAAGGAGAAAAGCGCAGCAGAAAATGCAGGTTGTGCTCTGATCAGTCAGTCTGAAAAACAACAATGACAACAATGAAAAATTAGTAAAGTCTAGTCAACTATGCATAACTTCTTTAAATGTTCTATATTCACTATTTTACTCTATAGAATATAATTTAGGAAATGTATCTCAATATTTTTTTCCTTGAAATTTTATCATATTTTCAAGAACCTGAGTTAAATAAAATATGTGGCCTAAAAAATGAAAAATAAAAAATGGATGTGTAATTAATTATTTGTTGCATAAACAAAACAGTTTTTTCTAATAGCTTCTATGATACAGATAATTTTTTTAACTATAATGATTTTCTATCAAGAAGTCAAATCTGAAACATTTTGTATGTGGCCATGTCCCTAAATTTAACCTTTACCTCAAAATGCAGTAAGGAATGAACACAGTATTCTGAAACAGAGAAACAAGAGTCACCACACTCATAACCCATTGAACTTTCATTGCTGAACATTTTCAACTTACTAAAGTCAAAACAAAATTATGTTTTTAGTCATATCTACATTTTTGGTAAATTTTCTAGAAAAATCTACACATTGTCAAATAATCTTTAGGACGCACTGAAATTCTCACCGGTGACTAATCTAACCTCCTTTGATTGGACGTTGCTTTTTTTAAATAATCTTTAGCACACTGAAATTCTCACCGGTGACTAATCTAACCTCCTTTGATTGGACGTTGCTTTTTTTAACTCAGCAGAAAAACATGTGATTGGCTGTACTGCTCAACGCATGATTTGAGTGACATGAACTCTGATGTTATGACAATGTCGATTGATTCATTACTCTTTGGTAACATAAAATACATTCTGCTACCAGAATGTGACACATCATGCGTTAATATTTACCAAGAATCACTGCAAATATAGTGACGCTACTTGAACCCAAGCTAACAGATAGTCAGCGCGGATTTGTGTAACATCAATCACGTGACCACAAGGCGCGAAAGCACGTTTGCCTCAGTTCCCTCACGAGTATTAAATTACCAATGAAACACTCATGGGAAGCATCACTCGACGATTTTTATTCAATTACCTATGCATGAATGTAAAATACAACGGAGAGTATACCATAAGTATATTAAGTCACCAAATAAGCTATTTAATGAGGATGCTGTATCGTCGTTAGCTTAAAATAAGCGCCAAAATGAACTCCTCACAGAGTGATTAAGGTAATATAAGCTATAAACAGCAAAACTCAAAGAGAGTAATATCCATCACACACACAGAGATATCATGTTAAAATCATAGAAGTGTAACTAGCAGTAAGTTACACACATAACTTTTCATGCATTTTCCCCTTTACAGAGAAAATGGTAGCTTCAAATGTAAAAAAAAACAATATTAACTACAATAATACGAATAATATGACCTATTTTTAATTCAAATAAAGAGCTGAATTTGACAATACAAGGCTTTATAGAACAGCATATGAAATCAACCGCTCCACTTACCTGAAGAGAATAAAGTGGGCCGTTCATCAGTTCTGCTCCTGTGAAGAGTCGATCTCACAGCCAATCAGCAACGAGCTTTGATTGTACAACCAATAAAATCACAGCTTGTAGAGATGAATCGGTCACGATTCGTTCAGTGTGAACAAATCTTTAATATGACTCGGGAATACCGAGTTCGAATGTGTCCGAAACCGCTCGTTCACTAATCCCTATAGTGTAACGTTATTGCATAGGTGCACTTTATCTGCAAGGAGTGAACGAAATGAAGTGAAGTAACTTAGCTCTGTGTCTGAAACAGTGCTGTCATGTATCAAAACTCTATTTTCCGACCACATAATGTTTATTTTAGTTGATATTTATATATTGAGTTTGTAACATACATACACTGATGTCTATGGAGGTGGCAATAATAATCCTCTCCATTTTAATAAGATAACACTTTTTTATTTAAATATACACATTGTGTCAGTTAGCTTTACATGTTACCCTCCAGTTTACCGGCCACATGTATTTCGTGTGAAGTGGAGGAATTAATTGACGTGTTGTAAACTAACATATTTGACAATCAGGATATAAGTGTTTCATGTTATAGCTAATACATTTTGAATAGAAAAAGGAGAGTGACATGAAAGCAGATCATCATTCGTTCTGTGTTGTGGATGCGCTGTGTCACGTGACAAGCAATGACAAGTCACCATGGAAACATTAAAGTGACCGTTTCTAAATAATGGTCGCCTGGAAAAACTTAAAATATTTTAAACTTAGGTGTGAAAGGATTGAATACAAAAAAAAAAAACGCTTTATTTTTTTTTATCAATTTATCATCTCTTTCTTGCAGTTTAGCCAGTAAACAACAATCCCACAAATTATTAAAACACCTTGCTGTTAGTAAAACAATAAATTGAGTTAATTCTTAAATTATATATTTTATGAATAAACATAATATATCTATATAATTTGCCTTATTAATGTAATTTCATTTAATTTAAAAATCCATCTAAATAATATTGTGTCAATATTTAAAGGGGGTACTATACGACAATGCTGTCAAACAGTGACCCCTAGAGTAACTGTGGAGTACTTGTTTTTAACATTACTGTTGTAAATACCACTCACGGAGGGCATGATGTGTTACATAGTATACTACATTGTGTTTATTTTGTTGTTTAATGAGATCTAATATATGTTGTTAGTGGTGAGAATTTTCACGTGATTAAATACATATCCCCATAATCTTTAGTGGTCCAGAGGATGCTTTTGCCATGTTTGTCACAGGTTCTGGGTTCTAATTCTTACTAATAGTATAGTTTATTTTCCTCATCAACACCGATTATATATTAGTGGCTGTATTTCAAGTAGGGACATGTTTTTTGTGCATTGGGTTTTGTGATTTCACCGTAATGAGTCTCTCAGTCCCCGCAATGGATTGAGCAATGAGCGCGCGTCCGTTTGAATATCACAACAGAAAACTGAATCCACTGAAACTGATCGCAGCGGCAACGAGCACTTGGATCACTTTGGTCACTTGAATTCAAAAACAACACATTTGAGATTGCCTCTTATTTAACAAACGAAATAAATGAATCTACTAGAGTTACCTGGAGATGTTTTATTTGTTTGTATTGGTACATCCGTGCTCAAAGATGCTTCAATGGGGACATATCACATGCGCATTACGGCTATTCTCACGTCTGACTCCTCGCTCGGTCAGTCTGCTTTTTCCTCTTTCTCTGTTCCACCGACAATGCTTTCCTAGCTCTCTATATCTTATATGCCGGCTCCGCCATGACGATAGTGTGACAAACTCCATCCTTGTCGACCTTGTTCCTGGATATGTGCGGTGTTGTCGCAAGACGCGCAAAGGAATATGTTACATCGCGAGAGCTGATATCTCGCGATACTTCAGGGCGGCGGGCCGCCGGCCTGAAACTGCAAGTGAGATTTTTCCGCTCACAGGCACCAGGGGGGGTCGAGACACCCACCATTCAACCCGAAAGAAGTCATATAACCATTTCAATAACTCTGAAGCTGTTAAATTAAGCTAAAATAACTGCCTTGTGTCCCTTTAAATGTTGTATTCAAGTAATGATTATCTGTATTATGTGTATTCATGTGTCCCGTCAAACTTTTGTATAAACTCAATATCACACTCGTAGTTGTGTGATATTGCTGTATATCAGCACGCTCTAATTACCTATGGCTGTAATTACCTACGGCTGTGATTAACTATGCTGTGTTAGTCATTCAGGGTGGTTAGGGAGCTTTTAGTGTATATCAGCATCCTGTGATTACCTAAGGCACGAGGCCATAACCGAATAACAGCTGTGCTGATATACAGCAATAATGCATCGCTATGAGTGTGATATTACTCATTTAACACTTAGTTCGTTGTTTGGGGTGGTTGCTATGGAGCTCTTAGTGTATATCACTGTCCTTGGGTCCTATGGCCAAGTCACAGCCCTGCTGATATACAGCAAAAACACACTGCTATGAGTGTGATATTACTCTTTTAACACTTAGTTAGTTGTGTGGGGTTGTTGCTATGGAGCTCTTAGTGTATATCAGCAACCAGGCCTATAGGGTTAGGGCTGAATCGCAGCAATGGTGCATGGCTACGAGTCTGATATTGCTCATTTAACATTTAGTTAATCGTTTTGTTGCTAGGGTGCTGTAACTGGTACAGCTCTTATCCACCAGGGGTGCAACTTTTACCCCATTGTGAGGTGTGTTCTTACAGAGCTCTTTAAATGTGGTCAATTAAAAGTTGCTAGGGTTCTCTTGGTAGTTGTTAGTGTGTTGCTAGGTTATTCTGCTGGTTGCTAGAGCGTTTCTAGGCAGTTGCTAGGGTATTCTGGCTGGTTGCTATGTGGTTGCTAGGGTGTTCTGGGTGGTTGTTAGCCAGTTGCTAGGGTATTCTGGGTGGTTGCTAGGGTATTCTGGGTGGTTGCTAGGTGGTTGCTAGGGTATTCTGGGTGGTTGCTATGGTGTTACTAGGTGGTTGTTAGGGTGTTCTAGGTGGTTGCTAGGGTGTTGTTAGGTGGTTGCTAGGGTGTTGCTAGGCGGTTGCTATGGTGTTGCTAGGTGGTTGCTAGGGTGTTCTGGGTGGTTGCTAGGTTGTTGCTAGGGTGTTCTAGGTGGTTGCTATGGTGTTGCTAGGTGGTTGCTAAGGTGTTGCTAGTGTGTTGCTAGGTGGCTACTAGGGTGTTCTGGGTGGTTGCTAGGGTGTTGCTAGGTGGTTGCTATGGTGTTCTGGGTGGTTGCTATGGTGTTACTAGGTGGTTGCTAGGGTGTTTTAAGGTGTTGCTATGGTATTCTGGGTGGTTACTATGGTGTTACTAGGTGGTTTGTAGTGTTCACAGATGGTTACTATAGAGTTCTTATAATGTTCATGGCATGATTTAGCACTTAGCTCATCAATATTAGCATGTAGCTATTCACTGCTAGCATGTGTAGCATGTAGCAAGTCCTGTTTGCTAGCATGAGTAAAAAGATCCAACCCCCATCTCTATACAATGTTTTGATTCAGAGATATAGGTCTTGCAAAACGGTTGCTAGGGTAATCTGTTTGGTTGCTAGGGAGTGGCTTGGCATCTGCCAATCATGAAGCTCCAAAGTCAATGCGAATGTTTAAACCAACCCCTATCTCTATACAATGTTTTGATGCAGAGATATAGGTCTCACAAAATGGTTGCTAGGGTACTCTGTTTGGTTGCTAGGGAGTGGCTTGGCAGCTGCCAATCATGAAACACCAAAGGCTGCTTGTCAGTATAAATGATATAAACCAACTTCCATGCCTGTATGACATTCAGAATGGAAGATATCCCTCTTTGGATTTTGGTTGCTAAGGTGCTCGATAATGGTTGCTAGGGCGTTGCCAGTAAGTGTTGAGGTGATTCAGGATTGGCTGTTTGCTGGCCCAAGTCAAACAAGCCCACCCTTATGTTTCTATGACACTTATATCCTGAGATATCCCTTTCATCTTTTTTAATGGAAGTCTATGGGAGTTGTTGCTAAGGTGTGCTAAATGGTTGCTAGGGCGTGGCTTAATAGCTTCACAATGATCCTGAGAGACTGATTGGTCGTCTGAGTAAAATGAGCCCGCCCCTTTGTCTCTACGACACTGTGATCCAGAGCTATGTTCAATACAAAATCCCTATGCAATTTACCATAGTAGGAAAAACACATGCATTTGATGGGACATCCTTCACCATAGTAAGTCAATGGGGGAAACTTTGGGCCGCTCCAGGCCCCCAGGGGTGCAACTTTTACTCCATTGTGAGGTATGTTCTTACAGAGCCTGCCAGCCTCTTCAAATGTGGCAAATCACACGTTTTTCCGAAATCGTTGTTCGGAGCTATGACTCGTCAAAGTTTGTCGCAATGTTAAGTCTATGGGATTTTTTGGAAATTCGTTCGCCCCTGGGGCGAACACCGTACCCCCGATCTCTTATAAAAGTGATATGACAATTCTCCTCAATAGGCCGCACGATTTGATGCCTCATTTATGTGTCTGTGACAAAAACTGTGGACGTAGGAGTGCGCCAAACTTTTTCCTGGAATAGTATAATGCTATACTAGAAATTTTGAATGGGAAAAAATTTTGGGGAGCTCCTGCCCCCCAGGGGTGCAACTTTTACCCCATTGTGAGGTATTTTCTTAAACAGCCTGTCAGCCTCTTCAAATGTGGTAAATCGCAGGTTTCTGCGAAATCCTCGCTCAGAGCTATGAGTCGCCAAAATTTGTCGTAATGTTAAGTCAATGGGATTTTTTGGGCCGTTTTTCGCCCCTGGGGCGAACATCGTACCCCCGATCCCTTATAAAAGTCATAGCACACCTCTCCTAAATAAGCCGGTCGATTTGACGCCTCACCCATGGGTCTGTGACAAAAACTGCGGGAGGAGTAGCGAACCAAAAAACGGCGGAACAATAAGAATAAGAACTAGAATGTACATTTCCAGAAGAAAATGTGAAGTGGTGCTTGCAGTGGCAAAAAGCTCGCTCGGTTGCTAGAGTGTGGTACATGATTGCATACGAGACACCAAACACGACTGTACAATGTTTTTGTGACGAGATATGGCTTATTTGTGTGTTCAGGTGGTTACTAGGGTACTCTATATGGTTGCTATGGTGTGCTTATGCAGTGTTTGAGATAATATTTAAAGACTAGCTGACCACCCGGTTGCTAGAGTGTGGTACATTATTGCATACGAGCCAACAACCATGTCTGTACGATATTCTGGTGCTGAGATATGGCTTATTCATGTGTTTGTTTGGTTACTAGGGTACTCTATATGGTTGCTATGGAGTAATTATACAGTTTATGATATTATATTTAAAGACTAGTTGACAATCTAAGTCAAAAAATTCAAAATCCATGTTTTCTGTTTTCTGGAGCTGAGAAATGGCTTGAATATGTTGTTTTATGGTTGCTAGGCTGCCCTAAGTGGTTGCTAGGGGCTAAATATGAAGTTATTATGTCACTACTTATTGGCTACTTGACAGGCCGAATCAAAAAAGCCCAACCCCAAGTCTCTATGACCTTCTGGTCAAAAGATATGATATAACAAATTTTGTGTCAATGTTAAGTCTATGGGAATTTTTTCGTCTTATTTATCGCCCGCCAGACGAACATCATACACCAGATCTCTTAGAAAAGTCATAGCACACCTCTCCTCAATGAGCCGGTCGATTTGACACCTCATTCGTGGGTCTACGACAAAAAATGCAGGAGGAGTAGCATGCCAAAATTTTGTCTAGGAGAATAGTATTCACAACACTAGAATGTACATTTCCAGAAGAAAATGTGAAGTGGTGCTTGCAGTGGCAAAACTCACCACCCGGTTGCTAGAGTGTGGTACAGAATTCTATACAAGCCAACAACCATGCCTGTGCGATATTCTGGTGCTGAGATATGGCGTATTCATGTGTTTGTAGGGTTGCTAGGGTACCCTATGTGGTTGCTATGTTGTGATTATACAATGTATTAGATGATATTTAAAGACTAGTCGACAGCCTAAGTAAAAAAAAGGCAAACTCCATGTTTCTTCTATTTTCTGGAGCTGAGATATGGCTTGATTATGTTGTTTTATGGTTGCTAGGCTGCCCTAAGTGGTTGCTAGGGCACGAATATGAAGTTATTATGTCAAAATTTGTTGGCGGCATGATAGGCCGAGTCAAAAGAGCTCAACCCCAAGTCTCTGTGACCTTCTGGTGAAAAGATGTTCTCACAAACTTTCTGCCAATGTTAAGTCTATGGGAATTTTTTCATTCGATTTATCGCCCGCCAGGCGGACATCGTACAACCGATCGCTTAGAAAAGTCATAGCACACCTCTCCTCAATGAACCGGTCGATTTGACACCTCGTTCAATGGTCTACGACAAAAAATGTGGGAGGAGTAGCGTGCCAAAGTTTTGTCTGGGAGAATAGTAATCACAACACTAGAATGTACATTTCCAGAAGAAAATGTGAAGTGGTGCTTGCAGTGGCAAAACTCACCACCCGGTTGCTAGGGTGTTCTGGGTGGTTGCTACGGTGTTCTGGTTGGTTGCTTGGTGGTTGTTAGTTGGTTGCTAGGGTGTTCTGGGGTATTGCTAGGGTGTTGCTAGGGTGTTCTGGGTGGTTGCTAGGCTGTTGCTAGGCCGTTGCTAGGGTGTCTGGGTGGTTGCTAGGGTGTTGCTAGGTGGTTGCTAGGGTGTTCTGGGTGGTTGCTAGGGTGTTGCTAGGTGGTTGCTAGGGTTTTCTGGGTCGTTGCTAGGGTGTTGCTAGGTGGTTGCTAGGGTGTTCTGGATGGTTGCTAGGGTGTTGCTAGGCAGTTGCAAGTGTGTTCTGGGTGGTTGCTAGGGTGTTACTAGGTGGTTGCTAGGGTGTTCTTGATAGTTGCTAGGGTGTTGCTAGGCGGTTGCTAGGGTGTTCTGGATAGTTGCTAGGCGGTTGCTAGGGTGTTCTGGGTGGTTGCTAGGCGGTTGCTAGGGTGTTCTGGGTGGTTGCTATGGTGTTGCTAGGGTGTTCTGGGTGGTTGCTATGGTGTTGCTAGGTGGTTGCTAGGGTATTCTGGGTGGTTGCTATGGTGTTACTAGGTGGTTGGTAGTGTTCACAGATGGTTACTATAGAGTTTTTATAATGTTCATGGCATGATTTAGCACTTAGCTAATCAATATTAGCATGTAGCTATTCACTGCTAGCATGTGTAGCATGTAGCAAGTCCTCTTTGCTAGCATGAGTAAAAAGAGCCAACCCCCATCTCTATATGATGTTTTGATGCAGAGATATAGGTCTTGCAAAACAGTTGCTAGGGTACTCTATTTGGTTGCTAGGGAGTGGCTTGGCAGCTGCCAATCATGAAGCTCTAAAGTCAATGTGAATATATAAACCAACCCCCATCTCTATACGATGTTTTGATGCAGAGATATAGGTCTTGAAAATGGTTGCTAGGGTACTCTTTTTGGTTGCTAGGGAGTGGCTTGGCAGCTGCCAATCATTAATCTCCAAAGGCTGCTTGTCAGTATGAATGATATAAACCAACTCCCATGCCTGTATGACATTCAGAATGGAAGATATCCCTCTTTGGATTTTGGTTGCTAAGGTGCTTGACAATGGTTGCTAGGGCAAGACCAGTAAGTGTTGAGGTGATTCAGGATTGGCTGTTTGCTGGCCCGAGTCAAACGAGCCCACCCTCATGTTTCTATGACACTTATATCCTGAGATATCCCTTTGATCTCTTTTAATGGAAGTCTATGGAACTTGTTGCTAAGGAGCTCTAAATGGTTGCTAGGGCATGGCTTGATAGCTTCAGATTGATCCTGAGAGACTGATTGGCCGTCTGAGTAAAATGAGCCCGCCCCCTTGTCTCTATGACACTGTGATCCAGAGTTATGTTCAATACAAAATCCCTATGCAATTTACCATAGTAGGAAAAACACATGCATTTGATGGGACGTCCTTCACCATAGTAAGTCAATGGGGAAATTTTGGGCAGCCCCTGCCCCCCAGGGGTGCAACTTTTACCCCATTGTGAGGTATATTCTTACAGAGCCTGCCAGCCTCTTCAAATGTGGTAAATTACACGTTTCTGCGACACCCTCGTTTGTAGCTATGAGTCGTCAAAGTTTTTCGCAATGTTAAGTCAATGGGCCTTTTTTTGGCCGGTTTTTCGCCCCTGGGGCGAACATCGTACCCCCGATCTCTTAGAAAAGTCATAGCACACCTCTCCTAAATGAGCCGGTCGATTTGACACCTTACCCATGGGTCTGTGACAAAAGCTGCGGGAGGAGTAGCGTGCCAAAAAAGTGCACGGAAGTTAAAAAAAAATAATAAGTATGGAGGATAACAATAGTGTTGCTTTGCAAGCACCACTAACTAGAATGTACATTTCCAGAAGAAAATGTGAAGTGGTGCTTGCAGTGGCAAAACTCACCACCCGGTTGCTAGGGTGTTCTGGGTGGTTGCTAGCGTGTTGCTAGGTGGTTGCTAGGGTGTTCTGGGTGGTTGCTAGGGTATGACTAAGTGGTTGCTAGGGTGTTGCTAGTCGGTTGCACAGGTGTCCTGGGTGGTTGCTAAGGTGTTTCTAGGTGGTTGCTAGGGTGTTCTGGGTGGTTGCTATGGTGTTGCTAGGCAGTTGCTAGGGTGTTATAGGTGGTTGCTAGGGTGTTGCTAGGTGGTTGCTAGGGTGTTCTGGATAGTTGCTAGGTGGTTGCTAGGGTGTTCTGGGCTGTTGCTATGGTGTTGCTAGGCGGTTGCTAGGGTTTTCCGGGTGGTTGCTAGGGTGTTGCTAGGGTGTTTTGGGTGGTTGCTAGGGTGTTGCTAGGCAGTTGCTAATGTGTTCTAGGTGGTTGCTAGGGTGTTGCTAGGTGGTTGCTAGGGTGTTCTGGATAGTTGCTAGGGTGTTGCTAGGTGGTTGCTAGGGTGTTCTGGGTGGTTGCTATGGTGTTGCTAGGCGGTTGCTAGGGTGTTCTGGGTGGTTGCTAGGCGGATGCTAGGGTGTTCTAGGTGGTTGCTAGGGTGTTGCTAGGTGGTTGCTAGGGTGTTCTGGATAGGTGCTAGGGTGTTGCTAGGTGGTTGCTAGGGTGTTCTGGGTGGTTGCTATGGTGTTGCTAGGCGGTTGCTAGGGTGTTCTGGGTGGTTGCTATGGTGTTGCTAGGCGGTTGCTAGGGTGTTCTGGGTGGTTGCTAGGCGGTTGCTAGGCGGTTGCTAGGGTGTTCTGGGTGGTTGCTAGGCGGATGCTAGGGTGTTCTGGGTGGTTGCTATGGTGTTGCTAGGTGGTTACTATGGTATTCTGGGTGGTTGCTATGGTGTTAGTAGGTGATTGTTAGTGTTCACATATGGTTACAATAGAGTTTTTATAATGTTCATGGCATGAATTAGCACTTAGCTAATCAATATTAGCATGTAGCTATTCACTGCTAGCATGTGTAGCATGTAGCAAGTCCTGTTTGCTAGCATGAGTAAAAAGATACAACCCCCATTTCTATCCGATGTTTTGATGCAGAGATATAGGTCTTGCAAAACGGTTGCTAGGGTAATCTGTTTGGTTGCTAGGGAGTGGCTTGGCAGCTGCAAATCATGAAGCTCCAAAGTCAATGTGAATGTATAAACCAACCCCCATCTCTATACGATGTTTTGATGCAGAGTAATAGGTCTTGCAAAATGGTTGCTAGGGTACTCTGTTTGGTTGCTAGGGAGTGGCTTGGCAGCTGCCAATCATGAATCTCCAAAGGCTGCTTGTCAGTATGAATGATATATACCAACTCCCATGCCTGTATGACATTCAGAATGGAAGATATCCCTCTTTGGATTTTGGTTGCTAAGGTGCTTGACAATGGTTGCTAGGGCGTGACCAGTAAGTGTAGAGGTGATTCAGGATTGGCTGTTTGCTGGCCCGAGTCAAACGAGCCCACCCTCATCTTTCTATGACACTTATATCCTGAGTTATTACTTTCATCTTTTTTAATGGAAGTCTATGGGAGTTGTTGCTAAGGTGTGCTAAATGGTTGCTAGGGCGTGGCTTAATAGCTTCACAATGATCCTGAGAGACTGATTGGTCGTCTGAGTAAAATGAGCCCGCCCCCTTGTCTCTACGACACTGTGATCCAGAGCTATGTTCAATACAAAATCCCTATGCAATTTACCATAGTAGGAAAAACACATGCATTTGATGGGACGTCCTTCACCATAGTAAGTCAATGGGGCAACTTTGGGCCCCTCCTGCACCCCAGGGGTGCAACTTTTACCCCATTGTGAGGTATATTCTTACAGAGCCTGTCAGCCTCTTCAAATGTGGTAAATTACACATTTCTGCGACATCCTCGTTTTGAGCTACGATTCGTCAAAGTTTGACGCAATGTTAAGTCTATGGGATTTTTCGGGCGGTTTTTTGCCCCTGGGGCGAACATCGTACCCCCGATCTCTTAGAAAAGTCATAGCACACCATTCCCGAATAAGCCGCACGTTTTGACACCTCATTCATGGGTCTGTGACAAAAACTGTGGGAGGAGTAGCGCGTCAAAAAGTGACCAGAACAATAAGAATAACTAGAATGTACATTTCCAGAAGAAAATGTGAAGTGGTGCTTGCAGTGGCAAAACTCACCACCCGGTTGCTAGAGTGTGGTACAGAATTCCATACAAGCCAACAACCATGCCTGGACGATGTTCTGGTGCTGAGATATGGCTTATTCATGTGTTTGTAGGGTTGCTAGGGTACCCTATGTGGTTGCTATGGTGTGCTTATACAGTTTATGAGAAAATATTTAAAGAGTAGTTGAGAGTCTGAGTCAAAGGCAAAACTCCATGTTTCTTCTATTTTCTGGAGCTGAGATATGGCTTGAATATGTTGTTTTATGGTTGCTAGGGTGCCCTAAGTGGTTGCTAGGGGCTAAATATGAAGTTATTATGTCACTACTTATTGGCTGCTTGACAGGCCGAATCAAAAGAGCCCAACCCCAAGTCTCTGTGACCTTCTTGTCAAGAGATATGATATAACAAATTTTGTGCCAATGTTAAGTCTATGGGAATTTTTTCGTCTTATTTATCGCCCGCCAGACAAACATCGTACACCCGATCTCTTAGAAAAGTCATAGCACACCTCTCCTCAATGAGCCGGTCGATTTGACACCTCATTCGTGGGTCTACGACAGAAAATGCAGGAGGAGTAGCATGCCAAAATTTTGTCTAGGAGAATAGTAATCACAACACTAGAATGTACATTTCCAGAAGAAAATGTGAAGTGGTGCTTGCAGTGGCAAAACTCACCACCCGGTTGCTAGGGTGTTCTGGGTGGTTGCTAGGGTGCTGCTAGGTGGTTGCTAGGGTGTTGCTAGGAGGTTGCTAGGGTGTTGCTAGGCGGTTGCTAGGGTATTCTGGGTGGTTGCTATGGTGTTGCTAGGTGGTTGCTAGGGTGTTCTGGGGGGTTGCTAGGGTGTTGCTAGGCAGTTGCTAGGGTGTTCTGGGTGGTTGCTATGGTGTTGCTAGGCGGTTGCTAGGGTGTTTTGGGTGGTTGCTAGGCAGTTGCTATGGTGTTCTGGGTGATTGCTAGGCGGTTGCTAGGTGGTTGCTAGGGTGTTCTGGGTGGTTGCTAGGCGGTTGCTAAGGTGTTCTGGATGGTTGCTAGGGTGTTACTAGGCAGTTGCTAGGGTGTTCTGGGTGGTTGCTATGGTGTTGCTAGGTGGTTGCTAGGGTGTTCTGGGTGATTGCTAGGCGGTTGCTAGGTGGTTGCTAGGGTGTTTCTAGGATGTTCTGGGTGGTTGCTAGGGTGTTGCTAGGGTGTTGTTAGGTGGTTGCTAGGTGGTTGTTAGGGTGTTCTGAGTGGTTGCTAGGTGGTTGCTATGGTGTAATGGGTGGTTGCTAGGTGGTTGCTTGGGTGTTGCTAGGTGGTTGCTAGGGTGTTCTGAGTGGTTGCTAGGGTGTTGCTAGGCGGTTGCTATGGTGTTCTGGGTGGTTGCTAGGGTGTTGCTAGGTGGTTGCTAGGGTGTTCTGGATGGTTGCTAGGGTGTTGCTAGGCAGTTGCTAGGGTGCTCTTGGTGGTTACTATGGTGTCGCCAGGCGGTTGCTAGGGTGTTCCGGATGGTTGCTAGGGTGTTGCTAGGGTGTTCTGGGTGGTTGCTTGGGTGTTACTAGGTGGTTGGTAGTGTTCACAGATGGTTACTATAGAGTTTTTATAATGTTCATGGCATGATTTAGCACTTAGCTAATCAATATTAGCATGTAGCTGTTCACTGCTAGCATGTGTAGCATGTAGCAAGTCCTGTTTGCTATCATGAGTAAAAAGATCCAACCCCCATCTCTATACGATGTTTTAATGCAGAGATGTAGGTCTTGCAAAACGGTTGCTAGGGTAATCTGTTCGGTTGCTAGGGAGTGGCTTGGCAGCTGCCAATCATGAAGCTCCAAAGTCAGTGTGAATGTATAAACCAACCCCCATCTCTTTACGATGTTTTGATGCAGAGATATAGGTCTTGAAAAATGGTTGCTAGGGTACTCTGTTTGGTTGCTAGGGAGTGGCTTGGCAGCTGCCAATCATGAAACACCAAAGGCTGCTTGTCAGTATGAATGATATAAACCAACTCCCATGCCTGTATGACATTCAGAATGGAAGATATCCTTCTTTGGATTTTGGTTGCTAAGGTGCTTGAAAATGGTTGCTAGGGCGTGACCAGTAAGTGTAGAGGTGATTCAGGATTCTCTGTTTGCTGGCCCGAGTCAAACGAGCCCACCCTCAAGTTTCTATGACACTTATATCCTGAGATATCCCTTTCATCTTTTTTAATGGAAGTCTATGGGAGTTGTTGCTAAGGTGTGCTAAATGGTTGCTAGGGCGTGGCTTAATAGCTTCACAATGATCCTGAGAGACTGATTGGTCGTCTGAGTAAAATGAGCCCGCCTCTTTGTCTCTACGACACTGTGATCCAGAGCTATGTTCAATACAAAATCCCTATGCAATTTACCATAGTAGGAAAAACACATGCATTTGATGGGACATCCTTCACCATAGTAAGTCAATGGGGGAAACTTTGGGCCCCTCCTGCCCCCCAGGGGTGCAACTTTTTCCCCATTGTGAGGTATATTCTTAAAGAGCCTGCCAGCCTCTTCAAATGTGGCAAATTACACGTTTTTCCGAAATCGTTGTTCGGAGCTATGACTTGTCAAAGTTTGTCGCAATGTTAAGTCTATGGGATTTTTTGGAAATTCGTTCGCCCCTGGGGCGAACACCGTACCCCCGATCTCTTATAAAAGTGATATGACAATTCTCCTCAATAGGCCGCACGATTCGATGCCTCATTTATGTGTCTGTGACAAAAACTGTGGACGTAGGAGTGCTCCAAACTTTTTCCTGGAATAGTATAATACTATACTAGAAATTTTTAGTGAAAAAAAGCTCCTGCCCCCCAGGGGTGCAACTTTTACCCCATTGTGAGGTATTTTCTTAAAGAGCCTATCAGCCAGTTCAAATGTGGTAAATCGCAGCTTTCTGCGAAATCCTCGCTCAGAGCTATGGCTCGTCAAGTTTTTTCGCCATGTTAAGTCAATGGGCCTTTTTTTGGCCTCTTTTTCGTCCGCTGTGCGAACATCGTACCCCCGATCGCTTAGAAAAGTCATAGCACACCATTCCCAAATAATCCACACGTTTTGACACCTCACCCATGGGTCTGTGACAAAAACTGCGGGAGGAGTAGCGCGTCAAAAAGTGACCAGAACAATAAGAATAAGAAGTGGTGCTTGCAGTGGCAAAACTCACCACCCGGTTGCTAGGGTGTTCTGGGTGGTTGCTAGGGTGCTGCTAGGTGGTTGCTAGGGTGTTGCTAGGAGGTTGCTAGGGTGTTGCTAGGCGGTTGCTAGGGTATTCTGGGTGGTTGCTATGGTGTTGCTAGGTGGTTGCTAGGGTGTTCTGGGGGGTTGCTAGGGTGTTGCTAGGCAGTTGCTAGGGTGTTCTGGGTGGTTGCTATGGTGTTGCTAGGCGGTTGCTAGGGTGTTTTGGGTGGTTGCTAGGCAGTTGCTATGGTGTTCTGGGTGATTGCTAGGCGGTTGCTAGGTGGTTGCTAGGGTGTTCTGGGTGGTTGCTAGGCGGTTGCTAAGGTGTTCTGGATGGTTGCTAGGGTGTTACTAGGCAGTTGCTAGGGTGTTCTGGGTGGTTGCTATGGTGTTGCTAGGTGGTTGCTAGGGTGTTCTGGGTGATTGCTAGGCGGTTGCTAGTTGGTTGCTAGGGTGTTTCTAGGATGTTCTGGGTGGTTGCTAGGGTGTTGCTAGGGTGTTGTTAGGTGGTTGCTAGGTGGTTGTTAGGGTGTTCTGAGTGGTTGCTAGGTGGTTGCTATGGTGTAATGGGTGGTTGCTAGGTGGTTGCTTGGGTGTTGCTAGGTGGTTGCTAGGGTGTTCTGAGTGGTTGCTAGGGTGTTGCTAGGCGGTTGCTATGGTGTTCTGGGTGGTTGCTAGGGTGTTGCTAGGTGGTTGCTAGGGTGTTCTGGAGGGTTGCTAGGGTGTTGCTAGGCAGTTGCTAGGGTGCTCTTGGTGGTTACTATGGTGTCGCCAGGCGGTTGCTAGGGTGTTCCGGATGGTTGCTAGGGTGTTGCTAGGGTGTTCTGGGTGGTTGCTTGGGTGTTACTAGGTGGTTGGTAGTGTTCACAGATGGTTACTATAGAGTTTTTATAATGTTCATGGCATGATTTAGCACTTAGCTAATCAATATTAGCATGTAGCTGTTCACTGCTAGCATGTGTAGCATGTAGCAAGTCCTGTTTGCTATCATGAGTAAAAAGATCCAACCCCCATCTCTATACGATGTTTTAATGCAGAGATGTAGGTCTTGCAAAACGGTTGCTAGGGTAATCTGTTCGGTTGCTAGGGAGTGGCTTGGCAGCTGCCAATCATGAAGCTCCAAAGTCAGTGTGAATGTATAAACCAACCCCCATCTCTTTACGATGTTTTGATGCAGAGATATAGGTCTTGAAAAATGGTTGCTAGGGTACTCTGTTTGGTTGCTAGGGAGTGGCTTGGCAGCTGCCAATCATGAAACACCAAAGGCTGCTTGTCAGTATGAATGATATAAACCAACTCCCATGCCTGTATGACATTCAGAATGGAAGATATCCTTCTTTGGATTTTGGTTG
Organism: Cyprinella venusta; assembly: GCA_038021265.1. NCBI lineage: Eukaryota > Metazoa > Chordata > Actinopteri > Cypriniformes > Leuciscidae > Cyprinella > Cyprinella venusta. The sequence continues at coordinate 9,383,197 of CM075863.1, forward strand.
CTAAGGTGCTTGAAAATGGTTGCTAGGGCGTGACCAGTAAGTGTAGAGGTGATTCAGGATTCTCTGTTTGCTGGCCCGAGTCAAACGAGCCCACCCTCAAGTTTCTATGACACTTATATCCTGAGATATCCCTTTCATCTTTTTTAATGGAAGTCTATGGGAGTTGTTGCTAAGGTGTGCTAAATGGTTGCTAGGGCGTGGCTTAATAGCTTCACAATGATCCTGAGAGACTGATTGGTCGTCTGAGTAAAATGAGCCCGCCTCTTTGTCTCTACGACACTGTGATCCAGAGCTATGTTCAATACAAAATCCCTATGCAATTTACCATAGTAGGAAAAACACATGCATTTGATGGGACATCCTTCACCATAGTAAGTCAATGGGGGAAACTTTGGGCCCCTCCTGCCCCCCAGGGGTGCAACTTTTTCCCCATTGTGAGGTATATTCTTAAAGAGCCTGCCAGCCTCTTCAAATGTGGCAAATTACACGTTTTTCCGAAATCGTTGTTCGGAGCTATGACTTGTCAAAGTTTGTCGCAATGTTAAGTCTATGGGATTTTTTGGAAATTCGTTCGCCCCTGGGGCGAACACCGTACCCCCGATCTCTTATAAAAGTGATATGACAATTCTCCTCAATAGGCCGCACGATTCGATGCCTCATTTATGTGTCTGTGACAAAAACTGTGGACGTAGGAGTGCTCCAAACTTTTTCCTGGAATAGTATAATACTATACTAGAAATTTTTAGTGAAAAAAAGCTCCTGCCCCCCAGGGGTGCAACTTTTACCCCATTGTGAGGTATTTTCTTAAAGAGCCTATCAGCCAGTTCAAATGTGGTAAATCGCAGCTTTCTGCGAAATCCTCGCTCAGAGCTATGGCTCGTCAAGTTTTTTCGCCATGTTAAGTCAATGGGCCTTTTTTTGGCCTCTTTTTCGTCCGCTGTGCGAACATCGTACCCCCGATCGCTTAGAAAAGTCATAGCACACCATTCCCAAATAATCCACACGTTTTGACACCTCACCCATGGGTCTGTGACAAAAACTGCGGGAGGAGTAGCGCGTCAAAAAGTGACCAGAACAATAAGAATAAGAATAATAAATAACATTGGGGTCTATGGGGAAAATTTGGGGAGCTCCTGCCCCCCAGGGGTGCAACTTTTACCCCATTGTGAGGTATTTTCTTACAGAGCCTGTCAGCCTCTTCAAATGTGGTAAATCGCAGGCTTCTGTGAAATTCTCGCTCGGAGCTATGACTCGTCAAAGTTTGTCGCAATGTTAAGTCTATGGGATTTTTTGGAAATTTGTTCGCCCCTGGGGCGAACACCGTACCCCCGATCGCTTCGAAAAGTCATAGCACACCATTCCCGAATATTCCGCACGTTTTGAGACCTCATTCATGGGTCTGTGACAAAAACTGCGGGAGGAGTAGCGTGCCGAAATTTTTGGCCGACCCAAAAAACACAATAGTAATAGTGTTGCTTTGCAAGCACCACTAATAAGTATGGAGGATAACAATAGTGTTGCTTTGCAAGCACCACTAACTAGAATGTACATTTCCAGAAGAAAATGTGAAGTGGTGCTTGCAGTGGCAAAACTCACCACCCGGTTGCTAGAGTGTGGTACATTATTGCATATGAGCCAACAACCATGTCTGTACGATATTTTGGTGCTGAGATATGGCTTATTCATGTGTTTGTTTGGTTACTAGGGTACTCTATATGGTTGCTATGGTGTGATTATACAGTTTATGATATTATATTTAAAGACTAGTTGACAGTCTAAGTCAAAAAAGTCAAAATCCATGTTTCCTCTATTTTCTGGAGCTGAGAAATGGCTTGAATATGTTGTTTTATGGTTGCTAGGCTGCCCTAACTGGTTGCTAGGGGCTAAATATGAAGTTATTATGTCACTACTTATTGGCTGCTTGACAGGCCGAATCAAAAAAGCCCAACCCCTAGTCTCTTTGACCTTCTGGTCAAAAGATATGATCTCACAAATTTTGTGTCAATGTTAAGTCTATGGGACTTTTTTCGGCTGTTTTATCGCCCGCCGGACGAACATCGTACACCCAATCTCTTAGAAAAGTCATAGCACACCTCTCCTTAACGAGCCGGTCGATTTAACACCTCATTCATGGGTCTACGACAAAAAATGTGGGAGGAGTAGCATGCCAAAGTTTTGTCTAGTAGAATAGTAATCACAACACTAGAATGTACATTTCCAGAAGAAAATGTGAAGTGGTGCTTGCAGTGGCAAAACTCACCACCCGGTTGCTAGGGTGTTCGGGGTGGTTGCTAGGGTGTTGCTAGGTGGTTGCTAGGGTGTTTCTAGGGTGTTCTGGGTGGTTGCAAGGGTGTTGCTAGGTGGTTGCTAGGGTGTTCTGAGTGGTTGCTAGGTGGTTGCTATGGTGTTATGGGTGGTTGCTAGGTGGTTGCTATGGTGTTGCTAGGTGGTTGCTAGGGTGTTCTGAGTGGTTGCTAGGGTGTTGCTAAGGTGTTCTGAAAGGTTGATAGGCGGTTGCTAGGCGGTTGCTATGGTGTTTTAAGTGGTTGCTAGGGTGTTGCTAGGCAGTTGCTAGGGTGTTCTGGATGGTTGCTAGGGTGTTGCTAGGCAGTTGCTAGAGTGTTCTGGGTGGTTGCTATGGTGTCGCTAGGCGGTTGCTAGGGTGTTCTGGATGGTTGCTAGGGTGTTGCTAGGGTGTTCTGGGTGGTTGCTATTGTGTTGCTAGGTGGTTGCTAGGGTATTCTGGGTGGTTGCTATGGTGTTACTAGGTGGTTGTTAGTGTTCACAGATGGTTACTATAGAGTTTTTATAATGTTCATGTCGTGATTTAGCACTTAGCTAATCAATTTTAGCATGTAGCTATTCACTGCTAGCATGTGTAGTATGTAGCAAGTCCTGTTTGCTAGCATGAGTAAAAAGAGCCAACCCCCATCTCTATACAATGTTTTTATGCAGAGATATGGGTCTTGAAAACCGGTTGCTAGGGTACTCTGTTTGGTTGCTAGGGAGTGGCTTGTCAGTTGCCAATCATAAAGCTTCAAAGTCAATGTGAATGCATAAACCAACCCCCATCTCTTTACGATGTTTTGATGCAGAGATATAGGGTCTTGAAAACGGTTGCTAGGGTACTCTGTTTGGTTGCTAGGGAGTGGCTTGGCATCTGCCAATCATGAAGCACCAAAGTCAATGTGAATGTATAAATCAACCCCAATCTCTATATGATGTTTTGATGCAGAGATATAGGTCTTGAAAATGGTTGCTAGGGTACCCTGTTTGGTTGCTAGGGAGTGGCTTGGCAGCTGCCAATCATGAAACACCAAAGACTGCTTGTCAGTATGAATGATATAAACCAACTCCCATGCCTGTATGACATTCAGAATGGAATATATCCCTCTTTGGATTTTGGTTGCTAAGGTGCTTGACAATGGTTGCTAGGGCGTGACCAGTAAGTGTTGAGGTGATTCAGGATTTGCTGTTTGCTGGCCCGAGTCAAACGAGCCCACCCTCATGTTTCTATGACACTTATATCCTGAGATATCCCTTTGATCTCTTTTAATGGAAGTCTATGGAACTTGTTGCTAAGGAGCTCTAAATGGTTGCTAGGGCATGGCTTGATAGCTTCAGATTGATCCTGAGAGACTGATTGGCCGTCTGAGTAAAATGAGCCCGCCCCCTTGTCTCTATGACACTGTGATCCAGAGCTATGTTCAATACAAAATCCCTATGCAATTTACCATAGTAGGAAAAACACATGCATTTGATGGGACGTCCTTCACCATAGTAAGTCAATGGGGAAACTTTGGGCAGCCCCTGCCCCCCAGGGGTGCAACTTTTACCCCATTGTGAGGTATATTCTTACAGAGCCTGCCAGCCTCTTCAAATGTGGCAAATTACAAGTTTCTGCGACATCCTCCTTTGTAGCTATGAGTCGTGAAAGTTTTTCACAATGTTAAGTCAATGGGCCTTTTTTTGGCCGGTTTTTCGCCCCTGGGGCGAACATCGTACCCCCGATCTCTTAGAAAAGTCATAGCACACCTCTCCTAAATGAGCCGTTCGATTTGACACCTCACCCATGGGTCTGTGACAAAAGCTGCGGGAGGAGTAGCGTGCCAAAAAAGTGCACGGAAGTTAAAAAAAAATAATAAGTATGGAGGATAACAATAGTGTTGCTTTGCAAGCACCACTAATAACTAGAATGTACATTTCCAGAAGAAAATGTGAAGTGGTGCTTGCAGTGGCAAAACTCACCACCCGGTTGCTAGGGTGTTCTGGGTGGTTGCTAGGGTGTTGCTAGGTGGTTGCTAGGGTGTTTCTAGGGTGTTCTGGATGGTTGCTAGGGTGTTGCTAGGTGGTTGCTAGAGTGTTGCTAGGCGGTTGCTAGGGTATTCTGGGTGATTGCTAGGGTGTTGCTAGGTGGTTGCTAGGGTGTTCTGGTTGGTTGCTAGGGTGTTGCTAGGCAGTTGTTAGGGTGTTCCAGGTGGTTGCTAGGGTGTTGCTAGGTGGTTGCTAGGGTGTTCTGGATGGTTGCTAGGGTGTTGCTAGGCAGTTGCTAGGGTGTTCTGGGTGGTTGCTAGGTGGTTGCTAGGGTGTTTTGGGTGGTTGCTAGGCGGTTGCTAGGCGGTTCTGGGTGGTTGCTAGGCGGTTGCTAGGGTGTTCTGGGTGGTTGCTAGGGTGTTGCTAGGCAGTTGCTAGGGTGTTCCAGGTGGTTGCTAGGGTGTTGCTAGGCGGTTGCTAGGGTATTCTGGGTGGTTGTTAGGGTGTTGCTAGGTGGTTGCTAGGGTGTTCTGGGTGGTTGCTAGGGTGTTGCTAGGTAGTTGTTAGGGTGTGCCTGGTGGTTGCTAGGGTGTTGCTAGGTTGTTGCTAGGGTGTTCTGGATGGTTGCTAGGGTGTTGCTAGGTAGTTGCTAGGGTGTTCTGGGTGGTTGCTAGGTGGTTGCTAGGGTGTTTTGGGTGGTTGCTAGGCGGTTGCTAGGCGGTTGCTAGGGTGTTGCTAGGGTGTTCTGGGTGGTTGCTAGGGTGTTAATAGTTAGTTGCTAGGGTGCTCTGGGTGGTTGCTAGGTGGTTGCTAGGGTGTTGCTAAGGTGTTCTGGATTGTTGCTAGCGTGTTGCTAGGCGGTTGCTAGGGTGTTGGTAGGTGGTTGCTAGGGTGTTGGTAGGCGGTTGCTAGGGTATTATGGTTGGTTGCTGGGGTGTTGCTAGGCAGTTGCTAGGGTGTTCTGAGTGGTTGCTAGGGTGTTGCTAGGTGGTTGCTAGGGTGTTCTGGATGGTTGTTATGGTGTTGCTAGGGTGTTCTGGATGGTTGCTATGGTGTTGATAGGCGGTTGCTAGGGTGTTCTGGGTGGTTGCTAGGCGGTTGCTAGTCGGTTGCTAGGGTGTTCTGGGTGGTTGCTAGGCAGTTGCTAGGGTGTTCTGGGTGGTTGCTAGGCGGTTGCTAGGTGGTTGCTAGGGTATTCTGGGTGGTTGCTATGGTGTTACTAGATGGTTGGTAGTGTTCACAGATGGTTACTATAGAGTTTTTATAATGTTCATGGCATTATTTAGCACTTAGCTAATCAATATTAGCATGTAGCTATTCACTGCTAGCATGTGTAGCATGAAGCAAGTCCTGTTTGCTAGAATGAGTAAAAAGATCCAACCCCCATCTCTATACGATGTTTTGATGCAGAGATATAGGTCTTGCAAAACGGTTGCTAGGGTACTCTGTTTGGTTGCTAGGGAGTGGCTTGGCAGTTGCCAATCATGAAGCTTCAAAGTCAATGTGAATGCATAAACCAACCCCCATCTCTTTACGATGTATTGATGCAGAGAAATAGGTCTTGAAAAATGGTTGCTAGGGTACTCTGTTTGGTTGCTAGGGAGTGGCTTGGCAGCTGCCAATCATGAATGTCCAAAGGGTGCTTGTCAGTATGAATGATATAAACCAACTCCCATGCCTGTATGACATCCAGAATGGAAGATATCCCTCTTTGGATTTTGGTTGTTAGGTGCTCAATAATGGTTGCTAGGGCGTTGCCAGTAAGTGTAGAGGTGATTCAGGATTATCTGTTTGCTGGCCCGAGTCAAACGAGCCCACCCTCATGTTTCTATGACACTTATATCCTGAGATATCCCTTTCATCTTTTTTAATGGAAGTCTATGGGAGTTGTTGCTAAGGTGTGCTAAATGGTTGCTAGGGCGTGGCTTAATAGCTTCACAATGATCCTGAGAGACTGATTGGCCGTCTGAGTAAAATGAGCCTGCCCCCTTGATTTTGTATTGAACAGAGCTATGTTTCCAGAGCTATGTATCCAGAGCTATGTTCAATACAAAATCCCTATGCCCACGGTTGCTAGGGTGCTGTAATTGGTTGCTATGGTGTGGCTATGAAGATTTTAGGCCATTACTTATTGGCTGCTTGATTAAATAAATCCTCCTAGGGAGAGAGAGAGGTCTCTCCCACAGCAGGGCAGTCAGGCCCTTTTGTGTCTGTGAGAAAGTGACAGTTGGGATTTGAATTGACTAGGGAGAGAGAGAGAGAATTTTTGATAGATCCCCTTTGGAAAGACGATGGGACTTTTTTGGCCGGTTTATCGTCCACTGTGCGAACATCGTACACCCGATCTCTTAGAAAAGTCATAGCACACCTCTCCTAAATGAGCCGGTCGATTTGACGCCTCACCCATGGGTCTGTGACAAAAGCTGCGGGAGGAGTAGCGTGCCAAAAAGTGTCCAGAATAAAAAGAATAATAATAAGTATGGAGGATAACAATAGTGTTGCTTTGCAAGCACCACTAACTAGAATGTACATTTCCAGAAGAAAATGTGAAGTGGTGCTTGCAGTGGCAAAACTCACCACCCGGTTGCTAGGGTGTTCTGGGTGGTTGCTAGCGTGTTGCTAGGTGGTTGCTAGGGTGTTCTGGGTGGTTGCTAGGGTGTGACTAAGTGGTTGCTAGGGTGTTGCTAGTCGGTTGCACAGGTGTCCTGGGTGGTTGCTAAGGTGTTTCTAGGTGGTTGCTAGGGTGTTCTGGGTGGTTGCTATGGTGTTGCTAGGCAGTTGCTAGGGTGTTATAGGTGGTTGCTAGGGTGTTGCTAGGTGGTTGCTAGGGTGTTCTGGATAGTTGCTAGGTGGTTGCTAGGGTGTTCTGGGCTGTTGCTATGGTGTTGCTAGGCGGTTGCTAGGGTTTTCCGGGTGGTTGCTAGGGTGTTGCTAGGGTGTTTTGGGTGGTTGCTAGGGTGTTGCTAGGCAGTTGCTAATGTGTTCTAGGTGGTTGCTAGGGTGTTGCTAGGTGGTTGCTAGGGTGTTCTGGATAGTTGCTAGGGTGTTGCTAGGTGGTTGCTAGGGTGTTCTGGGTGGTTGCTATGGTGTTGCTAGGCGGTTGCTAGGGTGTTCTGGGTGGTTGCTAGGCGGATGCTAGGGTGTTCTAGGTGGTTGCTAGGGTGTTGCTAGGTGGTTGCTAGGGAGTTCTGGATAGGTGCTAGGGTGTTGCTAGGTGGTTGCTAGGGTGTTCTGGGTGGTTGCTATGGTGTTGCTAGGCGGTTGCTAGGGTGTTCTGGGTGGTTGCTATGGTGTTGCTAGGCGGTTGCTAGGGTGTTCTGGGTGGTTGCTAGGCGGTTGCTAGGCGGTTGCTAGGGTGTTCTGGGTGGTTGCTAGGCGGATGCTAGGGTGTTCTGGGTGGTTGCTATGGTGTTGCTAGGTGGTTACTATGGTATTCTGGGTGGTTGCTATGGTTTTAGTAGGTGATTGTTAGTGTTCACATATGGTTACAATAGAGTTTTTATAATGTTCATGGCATGAATTAGCACTTAGCTAATCAATATTAGCATGTAGCTATTCACTGCTAGCATGTGTAGCATGTAGCAAGTCCTGTTTGCTAGCATGAGTAAAAAGATACAACCCCCATTTCTATCCGATGTTTTGATGCAGAGATATAGGTCTTGCAAAACGGTTGTTAGGGTAATCTGTTTGGTTGCTAGGGAGTGGCTTGGCAGCTGCCAATCATGAAGCTCCAAAGTCAATGTGAATGTATAAACCAACCCCCATCTCTATACGATGTTTTGATGCAGAGTAATAGGTCTTGCAAAATGGTTGCTAGGGTACTCTGTTTGGTTGCTAGGGAGTGGCTTGGCAGCTGCCAATCATGAATCTCCAAAGGCTGCTTGTCAGTATGAATGATATATACCAACTCCCATGCCTGTATGACATTCAGAATGGAAGATATCCCTCTTTGGATTTTGGTTGCTAAGGTGCTTGACAATGGTTGCTAGGGCGTGACCAGTAAGTGTAGAGGTGATTCAGGATTGGCTGTTTGCTGGCCCGAGTCAAACGAGCCCACCCTCATCTTTCTATGACACTTATATCCTGAGTTATTACTTTCATCTTTTTTAATGGAAGTCTATGGGAGTTGTTGCTAAGGTGTGCTAAATGGTTGCTATGGCGTGGCTTAATAGCTTCACAATGATCCTGAGAGACTGATTGGTCGTCTGAGTAAAATGAGCCCGCCCCCTTGTCTCTACGACACTGTGATCCAGAGCTATGTTCAATACAAAATCCCTATGCAATTTACCATAGTAGGAAAAACACATGCATTTGATGGGACGTCCTTCACCATAGTAAGTCAATGGGGCAACTTTGGGCCCCTCCTGCACCCCAGGGGTGCAACTTTTACCCCATTGTGAGGTATATTCTTACAGAGCCTGTCAGCCTCTTCAAATGTGGTAAATTACACGTTTCTGCGACATCCTCGTTTTGAGCTACGATTCGTCAAAGTTTGACGCAATGTTAAGTCTATGGGATTTTTCGGGCGGTTTTTTGCCCCTGGGGCGAACATCGTACCCCCGATCTCTTAGAAAAGTCATAGCACACCATTCCCGAATAAGCCGCACGTTTTGACACCTCATTCATGGGTCTGTGACAAAAACTGTGGGAGGAGTAGCGCGTCAAAAAGTGACCAGAACAATAAGAATAATAAGTATGGAGGATAACAATAGTGTTGCTTTGCAAGCACCACTAACTAGAATGTACATTTCCAGAAGAAAATGTGAAGTGGTGCTTGCAGTGGCAAAAAGCTTGCTCGGTTGCTAGAGTGTGGTACATGATTGCATACGAGACACCAAACACGACTGTACAATGTTTTTGTGATGAGATATGGCTTATTTGTGTGTTCAGGTGGTTACTAGGGTACTCTATATGGTTGCTATGGTGTGCTTATGCAGTGTTTGAGATAATATTTAAAGACTAGCTGACAGTCTGAGTCAGAAAAGGCAAAATCCATGTTTCTTCTATTTTCTGGAGCTGAGATATGGCTTGATTATGTTGTTTTATGGTTGCTAGGCTGCCCTAAGTGGTTGCTAGGGCACGAATATGAAGTTATTATGTCAAAATTTGTTGGCGGCATGATAGGCCGAGTCAAAAGAGCCCAACCCCAAGTCTCTGTGACCTTCTGGTGAAAAGATATGTTCTCACAAACTTTCTGCCAATGTTAAGTCTATGGGAATTTTTTCATTCGATTTATCGCCCGCCAGGCGGACATCGTACAACCGATCGCTTAGAAAAGTCATAGCACACCTCTCCTCAATAAACCGGTCGATTTGACACCTCATTCAAGGGTCTATGACAAAAAATGCGGGAGGAGTAGCGTGCCAAAGTTTTGTCTAGGAGAATAGTATTCACAACACTAGAATGTACATTTCCAGAAGAAAATGTGAAGTGGTGCTTGCAGTGGCAAAACTCACCACCCGGTTGCTAGAGTGTGGTACAGAATTCTATACAAGCCAACAACCATGCCTGTGCAATATTCTGGTGCTGAGATATGGCGTATTCATGTGTTTGTAGGGTTGCTAGGGTACCCTATGTGGTTGCTATGTTGTGATTATACAATGTATTAGATGATATTTAAAGACTAGTCAACAGCCTAAGTAAAAAAAAGGCAAACTCCATGTTTCTCCAAATTTTTGGAGCTGAGATATGGCTTGATTATGTTGTTTTATGGTTGCTAGGCTGCCCTAAGTGGTTGCTAGGGCACGAATATGAAGTTATTATGTCAAAATAAGTTGGCGGCATGATAGGCCGAGTCAAAAGAGCCCAACCCCAAGTCTCTGTGACCTTCTGGTAAAGATATGTTCTCACAAACTTTCTGCCAATGTTAAGTCTATGGGAATTTTTTCATTCGATTTATCGCCCGCCCGGCGGACATCGTACAACCGATCACTTAGAAAAGTCATAGCACACCTCTCCTAAATAAACCGGTCGATTTGACACCTCATTCAAGGGTCTATGACAAAAAATGCGGGAGGAGTAGCGTGCCAAAGTTTTGTCTAGGAGAATAGTAATCACAACACTAGAATGTACATTTCCAGAAGAAAATGTGAAGTGGTGCTTGCAGTGGCAAAACTCACCACCGGGTTGCTAGGGTGTTCTGGGTGGTTGCTAGGGTGTTGCTAGGTGGTTGCTAGGGTGTTCTGGGTGGTTGCTAGGGTGTTACTAAGTGGTTGCTAGGGTATTGCTAGTCGGTTGCTAGGGTGTTCGGGGTGGTTGCTAAGGTGTTGCTAGGTGGTTGCTAGGGTGTTCTGGGTGATTGCTATGGTGTTGCTAGGCAGTTGCAAGGGTGTTATAGTTGGTTGTTAGGGTGTTGCTAGGTGGTTGCTAGGGTGTTCTGGATAGTTGCTAGGGTGTTGCTAGGTGGTTGCTAGGGTGTTCTGGGTGGTTGCTAGGGTGTTGCTAGGTGGTTGCTAGGGTGTTCTGGATAGTTGCTAGGTGTTGCTAGGTGGTTGCTAGGGTGTTCTGGGCTGTTGCTATGGTGTTGCTAGGTGGTTGCTAGGGTGTTCTAGGTGGTTGCTAGGGTGTTGCTAGGGTGTTCTGGGTGGTTGCTAGGGTGTTGCTAGGCAGTTGCTAGGGTGTTCTAGGTGGTTGCTAGGGTGTTGCTAGGTGGTTGCTAGGGTGTTCTGGATAGTTGCTAGGGTGTTGCTAGGTGGTTGCTAGGGTGTTCTGGGTGGTTGCCATGGTGTTGCTAGGCGATTGCTAGGGTGTTCTGGGTGGTTGCTATGGTGTTGCTATGCGGTTGCTAGGGTGTTCTGGGTGGTTGCTAGTCGGTTGCTAGGCGGTTGCTAGGGTGTTCTGGGTGGTTGCTAGGCGGATGGTAGGGTGTTCTGGGTGGTTGCTATGATGTCGCTAGCTGGTTGCTAGAGTATTCTGGGTGGTTGCTATGGTGTTAGTAGGTGGTTGTTAGTGTTCACATATGGTTACTGTAGAGTTTTTATAATGTTCATGGCATGATTTAGCACTTAGCTAATCAATATTAGCATGTAGCTATTCACTGCTAGCATGTGTAGCATGTAGCAAGTCCTGTTTGCTAGCATGAGTAAAAAGATACAACCCCCATTTCTATCCGATGTTTTGATACAGAGATATAGGTCTTGCAAAACGGTTGCTAGGGTAATCTGTTTGGTTGCTAGGGAGTGGCTTGGCAGCTGCCAATCATGAAGCTCCAAAGTCAATGTGAAAGTATAAACCAACCCCCATCTCTATACGATGTTTTGATGCAGAGTTATAGGTCTTGCAAAATGGTTGCTAAGGAACTCTTTTTGGTTGCTAGGGAGTGGCTTGGCAGCTGCCAATCATGAAACTCCAAAGGCTGCTTGTCAGTATGAATGATATAAACCAACTCCCATGCCTGTATGACATTCAGAATGGAAGATATCCCTCTTTGGATTTTGGTTGCTAAGGTGCTTGACAATGGTTGCTAGGGCGTGACCAGTAAGTGTTGAGGTGATTCAGGATTGGCTGTTTGCTGGCCCAAGTCAAACAAGACCACCCTCGTGTTTCTATGACACTTCTATCCGGAGATATCGCTTTGATCTATTTCAATAGAAGTCTATGGGACTTGTTGCTAAGGTGACCTATATGGTTGCTAGGGCGTGGCTTAATAGCTTCACAATGATCCTGAGAGACTGATTGGTTGTCTGAGTAAAATGAGCCTGCCCCTTTGTCTCTACGACACTGTGATCCAGAGCTATGTTCAATACAAAATCCCTATGCAATTTACCATAGTAGGAAAAACACATGCATTTGATGGGACGACCTTCACCATAGTAAGTCAATGGGGAAACTTTTGGCCCCTCCTGCACCCCAGGGGTGCAACTTTTACCCCATTGTGAGGTATGTTCTTACAGAGCCTGCCAGCCTCTTCAAATGTGGCAAATCACACGTTTGTCCGAAATCCTCGTTTGGAGCTATGAGTCGTCAAAGTTTTTCGCAATGTTAAGTCTATGGGATTTTTTTCGGCCGTTTTTCGCCCCTGGTGCGACCATCGTACCCCCGATCTCTTAGAAAAGTCATAGCACACCTCTCCTAAATGAGCCGGTCGATTTGACGCCCCACCCATGGGTCTGTGACAAAAGCTGCGGGAGGAGTAGCGTGCCAAAAAGTGGCCAGAATAATAAAAAGAATAATAAGTATGGAGGATAACAATAGTGTTGCTTTGCAAGCACCACTAACTAGAATGTACATTTCCAGAAGAAAATGTGAAGTGGTGCTTGCAGTGGCAAAACTCACCACCCGGTTGCTAGAGTGTGGTACATTATTGCATATGAGCCAACAACCATGTCTGTACGATATTTTGGTGCTGAGATATGGCTTATTCATGTGTTTGTTTGGTTACTAGGGTACTCTATATGGTTGCTATGGTGTGATTATACAGTTTATGATATTATATTTAAAGACTAGTTGACAGTCTAAGTCAAAAAAGTCAAAATCCATGTTTCCTCTATTTTCTGGAGCTGAGAAATGGCTTGAATATGTTGTTTTATGGTTGCTAGGCTGCCCTAACTGGTTGCTAGGGGCTAAATATGAAGTTATTATGTCACTACTTATTGGCTGCTTGACAGGCCGAATCAAAAAAGCCCAACCCCTAGTCTCTTTGACCTTCTGGTCAAAAGATATGATCTCACAAATTTTGTGTCAATGTTAAGTCTATGGGACTTTTTTCGGCTGATTTATCGCCCGCCGGACGAACATCGTACACCCAATCTCTTAGAAAAGTCATAGCACACCTCTCCTTAACGAGCCGGTCGATTTAACACCTCATTCATGGGTCTACGACAAAAAATGTGGGAGGAGTAGCATGCCAAAGTTTTGTCTAGTAGAATAGTAATCACAACACTAGAATGTACATTTCCAGAAGAAAATGTGAAGTGGTGCTTGCAGTGGCAAAACTCACCACCCGGTTGCTAGAGTGTGGTACATTATTGCATACGAGGCAACAAACACGTCTGTACGATATTCTGGTGCTGAGATATCGCTTATTCATGTGTTTGTTTGGTTACTAGGGTACTCTATATGGATGCTATGATGTGATTATACAGTTTATGAGATTATATTTAAAGACTAGTTGACAGTCTAAGTCAAAAAAGTCAAAATCCATGTTTCCTCTATTTTCTGGAGCTGAGAAATGGCTTGAATATGTTGTTTTATGGTTGCTAGGCTGCCCTAAGTGGTTGCTAGGGGCTAAATATTAAGTTATTATGTCAGTACTTATTGGCTGCTTGACAGGCCGAATCAAAAGAGCCCAACCCCAAGTCTCTGTGACCTTCTGGTCAAAAGATATGATATAACAAAATTTGTGCCAATGTTAAGTCTATGGGAATTTTTTCGTCTTATTTATCGCCCGCCAGACGAACATCGTACACCCGATCTCTTAGAAAAGTCATAGCACACCTCTCCTCAATAAGCCGGTCGATTTGACACCTCATCCGTGGATCTACGACAAAAAATGTGGGAGGAGTAGCATGCCAAAGTTTTGTCTAGGAGAATAGTAATCACAACACTAGAATGTACATTTCCAGAAGAAAATGTGAAGTGGTGCTTGCAGTGGCAAAACTCACCACCCGGTTGCTAGAGTGTGGTAAAAAATTCTATACAAGCCAACAACCATGCCTGTGCGATATTCTGGTGCTGAGATATGGCGTATTCATGTGTTTGTAGGGTTGCTAGGGTACCCTATGTGGTTGCTATGTTGTGATTATACAATGTATTAGATGATATTTAAAGACTAGTCGACAGCCTAAGTAAAAAAAAGGAAAACTCCATGTTTCTTCTATTTTCTGGAGCTGAGATATGGCTTGATTATGTTGTTTTATGGTTGCTAGGCTGCCCTAAGTGGTTGCTAGGGCACGAATATGAAGTTATTATGTCAAAATTTGTTGGCGGCATGATAGGCCGAGTCAAAAGAGCCCAACCCCAAGTCTCTGTGACCTTCTGGTGAAAAGATATGTTCTCACAAACTTTCTGCCAATGTTAAGTCTATGGGAATTTTTTCATTCGATTTATCGCCCGCCAGGCGGACATCGTACAACCGATCACTTAGAAAAGTCATAGCACACCTCTCCTCAATAAACCTGTCGATTTGAAACCTCATTCAAGGGTCTATGACAAAAAATGCGGGAGGAGTAGCATGCCAAAGTTTTGTCCAGGAGAATAGTAATCACAACACTAGAATGTACATTTCCAGAAGAAAATGTGAAGTGGTGCTTGCAGTGGCAAAACTCACCACCCGGTTGCTAGAGTGTGGTAAAAAATTCTATACAAGCCAACAACCATGCCTGTGCGATATTCTGGTGCTGAGATATGGCGTATTCATGTGTTTGTAGGGTTGCTAGGGTACCCTATGTGGTTGCTATGTTGTGATTATACAATGTATTAGATGATATTTAAAGACTAGTCGACAGCCTAAGTAAAAAAAAAGGAAAACTCCATGTTTCTTCTATTTTCTGGAGCTGAGATATGGCTTGATTATGTTGTTTTATGGTTGCTAGGCTGCCCTAAGTGGTTGCTAGGGCACGAATATGAAGTTATTATGTCAAAATTTGTTGGCGGCATGATAGGCCGAGTCAAAAGAGCCCAACCCCAAGTCTCTGTGACCTTCTGGTGAAAAGATATGTTCTCACAAACTTTCTGCCAATGTTAAGTCTATGGGAATTTTTTCATTCGATTTATCGCCCGCCAGGCGGACATCGTACAACCGATCACTTAGAAAAGTCATAGCACACCTCTCCTCAATAAACCTGTCGATTTGAAACCTCATTCAAGGGTCTATGACAAAAAATGCGGGAGGAGTAGCATGCCAAAGTTTTGTCCAGGAGAATAGTAATCACAACACTAGAATGTACATTTCCAGAAGAAAATGTGAAGTGGTGCTTGCAGTGGCAAAACTCACCACCCGGTTCCTAGGGTGTTCTGGGTGGTTGCTATGGTGTTGCTATGCGGTTGCTAGGGTATTATGGGCGGTTGCTAAGGTGTTCTGGTTGGTTGCTAGGGTGTTGCTATGTGGTTGCTAGGGTGTTCTGGGTGGTTGCTAGGGTGTTCTGGGTGGTTGCTAAGGTGTTGCTAGGTGATTGCTAGGGTGTTGCTAGGCGGTTGCTAGGGTGTTGCTAGGTGGTTGCTAGGGTATTCTGGATGGTTGCTAGAGTGTTGCTAGGTGGTTGCTAGGGTGTTCTGGGTGGTTGCTAGGGTGTTGCTATGTGGTTGCAAGGGTGTTCTAGGTGATTGCTAAGGTGTTGCTATGGTGTTCTGGGTGGTTGCTAGGTGTTGCTAGGTGGTTGCTAGGTTGTTGCTAGGTGGTTGCTAGGGTATTCTGGATGGTTGCTAGGATGTTGCTAGGCAGTTGCTAGGGTGTTATGGGTGGTTGCTATGGTGTTACTAGGTGGTTGGTAGTGTTCACAGATGGTTACTATAGAGTTTTTATAATGTTCATGGAATGATTTAGCACTTAGCTAATCAATATTAGCATGTAGCTATTCACTGCTAGCATCTGTAGCATGTAGCAAGTCCTGTTTGCTAGCATGAGTAAAAAGATCCAACCCCCATCTCTATACGATGTTTTGATGCAGAGATATAGGTCTTATAAAATGGTTGCTAGGGTACTCTGTTTGGTTGCTATGGAGTGGCTTGGCAGCTGCCAATCATGAAGCTCCAAAGTCAATGTGAATGTATAAACCAACTCCCATCTCTATACGAGGTTTTGATGCAAAGATATAGGTCTTGCAAAATGGTTGCTAGGGTACTCTGTTTGGTTGCTAGGGAGTGGCTTGGCAGCTGCTAATCATGAAACTCCAAAGGCTGCTTGTCAGTATGAATGATATAAACCAGCTCCCATGCCTCTATGACATTCAGAATGGAAGATATCCCTCTTTGGATTTTGGTTGCTAAGGTGCTTGACAATGGTTGCTAGGGCGTGACCAGTAAGTGTAGAGGTGATTCAGGATTGGCTGTTTGCTGGCCCGAGTCAAACGAGCCCACCCTCATGTTTCTATGACACTTATATCCTGAGATATCCCTTTCATCTTTTTTAATGGAAGTCTATGGGAGTTGTTGCTAAGGTGTGCTAAATGGTTGCTAGGGCGTGGCTTAATAGCTTCACAATGATCCTGAGAGACTGATTGGTCGTCTGAGTAAAATGAGCCCGCCCCTTTGTCTCTACGACACTGTGATCCAGAGCTATGTTCAATACAAAATCCCTATGCAATTTACCATAGTAGGAAAAACACATGCATTTGATGGGACATCCTTCACCATAGTAAGTCAATGGGGGAAACTTTGGGCCGCTCCTGGCCCCCAGGGGTGCAACTTTTACCCCATTGTGAGGTATGTTCTTACAGAGCCTGCCAGCCTCTTCAAATGTGGCAAATCACACGTTTTTCCGAAATCGTTGTTCGGAGCTATGAGTCGTCAAAGTTTGTCGCAATGTTAAGTCTATGGGATTTTTTGGAAATTCGTTCGCCCCTGGGGCGAACACCGTACCCCCGATCTCTTATAAAAGTGATATGACAATTCTCCTCAATAGGCCGCACGATTTGATGCCTCATTTATGTGTCTGTGACAAAAACTGTGGACGTAGGAGTGCGCCAAACTTTTTCCTGGAATAGTATAATGCTATACTAGAAATTTTGAATGGGAAAAAATTTTGGGGAGCTCCTGCCCCCCAGGGGTGCAACTTTTACCCCATTGTGAGGTATTTTCTTAAAGAGCCTGTCAGCCTCTTCAAATGTGGTAAATCGCAGGTTTCTGCGAAATCCTCGCTCAGAGCTATGAGTCGCCAAAATTTGTCGTAATGTTAAGTCAATGGGATTTTTTGGGCCGTTTTTCGCCCCTGGGGCGAACATCGTACCCCCGATCCCTTATAAAAGTCATAGCACACCTCTCCTAAATAAGCCGGTCGATTTGACGCCTCACCCATGGGTCTGTGACAAAAACTGCGGGAGGAGTAGCGAACCAAAAAACGGCGGAACAATAAGAATAAGAATAATAAACCATTGGGGTCAATGGGGAAAATTTGGGCAGCTCCTGCCCCCCAGGGGTGCAACTTTTACCCCATTGTGAGGTATGTTCTTACAGAGCCTGTCAGCCTCTTCAAATGTGGTAAATCGCAGGCTTCTGTGACATCCTCGCTCGGAGCTATGAATCGTCAAAGTTTGTTGCAATGTTAAGTCTATGGGATTTTTTGGAAATTCGTTCGCCCCTGGGGCGAACATCGCACCCCCGATCGCTTAGAAAAGTCATAGCACACCATTCCCGAATAATCCGCACGTTTTGAGACCTCATTCGTGGGTCTGTGACAAAAACTGCGGGAGGAGTAGCGTGCCGAAATTTTTGGCCGACCCAAAAAACACAATAGTAATAGTGTTGCTTTGCAAGCACCACTAACTAGAATGTACATTTCCAGAAGAAAATGTGAAGTGGTGCTTGCAGTGGCAAAACTCACCACCCGGTTGCTAGGGTGTTCTGGGTGGTTGCTAGGGTGCTGCTAGGTGGTTGCTAGGGTGTTGCTAGGAGGTTGCTAGGGTGTTGCTAGGCGGTTGCTAGGTTATTCTGGGTGGTTGCTATGGTGTTGCTAGGTGGTTGCTAGGGTGTTATGGGGGGTTGCTAGGGTGTTGCTAGGCAGTTGCTAGGGTGTTCTGGGTGTTTGCTATGGTGTTGCTAGGCGGTTGCTAGGGTGTTTTGGGTGGTTGCTAGGCAGTTGCTATGGTGTTCTGGGTGATTGCTAGGCGGTTGCTAGGTGGTTGCTAGGGTGTTCTGGGTGGTTGCTAGGCGGTTGCTAGGGTGTTCTGGATGGTTGCTAGGGTGTTACTAGGCAGTTGCTAGGGTGTTCTGGGTGGTTGCTATGGTGTTGCTAGGTGGTTGCTAGGGTGTTCTGGGTGATTGCTAGGCGGTTGCTAGGTGGTTGCTAGGGTGTTTCTAGGATGTTCTGGGTGGTTGCTAGGGTGTTGCTAGGGTGTTGTTAGGTGGTTGCTAGGTGGTTGTTAGGGTGTTCTGAGTGGTTGCTAGGTGGTTGCTATGGTGTAATGGGTGGTTGCTAGGTGGTTGCTTGGGTGTTGCTAGGTGGTTGCTAGGGTGTTCTGAGTGGTTGCTAGGGTGTTGCTAGGCGGTTGCTATGGTGTTCTGGGTGGTTGCTAGGGTGTTGCTAGGTGGTTGCTAGGGTGTTCTGGATGGTTGCTAGGGTGTTGCTAGGCAGTTGCTAGGGTGCTCTGGGTGGTTGCTATGGTGTCGCCAGGCGGTTGCTAGGGTGTTCTGGATGGTTGCTAGGGTGTTGCTAGGGTGTTCTGGGTGGTTGCTTGGGTGTTACTAGGTGGTTGGTAGTGTTCACAGATGGTTACTATAGAGTTTTTATAATGTTCATGGCATGATTTAGCACTTAGCTAATCAATATTAGCATGTAGCTGTTCACTGCTAGCATGTGTAGCATGTAGCAAGTCCTGTTTGCTATCATGAGTAAAAAGATCCAACCCCCATCTCTATACGATGTTTTAATGCAGAGATGTAGGTCTTGCAAAACGGTTGCTAGGGTAATCTGTTCGGTTGCTAGGGAGTGGCTTGGCAGCTGCCAATCATGAAGCTCCAAAGTCAGTGTGAATGTATAAACCAACCCCCATCTCTTTACGATGTTTTGATGCAGAGATATAGGTCTTGAAAAATGGTTGCTAGGGTACTCTGTTTGGTTGCTAGGGAGTGGCTTGGCAGCTGCCAATCATGAAACACCAAAGGCTGCTTGTCAGTAAGAATGATATAAACCAACTCCCATGCCTGTATGACATTCAGAATGGAAGATATCCCTCTTTGGATTTTGGTTGCTAAGGTGCTTGAAAATGGTTGCTAGGGCGTGACCAGTAAGTGTAGAGGTGATTCAGGATTCTCTGTTTGCTGGCCCGAGTCAAACGAGCCCACCCTCATGTTTCTATGACACTTATATCCTGAGATATCCCTTTCATCTTTTTTAATGGAAGTCTATGGGAGTTGTTGCTAAGGTGTGCTAAATGGTTGCTAGGGCGTGGCTTAATAGCTTCACAATGATCCTGAGAGACTGATTGGTCGTCTGAGTAAAATGAGCCCGCCTCTTTGTCTCTACAAAACTGTGATCCAGAGCTATGTTCAATACAAAATCCCTATGTAATTTACCATAGTAGGAAAAACACATGCATTTGATGGGACATCCTTCACCATAGTAAGTCAATGGGGGAAACTTTGGGCCCCTCCTGCCCCCCAGGGGTGCAACTTTTTCCCCATTGTGAGGTATATTCTTAAAGAGCCTGCCAGCCTCTTCAAATGTGGCAAATTACACGTTTTTCCGAAATCGTTGTTCGGAGCTATGACTTGTCAAAGTTTGTCGCAATGTTAAGTCTATGGGATTTTTTGGAAATTCGTTCGCCCCTGGGGCGAACACCGTACCCCCGATCTCTTATAAAAGTGATATGACAATTCTCCTCAATAGGCCGCACGATTCGATGCCTCATTTATGTGTCTGTGACAAAAACTGTGGACGTAGGAGTGCTCCAAACTTTTTCCTGGAATAGTATAATACTATACTAGAAATTTTTAGTGAAAAAAAGCTCCTGCCCCCCAGGGGTGCAACTTTTACCCCATTGTGAGGTATTTTCTTAAAGAGCCTGTCAGCCAGTTCAAATGTGGTAAATCGCAGCTTTCTGCGAAATCCTCGCTCAGAGCTATGGCTCGTCAAGTTTTTTCCCCATGTTAAGTCAATGGGCCTTTTTTTGGCCTCTTTTTCGTCCGCTGTGCGAACATCGTACCCCCGATCGCTTAGAAAAGTCATAGCACACCATTCCCGAATAATCCACACGTTTTGACACCTCACCCATGGGTCTGTGACAAAAACTGCGGGAGGAGTAGCGCGTCAAAAAGTGACCAGAACAATAAGAATAAGAATAATAAATAACATTGGGGTCTATGGGGAAAATTTGGGGAGCTCCTGCCCCCCAGGGGTGCAACTTTTACCCCATTGTGAGGTATTTTCTTACAGAGCCTGTCAGCCTCTTCAAATGTGGTAAATCGCAGGCTTCTGTGAAATCCTCGCTCGGAGCTATGACTCGTCAAAGTTTGTCGCAATGTTAAGTCTATGGGATTTTTTGGAAATTTGTTCGCCCCTGGGGCGAACACCGTACCCCCGATCGCTTCGAAAAGTCATAGCACACCATTCCCGAATAATCCGCACGTTTTGAGACCTCATTCATGGGTCTGTGACAAAAACTGCGGGAGGAGTAGCGTGCCGAAATTTTTGGCCGACCCAAAAAACACAATAGTAATAGTGTTGCTTTGCAAGCACCACTAACTAGAATGTACATTTCCAGAAGAAAATGTGAAGTGGTGCTTGCAGTGGCAAAACTCACCACCCGGTTGCTAGAGTGTGGTACAGAATTCTATACAAGCCAACAACCATGCCTGTGCGATATTCTGGTGCTGGGATATGGCTTATTCATGTGTTTGTAGGGTTGCTAGGGTACCCTATGTGGTTGCTATGGTGTGCTTATACAGTTTATGAGAAAATATTTAAAGAGTAGTTGAGAGTCTGAGTCAAAAAGGCAAAACTCCATGTTTCTTCTATTTTCTGGAGCTGAGATATGGCTTGAATATGTTGTTTTATGGTTGCTAGGGTAGCCCTAAGTGGTTGCTAGGGGATAAATATGAAGTTATTATGTCACTACTTATTGGCTGCTTGACAGGCCGAATCAAAAGAGCCCAACCCCAAGTCTCTGTGACCTTCTGGTCAAAAGATATGATATAACAAATTTTGTGCCAATGTTAAGTCTATGGGAATTTTTTCGTCTTATTTATCGCCCGCCAGACAAACATCGTGCACCCGATCTCTTAGAAAAGTCATAGCACACCTCTCCTCAATGAGCCGGTCGATTTGACACCTCATTCGTGGGTCTACGACAAAATATGCGGGAAGAGTAGCATGCCAAAGTTTTGTCTAGGAGAATAGTAATCACAACACTAGAATGTACATTTCCAGAAGAAAATGTGAAGTGGTGCTTGCAGTGGCAAAACTCACCACCCGGTTGTTAGGGTGTTCTGGGTGGTTGCTAGGGTGCTGCTAGGTGGTTGCTAGGGTGTTCTGAGTGGTTGCTAGGGTGGTTGCTAGGGTATTCTGGGTGGTTGCTATGGTGTTATTAGGTGATTGGTAGGGGTTTTTGGTTGGTTGCTAGGGTGATGTAAAGTGGTTGCTAGGGTATTCTGGGTGGTTGCTAGGGTGTTGCTAGGTGGTTGCTAGGGTGTTCTGGGTGGTTGCTAGGGTGTTGCTAGGTGGTTGCTAGGGTGTTCTGGATGGTTGCTAGGGTGTTGCTAGGCTGTTGCTAGGGTGTTCTGGGTGGTTGCTATGGTGTTCTGGATAGTTGCTAGGGTGTTGCTAGGCGGTTGCTAGGGTGTTCTGGGTGGTTGCTGGGGTGTCGCTAGGTGGTTGCTAGGGTGTTCTGGGTGGTTTCTAGGGTGTTTCTAGGCAGTTGCTAAGGTTTTCTGGGTCGTTGCTAGGGTGTTGCTAGGCAGTTGCTAGGGTGTTCCGGGTGGTTGCTAGGGTGTTGCTAGGTGGTTGCTAGGGTGTTCTGGGTGGTTGCTAGGGTGTTGCTAGGCAGTTGCTAGGGTGTTCTGGGTGGTTGCTAGGGTGTTGCTAGGCAGTTGCTAGGGTGTTCCGGGTGGTTGCTAGGGTGTTGCTAGGTGGTTGCTAGGGTGTTCTGGATGGTTGCTAGGGTGTTGCTAGGCGGTTGCTAGGGTGTTCTGGGTGGTTGCTATGGTGTTGCTAGGTGGTTGCTAGGGTTTTCTGGATAGTTGCTAGGGTGTTGCTAGGCGGTTGCTAGGGTGTTCTGGTTGGTTGCTGGGGTGTCGCTAGGTGGTTGCTAGGGTGTTCTGGGTGGTTTCTAGGGTGTTTCTAGGCAGTTGCTAAGGTTTTCTGGTTCGTTGCTAGGGTGTTGCTAGGTGGTTGCTAGGGTGTTCTGGATAGTTGCTAGGGTGTTGCTAGGCGGTTGCTAGGGTGTTCTGGGTGGTTGCTAGGGTGTTGCTAGTAGGTTGCTAGGGTGTTCTGGGTGGTTGCTAGGGTGTTGCTAGGCAGTTGCTAGGGTGTTGCGGGTGGTTGCTATGGAGTTGCTAGGCGGTTGCTAGGGTGTTCTGGGTGGTTGCTAGGCAGTTGCTAGGGTGTTCTGGCTGGTTGCTATGGTGTTGCTAGGTGGTTGCTAGGGTATTCTGGGTGGTTGCTATGGTATTCTGGGTGGTTGCTATGGTGTTACTAGGTGGTTGGTAGTGTTCACAGATGGTTACAATAGAGTTTTTATAATGTTCATGTCATGATTTAGCACTTAGCTAATCAATATTAGCATGTAGCTATTCACTGCTAGCATGTGTAGCATGTAGCAAGTCCTGTTTGCTAGCATGAGTAAAAAGATCCAACCCCCATCTCTATACGATGTTTTGATTCAGAGATATAGGTCTTGCAAAATGGTTGCTAGGGTACTCTTTTTGGTTGCTAGGGAGTGGCATGGGAGCTGCCAATCATGAATCTCCAAAGGCTGCTTGCCAGTTTGATTTATATAAAAGAACTCCCATGCCTCTGTGACATTCAGAATGGAAGATATCCCTCTTTGGATTTTGGTTGCTAAGGTGTTTGACAATGGTTGCTAGGGCGTGACCAGTAAGTGTAGAGGTGATTCAGGATTGGCTGTTTGCTGGCCCGAGTCAAACGAGCCCACCCTCATGTTTCTATGACACTTATATCCTGAGATATCCCTTTCATCTTTTTAATGGAAGTCTATGGGAGTTGTTGCTAAGGAGTGCTAAATGGTTGCTAGGGCGTGGCTTAATAGCTTCACAATGATCCTGAGAGACGGATTGGCTGTCTGAGTAAAATGAGCCCGCCCCTTTGTCTCTACGACACTGTGATCCAGAGCTATGTTCAATACAAAATCCCTATGCAATTTACCATAGTAGGAAAAACACATGCATTTGATGGGACGTCCTTCACCATAGTAAGTCAATGGGGGAAACTTTGGGCAGCTCCTGCCCCCCAGGGGTGCAACTTTTACCCCATTGTGAGGTATATTCTTACAGAGCCTGCCAGCCTCTTCAAATGTGGCAAATCACACGTTTTTCCGAAATCGTTGTTCGGAGCTATGACTCGTCAAAGTTTGTCGCAATGTTAAGTCTATGGGATTTTTTGGAAATTCGTTCGCCCCTGGGGCGAACACCGTACCCCCGATCTCTTAAAAAAGTGATATGACAATTCTCCTCAATAGGCCGCACGATTTGATGCCTCATTTATGTGTCTGTGACAAAAACTGTGGACGTAGGAGTGCGCCAAACTTTTTCCTGGAATAGTATAATGCTATACTAGAAATTTTGAATGGGAAAAATTTTTGGGGAGCTCCTGCCCCCCAGGGGTGCAACTTTTACCCCATTGTGAGGTATTTTCTTAAAGAGCCTGTCAGCCTCTTCAAATGTGGTAAATCGCAGGTTTCTGCGAAATCCTCGTTTCGAGCTATGACTCGTCAAAGTTTTTCGCAATGTTAAGTCTATGGGATTTTTTTTTGGCCGTTTTTCGCCCCTGGGGCGACCATCGTACCCCCGATCCCTTATAAAAGTCATAGCACACCTCTCCTAAATAAGCCGGTCGATTTGACGCCTCACCCATGGATCTGTGACAAAAACTGCGGGAGGAGTAGCGTGCCAAAAAACGGCGGAACAATAAGAATAAGAATAAGAATAAGAATAATAAATAACATTGGGGTCTATGGGGAAAATTTGGGGAGCTCCTGCCCCCCAGGGGTGCAACTTTTACCCCATTGTGAGGTATGTTCTTACAGAGCCTGTCAGCCTCTTCAAATGTGGTAAATCGCAGGCTTCTGTGAAATCCTCGCTCGGAGCTATGAATCGTCAAAGTTTATCGCAATGTTAAGTCTATGGGATTTTTGGGAAATTTGTTCGCCCTTCGGGCGAACATCGTACCCCCGATCACTTAGAAAAGTCATAGCACACCATTCCCGAATAATCCGCACGTTTTGAGACCTCATTCATGGGTCTGTGACAAAAACTGCGGGAGGAGTAGCGTGCCGAAATTTTTGGCCGACTCAAAAAACACAATAGTAATAGTGTTGCCTTGCTTTCAGCAAGCACCACTAACTAGAATGTACATTTCCAGAAGAAAATGTGAAGTGGTGCTTGCAGTGGCAAAACTCACCACCCGGTTGCTAGAGTGTGGTACAGAATTCCATACAAGCCAACAACCATGCCTGGACGATGTTCTGGTGCTGAGATATGGCTTATTCATGTGTTTGTAGGATTGCTAGGGTACCCTATGTGGTTGCTATGGTGTGCTTATACAGTTTATGAGAAAATATTTAAAGAGTAGTTGAGAGTCTGAGTCAAAAAGGCAAAACTCCATGTTTCTTCTATTTTCTGGAGCTGAGATATGGCTTGAATATGTTGTTTTATGGTTGCTAGGGTGCCCTAAGTGGTTGCTAGGGGCTAAATATGAAGTTATTATGTCACTACTTATTGGCTGCTTGACAGGCCGAATCAAAAGAGCCCAACCCCAAGTCTCTGTGACCTTCTTGTCAAAACATATGATATGACAAATTTTGTGCCAATGTTAAGTCTATGGGAATTTTTTCGTCTTATTTATCGCCCGCCAGACAAACATCGTACACCCGATCTCTTAGAAAAGTCATAGCACACCTCTCCTCAATGAGCCGGTTGATTTAACACCTCATTCGTGGGTCTACGACAGAAAATGCTGGAGGAGTAGCATGCCAAAGTTTTGTCTAGGAGAATAGTAATCACAACACTAGAATGTACATTTCCAGAAGAAAATGTGAAGTGGTGCTTGCAGTGGCAAAACTCACCACCCGGTTGCTAGAGTGTGGTACATTATTGCATACGAGCCAACAACCATGTCTGTACGATATTCTGGTGCTGAGATATGGCTTATTCATGTGTTTGTTTGGTTACTAGGGTACTCTATATGGTTGCTATGGTGTGATTATACAGTTTATGAGATTATATTTAAAGAGTAGTTGACAATCTAAGTCAAAAAAGTCAAAATCCATGTTTCCTCTATTTTCTGGAGCTGAGAAATGTCTTGAATATGTTGTTTTATGGTAGCTAGGCTGCCCTAAGTGGTTGCTAGGGCGTGAATATGAAGTTATTATGTCACTACTTATTGGCTGCTTGACAGGCCGAATCAAAAAAGCCCAACCCCAAGTCTTTGTGACCTTCTGGTCAAAAGATATGATATAACAAATGTTGTGCCAATGTTAAGTCTATGGGAATTTTTTCGTCTTATTTATCGCCCGCCAGACGAACATTGTACACCCGATCTCTTAGAAAAGTCATAGCACACCTCTCCTCAATGAGCCGGTCGATTTGACACCTCATTCGTGGGTCTACGACAAAAAATGCGGGAGGAGTAGCATGCCAAAGTTTTGTCTAGGAGAATAGTAATCACAACACTAGAATATACATTTCCAGAAGAAAATGTGAAGTGGTGCTTGCAGTGGCAAAACTCACCACCCGGTTGCTAGGGTGTTCTGGTTGGTTGCTACGGTGTTCAGGTGGTTGCTAGGTTGTTGCTATGCGGTTGCTATGGTATTATGGGTGGTTGCTAAGGTGCTCTGAGTGGTTGCTAGGGTGGTTGCTAGGTGGTTTCTAAGGTGTTCTCTGTGGTTGCTAGGGTGTTGCTAGGTGGTTGCTAGGGTGTTGCTGGGGTGTTCAGGGTGGTTGCTAGGATGTTGCTAGGTGGTTGCTAGGGTGTTGCTAGGGTGTTTTGGGTGGTTGCTAGGGTTTTAATAGGTGGTTGCTGGGGTGTTCTGGGTGGTTGCTAGGTGGTTGCTAGGGTGTTGCTAAGGTGTTCTGGATGGTTGCTAGGGTGTTGCTAGGCGGTTGCTATGGTGTTCTGGGTGGTTGCTAGGGTGTCGGTAGGTGGTTGCTAGGGTGTTGCTAGGCAGTTGCTAGGGTGTTCTTTGTGGTTGCTAGGGTGTTGCTAGGCAGTTGCTAGGGTGTTACGGGTGGTTGCTAGGGTGTTGCTAGGTGGTTGCTAGGGTGTTCTGGATGGTTGCTAAGGTGTTGCTAGTCAGTTGCTAGGGTGTTCTGGGTGGTTGCTATGGTGTTACTAGGCGGTTGCTAGGGTGTTCTGGGTGGTTGCTAGGTGGTTGCTAGGCAGTTGCTAGGGTGTTATGGGTGGTTGCTAGGCAGTCGCTAGGCGGTTGCTAGGGTGTTCTGGTTGGTTGCTAGGGGGTTCTGGCTGGTTGCTATGGTGTTGCTAGGCGGTTGCTAGGGTGTTCTGGGTGGTTGCTATGGTGTTGCTAGGCGGTTGCTAGAGTTTTCTGGGTAGTTGCTAGGCGGTTGCTAGGGTGTTCTGGGTGGTTGCTAGGCGGATGCTAGGGTGTTCTAGGTGGTTGCTATTGTGTTGCTAAGTGGTTGCTAGGGTATTGTGGGTGGTTGCTATGGTGTTACTAGGTGGTTGGTTGTGTTCACAGATGGTTATTATAGAGTTTTTATAATGTTCATGGCATGATTTAACACGTAGCTAATCAATATTAGCATGTAGCTATTCACTGCTAGCATGTGTAGCATGTAGCAAGTCCTGTTTGCTAGCATGAGTAAAAAGATCCAACCCCCATCTGTATACGATGTTTTGATTCAGAGATATAGGTCTTGCAAGACGGTTGCTAGGGTAATCTGTTTGGTTGCTAGGGAGTGGCTTGGCAGCTGCCAATCATGAAGCTCCAAAGTCAATGTGAATGTATAAACCAACCCCCATCTCTATATGATGTTTTGATGCAGAGATAAAGGTCTTGCAAAATGGTTGCTAGGGTACTCTGTTTGGTTGCTAGGGAGTGGCTTTGCAGCTGCCAATCATGAAACACCAAAGGCTGCTTGTCAGTATGAATGATATAAACCAACTCCCATGCCTGTATGACATTCAGAATGGAAGATATCCCTCTTTGGATTTTGGTTGCTAAGGTGCTCGATAATGGTTGCTAGGGCGTTGCCAGTAAGTGTTGAGGTGATTCAGGATTGGCTGTTTGCTGGCCCGAGTCAAACGAGACCACCCTCATGTTTCTATGACACTTATATCCTGAGATATCCCTTTGATCTCTTTTAATGGAAGTCTATGGGAGTTGTTGCTAAGGAGGTCTAAATGGTTGCTAGGGCGTGGCTTGATGGCTTCAAAATGATCCTGAGAGACTGATTGGCCGTCTGAGTAAAATGAGCCCGCCCCTTTGTCTCTACGACACTGTGATCCAGAGCTATGTTCAATACAAAATCCCTATGCAATTTACCATAGTAGGAAAAACATGCATTTGATGGGACGTCCTTCACCATAGTAAGTCAATGGGGGAAACTTTGGGCAGCTCCTGCCCCCCAGGGGTGCAACTTTTACCCCATTTTGAGGTATATTCTTACAGAGCCTGCCAGCCTCTTCAAATGTGTCAAATCACACGTTTTTCCGAAATCGTTGTTCGGAGCTATGAGTCGTCAAAGTTTGTCGCAATGTTAAGTCAATGGGATTTTTTGGAAATTCGTTCGCCCCTGGGGCGAACACCGTACTCCCGATCTCTTATAAAAGTGATATGACAATTCTCCTCAATAGGCCGCACGGTTCAATGTCTCATTTGTGTGTCTGTGACAAAAACTATGGACGTAGGAGTGCGCCAAACTTTTTCCCGGAATAGTATAATGCTATACTAGAAAATTTTCAATGGGAAAATTTGGGGAGCTCCTGCCCCCCATGGGTGCAACTTTTACCCCATTGTGAGGTATTTTCTTAAAGAACCTGTCAGCCTCTTCAAATGTGGTAAATCGCAGGTTTCTGTGAAAACCGAGCTCAGAGCTATGACTCGTTAAAGTTTTTCGTAATGTTAAGTCTATGGGATTTTTTGGGCCGTTTTTCGCCCCTGGGGCGACCATCGTACCCCCGATCGCTTAGAAAAGTCATAGCACACCATTCCCGAACAAGCCGCACGTTTTGACGCCTCATTCAAGGGTTTGTGACAAAAGATGCGGGAGGAGTAGCGCGTCAAAAAGTGTCCAGAATAATAAGAATAATAAGAATAATAAATAACATTGGGGTCTATGGGGAAAATTTGGGCAGCTCCTGCCCCCCAGGGGTACAACTTTTACCCCATTGTGAGGTATGTTCTTGAAGAGCCTGTCAGCCTCTTCAAATGTGGTAAATCGCAGGCTTCTGTGAAATTCTCGCTCGGAGCTATGACTCGTCAAAGTTTTTCGCAATGTTAAGTCTATGGGATTTTTTGGAAATTCGTTCGCCCCTGGGGCGAACACCGTACCCCCGATCGCTTAGAAAAGTCATAGCACACCATTCCCGAATAATCCGCACGTTTTGAGACCTCATTCATGGGTCTGTGACAAAAACTGCGGGAGGAGTAGCGTGCCGAAATTTTCGGCCGACTCAAAAAACACAATAGTAATAGTGTTGCTTTGCAAGCACCACTAACTAGAATGTACATTTCCAGAAGAAAATGTGAAGTGGTGCTTGCAGTGGCAAAACTCACCACCCGGTTGCTAGGGTGTTCTGGGTGGTTGCTAGGCTGTTGCTAGGCCATTGCTAGGGTGTTCTGGGTTGTTGCTAGGGTGTTTGTAAGCGGTTGCTAGGGTGTTGCTAGGTGGTTGCTAGGGTGTTCTGGGTGGTTGCTAGGATGTTGCTAGGTCGTTGCTAGGGTGTTGCTAGGTCGTTGCTAGGGTGTTCGGGGTGGTTGCTAAGGTGTTGCTAGGTGGTTGCTAGGGTGTTCTGGGTGATTGCTATGGTGTTGCTAGGCAGTTGCTAGGGTGTTATAGGTGGTTGCTATGGTGTTGCTAGGTGGTTGCTAGGGTGTTCTGGATAGTTGCGAGGGTGTTGCTAGGTGGTTGCTAGGGTGTTCTGGGCTGTTGCTAGGCGGTTGCTAGGGTGTTCCGGGTGGTTGCTATGGTGTTGCTAGGGTGTTCTGGGTGGTTGTTAGGGTGTTGCAAGGCAGTTGCTAGGGTGTTCTAGGTGGTTGCTAGGGTGTTGCTAGGTGGTTGCTAGGGTGTTCTGGATAGTTGCTAGGGTGTTGCTAGGTGGTTGCTAGGGTGTTCTGGGTGGTTGCTATGGTGTTGCTAGGCGGTTGCTAGGGTGTTCTGGGTGGTTGCTATGGTGTTGCTATGTGGTTGCTAGGGTGTTCTGGGTGGTTGCTAGGGTGATACTAAGTGGTTGCTAGGGTGTTGCTAGTCGGTTGCTAGGGTGTTCGGGGTGGTTGCTAAGGTGTTGCTAGGTGGTTGCTAGGGTGTTCTGGGTGATTGCTATGGTGTTGCTAGGTAGTTGCTAGGGTGTTATAGGTGGTTGCTAGGGTGTTGCTAGGTGGTTGCTAGGGTGTTCTGGATAGTTGCGAGGGTGTTGCTAGGTGGTTGCTAGGGTGTTCTGGGCTGTTGCTAGGCGGTTGCTAGGGTGTTCCGGGTGGTTGCTATGGTGTTGCTAGGGTGTTCTGGGTGGTTGTTAGGGTGTTGCTAGGCAGTTGCTAGGGTGTTCTAGGTGGTTGCTAGGGTGTTTCTAGGTGGTTGCTAGGGTGTTCTGGATAGTTGCTAGGGTGTTGCTAGGTGGTTGCTAGGGTGTTCTGGGTGGTTGCTATGGTGTTGCCAGGCGGTTGTTAGGGTGTTCTGGGTGGTTGCTATGGTGTTGCTATGTGGTTGCTAGGGTGTTCTGAGTGGTTGCTAGGCGGTTGCTAGGCGGTTGCTAGGGTGTTCTGGGTGGTTGCTAGGCAGTTGCTAGGCAGTTGCTAGGGTGTTCTGGCTGGTTGCTATGGTGTTTCTAGGTGGTTGCTAGGGTATTCTGGGTGGTTGCTATGGTGTTGCTAGGCGGTTGCTAGGGTGTTCTAGGCGGTTGCTAGGCGGTTGCTAGGGTGTTCTGGGTGGTTGCTAGTTGGTTGTTAGGGTGTTCTGGGTGTTTGCTATGGTGTTGCTAAGAGTTGCTATGGTATTCTGGGTGGTTGCTATGGTGTTACTAGGTGGTTGGTAGTGTTCAAAAATGGTTACTATAGAGTTTTTATAATGTTCATGGCATGATTTAGCACTTAGCTAATCAATATTAGCATGTAGCTATTCACTGCTAGCATGTGTAGCATGTAACAAGTCCTGTTTGCTAGCATGAGTAAAAAGATCCAACCCCCATCTCTATACAATGTTTTAATGCAGAGATATAGGTCTTGCAAAACGGTTGCTAGGGTACTCTGTTTGGTTGTTAGGGAGTGGCTTGGCAGCTGCCAATCATGAAGCTCCAAAGTCAATGTGAATGTATAAACCAACCCCCGTCTCCATACGATGTTTTGATGCAGAGATATAGGTCTTGCAAAATGGTTGCTAGGGTACTCTTTTTTGTTGCTAGGGAGTGGCTTGGCAGCTGCCAATAATGAAATTCCAAAGGCCTCTTGTCATTTTTAATGGCATAAACCAACCCCCATGTCTATACGTTGTTCTGATGCAGAGATGTAGGTTTTGCAAAATGGTTGCTAGGGTACTCTATTTAGTTGCTAGGGAGTGGCTTGGCAGGTGCCAATCATGAATCTCCAAAGGTTGCTTGTCAGTTTAAATGATATAATACAACTTCCATGCCTCTCTGACATTCAGAATGGAAGATATCCCTCTTTAAAATTTGGTTGCTAAGGTGCTCGATAATGGTTGCTAGGGCGTGGCAAGACATTTTTGAGGTGATTCATGGTTGGCTGTTTGCTACCCCGAGTCAAACGATACCTCGCTCATGTTTCTATGACACTTCTATCCGGAGATATCCCTTTGATCTCTTTCAATGGAAGTCAATGGGACTTGTTGCTAAGGTGCTCTATATGGTTGCTAGGGCGTGGCTTAATAGCTTCACAATGATCCTGAGAGACTGATTGGTCATCTGAGCAAAACGAGCCTGCCCCCTTGTCTCTATGATACTGTGATCCAGAGCTATGTTCAATACAAAATCACTATGCAATTTACCATAGTAGGAAAAACACATGCATTTGATGGGACGTCCTTCCCCATAGTAAGTCAATGGGAAACTTTGGGGGCCTCTTGCCCCCCAGGGGTGCAACTTTTACCCCATTGTGAGGTATGTTCTTACAGAGGCTGACAGCCTCTTCAAATGTGGTGACCCACACGTTTCTGCAAATTCGTCGCTCTGAGCTACGAGTGGTCAAAGTTCATCGCAATGTTAAGTCAATGGGATTTTTCGGCCGCTTTTTCGCCCCTGGGGCGAACATCGTACCCCCGATCACTTAGAAAAGTCATAGCACACCATTCCCGAACATTCCGCACGATTTGATGCCTCATTCGTGGGTCTGTGACAAAATTTGCGGGAGGAGTAGCGTGCCGAAATTTTGTCCGGAAGAAGAATAAGAAAAATAAGTATGGAGGATAACAATAGTGTTGCTTTGCAAGCACCACTAACTAGAATGTACATTTCCAGAAGAAAATGTGAAGTGGTGCTTGCAGTGGCAAAACTCACCACCCGGTTGCTAGGGTGTTCTGGGTGGTTGCTAGGGTGTTTCTAGGGTGTTTTGAGTGGTTGCTAGGGTGTTGCTAGGTGGTTGCTAGGCAGTTGCACGGGTGTTCTGGGTGGTTGCTATGGTGTTGCTAGTTGGTTGCTAGGGTGTTCTGAGCGGTTGCTAGGTGGTTGCTAGGGTGTTCTGGGTGGTTGCTAGGGTGTTGCTAGGTGGTTACTAGGGTGTTCTGAGTGGTTGCTAGGTGGTTGCTAAGTGGTTGCTATGGTGTTCTGGGTGGTTGCTAGGTGGTTGCTAGGGTGTTGCTAAGGTGTTCTGGGTGGTTGCTAGGCAGTTGCTAACTGGTTACTAGGGTGTTCGGGGTGGTTGCTAGGGTGTTCTGTGTGGTTGCTAGGGTGTTGCTAGGTGGTTGCTAGGGTGTTGATAGGTGGTTGCTAGGGTGTTCTGGGTGGTTGCTAGGGGGTTGCTAGGGTGTTCTGGGTGGTTGCTAGGGTGTTCTAGGTGGTTGCTAGGGTGTTGCTAGGTGGTTGCTAGGGTGTTCTGGATAGTTGCTAGGGTGTTGCTAGGTGGTTGCTAGGGTGTTCTGGGTGGTTGCTATGGTGCTGCTAGGTGGTTGCTAGGGTGTTCTGGGTGGTTGATATGTATTCTGGGTGGTTGCTAGGGGGTTGCTAGGGTGTTCTGGGTGGTTGCTAGGGTGTTCTAGGTGGTTGCTAGGGTGTTGCTAGGTGGTTGCTAGGGTGTTCTGGATAGTTGCTAGGGTGTTGCTAGGTGGTTGCTAGGGTGTTCTGGGTGGTTGCTATGGTGCTGCTAGGTGGTTGCTAGGGTGTTCTGGGTGGTTGATATGGTGTTGCTAGGCGGTTGCTAGGGTGTTCTGGGTGGTTGCTAGGGGGATGCTAGGGTGTTCTGGGTGGTTGCTATGGTGTTGCTAGGTGATTGCTAGGGTATTCTGGGTGGTTGCTATGGTGTTACTAGGTGGTTGCTAGGGTATTCTGGGTGGTTGCTATGGTGTTACTAGGTGGTTGTTAGTGTTCACAGATAGTTACTATAGAGTTTTTATAATGTTCATGGCGTGATTTAGCACTTAGCTAATCAATATTAGCATGTAGCTATTCACTGCTAGCATGTGTAGCATGTAGCAAGTCCTGTTTGCTAGCATGAGTAAAAAGAGCCAACCCGCATCTCTATACGATGTTTTGATGCAGAGATATAGGTCTTATAAAATGGTTGCTAGGGTACTCTGTTTGGTTGCTATGGAGTGGCTTGGCAGCTGCCAATCATGAAGCTCCAAAGTCAATGTGAATGTATAAACCAACCCCCATCTCTTTACGATGTTTTGATGCAGAGATATAGATCTTGAAAAAATGGTTGCTAGGGTACTCTGTTTGGTTGCTAGGGATTGGCTTGGCAGTTGCCAATAATGAAGCTTCAAAGTCAATGTGAATGTATAAACTAACCCCCATCTCTTTACGATGTTTTGATGCAGAGATATAGGTCTTGAAAAATGGTTGCTAGGGTACTCTGTTTGGTTGCTAGGGAGTGGCTTGGCAGCTGCCAATCATGAAACTCCAAAGGCTGCTTGTCAGTATGAATTATATAAATCAACTCCCATGCCTCTATTACATTCAGAATGGAAGATATCCCTCTTTGGATTTTGGTTGCTAAGGTGCTCGACAATGGTTGCTAGGGCGTGGCTAGGAAGTGTTGAGGTGATTCATGATTGGCTGTTTGCTGCCCCGAGTGAAACGAGACCACCCTCATGTTTGTATGACAATTCAGTCCAAAGATATCCCTTCGATCTCTTTCAATGGTAGTCTATGGGAGTTGTTGCTAAGGTGCTCTAAATGGTTGCTAGGGCGTGGCTTAATAGCTTCACAATGATCCTGAGAGACTGATTGGTCGTATGAGTAAAAAGAGCCCGCCCCCTTGTCTCTGTGACACTCTGATCCAGAGTTATGTTCAATACAAAATCCCTATGCAATTTACCATAGTAGGAAAAACACATGCATTTGATGGGACGTCCTTCACCATAGTAAGTCAATGGGAAACTTTGGGGGCCTCTTGCCCCCCAGGGGTGTAACTTTTACCCCATTTTGAGGTATGGTCTTACAGAGCCTGTCAGCCTCTTCAAATGTGGTGACCCACATGTTTCTGTGAATTCCTCGCTCTGAGGTACGAGTGGTCAAAGTTTGTCGTAATGTTAAGTCTATGGGATTTTTCGGCCGGTTTTTCGCCCCTGGGGCGAACATCGTACCCCCAAACGCTTAGAAAAGTCATAGCACACCTCTCCTAAATGAGCCGGTCGATTTGACGCCTCACCCATGGGTCTGTGACAAAAGCTGCGGGAGGAGTAGCGAACCAAAAAGTCGGCGGAAGAATAAGAAAAAAAATAAGAATAATAAGTATGGAGGATAACAATAGTGTTGCTTTGCAAGCACCACTAACTAGAATGTACATTTCCAGAAGAAAATGTGAAGTGGTGCTTGCAGTGGCAAAACTCACCACCCGGTTGCTAGGGTGTTCTGGGTGGTTGCTAGGGTGTTTCTAGGGTGTTTTGAGTGGTTGCTAGGGTGTTGCTAGGTGGTTGCTAGGGTGTTCTGGGTGGTTGCTAGGGTGTTACTAAGTGGTTGCTAGGGTGTTGCTAGTCGGTTGCTAGGGTGTTCGGGTGGTTGCTAAGGTGTTGCTAGGTGGTTGCTAGGGTGTTCTGGGTGGTTGCTATGGTGTTGCTAGGCAGTTGCTAGGGTGTTATAGGTGGTTGCTAGGGTGTTGCTAGGTGGTTGCTAGGGTGTTCTGGATAGTTGCTAGGGTGTTGCTAGGTGGTTGCTAGGGTGTTCTGGGCTGTTGCTATGGTGTTGCTAGGCGGTTGCTAGGGTGTTCCGGGTGGTTGCTAGGGTGTTGCTAGGGTGTTCTGGGTGGTTGCTAGGGTGTTGCTAGGCAGTTGCTAGGGTGTTCTGGGTGGTTGCTAGGGTGTTACTAAGTGGTTGCTAGGGTGTTGCTAGTCGGTTGCTAGGGTGTTCGGGGTGGTTGCTAGGGTGTTGCTAGGTGGTTGCTAGGGTGTTCTGGGTGGTTGCTAGGGTGTTACTAAGTGGTTGCTAGGGTGTTGCTAGTCGGTTGCTAGGGTGTTCGGGGTGGTTGCTAAGGTGTTGCTAGGTGGTTGCTAGGGTGTTCTGGGTGGTTGCTATGGTTTTGCTAGGCAGTTGCTAGGGTGTTATAGGTGGTTGCTAGGGTGTTGCTAGGTGGTTGCTAGGGTGTTCTGGATAGTTGCTAGGGTGTTGCTAGGTGGTTGCTAGGGTGTTCTGGGCTGTTGCTATGGTGTTGCTAGGCGGTTGCTAGGGTGTTCCGGGTGGTTGCTAGGGTGTTGCTAGGGTGTTCTGGGTGGTTGCTAGGGTGTTGCTAGGCAGTTGCTAGGGTGTTCAAGGTGGTTGCTAGGGTGTTGCTAGGTGGTTGCTAGGGTGTTCTGGATAGTTGCTAGGGTGTTGCTAGGTGGTTGCTAGGGTGTTCTGGGTGGTTGCTATGGTGTTGCTAGGCGGTTGCTAGGGTATTCTGGGTGGTTGCTATGGTATTCTGGGTGGTTGCTATGGTGTTACTAGGTGGTTGTTAGTGTTCACAGATGGTTACTATAGAGTTTTTATAATGTTCATGGCGTGATTTAGCACTTAGCTAATCAATATTAGCATGTAGCTATTCACTGCTAGCATGTGTAGCATGTAGCAAGTCCTGTTTGCTAGCATGAGTAAAAAGATACAACCCCCATTTCTATCCGATGTTCTGATGCAGAGATATAGGTATTGCAAAACAGTTGCTAGGGTAATCTGTTTGGTTGCTAGGGAGTGGCTTGGCAGCTTTCAATCATGAAGCTCCAAAATCAATGTGAATGTATAAACCAACCCCCATCTCTATACGATGTTTTGATGCAGAGTTATAGGTCTTGCAAAATGGTTGCTAGGGTACTCTGTTTGGTTGCTAGGGAGTGGCTTGGCAGCTGCCAATCGTGAAACAGCAAAGGCTGCTTGTCAGTATGAATGATATAAACCAACCCCCGTGCCTGTATGACATTCAGAATGGAAGATATCCCTCTTTGGATTTTGGTTGCTAAGGTGCTTGACAATGGTTGCTAGGGCGTGACCAGTAAGTGTTGAGGTGATTCAGGATTGGCTGTTTGCTGGCCCGAGTCAAACGAGACCACCCTCGTGTTTCTATAACACTTATATCCTGAGATATCCCTTTCATCTTTTTTAATGGAAGTCTATGGGACTTGTTGCTAAGGTGCTCCATATGGTTGCTAGGGCGTGGCTTAATAGCTTCACAATGATCCTGAGAGACTGATTGGTCGTCTGAGTAAAATGAGCCCGCCCCCTTGTTTCTATGACACTGTGATCCAGAGCTATGTTCAATACAAAATCCCTATGCAATTTACCATAGTAGGAAAAACATGCATTTGATGGGACGACCTTCACCATAGTAAGTCAATGGGGCAACTTTGGGGGCCTCTTGCCCCCCAGGGGTGCAACTTTTACCCCATTGTGTGGTATGTTCTTACAGAGCCTGCCAACCTTTTCAAATGTGGTAAATTGCAGGTTTCTGTGAAATTCTCGCTCAGAGCTACGAGTCGTCAAAGTTTGACGTAATGTTAAGTCAATGGGACTTTTTCGGCCGGTTTTTCGCCCCTGGGGCGAGCATCGTACCCCCGATCGCTTAGAAAAGTCATAGCACACCATTCCCGAAAAGGCCGCACGTTTTGACACCTCATTCATGGGTCTGTGACAAAAACTGCGGGAGGAGTAGCGCGCCGAAATTTGTACGGAATAAAAAGAAAAAGAAAAATAATAAGTACATTTC
Organism: Cyprinella venusta; assembly: GCA_038021265.1. Taxonomy (NCBI): domain Eukaryota; kingdom Metazoa; phylum Chordata; class Actinopteri; order Cypriniformes; family Leuciscidae; genus Cyprinella; species Cyprinella venusta. Next base: position 9,419,793 of record CM075863.1, read on the forward strand.
CAGAAGAAAATGTGAAGTGGTGCTTGCAGTGGCAAAACTCACCACCCGGTTGCTAGAGTGTGGTACATTATTGCATACGAGGCAACAAACACGTCTGTACGATATTCTGGTGCTGAGATATCGCTTATTCATGTGTTTGTTTGGTTACTAGGGTACTCTATATGGATGCTATGATGTGATTATACAGTTTATGAGATTATATTTAAAGACTAGTTGACAGTCTAAGTCAAAAAAGTCAAAATCCATGTTTCCTCTATTTTCTGGAGCTGAGAAATGGCTTGAATATGTTGTTTTATGGTTGCTAGGCTGCCCTAAGTGGTTGCTAGGGGCTAAATATGAAGTTATTATGTCAGTACTTATTGGCTGCTTGACAGGCCGAATCAAAAGAGCCCAACCCCAAGTCTCTGTGACCTTCTGGTCAAAAGATATGATATAACAAAATTTGTGCCAATGTTAAGTCTATGGGAATTTTTTCGTCTTATTTATCGCCCGCCAGACGAACATCGTACACCTGATCTCTTAGAAAAGTCATAGCACACCTCTCCTCAATAAGCCGGTCGATTTGACACCTCATCCGTGGATCTACGACAAAAAATGTGGGAGGAGTAGCATGCCAAAGTTTTGTCTAGGAGAATAGTAATCACAACACTAGAATGTACATTTCCAGAAGAAAATGTGAAGTGGTGCTTGCAGTGGCAAAACTCACCACCCGGTTGCTAGGGTGTTCTGGGTGGTTGCTAGGGTGTTGCTAGGTGGTTGCTAGGGTGTTTCTAGGGTGTTCTGGGTGGTTGCTAGGGTGTTGCTAGGGTGTTGCTAGGTGGTTGCTAGGGTGTTCTGAGTGGTTGCTAGGTGGTTGCTATGGTGTTATGGGTGGTTGCTAGGTGTTTGCTAGGGTGTTGCCAGGTGGTTGCTAGGGTGTTCTGAGTGGTTGCTAGGGTGTTGCTAAGGTGTTCTGGATGGTTGCTAGGCGGTTGCTAGGCGGTTGCTATGGTGTTCTGGGTGGTTGCTAGGGTGTTGCTAGGTGGTTGCTAGGGTGTTGCTAGGCAGTTGCTAGGCTGTTCTGGATGGTTGCTAGGGTGTTGCTAGGCAGTTGCTAGGGTGTTCTGGGTGGTTGCTATGGTCTCGCTAGGCGGTTGCTAGGGTGTTCTGGGTGGTTGCTAGGGTGTTGCTAGGGTGTTCTGGGTGGTTGCTATGGTGTTGCTAGGTGGTTGGTAGTGTTCACAGATGGTTACTATAGAGTTTTTATAATGTTCATAGCATGATTTAGCACTTAGCTAATCAATATTAGCATGTAGCTATTCACTGCTAGCATGTGTAGCATGTAGCAAGTCCTGTTTGCTAGCATGAGTAAAAAGATCCAACCCCCATCTCTATACGATGTTTTGATTCAGAGATATAGGTCTTGCAAAACGGTTGCTAGGGTAATCTGTTTGGTTGCTAGGGAGTGGCTTGGCAGCTGCCAATCATGAAGCTCCAAAGTCAATGTGAATGTATAAACCAACCCCTTTCTCTATACAATGTTTTGATGCAGAGATATAGGTCTCACAAAATGGTTGCTAGGGTACTCTTTTTGGTTGCTAGGGAGTGGCTTGGCAGCTGCCAATCATGAAACACCAAAGGCTGCTTGTCAGTATAAATGATATAAACCAACTTCCATGCCTGTATGACATTCAGAATGGAAGATATCCCTCTTTGGATTTTGGTTGCTAAGGTGCTTGACATTGGTTGCTAGGGCGTGACCAATAAGTGTAGAGGTGATTCAGGATTGGCTGTTTGCTGGCCCGAGTCAAACGAGCCCACCCTCATGTTTCTATGACACTTATATCCTGAGATATCCCTTTCATCTTTTTTAATGGAAGTCTATGGGAGTTGTTGCTAAGGTGTGCTAAATGGTTGCTAGGGCGTGGCTTAATAGCTTCACAATGATCCTGAGAGACTGATTGGTCGTCTGAGTAAAATGAGCCCGCCTCTTTGTCTCTACGACACTGTGATCCAGAGCTATGTTCAATACAAAATCCCTATGCAATTTACCATAGTAGGAAAAACACATGCATTTGATGGGACATCCTTCACCATAGTAAGTCAATGGGGGAAACTTTGGGCCCCTCCTGCCCCCCAGGGGTGCAACTTTTTCCCCATTGTGAGGTATATTCTTAAAGAGCCTGCCAGCCTCTTCAAATGTGGCAAATTACACGTTTTTCCGAAATCGTTGTTCGGAGCTATGACTTGTCAAAGTTTGTCGCAATGTTAAGTCTATGGGATTTTTTGGAAATTCGTTCGCCCCTGGGGCGAACACCGTACCCCCGATCTCTTATAAAAGTGATATGACAATTCTCCTCAATAGGCCGCACGATTCGATGCCTCATTTATGTGTCTGTGACAAAAACTGTGGACGTAGGAGTGCTCCAAACTTTTTCCTGGAATAGTATAATACTATACTAGAAATTTTTAGTGAAAAAAAGCTCCTGCCCCCCAGGGGTGCAACTTTTACCCCATTGTGAGGTATTTTCTTAAAGAGCCTGTCAGCCAGTTCAAATGTGGTAAATCGCAGCTTTCTGCGAAATCCTCGCTCAGAGCTATGGCTCGTCAAGTTTTTTCCCCATGTTAAGTCAATGGGCCTTTTTTTGGCCTCTTTTTCGTCCGCTGTGCGAACATCGTACCCCCGATCGCTTAGAAAAGTCATAGCACACCATTCCCGAATAATCCACACGTTTTGACACCTCACCCATGGGTCTGTGACAAAAACTGCGGGAGGAGTAGCGCGTCAAAAAGTGACCAGAACAATAAGAATAAGAACTAGGGTGTTGCTAGGTGGTTGCTAGGGTGTTCTAGGTGGTTGCTAGGATGTTGCTAGGTTGTTGCTAGGGTGTTCTGGGTCATTGCTAGGGTGTTGCTAGGTGGTTGCTAGGGTGTTCTGGGTGGTTGCTATGGTGTTGCTAGGTGGTTGCTAGGGTGTTCTGGGTGGTTGCTAGGGTGTTACTAAGTGGTTGCTAGGGTGTTGCTAGTTGGTTGCTAGGGTGTTCGGGGTGGTTGCTAAGGTGTTGCTAGGTGGTTGCTAGGGTGTTCTGGGTGATTGCTATGGTGTTGCTAGGCAGTTGCTAGGGTGTTATAGGTGGTTGCTAGGGTGTTGCTAGGTGGTTGCTAGGGTGTTCTGGGTGGTTGCTAGGGTGTTGCTAGGTGGTTGCTAGGGTGTTCTGGATAGTTGCTAGGCTGTTGCTAGGTGGTTGCTAGGGTGTTCTGGGCTGTTGCTATGGTGTTGCTAGGTGGTTGCTAGGGTGTTCTGGGTGGTTGCTAGGGTGTTGCTAGGGTGTTCTGGGTGGTTGCTAGGGTGTTGCTAGGCAGTTGCTAGGGTGTTCTAGGTGGTTGCTAGGGTGTTGCTAGGTGGTTGCTAGGGTGTTCTGGATAGTTGCTAGGGTGTTGGTAGGTGGTTGCTAGGGTGTTCTGGGTGTTTGCCATGGTGTTGCTAGGCGGTTGCTAGGGTGTTCTGGGTGGTTGCTATGGTGTTGCTATGCGGTTGCTAGGGTGTTCTGGGTGGTTGCTAGTCGGTTGCTAGGCGGTTGCTAAGGTGTTCTGGGTGGTTGCTAGGCAGATGCTAGGGTGTTCTGGGTGGTTGCTATGGTGTTGCTAGGTGGTTGCTAGGGTATTCTGGGTGGTTGCTATGGTGTTAGTAGGTGGTTGTTAGTGTTCACATATGGTTACTGTAGAGTTTTTATAATGTTCATGGCATGATTTAGCACTTAGCTAATCAATATTAGCATGTAGCTATTCACTGCTAGCATGTGTAGCATGTAGCAAGTCCTGTTTGCTAGCATGAGTAAAAAGATACAACCCCCATTTCTATCCGATGTTTTGATGCAGAGATATAGGTCTTGCAAAACGGTTGCTAGGGTAATCTGTTTGGTTGCTAGGGAGTGGCTTGGCAGCTGCCAATCATGAAGCTCCAAAGTCAATGTGAAAGTATAAACCAACCCCCATCTCTATACGATGTTTTGATGCAGAGTTATAGGTCTTGCAAAATGGTTGCTAGGGAACTCTTTTTGGTTGCTAGGGAGTGGCTTGGCAGCTGCCAATCGTGAAACACCAAAGGCTGCTTGTCAGTATGAATGATATAAACCAACCCCCATGCCTGTATGACATTCAGAATGGAAGATATCCCTCTTTGGATTTTGGTTGCTAAGGTGCTTGACAATGGTTGCTAGGGCGTGACCAGTAAGTGTTGAGGTGATTCAGGATTGGCTGTTTGCTGGCCCGAGTCAAACAAGACCACCCTCGTGTTTCTATGACACTTCTATCCGGAGATATCGCTTTGATCTATTTCAATAGAAGTCTATGGGACTTGTTGCTAAGGTGACCTATTTGGTTGCTAGGGCGTGGCTTAATAGCTTCACAATGATCCTGAGAGACTGATTGGTCGTCTGAGTAAAATGAGCCCGCCCCCTTGTCTCTATGATACTGTGATCCAGAGCTATGTTCAATACAAAATCCCTATGCAATTTACCATAGTAGGAAAAACACATGCATTTGATGGGACGTCCTTCACCATAGTAAGTCAATGGGGCAACTTTGGGCCCCTCCTGTCCCCCAGGGGTGCAACTTTTACCCCATTGTGAGATATGTTCTTACAGAGCCTGCCAGCCTCTTCAAATGTGGCAAATCACACATTTGTCCGAAATCCTCGTTTGGAGCTATGAGTCGTCAAAGTTTTTCGCAATGTTAAGTCTATGGGATTTTTTTCGGCCGTTTTTCGCCCCTGGTGCGACCATCGTACCCCCGATCTCTTAGAAAAGTCATAGCACACCATTCCCGAACAGGCCGCACGTTTTGACACCTCATTCATGGGTCTGTGACAAAAACTGCAGGAGGAGTAGCGCGCCGAAAATTGAGCGGAAGAAAAAAAAAAATAATAAGTATGGAGGATAACAATAGTGTTGCTTTGCAAGCACCACTAACTAGAATGTACATTTCCAGAAGAAAATGTGAAGTGGTGCTTGCAGTGGCAAAACTCACCACCCGGTTGCTAGGGTGTTCTGGGTGGTTGCTAGGGTGTTTCTAGGTGGTTGCTAGGGTGTTTCTAGGGTGTTTTGAGTGGTTGCTAGGGTGTTGCTAGGTGGTTGCTAGGCAGTTGCACGGGTGTTCTGGGTGGTTGCTAGGGTGTTGCTAGTTGGTTGCTAGCGTGTTCTGAGCGGTTGCTAGGTGGTTGCTAGGGTGTTCTGGGTGGTTGCTAGGGTGTTGCTAGGTGGTTACTAGGGTGTTCTGAGTGGTTGCTATGTGGTTGCTAAGTGGTTGCTATGGTGTTCTGAGTGGTTGCTAGGTGGTTGCTAGGGTGTTGCTAAGGTGTTCTGAGTGGTTGCTATGCAGTTGCTAACTGGTTGCTAGGGTGTTGCTAGGGTGTTCTGAGTGGTTGCTAGGTTGTTGGTAGGGTGTTCTGGGTGGTTGCTATGGTGTTGCTAGGTGGTTGCTAGGGTGTTCTGGGTGGATGCTAGGTGGTTGCTAGGGTGTTCTAGGTGGTTGCTAGGCGGTTGCTATGGTTTTCTGCATGGTTGCTATGGTGTTGCTAGGTGGTTGCTAGGGTATTCTGGGTGGTTGCTATGGTATTCTGGGTGGTTGCTATGGTGTTACTAGGTGGTTGTGAGTGTTCACAGATGGTTACTATAGAGTTGTTATAATGTTCATGGCATGATTTTGCACTTAGCTAATCAATATTAGCATGTAGCTATTCACTGCTAGCATGTGTAACATGTAGCAAGTCCTGTTTGCTAGCATGAGTAAAAAGATCCAACCCCCATCTCTATACGATGTTTTGATGCAGAGATGTAGGTCTTACAAAATGGTTGCTAGGGTAATCTGTTTGGTTGCTAGGGAGTGGCTTGTCAGCTGCCAATCATGAAGCTCCAAAGTCAATGTGAATTCATAAACCAACCCCCATCTCTATACGATGTTTTGATACAGAGTTATAGGTCTTGCAAAATGGTTGCTAGGGTACTCTGTTTGGTTGCTAGGGAGTGGCTTGGCAGCTGCCAATCATGAAACACCAAAGGCTGCTGGTCAGTATGAATTATATAAACCAACTCCCATGCCTGTATGACATTCAGAATGGAAGATATCCCTTTTTGGATTTTGGTTGCTAAGGTGCTAGACAATGGTTGCTAGGGCGTGACCAGTAAGTGTAGAGGTGATTCAGGATTGGCTGTTTGCTGGCCCGAGTCAAACAAGCCCATCCTCATGTTTCTATGACACTTATATCCTGAGATATCCCTTTCATCTTTTTTAATGGAAGTCTATGGGGTTGTTGCTAAGGTGTGGTAAATGGTTGCTAGGGCGTGGCTTAATAGCTTCACAATGATCCTGAGAGACTGATTGGTCGTCTGAGTAAAATGAGCCCGCCCCTTTGTCTCTACGACACTGTGATCCAGAGCTATGTCCAATACAAAATCCCTATGCAATTTACCATAGTAGGAAAAACACATGCATTTGATGGGACGTCCTTCACCATAGTAAGTCAATGGGGGAAACTTTGGGCCCCTCCTGCCCCCCAGGGGTGCAACTTTTTCCCCATTGTGAGGTATATTCTTAAAGAGCCTGCCAGCCTCTTCAAATGTGGCAAATCACACGTTTTTCCGAAATCGTTGTTGGGAGCTATGAGTCGTCAAAGTTTGTCGCAATGTTAAGTCTATGGGATTTTTTGGAAATTCGTTCGCCCCTGGGGCGGACACCGTACCCCCGATCTCTTATAAAAGTGATATGACAATTCTCCTCAATAGGCCGCACGATTCGATGCCTCATATATGTGTCTGTGACAAAAACTGTGGACGTAGGAGGGCGCCAAAATTTTTCCTGGAATAGTATAATGCTATACTAGAAATTTTGAATGGGAAAAAATTTTGGGGAGCTCCTGCCCCCCAGGGGTGCAACTTTTACACCATTGTGAGGTATTTTCTTAAAGAGCCTGTCAGCCTCTTCAAATGTGGTAAATCGCAGGTTTCTGCGAAATCCTCGCTCAGAGTTATGAGTCGCCAAAATTTGTCGTAATGTTAAGTCTATGGGATTTTTTGGGCCGTTTTTCGCCCCTGGGGCGACCATCGTACCCCCGATTGCTTAGAAAAGTCATAGCACACCATTCCCGAACAGGCCGCACGTTTTGACAACTCATTCATGGGTCTGTGACAAAAACTGCGGGAGGAGTAGCGTGCCGAAATTTTGTCCGGAAGAATAATAAAAATAACTAGATTAAAAAGTTCGTCGAGACAAACTTTAAGTTGGCTTGTGAAAGTTTGTTACAGAAAGTTTGAATAAGTTTAGTTTGAATAAGTTTAAAGTACTTTGATGAAGTTGAAAGTAGTTTGAAGAAGTTTAAAGTAGTTTGAATTTTAAAGTAGTTTGAAGTTTAAAATGGTCTAAAGTTTAAATTAATTTAAAGTTTACCTTAGTGTAAAGTAGTTTCTAGTTTAAAGTAGTTTAAAGTAATTTAAAGTTGCTATGGGTGTTTCTAGTGGGTTTCTAAGGTATTTTGGATAGATAGATAGATAGATAGATAGATAGATAGATAGATAGATAGATAGATAGATAGATAGATAGATAGATAGATAGATAGATAGATAGCGTTACTATGGTGGTTGCTATGGTGTTGCTATGGTGTTGCTAGGCAGTTGCTAGGGTGTTCTTGGTGGTTGCTAGGGTGTTGCTAGGCAGTTGCTAGGGTGTTCTTGGTGGTTGCTAGGGTGTTGCTAGGCAGTTGCTAAGGTGTTCTGGGTGGTTGCTAGGGTGTTGCTAGGCGGTTACTATGGTGTTCTGGGTGGTTGCTATGGTGTTGCTAGGTGGTTGCTAAGGTGTTCTGGGTGGTTGCTAGGGTGTTGCTAGGCAGTTGCTAGGGTGATCTGGGTGGTTGCTAGGGTGTTGCTAGGTAGTTGCTAGGGTGCTCTGGATGGTTGCTATTGTGTTGCTAGGCAGTTGCTAGGGTGTTCTTTGTGGTTGCTAGGGTGTTGCTAGGCAGTTGCTAAGGTGTTATTGGTGGTTGCTAGGGTGTTGCTAGGCAGTTGCTAAGGTGTTCTGGGTGGTTGCTAGGGTGTTGCTAGGGTGTTCTGGGTGGTTGCTATGGTGTTGCTAGGCAGTTGCTAAGGTGTTATTTGTGGTTACTAGGGTGTTGCTAGGCAGTTGCTACGGTGTTCTGTGCGGTTGCTATGGTGTTGCTAGGTGGTTGCTAGGGTGTTCTGGGTGGTTGCTATGGTGATGCTAGGCAGTTGCTAGGGTGTTCTTTGTGGTTGCTAGGGTGTTGCTAGGCAGTTGCTAAGGTATTCTGGGTGGTTGCTATGGTGTTGCTAGGTGGTTGCTAGGGTGTTCTGGGTGGTTGCTAGGGTGTTGCTAGTTGGTTGGTAGTGTTCACATATGGTTACTATAAAGTATCCATATTAGCATTTAGCTATTCACAGCTAGCATGTTTAGCATATTGAAAGTCCTTTGTGCTAACATGAGTCAAAAGACCCAACCCCCATCGCGATACAATGTTCTGATGCTGAGATATAGTTGTTAAAAAATGGTTGCTAGGGTACTCTGTTTGGTTGCTAGGGATTGGCTTGAAAGCTGCCAATCATGAAACTCCAAAGGCTGCTTGTCAGTATGAATGATTTAAACCAACACGCATCTCCATACGTTGTTCTGATGCAGAGATACAAATCTTGCTTAATGGTTGCTAGGGTGGTCTGTTTAGTTGCTAGGGAGTGGCTTGGCAGGTGCCAGTGATGAATCTCCAAAGGCTGCCTGTCAGCCTCTTCAAATGTGGTTAATTACGAGTTTCTGAGAAATCATCACTATTTAGTATTGCACGAGGCCTGCGGCCTCGTGCCTATGGCCTACGGTTGCTAGGGTGCTGTAATTGGTTGCTATGGTGTGAATTTAGAGTTTATGAGTTTAGAGTTTATAAGTTTAAATGAGTAAGTGTCCAGAGTTTATTAATTTAAGAGTTTAGTAGTTTATGAGAGTTTATAAGAGTATGAGTTTATGAATTTAGAGTTTTTGAGTTTAGAGTTTATAAGTTTAAATGAGTCTAAGAGAGTTCAAGTTGAGAGTTTATTAATTTATTTTGAGTTTAAGAGTTTAAGATTAGATAGATAAGTGTCATAGATAGATGAGTTCATTAGTTTAAATGAGTCTCAATGGCTCATATAGTGTATAGAATGACAGTTTGATTGAGTCTGGGGCTTCAAGGTATTTAGATTTGAATTTTTGACAGTTGGGCAGTTTGAAATTCTAAAGATTCCACAATGTTAAGTCAATGGGAGTTTTTTCCGACTTTGATCGTCATTTTTGGGAGAACCGTAAGTCCGATCAGTCTGAAAAGATATAGCACACTAAGTCAGAACAGTTTGAGTGTCCGTGCCGAGTTTGGAGTATGTGGAGTTAAAACTCTAGGAGGAGTTAGAGTCAGAAAATTTTCCGCTCAGAAAAAGAATAATAATAATAATAACTAGATTAAAAAGTTTGTCGAGACAAACTTTAAGTTGGCTTGTGAAAGTTTGTTACAGAAAGTTGGAAGAAGTTTAAAGTAGTTTGAAGAAGTTTAAAGTAGTTTCAAGTTTAAAGCAGTTTAAAGTAATTTATATAGATAGATAGATAGATAGATAGATAGATAGATAGATAGATAGATAGATAGATAGATAGATAGATAGATAGATAGATAGATAGATAGATAGATAGATAGATAGATAGATAGATAGATAGATAGATAGATAGATAGATAGATAGATAGAAAGAAAGAAAGATGAATTAGGTAGAAAGAAAGAAAGAAAGAAAGAAAGAAAGAAAGAAAGAAAGAAAGATGATAGATAGATAGATAGATAGATAGATAGATAGATAGATAGATAGATAGATAGATAGATAGATAGATAGATAGATAGATAGATAGATAGATAGATAGATAGATAGATAGATAGATAGATGAAAGAAAGAAAGAAAGATAGATAGATAGATAGATAGATAGATAGATAGATAGATAGATAGATAGATAGATAGATAGATAGATAGATAGATAGATAGATAGATAGAAGAAAGAAAGAAAGAAAGAAAGAAAGAAATAAGAAAGGAAGAAAGAAAGAAAGAAAGATGGATTAGGTAGAAAGAAAGAAAGAAAGAAAGAAAGAAAGAAAGAAAGAAAGAAAGAAAGAAAGAAAGAAAGAAAGAAAGAAAGAAAGAAAGAAAGAAAGAAAGAAAGAAAGAAAGATGGATTAGGTAGAAAGAAAGAAAGAAAGATAGATAGATAGATAGATAGATAGATAGATAGATAGATAGATAGATAGATAGATAGATAGATAGATAGATAGATAGATAGATAGATAGATAGATAGATAGATAGATAGATAGATGAAAGAAAGAAAGAAAGAAAGAAAGAGAGATGGATTAGGTAGAAAGAAAGAAAGAAAGAAAGAAAGAAAGAAAGAAAGAAAGAAAGAAAGAAAGAAAGAAAGAAAGAAAGAAAGAAAGAAAGAAAAAGGAAAAGAAAGAAAAAGGAAAAGAAAGAAATATATATATAGTTAGAAAGAAAGAATGAAAGAGATTAATTAAAAAGAAAGATAGTATAGCTAGAAAGATAGATAGATTATTTAGAAAGAAAGAAAGAAAGAAAGAAAGAAAGAAAGAAAGAAAGAAAGAAAGAAAGAAAGAAAGAAAGAAAGAAAGAAAGAAAGAAAGAAAGAGTATTTCAAAAGAAAGATAGATTAGATAGATAGGGTGCTGTAACTGGTTGCTATGGTGACTGTGTGAAAGTGACAGTTGGGATTTGAATTTTTGAAAATTCCCCAGCTTTCCTATGTAGACAGAGGCCAAAATCGCTGATACTTGGCCTCGAACAAACCATCCTAGAGACAAAACTATAGGTTGAATTGGCAAAATGACCTGACCGTGAGCGAGACAAGGCCTTTGTGAACGATGTGATGTATTTTTTGTGTGGATAGAGTTGAAAAAAGGGACCACTTTGGCAAGTTAAAAAAGTGGTTCGTAATGCTCTGATCACAAAAGTTTGACCTGAATTTATAATTGCTGCCAATGGAGGAATTTCTGTCACTCTTTTCCTTTGGAAGGACACTGAGAAAAAACTATAAGTCCCAGGGATTTAACAAACACACGAGAGGAACCACAACAAAAATACCTACGTTTTAAGTATAATTTTATGCCAGAGGAGTGAAAATTGTGGCCAGGCCAGCGATTTAAAAATTATTTTTTAGCATTAGTTTTCAAGCTGTCTCACTCTAGCTTATGACATCACGTGCTCTAGCTCTGAACAGTCTCTCTCATTCACTCCCATTATAATTTCAGAAACGGCTTGAAAAGCATTGTGAGACTAAAGTAGAGATTGTGAAAAAAGTATAATAGATATAAAAAAAGTTGAATACAACTTTAATAGCTTACAAATTTCTCAACATTTTAAAGTTTTAATGGCTCAAATAGCTGTCAAAATAGAGCTGTCAGGCCCTTTTGTGTCTGTGTGAAAGTGACAGTTGGGATTTGAAATTCTGAAGATTCCACAATGTTAAGTCAATGGGAGTTTTTTCCGACTTTGATCGTCATTTTTGGGAGAACCGTAAGTCCGATCAGTCTGAAAAGATATAGCACACTAAGTCAGAACAGTCTGAGTGTCCGTGCCGAGTTTGGAGTATGTGGAGTTAAAACTCTAGGAGGAGTTAGAGTCAGAAAATTTTCCGCTCAGAAAAAGAATAATAGATTAAAAAGTTCGTCGAGACAAACTTTAAGTTGGCTTGTGAAAGTTTGTTACAGAAAGTTTGAAGAAGTTTAAAGTAGTTTGAAGAAGTTTAAAGTAGTTTGAATTTTAAAGTAGTTTGAAGTTTAAATTAGTCTAAAGTTTAAATTAATTTAAAGTTTAACTTAGTTTAAAGTAGTTTCAAGTTTAAAGTAGATAGATAGATAGATAGATAGATAGATAGATAGATAGATAGATAGATAGATAGATAGATAGATAGATAGATAGATAGATAGATAGATAGATAGATAGACAGACAGACAGATAGAGTTACTATGGTGGTTGCTATGGTGTTGCTAGGCGGTTACTATGGTGTTGCTAGATGGTTACTAGGGTGTTCTGGGTGGTTGCTATGGTGTTGCTAGGCAGTTGCAAGGGTGATCTGGGTGGTTGCTATGGTGTTGCTAGGCAGTTGCTAAGGTGTTATTTGTGGTTGCTAGGGTGTTGCTATGCAGTTGCTAAGGTGTTATTGGTGGTTGCTAGGGTGTTGTTAGGCAGTTGCTAAGGTGTTATTGGTGGTTGCTAGGGTGTTGCTAGGCAGTTGCTAAGGTGTTCTGGGTGGTTGCTAGGGTGTTGCTAGGGTGTTCTGGGTGGTTGCTATGGTGTTGCTAGGCAGTTGCTAGGGTATTCCGGATGATTGCTATGGTGTTGCTAGGCGGTTGCTAGGGTGTTCTGGGTGGTTGCTATGGTGTTGCTAGGCAGTTGCTAGGGTGTTCTTTGTGGTTGCTAGGGTGTTGCTAGGCAGTTGCTAAGGTGTTATTGGTGGTTGCTAGGGTGTTGCTAGGCAGTTGCTAAGGTGTTCTGGGTGGTTGCTAGGGTGTTGCTAGGCAGTTGCTAGGGTGTTCTGGGTGGTTGCTATGGTGTTGCTAGGCAGTTGCTAAGGTGTTATTTGTGGTTACTAGGGTGTTGCTAGGCAGTTGCTAGGGTGTTCTGTGCGGTTGCTATGGTGTTGCTAGGTGGTTGCTAGGGTGTTCTGGGTGGTTGCTATGGTGATGCTAGGCAGTTGCTAGGGTGTTCTTTGTGGTTGCTAGGCTGTTGCTAGGCAGTTGCTAAGGTATTCTGGGTGGTTGCTATGGTGTTGCTAGGTGGTTGCTAGGGTGTTCTGGGTGGTTGCTAGGGTGTTGCTAGTTGGTTGGTAGTGTTCACATATGGTTACTATAAAGTATCCATATTAGCATTTAGCTATTCACAGCTAGCATGTTTAGCATATTGAAAGTCCTGTGTGCTAACATGAGTCAAAAGACCCAACCCCCATCGCGATACAATGTTCTGATGCTGAGATATAGTTGTTAAAAAATGGTTGCTAGGGTACTCTGTTTGGTTGCTAGGGATTGGCTTGAAAGCTGCCAATCATAAAACTCCAAAGGCTGCTTGTCAGTATGAATGATTTAAACCAACCCCCATCTCTATATGTTGTTCTGATGCAGAGATACAAATCTTGCTTAATGGTTGCTAGGGTAGTCTGTTTAGTTGCTAGGGAGTGGCTTGGCAGGTGCCAGTGATGAATCTCCAAAGGCTGCCTGTCAGCCTCTTCAAATGTGGTTAATTACGAGTTTCTGAGAAATCATCACTATTTAGTATTGCACGAGGCCTGCGGCCTCGTGCCTATGGCCTACGGTTGCTAGGGTGCTGTAATTGGTTGCTATGGTGTGAATTTAGAGTTTATGAGTTTAGAGTTTATAAGTTTAAATGAGTAAGTGGCCAGAGTTTATTAATTTAAGAGTTTAGTAGTTCATGAGAGTTTATAAGAGTATGAGTTTATGAATTTTGAGTTTAGAGTTTATAAGTTTAAATGAGTCTAAGAGTTCAGGTTTAGAGTTTATTAATTTATTTTGAGTTTAAGAGTTTAAGATTAGATAGATAAGTGTCATAGATAGATGAGTTCATTAGTTTAAATGAGTCTCAATGGCTCATATAGTGTATAGAATGACAGTTAGATTGAGTCTGGGGCATCAAGGTATTTAGATTTGAATTTTTGACAGTTGGTCAGTTTGAAATTCTGAAGATTCCACAATGTTAAGTCAATGGGAGTTTTTTCCGACTTTGATCGTCATTTTTAGGAGAACCGTAAGTCCGATCAGTTAGAAAAGATATAGCACACTAAGTCAGAACAGTTTGAGTGTCCGTGCCAAGTTTGGAGTATGTGGAGTTAAAACTCTAGGAGGAGTTAGAGTCGAAAATTTTCCGCTCAGAAAAAGAATAATAATAAGTTTAAATAGGATTTCAGTAAGTTGGCTTTCACAAGCCAACTTAATAAATAACATTGGGGTCTATGGGGAAAATTTGGGGAGCTCCCGCCCCCCAGGGGTGCAACTTTTACCCCATTGTGAGGTATGTTCTTACAGAGCCTGTCAGCCTCTTCAAATGTGGTAAATCGCAGGCTTCTGTGAAATCCGAGCTCAGAGCTATGACTCGTCAAAGTTTGTCGCAATGTTAAGTCTATGGGATTTTTTGGAAATTCGTTCGCCCCTGGGGCGAACATCGTACCCCCGATCGCTTAGAAAAGTCATAGCACACTATTCCCGAATAATCCGCACGTTTTGAGATCTCATTCATGGGTCTGTGACAAAAACTGCGGGAGGAGTAGCGTGCCGAAATTTTTGGCCGACCCAAAAAACACAATAGTAATAGTGTTGCTTTGCAAGCACCACTAACTAGAATGTACATTTCCAGAAGAAAATGTGAAGTGGTGCTTGCAGTGGCAAAACTCACCACCCGGTTGCTAGAGTGTGGTACATTATTGCATATGAGGCAACAAACACGTCTGTACGATGTTCTGATGCTGAGATATAGCTGTTGCAAAATGGTTGCTAGGGTACTCTGTTTGGTTGGTAGGGAGTGGCTCGGCAGCTGCCAATCATGAAACTCCAAAGGCTGCTTGTCAGTATGAATAATATAAACCAAACCCCATCACGTTACAATGTTCTGATGCTGAGATATAGGTCTTGCAAAATTGTTGCTAGGGAACTCTGTTTGGTTGCTAGGGAATGGCTTTGGAGCTGCCAATGATGAAACTCCAAAGGCTGCTTGTCAGTATGAATGATATAAACCAACCCCCATCTCTATATGATGTTCTGATGCAGAGATGTAGGTCTTACAAAATGGTTGCTAGGGTACTCTGTTTGGTTGCTAGGGTGCGGCTTGTCAGCTGCCAATGATGAAATTCCAAAGGTCTCTTGTCACTATGAAAGATATAAACCAACTCCCATTCCTCTGTGACATTCAGAATGGAAGATATGACTATGTGGACTTTGGTTGCTAAGGTTCTCGATAATGGTTGCTAGGGAGGGGCTAGGAAGTGTTGAAGTGATTTGTGATTGTCTGTTTGCTGTCCTGAGTCAAACGAGACTACACTTGTGTGTCTATGACACTTCTATCCAGAGATATCTCTTCGATCTCTTTTAATGGAAGTCTATGGGAGTTGTTGCTAAGGAGCTCTAAATGGTTGCTAGGGTGTGGCTTGATGGCTTCACAATGATCCTGAGAGACTGATTGGCTGTCTGAGTAAAATGAGCCCGCCCCTTTGTCTTTACGACACTGTGATCCAGAGCTATGTTCAATACAAAATCCCTATGCAATTTACCATAGTAGGAAAAACACATGCATTTGATGGGACGTCCTTCACCATAGTAAGTCAATGGGGGAAACTTTGGGCCGCTCCTGCCCCCCAGGGGTGCAACTTTTACCCCATTGTGAGGTATATTCTTACAGAGCCTGCCAGCCTCTTCAAATGTGGCAAATCACACGTTTTTCCGAAATCGTTGTTCGGAGCTATGAGTCGTCAAAGTTTGTCGCAATGTTAAGTCAATGGGATTTTTTGGAAATTCGTTCGCCCCTGGGGCGAACACCGTACCCCCGATCTCTTATAAAAGTGATATGACAATTCTCCTCAATAGGCCGCACGATTCGATGCCTCATTTATGTGTCTCTGACAAAAACTGTGGACGTAGGAGGGCGCCAAAATTTTTCCTGGAATAGTATAATGCTATACTAGAAATTTTGAATGGGAAAAAATTTTGGGGAGCTCCTGCCCCCCAGGGGTGCAACTTTTACACCATTGTGAGGTATTTTCTTAAAGAGCCTGTCAGCCTCTTCAAATGTGGTAAATCGCAGGTTTCTGCGAAATCCTCGCTCAGAGCTATGAGTCGCCAAAATTTGTCGTAATGTTAAGTCAATGGGATTTTTTGGGCCGTTTTTCGCCCCTGGGGCGACCATCGTACCCCCGATTGCTTAGAAAAGTCATAGCACACCATTCCCGAACAGGCCGCACGTTTTGACAACTCATTCATGGGTCTGTGACAAAAACTGCGGGAGGAGTAGCGTGCCGAAATTTTGTCCGGAAGAATAATAATAATAACTAGAATGTACATTTCCAGAAGAAAATGTGAAGTGGTGCTTGCAGTGGCAAAACTCACCACCCGGTTGCTAGAGTGTGGTACAGAATTCTATACAAGCCAACAACCATGCCTGTGCGATATTCTGGTGCTGAGATATGGCGTATTCATGTGTTTGTAGGGTTGCTAGGGTACCCTATGTGGTTGCTATGTTGTGATTATACAATGTATTACATGATATTTAAAGACTAGTCGACAGCCTAAGTAAAAAAAAGGCAAACTCCATGTTTCTTCTATTTTCTGGAGCTGAGATATGGCTTGATTATGTTGTTTTATGGTTGCTAGGCTGCCCTAAGTGGTTGCTAGGGCACGAATATGAAGTTATTATGTCAAAATTTGTTGGCGGCATGATAGGCCGAGTCAAAAGAGCTCAACCCCAAGTCTCTGTGACCTTCTGGTGAAAAGATATGTTCTCACAAACTTTCTGCCAATGTTAAGTCTATGGGAATTTTTTCATTCAATTTATCTCCCGCCCGGCGGACATCGTACAACCGATCACTTAGAAAAGTCATAGCACACCTCTCCTAAATAAACCGGTCGATTTGACACCTCATTCAAGGGTCTATGACAAAAAATGCGGGAGGAGTAGCGTGCCAAAGTTTTGTCTAGGAGAATAGTAATCACAACACTAGAATGTACATTTCCAGAAGAAAATGTGAAGTGGTGCTTGCAGTGGCAAAACTCACCACCCGGTTGCTAGGGTGTTCTGGGTGGTTGCTACGGTGTTCTGGTTGGTTGCTTGGTGGTTGTTAGTTGGTTGCTAGGGTGTTCTGGGGTATTGCTAGGGTGTTGCTAGGGTGTTCTGGGTGGTTGCTAGGCTGTTGCTAGGCCGTTGCTAGGGTGTCTGGGTGGTTGCTAGGGTGTTGCTAGGTGGTTGCTAGGGTGTTCTGGGTGGTTGCTAGGGTGTTGCTAGGTGGTTGCTAGGGTTTTCTGGGTCGTTGCTAGGGTGTTGCTAGGTGGTTGCTAGGGTGTTCTGGATGGTTGCTAGGGTGTTGCTAGGCAGTTGCAAGTGTGTTCTGGGTGGTTGCTAGGGTGTTACTAGGTGGTTGCTAGGGTGTTCTTGATAGTTGCTAGGGTGTTGCTAGGCGGTTGCTAGGGTGTTCTGGATAGTTGCTAGGCAGTTGCTAGGGTGTTCTGGGTGGTTGCTAGGCGGTTGCTAGGGTGTTCTGGGTGGTTGCTATGGTGTTGCTAGGGTGTTCTGGGTGGTTGCTATGGTGTTGCTAGGTGGTTGCTAGGGTATTCTGGGTGGTTGCTATGGTGTTACTAGGTGGTTGGTAGTGTTCACAGATGGTTACTATAGAGTTTTTATAATGTTCATGGCATGATTTAGCACTTAGCTAATCAATATTAGCATGTAGCTATTCACTGCTAGCATGTGTAGCATGTAGCAAGTCCTCTTTGCTAGCATGAGTAAAAAGAGCCAACCCCCATCTCTATATGATGTTTTGATGCAGAGATATAGGTCTTGCAAAACAGTTGCTAGGGTACTCTATTTGGTTGCTAGGGAGTGGCTTGGCAGCTGCCAATCATGAAGCTCTAAAGTCAATGTGAATATATAAACCAACCCCCATCTCTATACGATGTTTTGATGCAGAGATATAGGTCTTGAAAATGGTTGCTAGGGTACTCTTTTTGGTTGCTAGGGAGTGGCTTGGCAGCTGCCAATCATTAATCTCCAAAGGCTGCTTGTCAGTATGAATGATATAAACCAACTCCCATGCCTGTATGACATTCAGAATGGAAGATATCCCTCTTTGGATTTTGGTTGCTAAGGTGCTTGACAATGGTTGCTAGGGCAAGACCAGTAAGTGTTGAGGTGATTCAGGATTGGCTGTTTGCTGGCCCGAGTCAAACGAGCCCACCCTCATGTTTCTATGACACTTATATCCTGAGATATCCCTTTGATCTCTTTTAATGGAAGTCTATGGAACTTGTTGCTAAGGAGCTCTAAATGGTTGCTAGGGCATGGCTTGATAGCTTCAGATTGATCCTGAGAGACTGATTGGCCGTCTGAGTAAAATGAGCCCGCCCCCTTGTCTCTATGACACTGTGATCCAGAGTTATGTTCAATACAAAATCCCTATGCAATTTACCATAGTAGGAAAAACACATGCATTTGATGGGACGTCCTTCACCATAGTAAGTCAATGGGGAAATTTTGGGCAGCCCCTGCCCCCCAGGGGTGCAACTTTTACCCCATTGTGAGGTATATTCTTACAGAGCCTGCCAGCCTCTTCAAATGTGGTAAATTACACGTTTCTGCGACACCCTCGTTTGTAGCTATGAGTCGTCAAAGTTTTTCGCAATGTTAAGTCAATGGGCCTTTTTTTGGCCGGTTTTTCGCCCCTGGGGCGAACATCGTACCCCCGATCTCTTAGAAAAGTCATAGCACACCTCTCCTAAATGAGCCGGTCGATTTGACACCTTACCCATGGGTCTGTGACAAAAGCTGCGGGAGGAGTAGCGTGCCAAAAAAGTGCACGGAAGTTAAAAAAAAATAATAAGTATGGAGGATAACAATAGTGTTGCTTTGCAAGCACCACTAACTAGAATGTACATTTCCAGAAGAAAATGTGAAGTGGTGCTTGCAGTGGCAAAACTCACCACCCGGTTGCTGGGGTGTTCTGGGTGGTTGCTAGGGTGTTGCTAGGTGGTTGCTAGGGTGTTTCTAGGGTGTTCTGGGTGGTTGCTAGGGTGTTGCTAGGGTGTTGCTAGGTGGTTGCTAGGGTGTTCTGAGTGGTTGCTAGGTGGTTGCTATGGTGTTATGGGTGGTTGCTAGGTGTTTGCTAGGGTGTTGCTAGGTGGTTGCTAGGGTGTTCTGAGTGGTTGCTAGGGTGTTGCTAAGGTGTTCTGGATGGTTGCTAGGCGGTTGCTAGGCGGTTGCTATTGTGTTCTGGGTGGTTGCTAGGGTGTTGCTAGGTGGTTGCTAGGGTGTTCTGGGTGGTTGCTAGGGTGTTGCTAGGCAGTTGCTAGGGTGTTCTGGATGGTTGCTAGGGTGTTGCTAGGCAGTTGCTAGGGTGTTCTCGGTGGTTGCTATGGTCTCGCTAGGCGGTTTCTAGGGTTTTCTGGGTGGTTGCTAGGGTGTTGCTAGGGTGTTCTGGGTGGTTGCTATGGTGTTGCTAGGTGGTTGGTAGTGTTCACAGATGGTTATTATAGAGTTTTTATAATGTTCATGGCATGATTTAGCATTAAGCTAATCAATATTAGCATGTAGCTATTCACTGCTAGCATGTGTAGCATGTAGCAAGTCCTGTTTGCTAGCAGGAGTAAAAAGATCCAACCCCCATCTCTATACGATGTTTTGATTCAGAGATACATGTCTTGCAAAACGGTTGCTAGGGTAATCTGTTTGGTTGCTAGGGAGTGGCTTGGAAGCTGCCAATCATGAAGCTCCAAAGTCAATGTGAATGTATAAACCAACCCATTTCTCTATACAATGTTTTGATGCAGAGATATAGGTCTCACAAAATGGTTGCTAGGGTACTCTGTTTGGTTGCTAGGGAGTGGCTTGGCAGCTGCCAATCATGAAACACCAAAGGCTGCTTGTCAGTATAAATGATATAAACCAACTTCCATGCCTGTATGACATTCAGAATGGAAGATATTCCTCTTTGGATTTTGGTTGCTAAGGTGCTTGACATTGGTTGCTAGGGCGTGACCAGTAAGTGTAGAGGTGAATCAGGATTGGCTGTTTGCTGGCCCGAGTCAAACGAGCCCACCCTCATGTTTCTATGACACTTATATCCTGAGATATCCCTTTCATCTTTTTCAATGGAAGTCTATGGGAGTTGTTGCTAAGGAGTGCTAAATGGTTGCTAGGGCGTGGCTTAATAGCTTCACAATGATCCTGAGAGACTGATTGGCTGTCTGAGTAAAATGAGCCCGCCCCTTTGTCTCTACGACACTGTGATCCAGAGCTATGTTCAATACAAAATCCCTATGCAATTTACCATAGTAGGAAAAACACATGCATTTGATGGGACGTCCTTCACCATAGTAAGTCAATGGGGGACAATTTGGGCCGCTCCTGCCCCCCAGGGGTGCAACTTTTACCCCATTTTGAGGTATATTCTTACAGAGCCTGCCAGCCTCTTCAAATGTGGCAAATCAAAAGTTTTTCCAAAATCGTTGTTCGGAGCTATGAGTCGTCAAAGTTTGTCGCAATGTTAAGTTAATGGGATTTTTTGGAAATTCGTTCGCCCCTGGGGCGAACACCGTACATCCGATCTCTTAAAAAAGTGATATGACAATTCTCCTCAATAGGCCGCACAATTTTATGCCTCATTTATGTGTCTGTGACAAAAACTGTGGACGTAGGAGTGCGCCAAACTTTTTCCTGGAATAGTATAATGCTATACTAGAAATTTTGAATGGGAAAAATTTTTGGGGAGCTCCTGCCCCCCAGGGGTGCAACTTTTACCCCATTGTGAGGTATTTTCTTAAAGAGCCTGTCAGCCTCTTCAAATGTGGTAAATCGCAGGTTTCTGCGAAATCCTCGTTTCGAGCTATGACTCGTCAAAGTTTTTCGCAATGTTAAGTCTATGGGATTTTTTTTGGCCGTTTTTCGCCCCTGGGGCGACCATCGTACCCCCGATCGCTTAGAAAAGTCATAGCACACCTCTCCTAAATGAGCCGCTCGATTTGACGCCTCACCCATGGGTCTGTGACAAAAACTGCGGGAGGAGTAGCGTGCCAAAAAACGCACGGAAGTTGAAAAAAAAAAAAAAAAAAAATAATAAACCATTGGGGTCAATGGGGAAAATTCGGGCAGCTCCTGTCCCCCAGGGGTGAAACTTTTACCCCATTGTGATGTATTTTCTTAAAGAGCCTGTCAGCCTCTTCAAATGTGGTAAATCGCAGGCTTCTGTGAAATTCTCGCTCGGAGCTATGACTCGTCAAAGTTTGTCGCAATGTTAAGTCTATGGGATTTTTTGGAAATTCGTTCGCCCCTGGGGCGAACACCGTACCCCCGATCGCTTAGAAAAGTCATAGCACACCATTCCCGAATAATTCGCACGTTTTGAGACCTCATTCATGGGTCTGTGACAAAAACTGCGGGAGGAGTAGCGTGCCGAAATTTTTGGCCGACTCACCAAACACAATAGTAATAGTGTTGCTTTGCAAGCACCACTAACTAGAATGTACATTTCCAGAAGAAAATGTGAAGTGGTGCTTGCAGTGGCAAAACTCACCACCCGGTTGCTAGGGTGTTCTGGGTGGTTGCTACGGTGTTCTGGTTGGTTGCTTGGTGGTTGTTAGTTGGTTGCTAGGGTGTTCTGGGGTATTGCTAGGGTGTTGCTAGGGTGTTCTGGGTGGTTGCTAGGCTGTTGCTAGGCCGTTGCTAGGGTGTCTGGGTGGTTGCTAGGGTGTTGCTAGGTGGTTGCTAGGGTGTTCTGGGTGGTTGCTAGGGTGTTGCTAGGTGGTTGCTAGGGTTTTCTGGGTCGTTGCTAGGGTGTTGCTAGGTGGTTGCTAGGGTGTTCTGGATGGTTGCTAGGGTGTTGCTAGGCAGTTGCAAGTGTGTTCTGGGTGGTTGCTAGGGTGTTACTAGGTGGTTGCTAGGGTGTTCTTGATAGTTGCTAGGGTGTTGCTAGGCGGTTGCTAGGGTGTTCTGGATAGTTGCTAGGCGGTTGCTAGGGTGTTCTGGGTGGTTGCTAGGCGGTTGCTAGGGTGTTCTGGGTGGTTGCTATGGTGTTGCTAGGGTGTTCTGGGTGGTTGCTATGGTGTTGCTAGGTGGTTGCTAGGGTATTCTGGGTGGTTGCTATGGTGTTACTAGGTGGTTGGTAGTGTTCACAGATGGTTACTATAGAGTTTTTATAATGTTCATGGCATGATTTAGCACTTAGCTAATCAATATTAGCATGTAGCTATTCACTGCTAGCATGTGTAGCATGTAGCAAGTCCTCTTTGCTAGCATGAGTAAAAAGAGCCAACCCCCATCTCTATATGATGTTTTGATGCAGAGATATAGGTCTTGCAAAACAGTTGCTAGGGTACTCTATTTGGTTGCTAGGGAGTGGCTTGGCAGCTGCCAATCATGAAGCTCTAAAGTCAATGTGAATATATAAACCAACCCCCATCTCTATACGATGTTTTGATGCAGAGATATAGGTCTTGAAAATGGTTGCTAGGGTACTCTTTTTGGTTGCTAGGGAGTGGCTTGGCAGCTGCCAATCATTAATCTCCAAAGGCTGCTTGTCAGTATGAATGATATAAACCAACTCCCATGCCTGTATGACATTCAGAATGGAAGATATCCCTCTTTGGATTTTGGTTGCTAAGGTGCTTGACAATGGTTGCTAGGGCAAGACCAGTAAGTGTTGAGGTGATTCAGGATTGGCTGTTTGCTGGCCCGAGTCAAACGAGCCCACCCTCATGTTTCTATGACACTTATATCCTGAGATATCCCTTTGATCTCTTTTAATGGAAGTCTATGGAACTTGTTGCTAAGGAGCTCTAAATGGTTGCTAGGGCATGGCTTGATAGCTTCAGATTGATCCTGAGAGACTGATTGGCCGTCTGAGTAAAATGAGCCCGCCCCCTTGTCTCTATGACACTGTGATCCAGAGTTATGTTCAATACAAAATCCCTATGCAATTTACCATAGTAGGAAAAACACATGCATTTGATGGGACGTCCTTCACCATAGTAAGTCAATGGGGAAATTTTGGGCAGCCCCTGCCCCCCAGGGGTGCAACTTTTACCCCATTGTGAGGTATATTCTTACAGAGCCTGCCAGCCTCTTCAAATGTGGTAAATTACACGTTTCTGCGACACCCTCGTTTGTAGCTATGAGTCGTCAAAGTTTTTCGCAATGTTAAGTCAATGGGCCTTTTTTTGGCCGGTTTTTCGCCCCTGGGGCGAACATCGTACCCCCGATCTCTTAGAAAAGTCATAGCACACCTCTCCTAAATGAGCCGGTCGATTTGACACCTTACCCATGGGTCTGTGACAAAAGCTGCGGGAGGAGTAGCGTGCCAAAAAAGTGCACGGAAGTTAAAAAAAAATAATAAGTATGGAGGATAACAATAGTGTTGCTTTGCAAGCACCACTAACTAGAATGTACATTTCCAGAAGAAAATGTGAAGTGGTGCTTGCAGTGGCAAAACTCACCACCCGGTTGCTAGGGTGTTCTGGGTGGTTGCTAGGGTGTTTCTAGGTGGTTGCTAGGGTGTTTCTAGGGTGTTTTGAGTGGTTGCTAGGGTGTTGCTAGGTGGTTGCTAGGCAGTTGCACGGGTGTTCTGGGTGGTTGCTAGGGTGTTGCTAGTTGGTTGCTAGCGTGTTCTGAGCGGTTGCTAGGTGGTTGCTAGGGTGTTCTGGGTGGTTGCTAGGGTGTTGCTAGGTGGTTACTAGGGTGTTCTGAGTGGTTGCTATGTGGTTGCTAAGTGGTTGCTATGGTGTTCTGAGTGGTTGCTAGGTGGTTGCTAGGGTGTTGCTAAGGTGTTCTGAGTGGTTGCTATGCAGTTGCTAACTGGTTGCTAGGGTGTTGCTAGGGTGTTCTGAGTGGTTGCTAGGTTGTTGGTAGGGTGTTCTGGGTGGTTGCTATGGTGTTGCTAGGTGGTTGCTAGGGTGTTCTGGGTGGATGCTAGGTGGTTGCTAGGGTGTTCTAGGTGGTTGCTAGGCGGTTGCTATGGTTTTCTGCATGGTTGCTATGGTGTTGCTAGGTGGTTGCTAGGGTATTCTGGGTGGTTGCTATGGTATTCTGGGTGGTTGCTATGGTGTTACTAGGTGGTTGTGAGTGTTCACAGATGGTTACTATAGAGTTGTTATAATGTTCATGGCATGATTTTGCACTTAGCTAATCAATATTAGCATGTAGCTATTCACTGCTAGCATGTGTAACATGTAGCAAGTCCTGTTTGCTAGCATGAGTAAAAAGATCCAACCCCCATCTCTATACGATGTTTTGATGCAGAGATGTAGGTCTTACAAAATGGTTGCTAGGGTAATCTGTTTGGTTGCTAGGGAGTGGCTTGTCAGCTGCCAATCATGAAGCTCCAAAGTCAATGTGAATTCATAAACCAACCCCCATCTCTATACGATGTTTTGATACAGAGTTATAGGTCTTGCAAAATGGTTGCTAGGGTACTCTGTTTGGTTGCTAGGGAGTGGCTTGGCAGCTGCCAATCATGAAACACCAAAGGCTGCTGGTCAGTATGAATTATATAAACCAACTCCCATGCCTGTATGACATTCAGAATGGAAGATATCCCTTTTTGGATTTTGGTTGCTAAGGTGCTAGACAATGGTTGCTAGGGCGTGACCAGTAAGTGTAGAGGTGATTCAGGATTGGCTGTTTGCTGGCCCGAGTCAAACAAGCCCATCCTCATGTTTCTATGACACTTATATCCTGAGATATCCCTTTCATCTTTTTTAATGGAAGTCTATGGGGTTGTTGCTAAGGTGTGGTAAATGGTTGCTAGGGCGTGGCTTAATAGCTTCACAATGATCCTGAGAGACTGATTGGTCGTCTGAGTAAAATGAGCCCGCCCCTTTGTCTCTACGACACTGTGATCCAGAGCTATGTCCAATACAAAATCCCTATGCAATTTACCATAGTAGGAAAAACACATGCATTTGATGGGACGTCCTTCACCATAGTAAGTCAATGGGGGAAACTTTGGGCCCCTCCTGCCCCCCAGGGGTGCAACTTTTTCCCCATTGTGAGGTATATTCTTAAAGAGCCTGCCAGCCTCTTCAAATGTGGCAAATCACACGTTTTTCCGAAATCGTTGTTGGGAGCTATGAGTCGTCAAAGTTTGTCGCAATGTTAAGTCTATGGGATTTTTTGGAAATTCGTTCGCCCCTGGGGCGGACACCGTACCCCCGATCTCTTATAAAAGTGATATGACAATTCTCCTCAATAGGCCGCACGATTCGATGCCTCATATATGTGTCTGTGACAAAAACTGTGGACGTAGGAGGGCGCCAAAATTTTTCCTGGAATAGTATAATGCTATACTAGAAATTTTGAATGGGAAAAAATTTTGGGGAGCTCCTGCCCCCCAGGGGTGCAACTTTTACACCATTGTGAGGTATTTTCTTAAAGAGCCTGTCAGCCTCTTCAAATGTGGTAAATCGCAGGTTTCTGCGAAATCCTCGCTCAGAGTTATGAGTCGCCAAAATTTGTCGTAATGTTAAGTCTATGGGATTTTTTGGGCCGTTTTTCGCCCCTGGGGCGACCATCGTACCCCCGATTGCTTAGAAAAGTCATAGCACACCATTCCCGAACAGGCCGCACGTTTTGACAACTCATTCATGGGTCTGTGACAAAAACTGCGGGAGGAGTAGCGTGCCGAAATTTTGTCCGGAAGAATAATAAAAATAATAAATAACATTGGGGTCTATGGGGAAAATTTGGGGAGCTCCCGCCCCCCAGGGGTGCAACTTTTACCCCATTGTGAGGTATGTTCTTACAGAGCCTGTCAGCCTCTTCAAATGTGGTAAATCGCAGGCTTCTGTGAAATCCGAGCTCAGAGCTATGACTCGTCAAAGTTTGTCGCAATGTTAAGTCTATGGGATTTTTTGGAAATTCGTTCGCCCCTGGGGCGAACATCGTACCCCCGATCGCTTAGAAAAGTCATAGCACACTATTCCCGAATAATCCGCACGTTTTGAGATCTCATTCATGGGTCTGTGACAAAAACTGCGGGAGGAGTAGCGTGCCGAAATTTTTGGCCGACCCAAAAAACACAATAGTAATAGTGTTGCTTTGCAAGCACCACTAACTAGAATGTACATTTCCAGAAGAAAATGTGAAGTGGTGCTTGCAGTGGCAAAACTCACCACCCGGTTGCTAGAGTGTGGTACATTATTGCATATGAGGCAACAAACACGTCTGTACGATGTTCTGATGCTGAGATATAGCTGTTGCAAAATGGTTGCTAGGGTACTCTGTTTGGTTGGTAGGGAGTGGCTCGGCAGCTGCCAATCATGAAACTCCAAAGGCTGCTTGTCAGTATGAATAATATAAACCAAACCCCATCACGTTACAATGTTCTGATGCTGAGATATAGGTCTTGCAAAATTGTTGCTAGGGAACTCTGTTTGGTTGCTAGGGAATGGCTTTGGAGCTGCCAATGATGAAACTCCAAAGGCTGCTTGTCAGTATGAATGATATAAACCAACCCCCATCTCTATATGATGTTCTGATGCAGAGATGTAGGTCTTACAAAATGGTTGCTAGGGTACTCTGTTTGGTTGCTAGGGTGCGGCTTGTCAGCTGCCAATGATGAAATTCCAAAGGTCTCTTGTCACTATGAAAGATATAAACCAACTCCCATTCCTCTGTGACATTCAGAATGGAAGATATGACTATGTGGACTTTGGTTGCTAAGGTTCTCGATAATGGTTGCTAGGGAGGGGCTAGGAAGTGTTGAAGTGATTTGTGATTGTCTGTTTGCTGTCCTGAGTCAAACGAGACTACACTTGTGTGTCTATGACACTTCTATCCAGAGATATCTCTTCGATCTCTTTTAATGGAAGTCTATGGGAGTTGTTGCTAAGGAGCTCTAAATGGTTGCTAGGGTGTGGCTTGATGGCTTCACAATGATCCTGAGAGACTGATTGGCTGTCTGAGTAAAATGAGCCCGCCCCTTTGTCTTTACGACACTGTGATCCAGAGCTATGTTCAATACAAAATCCCTATGCAATTTACCATAGTAGGAAAAACACATGCATTTGATGGGACGTCCTTCACCATAGTAAGTCAATGGGGGAAACTTTGGGCCGCTCCTGCCCCCCAGGGGTGCAACTTTTACCCCATTGTGAGGTATATTCTTACAGAGCCTGCCAGCCTCTTCAAATGTGGCAAATCACACGTTTTTCCGAAATCGTTGTTCGGAGCTATGAGTCGTCAAAGTTTGTCGCAATGTTAAGTCAATGGGATTTTTTGGAAATTCGTTCGCCCCTGGGGCGAACACCGTACCCCCGATCTCTTATAAAAGTGATATGACAATTCTCCTCAATAGGCCGCACGATTCGATGCCTCATTTATGTGTCTCTGACAAAAACTGTGGACGTAGGAGGGCGCCAAAATTTTTCCTGGAATAGTATAATGCTATACTAGAAATTTTGAATGGGAAAAAATTTTGGGGAGCTCCTGCCCCCCAGGGGTGCAACTTTTACACCATTGTGAGGTATTTTCTTAAAGAGCCTGTCAGCCTCTTCAAATGTGGTAAATCGCAGGTTTCTGCGAAATCCTCGCTCAGAGCTATGAGTCGCCAAAATTTGTCGTAATGTTAAGTCAATGGGATTTTTTGGGCCGTTTTTCGCCCCTGGGGCGACCATCGTACCCCCGATTGCTTAGAAAAGTCATAGCACACCATTCCCGAACAGGCCGCACGTTTTGACAACTCATTCATGGGTCTGTGACAAAAACTGCGGGAGGAGTAGCGTGCCGAAATTTTGTCCGGAAGAATAATAATAATAACTAGAATGTACATTTCCAGAAGAAAATGTGAAGTGGTGCTTGCAGTGGCAAAACTCACCACCCGGTTGCTAGGGTGTTCTGGGTGGTTGCTAGGGTGTTGCTAGGTGGTTGCTAGGGTGTTCTGGGTGGTTGCTAGGGTGTTGCTAGGTGGTTGCTAGGGTGTTTCTAGGGTGTTCTGGGTGGTTGCTAGGGTTTTGCTAGGTGGTTGCTATGTTGTTGCTAGGGTGTTCTAGGTGGTTGCTAGGTGGTTGCAATGGTGTTATGGGTGGTTGCTAGGTGGTTGCTAGCGTGTTGATAGGTGGTTGCTAGGATGTTCTGAGTGGTTGCTAGGGTGTTGCTAAGGTGTTCTGGATGGTTGCTAGGTGGTTGCTAGGTGGTTGCTATGGTGTTCTGGGTGGTTTCTAGGGTGTTGCTAGGTGGTTGCTAGGGTGTTCTGGGTGGTTGCTAGGGTGTTGCTAGGTGGTTGCTAGGGTGTCTAGGTGGTTGCTAGGGTGTTGCTAGGTGGTTGCTAGGGTGTTGCTAGGCGGTTGCTAGGGCATTCTGGGTGGTTGCTAGGGTGTTGCTATGTGGTTGCTAGGGTGTTCTCGGTGGTTGCTAGGGTGTTGCTAGGCAGTTGCTAGTGTGTTCTGGGTGGTTGCTAGGGTGTTGCTAGGTGGTTGCTAGGGTGTTCTGGATGGTTTCTAGGGTGTTGCTAGGCAGTTGCTAGGGTGTTCTGGGTGGTTGCTATGGTGTTGCTAGGCGGTTGCTAGGGTGTTCTGGGTGGTTGCTAGGCGGTTGCTAGGGTGTTCTGGGTGGTTGCTATGTGGTTGCTAGGCGGTTGCTAGGCGGTTCTGGGTTGTTACTAGGCTGTTGCTAGGGTGTTCTGGCTGGTTGCTATGGTGTTTCTAGGTGGTTGCTAGGGTGTTCTGGCTGGTTGCTATGGTATTCTGGGTGGTTGCTATGGTGTTACTAGGTGGTTGGTAGTGTTCACAGATGGTTACTATAGAGTTTTTATAATGTTAATGGCATGATTTAGCACTTAGCTAATCAATATTAGCATGTAGCTATTCACTGCTAGCATGTGTAGCATGTAGCAAGTCCTGTTTGCTAGCATGAGTAAAAAGATCCAACCCCCATCTCTATACGATGTTTTGATGCAGAGATACAGGTCTTGCAAAACGGTTGCTAGGGTACTCTGTTTGGTTGCTAGGGAGTGGCTTGGCAGCTGCCAATCATGAAGCTCCAAAGTCAATGTGAATGTATAAACCAACCCCCATCTCTATACGATGTTTTGATGCAGAGTTATAGGTCTTGCAAAATGGTTGCTAGGGTACTCTGTTTGGTTGCTAGGGAGTGGCTTGGCAGCTGCCAATCGTGAAACA
Source organism: Cyprinella venusta (assembly GCA_038021265.1). NCBI lineage: Eukaryota > Metazoa > Chordata > Actinopteri > Cypriniformes > Leuciscidae > Cyprinella > Cyprinella venusta. The sequence goes on from CM075863.1 coordinate 9,448,722, forward strand.
CCAAAGGCTGCTTGTCAGTATGAATGATATAAACCAACTCCCATGCCTGTATGACATTCAGAATGGAAGATATCCCTCTTTGGATTTTGGTTGCTAAGGTGCTTGACAATGGTTGCTAGGGCGTGACCAGTAAGTGTTGATGTGATTCAGGATTGGCTGTTTGCTGGACCGAGTCAAACGAGACCACCCTCGTGTTTCTATGACACTTCTAGTTCTATCCGGAGATATTGCTTTGATCTATTTCAATAGTAGTCTATGGGACTTGTTGCTAAGGTGCTCTATATGGTTGCTAGGGCGTGGCTTAATATCTTCACAATGATCCTGAGAGACTGATTGGTCGTCTGAGTAAAATTAGCCCGCCCCCTTGTTTCTATGACACTGTGATCCAGAGCTATGTTCAATACAAAATCCCTATGCCCACGGTTGCTAGGGTGCTGTAATTGGTTGCTATGGTGTGGCTATGAAGATTTTAGGCCATTACTTATTGGCTGCTTGATTAAATAAATCCTCCTAGGGAGAGAGAGGTCTGCCCCACAGCAGGGCTGTCAGGCCCTTTTGTGTCTGTGAGAAAGTGACAGTTGGGATTTGAATTGACTAGGGAGAGAGAGAGAATTTTTGAAAGATCCCCATTGGAAAGACCATGGGACATTTTTGGCCGGTTTATCGTCCGCTGTGCGAACATCGTACACCCGATCTCTTAGAAAAGTCATAGCACACCATTCCCGAACAAGCCGCACGTTTTGACACCACTTTCATGGGTCTGTGACAAAAACTGCGGGAGGAGTAGCACGCCGAAATTTGTACGGAATAAGAAGTTGAAGAAAAATAATAATAAGTATGGAGGATAACAATAGTGTTGCTTTGCAAGCACCACTAACTAGAATGTACATTTCCAGAAGAAAATGTGAAGTGGTGCTTGCAGTGGCAAAACTCACCACCCGGTTGCTAGAGTGTGGTACATATTGCATATGAGCCAACAACCATGTCTGTACGATATTTTGGTGCTGAGATATGGCTTATTCATGTGTTTGTTTGGTTACTAGGGTACTCTATATGGTTGCTATGGTGTGATTATACAGTTTATGATATTATATTTAAAGACTAGTTGACAGTCTAAGTCAAAAAAGTCAAAATCCATGTTTTCTCTGTTTTCTGGAGCTGAGAAATGGCTTGAATATGTTGTTTTATGGTTGCTAGGCTGCCCTAACTGGTTGCTAGGGGCTAAATATGAAGTTATTATGTCACTACTTATTGGCTGCTTGACAGGCCGAATCAAAAAAGCCCAACCCCTAGTCTCTTTGACCTTCTGGTCAAAAGATATGATATAACAAATTTTGTGCCAATGTTAAGTCTATGGGAATTTTTTCGTCTTATTTATCGCCCGCCAGACGAACATCGTACACCAGATCTCTTAGAAAAGTCATAGCACACCTCGCCTCAATGAGCCGGTCGATTTGACACCTCATTCGTGGGTCTACGACAAAAAATGCGAGAGGAGTAGCATGCCAAAGTTTTGTCTAGGAGAATAGTATTCACAACACTAGAATGTACATTTCCAGAAGAAAATGTGAAGTGGTGCTTGCAGTGGCAAAACTCACCACCCGGTTGCTAGAGTGTGGTACATTATTGCATATGAGCCAACAACCATGTCTGTACGATATTTTGGTGCTGAGATATGGCTTATTCATGTGTTTGTTTGGTTACTAGGGTACTCTATATGGTTGCTATGGTGTGATTATACAGTTTATGATATTATATTTAAAGACTAGTTGACAGTCTAAGTCAAAAAAGTCAAAATCCATGTTTCCTCTATTTTCTGGAGCTGAGAAATGGCTTGAATATGTTGTTTTATGGTTGCTAGGCTGCCCTAACTGGTTGCTAGGGGCTAAATATGAAGTTATTATGTCACTACTTATTGGCTGCTTGACAGGCCGAATCAAAAAAGCCCAACCCCTAGTCTCTTTGACCTTCTGGTCAAAAGATATGATCTCACAAATTTTGTGTCAATGTTAAGTCTATGGGACTTTTTTCGGCTGTTTTATCGCCCGCCGGACGAACATCGTACACCCAATCTCTTAGAAAAGTCATAGCACACCTCTCCTTAACGAGCCGGTCGATTTAACACCTCATTCATGGGTCTACGACAAAAAATGTGGGAGGAGTAGCATGCCAAAGTTTTGTCTAGTAGAATAGTAATCACAACACTAGAATGTACATTTCCAGAAGAAAATGTGAAGTGGTGCTTGCAGTGGCAAAACTCACCACCCGGTTGCTAGGGTGTTCGGGGTGGTTGCTAGGGTGTTGCTAGGTGGTTGCTAGGGTGTTTCTAGGGTGTTCTGGGTGGTTGCAAGGGTGTTGCTAGGTGGTTGCTAGGGTGTTCTGAGTGGTTGCTAGGTGGTTGCTATGGTGTTATGGGTGGTTGCTAGGTGGTTGCTATGGTGTTGCTAGGTGGTTGCTAGGGTGTTCTGAGTGGTTGCTAGGGTGTTGCTAAGGTGTTCTGAAAGGTTGATAGGCGGTTGCTAGGCGGTTGCTATGGTGTTTTAAGTGGTTGCTAGGGTGTTGCTAGGCAGTTGCTAGGGTGTTCTGGATGGTTGCTAGGGTGTTGCTAGGCAGTTGCTAGAGTGTTCTGGGTGGTTGCTATGGTGTCGCTAGGCGGTTGCTAGGGTGTTCTGGATGGTTGCTAGGGTGTTGCTAGGGTGTTCTGGGTGGTTGCTATTGTGTTGCTAGGTGGTTGCTAGGGTATTCTGGGTGGTTGCTATGGTGTTACTAGGTGGTTGTTAGTGTTCACAGATGGTTACTATAGAGTTTTTATAATGTTCATGTCGTGATTTAGCACTTAGCTAATCAATTTTAGCATGTAGCTATTCACTGCTAGCATGTGTAGTATGTAGCAAGTCCTGTTTGCTAGCATGAGTAAAAAGAGCCAACCCCCATCTCTATACAATGTTTTTATGCAGAGATATGGGTCTTGAAAACCGGTTGCTAGGGTACTCTGTTTGGTTGCTAGGGAGTGGCTTGTCAGTTGCCAATCATAAAGCTTCAAAGTCAATGTGAATGCATAAACCAACCCCCATCTCTTTACGATGTTTTGATGCAGAGATATAGGGTCTTGAAAACGGTTGCTAGGGTACTCTGTTTGGTTGCTAGGGAGTGGCTTGGCATCTGCCAATCATGAAGCACCAAAGTCAATGTGAATGTATAAATCAACCCCAATCTCTATATGATGTTTTGATGCAGAGATATAGGTCTTGAAAATGGTTGCTAGGGTACCCTGTTTGGTTGCTAGGGAGTGGCTTGGCAGCTGCCAATCATGAAACACCAAAGACTGCTTGTCAGTATGAATGATATAAACCAACTCCCATGCCTGTATGACATTCAGAATGGAATATATCCCTCTTTGGATTTTGGTTGCTAAGGTGCTTGACAATGGTTGCTAGGGCGTGACCAGTAAGTGTTGAGGTGATTCAGGATTTGCTGTTTGCTGGCCCGAGTCAAACGAGCCCACCCTCATGTTTCTATGACACTTATATCCTGAGATATCCCTTTGATCTCTTTTAATGGAAGTCTATGGAACTTGTTGCTAAGGAGCTCTAAATGGTTGCTAGGGCATGGCTTGATAGCTTCAGATTGATCCTGAGAGACTGATTGGCCGTCTGAGTAAAATGAGCCCGCCCCCTTGTCTCTATGACACTGTGATCCAGAGCTATGTTCAATACAAAATCCCTATGCAATTTACCATAGTAGGAAAAACACATGCATTTGATGGGACGTCCTTCACCATAGTAAGTCAATGGGGAAACTTTGGGCAGCCCCTGCCCCCCAGGGGTGCAACTTTTACCCCATTGTGAGGTATATTCTTACAGAGCCTGCCAGCCTCTTCAAATGTGGCAAATTACAAGTTTCTGCGACATCCTCCTTTGTAGCTATGAGTCGTGAAAGTTTTTCACAATGTTAAGTCAATGGGCCTTTTTTTGGCCGGTTTTTCGCCCCTGGGGCGAACATCGTACCCCCGATCTCTTAGAAAAGTCATAGCACACCTCTCCTAAATGAGCCGTTCGATTTGACACCTCACCCATGGGTCTGTGACAAAAGCTGCGGGAGGAGTAGCGTGCCAAAAAAGTGCACGGAAGTTAAAAAAAAATAATAAGTATGGAGGATAACAATAGTGTTGCTTTGCAAGCACCACTAACTAGAATCTACATTTCCAGAAGAAAATGTGAAGTGGTGCTTGCAGTGGCAAAACTCACCACCCGGTTGCTAGGGTGTTCTGGGTGGTTGCTAGGGTGTTGCTAGGTGGTTGCTAGGGTGTTTCTAGGGTGTTCTGGATGGTTGCTATGGTGTTGCTAGGTGGTTGCTAGAGTGTTGCTAGGCGGTTGCTAGGGTATTCTGGGTGGTTGCTAGGGTGTTGCTAGGTGGTTGCTAGGGTGTTCTGGTTGGTTGCTAGGGTGTTGCTAGGCAGTTGTTAGGGTGTTCCAGGTGGTTGCTAGGGTGTTGCTAGGTGGTTGCTAGGGTGTTCTGGATGGTTGCTAGGGTGTTGCTAGGCAGTTGCTAGGGTGTTCTGGGTTTTTGCTAGGTGGTTGCTAGGGTGTTTTGGGTGGTTGCTAGGCGGTTGCTAGGCGTTTCTGGGTGGTTGCTAGGCGGTTGCTAGGGTGTTCTGGGTGGTTGCTAGGGTGTTGCTAGGCAGTTGCTAGGGTGTTCCAGGTGGTTGCTAGGGTGTTGCTAGGCGGTTGCTAGGGTATTCTGGGTGGTTGTTAGGGTGTTGCTAGGTGGTTGCTAGGGTGTTCTGGGTGGTTGCTAGGGTGTTGCTAGGTAGTTGCTAGGGTGTTCCTGGTTGTTGCTAGGGTGTTGCTAGGTTGTTGCTAGGGTGTTCTGGATGGTTGCTAGGGTGTTGCTAGGTAGTTGCTAGGGTGTTCTGGGTGGTTGCTAGGTGGTTGCTAGGGTGTTTTGGGTGGTTGCTAGGCGGTTGCTAGGCGGTTGCTAGGGTGTTGCTAGGGTGTTCTGGGTGGTTGCTAGGGTGTTAATAGTTAGTTGCTAGGGTGCTCTGGGTGGTTGCTAGGTGGTTGCTAGGGTGTTGCTAAGGTGTTCTGGATTGTTGCTAGCGTGTTGCTAGGCGGTTGCTAGGGTGTTGGTAGGTGGTTGCTAGGGTGTTGGTAGGCGGTTGCTAGGGTATTATGGGTGGTTGCTGGGGTGTTGCTAGGCAGTTGCTAGGGTGTTCTGAGTGGTTGCTAGGGTGTTGCTAGGTGGTTGCTAGGGTGTTCTGGATGGTTGTTATGGTGTTGCTAGGGTGTTCTGGATGGTTGCTATGGTGTTGATAGGCGGTTGCTAGGGTGTTCTGGGTGGTTGCTAGGCGGTTGCTAGTCGGTTGCTAGGGTGTTCTGGGTGGTTGCTAGGCAGTTGCTAGGGTGTTCTGGGTGGTTGCTAGGCGGTTGCTAGGTGGTTGCTAGGGTATTCTGGGTGGTTGCTATGGTGTTACTAGATGGTTGGTAGTGTTCACAGATGGTTACTATAGAGTTTTTATAATGTTCATGGCATTATTTAGCACTTAGCTAATCAATATTAGCATGTAGCTATTCACTGCTAGCATGTGTAGCATGAAGCAAGTCCTGTTTGCTAGAATGAGTAAAAAGATCCAACCCCCATCTCTATACGATGTTTTGATGCAGAGATATAGGTCTTGCAAAACGGTTGCTAGGGTACTCTGTTTGGTTGCTAGGGAGTGGCTTGGCAGTTGCCAATCATGAAGCTTCAAAGTCAATGTGAATGCATAAACCAACCCCCATCTCTTTACGATGTATTGATGCAGAGATATAGGTCTTGAAAAATGGTTGCTAGGGTACTCTGTTTGGTTGCTAGGGAGTGGCTTGGCAGCTGCCAATCATGAATGTCCAAAGGGTGCTTGTCAGTATGAATGATATAAACCAACTCCCATGCCTGTATGACATCCAGAATGGAAGATATCCCTCTTTGGATTTTGGTTGTTAGGTGCTCAATAATGGTTGCTAGGGCGTTGCCAGTAAGTGTAGAGGTGATTCAGGATTGGCTGTTTGCTGGCCCGAGTCAAACGAGCCCACCCTCATGTTTCTATGACACTTATATCCTGAGATATCCCTTTCATCTTTTTTAATGGAAGTCTATGGGAGTTGTTGCTAAGGTGTGCTAAATGGTTGCTAGGGCGTGGCTTAATAGCTTCACAATGATCCTGAGAGACTGATTGGCCATCTGAGTAAAATGAGCCCGCCCCCTTGATTTTGTATTGAACATAGCTCTGGATCACAGTGTCATCTCTATGACACTGTGATCCAGAGCTATGTTCAATACAAAATCCCTATGCCCACGGTTGCTAGGGTGCTGTAATTGGTTGCTATGGTGTGGCTATGAAGATTTTAGGCCATTACTTATTGGCTTCTTGATTAAATAAATCCTCCTAGGGAGAGAGAGAGGTCTGCCCTACAGCAGGGCAGTCAGGCCCTTTTGTGTCTGTGAGAAAATGACAGTTGGGATTTGAATTGACTAGGGAGAGAGAGAGAGAATTTTTGATAGATCCCCATTGGAAAGACGATGGGACTTTTTTGGCCGGTTTATCGTCCGCTGTGCGAACATCGTACACCCGATCTCTTAGAAAAGTCATAGCACACCTCTCCTAAATGAGCCGGTCGATTTGACGCCTCACCCATGGGTCTGTGACAAAAGCTGCGGGAGGAGTAGCGTGCCAAAAAGTGTCCAGAATAAAAAGAATAATAATAAGTATGGAGGATAACAATAGTGTTGCTTTGCAAGCACCACTAACTAGAATGTACATTTCCAGAAGAAAATGTGAAGTGGTGCTTGCAGTGGCAAAACTCACCACCCGGTTGCTAGGGTGTTTTGGGTGGTTGCTAGGGTGTTGCTAGGTGGTTGCTAGGGTGTTCTGGGTGGTTGCTAGGGTGTTACTAAGTGGTTGCTAGGGTGTTGCTAGTCGGTTGCTAGGGTGTTCGGGGTGGTTGCTAAGGTGTTGCTAGGTGGTTGCTAGGGTGTTCTGGGTGGTTGCTATGGTGTTGCTAGGCAGTTGCTAGGGTGTTATAGGTGGTTGCTAGGGTGTTGCTAGGTGGTTGCTAGGGTGTTCTGGATAGTTGCTAGGGTGTTGCTAGGTGGTTGCTAGGGTGTTCTGGGCTGTTGCTATGGTGTTGCTAGGCGGTTGCTAGGGTGTTCCGGGTGGTTGCTAGGGTGTTGCTAGGGTGTTCTGGGTGGTTGCTAGGGTGTTGCTAGGCAGTTGCTAGGGTGTTCAAGGTGGTTGCTAGGGTGTTGCTAGGTGGTTGCTAGGGTGTTCTGGATAGTTGCTAGGGTGTTGCTAGGTGGTTGCTAGGGTGTTCTGGGTGGTTGCTATGGTGTTGCTAGGCGGTTGCTAGGGTATTCTGGGTGGTTGCTATGGTATTCTGGGTGGTTGCTATGGTGTTACTAGGTGGTTGTTAGTGTTCACAGATGGTTACTATAGAGTTTTTATAATGTTCATGGCATGATTTAGCACTTAGCTAATCAATATTAGCATGTAGCTATTCACTGCTAGCATGTGTAGCATGTAGCAAGTCCTGTTTGCTAGCATGAGTAAAAAGATCCAACCCCCATTTCTATCCGATGTTTTGATGCAGAGATATAGGTATTGCAAAACGGTTGCTAGGGTAATTTGTTTGGTTGCTAGGGAGTGGCTTGGCAGCTGCCAATCATGAAGCTCCAAAATCAATGTGAATGTATAAACCAATCCCCATCTCTATACGATGTTTTGATGCAGAGTTATAGGTCTTGCAAAATGGTTGCTAGGGTACTCTGTTTGGTTGCTAGGGAGTGGCTTGGCAGCTGCCAATCGTGAAACACCAAAGGCTGCTTGTCAGTATGAATGATATAAACCAACCCCCGTGCCTGTATGACATTCAGAATGGAAGATATCTCTCTTTGGATTTTGGTTGCTAAGGTGCTTGACAATGGTTGCTAGGGCGTGACCAGTAAGTGTTGAGGTGATTCAGGATTGGCTGTTTGCTGGCCCGAGTCAAACGAGACCACCCTCGTGTTTCTATGACACTTATATCCGGAGAAATCGCTTTGATCTATTTCAATAGAAGTCTATGGGACTTGTTGCTAAGGTGCTCTATATGGTTGCTAGGGCGTGGCTTAATAGCTTCACAATGATCCTGAGAGACTGATTGGTCGTCGGAGTAAAATGAGCCCGCCCCTTTGTCTCTACGACACTGTGATCCAGAGCTATGTTCAATACAAAATCCCTATGCAATTTATCATAGTAGGAAAAACACATGCATTTGATGGGACGTCCTTCACCATAGTAAGTCAATGGGGGAAACTTTGGGCCGCTCCTGCCCCCCAGGGGTGCAACTTTTACCCCATTGTGAGGTATATTCTTACAGAGCCTGGCAGCCTCTTCAAATGTGGCAAATCACACGTTTTTCCGAAATCGTTGTTCGGAGCTATGAGTCGTCAAAGTTTGTCGCAATGTTAAGTCTATGGGATTTTTTGGAAATTCGTTCGCCCCTGGGGCGAACACCGTACCCCCGATCTCTTATAAAAGTGATATGACAATTCTCCTCAATAGGCCGCACGAATCGATGCCTCATTTATGTGTCTGTGACAAAAACTGTGGACGTAGGAGTGCTCCAAACTTTTTCCTGGAATAGTATAATGCTATACTAGAAATTTTGAATAGGAAAAATTTTTGGGGAGCTCCTGCCCCCCAGGGGTGCAACTTTTACCCCATTGTGAGGTATTTTCTTAAAGAGCCTGTCAGCCTCTTCAAATGTGGTAAATCGCAGGTTTCTGCGACATCCTCGCTCAGAGCTAGGAGTCGGCAAAAAATGTCGTAATGTTAAGTCAATGGGATTTTTAGGCCGCTTTTTCGCCCCTAGGGCGACCATCGTACCCCCGATCCCTTATAAAAGTCATAGCACACCATTCCCGAACAGGCCGCACGTTTTGACAACTCATTCATGGGTCTGTGACAAAAACTGCGGGAGGAGTAGCGCGCCGAAAAAGGTGACCAGAACAATAAGAATAAGAATAAGAATAATAAATAACATTGGGGTCTATGGGGAAAATTTGGGGAGCTCCTGCCCCCCAGGGGTGCAACTTTTACCCCATTGTGAGGTATGTTCGTACAGAGCCTGTCAGCCTCTTCAAATGTGGTAAATCACAGGCTTCTGTGAAATCCGAGCTCAGAGCTATGACTCGTCAAAGTTTGTCGCAATGTTAAGTCTATGGGATTTTTTGGAAATTCGTTCGCCCCTGGGGCGAACATCGTACCCCCGATCGCTTAGAAAAGTCATAGCACACCATTCCCGAATAATCCGCACGTTTTGAGACCTCATTCATGGGTCTGTGACAAAAACTGCGGGAGGAGTAGCGTGCCGAAATTTTTGGCCGACTCAAAAAACACAATAGTAATAGTGTTGCTTTGCAAGCACCACTAACTAGAATGTACATTTCCAGAAGAAAATGTGAAGTGGTGCTTGCAGTGGCAAAACTCACCACCCGGTTGCTAGGGTGTTCTGGGTGGTTGCTACGGTGTTCTGGTTGGTTGCTTGGTGGTTGTTAGTTGGTTGCTAGGGTGTTCTGGGGTATTGCTAGGGTGTTGCTAGGGTGTTCTGGGTGGTTGCTAGGCTGTTGCTAGGCCGTTGCTAGGGTGTCTGGGTGGTTGCTAGGGTGTTGCTAGGTGGTTGCTAGGGTGTTCTGGGTGGTTGCTAGGGTGTTGCTAGGTGGTTGCTAGGGTTTTCTGGGTCGTTGCTAGGGTGTTGCTAGGTGGTTGCTAGGGTGTTCTGGATGGTTGCTAGGGTGTTGCTAGGCAGTTGCAAGTGTGTTCTGGGTGGTTGCTAGGGTGTTACTAGGTGGTTGCTAGGGTGTTCTTGATAGTTGCTAGGGTGTTGCTAGGCGGTTGCTAGGGTGTTCTGGATAGTTGCTAGGCGGTTGCTAGGGTGTTCTGGGTGGTTGCTAGGCGGTTGCTAGGGTGTTCTGGGTGGTTGCTATGGTGTTGCTAGGGTGTTCTGGGTGGTTGCTATGGTGTTGCTAGGTGGTTGCTAGGGTATTCTGGGTGGTTGCTATGGTGTTACTAGGTGGTTGGTAGTGTTCACAGATGGTTACTATAGAGTTTTTATAATGTTCATGGCATGATTTAGCACTTAGCTAATCAATATTAGCATGTAGCTATTCACTGCTAGCATGTGTAGCATGTAGCAAGTCCTCTTTGCTAGCATGAGTAAAAAGAGCCAACCCCCATCTCTATATGATGTTTTGATGCAGAGATATAGGTCTTGCAAAACAGTTGCTAGGGTACTCTATTTGGTTGCTAGGGAGTGGCTTGGCAGCTGCCAATCATGAAGCTCTAAAGTCAATGTGAATATATAAACCAACCCCCATCTCTATACGATGTTTTGATGCAGAGATATAGGTCTTGAAAATGGTTGCTAGGGTACTCTTTTTGGTTGCTAGGGAGTGGCTTGGCAGCTGCCAATCATTAATCTCCAAAGGCTGCTTGTCAGTATGAATGATATAAACCAACTCCCATGCCTGTATGACATTCAGAATGGAAGATATCCCTCTTTGGATTTTGGTTGCTAAGGTGCTTGACAATGGTTGCTAGGGCAAGACCAGTAAGTGTTGAGGTGATTCAGGATTGGCTGTTTGCTGGCCCGAGTCAAACGAGCCCACCCTCATGTTTCTATGACACTTATATCCTGAGATATCCCTTTGATCTCTTTTAATGGAAGTCTATGGAACTTGTTGCTAAGGAGCTCTAAATGGTTGCTAGGGCATGGCTTGATAGCTTCAGATTGATCCTGAGAGACTGATTGGCCGTCTGAGTAAAATGAGCCCGCCCCCTTGTCTCTATGACACTGTGATCCAGAGTTATGTTCAATACAAAATCCCTATGCAATTTACCATAGTAGGAAAAACACATGCATTTGATGGGACGTCCTTCACCATAGTAAGTCAATGGGGAAATTTTGGGCAGCCCCTGCCCCCCAGGGGTGCAACTTTTACCCCATTGTGAGGTATATTCTTACAGAGCCTGCCAGCCTCTTCAAATGTGGTAAATTACACGTTTCTGCGACACCCTCGTTTGTAGCTATGAGTCGTCAAAGTTTTTCGCAATGTTAAGTCAATGGGCCTTTTTTTGGCCGGTTTTTCGCCCCTGGGGCGAACATCGTACCCCCGATCTCTTAGAAAAGTCATAGCACACCTCTCCTAAATGAGCCGGTCGATTTGACACCTTACCCATGGGTCTGTGACAAAAGCTGCGGGAGGAGTAGCGTGCCAAAAAAGTGCACGGAAGTTAAAAAAAAATAATAAGTATGGAGGATAACAATAGTGTTGCTTTGCAAGCACCACTAACTAGAATGTACATTTCCAGAAGAAAATGTGAAGTGGTGCTTGCAGTGGCAAAACTCACCACCCGGTTGCTAGGGTGTTCTGGGTGGTTGCTAGGGTGTTTCTAGGTGGTTGCTAGGGTGTTTCTAGGGTGTTTTGAGTGGTTGCTAGGGTGTTGCTAGGTGGTTGCTAGGCAGTTGCACGGGTGTTCTGGGTGGTTGCTAGGGTGTTGCTAGTTGGTTGCTAGCGTGTTCTGAGCGGTTGCTAGGTGGTTGCTAGGGTGTTCTGGGTGGTTGCTAGGGTGTTGCTAGGTGGTTACTAGGGTGTTCTGAGTGGTTGCTATGTGGTTGCTAAGTGGTTGCTATGGTGTTCTGAGTGGTTGCTAGGTGGTTGCTAGGGTGTTGCTAAGGTGTTCTGAGTGGTTGCTATGCAGTTGCTAACTGGTTGCTAGGGTGTTGCTAGGGTGTTCTGAGTGGTTGCTAGGTTGTTGGTAGGGTGTTCTGGGTGGTTGCTATGGTGTTGCTAGGTGGTTGCTAGGGTGTTCTGGGTGGATGCTAGGTGGTTGCTAGGGTGTTCTAGGTGGTTGCTAGGCGGTTGCTATGGTTTTCTGCATGGTTGCTATGGTGTTGCTAGGTGGTTGCTAGGGTATTCTGGGTGGTTGCTATGGTATTCTGGGTGGTTGCTATGGTGTTACTAGGTGGTTGTGAGTGTTCACAGATGGTTACTATAGAGTTGTTATAATGTTCATGGCATGATTTTGCACTTAGCTAATCAATATTAGCATGTAGCTATTCACTGCTAGCATGTGTAACATGTAGCAAGTCCTGTTTGCTAGCATGAGTAAAAAGATCCAACCCCCATCTCTATACGATGTTTTGATGCAGAGATGTAGGTCTTACAAAATGGTTGCTAGGGTAATCTGTTTGGTTGCTAGGGAGTGGCTTGTCAGCTGCCAATCATGAAGCTCCAAAGTCAATGTGAATTCATAAACCAACCCCCATCTCTATACGATGTTTTGATACAGAGTTATAGGTCTTGCAAAATGGTTGCTAGGGTACTCTGTTTGGTTGCTAGGGAGTGGCTTGGCAGCTGCCAATCATGAAACACCAAAGGCTGCTGGTCAGTATGAATTATATAAACCAACTCCCATGCCTGTATGACATTCAGAATGGAAGATATCCCTTTTTGGATTTTGGTTGCTAAGGTGCTAGACAATGGTTGCTAGGGCGTGACCAGTAAGTGTAGAGGTGATTCAGGATTGGCTGTTTGCTGGCCCGAGTCAAACAAGCCCATCCTCATGTTTCTATGACACTTATATCCTGAGATATCCCTTTCATCTTTTTTAATGGAAGTCTATGGGGTTGTTGCTAAGGTGTGGTAAATGGTTGCTAGGGCGTGGCTTAATAGCTTCACAATGATCCTGAGAGACTGATTGGTCGTCTGAGTAAAATGAGCCCGCCCCTTTGTCTCTACGACACTGTGATCCAGAGCTATGTCCAATACAAAATCCCTATGCAATTTACCATAGTAGGAAAAACACATGCATTTGATGGGACGTCCTTCACCATAGTAAGTCAATGGGGGAAACTTTGGGCCCCTCCTGCCCCCCAGGGGTGCAACTTTTTCCCCATTGTGAGGTATATTCTTAAAGAGCCTGCCAGCCTCTTCAAATGTGGCAAATCACACGTTTTTCCGAAATCGTTGTTGGGAGCTATGAGTCGTCAAAGTTTGTCGCAATGTTAAGTCTATGGGATTTTTTGGAAATTCGTTCGCCCCTGGGGCGGACACCGTACCCCCGATCTCTTATAAAAGTGATATGACAATTCTCCTCAATAGGCCGCACGATTCGATGCCTCATATATGTGTCTGTGACAAAAACTGTGGACGTAGGAGGGCGCCAAAATTTTTCCTGGAATAGTATAATGCTATACTAGAAATTTTGAATGGGAAAAAATTTTGGGGAGCTCCTGCCCCCCAGGGGTGCAACTTTTACACCATTGTGAGGTATTTTCTTAAAGAGCCTGTCAGCCTCTTCAAATGTGGTAAATCGCAGGTTTCTGCGAAATCCTCGCTCAGAGTTATGAGTCGCCAAAATTTGTCGTAATGTTAAGTCTATGGGATTTTTTGGGCCGTTTTTCGCCCCTGGGGCGACCATCGTACCCCCGATTGCTTAGAAAAGTCATAGCACACCATTCCCGAACAGGCCGCACGTTTTGACAACTCATTCATGGGTCTGTGACAAAAACTGCGGGAGGAGTAGCGTGCCGAAATTTTGTCCGGAAGAATAATAAAAATAACTAGAATGTACATTTCCAGAAGAAAATGTGAAGTGGTGCTTGCAGTGGCAAAACTCACCACCCGGTTGCTAGAGTGTGGTACAGAATTCTATACAAGCCAACAACCATGCCTGTGCGATATTCTGGTGCTGAGATATGGCGTATTCATGTGTTTGTAGGGTTGCTAGGGTACCCTATGTGGTTGCTATGTTGTGATTATACAATGTATTACATGATATTTAAAGACTAGTCGACAGCCTAAGTAAAAAAAAGGCAAACTCCATGTTTCTTCTATTTTCTGGAGCTGAGATATGGCTTGATTATGTTGTTTTATGGTTGCTAGGCTGCCCTAAGTGGTTGCTAGGGCACGAATATGAAGTTATTATGTCAAAATTTGTTGGCGGCATGATAGGCCGAGTCAAAAGAGCTCAACCCCAAGTCTCTGTGACCTTCTGGTGAAAAGATATGTTCTCACAAACTTTCTGCCAATGTTAAGTCTATGGGAATTTTTTCATTCAATTTATCTCCCGCCCGGCGGACATCGTACAACCGATCACTTAGAAAAGTCATAGCACACCTCTCCTAAATAAACCGGTCGATTTGACACCTCATTCAAGGGTCTATGACAAAAAATGCGGGAGGAGTAGCGTGCCAAAGTTTTGTCTAGGAGAATAGTAATCACAACACTAGAATGTACATTTCCAGAAGAAAATGTGAAGTGGTGCTTGCAGTGGCAAAACTCACCACCCGGTTGCTGGGGTGTTCTGGGTGGTTGCTAGGGTGTTGCTAGGTGGTTGCTAGGGTGTTTCTAGGGTGTTCTGGGTGGTTGCTAGGGTGTTGCTAGGGTGTTGCTAGGTGGTTGCTAGGGTGTTCTGAGTGGTTGCTAGGTGGTTGCTATGGTGTTATGGGTGGTTGCTAGGTGTTTGCTAGGGTGTTGCTAGGTGGTTGCTAGGGTGTTCTGAGTGGTTGCTAGGGTGTTGCTAAGGTGTTCTGGATGGTTGCTAGGCGGTTGCTAGGCGGTTGCTATTGTGTTCTGGGTGGTTGCTAGGGTGTTGCTAGGTGGTTGCTAGGGTGTTCTGGGTGGTTGCTAGGGTGTTGCTAGGCAGTTGCTAGGGTGTTCTGGATGGTTGCTAGGGTGTTGCTAGGCAGTTGCTAGGGTGTTCTCGGTGGTTGCTATGGTCTCGCTAGGCGGTTTCTAGGGTTTTCTGGGTGGTTGCTAGGGTGTTGCTAGGGTGTTCTGGGTGGTTGCTATGGTGTTGCTAGGTGGTTGGTAGTGTTCACAGATGGTTATTATAGAGTTTTTATAATGTTCATGGCATGATTTAGCATTAAGCTAATCAATATTAGCATGTAGCTATTCACTGCTAGCATGTGTAGCATGTAGCAAGTCCTGTTTGCTAGCAGGAGTAAAAAGATCCAACCCCCATCTCTATACGATGTTTTGATTCAGAGATACATGTCTTGCAAAACGGTTGCTAGGGTAATCTGTTTGGTTGCTAGGGAGTGGCTTGGCAGCTGCCAATCATGAAGCTCCAAAGTCAATGTGAATGTATAAACCAACCCATTTCTCTATACAATGTTTTGATGCAGAGATATAGGTCTCACAAAATGGTTGCTAGGGTACTCTGTTTGGTTGCTAGGGAGTGGCTTGGCAGCTGCCAATCATGAAACACCAAAGGCTGCTTGTCAGTATAAATGATATAAACCAACTTCCATGCCTGTATGACATTCAGAATGGAAGATATTCCTCTTTGGATTTTGGTTGCTAAGGTGCTTGACATTGGTTGCTAGGGCGTGACCAGTAAGTGTAGAGGTGAATCAGGATTGGCTGTTTGCTGGCCCGAGTCAAACGAGCC
The DNA here is from genome assembly GCA_038021265.1 of Cyprinella venusta. Lineage (NCBI taxonomy): Eukaryota > Metazoa > Chordata > Actinopteri > Cypriniformes > Leuciscidae > Cyprinella > Cyprinella venusta. Next base: position 9,464,197 of record CM075863.1, read on the forward strand.
CACCCTCATGTTTCTATGACACTTATATCCTGAGATATCCCTTTCATCTTTTTCAATGGAAGTCTATGGGAGTTGTTGCTAAGGAGTGCTAAATGGTTGCTAGGGCGTGGCTTAATAGCTTCACAATGATCCTGAGAGACTGATTGGCTGTCTGAGTAAAATGAGCCCGCCCCTTTGTCTCTACGACACTGTGATCCAGAGCTATGTTCAATACAAAATCCCTATGCAATTTACCATAGTAGGAAAAACACATGCATTTGATGGGACGTCCTTCACCATAGTAAGTCAATGGGGGACAATTTGGGCCGCTCCTGCCCCCCAGGGGTGCAACTTTTACCCCATTTTGAGGTATATTCTTACAGAGCCTGCCAGCCTCTTCAAATGTGGCAAATCAAAAGTTTTTCCAAAATCGTTGTTCGGAGCTATGAGTCGTCAAAGTTTGTCGCAATGTTAAGTTAATGGGATTTTTTGGAAATTCGTTCGCCCCTGGGGCGAACACCGTACATCCGATCTCTTAAAAAAGTGATATGACAATTCTCCTCAATAGGCCGCACAATTTTATGCCTCATTTATGTGTCTGTGACAAAAACTGTGGACGTAGGAGTGCGCCAAACTTTTTCCTGGAATAGTATAATGCTATACTAGAAATTTTGAATGGGAAAAATTTTTGGGGAGCTCCTGCCCCCCAGGGGTGCAACTTTTACCCCATTGTGAGGTATTTTCTTAAAGAGCCTGTCAGCCTCTTCAAATGTGGTAAATCGCAGGTTTCTGCGAAATCCTCGTTTCGAGCTATGACTCGTCAAAGTTTTTCGCAATGTTAAGTCTATGGGATTTTTTTTGGCCGTTTTTCGCCCCTGGGGCGACCATCGTACCCCCGATCGCTTAGAAAAGTCATAGCACACCTCTCCTAAATGAGCCGCTCGATTTGACGCCTCACCCATGGGTCTGTGACAAAAACTGCGGGAGGAGTAGCGTGCCAAAAAACGCACGGAAGTTGAAAAAAAAAAAAAAAAAAAATAATAAACCATTGGGGTCAATGGGGAAAATTCGGGCAGCTCCTGTCCCCCAGGGGTGAAACTTTTACCCCATTGTGATGTATTTTCTTAAAGAGCCTGTCAGCCTCTTCAAATGTGGTAAATCGCAGGCTTCTGTGAAATTCTCGCTCGGAGCTATGACTCGTCAAAGTTTGTCGCAATGTTAAGTCTATGGGATTTTTTGGAAATTCGTTCGCCCCTGGGGCGAACACCGTACCCCCGATCGCTTAGAAAAGTCATAGCACACCATTCCCGAATAATTCGCACGTTTTGAGACCTCATTCATGGGTCTGTGACAAAAACTGCGGGAGGAGTAGCGTGCCGAAATTTTTGGCCGACTCACCAAACACAATAGTAATAGTGTTGCTTTGCAAGCACCACTAATAAATAACATTGGGGTCTATGGGGAAAATTTGGGGAGCTCCCGCCCCCCAGGGGTGCAACTTTTACCCCATTGTGAGGTATGTTCTTACAGAGCCTGTCAGCCTCTTCAAATGTGGTAAATCGCAGGCTTCTGTGAAATCCGAGCTCAGAGCTATGACTCGTCAAAGTTTGTCGCAATGTTAAGTCTATGGGATTTTTTGGAAATTCGTTCGCCCCTGGGGCGAACATCGTACCCCCGATCGCTTAGAAAAGTCATAGCACACTATTCCCGAATAATCCGCACGTTTTGAGATCTCATTCATGGGTCTGTGACAAAAACTGCGGGAGGAGTAGCGTGCCGAAATTTTTGGCCGACCCAAAAAACACAATAGTAATAGTGTTGCTTTGCAAGCACCACTAATAAATAACATTGGGGTCTATGGGGAAAATTTGGGGAGCTCCTGCCCCCCAGGGGTGCAACTTTTACCCCATTGTGAGGTATGTTCTTACAGAGCCTGTCAGCCTCTTCAAATGTGGTAAATCGCAGGCTTCTGTGAAATCCGAGCTCAGAGCTATGACTCGTCAAAGTTTGTCGCAATGTTAAGTCTATGGGATTTTTTGGAAATTCGTTCGCCCCTGGGGCGAACATCGTACCCCCGATCGCTTAGAAAAGTCATAGCACACCATTCCCGAATAATCCGCACGTTTTGAGACCTCATTCATGGGTCTGTGACAAAAACTGCGAGAGCAGTAGCGTGCCGAAATTTTTGGCCGACCCAAAAAACACAATAGTAATAGTGTTGCTTTGCAAGCACCACTAACTAGAATGTACATTTCCAGAAGAAAATGTGAAGTGGTGCTTGCAGTGGCAAAACTCACCACCCGGTTGCTAGAGTGTGGTACATTATTGCATATGAGCCAACAACCATGTCTGTACGATATTTTGGTGCTGAGATATGGCTTATTCATGTGTTTGTTTGGTTACTAGGGTACTCTATATGGTTGCTATGGTGTGATTATACAGTTTATGATATTATATTTAAAGACTAGTTGACAGTCTAAGTCAAAAAAGTCAAAATCCATGTTTCCTCTATTTTCTGGAGCTGAGAAATGGCTTGAATATGTTGTTTTATGGTTGCTAGGCTGCCCTAACTGGTTGCTAGGGGCTAAATATGAAGTTATTATGTCACTACTTATTGGCTGCTTGACAGGCCGAATCAAAAAAGCCCAACCCCTAGTCTCTTTGACCTTCTGGTCAAAAGATATGATCTCACAAATTTTGTGTCAATGTTAAGTCTATGGGACTTTTTTCGGCTGATTTATCGCCCGCCGGACGAACATCGTACACCCAATCTCTTAGAAAAGTCATAGCACACCTCTCCTTAACGAGCCGGTCGATTTAACACCTCATTCATGGGTCTACGACAAAAAATGTGGGAGGAGTAGCATGCCAAAGTTTTGTCTAGTAGAATAGTAATCACAACACTAGAATGTACATTTCCAGAAGAAAATGTGAAGTGGTGCTTGCAGTGGCAAAACTCACCACCCGGTTGCTAGGGTGTTCTGGGTGGTTGCTAGGGTGTTTCTAGGGTGTTTTGAGTGGTTGCTAGGGTGTTGCTAGGTGGTTGCTAGGGTGTTCTGGGTGGTTGCTAGGGTGTTACTAAGTGGTTGCTAGGGTGTTGCTAGTCGGTTGCTAGGGTGTTCGGGTGGTTGCTAAGGTGTTGCTAGGTGGTTGCTAGGGTGTTCTGGGTGGTTGCTATGGTGTTGCTAGGCAGTTGCTAGGGTGTTATAGGTGGTTGCTAGGGTGTTGCTAGGTGGTTGCTAGGGTGTTCTGGATAGTTGCTAGGGTGTTGCTAGGTGGTTGCTAGGGTGTTCTGGGCTGTTGCTATGGTGTTGCTAGGCGGTTGCTAGGGTGTTCCGGGTGGTTGCTAGGGTGTTGCTAGGGTGTTCTGGGTGGTTGCTAGGGTGTTGCTAGGCAGTTGCTAGGGTGTTCTGGGTGGTTGCTAGGGTGTTACTAAGTGGTTGCTAGGGTGTTGCTAGTCGGTTGCTAGGGTGTTCGGGGTGGTTGCTAGGGTGTTGCTAGGTGGTTGCTAGGGTGTTCTGGGTGGTTGCTAGGGTGTTACTAAGTGGTTGCTAGGGTGTTGCTAGTCGGTTGCTAGGGTGTTCGGGGTGGTTGCTAAGGTGTTGCTAGGTGGTTGCTAGGGTGTTCTGGGTGGTTGCTATGGTTTTGCTAGGCAGTTGCTAGGGTGTTATAGGTGGTTGCTAGGGTGTTGCTAGGTGGTTGCTAGGGTGTTCTGGATAGTTGCTAGGGTGTTGCTAGGCGGTTGCTAGGGTGTTCCGGGTGGTTGCTAGGGTGTTGCTAGGGTGTTCTGGGTGGTTGCTAGGGTGTTGCTAGGCAGTTGCTAGGGTGTTCAAGGTGGTTGCTAGGGTGTTGCTAGGTGGTTGCTAGGGTGTTCTGGATAGTTGCTAGGGTGTTGCTAGGTGGTTGCTAGGGTGTTCTGGGTGGTTGCTATGGTGTTGCTAGGCGGTTGCTAGGGTATTCTGGGTGGTTGCTATGGTATTCTGGGTGGTTGCTATGGTGTTACTAGGTGGTTGTTAGTGTTCACAGATGGTTACTATAGAGTTTTTATAATGTTCATGGCGTGATTTAGCACTTAGCTAATCAATATTAGCATGTAGCTATTCACTGCTAGCATGTGTAGCATGTAGCAAGTCCTGTTTGCTAGCATGAGTAAAAAGATACAACCCCCATTTCTATCCGATGTTCTGATGCAGAGATATAGGTATTGCAAAACAGTTGCTAGGGTAATCTGTTTGGTTGCTAGGGAGTGGCTTGGCAGCTTTCAATCATGAAGCTCCAAAATCAATGTGAATGTATAAACCAACCCCCATCTCTATACGATGTTTTGATGCAGAGTTATAGGTCTTGCAAAATGGTTGCTAGGGTACTCTGTTTGGTTGCTAGGGAGTGGCTTGGCAGCTGCCAATCGTGAAACAGCAAAGGCTGCTTGTCAGTATGAATGATATAAACCAACCCCCGTGCCTGTATGACATTCAGAATGGAAGATATCCCTCTTTGGATTTTGGTTGCTAAGGTGCTTGACAATGGTTGCTAGGGCGTGACCAGTAAGTGTTGAGGTGATTCAGGATTGGCTGTTTGCTGGCCCGAGTCAAACGAGACCACCCTCGTGTTTCTATAACACTTATATCCTGAGATATCCCTTTCATCTTTTTTAATGGAAGTCTATGGGACTTGTTGCTAAGGTGCTCCATATGGTTGCTAGGGCGTGGCTTAATAGCTTCACAATGATCCTGAGAGACTGATTGGTCGTCTGAGTAAAATGAGCCCGCCCCCTTGTTTCTATGACACTGTGATCCAGAGCTATGTTCAATACAAAATCCCTATGCAATTTACCATAGTAGGAAAAACACATGCATTTGATGGGACGACCTTCACCATAGTAAGTCAATGGGGCAACTTTGGGGGCCTCTTGCCCCCCAGGGGTGCAACTTTTACCCCATTGTGTGGTATGTTCTTACAGAGCCTGCCAACCTTTTCAAATGTGGTAAATTGCAGGTTTCTGTGAAATTCTCGCTCAGAGCTACGAGTCGTCAAAGTTTGACGTAATGTTAAGTCAATGGGACTTTTTCGGCCGGTTTTTCGCCCCTGGGGCGAGCATCGTACCCCCGATCGCTTAGAAAAGTCATAGCACACCATTCCCGAAAAGGCCGCACGTTTTGACACCTCATTCATGGGTCTGTGACAAAAACTGCGGGAGGAGTAGCGCGCCGAAATTTGTACGGAATAAAAAGAAAAAGAAAAATAATAAGTACATTTCCAGAAGAAAATGTGAAGTGGTGCTTGCAGTGGCAAAACTCACCACCCGGTTGCTAGAGTGTGGTACATTATTGCATACGAGGCAACAAACACGTCTGTACGATATTCTGGTGCTGAGATATCGCTTATTCATGTGTTTGTTTGGTTACTAGGGTACTCTATATGGATGCTATGATGTGATTATACAGTTTATGAGATTATATTTAAAGACTAGTTGACAGTCTAAGTCAAAAAAGTCAAAATCCATGTTTCCTCTATTTTCTGGAGCTGAGAAATGGCTTGAATATGTTGTTTTATGGTTGCTAGGCTGCCCTAAGTGGTTGCTAGGGGCTAAATATGAAGTTATTATGTCAGTACTTATTGGCTGCTTGACAGGCCGAATCAAAAGAGCCCAACCCCAAGTCTCTGTGACCTTCTGGTCAAAAGATATGATATAACAAAATTTGTGCCAATGTTAAGTCTATGGGAATTTTTTCGTCTTATTTATCGCCCGCCAGACGAACATCGTACACCTGATCTCTTAGAAAAGTCATAGCACACCTCTCCTCAATAAGCCGGTCGATTTGACACCTCATCCGTGGATCTACGACAAAAAATGTGGGAGGAGTAGCATGCCAAAGTTTTGTCTAGGAGAATAGTAATCACAACACTAGAATGTACATTTCCAGAAGAAAATGTGAAGTGGTGCTTGCAGTGGCAAAACTCACCACCCGGTTGCTAGGGTGTTCTGGGTGGTTGCTACGGTGTTCTGGTTGGTTGCTTGGTGGTTGTTAGTTGGTTGCTAGGGTGTTCTGGGGTATTGCTAGGGTGTTGCTAGGGTGTTCTGGGTGGTTGCTAGGCTGTTGCTAGGCCGTTGCTAGGGTGTCTGGGTGGTTGCTAGGGTGTTGCTAGGTGGTTGCTAGGGTGTTCTGGGTGGTTGCTAGGGTGTTGCTAGGTGGTTGCTAGGGTTTTCTGGGTCGTTGCTAGGGTGTTGCTAGGTGGTTGCTAGGGTGTTCTGGATGGTTGCTAGGGTGTTGCTAGGCAGTTGCAAGTGTGTTCTGGGTGGTTGCTAGGGTGTTACTAGGTGGTTGCTAGGGTGTTCTTGATAGTTGCTAGGGTGTTGCTAGGCGGTTGCTAGGGTGTTCTGGATAGTTGCTAGGCGGTTGCTAGGGTGTTCTGGGTGGTTGCTAGGCGGTTGCTAGGGTGTTCTGGGTGGTTGCTATGGTGTTGCTAGGGTGTTCTGGGTGGTTGCTATGGTGTTGCTAGGTGGTTGCTAGGGTATTCTGGGTGGTTGCTATGGTGTTACTAGGTGGTTGGTAGTGTTCACAGATGGTTACTATAGAGTTTTTATAATGTTCATGGCATGATTTAGCACTTAGCTAATCAATATTAGCATGTAGCTATTCACTGCTAGCATGTGTAGCATGTAGCAAGTCCTCTTTGCTAGCATGAGTAAAAAGAGCCAACCCCCATCTCTATATGATGTTTTGATGCAGAGATATAGGTCTTGCAAAACAGTTGCTAGGGTACTCTATTTGGTTGCTAGGGAGTGGCTTGGCAGCTGCCAATCATGAAGCTCTAAAGTCAATGTGAATATATAAACCAACCCCCATCTCTATACGATGTTTTGATGCAGAGATATAGGTCTTGAAAATGGTTGCTAGGGTACTCTTTTTGGTTGCTAGGGAGTGGCTTGGCAGCTGCCAATCATTAATCTCCAAAGGCTGCTTGTCAGTATGAATGATATAAACCAACTCCCATGCCTGTATGACATTCAGAATGGAAGATATCCCTCTTTGGATTTTGGTTGCTAAGGTGCTTGACAATGGTTGCTAGGGCAAGACCAGTAAGTGTTGAGGTGATTCAGGATTGGCTGTTTGCTGGCCCGAGTCAAACGAGCCCACCCTCATGTTTCTATGACACTTATATCCTGAGATATCCCTTTGATCTCTTTTAATGGAAGTCTATGGAACTTGTTGCTAAGGAGCTCTAAATGGTTGCTAGGGCATGGCTTGATAGCTTCAGATTGATCCTGAGAGACTGATTGGCCGTCTGAGTAAAATGAGCCCGCCCCCTTGTCTCTATGACACTGTGATCCAGAGTTATGTTCAATACAAAATCCCTATGCAATTTACCATAGTAGGAAAAACACATGCATTTGATGGGACGTCCTTCACCATAGTAAGTCAATGGGGAAATTTTGGGCAGCCCCTGCCCCCCAGGGGTGCAACTTTTACCCCATTGTGAGGTATATTCTTACAGAGCCTGCCAGCCTCTTCAAATGTGGTAAATTACACGTTTCTGCGACACCCTCGTTTGTAGCTATGAGTCGTCAAAGTTTTTCGCAATGTTAAGTCAATGGGCCTTTTTTTGGCCGGTTTTTCGCCCCTGGGGCGAACATCGTACCCCCGATCTCTTAGAAAAGTCATAGCACACCTCTCCTAAATGAGCCGGTCGATTTGACACCTTACCCATGGGTCTGTGACAAAAGCTGCGGGAGGAGTAGCGTGCCAAAAAAGTGCACGGAAGTTAAAAAAAAATAATAAGTATGGAGGATAACAATAGTGTTGCTTTGCAAGCACCACTAACTAGAATCTACATTTCCAGAAGAAAATGTGAAGTGGTGCTTGCAGTGGCAAAACTCACCACCCGGTTGCTAGGGTGTTCTGGGTGGTTGCTATGGTGTTGCAATGAGGTTGCTAGGGTATTATGGGCGGTTGCTAAGGTGTTCTGGTTGGTTGCTAGGGTTTTGCTATGTGGTTGCTAGGGTGTTCTGGGTGGTTGCTAGGGTGTTCTGGGTGGTTGCTAAGGTGTTGCTAGGTGGTTGCTAGGTGGTTGCTAGGGTGTTGCTAGGGTGTTCTGGGTGGTTGCTAGAGTGTTGCTAGGTGGTTGCTAGGGTGTTGCTAGGTGGTTGCTAGGGTATTCTGGATGGTTGCTAGGGTGTCGCTAGGTGGTTGCTAGGGTGTTATGGGTGGTTGCTAGGGTGTTGCTATGTGGTTGCAAGGGTGTTCTAGGTGGTTGCTAGGGTGTTGCTAGGGTGTTCTGGGTGGTTGCTAGGTGTTGCTAGGTGGTTGCTAGGGTGTTGATAGGTGGTTGCTAGGGTATTCTGGATGGTTGCTAGGGTGTTGCTAGGCAGTTGCTATGGTGTTCTGGGTGGTTGCTATGGTGTTACTAGGTGGTTGGTAGTGTTCACAGATGGTTACTATAGAGTTTTTATAATGTTCATGGTATGATTTAGCACTTAGCTAATCGATATTAGCATTAGCTATTCACTGCTAGCATGTGTAGCATGTAGCAAGTCCTGTTTGCTAGCATGAGTAAAAAGATCCAACCCCCATCTCTATATGATGTTTTGATGCAGAGATATAGGTATTGCAAATTGGTTGCTAGGGTACTCTGTTTGGTTGCTAGGGAGTGGCTTGTCAGCTGCCAATCATGAAGCTCCAAAGTCAATGTGAATGTATAAACCAACCCCCATCTCTATACAATGTTTTGATGCAGAGTTATAGGTCTTGCAAAATGGTTGCTAGGGTACTCTGTTTGGTTGCTAGGGAGTGGCTTGGCAGCTGCCAATCGTGGAACACCAAAGGCTGCTTGTCAGTATGAATGATATAAACCAACTCCCATTCCTGTATGACATTCAGAATGGAAGATATCCCTCTTTGGATTTTTGTTGCTAAGGTGCTCGATAATGGTTGCTAGGGCATTGCCAGTAAGTGTTGAGGTGATTCAGGATTGGCTGTTTGCTGGCCCAAGTCAAAAAAGCCCACCCTTATGTTTCTATGACACTTATATCCTGAGATATCCCTTTCATCTTTTTTAATGGAAGTCTATGTGAGTTGTTGCTAAGGTGTGCTAAATGGTTGCTAGGGCGTGGCTTAATAGCTTCACAATGATCCTGAGAGACTGATTGGTCGTCTGAGTAAAATGAGTCCGCCCCTTTGTCTCTACGACACTGTGATCCAGAGCTATGTTCAATACAAAATCCCTATGCAATTTACCATAGTAGGAAAAACACATGCATTTGATGGGACGTCCTTCACCATAGTAATTCAATGGGGGAAACTTTGGGCAGCTCCTGCCCCCCAGGGGTGCAACTTTTACCCCATTGTGAGGTATGTTCTTACAGAGCCTGCCAGCCTCTTCAAATGTGGCAAATCACACGTTTTTCCGAAATCGTTGTTCGGAGCTGTGAGTCGTCAAAGTTTGTCGCAATGTTAAGTCTATGGGATTTTTTGGAAATTCGTTCGCCCCTGGGGCGAACACCGTACCCCCGATCTCTTATAAAAGTGATATGACAATTCTCCTCAATAGGCCGCACGATTTGATGCCTCATTTATGTGTCTGTGACAAAAACTGTGGACGTAGGAGTGCGCCAAACTTTTTCCTGGAATAGTATAATGCTATACTAGAAATTTTGAATGGGAAAAATTTTTGGGGAGCTCCTGCCCCCCAGGGGTGCAACTTTTACCCCATTGTGAGGTATTTTCTTAAAGAGCCTGTCAGCCTCTTCAAATGTGGTAAATCGCAGGTTTCTGCGAAATCCTCGCTCAGAGCTATGAGTCGCCAAAATTTGTCGTAATGTTAAGTCAATGGGATTTTTTGGGCCGTTTTTCGCCCCTGGAGCGACCATCGTACCCCCGATCGCTTAGAAAAGTCATAGCACACCTCTCCTAAATGAGCCGCTCGATTTGACGCCTCACCCATGGGGCTGTGACAAAAACTGCGGGAGGAGTAGCGTGCCAAAAAAGTGTCCGGAATAATAAGAAAAATAATAAATAACATTGGGGTCAATGGGGGAAAATTTGGGCAGCTCCTGCCCCCCGGGGGTGCAACTTTTACCCCATTGTGAGGTATTTTCTTACAGAGCCTGTCAGCCTCTTCAAATGTGGTAAATCGCAGGCTTCTGTGAAATCCTCGCTCGGAGCTATGACTCGTCAAAGTTTGTCGCAATGTTAAGTCTATGGGATTTTTTGGAAATTCGATCGCCCCTGGGGCGAACATCGTACCCCCGATCGCTTAGAAAAGTCATAGCACACCATTCCCGAATAATCCGCACGTTTTGAGACCTCATTCATGGGTCTGTGACAAAAACTGCGGGAGGAGTAGCGTGCCGAAATTTTTGGCCGACTCAAAAAACACAATAGTAATAGTGTTGCTTTGCAAGCACCACTAACTAGAATGTACATTTCCAGAAGAAAATGTGAAGTGGTGCTTGCAGTGGCAAAACTCACCACCCGGTTGCTAGGGTGTTCTGGGTGGTTGCTAGGGTGTTGCTAGGTGGTTGCTAGGGTGTTTCTAGGGTGTTCTGGGTGGTTGCTAGGGTGTTGCTAGGGTGTTGCTAGGTGGTTGCTAGGGTGTTATGAGTGGTTGCTAGGTGGTTGCTATGGTGTTATGGGTGGTTGCTAGGTGTTTGCTAGGGTGTTGCTAGGTGGTTGCTAGGGTGTTCTGAGTGGTTGCTAGGGTTTTGCTAAGGTGTTCTGGATGGTTGCTTGGCGGTTGCTAGGCGGTTGCTATGGTGTTCTGGGTGGTTGCTAGGGTGTTGCTAGGTGGTTGCTAGGGTGTTCTGGGTGGTTGCTAGGGTGTTGCTAGGCAGTTGCTAGGGTGTTCTGGATGGTTGCTAGGGTGTTGCTAGGCAGTTGCTAGGGTGTTCTGGGTGGTTGCTATGGTCTCGCTAGGCGGTTGCTAGGGTGTTCTGGGTGGTTGCTAGGGTGTTGCTAGGGTGTTCTGGGTGGTTGATATGGTGTTGCTAGGTGGTTGGTAGTGTTCACAGATGGTTACTATAGAGTTTTTATAATGTTCATAGCATGATTTAGCACTTAGCTAATCAATATTAGCATGTAGCTATTCACTGCTAGCATGTGTAGCATGTAGCAAGTCCTGTTTGCTAGCATGAGTAAAAAGATCCAACCCCCATCTCTATACGATGTTTTGATTCAGAGATATAGGTCTTGCAAAACGGTTGCTAGGGTAATCTGTTTGGTTGCTAGGGAGTGGCTTGGCAGCTGCCAATCATGAAGCTCCAAAGTCAATGTGAATGTATAAACCAACCCCTTTCTCTATACAATGTTTTGATGCAGAGATATAGGTCTCACAAAATGGTTGCTAGGGTACTCTGTTTGGTTGCTAGGGAGTGGCTTGGCAGCTGCCAATCATGAAACACCAAAGGCTGCTTGTCAGTATAAATGATATAAACCAACTTCCATGCCTGTATGACATTCAGAATGGAAGATATCCCTCTTTGGATTTTGGTTGCTAAGGTGCTTGACATTGGTTGCTAGGGCGTGACCAGTAAGTGTAGAGGTGATTCAGGATTGGCTGTTTGCTGGCCCGAGTCAAACGAGCCCACCCTCATGTTTCTATGACACTTATATCCTGAGATATCCCTTTCATCTTTTTTAATGGAAGGCTATGGGAGTTGTTGCTAAGGAGTGCTAAATGGTTGCTAGGGCGTGGCTTAATAGCTTCACAATGATCCTGAGAGACTGATTGGCTGTCTGAGTAAAATGAGCCCGCCCCTTTGTCTCTACGACACTGTGATCCAGAGCTATGTTCAATACAAAATCCCTATGCAATTTACCATAGTAGGAAAAACACATGCATTTGATGGGACGTCCTTCACCATAGTAAGTCAATGGGGGAAACTTTGGGCAGCTCCTGCCCCCCAGGGGTAAAACTTTTACCCCATTGTGAGGTATATTCTTACAGAGCCTGCCAGCCTCTTCAAATGTGGCAAATCACACGTTTTTCCGAAATCGTTGTTCGGAGCTATGACTCGTCAAAGTTTGTCGCAATGTTAAGTCTATGGGATTTTTTGGAAATTCGTTCGCCCCTGGGGCGAACACCGTACCCCTGATCTCTTAAAAAAGTGACATGACAATTCTCCTTAATAGGCCGCACGATTTGATGCCTCATTTATGTGTCTGTGACAAAAACTATGGACGTAGGAGTGCGCCAAACTTTTTCCTGGAATAGTATAATGCTATACTAGAAATTTTGAATGGGAAAAATTTTTGGGGAGCTCCTGCCCCCCAGGGGTGCAACTTTTACCCCATTGTGAGGTATTTTCTTAAAGAGCCTGTCAGCCTCTTCAAATGTGGTAAATCGCAGGTTTCTGCGAAATCCTCGTTTCGAGCTATGACTCGTCAAAGTTTTTCGCAATGTTAAGTCTATGGGATTTTTTTTGGCCGTTTTTCGCCCCTGGGGCGACCATCGTACCCCCGATCGCTTAGAAAAGTCATAGCACACCTCTCCTAAATGAGCCGCTCGATTTGACGCCTCACCCATGGGTCTGTGACAAAAACTGCGGGAGGAGTAGCGTGCCAAAAAACGCACGGAAGATGAAAAAAAAAAAAAAAATAATAATAAACCATTGGGGTCAATGGGGAAAATTCGGGCAGCTCCTGTCCCCCAGGGGTGCAACTTTTACCCCATTGTGATGCATTTTCTTAAAGAGCCTGTCAGCCTCTTCAAATGTGGTAAATCGCAGGCTTCTGTGAAATTCTCGCTCGGAGCTATGACTCGTCAAAGTTTGTCGCAATGTTAAGTCTATGGGATTTTTTGGAAATTCGTTCGCCCCTGGGGCGAACACCGTACCCCCCATCGCTTAGAAAAGTCATAGCACACCATTCCCGAATAATCCGCACGTTTTGAGACCTCATTCATGGGTCTGTGACAAAAACTGCGGGAGGAGTAGCGTGCCGAAATTTTTGGCCGACTCACCAAACACAATAGTAATAGTGTTGCTTTGCAAGCACCACTAACTAGAATGTACATTTCCAGAAGAAAATGTGAAGTGGTGCTTGCAGTGGCAAAACTCACCACCCGGTTGCTAGAGTGTGGCACATGATTGCATACGAGACACCAAAGACGTCTGTACAATGATTTTGTGATGAGATATGGCTTATTCGTGTGTTCAGGTGGTTACTAGGGTACTCTATATGGTTGCTATGGTGTGCTTATGGAGTGTTTGATATAATATTTAAAGACTAGCTGACAGTCTGAGTCAAAAAAGGCAAAATCCATGTTTCTTCTATTTTCTGGAACTGAAATATGGCCTGAATATGTTGTTTTATGGTTGCTAGGCTGCCCTAAGTGGTTGCTAGGGCGTGAATATGAAGTTGTTATGTCACTACTTGTTGGCTGCATGACAGGCCGAGTCAAAAGAGCCCAACCCCAAGTCTCTATGACCTTCTGTTCAAAAGATATGATCCCACAAATTTTGTGCCAATGTTAAGTCTATGGGACTTTTTTTGGGCGATTTATCGCCCGCCAGACGAACATCGTACAACCGATCACTTAGAAAAGTCATAGCACACCTCTCCTCAATGAACCGTTCGATTTGACACCTCATTCGTGGGTCTACGACAAAAAATGCGGGAGGAGTAGCGTGCCAAAGTTTTGTCTAGGAGAATAGTAATCACAACACTAGAATGTACATTTCCAGAAGAAAATGTGAAGTGGTGCTTGCAGTGGCAAAACTCACCACCCGGTTGCTAGGGTGTTCTGGGTGGTTGCTAGGGTGCTGCTAGGTGGTTGCTAGGGTGTTCTGAGTGGTTGCTAGGGTGGTTGCTAGGGTGTTGCTAGGTGGTTGCTAGGGTGTTGCTGGGTGGTTGCTAGGGTGTTGCTAGGCAGTTGCTGAGGTGTTCTGGATGGTTGCTAGGGTGTTGCTAGGCGGTTGCTAGGGTGTCTAGGTGGTTGCTAGGGTGTTGCTAGGTGGTTGCTAGGGTGTTGCTAGGCGGTTGCTAGGGTATTCTGGGTGGTTGCTAGGGTGTTGCTAGGTGGTTGCTAGGGTGTTCTGGGCAGTTGCTAGGGTGTTGCTAGGCAGTTGCTAGGGTGTTCTGTGTGGTTGCTAGGGTGTTGCTAGGTGGTTAGTAGATGGTTGCTAGGGTGTTGCTAGGCAGTTGCTAGGGTGTTCTGGATTGTTGCTAGGCGGTTGCTAGGGTGTCTAGGTGGTTGCTAGGGTGTTGCTAGGTGGTTGCTAGGGTGTTGCTAGGCGGTTGCTAGGGTATTCTGGGTGGTTGCTAGGGTGTTGCTAGGTGGTTGCTAGGGTGTTGCTAGGTGGTTGCTAGTGTGTTGCTAGGCAGTTGCTAGGGTGTTCTGGGTGGTTGCTAGGGTAATGCTAGGTGGTTGCTTGGGTGTTCTGGATGGTTGCTAGGCTGTTAATAGGGTGTCTAGGTGGTTGCTAGGGTGTTGCTAGGCGGTTGCTAGGGTGTTGCTAGGCGGTTGCTAGGGTATTCTGGGTGGTTGCTAGGGTTTTGCTAGGGTGTTCTGGATAGTTGCTAGGGTGTTGCTAGGTGGTTGCTAGGGTGTTCTGGATGGTTGCTATGGTGTTGCTAGGCGGTTGCTAGGGTGTTTTGGGTGGTTGCTATGGTGTTGCTAGGCAGTTGCTAGGGTGTTCTGGGTGGTTGCTAGGCGGTTGCTAGGGTGTTCTGGGTGGTTGCTAGGCGGATGCTAGGGTGTTCTGGGTGGTTGCTATGGTGTTGCTAGGTGGTTGCTAGGGTGTTCTGGGTGGTTGCTATGGTGTTGCTAGGTGGTTGCTAGGGTGTTCTGGGTGGTTGCTATGGTGTTAGTAGGTGGTTGCTAGGGTGTTCTGGGTGGTTGCTATGGTGTTAGTAGGTGGTTGATAGTGTTCACATATGGTTACTGTAGAGTTTTTATAATGTTCATGGCATGATTTAGCACTTAGCTAATCAATATTAGCATGTAGCTATTCACTGCTAGCATGTGTAGCATGTAGCAAGTCCTGTTTGCTAGCATGAGTAAAAAGATACAATCCCCATTTCTATCCGATGTTTTGATGCAGAGATATAGGTCTTGCAAAACGGTTGCTAGGGTAATCTGTTTGGTTGCTAGGGAGTGGCTTGGCAGCTGCCAATCATGAAGCTCCAAAATCAATGTGAATGTATAAACCAACCCCCATCTCTATACGATGTTTTGATGCAGAGTTATAGGTCTTGCAAAATGGTTGCTAGGGTACTCTGTTTTGTTGCTAGGGAGTGGCTTGGCAGCTGCCAATCGTGAAACACCAAAGGCTGCTTGTCAGTATGAATGATATAAACCAACCCCCGTGCCTGTATGACATTCAGAATGGAAGATATCTCTCTTTGGATTTTGGTTGCTAAGGTGCTTGACAATGGTTGCTAGGGCGTGACCAGTAAGTGTTGAGGTGATTCAGGATTGGCTGTTTGCTGGCCCGAGTCAAACGAGACCACCCTCGTGTTTCTATGACACTTATATCCGGAGAAATCGCTTTGATCTATTTCAATAGAAGTCTATGGGACTTGTTGCTAAGGTGCTCTATATGGTTGCTAGGGCGTGGCTTAATAGCTTCACAATGATCCTGAGAGACTGATTGGTCGTCTGAGTAAAATGAGCCCACCCCCTTGTCTCTATGACACTGTGATCCAGAGCTATGTTCAATACAAAATCCCTATGCAATTTACCATAGTAGGAAAAACACATGCATTTGATGGGACGTCCTTCACCATAGTAAGTCAATGGGGCAACTTTGGGGGCCTCTTGCCCCCCAGGGGTGCAACTTTTACCCCATTGTGTGGTATGTTCTTACAGAGCCTATCAGCCTCTTCAAATGTGGCAAATCACACGTTTGTCCGAAATCCTCGTTTGGAGCTATGAGTCGTCAAAGTTTTTCGCAATGTTAAGTCTATGGGATTTTTTTCGGCCGTTTTTCGCCCCTGGGGCGAACATCGTACCCCCGATCCCTTAGAAAAGTCATAGCACACCTCTCCTAAATGAGCCGGTCGATTTGACACCTCATTCATGGGTCTGTGACAAAAGCTGCGGGAGGAGTAGCGTGCCAAAAAACGCACGGAAGTTGAAAAAAAAAAAAAAAAATAATAAGTATGGAGGATAACAATAGTGTTGCTTTGCAAGCACCACTAACTAGAGTGTGGTACAGAATTCTATACAAGCCAACAACCATGCCTGTACGATGTTCTGGTGCTGAGATATGGCTTATTCAGCTGAGATATGGCTTCTTCATGTGTTTGTATGGTTACTAGGGTACCCTATATGGTTGTTATGGTGTGATTATACAATTTATAAGATAATATTTAAAGACTGTCAATTTAAAGTTGACAGTCAGAGTCAAAAAATCAAACTCCATGTTTCTACTATTTTCTGGAACTGAAATATGGCCTGGATGTTGTTTTATGGTCGCTAGGCTGCCCCAAGCGGTTGCTAGGGCATGGCTAAGAAGTTATTATGTCACTACTTATTGGCTGCTTGATAGGCCGAGGCAATAGAGCCAAATCCCAAGTCTCTATGAGCTTCTGGTCAAAAGATATGACGTAACAAATTTTGTGCCAATGTTAAGTCTATGGGACTTTTTTACCCAATGATTTGCCCCTGGGGCAAACACCGTACCTCCGATTGTTTAGAAAAGTCACAGCACACCTCTCCTCAATAATCCGCACAATTTGATGCCTCAATCAGGGGTATGTCGGCGTGTATTTTTTAACAGATGGTTACTATTTAGTTTTTTTAAAATGAGATTTTATAGAGTTTTTACTGAATTATTTAGTATTTCTTATTTTTTAGTATTTAGTGCCTATCACCCACGGTTGACTAGGGGCACATGATTTTATACGAGACAACAAACATGTTTGCATGATGTTCTGGTGCTGAGATATGGCTTATTCATGTGTTTGTATGGTTACTAGGGTACCATATATGGTTGCTATGGTGTGCTTATACAGTTTATGAGATGATATTTAAAGACTAGTTGACAGTCTGAGTCAAAAAAGGCAAACTCCATGGAGTTTGGAAATTCCAAACTGCCTGTTCTTAAAGTCTTGTGTTGTTTTAGAAAGACATAAAGCCATATCATGGTTTCAGTTTAAGTTCATTGGCAAAATATAACACTAGAGACCTTAAAGTCAGTTTATACATTTTACATCTCACATGCGTTGGGAAAAAAAAATTTCAGCGAAAGCCGGATTCGAACTCGTGTCGAGCGCATCATCTCATTCATACTCTTCATGCTCTACAAGTTACGCCACCCTAGCTGTGACATAATGGGTGTCTTTATTGTTAAAACACAGGCACTTCATACAAACAAACGCTCCAGAAGACGGTGGATCAGAAAGTCGCATCCTTTCACATTCTCTCATCACAGGCACTTCCTGGGATTCGTGTTTAAAGGTGTCACTCATCACGTTCGAGAAAAACGCAGCTAGAGCTTTGAGACTCAGTGGGGAGCGCGCCGCGTTTTAGTCTACCCAGACTACTAATGCAAATTACTAAAGCCCCGCCTCACCCAGTTCTGCTACCGGACCTGCTTGAAATACTCATGCACTAGTGTTTCAATTAGGTCCGGTACCCTATCTGGGTGAGGCGGGGCTTAGTTCTTTTGCTACCCCATGTAAAAGATGTCGGTCAACTTCTAAAATCCTTTGCAATGATATTTGTGAAAATACACACAATGCATCAAATAAAGCATATTCCTATACGTTTTGTCAGAAAAGGAAAAATGTTTTTTTGAGAAAGGGTGGCTACACATTATTGATTGATTTTTTATTAAAATGCGCCATGGAGGCAGTTTGAATAGTGATAGTGTGCGCTCAGTATCAGTATCAAGCGTCCTGTCACGAGTCAGTCATCTATCACCATTCAAATAGTGGCCGCCCAAAAAAAAAAAAAAAAATTAAAAATAAAAATGATCCAAAGATATAATCACAAAATGAGCCAACAATCATGTCTGTAAGATATTGTGGATATGGCTTCTTTTATGTTGCAATATAGGTGGCTCTAAACGGTTATGTTGAGTGAACGCTATAGCCTATTGCTAGATTTAAAGTTCCATTTTTATTCATAAGTTATACGATTTCCTATCACTAATAAGATATAGTTTAGCCTATTCTACACAGAATTTTGACATGAACAAATGCATAGATCCACATTTAATCGTCTCTGTCTCCGCATAACATTTCCTATCATGTTCTGTGATATTTTTGCAAAGAAAATTATTTGTAAGAAACAACGTGTTTGTCATTTTAAGAGTTGAACGGGTTCAAAAATGCCTGCAGCATTGAAACCAGCGCAACTCCTCCCGCGTTTGAACGTTTTTTTTTTTTAATAATCAAAAGTACACTTATTCCTGTATCGCTAGAGACCTTACGTTTTACATCTCATATGTTCGCAAAAGACGGATTCGAACTCAGGTCCGAGTGCATGCATAAATAGCTAAATCGCGAACTAGCCTATGCTTTACGAACCACGCCAATACAACTGCCCTGTAACAAGTAGTGTTTTTGTAATAGTAGCCTACGTTATGGTGCAGCTCATCGTCGTTTCGCGCTTAAAATTTCTTTGACCGCGCTTTTTAGAATGTCATCGAATTTTTTTATTTTATAACACCTGACCTCAATTAATGTGAAATAAAAATAATTTAACACATTTATAAAAGTGCTCTTTATTTGAACAAGTGGGTGGCTCTTAAAAGAGCCGTTGGTTGTTGCGATGGCAGAGGAGGCAGACAAGGACATGCTCTGCGGGTGGAACTCCAAAGCCATCAGCTTTGGAGTTCCACCAGCAGAGCTTCCCTCAGGTTCCCCAGCAAAAGCTGGTTTCCCTCTGGGTTCAAGTGAACTCCGTCTCTGGACAGATGGGAGAGGCAGATGTTTTGGTGGCCAATGGTGCGCATTCCTCTCTCTGCCAAGAAATCAGAGACCTTCTTATTGATCCACCGTCGGCCGCGTTCCACGCCGTAACCAGTCCTGCCAGTCTGACCTCTCCAAATTCGACGAGGGAGGATGTGAGAAAACACAATACGGGTACAGGGAAACAGTTGAAAGCATTTGGTCAGGTCACGCATCATATCCCGAAGGAAACCCAGGCGATTGCGGCCCTCCCGTAGCAGACTGTTTCCACCCAGGTGAACGATCAGAATGTCAGGCGCTGGAGCTCTGGCCCGAAGAGAACGCAGAGCTGGAATCAGCTGCTCCCAGAGTCTGCCTCCCCTGCCATCCCAAGAAATCTCACAGCGCAGATCGAGGTTCTCATCGAGGCGCTGCTCACATATGTGAGAATGCAACCTGCGGATGATAGAGCTTCCTACGATCCAAACTCGTGGTGGTGTCATCTCAAAGAAGAGTGCGGGAAATGCCATTTACCGCCAGTATTTATGATGAGTGCTGCATGTTTGATTGGCTGTTGCGCATTCTACAGGCCACCCAATTGCAGTTCAGAGAAATCAATAAATTAACGCACATCCATGCCAACTGATTGCTTGTGAAATAATGTTTATGATTTCTGATTATATGGTAATATGGTTTATTTTAAGCGTTTAAATGATCTCCTACTATGGACATTAACAATTTTCAAAATAAATAAATAATAACATTACGATGTCAATAAATCTAGAAAGTATACATTGAGTTGAATTAATCGTTTAATGAGATCTAGTTGTAGGCTATGTATGGTTAATGCCGAGAGATTTCGCGTGAATAGATCCACTTTAACCACTTTTCGTTTTTAATGGGCCAGTGGTTTAATTTTAGCCGAGCCTGTTGGTTCTAATCACACACACAACTTACATATATATATATATATATATATATATATATATATATATATATATATATATATATATATATATATATGTGTGTGTGTGTGTGTGTGTGTGTGTGTGTATAGTATATGTTTGGAAGCCAGCACAGATGCTCGAGAGATTGTGGTTGTTCGTTACCATAACCGTCCGCGCGTCCCTGCACACACTTCTTGTATATTCTGCTGATAACAAATTAAAATATTCATCTAAAGCTATAATTTAATACCGGGCAACAGTGCATATTATTTTACTTGTATTGTTTAAAATAGCACAGCTCACTCGTTTCTGTGAGGGACCCAGCATGCAGTTACTTTAAACATAACGCCAATTCATTCTTTAGCATTTTGGTTGACATAATAAATTTGGCTTATTAAATAATATTTAATTTTAATTGTTTTACAATTTCATTTAGATTTGTAATTTAAATACAAAAATAAAGAGTATTTTACAGTTAATAATTAAGAAATGAGAGAATTATGACAATACCATACCACACCACCTCATAACAGCGATCGCTCGAAGCCACCATGCTCATCAGGTCGTCACAATTTATTGGAATACGAAAAGAAATAATGATTCTGTCTAAATGTATTGATATATCACCAATTTATGCAATTTCCATGAAGAAACATAAACGGGAGCAGACATCTGCTTTACATATCGTTAGCCTCATAGCCTAATTGCCTTAAACATATTTCAAAGGAACATGACATTGCCAATTATGCTATGAGGCTAATGTATGTTGTCATTCTTTTAAAAACATCAAACTTTTGATTGATTGTTGATACCCTATAATTGTTGTGGTCCTGATTTTTAAGAATATAAAGACATTTTAAATGTAACTTTTATATGACCCTCTTACCATCATACCTCGATCTTCTCTGAAGTTCACAAGACAATACTCTTAAGGTGTAAAATTCAATAAAGACAAAAATGCTGGATTAACCAATTCAACCAAAATGTTTATTCAAGATTTACAAAAGCGCCTGTTGTGCCAAATCCCACCCAGTCAATGGATTAGAGGATCTGTGGTGTTGTTATTAGATTATAGTTGTTAGATCTACTTCAAATTAAAATTAGTTTTACAGCATCATCTTTGAGAATGAAAACAGAAATGGATTCTTTGGCAATTAATAATACAATTAATATTTGATAACGTAGCTTATCTGATAACTTATTTTACACAATAAGTTGTAAATCCTTCACTTTTCAAAATCTTGTTTTAAATTCTTAACTTTCATCATTTCTAACCCTAAACTTTAATTTGAATAGAATACTGGTAAAAGTTTCTACTCACTAAAGTACATTTTAAATAAAATACAGTTTTACTGTCTGATTTGGTGTATTGCGGCATGCATTTATAAAAAGGAATGAATCCATAACTCCAGTGAAGTCATGATTTACACTGATTTCAGAACATTTGAACAACGCTGTTAGCTGTTCTAAAATCACAATATACAACGGCTTCACAGGGCTCACTGCTTTAAGTGCTAAGCTATAACATGATTTAATTTTGATTTCAAATTAATTTAATTTACATTGTTATGTAAACATTTACATTTAAATAATAATAACATAACCATCAATTTGCAAACCGTTGTTTTGGAAACCCTGGTCGGTAGGGAGTTGGCACAACACCCCCATTGAGCAAGCCAGTGGCGACAGTGGCAAGGAAAAAAAACCTCCTTAAGGGAGATTAAAAAAAAAAACCTTGAGAGAAACCAGACTCATCAGGGGGGGGCCCATTCTCCTCTGGCTCGGCATACACATTATAAAAACTTTATTTAAGCAAATATATGATATATTGATATATATATATATATATATATATATATAGAGAGAGAGAGAGAGAGAGAGAGAGAGAGAGAGAGAGAGGGAGAGAGAGTGTAAGCAATTATTTAAAATGATAGTAAAATGATTAATGAATATATTAAAATTAATTAATTGTGCATCCAATGTTGATATGCAATGTGGTGTAATGGAGCATCTCCCGCCATCTAGCCGGTGGATCTGGCCCTGCTCTTGTTTTTGAATAATTGGGTAGCTCTGATAAGAGCCATTGTTGCCTTTAAAAAGGCATTTGGTTTCAACTTTGGAGTTCCACCCGCAGAACGTCTGTCAGGTTTGCTCAGGAGAAGCTGGTTTCCCTCTGCGCTCAGGTGAACTGTGTCTCTGATGTTTCTATGCTGAATGGCACGCATCTGTCTCCCTAGATATCCTGAGGGCAGAGGAGGTAAAACATATATAATAAAGTTAGTAAATTTATTAGAATTGTTCAGATTCTCCAAGACTTTGAGCATCATAGTTGATGGATCAGATGTAAGCCTTTAGTTTTTACATCAAATCATACATCTTTGAACAAAACCCATGTTTTTTTCCTGCATTTAACTTTTCTAGCATTTATTAATCTTTGTTAGTGACTTTTACATTTAATAATATAGTACATTGTTCAAATCAAAAGTTGTAAGTGTTAACATTAGTAAATACACTATCATGAAAAAACATTGAACAGCAGTTTTTAAAATTAATAACATTGTCAAAAAGTTCATATTGGAGTGATTAAAATCATAAGGCACATTATTGTTAGCTAGCTGTTAATTTTATTCAATTGTTAGCTATATGTTAGAAAATTAAGACTATTAGTTAAAATAAACCTTTTGATGCAGTTATTTTTAGTTGTAACAAATATGAAATTCAGCAGTAAAATCTTTTTTTTAATGAGAGAGCAAGATAGGACAACAGTGTCTGTTGGCCACCAACAAAGACAATTTTTGACCCGGGAAAAACCCTGAAACCATTGTATAATAAAATGCACTGAAATACTACACCTTATCTGTAGTATTGACCTCAGTGTGCTTCTTCCTCTGCTTCTTCATTCTTCAAAGTTGTCTTAAATGCCATAGAAATTTGGACCTGTTCTCTGGGCATGAAATTAATAAATGAACAATGGGATCACTAAAACACCCATACTAACAAACGAAAAAAAAAACAACAACAAAAAAACAACAAAAAACTTACGGAAAGAAATTGGCACATAATCTGGTATCCAGCTCGTCATCGTCATTGATGTAGCACACGTGATCTTCTCAGACAATCTCACTTTATTTGGCTGGTTCCTAAAAAACATTAAAATCTAAATTAGAGGTTCAAATATAACATTTCCATTTAAACGCAGTTATGAAAAGCAATGGTACACAGACTGAAACAAAATCTTTTAACACTTATCTTTAGCAAGATAGGACAACAGTGTCTGTTGGCCACCAACAAAGACATTTTTTGACCAGGGAAAAAACCCTGAAACCATTGTATAACAAAATGCACTGAAATACTACACCTTATCAGTATCCTCTGCTTCTTCATTCTTCAAAGTTGTCTTCAATGTCATAGATATTTGGACCTCTTCTCTGGGCATGAAATGAATAAATGAACAATGGGATCACTAAAAGACCCGTACTAATAAACAGAAAAAAACAATAAAAAACAAAAAGCTTACGGAAAGAAATTGGCACATAATCTGGTATCCAGCTTGTCATCGTCCTTGATGTAGCACACGTGATCTTCTCAGACAATCTTACATTATGTGGCTGGTTCCTAAAAAACATAAAAATCAAAATTAGAGGTTCAAATATAACATTTCCATTCAAACGCAGTTATGAAAAGCAGTGGTACACAGACTGAAACAAAATCTTTTAACACTTAGCTTTAGAAGGTATATTGCACACTCATATCCAGACACGACTGCTATGGTCTCCCAATTCTTCCTGCAACTTTACAGAAGGGCACATATCAATCATAGAATAGCAGGGGACTGCGTATCACGCACAGATTGTCACAAATTGGGTAGATTGAACATCAATTGAAATTAAAATGTATATTATAAGGTCAAAATCAAAAATTACAATGGCATCTTGCTACTTCTCTCTGTCCCTTGTCTTTTATAACTTACTGCCACTGTTGCTCTGACTGTCTGTGTCCTCCCTGGGGCTGTCACACTCCTGCTCCGTTCTTCCTGCTGATGCTGAGGTTGCTCCTTCTTCGTAGCTCAGTGGTATAAACTCTTGGCATGACCTAACCGCAATCTCCTAACCACAATCTCAAACACCACAATCTAACCGCAACACGACCATACGCGCCAACCCGTTTGATGAAGGCTTTCGGAGCCCCGTTGATGTGATGTATCCAGGTCCATTGGCAACGGTTCCGTATGGCATACTACCCGACAACCCGACCATACGCGCCCAACCGTTTGAATAAGGCTGTCGAAGCCACCACCTGTGTCGTTTAATGCACTAAGTGGCCAACGGTTCCGTATGGCATACTAACCTACCACCAAACACAACAATATCTGTCAATTAAAAAAAATTCATTTACGCAAAACACAGTACACGGGATTGTGATAGCTATGATAGGTATGCAAGACACCTGACTGAAGGCACAAATCCGGATGAGAGACGTATATGTGATCCAATAGAGTGTTCTTCTTGGTTGTTGCTGTGGTGATCAGTTGCGTGTATCCTTTGGACTGAAACAGTTCCAGAACAGTTTTATTTCCAGCGCAGAGGTGATCCTCATTAAAATCTCCACAAATTATTGCGGGATGTTCATCCACGATGTCCAAATAATCCAGCAGACTCTTCAAGTTCTTCGAGAACTCTTCAAAACCGTAGTGTGGAGGCCTGTACACGGCAGCGATTGTCGCTTTGATCGGGTTATCTACTTTGATGACGACATACTCCAGATCGGTCACATTTTGAATAAACTGCCTAGGCTGAGCTGAAATATGCCCTTTGCAATATATTGCGACTCCACCGCCAGCTTTCTGCGCGATTTCTCGGTGTGTCGAGTAGGAGACGTGTCTGTTACGCAGAAACACGTTGTATCCTTCTAATTGGACTTGGGGTGTAATGACCGATCCGGTTAGGTGAGTTTCCGTCATGCAAAGAATGTCCGAAAGCAGTAGTTCATGATGGCATCTGATGTCTTCAATATGGGATGACAGTCCTTCTGTGTTGTGATGAATGATGGTGAGTGTTTGGTCCATGTTGGTTTCCCTCACCTGCTGCAAAAGTGGCATGATTCCGTCGAACGTTGCTCTTGTCATATTTTCCAACGAGGCTGTGACTGTAGGATCAGCATAGATCTTCTTCTCATCGAAGTCTGTGATGTGCAAACCACGAAGCGAGGTCGTTCTGCTGAGGGCAACGTAGGCCATTCCGGGCTCGAAAATCTTCTTCAGTGACACCACGGCATTCTCCATTGTCATGCCTTGGACTTTGTGAGCTGTGCAGGCGTAGGCTAGCTTGATGGGGAATTGTCGACGAACTGCTCCTTTTCTAAGAGGTTCTTCGGATCTATCGATGTAAACCAAGTCGTCTTCTTCACCTTGCACCCTTCTGCGGTTCTTCCTGCCTGCGTTGGGATTGTCGAGCTGAAGTCCTAGCATTTGCACGGTGTCGATTCCGTCTTTTGTCTTCTTGACAATGTAAGAAATTTTCCCAAAACAACCGTTGACCAATCCGTCTTCGACGTCCAGGTTCCTAGTCACCATTATGCGTACTCCCAACGCAATTTGTATGGTGTCTGGCAAGTCGTCCTTTTTTCCGGTGATGGGCTTCATTTGTCTCTTCATTCCTCCTGTTCTTGGGTCTTTTCTGTAGTCTTCTGCATCAATGGTAATGATGTCAGTGTGGAGAGCATGGATCGTTTTAGTGTTATGTTCGTGAACTTCCTTGTTGGTGGCAAATATGTGCAGTGCATCACACGGGCAGTCTTTAGGGTCCTTCACTGACTGGAGTAGCAAAGTTTTATCATCTTTGTTGAGGTCTTCGGTCTTCTTCTTTACCCGTAGACGGTTTAAAAGTTGGGCAAAAGCCAGGTCTTCTTTTTGACGCATGATCTCGGTGAGGGTAATCATTTGGAAATGATCTTTCCAGAAGTCCAGGACATCCTCTTCATACACGCAGAGTGGTTTGGCTTTACCCAGAGGTGGCAGTTGATAAAAGTCACCCACGGCGAGGACAGAGATTCCCCCGAATGGTTTCTTGCTGCCTTTGATTTGCTGAAATCTCCAGTTTATGTAGGCAAAAAGATTCTTTGAAATCATGGACACTTCATCGATGATAAGAATCTCCACGTCGCGTAGTGTTGCTCGAAGCTCATCCAAGGCATTTCCAAGTCCTTCATACGGTGGCTTCAGATTCCTCGGAAGCTTTAAGATGGAATGCAAAGTTTTACCTGAAATGTTAAATGCTGCGGTTCCGGTAAACGCACTCAAGAGGACCGTAGGCACGGACAGATCTCCTTCCTCCTGCAGTCGAGGCAGTTGTCGTAGAATCTTGGTCGCTTCCGTGTATATGCACTTGATGACGTGTGATTTGCCACAACCAGCACCACCTGACACGAAGTAGAAAAACTGTTCTGGATTATGACCCCAGACACGCTTCTGACACCACTGGCAGACCGTGTAGAATATGGCTGCCTGTGTCTCGTTTAGGCTTCTGAACATCTTCCTAACAAATTCGATGCTCATCTGTGGTGCCTCGATTTGTGGCACGACTCCATCTCCATGTTGGAGAATATTAAACTCTGGGACATCATCTTGTACATCCTCATCATCCGGATTGATGTCTTGTCGTTCTGCGGCGCACTCTAGACGATCCACTTCAATTTCAGGTGCAAAAGCGTTCCATGCGTTTTCGGATGGCCCTTGCTCTTGCAGCTGATCGAACGCCTTATCCACCTCGTCGCTGTGCTTTTCGAATTTTTCCTTGTTTGCTTGGACGACGGCGCAGACAGGGAAAAGCAAACCAGGATTTGCCCAGGGTAGTTCCACCTTAGCACTCTTGTAAAATGCTTCATATGTCGGAAATCTAGGCGGTTTTAACTGTTCGTTGCTCCTGTGTGGCATATAAAGCTTAAGTAATCTGGAGTAAAACTTTTCGGGTTGTTTTTCCTCCGAATAACGTGCATACCTAATAACTGCTACCTTTCCAGTTCTTTTCTGACAAAAACCCATGCCGTTGAGCAGCTGGTGAACGTTCTTGCCTTTTGTTTGTTGACCGTACACGATGCGGTACTCCGAAGCAAAATCTGCCAGACAAATCTTCTCAAAGTCACGCGTTTGAGGCCTTGCTCTGTATTTCTCGATCATCCCTGACATCCACACATCCTCAGAATCGGGATTTTTATTTTGTAGGACACTTAAGGGAAGACTCATCTTTAGCGCGTCATCATCCGTCGGTAGAAACACAACACTTCGTGAACACTTCTTCAACGGTAAGCTGCATGTTCGTGCCACAGACTCCTGAGCGCTAACCTGCCTATGTTTGGAGTAGGCCTGCATTATTTGCTTCATCTCATCTTCCTCGCTAACGTTCGTCTCGCGCACGCTCTGGATCACGTTCTTAAGTAAATCGCCCATTTCGTGCTCCGGTTTAGAAATATACGAAAGCATATACATAATGCAGCTGAAAGCGTCTAGAACGAACTGAATGTCCATATTAGCATTCCATGCCCTCAACAAATCGGGATTGTATCCATTCACCCAAGACTCCTTTGGATCACGCTTCAGCAGAATCACGTTGGCATTGGACAATGCTTCGACGTTTTCCTTGTAGTCCTCGATGGACATCTTACATTCTGTCAGTAGCGCTGACAAGCTGTCAAAGGAGGCTTGGGGGTCGTTTAACAGATCCCACACCGGCTTGAGTTTTGACCTGGCTTCGCTCATTGCCTTTTGAGCAGCCTCCCGTCTCAACTTCTGTCGTTCTTCTTTCTCTTGGGCTTTCCCGCGCTCTTCTTCAGGACGCTGTGGTTGTGCGGCTTTAGACGCAAACATGCAGCTTCCAGATGGAGAAGTGTCCGTGTCGTCCTCTTCTTCAGGACGCTGTGGTCGCGGACGAGTGATCGTGGTGCTAGACACCGGTAGTTTGGGGAACCCAAAGCGACACAATACATTTCCCTTCTTACAGGACTTTGAGTGGTTCCTGCTGTGAAGCTGTACCTCTGTGACGATCCGGTGAAGCTCAGGATCAGCCGAAGAATCGGGCAACTGGCAGGTTATGTAGCGGTCAATAAAGTCGCACACATCCTTATCAGAGTCCTTTTCAAACTCGGGTGCGTCCTTTATCCAAACAAGAAGATGGATATGTGGGCTTCCTCTAGCTTGAAACTCCACTCGGTAAAAGTAGTCCTCAACTTTACCAATGGGTTGGGTAGGCGACAAAAGTAGATGAGTCATTAATGCATCCACTCGTTTCTCAAACATGCGCATGACAGTGACTGGGTTGCTTCGGAGAATTTCGCACTTTGTCGTCCAGTCAAGCTCGGAAAAGTCGACGTGTTCACCTTGCTGGGCCTTGATTGCGGTTATCACTTCAGGCCATCTCATTTCGGCGGCACTGAACGTGCAAAAAAACGTAGGGGTTCCTAACTGTCGTATCATAGCCTGTAGATCTCTCAACGTTTTCTCCCAATACGACGGAGAGCCTCTCAGTGGTTGCATGAACCGTGTGGCGTCTCTGTTGTGTACCAATCTTTCAATCTCCCGGTTGTCTTGAAGCATGCTGTTCGAAATTCTCCGGCCGTCTCTTGTGACGGGTTTGCCTTTTCGTAACTGGATAGACATGCTGTTTCTAGCCAGGTGCGTTTCTGTAACAAACTGTGCAAAGAAAAGATAACTCTGATCTTTTGCAAAACGCGTGTCCACGCTGAACAATCTGGCGTTGAAGTACATACTGGGAGATATTGAAATTTGTCTTTCCTCATCAATGGAATTCTGTCCAGTGGGGAACTGAACAGGGAACGCCATGGCTTCCAGCTTTGGGATTTTGAAAAATCCAACAGGCTTATGTCCTTGTGCAGGTGCGATACTAAATATTCCCTCACCGTACGACAAGATCTCCTGTCCGATGTCAGGCGGCTGCATGCACGTGTCTAATGTGAGGCCGGGTCGAAGCTCGTCCTTTTCCTCGATGCTAACGTTTTGCTCATCCTGCTCGGCAGCATCGGCTTCCGTTTGCATCTCATCCTGCTCGGCAGCATCAGCTACCGTTTGGATCTCAGGGACATTAGCTTCCTCGTCTAGGTGACTTTTAGAGACATCAGCTTCCTCGTCTAGGGGACTTTCAAACACAGCACTATCTCTTATGGAGATATCCCTGTATTCCGAATGCACTGCTTTCAGCTTCGATAAAGCTGCAAGCACGTTGTGCATATTCACCGTGTTGAACTGCTGATATCCTTTAAAGTTCACGCGTCTCTTCAGCTTCACCTGCAGCAGCTGGGCCTCACTTCTTGGTCTCGGAAGAGAGTTGACAGTGTTTTCCATCTCGGAGGGCACACACACAACGGCACCACGTACTGCTCTCTGCTGTCCTTTGGGTAGTGTAACTATTTTTGCAAATGGTAAAATTTTTGCAATGAGTTGACGTTCAAGGACATTTAAGTCATCCAATTCCGCAGGGATTGGTGGCAACTCCATTTTGTTGGCTGCTGCAATTGAAGACATCTGTCCTCTCTTGAGGTGGCTGTCACAAGTGGGGCAAATCCACTCCTGTTTTCTCTCTTCCGGAACTACACAGGAACCTGAGCAGGCACTATCACATGTGTGAACATACTTGCCGGTAAGGCAAGCCGCTGCAACATGAGCGTTTTTGACATATCTCGCTCTATGACACACCCTGACTTGATCAGGAAACAGGGCTCTGTGACAGACCGTGCAGACATGTGTAGGGCCTTTCTGAATCTTACACCGGAATGCATGTATGGCACTTTCCATCTCTTTGCTAACCAAAGGCTGCGGTCTTTCCTGGCTGGAACGGATGTAAGATTTATATTTATTTTTGATCCGCAGTGCACATTGCAATCGATGAAGAACGTGATATGTAGTATCACTGGCACATTTCTGTGTCTTGCGCAGGGTACATCGCAGGATGTGATGTGCTCTGAACTCTGGGTCACCTGCATATCTCCTCGCCATGTAGGCTTTCATTCTTTTCTGAAAGAGAGAATCTGTGCTGTATCTCTTTCTAATATATTCTTTCTTCTTTCTCTGGTAAAGACAATCTGTGCTGTATCTCTTCTTTGAAAACTCTCTCATCTTTCTCCGGAAGAGAGAATCGGTGCTGTACCTCTTCCTAATATATTCTTTCTTCTTTCTCTGGAAAAGATAATCTGTGCTGTATCTCTTCTTCGAAAACTCTTTCATCTTCCTCCGGAAGACAGAAGAAATGCTGTACTTTTTCACTATGAATAATCTCATTTTGTTTCGGAAGAGAGCATCCTGATCGTACTTTTCCTTAATTGCTGTTTTTTTCTTTGATTTGAATTGCAAAGAAGTAACATACCTCTGTCTCTCATAATCCCTTTTTTTACGTTTTCTGGTGGCTGTGTCTTTAGGATCTCCGCCTTGTTTTGGAATTTTAAATATTTTACGCACTTCTTTTCTTCTCCTGTGCTTATTTGTTTTAACTACCACATCTTGGTTTTCAGTTCCTGTGCAAACAAGTTTTACTTTGGGTCCAACATTTGTTACTGGTTCTGATGGGGCTGAAATCACTTGTGATACTGGTTCACAAACAGAAGGCAGTTGGACAGAATGTTGCTCTGTTTCAAATGATACAGGCATGAATTCATAGCTGGTCTCAGCACCACGATCCCAGAAGATCTTGAGCAGTCTGTCTGCCATGTCACTCAGGTGGGTGAAAGTCACCATCACAGCAGTTCCATAAGGATGGGGCAAGCCTGCAGCAGTTCTCGAATGTGAATCAAAGTATCCATACCTTCCAGATCTGTCTCTAAACACAGCAATACACTCTGGAGAGACAATGAGGAGAGCATAGCTGACATCTGTGGAGAGACACTGTAGCCTTTCAGTGAGAGGAATAAACCACTCTTCAGTGCCAGGGGCTCTGAGGTATCCTTGCATCACTCTTGACTTCAGCACATCATATGTCCGGTTAAATGATGAAACCCTCAACGGTACTTCCTCCATTGCCAGATGGTTGAATTTAAACCGGCCTTCAGCAATAAGCTGCAATTTAGTGTTGATATATAACGCATCTCCCTCCTCTAAAACTCTATCAAGGTCAGGCATCTTGAACGCAATACCTTCACTCTGGTTGGCCAAAAATGTCAACGCTACACACGTGCACTGGTGATTTCTAGAGAAACTGTCATACCTATAATCACCCTGACAATGAGATGCCTGCACAGACACCACCCTGGATGCAGTATCACTACCTTCTAAATACATTCTACCTGAAAACTGAGCTACATCTGCACTGGTGCTTGCCTGTTCAACCTGTAAATAATCATTCATGAAATTAGGCTGCTGGTCAAACTTAGTGTTATAGAATCAGTGTTAAATCTTAAATTGCAGTTCATGCTGTATGGGACAAAGGGACAAGGCATTTTTACAAAACAGTTCTAAAAAACCGTAACTAAAAAATGAAAGAAAAGGGTATTTGTACACAGTACGTGTGCACAAATGATAAATGCAAAAATTGTTGTTTGAAAATAACATTTTATTAGGGCTGTAACGATACACTTATCTAACACTTGCCAATAAATATGAGTTCACATGAACAATATCATAGGATATTTTAACACTATTGTAAAGAAATCTTTAACCCATTTATTCCCAAATTTTTCCTAGACACAAAAAGATCCAAACCATGTGTCATTAGTATCCCTTTGAAACAATCAATCATATATATCTTTTTAAATTTTCATGGAAAAGTGTGTGAAAAAGTGAGTTTTATGTTCGGTCACAATTGTGACGGGTGGGATAATGGGTTGTATCAACCATTGGACAGACTGAATATAGGTCTATCTGACCTGTGTAGTATGTGTTGGTGTGTGTGGGGTGTGTGTGGTCTGTGCATTTGTGTGGGGTGTGATGTGTAAGTGGGGTGTGTGTGTGTGTGTAGGGTGTGTGCGTGTGGTTGGGATGTGTGGTGTGTGCGCACGTGTGAGGTGTGGTGTGTGCGTGGGGTTTGTGTGTGTGTGTGGTGTGTGTGCGTGTAGTTGGAATGTGTGGTGTGTGGTATGAGCGCACGTGTGGGGTGTGTGGTGTATGTGTGGGGTGTCTACATGTGGTTGGGATGTGTGTGTGGGGTGTGCGTGTGTGTGGGGTGTGTGTGTGTGGTTGGGATGTGTGGTGTGTGTGTGGGGTGTGTGTGTCTAGGGTACTGTATGTAGTGTGTGCACACGTGTGGGGTGTGGTGTGTGCATGTGTGTGGGGTTTGCATGTGTGTGCGTGTGGGGTGATCGAGTGTGTGGGGTGTGTGTACTTGTTGAGTGTTCGTGGAGGGGTGTGTGTGGTGTTGGGTGTGCGTGTGGGCTGTGTGATGTGAGTGTGTGGGGTGTGCGTGTATGTGGTGTGTAGGGCTGAAACGATTCCTCAAGTTACTCTAGTTACTCGATTACAAAAATTCCTTGAGGAAAAAAATCTGCCTCGAAGCCTCGTTAAATTCCTATGACGCGCACTTTACGCGCACGCAGGGATCTGATTGTTTCACACTGACCGTTGTTCAGGAAGCACACCATAGCGCATGATACATTTGACTTCATAAATGGCAGAGAATGTCTAAAGTTTGGGATCATTATATGTTTATGAAAGGAAGAGAACAAAATGCAATGTGTCTAGGGTTGTAACGGTATGAGATTTTCACGGTATGATAATCGTCTCAGAAAATATCACAGTTTCACGGTATACGATATTAAACTATCATTATTAAAATCATCATCAGCTACAATGGCCCTTAAATGAATAAAAACAGATATGATTTTTGGTTGATCATGGTTTATTGTAACAAAGTGATTTCAATAGTCTTTATGAAACTTATATTTATTTCCTCAGAAATTCTGGGTTGTCTGAAATAACTGGTCTGGATTCTGTGATTGAATACAAAATGCATTTTTGAAAATGCAATCAGATAAAAATTTAACAACCTTAGTTTGTCTACATAAGAGAGGTTTACTAAATTAAAACATGGACAAAAAAACTATACACAATAGTAATATATTTTAGTCATTATTTTAGTCATAGGCTAAACCCAACTTTCTTTTTACAGGTTGTACTGAACACCTATGAGTTTCAGTCAGTGTATTATATTATTCTTTAAAAAAAAAAAAAACAATTATAGAGTGCACATTAAGTGTTCTCTGTCTGGATATGTTCATGTGTTCACGTCTTCACATAGTGGGTGAGACCGCTTTAAAAACCATGAGCGTCATGCGTACTTGAGTGTGTACTAGATCTAGACGAAACGGCGCTGCTCATACAGAGACGCGCTGAATATAGAAGGGGCTTGCACACCATTCTTTTTGCGTTGTATATTCAAAGACACGCACATCGCGATTTGATTTAGGCTACTGCACAGCTCTATTTTGATATATTCATCCATCTATCTTTTTAAATCGCACATTTTACATGGCATCTGTTGTAACGCAAAAAGACGGGTATGCGTCTTTTTTACAGACCGGGATTCCCTCAGCATGACAGAAATAATATGGCCTTAAGTTATAAAAGTTATGAATAACCTTTATCTTCATGGAGGGATGGTGTTTCTGAATATGGGAGAACATGTTCGATGTGTTTACTACTTTTGCAGCCACTTTTCGTCCACATATCTTGCAAACTGTATATCCATCTTCAAGGACGACACGACGATCGATTTTCGGACATACAAAATATTCCCATACTGCAGATTTTATTTATTTTTTGAGTGGGAGATAGAGATTCGCAGCCTCTGTCTCTGACATTTTCAGCGCTGTACAGGTATGGAGTCCAGTCAAGCTGAAAGAATTCTTTTTTTTTTTTTTTAAACCGCGGATAAGCAAATGTTCACGATATGATAATCATACATGTCAATATCGCGATAAACCACCATACCGGTATACCGTTACAACCCTAAATGTGTCTACTGCAAAGGACACCTGGCAGGGCTGCCGTCTCTCACGCATTCAGCGTGAGATTCGCGTAGTTGAGCCAATTCTCACACTCTCACGCTATTTCTCACGATGAATTGTCAATACCTTCAGCATATGCCTGAAAGATGAGTTTGTCTATAGATCTACCTGTTGAGACACTCGTGATCGACTAGTTTTACCGCCGCATATTAATTCGCAAGTTAAAATATACAATATGTAGTTCGAGCGTGCATGCAAGATGTTGAGCTGTCATGTCGCGTCAGTGTTTGTGAGAGAGAGCTCGCGCTGCACTGATACAACTGTACTTTTTAACCCGCAAGTAACGAACATTCTCAATCATGAGAATGAGTAAATAAACGCCTGTTTCTCCAGACTCGCGCTTATCAGTCATCCAGAAATCACAGAACTTTCATTATCACTTAACCATAACAATTCATTTTATTAAGATTTATTGCTCAGCATTACTTAAGCATTTAATAATTTGCATGGCTGAATGTTGTTTTCCTCTTATCTGAGTTACCATGAATGCCGGAGTATTTTGAGTGAGATATATAATCCATGCGATCACTCCCGTGTGATAATCGAATCCAGATCAACCCAATACAATATTTCAACTTTCCACATCCACCCCAGCCCGTTTACTTTCAGTAGTCAGAAGTAACTTTACCGTGACTGTAGCCTACTGTCGTGTCCTCGCTCAAATCAAGTCAGACGGCGGGCCGCGGGAGTGGAAGCGGGATCGAGCGGGATTCTTTATTGCCTTACGCATCTGTCAATCATCCCCGCTTGCTATTTTGAGAAATGAACCCAGCGCTATGATTGGTCAAACTCTTATTCATTTACTGTTGCTTGATTTGAGGACTGCGCGTGAAAAAAAGCGGGTCAGCAAGTTTTTGCGCAGTTTAGAGTGACAGATCGTATCAGCGTACTTTGAGTTCAAAATGCGTAACCGATACGCAAAATGCGTACAGGTTGGCAGGTCTGCACACACACACGCTCTTATGTTTGTCTTCAGATTACAGTTGAAAAAGTCTGATTCTTATTTATAATTGTTTTATTTCCATTTTTTTTTTATATACATTGTATACATTTGTGTACCTGTTTCGCTTGATATTTTATATTAATTTATTTTTGTTTTCAGGTGGGTAATTTGCAAGGTGCAATCCTTTTTTTGTAATGTTGTATTAAGAAGACAAAACTAAAGCCAAATGGCCTTTACTATTTACTGTAAGTTTGTATTCAAATATGTTATGTTATTACATGTTATGGGCTACATGTAACGTGTTTTACACTAAATTGTTTTAACTGTATTGTTATATAATTGTTGGCACTGGCACTTATAAACACTAAATGGGTAAAAATTGCAATAATTAGTTGTGGAGCCAAATGTTGGAGTTGGAATAAATACCTCTAGTTTTTTAAAGAAATAAAAGCCAAACACCTTATCATTTTCATAATACATTATTTGTTTTGGTTGCTTAAAAACACATAAACAAATTATCCGATTACCCGATCGATTAAGTGCTAGATTAATCTATTACAAAAAGAATCGATAGCTGCAGCCCTAGTGGTGTGTGTAATGTGCGTGTGTTGCGGTGTCCGTAAGTGGGGTATGCATGTGGGGTGTGTGGTGTGTGATGTGAGTGTGTGTCATGTGGTGTTGGGTATGCATGTCGGGTGTGTGGTGTGTGATGTGAGTGTGTGGAGCATGTGGTGTGTGTGGTGTTGTGTGTGATTTTGCGTGTGTGTGGAGTGCGTGGAGTGTCTGGCGTGGGGTGTGTGCAATCGTGACAGTCCTAGTCCCAAGAATAAGAGTGGCCTGAAATGAGAATGTTGCAAGACACAGATAACAATAGTACCTGGTTAATCCTGGAGGGTCTGGTCTGTTCATCATCCAGATCAAACTTCCTCCAACGAATTTTCTGAGCCTGCGATCTCTTTCCTCTCCGTGGCATCCTTTGAAATATAAAGAGATAAAAAGAGAAAATATTCTTGTCAAATATATCTAATTAACACACTTATTTGTGTGAATAATAAAAGTAAAAAGTGTAGTGAAAAGTAAAATCTCTAATTTTAAAAGTTCTTCCTTTAAAACATTCTCCCTTTGATAGGCACATACTTTGAAAGTTGTCCTGGTGTCACAGCTGTTGAGCCTGAAAAGATAAAACCTGTAGTACTCTCAGGAAGAAAAGCAAACAGTTAAACAACAATGAAAGAGACACTGAATGTAAACTTGTAAAAATTTTTTTTTTTTTTTTTTTTTTTTGGGGGGGGGGGGGAAGGGGTGGTTAGTGCTGGTGGGGGTTTTGGGGGTAAGAAATGTGAACTGCTCTCTGTGGAAAACGCCAAAACACAAGGAACCTGCAAAGAAACAAAACAGAACCAGACGTATTAGAGCACAGGGACTACAATTATGGTGATGTAATGAAAATGTCATAGTACAGATTAAGAAACCATATACTAACCAAGGAGATAAGTGCAGGAGAAAATGCAGGTTGTGCTCTGATCAGTCAGTCTGAAAAACAACAATGACAACATTAAGAAAAATTAGTAAACTCGAGTCAACTATGCATAACGTCTTTGCATGTTCTACTGTATATTCATTATTTTACTTTATTTCCTTGAAATTCTATAATATTTTCAAGAACCAGAGTTAAGTAAAATATGTGGCCTAAAACCTGTCCATCCATACAGTTTTACTATATAGGACAACTGGTTTGGAGAATTGTTTGGTAATTAATTATTTGTTGCATATAAACAAAACTGCTTTTTTATAGCTTCTATAGCTTCT
The DNA here is from genome assembly GCA_038021265.1 of Cyprinella venusta. Taxonomy (NCBI): domain Eukaryota; kingdom Metazoa; phylum Chordata; class Actinopteri; order Cypriniformes; family Leuciscidae; genus Cyprinella; species Cyprinella venusta. Next base: position 9,500,709 of record CM075863.1, read on the forward strand.
AAGGTACAGATAATTTTTTAATGATTTTCTTATCAAGAAGACAAATCTGAAACATTTTGTATGTGGCCATGTCCCTAAATTAAACCTTTACCTCAAAATGCAGTAAGGAATGAAAACAGTATTCTGAAACAGAGAAACAAGAGTGTCATATAACTCATCACCACACTCATAACCTATTTTGAACTTTCATTGCTGAACATTTTTAACGCACTCCAGTCAAAACAAAATTATGTTTTTGGTAATTTCTACATTTTTGGTAATTTTCTTAAAAAAAAAAAACCTACACATTGTCAAATAAATAACCTCATATAAATATCCGACTTTTTACCATCTCGTCATTTGATTTTGATTAATTGCGCGGTGGAGAGAGAGCATGCAGCGCTTTGAAGCATCTTTTACTGTCTATGGTTTGAGGATGGTAAGAGCGCGCGCGGCCAAAGCTCTCTCACTGCACGTTCTCTAAGTGCGCGCCCCCTGTCAAATGCGCAGTAGTCATGTACATCAATCACCGATCAAATAAGGCTTTTATAAGGCAAATAAAATCATTTAAATAGCATGAAACAAAGCGGTCTACAGTGTAAAATGAAATTCTTACATTATATTTGCACTGTGGTTAATGGTTAGGCCTAGATCATTCTATCAGTGAGCACACACTGAAATCAGATCTCACTGACTAATCTAACCTCCTTTGATTGGACGTCGCTTTTTTTAAACTCAACAGAATCGCATGTGATTGGCTGTACTGCTCAACGCATGTTTTGTGTAACAAATGGCGCGGATATGTGTAACATCAACCACGTGACCGCAAGGCGCGAAAGCAAGGTTCCCTCAGTTCCCTCACGACATTAAGTTAGCCAGTAAAACACTCATAGAAATCACGTTATATTAAATAAAGCCAACTACAGAGCAAAATTAATTTCTTACATGTGCACTTTGTTGTTTATGAATAGAGAATTCTGTCAGTGCTGGAATCGGATTATTTACCTTGACTAATGTTAACCGCCTTTGAACTGTAAGATGCAGAAACTTTGACGCTGCCTTAGTTTAACATGAAGCGACCAGCATTAGTCGACGATTTTTATTCAAATATCTATGCATGAATGTCAAATACAACGGAGAGTATACCATAATTATATTACATCACCAAATAAGCTCAAGTTAGTGAGGATGCTGTATCATCAGCTTAAAATAAGCGCCAAAAATGAACTCGTCACACAGTGATTAAGCTAATTAAGCAACACAAACAGCAAAACCCAAAGAGAGTAGCAGCTAATATCCATCAGACACACACAAATATCATGTTAGAATCATAGAAGTGTAAGTAGCTGTAAGTTACTCATAGCAGTAACTTTTCATGCATTAACCTCTTTACAGAGAAAATGGTAGCTTCAAATGTAGCAAACAAAAACAATATCACATGATAATACGAATAATATTACCTATTTTTAATTCAAATAAAGAGCTGAATTTGACAATACAAGGATTTATGAACAGCATATGAAACAATAACCGCTACACTTACCTGAAGAGAATAATGTGGGCCGTTCATCAGTTGTGCTCCCGTGAAGAGTCGATCTCGCAGCCAATCAGCAGCGAGCTTTGATTTTTCAACCAATGAAATCACTGCTTGCAGGGATGATTCGGTCATGTATGAACGATTCGTTCAGTGTGAACAAATCTTTAATATGACTCGGGAATGCCGAATTCGAATGTGTCCGAAAGCTCATTCTAAACCCGCACTTAAGCTGCAAGGAGTGAACGAAATAAATTGAAGTAACTTAGCTGTGTCTGAAACAGTGCTGTCATGTATCACAACTGTATTTTCAACCACATAATGTTTATTTTAGGTTTCAGACACATTTAAATACACATAGCACCAGCAAATATATATTTTGAGTTTGTAAAATACACACACTGATGTCTATGGAGGCGGTTATAATCCTTTCCATAATAAGACAACACATTTTATTCAAATCAGATACACATTGTGAATGGAAAATGGAGAATTACATGTAAGATCATCATTCATTCTGTGTTGTGTTTGCGCTGTCTCACGTGACAAGCAAGTCACCATGGAAACAAGCGACAGTCTCTAAATAATGGTCCACTGGAAAATCTTAAAATATTTTAAATTTAGGTGTGAAAGGGTTGAATACAAACACAAAAAAACACAAATTAACAATGTTAAATTATTTTATGTATTTATTATTTTTAGTAAATTTGAGTTTTAAGTTGTTAGAAACCAAACTCACACTCACGGAAGACGTTGAGCGCCCTCAGGTGACCGTTATGGTCATTGATCATATGGTCTTTATTATGTATATACACACCTACAGATGATCTATGAATATTTTTAACTCATCCACCAATTCATCTCTTTCTTGCTGTTTAGCCAGTAAACAACAATTCCACAAATTATTAAAACACATATGTTCGGCTAATGTTCGTCTGGCAGTCGATAAACCGGCCGAAAAAATCCCATAGACTTAATATTGGCCCTGCTGTCAGGCAGACCTCTCTCTCTCCCTAGGAGGATTTATTTAATCAAGCAACCAATAAGTAATGGCCAACAATCTTCATAGCCACACCATAGCAACCAGTTACAGCACCCTAGCAACCGTGGGCGATTCTAAATAACTCTATAAAAACTCTATAAAAACTCCTTTTAAAAACAAAATAGTAATCATCTGTTAAAAAATACACGCCGGCATCATTGACCCCTGATTGAGGCGTCAAATTGTGCGGATTATTGAGGAGAGGTGTGCTGTGACTTTTCTTAGCGATCAGGGGTACGGTGTTCGCCCCAGGGGCAAATCATTAGGTTAAAAAAAATCCCATTGACTTAAAATTGCCACAAATTTTGACGACTCGTAGCATTGACCGATAATTTCTCAGAAACTTTTAATTTACCACATTTGAAGACTGGCATACCTCACAATGGGGTAAAAGTTGCACCCCTGGTGGACAAGAGCTGTATCAGTTACAGCACCCTAGCAACCAAACGACTAACTAAATGTTAAATGAGCAATGTCACTCATAGCCATGCGCTATTGCTGCGATTCGGCCCTAACCCTAAGGTCAGGATGCTGATATACACTAAGAGCTCCATAGCAACAACTCCACACAACTAACTAAGAGTTAAATGAGTAATATCATACTCATAGCAGTGTGTTATTGCTGTATATCGGCACGCCTGTGACTTGGCCTAATCCAAGGATGCCCATATACACTAAGAGCTCCATAGCAACAACCCCAATTAACGAACTAAGTGTTAAATGAGTAATATCATTCTCATAGCTCTGCATTATTGCTCTGTATCAGCACAGCTGTTACTCGGTTGCGGCCTCATGCCTTAGGTAATCACATGATGCTGATATGCACAAAGAGCTCCCTAACCACCCTAAATGACTAACACAGCATAGATAATCACAGCCATAGGTAACATGTAACATAGGTAATTACTGATGTACAGCAATATCACACAACTAAGAGTGTGATATTGCGTTCATACAATAGTTTGACGGTACAAATGAGTAATGAAATAAATAAGAAACAACAACAACGGACACCTAATTTTAGTTTTTTTTTCTACTTTTTTAAATCATTACTTGAATACAACATTTAAATATAGAGACAATATTATATAGATGCATTTTAAAGTGAAATTACATTAATAATGTAAATTACATATTATTTTTATTATTAAAATATATAATTTAAGCATTAACTCAATTTCATGTGTATTACTAACATCGTACAACTGATCGCTACGAAAAGTCACAGCACACCTCTCCTCAATGAGCCGGTCGATTTGACACCTCAATCAGGGATCTGTGATGTTGGCGTGTATTTTTTAACATATGAACAGTTTTAATGAAGTTTTTTTTTTTAGCCCACGGTTGCTAGGGTGCTGTAACTGGTTGCTATGGTGTGGCTATGAAGATTTTAGGCCATTATTTATTGACTGCTTGATTAAATAAATCCTCCTAGGGAGAGAGAGATGTCTGCCTGACAGCAGGGCTGTCAGGCCCTTTTGGTGTCTGTGAGAAAGTGACAGTTGGGATTTGAATTTTTGAAAATTCCCCAATGTTTAGTCAAAATCGCTGATACTTGGCCTCGAACAAACCTCCCTAGAGACAAAACTATAGGTTGTATCAGTGAAATGACCTGACCGTGAGCGAGACAAGGCCTTTGTGAACGCTGTGATATATTTTTTGTGTGGATAGAGTTGAAAAAAGGGACCACTTTGACAAGTTAAAAAACTGGTCCGTAATGCTCTGATTACTAAAGTTTGACCTGAATTTATAATTGCTGCCAATGGAGTTTTGTCTGTCACTCCTGTCGTTTGGAAGGACACAGAGAAAAAACTATAAATCCGAGGGATTTACTAAACACACGAGAGGAACCACAACAAAAATACCTACGTTTTAAGTATAATTTCATGGCCAAAGAGTGAAGATTGTGGCCAGGCCAGTGAGTTAAAAATTATTTTTTAGCATTAGTTTTCAAGCTGGCTCACTCTAGCTTATGACATCACGTGCTCTAGCTCTGAACAGTCTCTCTCATTCACTCCCATTATAATTTCAGAAACGGCTTGAAAAACATCGTGAGACTAAAGTAGAGATTGTGAAAAAAGTATAATAGATATAAAAAAAAGTTCAATACAACTTTAATAGCTTACAAATTTCTCAACATTTTAAAGTCTTAATGGCTGAAATAGCTGTCAAAATAGGGCTGCTAGGCCCTTTTGTGTCTGTGAGAAAATGACAGTTGGGATTTGAATTTTTGAATGGAAGTCAATGGGCCTTTTTTTGGCCTCTTTTTCGTCCGCTGTGCGAACATCGTACACCCGATCTCTTAGAAAAGTCATAGCACACCTCTCCTAAATGAGCCGGTCGATTTGACACCACACCCGTGGGTCTGTGACGAAAGCTGCGGGAGGAGTAGCGCGCCGAAGAAGTGTCCGGAATAATAAGAATAAGAATAATAAGTATGGAGGATAACAATAGTGTTGCTTTGCAAGCACCACTAACTAGGGTGTTCTGGGTGGTTGCTATGGTGTTGCTAGGCAGTTGCTAGGGTGTTATAGGTGGTTGCTAGGGTGTTGCTAGATGGTTGCTAGGGTGTTCTGGGCTGTTGCTATGGTGTTGATAGGCGGTTGCTAGGGTGTTCCGGGTGGTTGCTAGGGTGTTGCTAGGTTGTTCTGGGTGGTTGCTAGGGTGTTGCTAGGCAGTTGCTAGGGTGTTCTAGGTGGTTGCTAGGGTGTTGCTAGGTGGTTGCTAGGGTGTTCTGGATAGTTGCTAGGGTGTTGCTAGGTGGTTGCTATGGTGTTCTGGGTGGTTGCTAGGGTGTTGCTAGGCGGTTGCTAGGGTGTTCTGGGTGGTTGCTAGGCGGATGCTAGGGTGTTCTAGGTGGTTGCTAGGGTGTTGCTAGGTGGTTGCTATGGTGTTCTGGATAGTTGCTAGGGTGTTCTGGGTGGTTGCTATGGTGTTGCTAGGCGGTTGCTAGGGTGTTCTGGGTGGTTGCTAGGCGGTTGCTAGGGTGTTCTAGGTGGTTGCTAGGCGGTTGCTAGGGTGTTCTGGGTGGTTGGTAGGCGGTTGCTAAGGTATTCTGGGTGGTTGTTAGGCGGTTGCTAGGGTGTTCTGGCTAGTTGCTATGGTGTTGCTAGGTTGTTGCTATGGTATTCTGGGTGGTTGCTGTGGTATTCTGGGTGGTTGCTATGGTGTTACTAGGTGGTTGGTAGTGTTCACAGATGGTTACTATAGAATTTTTATAATGTTCATGGCATGATTTAGCACTTAGCTAATCAATATTAGCATGTAGCTATTCACTGCTAGCATGTATAGCATGCAGCAAGTCCTGTTTGCTAGCATGAGTAAAAAGATCCAACCCCCATCTCTCTACGATGTTTTGATGCAGAGATATAGGTCTTGAAAAACGGTTGCTAGGGTACTCTGTTTGGTTGCTATGGAGTGGCTTGGCAGTTACCAATCATGAAGCTTCAAAGTCAATGTGAATGCATAAACCAACCCCCATCTCGTTACGATGTTTTGATGCAGAGATATATGTCTTGAAAAATGGTTGTTAGGGTACTCTGTTTGGTTGCTAGGGAGTGGCTTGGCAGCTGCCAAACATGAAGCTCCAAAGTCAATGTGAATGTATAAACCAACCCCCATCTCTATACGATATTTTGATGCAGAGATATAGGTCATGCAAAATGGTTGCTAGGGTACTCTGTTTGGTTGCTAGGGAGTGGCTTGGCAGCTGCCAATGATGAAACTCCAAAGGCTTCTTGTCAGTATGAAAGATATATATACCAACTCCCATTCCTCTGTGACATTCAGAATGGAAGATATTCCTCTTTGGATTTTGGTTGCTAAGGTGCTCGACAATGGTTGCTAGGGCATTACCAGTAAGTGTTGAGGTGATTCAGGATTGGCTGTTTGCTGGCCCAAGTCAAACGAGCCCACCCTCATGTTTCTATGACACTTATATCCTGAGATATCCCTTTGATCTATTTCAATGGAAGTCTATGGGACTTGTTGCTAAGGTGCTCCATATGGTTGCTAGGGCGTGGCTTAATAGCTTCACAATGATCCTGAGAGACTGATTGGTCGTCTGAGTAAAATGAGCCCACCCCCTTGTCTCTATGACACTGTGATCCAGAGCTATGTTCAATACAAAATCCCTATGCAATTTACCATAGTAGGAAAAACACATGCATTTGATGGGACAACCTTCACCATAGTAAGTCAATGGGGCAACTTTGGGCCCCTCCTGCACCCCAGGGGTGCAACTTTTACCCCATTGTGTGGTATGTTCTTACAGAGCCTATCAGCCTCTTCAAATGTGGTAAATTACACGTTTCTGCGACATCATTGTTTTGAGCTACGATTTGTCAAAGTTTGACGCAATGTTAAGTCTATGGGATTTTTCGGGCGGTTTTTCGCCCCTGGGGCGAACATCGTACCCCCGATCTCTTAGAAAAGTCATAGCACACCTCTCCTAAATGAGCCGGTCGATTTGACGCCTCACCCATGGGTCTGTGACAAAAGCTGCGGGAGGAGTAGCGTGCCAAAAAGCGGCGGAAGTATAAGAAGAATAAGAATAATAAGTATGGAGGATAACAATAGTGTTGCTTTGCAAGCACCACTAACTAGAATGTACATTTCCAGAAGAAAATGTGAAGTGGTGCTTGCAGTGGCAAAACTCACCACCCGGTTGCTAGAGTGTGGTACATTATTGCATATGAGGCAACAAACACGTCTGTACGATGTTCTGATGCTGAGATATAGCTGTTGCAAAATGGTTGCTAGGGTACTCTGTTTGGTTGGTAGGGAGTGGCTCGGCAGCTGCCAATCATGAAACTCCAAAGGCTGCTTGTCAGTATGAATAATATAAACCAAACCCCATCACGTTACAATGTTCTGATGCTGAGATATAGGTCTTGCAAAATTGTTGCTAGGGAACTCTGTTTGGTTGCTAGGGAATGGCTTTGGAGCTGCCAATGATGAAACTCCAAAGGCTGCTTGTCAGTATGAATGATATAAACCAACCCCCATCTCTATATGATGTTCTGATGCAGAGATGTAGGTCTTACAAAATGGTTGCTAGGGTACTCTGTTTGGTTGCTAGGGTGCGGCTTGTCAGCTGCCAATGATGAAATTCCAAAGGTCTCTTGTCACTATGAAAGATATAAACCAACTCCCATTCCTCTGTGACATTCAGAATGGAAGATATGACTATGTGGACTTTGGTTGCTAAGGTTCTCGATAATGGTTGCTAGGGAGGGGCTAGGAAGTGTTGAAGTGATTTGTGATTGTCTGTTTGCTGTCCTGAGTCAAACGAGACTACACTTGTGTGTCTATGACACTTCTATCCAGAGATATCTCTTCGATCTCTTTTAATGGAAGTCTATGGGAGTTGTTGCTAAGGAGCTCTAAATGGTTGCTAGGGTGTGGCTTGATGGCTTCACAATGATCCTGAGAGACTGATTGGCTGTCTGAGTAAAATGAGCCCGCCCCTTTGTCTTTACGACACTGTGATCCAGAGCTATGTTCAATACAAAATCCCTATGCAATTTACCATAGTAGGAAAAACACATGCATTTGATGGGACGTCCTTCACCATAGTAAGTCAATGGGGGAAACTTTGGGCCGCTCCTGCCCCCCAGGGGTGCAACTTTTACCCCATTGTGAGGTATATTCTTACAGAGCCTGCCAGCCTCTTCAAATGTGGCAAATCACACGTTTTTCCGAAATCGTTGTTCGGAGCTATGAGTCGTCAAAGTTTGTCGCAATGTTAAGTCAATGGGATTTTTTGGAAATTCGTTCGCCCCTGGGGCGAACACCGTACCCCCGATCTCTTATAAAAGTGATATGACAATTCTCCTCAATAGGCCGCACGATTCGATGCCTCATTTATGTGTCTCTGACAAAAACTGTGGACGTAGGAGGGCGCCAAAATTTTTCCTGGAATAGTATAATGCTATACTAGAAATTTTGAATGGGAAAAAATTTTGGGGAGCTCCTGCCCCCCAGGGGTGCAACTTTTACACCATTGTGAGGTATTTTCTTAAAGAGCCTGTCAGCCTCTTCAAATGTGGTAAATCGCAGGTTTCTGCGAAATCCTCGCTCAGAGCTATGAGTCGCCAAAATTTGTCGTAATGTTAAGTCAATGGGATTTTTTGGGCCGTTTTTCGCCCCTGGGGCGACCATCGTACCCCCGATTGCTTAGAAAAGTCATAGCACACCATTCCCGAACAGGCCGCACGTTTTGACAACTCATTCATGGGTCTGTGACAAAAACTGCGGGAGGAGTAGCGTGCCGAAATTTTGTCCGGAAGAATAATAATAATAACTAGAATGTACATTTCCAGAAGAAAATGTGAAGTGGTGCTTGCAGTGGCAAAACTCACCACCCAGTTGCTAGGGTGTTCTGGGTGGTTGCTAGGGTGCTGCTATGTGGTTGCTAGGGTGTTCTGGGGGGTTGCTAGGTTGTTGCTAGGGTGTTCTGGGTGGTTGCTAGGTGGTTGCTATGAGGTTGCTAGGGTGTTCTGGGTGGTTGCTAGGCAGTTGTTAGGCGGTTGCTAGGGTGTTGTGGGTGGTCGCTAGACGGTTGCTAGGTTGTCTAGGTGGTTGCTAGGGCGTTGCTAGGTGGTTGCTAGGATGTTGCTAGGCGGTTGCTAGGGTATTCTGGGTGGTTGCTAGGGTGTTGCTAGGTGGTTGCTAGGGTGTTCTGGGTGGTTGCTAGGGTGTTGCTAGGCAGTTGCTAGGGTGTTCTGGGTGGTTGCTAGGGTGTTGCTAGGTGGTTGCTAGGGTGTTCTGGATGGTTGCTATGGTGTTGCTAGGCAGTTGCTAGGGTGTTCTGGGTGGTTGCTATGGTGTTGCTAGGCGGTTGCTAGGGTGTTTTGAGTGGTTGCTAGGCGGTTGCTAGGGTGTTCTGGGTGGTTGCTAGGCGGTTGCTAGGTGGTTGCTAGGGTTTCCTGGGTGGTTGCTAGAAGGTTGTTAGGGTGTTCTGGATGGTTGCTATGGTGTTGCTAGGTGGTTGCTAGGGTATTCTGGGTGGTTGCTATGGTATTCTGGGAGGTTGCTATGGTGTTACTAGGTGGTTGGTAGTGTTCACAGATGGTTACTATAGAGTTTTATAATGTTCATGGCATGATTTAGCACTTAGCTAATCAATATTAGCATGTAGCTATTCACTGCTAGCATGTGTAGCATGTAGCAAGTCCTGTTTGCTAGCATGAGTAAAAAGATACAACCCCCATTTCTATCCGATGTTTTGATTCAGAGATATAGGTCTTGCAAAACGGTTGCTAGGGTAATCTGTTTGGTTGCTAGGGAGTGGCTTGGCAGCTGCCAATCATGAAGCTCCAAAGTCAATGTGAATGTATAAACCAACCCCCATCTCTATATGATGTTTTGATGCAGAGTTATAGGTCTTGCAAAATGGTTGCTAGGGTACTCTGTTTGGTTGCTAGGGAGTGGCTTGGCAGCTGCCAATCGTGAAACACCAAAGGCTGCTTGTCAGTATAAATGATATAAACCAACTTCCATGCCTGTATGACATTCAGAATGGAAGATATCCCTCTTTGGATTTTGGTTGCTAAGGTGCTTGACAATGGTTGCTAGGGCGTGACCAGTAAGTGTAGAGGTGATTCAGGATTGGCTGTTTGCTGGCCCGAGTCAAACGAGCCCAACCTCATGTTTCTATGACACTTATATCCTGAGATATCCCTTTCATCTTTTTTAATGGAAGTCTATGGGAGTTGTTGCTAAGGAGTGCTAAATGGTTGCTAGGGCGTGGCTTAATAGCTTCACAATGATCCTGAGAGACTGATTGGCTGTCTGAGTAAAATGAGCCCGCCCCTTTGTCTCTACGACACTGTGATCCAGAGCTATGTTCAATACAAAATCCCTATGCAATTTACCATAGTAGGAAAAACACATGCATTTGATGGGACGTCCTTCACCATAGTAAGTCAATGGGGGAAACTTTGGGCAGCTCCTGCCCCCCAGGGGTGCAACTTTTACCCCATTGTGAGGTATATTCTTACAGTGCCTGCCAGCCTCTTCAAATGTGGCAAATCACACGTTTTTCCGAAATCGTTGTTCGGAGCTATGACTCGTCAAAGTTTGTCGCAATGTTAAGTCTATGGGATTTTTTGGAAATTCGTTCGCCCCTGGGGCGAACACCGTGCCCCCGATCTCTTAAAAAAGTGATATGACAATTCTCCTCAATAGGCCGCACGATTTGATGCCTCATTTATGTGTCTGTGACAAAAACTGTGGACGTAGGAGTGCGCCAAACTTTTTCCTGGAATAGTATAATGCTATACTAGAAATTTTGAATGGGAAAAATTTTTGGGGAGCTCCTGCCCCCCAGGGGTGCAACTTTTACCCCATTGTGAGGTATTTTCTTAAAGAGCCTGTCAGCCTCTTCAAATGTGGTAAATCGCAGGTTTCTGCGAAATCCTCGTTTCGAGCTATGACTCGTCAAAGTTTTTCGCAATGTTAAGTCTATGGGATTTTTTTTGGCCGTTTTTCGCCCCTGGGGCGACCATCGTACCCCCGATCGCTTAGAAAAGTCATAGCACACCTCTCCTAAATAAGCCGCTCGATTTGACGCCTCACCCATGGGTCTGTGACAAAAACTGCGGGAGGAGTAGCGTGCCAAAAAACGCACGGAAGTTGAAAAAAAAAAAAAAAAAAATAATAAACCATTGGGGTCAATGGGGAAAATTCGGGCAGCTCCTGTCCCCCAGGGGTGCAACTTTTACCCCATTGTGATGTATTTTCTTAAAGAGCCTGTCAGCCTCTTCAAATGTGGTAAATCGCAGGCTTCTGTGAAATTCTCGCTCGGAGCTATGACTCGTCAAAGTTTGTCGCAATGTTAAGTCTATGGGATTTTTTGGAAATTCGTTCGCCCCTGGGGCGAACACCGTACCCCCGATCGCTTAGAAAAGTCATAGCACACCATTCCCGAATAATCCGCACGTTCTGAGACCTCATTCATGGGTCTGTGACAAAAACTGCGGGAGGAGTAGCGTGCCGAAATTTTTGGCCGACTCACCAAACACAATAGTAATAGTGTTGCTTTGCAAGCACCACTAATAAATAACATTGGGGTCTATGGGGAAAATTTGGGGAGCTCCTGCCCCCCAGGGGTGCAACTTTTACCCCATTGTGAGGTATGTTCTTACAGAGCCTGTCAGCCTCTTCAAATGTGGTAAATCGCAGGCTTCTGTGAAATCCGAGCTCAGAGCTATGACTCGTCAAAGTTTGTCGCAATGTTAAGTCTATGGGATTTTTTGGAAATTCGTTCGCCCCTGGGGCGAACATCGTACCCCCGATCGCTTAGAAAAGTCATAGCACACCATTCCCGAATAATCCGCACGTTTTGAGACCTCATTCATGGGTCTGTGACAAAAACTGCGAGAGCAGTAGCGTGCCGAAATTTTTGGCCGACCCAAAAAACACAATAGTAATAGTGTTGCTTTGCAAGCACCACTAACTAGAATGTACATTTCCAGAAGAAAATGTGAAGTGGTGCTTGCAGTGGCAAAAAGCTCGCTCGGTTGCTAGGGTGTTCTGGTTGGTTGCTACGGTGTTCTGGTTGGTTGCTTGGTGGTTGTTAGTTGGTTGCTAGGGTGTTCTGGGTGGTTGCTAGGGTGTTGCTATGGTGTTCTGGGTGGTTGCTAGGCTGTTGCTAGGCCGTTGCTAGGGTGTTCTGTGTGGTTGCTAGGGTGTTTGAAGGTGGTTGCTAGGGTGTTCTGAGTGGTTGCTAGGGTGTTGCTAGGTGGTTGCTAGGGTGTTTTGGGTGGTTGCTAGGATGTTGCTAGGTCGTTGCTAGGGTGTTGCTAGGCAGTTGCTAGGGTGTTCTGGATGGTTGCTATGGTGTTGCTAGGTGGTTGCTAGGTTGTTCTGGATAGTTGCTAGGGTGTTGCTAGGCGGTTGCTAGGGTGTTCTGGGTGGTTGCTATGGTGTTGCTAGGCGGTTGCTAGGGTGTTCTGGGTGGTTGCTAGGGTGTTCTGGGTGGTTGCTATGGTGTTGCTAGGCGGTTGCTAGGGTGTTCTGGGTGGTTGCTAGGCGGTTGCTAGGGTGTTCTGGGTGGTTGCTATGGTGTTGCTAGGTAGTTGCTAGGATATTCTGGGTGGTTGCTAGGGTGTTGCTAGGTGGTTGCTAGGGTGTTCTGGATAGTTGCTAAGGTGTTAATAGGTGGTTGCTAGGGTGTTCTGAGTGGTTGCTAGGGTGTTGCTAGGCGGTTGCTATGGTGTTTTGGGTGGTTGCTAGGGTGTTGCTAGGTGGTTGCTAGGGTGTTCTGGATGGTTGCTAGGGTGTTGCTAGGCAGTTGCTAGGGTGTTCTGGGTGGTTGCTATGGTGTCGCCAGGCGGTTGCTAGGGTGTTCTGGATGGTTGCTAGAGTGTTGCTAGGGTGTTCTTGGTGGTTGCTTGGGTATTACTAGGTGGTTGGTAGTGTTCACAGATGGTTACTGTAGAGTTTTTATACTGTTCATGGCATGAATTAGCACTTAGCTAATCAATATTAGCATGTAGCTATTCACTGCTAGCATGTGTACCATGTAGCAAGTCCTGTTTGCTAGCATGAGTAAAAAGATACAACCCCCATTTCTATCCGATGTTTTGATGCAGAGATATAGTTCTTGCAAAACGGTTGCTAGGGTAATCTGTTTGGTTGCTAGGGAGTGGCTTGGCAGCTGCCAATCATGAAGCTCCAAAGTCAATGTGAAAGTATAAACCAACCCCCATCTCTATACGATGTTTTGATGCAGAGTTATAGGTCTTGCAAAATGGTTGCTAAGGAACTCTTTTTGGTTGCTAGGGAGTGGCTTGGCAGCTGCCAATCATGAAACTCCAAAGGCTGCTTGTCAGTATGAATGATATAAACCAACTCCCATGCCTGTATGACATTCAGAATGGAAGATATCCCTCTTTGGATTTTGGTTGCTAAGGTGCTTGACAATGGTTGCTAGGGCGTGACCAGTAAGTGTTGAGGTGATTCAGGATTGGCTGTTTGCTGGTCCGAGTCAAACAAGACCACCCTCGTGTTTCTATGACACTTCTATCCGGAGATATCGCTTTGATCTATTTCAATAGAAGTCTATGGGACTTGTTGCTAAGGTGACCTATATGGTTGCTAGGGCGTGGCTTAATAGCTTCACAATGATCCTGAGAGACTGATTGGTTGTGTGAGTAAAATGAGCCTGCCCTTTTGTCTCTACGACACTGTGATCCAGAGCTATGTTCAATACAAAATCCCTATGCAATTTACCATAGTAGGAAAAACACATGCATTTGATGGGACGACCTTCACCATAGTAAGTCAATGGGGAAACTTTGGGCCCCTCCTGCCCCCCAGGGGTGCAACTTTTACCCCATTGTGAGGTATGTTCTTACAGAGCCTGCCAGCCTCTTCAAATGTGGCAAATCACACGTTTGTCCGAAATCCTCGTTTGGAGCTATGAGTCGTCAAAGTTTTTCGCAATGTTAAGTCTATGGGATTTTTTTCGGCCGTTTTTCGCCCCTGGTGCGACCGTCGTACCCCCGATCTCTTAGAAAAGTCATAGCACACCTCTCCTAAATGAGCCGGTCGATTTGACGCCCCACCCATGGGTCTGTGACAAAAGCTGCGGGAGGAGTAGCGTGCCAAAATTGGCCAGAATAATAAAAAGAATAATAAGTATGGAGGATAACAATAGTGTTGCTTTGCAAGCACCACTAACTAGAATGTACATTTCCAGAAGAAAATGTGAAGTGGTGCTTGCAGTGGCAAAACTCACCACCCGGTTGCTAGGGTGTTCTGGGTGGTTGCTAGGGTGTTGCTAGGTGGTTGCTAGGGTGTTTCTAGGGTGTTCTGGATGGTTGCTAGGGTGTTGCTAGGTGGTTGCTATGGTGTTGCTAGGGTGTTGCTAGGCAGTTGCTAGGGTACTCTGGGTGGTTGCTAGGGTGTTGCTAGGTGGTTGCTAGGGTGTTCTGGTTGGTTGCTAGGGTGTTGCTAGGCAGTTGCTAGGGTGTTCCAGGTGGTTGCTAGGGTGTTGCTAGGGTGTTCTGGATGGTTGCTAGGGTGTTGCTAGGCAGTTGCTAGGGTGTTCTGGGTGGTTGCTAGGTGGTTGCTAGGGTGTTTTGGGTGGTTGCTAGGCGGTTGCTATGCGGTTCTGGGTGGTTGCTAGGCGGTTGCTAGGGTGTTCTGGGTGGTTGCTAGGGTGTTGCTAGGCAGTTGCTAGGGTGTTCCAGGTGGTTGCTAGGGTGTTGCTAGGCGGTTGCTAGGGTATTCTGGGTGGTTGCTAGGCTGTTGCTAGGTGGTTGCTAGGGTGTTCTGGGTGGTTGCTAGGGTGTTGCTAGGCAGTCGCTAGGGTGTTCCAGGTGGTTGCTAGGGTGTTGCTAGGTGGTTGCTAGGGTGTTCTGTATGGTTGCTAGGGTGTTGCTAGGCAGTTGCTAGGGTGTTCTGGGTGGTTACTAGGTGGTTGCTAGGGTGTTTTGGGTGGTTGCTAGGCGGCTGCTAGGCGGTTCTGGGTGGTTGCTAGGCGGTCGCTAGGGTGTTCTGGCTGGTTGCTATGGTGTTGCTAGGTGGTTGCTAGGGTATTCTGGGTGGTTGCTATGGTATACTGGGTGGTTGCTATGGTGTTACTAGGTGGTTGGTAGTGTTCACAGATGGTTACTATAGAGTTTTTATAATGTTTATGGCATGATTTAGCACTTAGCTAATCAATATTAGCATGTAGCTATTCACTGCTAGCATGTGTAGCATGTAGCAAGTCCTGCTTGCTAGCATGAGTAAAAAGATCCAACCCCCATCTCTATACGATGTTTTGATGCAGAGATATAGGTCTTTTAAAACGGTTGCTAGGGTACTCTGTTTGGTTGCTAGGGAGTGGCTTGGCAGCTGCCAATCATGAAGCTCCAAAGTCAATTTGAATGTATAAACCAACCCCCATTTGTATACGATGTTTTGATGCAGAGATATAGGTCTTGCAAAATGGTTGCTAGGGTACTCTGTTTTGTTGCTAGGGAGTGGCTTGGCAGCTGCCAATCATGTATCTCCAAAGGCTGCTTGTCAGTATGAATGATATAAACCAACTCCCCTGCCTGTATGACATTCAGAATGGAAGATATCCCTCTTTGGATTTTGGTTGCTAAGGTGGTCGATAATGGTTGCTAGGGCGTTGCCAGTAAGTGTTGAGGTAATTCAGGATTGGCTGTTTGCTGGCCCAAGTCAAACGAGCCCACCCTTATGTTTCTATGACACTTATATCCTGAGATATCCCTTTGATCTTTTTTAATGGAAGTCTATGGGACTTGTTGCTAAGGAGCTCTAAATGGTTGCTAGGGCGTGGCTTAATAGCTTCACAATGATCCTGAGAGACTGATTGGCTGTCTGAGTAAAATAAGCCCGCCCCTTTGTCTCTACGAAACTGTGATCCAGAGCTATGTTCAATACAAAATCCCTATGGAATTTACCATAGTAGGAAAAACACATGCATTTGATGGGACGTCCTTCACCATAGTAAGTCAATGGGGAAACTTTGGGCCCCTCCTGCACCCCAGGGGTGCAACTTTTACCCCATTGTGTGGTATGTTCTTACAGAGCCTGCCAGCCTCTTCAAATGTGGCAAATCACACGTTTGTTCGAAATCCTCGTTTGGAGCTTTGAGTCGTCAAAGTTTTTCGCAATGTTAAGTCTATGGGATTTTTTTCGGCCGTTTTTCGCCCCTGGTGCGAACATCGTACCCCCGATTGCTTAGAAAAGTCATAGCACACCTCTCCTAAATGAGCCGGTCGATTTGATGCCTCTCCCATGGGTCTGTGACAAAAGCTGCGGGAGGAGTAGCGTGCCAAAAAACGCACGGAAGTTGAAAAAAAAAAAAAATAATAAGTATGGAGGATAACAATAGTGTTGCTTTGCAAGCACCACTAATAATAATAAGTTTAAATAGGATTTCAGTAAGTTGGCTTTCTCAAGCCAACTTAATTAGACTGCGTGCATCAAAAACACGGACAACTTGAATAGCCTAGTGTCAAAATCAGCAATCGTCCAGTAAATGTGAAACAATCTGTGGCGACCACCGAATATTCCGTGATACGGTCACGGAAGAAACCCGTGGTCCCATCACGGAATTTGTCAATAAGCAAAAGGCTATAGTTCAGGGGAGATAAATAGTTCACAGTTTAATTAGACTGCATGCATCACAAACCCAGACAACTTGAATAGCCAACCTAAAGTATCAAAATCAGCAGCAATATCGTCCAGTAAAGGTGAAACAATCTGTGGCGACCACCGAATATTCCGTGGTACGGTAACGGAAGAAACCCGTGGGCCAATCACGGAAGAATCCGTGGTGTCGTCACAGAATTTGTCAAAAAGAAAAAGAAACTGGTCAGGGGGGATAAGGAGTTCACAGTTTAATTAGACTACATGCATCACAAACACGGACAACTTTAATAGCCTAAAAAGTGTTAAAATCAGCAGCAACCTCGTCCAGTGAAAGTGAAACAATCTGTGGCGACCACCGAATATTCCGTGGTAAGGTCACGGAAGAAACCCGTGGTCCCATCACGGAAGAATCCGTGGTGCCATCACAGAATTTGTCAAAAAGCAAAAGGCTATAGAAACTGGTCAGGGGAGATAAAAAAAATCACAGTTTAATTATACTACATGCATCAAACACCCAGAAAGCTTGAGATCCAACCTAAAGTATCAAAATTAGCAGCAATATCGTCCAGTAAAGGTGAAACAATCTGTGGCGACCACCGAATATTCCTTGGTGAGGTCACAGAATTCAGGGTGTCCAGACGTTATCCTAGCGACCAAACGACGACAGAACAATGCAATATCAAGTTAAAATCAAATATTTAAAGTAAAGTACTTTAAGTAAACTCAGAATATATCTTTCCAAATTATAAAACGACGTCAATTAGGGGAGCGCGCAGGTATTGTAACAGCCCGTGTGTAGTCCACGGATGCTGCCTGTCATTGAATTACATAGGCATCAATTCCGTGGGCACATCACGGATTTTTTTGCGAATCCGTGAAACTGCAACGGATTTTGAGTTAAGAGTCCGTGTTCATTTCATGGAATTCTGTGAGATCAGGTTGGTCAGGGGGACGAATAGGCAGTTTGTGGTCACATAGGCGGTCAGGGGGACGAATAGGCAGTTTGTGGTCACATAGGCGGTCAGGGGGACGAATAGGCAGTTTGTGGTCACATAGGCGGTCAGGGGGAGGAATAGGCAGTTTGTGGTCACATAGGCGGTCAGGGGGACGAATAGGCACTTTGTGGTCACATAGACCTAGACTTCCTGCTCAGCTACAGTTCGGACGCTCTTGCTTACTGCTCCGCGCTTTGCTCTATCGCTTTTATATTTTTTATATATTTTATCTCCTTTTCACCTAATTTTAACTTCAGGAAATCAGCACAGTGCTCAAACGTTTGGATTACTTAAAAGTACTTCACATTTTTATTCAACCAGCCTCTCACTGCTTACATTCTGGGGAAGAGAAAGCACAACTCCCTACATTCTTAAGGATAAGAAAATGCCTCTTCGGGAATCTACTTGCTGCTCTAACTGCCACAGACTTTTACAAAGGATTGCAGTTCTTGAAACAAAGTTAAATGCTGGAATGACAAACCAGACGGAACGCACAACAGATCTTCGTCATGGATGCCCTCAGCACACAGCCGGTGAGTTCCATGAATCTAGTGCTCCTCAACAGGCTATACTGACTGTAGAGAAACAAGTCGATCGACTTACAAATCGATGGCACAAACAGGGAGCGAGACCTAAAGGCACTCGAGACATCAGATCACGAGTACCACATAATTTAGCTGTAGCATCATCTACCCCAAATACGGATCTGACAAGGATTGCAAATACTGGTCTCCTACCACCGCCTATACTTCTTGAGAACAGATTTGAAGTATTAATGAATGAGAAATCCCTGAATTTGACAAATGTGATTGAACACAGACTGAGTCAGCATGTAGCTAACACTGATGCTAACCGACGCTCAAGGTCGAGCAGACAGCGGCACTCGGCTCAGAGCACAGCAGGGCCCAGGACTCTGATAGTGGGCGACTCCATAATCAGAAACATCAGTAGCAGGGATACAACTACATGCTGCCTTCCACAAGCAACAACTTCTGATGTAAACAGGGAACTTCAGAACATTCTGATGAGATATAAGACTGCAAATCGACTCATCATTCATGTGGGGAAAAATGATATTCATAAAGAGCAGTCGGAACTCCTTAAGAAGGATTTCAATGAACTTTTTGAAACACTTAAAAGACTGAAAATTGAAACATTCATCAGTGGACCACTCCCAGCAAGAGGAACAAACAGGTTTTCACGGCTGCTTGGGCTCAACACATGGCTGCAAAAAACCTGCAACATAAAAGGAGTCAACTTCATTGACAACTTCAATCTTTTCTGGAGTCAGAGGCAACTGTTTCAACGGGATGGCCTTCACCCAAACGAACTTGGTTCAAGAGTGCTAAAGGACAATATCAACTTCTCCCTCCATCATCCTTCTGCAGTGTGTGCCAATCCATTCAACCTGAATGGCACACAGACATCTGGATACAGTTTGAATGAGCACAGGACTTCACTTCAGCACCTCAATGGACATATTGCTGAGACATCACACAAGGACATTGATAACACCACTCAGCCACAACAACCTCTGCTCACGGATACAATCTCAGCAGAGCCCTGCCCACAGAGCTCACCACAGACAGACTGTGACTTATCAAATCTGCTCCAAGATTCAGCACCCAAGGACGACTTTCTGGAAAACAGCGAGGGAAACCAGGACAGCATTTTACAGCCTCCGATAACACCAGAGCAACAGGCCCTCTCTCCTGACACGTTATCCGTCTCTCCAGCATCTCCACTTCTGTGCTTCTCAGAGAAAATGGAACAACTGGTGTCTGCTGGAACCAAACTGTCCCACTCTTTTGCTGCAAGCCCCCAGATACCAACCAAAAAACGGCAGGCCCCACAACCACCAAAGCCTGCGGGCCCAGCTCCCCCTCCCCCTCCTCCTCGGAGAGCTCTTCGGCCTCTGCCACAGCGCCAAGGCCCACACCCTCCCCCATCAGCTCGAGGTGTACCAAAAACAACTGATACCAGCTCTAATTGAAATGAGGGGGGTACCCGCTATGAAAACAATAACTTTATCAAATGTTTACAGATTAAGCGGGAACCCAGTGTGCCTGAATCTTGCTCTATTGCTGTTCAATTACATGATAGAAAAACTAAGGTCTTCAACAGCCGCACAGCAAACCTATCTAATCTGGTGTCTATTCCACGCCAAACCAAGACTGCCGTGGGGACAAAAAGTAAGACTATTAAGTTAGCACTTCTAAACATCCGCTCACTTAATAATAAATCACTTCTAGTCAACGACTTAATAACCACATACAACCTGGATTTCATGTTTCTAACTGAAACTTGGCTAGAAGACAGCTGTAGTGCAACGGTCCTAAACGAAACATCCCCTCCTAACTTTACTTATATGAGTGTCTGCAGAGCGGGTAGGAGAGGTGGGGGTTTAGCTGCTCTTTTTAAAGATGTCTATCAATGTAAGCAAATATCATTTGGTAATCACCCCTCTTTCGAATATCTGAGTATTGTGTTAAAAGGCGCTCCACGCATTTTACTTATCATTATTTACAGGCCTCCAAAATACTCTCCAGCCTTTGCTGAGGACTTTACAGAACTGTTATCAACAATTGCCTCTGAGTTTGACTGTTTTGCCATTGCTGGAGATTTTAACATTCACATAGATAACGCAGAAAACAATATGGCAAAAGAAATCAAAACTGTTTTAAAAACTTTTGATTTTACACAGCATGTTCATGGTCCCACACACAATCGTGGACACACTCTAGATCTACTTATCAGTACGGGTTTAAACATCTCATCGATTGTCATTAAGGATGTAGCACTGTCTGATCATTTCTGTATTTTCTTTGATATTCTAATCTCTCCTGTCTTTGAAACTAGATCTGTGTCTGTCAAGAAGTGATGCTTTAATGAAAACACTGGTATGCTATTTATGAATGCTATATCGTTAAAACCAAGCATATCTGCCGACTCTGTTGATTTTCTCCTTGATTCTTTCAACTCAAAAGTTAAGAGTGTACTTGATGATATTGCTCCAGTAAAAGTCAGGAAGAATTGTGGTAGACAAAAAGCACCTTGGAGAAACTCAACAGCAGTGCAAAATATGAAAAGACAATGCAGAAGAGCAGAACGCATGTGGAGGAAGACAAAACTTGTAGTCCATTATAACATCTACAAAGACAGCATCCATGCTTTCAATAGGGAACTAGGCAAAGCTAGACAGACTTTCTTCTCAAATATTATAAACAGCAATATAAACAACACACACACTCTCTTTTTGCTACTGTAGAGAGACTGACAACCCCCCCAAGCCAGATTCCCATAGATATGCTCTCAGAAAGGAAGTGCAGTGAGTTTGCCTCTTTCTTCTCTGAGAAAATCAATAATATCAGAAAGGTGATCAGCACATCCCTGAGCTGCCCTGGGATCAGGCAGATCAGACCACAACCTGAGAAAGTAGTCACTACGTCTGATTTCGAAGAAATTGATGGCACAATTTTGGTAGAAACCGTACATCACCTTAAAACATCAACCTGCGGCCTTGACACACTTCCCACATCTTTTTTCAAAAGTGTGTTAAACTGTTTAGAAGCAGATCTCCTAGAAGTGGTAAATGCCTCACTTCGCTCTGGGAGTTTTCCGAACTCCCTGAAAACTGCAGTTGTCAAGCCCCTCCTGAAAAAGAGCAATCTGGATAAGACCATCTTAAGCAATTATAGACCGATCTCAAATCTTCCGTTCATTGGCAAGATCATTGAAAAGGTTGTCTTCAATCAGCTGAACAAATTCTTAAGCTCAAATGGATACTTTGACATTTTTCAATCTGGTTTCCGATCGCATCACAGCACAGAGACAGCGCTCATAAAGATAATAAACGATATTCGCTTAAATACTGATACAGGCAAATTATCCGTACTGGTACTGCTCGACCTCAGTGCTGCATTTGACACTGTAGATCATGACATACTTCTTGACAGGTTGGAAAACTGAGTGGGGCTTTCTGGGATAGTCCTAAAATGGTTCAGGTCATAGGGAGAGGTTATTACGTGAGTATAGGAGAACATAAGTCTGAGTGGACATCCATGAACTGCGGAGTCCCTCAGGGCTCGATTCTTGCGCCACTCCTATTCAACCTGTATATGCTCCCAATGAGCCAAATAATGAGAAAGAACCAAATCGCTTACCACAGCTATGCAGACGACACACAGCTCTACTTAGCCCTATCGCCTAACGACGACAGCCCCATCGACTCCCTGTACCAATGCATTGATGAAGTAAACAGTTGGATGTGTCAAAACTTTCTGCAGTTAAACAAAGACAAAACTGAAGTCATTGCGTTTGGAAACAAAGATGAAGTTCTCAAGGTGAATGCATACCTTGACGCTAGGGGGCTAACAACTAAAAATCAAGTCAGGAATCTTGGTGTGTCTCTAGAGTCAGACCTTAGTTTCAATAGTCATATTAAAGCAATAACAAAATCAGCATACTATCATCTGAAAAATATTTCAAGAATTAGATGCTTTATTTCCAGTCAAGACTTAGAGAAACTTGTACATGCTTTCATCACCAGCAGGGTGGATTACTGTAATGGCCTCCTCACTGGCCTTCCTAAAAAGACCATAAGACAGTTGCAGCTCATACAGAACGCTGCTGCTGCCAGGATTCTGAGCAGGACCAGAAAATATGAACACATCACACCAGTCCTCAGGTCCCTACACTGGCTCCCAGTTAAATTTAGGATTGATTTTAAAGTATTATTACTGGTATACAAATCATTCAATGGGTTAGGACCTCAATATATTGCAGATATGCTCACTGAATATAAACCTAACAGATTGCTCAGATCACTAGGATCACGTCAGCTAGAAATACCAAGGGTTCACTCTAAGCATGGAGAGTCTGCATTTAGCTATTATGCCAGCCGCAGCTGGAACCAGCTTCCAGAAGAGATCAGGTGTGCTCCTACAGTAGTCACATTCAAATCCAGACTCAAAACACATCTGTTTAGCTGTGCATTTACTGAATAAGCACTGTGCCACTGTTCGTCCAACTGTTTTTACTGTACTTCATTTAATTCTTGATTCTAAATTGTTTTAATTATTTACTGTATTTTTCTTTAATTTTTATGATTTTTTTATTCTAAACTTTTTTAATTATTCTGATTTCTTTTGATTCTTTTAACTTCTTCCATGTAAAGCACTTTGAATTGTCACTGTGTATGAAATGTGCTATATAAATAAACTTGCCTTTCCCTAAACTTGCCTTATTATTTAATTCCATTCAAAGACGTGTTTATCAATTTATTTACTTTAAAGGGGCCATGAACTGGATTACTTTATTGTTTTATAATGTTTCCTGGCGTGCCCTTATATTTTAGTATGATTTTTACATTAAAAATGATCATAATTTAGAAATTACATTTACATTTACTCATTTAGCAGACACTTTTATCCAATGCGACTTATTAGCCCGTCCCCTTATTATACAATTAAGAAAACACTCATAGAATACTCAACAAACTCATAACACACAACATTGAAGGAAAATTCAAATGGGAAAAATAATCCATACAATACACTGGTGCGCAGTCATGCTGGAACAGGAACATGCCCTAACTGTTCCCAGACAGTTGGGAGCATGAAATTGTCCAAAATGTCTTGATATGCTGAAGCATTAAGAGTTTATTTCACTGGAACTAAGAGGCCAAGCACAACCCCTGAAAAACAGCCCCACACCATATTCCCCCCTCCACCAAACTTTACACATGGCACAATACAGTAAGGCAAGTACCGTTCTCCTGGCAACCGCCAAACCCAAACTCGTCCACCAGATTGGCAGGCAGAGGACCGTGATTCATCTCTCCAGAGAACACCTGGAACACCCTAACCCTAACCCTACACCCTAACCATGGAAGTGATTGATCACCTGAACTCAATTAAAGCTGCAGTAGGGAGTTCCTAGAAAATGTCGACTTAGCCTGAAATTTTGAAAAAGCACAACTAAAGGGCCTTTCACACAGGACGCGGTATGCGCTGCGCTTGCCACTCTCAGCACCGTGATTTGCGCTACGCTATGCCAGAGGAAAGTAGGCGGAGTTTTCAAAAGCGGGAGATCAGTATAATTAAGGTTAGTTATTTTGATTGTTTGTTCCTCCTTTCGGTAAACTATGTATCTGTCCCGTGATAAGAAGCGAGCAATAGCAGCACTAGTCCTGTTAAGGAGAAGAAGAGAGAGAGCAGCAGGGAAGAAGAGGTTGTGGGTGACCTCAAACTAGTATCATAAAGCTCGGGAAATTCCGACACACACAGTACTAGCCGTTCGTCCATTTTGATTTCCGTGCTTGTTTGGATCTCCGTTTCTATTGGCCGCGCTGGTAATCGTCACGGAGCGCAGTGGCAAAAGTTAAACTATTTTGAACTTTGACCGCGGCATGCGCGCGATGACGTCAATGGTGCGCACCGCTGCGCTTGCGCTGAGGTCGACGCAGAAACAAAACGCCTTCGCGCGGCGCAAGCCATTGAAATGAATGGGTTTCATAGCGCAGCGCATACCACGTCCTGTGTGAAAGGCCCATTACAGGTCCCACCCTCTTGCTCTCTGCTGCGCTACAGCCCTTCCCCCACAGCTCCTCCCCCACACCGGAACCTGCCGCGAACGCGCATCTGGCTAGTTAGCAGATAAACAGTATGGCACATTTACCGGTATGGACGAAACATCAACAATATGCTTTACATTGACAATTGCATTTCCAATTCGATTCTAAACTTTGTTCTCAAGTCATTATATATTTTGCAATTCATGTAATATAACTTTATAACGTTGCCCTCTTTCTATAAGTTATAAATAATGTAAATATACAACTAAATATTACTAAAATAAATATATAATCTAACGGTAACTAACGTTACAATATGTATCTATTCTAGCGATATGTAAGCTAAGGTTTGCTAGTAGGCTACATTTTTTCAGCAAAATGACAAGCCAGTTAATTAGCATTTTTCAGTATTTGCTTTGCACATTGCTTGACATTTTATCTGCATGTTATGCGGCTAGAGTTTTGACACTGAGTCAATGGGTTCCGACGAGGAATTTACCCCAGTGACTTCGACGATTCAGCGTGCGGGGAGAAGAGGAAGCCGTGTGCGCGGAGCATCAGGCAGGGCGCGTGGGAGACGAGGCAGAGGTCGCAGAGTGGGTCCAACTCCCGAGCACCTCAGCAGAGAGGACATAGATCTTGTGGAGAATTTAACATTAGAGAGAACAGCTTATGAACGTGTAAGTAAACTCATTTAAAAGTGTTTTCCCTAGGACATTATAATACATAGCATTGTTCAATTTAATTTTTTACACACACACACACACACACACACACACACACACAAACATACATATATATATATATATATATATATATATATATATATATAACCGACCTATGTGGTGTAATGTTAGCTGTTAATCTATAGATAATGATTGTTTTTTTCTATTATCACTAGGAACAAATTCAAAAATTGAATTTACAACAGACACAAGAAGTGTTGGAGCAATGTTTGGCACGGGATCCAAGCCTAATCTTTGATGTTATCAGACAATTGGGACATCCTGATCCTCCAACATTACCTCCCATCACTGGGCAACTATCATGGTGCATCTGCCAGAAATGCAGAGAAATGCCCACTGTGGTGGAGAGGAAGTGTTGCCTCCAACAGCCATCTTTTTGCATTTCAACTGATCCGCAATCCTTATCTGTTCCGGATCTGTTGTGCTGTGCAAGTGGAATCCGTTCCGGACCTTGTTCTTACCTCCGCGGCAGATCCGTTCCGGAGTCAGTTGCTATCTGGGGATGAACTTGAGCTGGCCAATCCCCTTGGAACTTCGAGAAAAAAGGTTGGGTTCTAGCCAACCTTCCCTCAAAAGATTGTTCATTACTTCAGTCAATTCAGCTAGGAATTTTATGCAGAGCTACTGCAGTAAAACAACATGGTTATGCAGACATCTTGCGCCCACTTGTTCAGGACCTTGAAACTCTGGAAAAGCATGGTGTATAAATTGAACAATTAGGACTGTGTAAAAGGAAGTGTGCCTTTTGTGTCGTCCGATAATCTAGGTGCTCATTCTTTTGCAGGACTAACTAAGAGTTTCACTGTTGAGCACCCATGTCGGTTCTGCTTGGCAAAGAAGAGTGAAATCCAGGAGAAGGAAGTCCGGTCGGGAGCATTTGAAATGAGAACCAAGTAGGAGCATGACAGGCGTGTAGCTGCTGGTGTGTTTTGTCTCTATTTGTTCTTGTGGTCTGATTATAAGTTCAGAAACACAGCCTCCCTCATCTGTTGTCCTTAAGACATTACTGTCAATATTCGAAGCATAGCTGTCAACATTGAACAGTTAAAATAAGAGAGATTTCCCGGATTCCATCCCCAAAATGAGGGATTTTTTTTATACAATTCTTTCCCACAAACTTTAAAAATAAAGCACTAATCATTAAAAGTCTAAACAGTTTATAACTAGCCTACATATGTAAGAGAGAGAAAGATACAGTGTGTCATTAAAAAAAATACCATAGAGAATGTTTAAATACTCTAATATCAGCATATGAGGGAAACCGACGGGCTTTGGGGAAACGGAGGGGGAGATAGTGGTGCTTCAGTTCGGAGGCCGAGTGCAGATCTGTGCCCGATCAGAGCGCGCGCTGACACGGAGTAACATATTGGACGCGTCTGACAAGTTGGGTGCGCAAGACGCGCTAGACGTTTCACATGACATGGCTGTTTTTTGTGACAGCGCCGTTTTAAATTGGCGATCGCGCGTACTCTGTGAATAGGGAGCAGCGGTGCTGAGCGTGCATTATACAAGATAAGACATTTATCAGACGTTTAGTCTATGTTGCGCAACGAATCCTCCGCCATCGTCACGCGATCAGGGAACTGTGATTCGTGCTGCACTGATTGCAACGGCAACTCGTCATGATTATGAAAATTCAGCTGTGATAAAAGGAATAAATTACAATGTACTGTACATTCACATAGAAAACAGCTGTTTTAAATTGTAATAATATTTCACAATACTACGTTTTGTTTTTAATTTTTCTATCACATAATTACAGCCTTGGTGAGCAGAAGACACTTCTTTCAAAAACAAAAAAAAAAATCTTACAAATTTAAAACTTTTGCACAGTAATGTAAAATATTTTTAAACTCTTCTTTCTTTGTAAGCTTCTGAAGGAAATCCTCAGGCGTGTGCTCCTTGAGGTGGTAGCTGTTGATGGAGACGTAGCCTTTAACAGGCTCTCTTTGAGATGCAGGGATTTCAGAGATGTCGTTTCTGAAGATAATTTCCGAAATGAGTCCCACTTCGCTTGGCTCGACAGTATGTTATCTCATTTGATTGTTTTTATACTCTTAACATTAGACCGTTGTAAACTGCAAAAGCATTTGATAAAGGTCCATGACTATTTTAACTGTTTAACTTAAATTGCTAGAAGCCATTGATACTCAGTTAAGGTTTAAGCTATACATCTTTCTAACTATTAGTTTATCTATCTATCTATCTATCTATCTATCTATCTATCTATCTATCTATCTATCTATCTATCTATCTATCTATCTAAAACTTAAAATCTTCAAGGTTTTAAAACTCTTATCTCTTTCTCAACATAGGTGTTGTGGACTGGAGCCAAAAGTCTCCGGAGTTCAAGGCCAAATATAGAGTGCCATATGCTCTGAAAAATTGCGCTTTTTGTGATGACATATACAAAGAAATGCCACCAGGGTATTTTGGGGAAGGGAAGCGAGGAGTCCTCCGTGGCTTTTACTGTACAATTGATTTTTCTGGCTACTGCTCGTATGACTGTTTCTATCTTCACCACAATACGTCAAGCCCCAGGGATTAATCCTAATAAACAAAGCTCATGAAGAATATTCACTCTCTGATGAGGCTCATATGTGGTGCAGGCACATATAACAATATAACTGTGGGCCCCTGCAATATTACAGTTTTTCTCGATTGCTTAAACACATTTCTTGAAACTATGCCTCTTATTCTCACAACAGTAAACACAAATCCATAACGTCTCACCCAGTTTCCCAAACCACCTATTTTCTGGTCAAAATGAAACTCTACTCTCAAAACCATTCACTCTTGCTGAAAAACCAAACTTTGCCCTCAGACAGGACACACAAGCCCTCAAAATAACACACACTACAACATAGTCTAACACACTGGTGCAATAAATTCAAAACAACATTTCCAAAACTGGTAAGTTATGTTACTTGTGGTTCCCCTCCGCACAAATCTCTTCACATGATGAACAAAAGACACAACCAATGGATACATTGGCACATTTTTATTCATTCATGTACTACACACATGACACACACACACACACACACACACACACAAAAGATTATTCCGCCTTAGCCTCCAGTCTTTGGTCTGGGTCAGGCCACCTGTTTTCCTGTTTTTCTCCCTGAAAGTTCTGATGACGGAGGTGACGGTGAAGCGACTCAAATTAGGCCATACTCGTTGTCCAGCCTCCCTCATAGTCATGCTGGATAGTCATACATGATCAACTAAAGTGGTTCTAATTTCATCCGAGACTGCTTGTCTCCTTGCTCTTCCTCCTCCTGCACCACCACAATCTCTTCTACCTCGTGCTTCACCATGTCCTCCTCTTCCTCTTCTTCCTCCTCTCCCTCCTCCTTCACCACGTCCTCTTCCTCCTCCTTCACCACGTCTTCTTATTCCTCCTTCACCACGTCCTCTTCCTCCTCCTTCACCACGTCCTCTTCCTCCTCCTTCACCACGTCTTCTTCCTCCTCTTTCACTATGTGCTCTTCCTCCTCCTTCACCACGTCTTCTTCCTCCTCCTTCACTATGTGCTCTTCCTCCTCCTTCACCACGTCTTCTTCCTCCTCCTTCACCACGTCTTCTTCCTCCTCGTTCACCATGTCATCACCATAAACTCCTTCCTCGACCTCTTCCTTTATTTGTGGATCCATTGTTCCAAAACTCAGATGAACTGACTCTGGCACTTTTAGGCATCTTGAAAGTTCTGATTGATGTGTGTTAAATTGTGACTCTTAGTGTTTTCATCTGGGTAATGGTGTGCTAATTGAGCTGAAACTATGCTGACTTGAGTGAACAATATTGAATGCTAGTGCTTTCTAAATGACCACATGGTCTAGGCAATGAAATAATAAGGGATTTGTGTGTTTTGCAGTGACAGTTCAACAATTCTGACTCATGTGTCAAAACAAGGAATAGTGTTTATAGTTTAGGGAAATGGGTGTGCTTTTTGATAAATGGCATTATGGTTTTGAAATTTTAGTTCAAAAGCCTGGTTGTAGTGTTTAAGCTATTGAGAAAAACTGTAAAAACCAAGTCCTGCAACAATATGCACGGCCACCGGGTGGCGATGTGAGTGATCAATGGTTTGGTGAACATTTGGGAGCAGATTACCTGAATTCAACTTTCAGTCTCCTCTTAAAATGACTTACTTTCTTTCAATTTGCATGCAAAGGACATGTTTTCTACGTCCATTTAAAGCTCATAAGCTCTCAATTAATGTGAGCCCAATCAATTTTATCCATCTATTCAGGGATTTAAAATTAAAGGTCAATGCTCAAAGCCGAGGACATACAGGTCCTTGTGCTGAGACTGTGAAAATGTCTGGTATTAACTGAAAATTCGATCTTTCTTTCTGCTTTCTTTGCATACTATTAAACTGTGAGTATTTTAAATAGTTATCTTTACGTTGTTGGGTTTTTTTTTTTTTGTGTGTGGATAAACAAAGAGGCCCTGGAAAAAATATGCACGTTTTAAACATAAAATGCCTAACTGTTTGCCGTGCCCTTCCGGGACCTATTCAGTGTAAAACACAAGATTTCCACCAGGTGGCGATGTGGAGCTACAATCCACTGTTTCTCTCCGTGTATGTGTGTTGACCCAACCCCGCATTTTCCACTCAATCTCTCCCTCACTTACTGTGTGCGAAAGAAAGTTGAAAACAGTGAAATGTAAAAAATAGTAAAACAGACACACTTCAAAGGAATAAACAACAAAAAGACATTTATTTGTAACTTTATTCATCTGTTATTCCCACTTAACGGTGTTTAACAGCGTTCCTAACCTTAACCCAACGTAAATAGATCTATTTACAGTAACAATTTCCCTTAAACATTTTTTTGATTTTGTTTTTACTGTTACCTTTTCATATTTTAAATCTATTTGCTACACAACCAGTATTTACAGTAGTTCGACGTACTAAGCTATGCATCATGGGAACTGAAGTTCTTTATTTCAACAGGAGCATTAGCACTATACGAGCCAGCACTACATATCCCAGCGTGCTTTGCATCAAACAAACATGGCTGCGCCCCTGTATTCAAACACTGCTACAACACAGATATCTCAGCGAAAACTCGACTGGCTAAGACCCAGCTCGTTGGAATCGTCTTGACGAACTGAAAAGAATGATACAAGTTGCATGATGTAAAGTTGTGTTTTCGAGGAGATCGGTAAGCGCGCGGTGACGTCACGGCAAACATGGCGGCGCCCTGTATTAAAACTAAAGAAAACACAAATATATCTGTGAAAACTCGACGGATTTTTCTCACTCCAACATCGTTGGAATCGTCTTGACGAACTGAAAAGAACAACTTAAGGCTCATGATTCTGAGTGGTGTTTTCGCGGAGATCAGTCGGCGCGCCGTGACCTCACGATGGAAATGCAAGATAAGTTTATTTATAGCACATTCAGTGTATTTATAGCGCACCTCATTTACAACAGTAATGAAAAGTGCTTTACATGTAAGCTTTGGCATTAAAGATTAATTAATGGAAGTCATTTTAACAAAAGATTCAAAGGAAATGTGGTTTGGTTTTCATTCATAAACTGTGTAGTGACATGTTAATCTGTGTTTGCAGATTTTAATGTGTCTTCTGGCTTTTCTCTCTGTCTCTCTCTCTCTCTCTCTGTCTCTCTCTCTCTCTCTCTTTAAGGGGTCAATTTTTAATGCACTGTTTAGGGTTAGGTTAGGTGTAGTATCTTTGCACTAGTGATGTTACATCTGACACCGATGCTCCGAAGCTTGCTTCAAACTCGAAAGGTCCTTGCAATGAACCACTGCTTCGGAGCTTGTATCATTACGTCACTAGTCACGTGAAAATGACGTCTGAAGCAAACACACTGGCTGCGTTCCAAACCGCATATTCAGTGAGTAGGTACTTAATTTCAATAAGTACTTACTCAACGAGCGCTAAAAAAGTAGGTACTTTATAGCCAAATCTAGTTGAGTATGAATGCGAACCGGACATCTGCTATGTTATTCTCGCCTACTCTTTTATGAATACTGAGGATTTGAATGTACTTTTTTGCTCGCCTACTCTTTTCCCCTACTATATAGTAGGGAAGTATGCGGTTTGGAACGCAGGGACTGCTTCACTCCTGTAGTGAACCGCGTGACTGCTTTGACAGCCCGATCCAGTGTTGTTAGGTTTGAAACCTGTCGGCTGTATTTCTCATAAAAGTGAAGCCAAACCATGGCAACACCGTGGGTTAGTAGTACTCTGTGTTTGGATTGGCGTTATTATTGAGAGTGGATTGATTTTATTTTAGTGTTGTGATGGAGCCATCGAGAAAGTCGTTCGCAAGTTTGGGAACACTTTAAACTTATTTTCCCGAATAAGATTAGTTCTTTGACATTTCTGCATACAAATATTTTTCATATCTA
Organism: Cyprinella venusta; assembly: GCA_038021265.1. NCBI lineage: Eukaryota > Metazoa > Chordata > Actinopteri > Cypriniformes > Leuciscidae > Cyprinella > Cyprinella venusta. The sequence goes on from CM075863.1 coordinate 9,532,086, forward strand.
TAGTGAATGATATGGAGAGAGAGAGAAACTTTTAAAGTGTACCTATTATGGCATTTAAAATGTTACTAATATTGTTCTGGTACAACAACAATTTTACCAGCGTGCAATGACAAAAAACACTTTTGTTGTCTTATAATATGCATTTATTTTTACCTGAATTGCCCACCGACTCCCATTTGAATCGTTTTAGCGAGTCATTTATCCAAAACCCGCCTTTGCGTGACGCTAATCTGCGGTGATTGGTCAGATGACCTAGTCAGTAGTGATTGGTATTCTTTGTGCAGAAAAACGGAACTCCTATTACCTTAAATGGGTTCTCAACTCCAGTCCTCGCGACCCACTGCTCTGCATATTGATCCTCAGCTCGTTAGGATAGAGCCGGCTCGCGAATCCATACTTTATAGCGTGTAGGTTTTTGAAGCAATCATCTTCAAAATGACGCGAACACAGAACAAGGTTTGGGCTATACTTGTGTGGTATAGCAGTACTTGTATATATGAACTGCAGCCACTTAGTCTTCAAATACTCCTCACTTGGCAGGTGAAAAAAGTTCGCTTTTGCGTCGCACTTCAAAACACAGCGTCTCGTCGACATGATTGTTTTCCGAAGCCCAGATCTCGAAAAACGACAGAGTCCAAAAAGGTGCTGTGGGTCCAAACCTCCATGCTCTCAGATCTCCCTGGCCAGCCCAGGCAGGGTGGCCCGTCCTGGGCCAGTTTCAGATTTGCCCGCCACCCCTGGAGCTCCGGTTTTCCCTAGCGTCTCCGAGCGCAATAAGTGGGGGTTTCTTATTCAAATAACTTGTCAAGTTGACGTCAACCAGACAAAGGAAAAGCATCGTTCTTCGAACGATTCATATCAGCGACTCAGAGTCGACTCTTGTTTTTGAGAGACCATAACTTTGTATACGATGAACTCTCATGTTTAAAACTTTGCAGGATGTTTTCGTTCACTTATACCCCTTTTCCACCGAAAAAAGAACTGGTTCGGAACTGGTGCTGGTTCAAAGTTGGTTCGGAGCTGGTTCAACTTGCGAACCCGTTTAGAACCTGTTTGCTTTTCCACTGACTAGAGCGCCCAGGGAACGACGTCGTTACGTCACTGTTTACGTCGCTTGCAAGTAGGCTACATTGCTTTGGGATTATCTCTAACTCGTGTACCAAAAAAACTTTAAAAACAATTGAAATATGTAAGTCTTTTAATCTTTTCGTTTGATATGTAATCTTTTCTGATAAGTTATGTATCCATGTCTTGTGTCTTTTTTTCTTTCCATTTATTTGTTCAATCGCGACTGTTTTCTTCTTTGCTTATGTTTAAATAAATAAAAACGCTTGCGTGTTTCTGCAGTTTCTCATGGCTTTGCGATGGTCAGAAAATATGTTTAGAACACATCTGAAGCCGCCCCAGCCCCCGACGTAAACATGACGTGCTAAAAGAACGGTTCTAGTCCAGCAAAGAGTTGGTGCCGCTTTGGAACCAGTTCTCGCGGCCGCGAACCGGTTCTTTGGCTGTCAAAACACAAGGAACTGGTTCGCGCGCAGGCACCGGCTCCGAACCGGCTCTCAAAATGCGTTGGTGGAAAAGGGGCTTCAGATCTATGTTAAACACTACATGAAGGGCAATTTTCAAAAACCCAAAATAGGTACCCTTTAAAACCCTCTGCTACATTATTCAAGTTCAACCAGTTACACAAGCACGTCCTTCCAACATAAAAAAATATTATTCAAAGCAAACAATATGGCTAAAGGAGCGCTTCCTGGATTTCAAGGTTTGGTTGAAATAGAGGTGCTCTTTGGATGGGAAACTGAATATCATGCAAAGCAAAAGGACTCCAAGGCACTCTCTAATAGAAAAATTAAAAAGCCTTTATTTACATGGCTTGGTCACATCAAACATAAAAAACTCCAACCCGTTTCGGCTACATGCCTTCTTCTGGGAGAACGCGTTGGAGTTTTTTATGGTTGATGTGACCAAGCCATGTAAATAAAGGCTTTTTAATTTTTCTATTAGAGAGTGCCTTGCAGTCCTTTTGCTTTGCATGATAAAAAAAAATATTAGTCCCACCAGTAAAGTTACAGAGTTCTGGTGGTTCCCATAGGAAAGAAGCAGTAGCTAATGTCATGGTTTCAATACTCATGGAAAACATGGTTTAAATGGTAAAAGAAAATGGTTCCTTATTGGTATTTTAATTGAAACCATTAGAATTTCTGTGATGGCTTCCAACTTTTTTTAAGCTGGTCTGATCTTCTGTCCTTGTCTAAAGAAATAATTACACACACTCATCATCATTATTGTTTTATTATCAAGCTGAACACATGAAATTCATTCTGTAAAATTCACCTACATGAGTTTCACAGCACAGTTTCAGCTTTGATCGCTTCGGTAAACTCGTCATAAACGGGGCGTTAACACACGCCTACTTGCATTTTATGGTTGTCAGCTTTGTTGCATTACATTTACTTCACCAGGAGATGGTGCTGTAATTCCTATCTGAATGAAGCTTCGAAAAGCTTCATTTGGCCATCACTACTTTGCACTGCAGAAAGTGGACAACTACATTCAGAAAGTTCAAGTCAATGCTTTACTTGGTTTGTTGCAAACATACACACCAGGGGTGCTTCTCAATATCCCTCCTCGTCTCCTCGCTCCTCCGTCCTCCCTCTATGACCCGGAAACCGATCGAGCTCAGCCATCTTGAAGGACATCTCAATTCTCTAATTGCACCGTGAGGAGTTGAGGATCGAGGAGATAGGAGGCTTCCTGAGGAGTCTTAAGCGAGGATACACAGGTGCATCCTACACGTAACTTTTATTTTGACTAAATGTGACGCACATGCAAATTCTCCTCCCCCTTCACATCGGTCACAATCATTTTAATTTATACTTTACCTTTGCAGTTTATATAAACCACACATCTCAGATATTTCAACAGTATAGCCTATCTTTATTATTATTTATTATGAATTTATTAAATAACCAAACTTCAACAACATAAGGGCAGATCCTTTTAGCGCTGCTGATGACACTGTGGAGTGACGCTCGAGTGATCAAGTATTCCAATGTTTATAAAAAAAGCTTTTATTCGATTCCTCTGTCCTCCTTTCCTTTCCTTGCTTCCTTCCCTCGCGTCCTACAGGGGGTGGAGCTGAGACGCAAGGAAAGGAAGCAAGGAAAGGAAACAAGGATGCACAAATAAGAAATGAGAAGCACCCCAGGTCGCCAGCATAACACATGTCTGACTCCCCGATCAAACACAACACTTATATTACAATGACACCTAGTGGTTACTCCAAGAAACTCATTTCATTTTTACTTCAAGTCATTTTAACAGAAGATTCAAAGGAAATGTGGTTACATCCCCTCCTTCTTAAGTTAAATACCAATAATATTACTTACAAAATGACAATATAACCAACATTCTAGATTTTTTTTAACTCTTCAACAATTATCTTAGTTATTGACTTAACTTATGTAACATAGTCTTTCAAGTAAGCAGGAGCACGTCTCTCTCTTGCCGACCTTCTCAGGTGTATAGGTTGGTTAGTCTCTTTCCCTACTACAGTCACTTCGATTGACGATCCTCCTTCAAGCGAAGCCCTCTCCTGTTCAGCAGGTGCATTAGTCACATCAGCAGGTGCATTAGCCACATCCTCACTCGACAATGTAGAAGTCTCACCATCCTGTTAATTTTCAGTGGGTAGAGCAGTCTCAAGCATCTCGTCTGTACTGCGTTTTCTTATTTGGTCCACATGTCTTTTCGCAGTTTGTCCATGCCCTAGCACAGTCCTGTATGAAAGAGGTCCTGTACAACATTCCACTACTGCAGGAATCCATTTGGGTCCACCACTATAATTCCTCACGTACACTGAATCTCCCACTTCCAAACTTCTAAGTTTGCAGCTTTTGTCATGGCTTTCTTTTTGTTTCTGCTGTTTTTTCAGAATTTTGGACTTCATATCAGGAATGAGTTAGTCGAATGTGGATCTCAACTTCCGTGACATTAGCATTTGAGCAGGTGACAACCCTGATGTTGCATGAGGAGTGATTCTATAATTAAACAAGAATCTTGCTACTCTTGTCTCCACAGTGTCACCTTTCATCTTTTTCATCCCCTCCTTGAAAGTTTGAACAGCTCGCTCTTTTAGGCCGTTTGAAGAAGGATGGTAAGGAGCTGACGTTACATGCTGAATGCCATTGTTTTTCATGAACATTTCAAACTCATTACTGGTAAAACATGTTCCGTTGTCTGACACTAACATTTTGGGTAATCCATGGGTACTGAAACACATTCTCAATTTCTCAATTGTAATCTGGGATGTAGCATGGGTGACAGGATAAACGTCCATCCACTTAGAATGAGAATCTACCAGAATGAGGAACATTCTTTCTAAGAAGGGCCCTGCATAATCTACATGAAGTCTTTCCCAGGGTGAGCTAGGCCATTCCCACGGGTGCAAAGGAGCTTGAGCAGGTGCCTTTCGGAAACGCTGACATACTTCACAATTCTGGACCACCCTCTCTACATCCTGATCCACACCAGGCCACCACATATATGATCGAGCCAATCCCTTCATTCTTGACATACCAGAATGAGTCTGATGTAATTGCTTTAATACAGCCGCTCGACCTTGTGAGGGAATTATGATTCTCGCTCCCCAAGTCCCACATCCATCTTTGACACTCAAAGCATCTCTCCTATGATGGTACGGTAACACTTGAGGCTCTACTTTCTCAGGCCAGCCCTTTAATATGTACTCATGTACCACGGAGAGTGTTATGTCGTGAAACGACCATTTCCGAATTTGTGCTGCACTTACAGGTGAGTCATCCATTAAGTCCATCATCAGTACCTGATCATTAATATCATCAGGTTCTCCCTCGCCTGGCGCTGGGAGTCTACTTAGAGCATCAGCATTTTGATGGTACTTCCCTGGCTTGTACACAATATTATAGTGATATGCTTGTAACATTACAGCCCACCTTTGCACTCTGGGTGATCCCATTTGAGGAACGGCCTTCGTTTCATTGAACAAATGGATCAAGGGCTTATGATCAGTGCAAATTGTGAAGGGCCGACCATACAAGTACTTATGAAATCTCTGGATGCCAAAAATCACAGCTAAGCCTTTTTTGTCCAACTGTGAATAACGCTTCTCTGCAGACGTGAGTGTTCTTGACATGAACCCAAGGGGTTTCTCCATACTCTCTCCTTTTCTACACTGCGAGAGCACTGCACCCACCCCATAGCGAGAGGCATCACAAGCCAGGACCAGTTCGGAATCTGAGGAATAATGAACTAGCACCTCGGCTGAGCAGGGATTTAGAGTCTTTGAAAGCTTCTTGTTGTGGCTTTTTCCACATCCATGGAACCTCTTTTCTCAGCAGCAGATGTAGAGGAGCTAGCAGCATTGCCAGGTTGGGAAGGAACTTATTATAATAATTGAGCAAGCCCAGATATGCTTTGAGTTCTGCAACATTACTTGGTTCTGGTGCTTCTTCTATAGCTTTCACTTTAATTGCCATCAGATGTAAACCCTGGGCATCTACTCTGTGGCCTAAATATTCCACCTCATCTGCCAGGAACATACATTTTCCCCGTTTCAATTGCAAACCAGCTTCTTTCGATCTTGCTAGCACTTCATCCAGTGTCTTCAAGTGACTTTCTTGATTTTTACTAGTCACCAATATATCATCAAGATAAACAACTACTCCTTGAATACCTTGCAACAATCCCTCCATTGTTCTCTGAAAGATAGCAGGAGCTGAAGCAACTCCAAAGGGCAAACGATTATATGTGAATAACCCTTTTTGTGTATTCACCGTCAAGTATTTCTTGGAGCTTTCATCCATGATGATTTGTTGGTATGCATGACTCATGTCCAGTTTTGTAAACTGTTTTCCTCCATCCAACCGAGCAAAAAGATCCTCCACCCTTGGTATTGGATACTGTTCCAATGTTGACACTCTGTTAACTGTGAGTTTGTAATCACCACATAATCTTACACTGCCATCTGGTTTCAAGATAGGAACAACAGGAGCTGCCCACTCTGAATACTTTACAGTTGAGATGATTTTGTCCCGCAGCAGTCGATTTATCTCTTCCTCCACCTTTGTTTTCAGGGCAAATGGCACAGATCTAGGTCTGAAAAACCTGGGTGTGGCATCAGTCGGCACATGAAGGGTGGCAGTAGCACCCCTTAATGTCCCCAGCTCCTTCTTGAAAACTTCTGCATGCTGGAATAGCACCTGTTGCAACGTCATCTCCGACTGCACCAGCTTGATCTCACTCCATTGCATTTGAAGCTCTTCAAGCCAGGATCGGCCTAGTAAGCAAGGCCCTGTTCCTTTCACTATAACAAGTGGCATTATCTTTTCCTGCTGCTGGTATTTTACTTCTACATCAGCCACCCCCACTATTCCCAATGGCTCTCCTGTATACGTTCTCAACTTGATTTTTGTAAGTCTCAGTTTGGGAGGTTCAGAATCTTTCCAGATGACCTTGTACATTTCCTCACTCATAAGACTGACACTACATCCAGTATCGATTTCAAAGTTTATCAGCCGGCCATTAACAATTAACTCAACAGTAAGGGGTTTTACTTTCTTCAGTGCATCAGTTTGTACACATGCCAAAGTGAATGTTTCTTCAAATTCATCACTGTTATTATTGTCACTTACATTGAATGCTCGATGCGGCCGCACCCCTTTTCCACTTCTTCCAGTTATTGCGGGTCCACTCTGTTTACTTTTATTACGACAGGCCCTGGCGATATGACCTATTTTTTCACACACATAACATTTGTCCTTCTTAAATCTGCAATCATTTGCTTTATGGTTTGTCCCACAACATCTGTAACATTGTCTTAATTCTTTTTGTTCACTCATTTCTCCCTTTTTCCAGCGATCAGGTTTCCTCTCTTTATACATGACGCTGTTACATGCCTGTACGCTGGATTTACTTTGTGGGTCGAGCACATTTTTACTTGCGGCTTCATTGGCTACTGCAATTTTAAAAGCAGTCTCAAACGTCAGGTTTGCTTCTGAGAGCAGCCTTCTCTGAATCCGATCATCATCTATGCCACAAACAAGTCGATCCCGCAGCATTTGATCTAAAGTTGCTCCATAATTACAATCTTGTGCCAAACGACGTAACTCTGCCACATATTCTGTCACAGTCTCTGTTGGCTTCTTCATTCTTGAATCAAATCTAAATCGCTGTACAATCTCACTTGGCTGAGGGTTGAAATGATTTTTTAGCAGTGTTACCAGTTGCTGAAAAGTCCTTTCACTTGGCTTTGTTGGACTCAGAATATTTCGCATTACACTGTAAGTTTGTGGTCCCACAACACTTATGAGAATAGCTCTTTGCTTACCTTCATCTTCAATTCCATTAGCCACGAAAAATTGCTCCAGTACTTCAGAATACTCTTCCCATGTTTGAGCTTATGCATCAAATGCCGCTAGTGAGCCAATAGTTCCTGTAGCCATGGTTAATCCTCAATATGTTGTCATCGCAGGCTTCTTTTTTTCTTTTCTCTGGGTGTCACAATCCTCGTCGCCAAAAATGTAGTATCTTTGCACTGCAGAAAGTGGACAACTACACTCACCGGCCACTTTATTAGGTACCCCATGCTAGTAACGGGTTGGACCCCCTTTTGCCTTCAGAACTGCCTCAATTCTTCGTGGCATAGATTCAACAAGGTGCTGGAAGCATTCCTCAGGGAGTTTGGTCCATATTGACATGATGGCATCACACAGTTGCCGCAGATTTGTCGGCTGCACATCCATGATGCGAATCTCCCGTTCCACCACATCCCAAAGATGCTCTATTGGATTGAGATCTGGTGACTGTGGAGGCCATTTGAGTACAGCGAACTCATTGTCATGTTCAAGAAACCAGTCTGAGATGATTCCAGCTTTATGACATGGTGCATTATCCTGCTGAAAGTAGCCATCAGAAGTTGGGTACATTGTGGTCATAAAGGGATGGACATGGTCATCAACAATACTCAGGTAGTCTGTGGCGTTGCAACGATGCTCAATTGGTACCAAGGGGCCCAAAGAGTGCCAAGAAAATATTCCCCACACCATGACACCACCACCACCAGCCTGAACCGTTGATACAAGGCAGGATGGATCCATGCTTTCATGTTGTAGACGCCTAATTCTGACCCTACCATGCGAATGTCGCAGCAGAAATCGAGACTCATCAGACCAGGCAACGTTTTTCCAATCTTCTATTGTCCAATTTCGATGGGCTTGTGCAAATTGTAGCCTCAGTTTCCTGTTCTTAGCTGAAAGGAGTGGCACGCAGTGTGGTCTTCTGCTGCTGTAGCCCATCTGCCTCAAAGTTCGACGTACTGTGCGTTCAGAGATGCTCTTCTGCCCACCTTGGTTGTAACAGGTGGTTATTTGAGTCACTGTTGCCCTTCTATCAGCTCGAACCAGTCTGGCCATTCTCCTCTGACCTCTGGCATCAACAAGGCATTTCCGCCCACAGAACTGCCGCTCACTGGATGTTTTTTCTTTTTCGGACCATTCTCTGTAAACCCTAGAGATGGTTGTGCGTGAAAATCCCAGTAGATTAGCAGTTTCTGAAATACTCAGACCAGCCCTTCTGGCACCAACAATCATGCCACGTTCAAAGTCACTCAAATCACCTTTCTTCCCCATACTGATGCTCGGTTTGAACTGCAGGAGATTGTCTTGACCATGTCTACATGCCTAAACGCACCGAGTTGCCGCCATGTGATTGGCTGCTTAGAAATTAAGTGTTAACGAACAGTTGGACAGGTGTACCTAATAAAGTGGCCGGTGAGTGTACATTCAGAATGTTCGAGTCAATGCTTTAATTGGTCTGTTGCAAACATACACGCCAGGTCGCCAGCATAACATATGTCTGACTCCCCGATCAAACACAACACTTATATTACAATGACACCTAGTGGTTACTCCAAGATACTACAGCGTTGTTGATACCACGCTCTTGTGGACAGTCTGCAAATACCCATTAACAACCGTGTAACTGATTTAATTGTAAATGAATGAATGAATTAACGAATGAACCTGAGTTAAAGGGAAGTTGTTCATTTGGCTATTATGCATACTGTAATGGATATTTCTACAATGGCAGTTAATTATATTCTTTTTTAAGTGTTGTAATTTCACAAACAACTATTTCAGCATATTTAGGCTTACTTTTATTCATTTTATAAGTCCGTTAATGAAATTAGATCTATAATATTGGAAATAATTACAATCGCTGTAATATTGAACCGCTCATGGCGATTACATCCATATGTTTATAGAATATTTTACGTGATGGTATTTACACATTAATGTACAGAAATGCATACTAAGGATGCTCTTGTCAAAGGCTACATATTCTTTGCAAAAACCGCTTACTCGATAGAACTAACAGTCACATTAGTTTTTCAAGTCAACCAATCAACAGAACTAATTAGTGAAGGAGACACAAGTGGCGTTGTCTTTGCTTAACTGTATGATTTACATGTTCATGTATCTTTCTATTCAAGAGTCTCAACTGTTGTGGCCAGCGATCTCTTAGCCATGAATGGGCTTATTTCTGCAAATAGCAAACTGGAAGCCATGTAAGGCATCTGAGAAAAGGATTCTACGCTCAAAAGACAAGAGATCACGTATCATTTAGGTAATGTTAGTAGCTTCTTGACTGGACAGTCACCTTACTTGAGGTAAGTACCGTATTCAGAAGTCAGATTTAACCAGTTTAAATTAAAAAAAAAAAAAAAAAAAAAAAACGCTTATTAAAGGGTGCATATCCAATCTCTAATTCGGTTATCTAGATCAGTAAAGGCTAGATGAATCTTCTAAGCTCACTCAAGGTTCGTTTCGTCTGCTTTTAAGTCATTCTATGGCGGGCGTCAGCATCCTTAAGCATTTGGCGTGGTCACAAAATATATCGTATCGTTGTGTTAACAAAGCATGCTTGTCATCAAGGCAGATCTTATTGTTAGGCGATCATGCCGTTCCTGAGATGTTAATTTTTCTATCAATTGTTTTCAATTTCATAATTAAGGTTGGGATTATTCTCGCAATGAAACCCATAGCTATGCCCTTTCACTCTTCGTTCAGGCTTTCAGATGGCTTTTGGCCTTCAGAGACCCGTATCCATCACCCTGCCCTCCTCTAATAGAGTTTGTTGAATTAGTTATATTTTGCTTTTCTTTCAGGTTCCTGTTCATATCCTGTCCACGGCCGGTTTTTCCTCCCTCGTCTACAATTACGAATTTTAATTAAATTTTTTCCATTCATAGTTTGCTCGCAGGCATTCAAATTTAGGTAAGTATTTTAATACTAATTATCAAAGTCTGTTCACCGTACCCGCTCTTGGTTTGCAACTTAAGGCATAGCAAGACCTGTAGTAAACCTCAGATAAACGCCTGCTAATCACACTGTATCACAAGATATATATATATAAAAAAAAAAAAAATTGTTTTTAATTGTGCCCATTCACAGGATATTTGGTGGGTCTCCGGCGTGTTTGGATCAGAATTCCCCACAGATAATTTTGAAAAGCAGGTTGGAATGGTCATTTCGAAGATGATTAAGCATATCATTTTGTCTGTTTCTTTGGATGTGGCAGGACTGCTACTCCTGGCACAGGGGTGGGAGTTTCATAGCTTGTTTTGCAGCGTCGAACATTCCGAATGGTTAATGATGAATTATGTAGCTATCTCTAGTCACAAATTAGCTTATTATGTCTCAATATTCTTTAAATCATGTCTAGTTGGCAGGATTCATGTTAATTTAGGTTGCTATGCACTAACCAGGAGGAATTTTGTTTGCTACCCTCAGAGCTGTTCTAACTTTTAAAAAGCAATTCTTTAATTCTCCCATTGCTTGAACTCTGAGTGTTATAACCTTGAAGATATTCGTTACTGTATGTTTATGCAGTAGCATTACACACTAAGTAAGTTACAAATCAAAATCCTTCCACCCCCTTTTTATTACCTTCTGTCCGCAATGGTCTCTTTTATATTGTTATTCAGATGGTAGCTGTCTATACAGCATTCATGGCTCATGCATCCAGGGGACTTACTCCAGGAGCTAAATACTCCGTTTTCCCCATGGTCTGGTTCTGATCTGCGTTTCTCATCTAATTTCTTTACTCGCTGTCTTAAGAACTCTAAGAATGAATCTCAAGGCTCTGGAATTATGTCCCTTCTCATCTATGATTTAATTTCTTTAAATTCCCCTTCATTTGTCCTAACTAACGAGCCCTTTTCTCTAAGCCTAGTTCAGGACTCAAGTTTCTGTCCTCAAAAGCTACAGTTTATCTCCCTCCAGTATATTCCAGGTATATATAGCCCTCCAGGTTATTCCTTCAGGATTGGGGCTGCCACGACAGCAGCCGAACGTGGCATTTCTACTGTAGCCAGTAAAATCCTGGGCAGATGGTCTTCCTTTATATTAGAGTCATGCATACGACTTGATCAAAAAAAAAAAATCATCCTTGGCGCTCAGCAAGCTCTTCACTAAACGGTTCAGGTAAATAACCTTTGCAACTACTGGAGGTGGTGCTATTATATTCCGGCATCATATTGGCCTTTAAATCAGCTTGCTTTCATCGTCCTAAGTCATCGTCTATATGTGGCCTAGTGGCCTTGTCTTAATGTGGCCCTTGTCTTTATGTGGCATTAGTAGCCATTGTGGTCTCATCCCAGGTGGCCTCATGGAAAAAAAAAATGTATATATATGTTCCGTGTGGTCTACTGTGACCGTGTAGCCTAATGTGGCCTTGTCCCGTGGTCTTGTGGCCTGTTAAGGCATGGTTCTGCTTGGCCTAGTGGCTGTGTCTCGTTGGCCTTGTATCCGTGTGGCATTAGCAGCCTGTGGCCCAGTGGGCCTTGTCTCTGTGTGGGTCTCAAGGCCTTCTGGCATAATGTTGCCTTGTCCTATGTGTGGCCTATATGGTCTCGTGGCCCTTATGGTCTTGGTTCTGTGTGGCCTAGTGGCCGGTGTCCCTGTGTGATCTCGTCTCAGTGTGGGCGTACGATATCACAGCTCTTGCAGCCTCATTCTATGTTCAGTGTGGTCTACTGTGACCGTGTAGCCTAATGTGGCCTTGTCCCGTGGTCTTGTGGCCAGTTATGGCATTGGTTCTATGTGGCCTAAGGCCTTGTCTATGAGTGGTTCTGTTTCTTTGTGGCTTTAGCAGCCTTGTGGCCCAGCGGGCCTTGTCTCTGTGTGGGTCTAAAGGCCTTGTGGCACAAGTTGCCTTGTCCTATATGTAAAAAAGGCCAGTGGTCAGTGGCCCCTAGTGGGCGCGGTTCAATGTGGCCTAGTGGCCGTTGTCTGTGTGGCTTGTTCAATGTGGTCTGTAGTGGCCTTGTGGCAAGTTGCCTTGTCCTATATGTAAAAAAGGCCAGTGGCCAGTGGTCCTTAGGGGCGCGGTTTAATGTGGCTAAGTGGCCGTTGTCTGTGTGGCCAAGCGGCCTCGAGGCATTGCTGCCTCACTTCCTTGTGGCGTTTATGTGTGGCCTTGTCCAGTCTACCTCGATATATGTGCGGCATTAGAGGCCGATGTGGCTCATTGCGGCCTCGTCTCTGTGGTCTAGCAAGGCCATGTGGCCGGGCGGCCTTGTCTCTGTGGTCTTCCATGGCCGTGTGGTCCAATGTGGCCAGATTGCGGTCTAAGGAGGCCTGCTCTGTGTATGGCCCTAGGTGGCCTGTTCTGTGTGGTCTAATGAGGCCGGCCAATGTGCATTGTCTGTGTGGTCCAATGAGGCCTGGCCCAATGCGGCTCTGTTCTGTGTGGCCCATCGTGGCTCTGTTCTGTGTGGCCCATTGCGGCCTTGTCTCTGTGTGTTCCATGAGGCCTGGCCCTATGTGGCTGTTCTGTGTGGTCCATCGCGGCTGTGTCTGTTTGGCCAATGTGGCCTGGTTCAGCGTGGTCCATCGAGGCCATGTCTCTGTGCGGTCTGTAATGGCTTGACCCATATGGCTGGTTCTGCACGGCCAAGTCGGTCTTTTCTCAGTGTTCCTATAACGGCTTGTGTTTCAATGACATGTCCTAAGTTAGCCTCCCCACAGTTTAAGTCACTATTCCACACACTTGATTCCCTCCAACTCATTTATAAGGAACTGGCTTCTATCAGACGAAAGTTTGTCTCAAAACATAAGTCACTCTGGATGAAAGCGTCAGCATGGATAAACGCTAATGTACATACAGCAGCAGAACATAAATGCATAATGCATTATTCATGTCTTCTCATAGTTCCTTTCATGTTCACTATGAAGTGTCCTCTTTTTATTAGTTATTGGCTACGAGGCTTTCCACATTTCATGTTCATGCCGATTATTAACTTCCTTTTCTTTCTATTTTAGGTTCTACAGGATACACAACTGGTGGGTATACTTTTCCTTACTGTTCTTTTGGGGGTGGGCTCCGTCCTGGTGGAATTATCTTCCACCTGTTTTTGGGGGTCGGCTGCGCCCCTGCCTTCGTCTTTAGGCAGGAAATGCAGAGTCCGGACCCTCGGATTGCGAGCTATGGACGGGGCCTACGCCAAAGAACGTAATTGCTTGCTGGGCTATCAATAAATGTATTTATTGTTACAGTATTTATTCTCCCGAGTCTCGAGTCTTTCTGGTAGAAATGGAAGCTTTAGCGTTAAGTTCTGCCAGGAAGACTCAATCGTTGCGTCACTAATTACCTTCTCATCTATCTAATCGCGTTTAATGCTTGCAGTATAAAAGACCGGTACTTACACATGTTTAAGTTCGCAGATGCTGACGGTCAGATTTCATTGACCTCCATCCTCCCCACCACCTCCGAGATGGTTCCTTCCTCCTATCCTACCACCTTCAAGATGGTTCCTTCCCTCCCATCCTACCACCTCCAAGATGGTTCCTTCCCTTCCATCCAACCCTGGTTGGGTTGCGTTGCGGAGAGTTTGGGTTGCGGAGAGTTCGTGAGATAGTGGTTTTCTAACACCGACACCCATACAATGGAAATTATTATGAACATCAGCTATGCTAATTATTTCCCATCTACCTTTCTGCTGTTATCTCGGGACGCTTGTCCCGAGAAAAATGGCGTTCGTCAGGTCCAGTCTTGTATCCAGCATCTCACGGGGGTTTCGGATGCCCCACCGCCTGTGATGAGAAGACCAACGCTTGTGAAGAGACGACTCATCGCCTGCGATACGTTATGGCGCTGTTTTATACATAAACAATATTTATATTTAATAGTTATAAATAAACAATATGAATGTAAGCCAGAGGAGAACTGGCCCCGACTGAGCCTGGGTTCTCCCAAGGTTTTTTTTTTCTCCATCCAATCTGATGGAGTTTTGGTTCCTTGCCACTGTCGCCTTGCTTTTGGCTTGCTTGGCTTGCTCAGTCGGGATTATTTAGGATTATTTAATATTTAACAATATTATCGATCTGTGTTGTACTACTTTCATGTTATCACTGTGAAGCTGCTTTGATACAATCTGTATTGTGAAAAGCGCTATATAAATAATGTGACTTGACTTGACTTGACTCCCCACCACCACCAGGATGGTCCCTTCCTATACCTCCCGGGGGGGGTGGGGTCGGCTGCGCCCCTGCCTTCGTCTTTAGGCAGGAAATGCAGAGTACGGACCCTCGGATTGCGAGCTATGGACGGGGCCTACGCCAAAGAACGTAATTGCTTGCTGGGCTATCAATAAATGTATTTATTGTTACAGTATTTATTCCCCCGAGTCTTTCTCGTAGAACTATGAACATAACATCAAACAATGACCGACAAACCAATTGAAGAACATGGGTATAAATCAAGGGGCAACCTCCCCGTCTCTCTCTTAAAGCCAACACGGAAGTGACTTATACTGCAATTCATCGAGGGGCCGCATGAGGCTGGCTGCAAAAGCGAGTCAAATCTGTATTTCCCCCATGTTAAAAATGTCTAACTTCACAGCAGAAAAAAACATGTTTACAGCCTGGTGGCAAATAGTTTTTTAGTCTATGTTGCTAATTTTGCCCTTCATGAAGACTGTGAGGGGGGTGAATTTTTTTATAACGCATCCGTTTAAATTATTATAGTTCTGCATAATTAAGGGCGTGGCCACTTGAGTGACAGGTGGATTGCCGCTGCTCTGTCACTGCTAGTCGTCTGTCTGCTGTCTGTTAGCGTCACCCTCAGCTGTGTTTGTGCTTTTTCCGGGATTATTTCATACAATTTAATAAATATTATACCTTCGCCCGTGCATGTCGTTGGATTCCGTCGTGTTGAGTATGGAGAGAACGACAGTGCGCTGTATTTCCAGTTGTTTCCCTCACGTGGACTAATGGATGTCTGATGATTTCAGCGCGTTCTTTCCGTCCATGCAATAGATGCACACGCACACCCTTGAATGAGCGCGGATTTTTAGTGCATTTACTTGAACTTCTGAGGTAATATCTTTGGCTTAACCCATCTGAGAAAGTGGTGGCCAAAATCAGATTGTAAATGGACTGAATAAAGCTCTTTACGAACTTGACGTGAGATGCCGACTGATGTGCTTGCCTTGAATCACGGTCACATGCACAAGCTTAGAGCAATATTGTAAGTAACTAATACATTTTTAACTAGCAGAATAATAATGCCTCACTATACATATAGTTGACTTCTTGTATGTTGTGAGAAATGTGTGTGATCTGTGTTATGTACTTGTATACATGCTCTTAATTACCCCTTGTGATATTAATAAAGTTGATAAAAAGGTAAAGTAAATAGTCTCACTTTTAGTTACGTCTTAACTATTATAATATTTCAAGGGACAAAAATATGAACTTTTACCATTGGATTTACTTTTTCAATCGGCTGTCAATTCAGCGCGAGGGCAGTAGCATAAAGCATTAGTACCTCAGCTCCACCCGCGTCCCGCCTCTTTGCCCATTTTAATTTATCCGGTAGTGACGAGAGGTGACGCACTGCCAAGATGGCGACTGCCGGCCCCGCCCACTTTAGGCTGCAAAAACGCTCTTCAGAAACCTATGGGTGACGTCACGGATACTACGTCCATATAAATACACCGGCAAACCAGCTAAAAAAGATAACAAGGGGGCGTGGCTAATCAGAAACACATGGGGAGACTAATCGACAAAACGGGGAACAGCTGAATATGAAAAGACAGGGAAACACATTACAGACAAAAACAAGGAACAAAACACAAAACCCACACCGTGACATGTAACATCACTACCATTTTGCAATTGTGGTTTTAAATGCTTTATTTTTAATATCATAATACATCACAAATAAAATGTATATTCACACTAAAATACATTTACTTGCATTTGACTCTGCATATTAAACTAGGAAAGAAGAAATTGTTTTGACATTGAAAAACATTACAGACATCACCTTCAAAATGTCAGTTATGTTAATAATGAGAGGATATTTAGCTTTGAAATAAATGATAAAAGGCTTCTAAGACATGTTTAATTATTTCACAATTGAGTTGCAGCAATACTAAAATAATGCAATACATTAATGTGATTTTACCAAATCCTATTCAATACACTTTATTATGTAATGAATCAGCATTAACTGTTTATTATCATAATTTATTTGACTGATTAAAAAGTAATTATTCTTTTGTGAAGTACAGGTACATTATGGCTGGGTGGCTAATTTCAATTGATTTTATCCACTGATTTCGTGGTAATGGGTGGGAAAGGACACGCATCGTCACTACTGTCCCAGTCTGGAGTCAAAGGTGGATTGTGTAATTCCATCAGGCAACCCTGTTTGTAACACTGATCTGCAAGTTCACATAGATAGTCTGGAGAGCTGTGTCCAAGTTCCTGAAATAATTAAAAATAGTTCAAAATTAAGTTTGATTAAACTTTAAACCGTTATTGCTTTTTCATAGAAACTGTTGGAGCAACTGTACTTATAATTTCTACAACTCATTTTCCTATTCATTCATAACTTTTTACTAACATGATAAAAGTACTGTGAAATTAAATACTTTTTTCGTCAACATGCAGAGAGCAAAACTTTTTTAGACGACCCCAATCGACTTTTACTTAATAAAAAAAGGTTCCCTTCATCTCAGTGGATTAAGATTTTGTGACTTTTCATACATTATCTATCTATACACATAACACACACAAAAACTGGGCTTGATTCGGTTGTTCTGAAGGTATGTAAAAAAATGTTTACTCTTCTGGTCTTCAGGGTCAACATGACCCCACATTTAAATGAATGGGAAATGTGGGAAAAAAAACTAAATATATTTTCTTCACGTGTCAAAAAAAAAAATCGGCATAAATCTGAAAATTTTTACACAGAAATGAAGGCCTAGTACTAGAGCATAATGCAATGTATCATAAAAAATAATATTTCATATGCAAGCTAATGGTGTAGTTGAGGAATTGTGTGGTATATGGATACAATAGTACTTTTTATCTCCAAAAACACAGCATCAATGAATAGATGTGAAGTAAACATAAAAAAAGATATAATATTTTTATGATTAAAAATGTATATTTCTGTACAATTACTCAATCAATTGTTGGGGTCGTATAGACCCCGAAGCCCATAAGTGTAAACAGGAAACGAAGACCATTTGAAGGTTAATAATCATAATAGTCATAATTCTTTACTATAATATGACTAGCGTCGATTGTGTGGCTGTAGCTGATCCCATGTCAGTTTTTAGAAATTAGGATAGGAACATCATCAAGGCCTTTTACAGCGCAAGCACCGATCTGAGCGGTGTCTAAGCATGACAGGACAGAGTCGTGCCTTCTGTCGCTGCAGACTGCCAAGCTGCCCCGTCTTTAGCAAGCTGATGCCAAGTTGTTAGGGTTGATGTTGAAGACATTCATGTCCCGCTTGATGACATCCTTAAAGCGGAGCTTTGGTCGGCCACTAGGGCGGTGTCCCACAGCTAACTCCCCATGGAAGATGAACTTTGGGAGACGTTCATCAGGCATACGACGTACATGACCGATCCATCTAAATCGTCTCCTCTGGAGCATGGTGTACATGTCACTGCTGTTAGTGAGCTTCAGCACGGTGGTATTCGGGACCCGATCCTGCCATGACATGCCGAGGATCTGTCTTAAGCAACGGAAATGAAAAGCTTTAAGCTTGTGCTACTGCCGCAGGTATGTAGGCCACGTTTCGCTTCCATATAGTAGGACGGAAAGCACACAGGACTCATATACGCGCACCTTTATTTTGGAAAGAAAGGTGGCTGTTGTTCCATACGTGAGACTGAAGCCGCCCAAAGGTTGTTGAGGCACGACCGATCCCGGTATTCAGTTCAGCATCAAGGGTGTTGTTTGCTGTCAAGGTTAAGCCGAGGTAAGTGAATTTCTCGATAGCCGACAGCAGTGTGCCATTGATGGTGACGGAAGGGGAAGCCGGAATATTTTGAGCCATCACCACTGTCTTCTTGAGGCTTATGGTAAGTCCGAACTCTGTACAGGCAGCAGCAAAAGAATTGAACATCTGCTGAATTTCTTGTTGAGTGTGAGCCAGGAAGGCAGCATCATCTGCGTAAAGTAACTTGTGCATTTCACCCTGGTTCTAGCCCTCACACGAGCCAGACTGAAGAAGTTTCCATCATACCTAGTGTGCAGCAGAACCCCAACCGGATCAGGAAACGCCCATCGCAGCATGGCCGAGAAATAGATGCCAAACAAGGTGGGAGCGAGGACACACCCCTGCTTAACTCCACAGCAGACATCAAACTCATTTGAGCGGGCATCGTTGAACTGTATTGGACATTTACAGTTCAGTTCAGACATCACCGTTGAACATTTACACAGAAGGCTAAGGAGCGAAATACCTCGGTAGTTGTTGCAGACCTGTCTGTTGCCCTTATTTTGTATAAAGAGTGACGATGTTAGCATTCTTGAGTTCGCTAGGGATGCATTTGTTCTGCCAGCAGCATCTAAACAGGCAGTGAAGCCGCCTGACCAGCCACACTTCAGCAGCTCTGCTGGAACTCCATCGCTGCCCAGTGACTTGTTGTTCTTAAGAGCTGCAATTGCGTGGTCTACTTCCATTGCTGAGATCTCCGTATCCAGTTCGTTAAGGACAGGTAGTTGTGGTACAGCACCAGAAAAAGTCGGTGTCCACAGGAGTGCCATACAGTAAGCTGTAATGCTCTACCCATCTACCAAGCTGGCCTAGGAGGTCGTTGACAATGGAGCCATCAGTGGCTCGCAAAGATGCTGTTTTTTTTCCGCTGTAGGACCCAGAGCCTCATTGATGCCGCTATACATGCTGCTTATGTCCCCAGTACTTGCACACCTTTCTACCTTCTCACTGAGGTCCTGCCAGTACTGTTCATAGGCTTGGCGTGTAAGATGCTTGACGTCATTTCTAACCTTACGATAATGAGCAATGGTGGAATCATTACTGTCTTGGAGAGCACTGAGACGGGCAGCACGCTTGTCATGCTAGGGCCGGGAGCAGAATTGCAGAGCTAGCAAGGAACCAATCTGGCTATATCCTTCTACAAAGGTCGAAGACCTGAGATGCAGCCTCCATCATGGAAACTCTTAGCTCAGCACAGGTGTTTTCAAGAGTGCCGTCAACTCTGAATGGAAGGCCATCCATACGCGCACGGAAACTTGACACGTATTCATGTTTCCGCATCAGCTCAATATTTAGCTTTGGAGTGGGCCTCGGAGTTGCACTGTGAATCTTCTTTGGGGTGAGTTTTAGAGTGCAGCGGACAAAGGCGTGGTCGGTGTCACAGTCTGCAGAGTGCATACTCCTGTACCTCTTGACAGCATTGAGCTGGCTCCTCCTGACAATAATGTGATAAAGTTGGTGCCAGTGTTTGGACCGGGGATGCATCCAGGTAACCTTGGATCTGATATTCCCTGATGAGAAGGATCCCGGTAAGCATAGGCCATAAGCAGCATACAACTCAAGAAGACGTTGGCCGTTGTCATTCATGCTACCAATCCCAAAATGACCCAAGATTGGCCTCCAGGCAGTGACATCCCCTCCAACTCTGGCATTGAAGTCCCCGAGCAGAACTAAATCCTCCCCGGCCGGAACAGAACGAATGACCTCGCTAACATGGGCATATAAAAGCTTCCTTGTCCTCAGAGGTCGTGCCAAGAGTGGGTGCATAGGCAGAGAGGAGAGTAAGAAAGCCAGCTAAATGTGAGATCCGCATGGACATTAGGCGTGGAGAGCAAGCAGTCGGTTGAGAGACGATGGGCAGCAGGGTGTTCCGCACAGCAAAGCCGACTTCATGGCTTGGACTATGGTCGTCTGGATGACCACACCAGAAAAAGGTGTAGTTTCTCTCGCGCACAGAGCCACTACCCAACAGTCAAGTCTCCCTTATAGCAGCAATATCCACTCTGAGACGAAATAGTTCGCATTCAATGACGGCTGATTTCCGAGGAGCACTGTTGAGGCCGGAGTACACACCAAGTTCTCTGATGTTCCAGCACACCAAATTCAAAGAAGAGGAGGAGGCATTTGCAGAATGTCAACCTGACCGCGCCTGCCTTGCATGCGTGTCCTACCGAGCAACGACAGCCCTTGAGTACAAGGGCTCCCGATTTACCAGTTGTTGTATGACTTTCCACGCATGCTATAGCACCGAGTGCCAGGGCACAATACAAAAGATGGATGTTTCCTCAGGACAAACGCCTCCCTCTGGGTCCTACGCCACTGAATCTGACGGAGTGCAAGCACGACATTCAAGAGCAGCGCAGGATCGCCCTGCAGTAGCCTACTAACTTAGCCTTATATTAGCTGACCGTTGTCCCACAAAGGATTATCCGACCACCGAGAAAGCGGATGATGGATAGTAACTTATAGAAAATAATGCTTATTCAAACAAGTTTGGACTAATCATTCCATCTGTCTTACCTTACAAAAGTACCTTGATTGACAAATATGTAATTTATATTTGATTTGTCAATTGAGGTCTTGCTTTGAGGATTTGATTTGTCATTTGAAAAGCCAGACACTGGGCCTCATTTATTAAATGAAAGTATGACAGAAAACTGAGGGTACTGAATGTTTCTGCGCAAAACATGGCGTTTATCAAAATGGACGTGGCTACAATCAAATCTCATGTCAGCGCTCAGCTCTTGTATGCTTGTATCCACCCTAACTGTAATGACTCACGGTACACAGAAGAATCCATTTGCAGGTTTTTTAATCAGTGTCGTACAGGCAGGGTCAAAACGAGGCAGACAGAGCAATGCAGGCAGAACATTAGGGAAATCCAGATAACAGGCAGAGTTCGGGGCAGGCAGCAATAAGCACAATCCAAAGACAGTCCAAGATCAGGCCAGGCGGATATCACTCGTAGAATAATCAAACAGTCCAAAGTCAAAACCAGAAACAGGGAATAAACACTCAGAAATGATCACCAGGGCAAATCAAGACTTCGCACTGGTGTGGTGTGTGAAGGTGGCTTTTATGTGTGTGTGTGCAAATGTTGTACAGGTGTGTGATGCAATCAGTCCCAGGTAAAAGGCATGATGGGAATTTGAGTTCAAAGCCAATGATCAATATTCTGCTGAAGGCTCCCTCTGGTGGCGGAGAGGAGACGGAGTGGGAGCCTCCATTGTAACAGAGCCCCCTCCCTGCGAGCAGCTCCTGACGCGAGGAGGCAATCGTCGTCGGGGTCTCCCACGGGGTCGGGGGGCCGGTTTCTCCGGGTATGTCCTATGGAACTCCTCAATGAGAGTGGGGTCCAGGATATACCTCGAATTGACCCAGGACTGTTCCTCCGGACCGTACCCCTCCAAATCGACCAGATATTGGAGAGTGTTACCCCGACGTCTGGAATCCAGCATCTTGTGCACTCTGTAAGCCTCCTCGCCGTCAACCAGAAAGGCAGGAGGACTCTGAGAAGTGGCCCCCTCCTCCGCTTCTCCCCTCGGACCACCAGCGGGTTTCAACAGGGAAACATGAAAAGTGGGAGAAATACGGTAGTTAGCGGGCAGGTCTAAACGGAATGAAACAGGTGATATTTGTCTTACAATTTGGAAGGGACCAACATACCTGGGACTGAGCTTGCGACATGGAAGTCTGAGGCGAAGGTCTCTGGTAGATAGCCATACCTACCGACCAATCTGATATTCTGGAGCGGGACGGCGGTGACGATTGGCCTGTTGCTCTTGACGTCTTACAGCATGTCTTAGATGTGTGTGTGCCTGATTCCAGATTTCCTCACTCTTACGAAGCTATTCCGTGACGGATGGAAGTTCTGTGGGTTCGCCAGACCATGGGAAGAGAGGTGGTTGAAAACCGAGGATGCACTTCAAGGGGGGGATGCCGGTCGCTGGTTTGATCAGAGAATTCTGAGCGTATTCGGCCCAGAACAGAAATTTACTCCAATCCTCTTGATGTTGTTGACAGTAGGTTCGCAGAAAGCAGATAATATCCTGATTAAGGCGTTCAGTTTGTCCGTTGGATTGTGGGTGGTAACCGGAGGTGAGACTGATGTTGACGTTAAGATTCTTGAAAAAGGCAGTCCATACTCGGGATGTGAATTGAGGTCCTCTATCTGACACTATGTCCTCAGGTAATCCATAGAAGCGGAAGACTTGGTTGCACAAGAGTTCGGCGGTTTCGAAAGCGGTAGGGAGCTTAGTGAGAGGAATAAGTTAGCAGGCTTTTGAGAATCTATCCACAATGGTAAAGATGGTGGTGAAGCCCAGGGAGTGAGGTAGGTCGGTGATGAAATCTATGGCAATGTGTGACCATGGTCATTGAGGTGTGGGAAGAGGACAAAGCAGACCATCGAGTAATTTCCGGGGTGATTTGGAAGTTTGACAGGCGGTGCAGTTTTGAACATGGTTTGTGGTATTGGATGTAAGCGTGGACCACCAGAAACGATTTTGGAGAAGATGGATTGTGGCATTAATTCCGGGATGACCAGAGCTGGGATTAGAATGGACTTGATCAATGAGACGGGATCGAAATATTTCTGGAACAAAGAGGAGATTGGCCGGACATTCTGCTGGGATGGGAGTTTGATGATTGGCTTGCTGGATCTCAGTAATAATATCCCACTGGACAGGAGCAACTAGCAATTTCTCGCAAAGTATGTTTTCTGGGTTGAGGTTCTGGGGTATTTCTTCAGATTGCCGAGAGAGAGCATCAGCTTTTGTGTTCTTGGTGCCTGGACGGTATGTAACAGTGAAGTTGAATCTGGTGAAGAACAGGGCCCATCTGGCTTGACGGGGGTTGAGACGTTTGGCAGATCGAAGGTATTCCAGATTTTTGTGGTCTGTAAGAATGATGAATGGTTCTGCTGCTCCCTCCAGCCAATGATGCCACTCTTCCAAAGCTAACTTCATGGCTAAAAGTTCGCGGTTTCCCACATCATAGTTCCGTTCGGCTGGAGACAGTTTGCGAGAGAAAAAGGCATATGGATACATTTTGGCTGGATTACCCTGGCGTTGTGATAGTATGGCCCCCACTCCTGTATTAGAAGCATCGACTTCAACAATAAATTGTCGTTCAGGATCTGGATGATGTAGAATGGGTGCAGTAGTGAAACGTGTTTTCAAATCTTGAAATGCCTGTTGTGCTTTGGGGTTCCAGGATATGGGAGGCTGTGACGTTTGGTTAGGGCTGTTAAGGGAGCGGCTATGAGACTGATATTTCTGATGAATCTCCGATAGAAGTTTGCAAGTCCTAGGAATCTTTGCAGTTCTTTTATGGTTTGCGGTAAGGGCCAGTCTACGACACCCTTTACCTTTTTCTCATCCATGGCAACTCCTTCTTGACTAATGATATAACCCAGGAAAGAGATGCTTGTTTGGTGGAACTAACCTTTCTCCATTTTGGCGTAGAGGTGAAACTGGATCAGACGTTGGAGGACGGCACGGACGTGTTAAATGTGTTCTTCGAGTGAACTGGAGTTAATCAGGATGTCATCAATGTAAACAATTACCCATTTGTCCAGCATGTCGCGAAACACATCATTCATGAACGCCTGGAAGACGGAAGGACTGTTGGACAAACCGAAAGGCATAACGAGGTACTCATAGTGCCCACTAGTGGTGGAAAATGCAGTTTTCCATTCATAACCTTCTCGTATGCTAATCAAATTGTAGGCATTATGTAGACCGAGCTTGGTGTAATACTTGGCCTGACGGAGTTGTTCTAGGGCGGCTGGAACCAGAGGTAGGGGATAACGATACTTAACAGTGATATCATTTAAGCCTCGATAATCAATGCAGGGTCTGAGTCCTCCATCCTTCTTTTTCACGAAGAAGAACCAGACGGATGCTGGTGAGGTTGAGGGACGAATGAAGCCTTTAGCGAGTTCTTCTTCTATGTATTGCTTCATAGCGTCAGAGTCAGGCTTAGACCGGGGAAAAATTCTTCCTTTAGGAGGAGTGGTACCGGGAATTAAATCTATATCACAATCCGTTGATCGATGTTCAGGGAGCTGCGCAGCTTTATCCTTGCTGAAGGCCTCAATTAAATCCTCATAAACAGAAGGTAAATTCTCTGGTTCAGGCACTGAAGCAACGGATTCTGGTTTGGGACCGTTTACTCGGGTGACTTTGGACAGACAGTGATTGTTACAAGCCTCACCCCACCGAACAATTTGACCCTCTTTCCAGGAGATGTGAGGATTGTGAGTTTGTACCCATGGGTGTCCCAAAATGATGGAGTGATGTGGAGCATGAATGACGTAAAACTGGATGTTTTCTGAGTGAAGAGACCCAACGTGCAACTGAACCTTCTCCGTGATGCTCTGTATTCTTCCTTCTCCGATGGGATGTCCATCTAGCGCCTCTACTGTCAGGGAAGAATGACACGGACGTAACTGGATGTTGCATTGCTTGGCGAATGTCTGTGATATGAAATTTCCTGCAGCTCCTGAGTCTATGAAAGCAGATGTGTCAATGGAATGGTTTTGGAAGGTCGTACGGGACAGGAGAGCTTCATGTGTCCGGATTGGCCGCAATACATGCAGAGCCGAAGTTGAAATCTACGTTTTCGTTCTTCGGGGGTGATATGTGTGAAACCCAGCTGCATAGGTTCAGGATGGTTAGTGGTTACGAGTGAGGATTGAATTGGTACCCGGAGTTTACGTTTGGATCGCATCAGGTTGTCGACTTGAATGGCTAGAGCGATATACTCATTTAAGTTCTTTCTTTCATCACGACAGGCCAACTCTTGACTGAAGCTCGTTGGTCCTCTCCTGAAAAGAGTCTTTAAAGTATCCTCCACCCAGTTTGTTTGTGCAGCCAGCGTGCGAAAAGTGAGGGCATAATCAGCAGCGGTTACCTTTCCCTGAGTGAGATTTAAAAGTTGATCGCCTGCATCCCCTTTCTCAGTTGTATGTTCAAATACTTGACGAAACTGTTGCGTAAACTATTGAAATGTAGAGAAAGTATTGCCCTCCGGTCTCCAGATTGCCGTAGCCCAATCTAATGCTCTGCCGGTTAGCAGTGAACAAACAAAAGAAATGCGGCTCTCATGACTGTCGTATAATGCTGGTTGTTGTTCAACGAAGAGTGTACATTGTAACAGGAAACCCTTGCATTTGGTTGGAGAACCATCAAATTTATCAGGGAAAGCGAGTCGTGGATTGACTGCTGTACTCACAGTAGCAGGAGTGACACTCTGCGGTGGTGGTGCAGCGGGCATGCTTGGAGCAGTGCAAACAGCGGTGCGAAGCTCCAGTATCCCCTGCACGAGCTGCTCCGTGATAGTAGTCAGGTGGCTGAGCTGCTGATGGTGTAAATCCAGACGCAGACCTGCCAACCTTGAAAAACTTTTTTGAGTAGCAATTTACTGATTTATTGTCGATGGTGGCACTCACGCGGAAAAAATGTCCCATTACCACGGTCTTTGAAGTCATTTTGGCTGGTTGGGCATAATATATATTGAGTAATATATTGGCATATATCTTTTGAGTATGCAAGAGACACACACAAACATGTCTTTGTATATGCATGTATGCCTATATTTATAATTCTGGTCGACTCCTAAAGTTTTTTTTTAATTCAACCCAAATCAGAAAATTTCACTTGCACTGCAATTTACAGTGAAAGTCCAAAGTTTCAATACTGCTCAAAACCATTTTTTATTCATGATTAATATTGCATTATAAAGTATATAATGTGTGATGGTCAACTATTCTAAAATTAAGAAACCCCTAAAAAACAGTAAAAACAAAAACAAAAAAGGAACATTGTGTGTAATTTATCAATATCCAAATAGGATACTAAATCTCAAAGACAAAAAGGGCTTTTGACGTGCTGTCTTTGCATTTGAACATTGCACATTTTAAACAGAACATGCATTACTGAATAGACGTTAGCCACTACAAACATATTTATTGAAAATAGTTGACAATGAATAGACAGGAGTCCAATAATAGCAAAACAAATCACTTATTCTAAAAAGAATATCAACTAAGACGAATCTGACATTTAGGAAGGTCTGTAAACAGTAAACGTCCACCATTTAACAAATTCTAAAAACAGGTGGGTAATACAAATTTAAACTTAGCCCATCAATTTTATTTTACAGTTATCTTCTCTCTGCAAACGCGTCAGTGTTTGTGAGAGAGAGCTCGCGCTGCACTGATACAACTGTACTTTTTAATCCGCAAGTAACGAACGTGCTAATTTACATACAAAATACATTAGGTAGGCCTACTTTAGTTATTATTAACACATAATATAACACATGCAGGCTACGTTTCTCTATCATGAGAATGAGTAAATAAACGCCTGTTTCTCCAGACTCGCGCTTATCAGTCATCCAGAAATCATAGAACTTTCATAATCACTTAACCATAACGAATCATTTTATTAAGATTTATTGCTCAGCATTACTTAAGCATTTTATAATTTGCATGGCTGAATGTTGTTTTCCTCTTATCTGAGTTACCATGAATGCCGGAGTATTTTGAGTGAGATATGTAATCTATGCGATGCGATCACTCCCGTGTGATAATCGAATCCAGATCAACCCAATACAATATTTCAACTTTCCACATCCACCCCCAGCCCGTTTACCTTCAGTAGTCAGAAGTAACTGTACCGTGACTGTAGTGGCCTACTGTTGTGTCCTCGCTCAAATCAAGTCAGACGGCGGGCCACGGGAGTGGAAGCGGGATCGAGCGGGATTCTTTATTGCCTTACGCATCTGTCAATCATCCCCGCTTGCTATTTTGGGAAATGAACCCAGCGCTATGATTGGCCAAACACTTCTTCATTTGCTGTTGATTGATTTGAGGACTGCGCGCGAAAAGAGCATAGACAGGGAAAAGAGGCGGGTCAGCAAGTTTTTGCGTAGTTTAGAGTAAAAGATCGTATCAGCGTACTTTGAGTTCAAAATGCGTAACCGATACGCAAAATGCGTACAGGTTGGCAGGTCTGCCAGACGAGAAGCTTGGGATGTGAGATCGGAGGTCAATTGCATGACGGCTGCTGGATTAGTTGCTTTATTAATCGGTGTCGTACAGGCAGGGTCAAAACGAGGCAGACAGAGCAATGCAGACAGAACATTAGGGAAATCCAGATAACAGGCAGAGTTCGGGGCAGGCAGCAATAAACACAATCCAGAGACAGTCCAAGATCAGGCCAGGCAGATATAACTCATAGAATAATCAAACAGTCCAAAGTCAAAACCAGAAACAGGAAATAAACGCTCAGAAATGATCACCGGGGCAAATCAAGACTTCGCACTGGTGTGATGTGTGGACGTGGCTTTTATGTGTGTGTGCAAATGGCGTGCAGGTGTGTGATGCAATCAGTCCCAGGTAAGAGGCATGATGGGAATTTGAGTTCAAAGCCAATGATCAATATTCTGGTGAAGGCTCCCTCTGGTGGCGGAGAGGAGACGGAGCGGGAGCCTCCATTGTAACACTAACCCTAATCTATTTTTGCTGTGAAAAGGAAGTTAAGATTTTTTACTGTATTTTTTTCTTGTAAAATAAATACATAAAATACACAAAAGTTGAGTTGCACCAAATTGATTATGAAAATGTTGACAAAATTGATATGTTACAGTTTGAAATTTTAGTTTTTCAGTATCACAACCAAATCCACATAAATGGTTTTTCAATAAAGAGATAATATGTAATGACAGTTTTGGTTTTCATAGAGGCACAATTTACAGAGGTTGCCATTGAAAAACAATGTTGTAAATATATTGAATGTTGCATTGTTCGATTATAATGACTGAATCTCATTGTGGTATGATCTACATGGATCTACATACCTTGTACATATCTTGATAAGGTGTACATTCTTCCCAAAATATCATCAGTTGAAGACTTTGAACAGCCATATCGAAGCACTGCAATTGCTAAATAATAACACAAACACAACAATGAATAATCTCAGCTGTTATTGGCCTACATTTTTATATTAAAATACAGAAAATATACTTCTTTGGCCAAAGTACCTTTTTACACACACACACACACACACACACACATATATATATATATATATATATATAGTATTGTATATAGTAATATATAGTATTATAAGTCTGTACCTTTTTGTTAACAGTTGTTTTGTCACTTATTTTGAAAAAAGTTTCAAGAGCTGTTTTCTTTCCCATCATGTCGTTAGCTGCTTTGGCAAACACGTCCTATAAAAGAGTATATTTCCAATAAACTAATGTTATTTAGAGTATATTTCCAATAAATTGAATTGTATAACATGTAGTCATCCAAAATGACATATGAATTCTAAAAGAGTATTTTTTTTTGAATTCTAAAAGAGTATACAATGTTACCTTGATCATTATTTTTACTCTCTTCGTTTCTTCATTTTTATAAACAGTTTCTTCTTTACTTTCTTTAGATTTTTTGTCAATTTCATTAAATACTTTCGCCCACATGGTTGTTTTCATTTTGTTGTACCTCGATCTAAGTTCAGACTCTCTGCTGGGATTACTGATGTCTTCAAATATCTCACCACTGGTTCCAATTTCAAGAGATGCCTCAATTGACATCCTTGGGAAAAGGAAAAAGCATCAAAATCAAAAGGTAAATAAATAAATACAAATAGATAGATAGTGTGTAATACATACATATTCTATTAGAATTTAATATAATAAAATAAAACAACTAAATAAGTGCATCTCTTTTTCCTGACAAGAGAGGAAGAAACCTCAGCCACTACCCGTACTACAGCTAATGCTCATGAGAACGTTATGTGACTGTTTCCGCCGGGTAAATCCCCAAGGACTTCCCACTTCTCTCACACATTGTGTCCAGTGGTGCTCCCAGACGAGACACACAACATTGCATCAAACGACGTACACTTCATTTCTTTAGGGGCTTCAGATAAGGACGAACTATAAATAGCAGCATTGGGGTGTGGTCTAGACTAGAGCCTTCTGATGTGAAACACTTGGCTGAGCTCCTGCCCCTGTGAGTGGTTGCGGGGCACACACTTATCCTTCTAGTTTTACAGCTGTATCTTAATGGCATCTTTTTATGAATGAAAGCCAGTATCACTAATATTATACTGATATTTCTATGAAAATGATTTTCCCAAAAATTCGAAACGAAAAGCTAAAAGAAATATAAAAACTTTTCATTTAAGTGAACTTAAGACAATCATCATTGAACCCTTAATAAATGTCATATTTAACTGTGCCATACAGAAATTGAATAAGGTTATAAAACAGTCCACACTGCATACATTACAAATGAAATAGATAGATTAATCTTTATCAAACCTACAAGCATTCTTTAGTCAAGTGCAGTTAGTAATTTTCTGTTCCCTCTGTTCTTTAGATAAACTTTACTGACAGACAGAATTAATGGCTCCTGTTACTTTAAGATCTGTCGCTGCTGACAGGAACTCTCACGCATTTCATTCTCTCACTACTATTTACTTCCATTTAAGATTGTTTTAACTCATTTAAGACTGTTCCTGAGAGGATACTCGACAAAATAGACGTTCTGGCGCGCGTCTTTCTGAGCGTTGTGTGTGTGTGTCAGGAGGACATTCACTGAAAGCGCGTTCTCATTTGTCGCGCAGAAATGGTTTAAAGCATTTGCGTGAATAAGAGCGTGATCATAATCCTAGTTTAAGGGTGACAGACACAAAGAACGGATGGGTGCTGCATTAATTGCCATATTTTATAACATTAAAGCTGGACAAAAAAGAATCGTATGCGTTGACGTTACAGCACTTGTCATACATTGCTGACAGAAAATTGGACTTGTTTTCATGGTAGACCTAAACAGATTTTTTTAGTCAGCTAACTTACACAGAATGTTCTACATTTAATATGTAATACATTTAATATGGCATTTCATCACTGACTGTCGCAATCTATTTTTATAGTCGATTGTCGCCGTGTAAATGTCTATGGATGATCGCATCTGCTATACCTGCTCATTACACAGGCACGGTCCTGCTCCTCCGTGGCAATGACGGCGTGCGGTTAAAAATCACAACAAATGAATTTGAAAGTGGGGGGGACATGTCCACATAGGAAATTACACCCGTGGATAAGACATCATCCCCGGGCTTTATGAACTTGCGCTCCATGCTTTCTCCGACGACACTTTCGTGAAGTATGGATCTCAATCTATCACACTGTGTCGGTTGGACCCGCCCTGCTCTGCTTCTGATAGGCTTGTAACGTGTTAGAGTTGCGTTCCTCGCATATGATTGGTAGGTGAAATCAATTGACTCGAAAATATTAAACCGCATGCAAGTTCAAAAAAAAAATTCCCCTTACGCCCGTACGCCGGAGATCCGGCACGGTGCCGGAGTACTTTAAGCCCTGAGCTTATGCTCCTAACGACAGTCCCTCCCTAGCAAATTCTCCTTCTTTCTGAGGTATGGGGCACAATTTGGGACATGAGCCCAAGACCTCAAACCTCCATGTCTGGACCCTGGACGGGACGTGGAAGATTTTTAGGGCTGGGCGATAATATCGCATGATATTTTATGCACGTCTAATCAGTAAAGCCGGTTCCTTGATTAGTAGTAAATCACATTCACATGCTTTCAGATGGACGATATGAGTGTTAAAGTTAATGAGATAATTAAGTGATTAATTTAGTGATGATTGAGCATTATTGAAGACACCTGATGATCACAAGCAGAATCACTGAAGGACAATCACAAATTTTCAGCCACCGTTATGGAGATCATTGTCTGCTTTAGTTGGGCTCTTGACACTTATATTTTCAATTTAATTTTTGTTTGCCTGGTGATTTTGACTTATAACAGTCAAATGAACAAAGGCAACTTGATCTGATAGTGATGGCCATGTTTTGACATAGCCTAATCATGCAATGATCTGAAAAATAAACGTATTCAGATGATTTGGTTAACTTCTTAGCTACAGTTTTGCAGTTATGTTACATGTCTGTACTTTCTTATAACCTCAAATATTTAATAAAATATTTTAATCAAATCACTGTCATCTTTATACAGAAACACAGAGATCAATAATCAGCCTGTCTATCTCATCCGTGGTGACATGCTGCCACCAATCACAACTCATTAATGTCTCCCATCATGCATTGCGGTATGAATAAATTATGATCTGAATGTAAGTTACATTACTGTAATGTAAGTTACTTTTCCTACTTGAATATTCTACTCATCACCGTTGTTGAGAAGCTTTGACTGAATCTTGAGGTCTGTGTGTGCCTTAAAGAAGGATTTTTTTAAACAACTTTTGAGAAATTACATTATATTTAACATTCCAGATGTTTATGCAGAATCTTAGTTATACATTAACCAACAAAATAAATCATAGACATAAATTTTAAATGATGAAAGTCATTATGTAACTATCATCATTTTATAATTGTTTATCTTTGATCATCTGATAGGATTAACTCAGATGCAATAGCAAATTACATGCAAAATTTTTAACATAAGGGTCAAGAAGACCAACTAAAGCAAACACTCACCTCCATAACGGTGGATTAAATTTTTTTATTTTTTCCTTGTGATTCTGCTTTAGGTGTCTTCAATAATGCTCAATCATCACTCATTTATTCAAGTGATTCATTTATTTATCAATCATACTCATAATTATCTCATTAACTTCAACGCTCTTGAGTGTGGACTTATATACACCCCCAGGTGTATTAGTTTAACACGGGAGATTTTGTCGTGACGAAGAGCCGTAATTAACTGACCAGTTGAGCCATATCGCATTAAATATCGCTATCGATATGTCCTCGATATTAACGCGATTTGGCTCAGCTTGTCAGTGATCTACGGCTCTTTTGTGGTAAATGCCGCTCCATCTGAAAGCAGGTGAAGGTGATTTACTGCTAATCAATGAACCGGCTTTACTGATTAGATGCGCATACAATATCGCGCGATATTATCGCCCAGCCCTAAAGATTTTAGTGTTCTGTCACCAGCAAGGAAAGACGCCATCACTCAGTTAAGAGCCCCCTCTGGTGGGCCTATGCTTTGAAGTGGAGTCTAATTGAAGTGCTTCCTGTGGGGAAGACTCACAAAGATGCACAGTCAGGCAAAGTCTTTCTTTTCTGAGGGAGAGGAGGTTTGGCTGTCCCTGTCCACCCTAAAAGTCTATGTGAGCATTGTAGCCACATTCGCTAATTTAACAATACATTAGCCTATAAGTCATGTTAGGATACAAGTTGTAACACAAGCTGATAAAAACAATTCACTGATAAAAATGGTCATGACTGGTTGGCAAGGTAGCCCTCAAGGCTATGCAAGAATCCAACCGACCTTCATCTGGAATACAGAATCATTGACGGTATTCAAAAGACTGAAAACTCATCTCTTCCGTGAGTCCTTTACATAAAAAAAATAAAAATCTTTGCCTCCCCTTTAAATCCTCCTTGTGTGATTTTTGCTACTCATAGCAATTGATAAACTTTTTACTTTGAACACTTCTTGTGTTTTTGCCTCTTCACAATGACTCGCTTGCTTTAATCCTCAGTTGTAAGTCGCTTTGGATACGCTTAGGATAGAAGTGTCTGCTAAATGACCAAATGTAAAAATAAATGTAAGAATCATAATATATCACCATACTGTACCTGTCTCTGAAGACCTGATGCTTCTGTTTCAATTCTTCAAGTTCAGATCTAGGAATTATACAAACAGGAATTATAAACAGAACGTTTATGCAGCTCTTTCCTATACAACCACAATAACAGTAACAGTCCAAAGAAATTTGACATTTTTAATGTACAATACTTCCACTTCATGCAACAGTTCTGTTTACAGTTTTATTTTATATTATGTGCTGCATAGCTAGGGGTGTGAACTAACGAATTACAAATACTCACTTTAAGGAGTTAAGCAGTTTTATCAGATATTGTACTTTTTTTAGTCGTTTAAAAATGGTGTGCTTTTACTTGAGTACATTTAAAGTGATGTATTGGTAGCTACTTTTACTCGGCTCTTTTCCTTCCATTTGTGGTTGTTTCTCTGTAAATGCTTATTTTAATTTTATTTTTATTAGTGCTGTCAAACGGTCAAAATATTTCATCATGATTAATCGCATTAATGTCATAGTTAACTTGCGATTAATCGCAATTAATTACACATTTTTTATCTATTCTAAATGTCTCTTGATTTCTTTTTGTCCCATTATTTTTTTTCCAATTTTAATGTTCTTATCAACGTGGAATAGTGGATCATTCTGTAATCATGTTTTTGCTTTGGCAAAATTTATAGAAAAAGCCTGGTGTTTACGGCAAAGTATTCTGTATCCTGTAGGATATCCCGTATGTAATCTCTATTTGTATGTACATTTATTTTTATGATTTAGTTATATTATGCTGGAGATTCTGCCTTATATCACGTGGCTATTTTGGTGATATGTGTGAAGCTGTTGTGCCTAATAAGCCCATGAGGGCTGGGCACCATAAAAGGTGTTTGACACATAAATAAACAAATCAATCAATCAATCAATCAATCAATCTTTTAAATGATGATACTCAGTTGCGGAGTGGCGATCCGGAGATTCAGGACTTTTCCCAGTGGGCCGGTAGTGTTTCGAGGCCGCGAAGATCGGTCTGATAGTTATACTTTGAAAGTTCATCCTGTACACAATCGTCTCTGCAACGGTGATAGAGTGAAGCGCGCGTCCGAATGAAGACGGTGTGCGAGCCGGAAAAGCCCATGCAACTGATAGCAGCGAAAAAGAGCGCTCCTCTTGATTTAGAAAACAACAGATTTTATCGCTAGATCTCTTATTTAATAGCGAAATAAATTATCTGCTATTTAACTGGAGATGTTTTATTTATTTTTGTATTAGCTGTACAACTTTCAGCCCAACTTTCACAGCATAAATAATTTGCAAGCTGCTAAAATAAAGCATACAAAACATCAGCTAAAATGATCTATAGGCTATGTGATTATAATAGAGCATGAGCATGTTTGTCAGTGATTTATTTATATTAGATTATTACAGCATTTAAAGAGCACAGACCTACGCAAAGGAGGTGCATGTGAAACGCCCTGTAAGAAATGCTTTCCTTTTCAGGAAAAGTATTGAAAAAGTTTCACAATCTCGATTCTTAATTGGTTTCGGTATCAAAACAATAATTTTTGTATCGTGACAACACTAATGATTAGATTTGTTTTCTTAAATTCCATATAATATTTTGTCCCAGATAGCAAAAAATATCCGCACGGCTTCTTTTTGCCGCCGGCCCTACGCTGTCGGCTATAGAGAATGGGAATCTACGTCATGGCGCAGTGCACTCTGGGTAGCGGCGGCCATATTTTAGGACATGGTTGCCGTAACTAAGGTAAACAAACCCACATGGACCGTGCGAAGATCAAGCACACGGTTCTCTACCGAGATAAGCTGAACAAGGAAGAAAAGGAGCGCTGCTTAGAGAAAATAAAGGCAATTAACGGGCTATTTACGAATACGGGATTATACGAACACGAAGAGTGATCGACTGATCTGAACAAGCTACCGCAAACAACATTTCCTGACGTGTTTTCTTACCTTGTTTGTGGTGTGAGCGCATACACATTTGAACCAGACACACCCCTCTGTCACCAACAACACTGCAAGTTAAACTCTGCGTCGAAACTGATATATACTTTGAGTCTCTTAAACGGGTTAAAAATAAGAAAGCTGTCAGCAATTGAATTATGCTCTAAAATGTTCAAGTGAAAATTATTTCTCTTTTTATAGACAATTAAGTTTGTAAGTCTGTCTATTTAAGCTATGTATTATGATTTTGATTCATTTTTTATTTTATTTATTTCATATTTTTTCAAGTAATTTTATTCTGATATTTATTTTTTTCTGTATAATGTGTTTACCGACTCTGATGCTTACGTTTGTATCTTGCATTCTAATAAAAAATAGTTAAACTCTGCGTCGTATATATTTTCTTTTTTACTTAGGAAACATTTTAGTTCAGTTGTTTACTTTTATTAAATGTAATTTCCAGACGAAACGTTGTTGTTTTTGTTGCTTCTGCAATGTTCTAGATTAGTTTCTGTAATAAATCAAAATAATAAATAAATAATAAATCCGGTTTATTTCCACGTTTTCACATACGAGGATTTTACCTTGGTATATTGGTGCTTAACCGTACACATAAACATAAATAAAGAACTAGTAAATAGATCAAAAGTACATGTCTACAAAAAATATATTGCAGATTTGACTATGATTTAATGTTGCTCACACAACCTCCGTGTCCTAAAATCCCACAATGCCTTGCGTTACTGGGATCCGCTGACGTCACATTCCCAAGCTCTATAGGTGCGTCCCGCTGGCGGCGGCTAGGGTGCCAAGATGGCAGCGGTGTGAATGGTCACGTTATTTTAACCGTCCAAAAAGTCAGAGGTGTTTAAGGCTAACGAGATATGATTTGAATATGTAAAGACTCAGATTGTGACTAGTTTTCATTTTCTCTCGATATTTTTTGGCAATATTTGACTTTTGACTTGAGATAATGGGAAAAAAGAGGAAGAATCAGTCTCTTCAAGAAAGCGCTAACGTTATATTAGCGGGACACCTCGTGGAAGAGAGTTTAATGGAGTCAGCGGATCTGGCGAATATTAATATTGAGACAGAAATAGGCGCCAATGAAGAGGTTTTTGCAAGACCTGTTTCCTCTACTCCATCCAAGAATCCAAGTGCAAAAGGCAAGAACGATGTTTCTTTGTCTACACTCCTTGAGGCGATCCAGAAGCTAACGGCTAAAGTGGACGAAACGCATGGTAAGGTTGCTGTGTCGTGCGAAAAACTCGACAAATTGTCCGAGAAGGTCTCCCATATAAGTGAAGAGGTTAAGAGGCACGATGTCAAGATCGTTCAACTTGAAAAGGAGAACAGGGATCTGCGAGCTGAAAACTTATGTCTAAAAGAAAACGTGGATGAAATGCAACGTTACTCGCGGAGATGGAATCTCAAGCTACAAGGGGTCGCAGAACGCGAAGGCGAAGATGCGCGAAGCGTGACGATCGACATCCTAAGGAAGATGATCCCTAGTATCCAAAATAAATTGGATGATGTAGTTGATGTTGTACACCGCCTGGGGCAAAGGAGATCCGACGGAGCACCTCGTAACATCATCATGCGTTTTACTATGCGAACCTACAGAGACATGGTATGGCGAGCTGCAAAAGACTCAAGCTTTCTAAAGGAAAACAAGCTTCGCATCAAGGAGGCGTTGATCAAGCAGGATGTTGACGCTAGAGCCAAATTATGGCCGCTTGTTAAGAAGGCGCGCGAAGATGGGAAGAAAGTCTCATGGAAGGGTCCCCATGCTTTTGTTGCCAGGAAAAAACTTGAAATTAACCCCTGAGGTGCTCCAGTCTTCGAGGAGCAACAGCGTTCAAGTTTATCGTCCGAGTTGACTATGAACAAATTTCGTTATTCACAGTCTACGATTTCATGAAGCACTTGAACTTGAATCATAGGTTGCGAATGACATTCTCTATCTACGGGACCTTTAGGGAACAACGTTAAAGTTTTTTTTGCTGTGGTTCTCATGGAAGGGTCCCCATGCTTTTGTTGCCCGGAAAAAAATTGAAATTAACCCCTGAGGTGTTCCAGTCTTTGAGGAGCAACAGCGTTCAAGTTTATCGTCCGAGTTGACTATGAACAAATTCGTTATTCACAGACTACGACTTCATGAAGCACTTGAACTTGAATCATAGGTTGCGAATGACATTCTCTATCTACGGGTCCTTTAGGGAACAACGTTAAAGTTTTTTTTTTTTTTATGTTGCTGTGGTTCTTGCAACATAAGTAAGTTATTCCCTCCCATTCAGTTGCACTTTTGCCAAAGTTTGTTGGTATATGTTGGCTTTGAATACCTCTTTGTTACTTCTCGTTTTACAGCGGTAAGCATCAAATTCTCTGTGTTCTTGTTACTGTTCTGGGTTTTAATATCACCCAAGTAATACTCTTTCCCGTTGTATTTTTTCTTTCTTTCTTTTCTTTCCTTTTATGTAAATGCAAGACTTAGAGTTTAACTCTTTGAGTATTGTTTCGTTAAACACTCGTGGCTTGAGAGATCTCACTAAAAGAAAAGCTTTATTCTTATACTGTAGAAGAACGAATGCTGACTTAATACTTTTACAAGAAACACATTCTTGTGAAAGTGATGTCCGTTTTTGGAAATCAAATTGGGGGGATAAGATTTTCTTTAGTCATGGTTCTAACCACTCCGCTGGTGTTCTCATTTTGATTAATAAGTTTAAAGGGGATGTTGTTGAATCTTTGGTGTCTACGGAAGGTAGATGGGTTATTCTGATCACTAAACTTGATAATGCTACTTTTATAATATGTAATATATATGGCCACAATTTAAATTCTGCCAACAAGTGTCTTATTTCATCATTACAGGGTATAATTGAAGCATTAAAAAACAAATATCAACAGGCATTTATTATTATTGCAGGCGATTTTAATGCCGTTTTAGATAATTCAGCTGACAGATTTCCTCCTAAAATGGGACTTAGTAACAACATGATTTTTACCTTGTGTGATCATCTCCATATTGAAGATGCATGGCGCTATTATCACCCAGATGCTAAGGAATTCACTTGGAGTAATAAGATGCAAACCTGTAAATCTAGAATAGACTTTTTTCTGATTTCTCAACAGATATTGCAATACGTGTTTGATGTCAGTCACCAGTATGCTCCATTCTCAGACCACTTAGCAATTAAAATGAATTTGCAGACAAAACACAGGAAGAATACCTTGCGTGGTTATTGGAAATTGAACAATTCTTTGCTAAAAGATAAAACATTTAATGTTCAGATCAAAGGATTAGTTGAAGGAATTTTTTCAAAAAATCAGCTTGAGTCACATGGTGCTAATTGGGAATTTTTTAAATTTAAAGCTCGATCACTAGCTATAAATAGAGCTAAGGCCTTGAAAGTGGTTAATACTGATAGAGAAGCTAACCTCTTAAGTAGCATTAATGACTTAATCCAAAAAAAGAATCTCTCTGTTGAAGAAATTAGTAAATTAAAAACCTTGCAATTAGAATTAGACCAGTTATATATCGACATAATTAAAGGTGCCTTTGTGAGATCCAGGGCAAGATGGATTGAGGAAGGAGAGAAAAATACAAGTTTTTTTTTTTCGCTTGAGAAAAGGAATTTTAAAAGGAAAAATATTTCTGCTTTACAGATGAACAACTCATTTTCCAAACACCCTGAAGAAATAGAGAATTTTGTCACAAATTTTTATCGAAATCTATATTCTTCTGATTTTCAGGCAAACCAAAGCGAGTCATACCTACATCAAATTAAGAATTATATTCCGCAAATTAGTGATGAATTTAAATTATTATGTGAGGCTCCTGTTTCTTTAACTGAAATCAGAGATGCAATGAAATTGATGAAAAAAGGGAAGTCGCCTGGATGCGATGGCCTAACTTTAGAATTCTTTATTCAATTCTGGGAAATTATAGAGGAACCCTTTTTCTTAATGATTCAAGAATGTATTAAAAATGGAAGGATGATTCCCACTATGAAACAAGGACTGATATCTCTTATTCCCAAACCAGACAAAGATATTACTATAATTGATAATTGGCGCCCTATCACACTTCTAAATTTTGATTATAAATTAATTGCTTCTATTTTTGCTAAGAGATTAAAACAACATTTACACAATATCATTAATGAAACACAGACCGGCTTTATGAAAGGACGTCATATTAGCTGTAACACTCGGCTTGTTTTGGATCTTATTGATTATAGGGATGAAATTGAGTCTGATGCAATTATCTTATTCCTTGATTTTTACAAGGCCTTCGACACTGTCGAGCATCAGTTCCTTATAAGCTCTTTAGAGGCTTTTGGATTCCCATCCAACTTTATTAATGTGGTGCAAATGTTATATAAAGATATTGATAGTTGTATAATTTTAAATTCACAAACATCCCCTAGGTTTCCTGTATCTCGCGGAATAAGACAGGGTTGCCCTTTAAGCCCATTTCTTTTTTTAGTGGTTGTAGAAACACTATCCATTGATATTTTGCGCAGTAATAACTTCACTGGTCTTAGTATCTTCAACAGAGAGATTA
Organism: Cyprinella venusta; assembly: GCA_038021265.1. Lineage (NCBI taxonomy): Eukaryota > Metazoa > Chordata > Actinopteri > Cypriniformes > Leuciscidae > Cyprinella > Cyprinella venusta. The sequence goes on from CM075863.1 coordinate 9,571,576, forward strand.
GAATTTCACAATTAGCAGATGATACCACTTTATTCTTAAAAGACAAAGAGCAAGTTTCTCCAGTCTTATCTACAATTAATGCTTTTTCTAATGCCTCTGGACTCAAACTTAATATATCCAAGTGTGAAATTATTTGCTTATTTGACAATGTAGAAACTGAAATTGAAAATATTCCAATTAAAAATGAAGTGAAATATTTGGGGATTCATATAACGAAAAATGTAATTAGTAGACAGTTCTTGAATTTCTCTCCTAGACTATCCAAAACAAAATATATTTTTAATAGTTGGCTACAAAGAGATTTATCAATTTTAGGCAGAGTCTTTTTGTCCAAAGCAGATGGATTGTCCAGATTTGTGTACCCTTCCCTATCTTTAGCTGTAGATAATCACACCGCCAAAAATATTGATAAAATTTTTCTTGATTTTATTTGGAATAACAAATCTCACAAATTGAAGAAATCTATTTTAGCAAACAAAAAGAGTGAGGGGGGTCTTGAAGTCTTGAACTTTGATGACACTAACAACACATTCAAAATTAATTGGCTGAAAAGATGCTTGCTTGGGTCAGAGTCTATGTGGTATTTTATTCCAAATAACATTTTTAACAGGGTAGGTGGCCTTTCTTTTTTAATGAAATGTAATTATTCCACTGGCAAATTACCAATTAAATTGGCAAAATTTCACCAACAAGCACTGTTAGCCTGGAAATTGATTTACAATCACAATTTTTCCCCCCATAAAACCATCTTATGGAATAATTCGGATATTAAAATCAGGAATAAATCAATCTTTAATGATAAATGGTTTAGTAAAAACATAGTTTTTATTGCTGATCTATTCAACTCAAATGGGAATCTGTTATCTTATGAGAGTTTTATGAATATCTACCAATTTCCTGTCCCATTTAAAGAATTCAACTCTATTATAAAGGCAATTCCAAGTGGTTTAATAACTCTAATGAATGCTTCCCTTACCTATGAGTCATCTTCAAAAAAACTACCCTTGCTATATTTGGGAGGTGTTTCGATTTTAAGCAAAGATTGTAATAATAAATTTATTCGACAACTCTCTCACTCTAGGAATTTATTTACACCAAAAGGGAAATTCTTTTGGAGTTCTATAATTGATAACATTCAATGGAGGAAAACATGGTTACTACCATTTAAATATTGCATACCCAATAAAATGCGAGAAGTGCATTTTAAAATTCTGCATAATATATACCCGTGTAACGCACTGTTATCTAAATACTGTGATGTAGCTGATGTATGCACCTTCTGTAATACTGAAATTGAAGACATCTGTCATTTGTTTTTTTTTTGTAATGTTTCATCAAGTTTTTGGAATGATTTGGGTTCTTATTGTTTTTCTAAAGTTAATATGAATGGTAGTCTTTGCATCAAGGATATCATCTGTCATTTTGAATGTCCAAACAAATCCTTAGAATCTACTGTCAACTTCTTGATAATTGTGGCAAAATTTTACTTTCACAAGCAAAGATTTCTCATGAAAATTCCAATTTTTAATGAATTTTTATGTGAAGTAAATTATCTAATCAAATCTCTTAGGAAAATTGATAATAGAAAATGTCTTTCTTTTCTGAAGAAATATGATGAGATCTTTCATGTACCTTGATGATTAGAATCTGTTTGCTTTTTTTTGTTTTTTTTTTTTGTTTTTTTTTTTGTTTTTGTCTTTCTCTTCTTTCCCTCTTTATTGTGTTTATGCAAGAATTAATCTACGTGTTGAAATTGTACATTATTGGATATGATCCAGATGTTTAAGAGGTGCCTGCTTGCAGTGCACAGTTGTAATACAATTTCTGAATAAAAAAAAAAAAAAAAAAAAAAAAAAAAAAAAAGTCCCGCTGGCGGCGATGAAACGTTTGCCGCCGAATACGTCACTGACGGTCACTCCCATTTTTTGCGAGATGCCGCCGGCGAATAGCTGGCGGGCCGCCTGCTTCATTTTCACTGGCGGTTGCCTCCGTCTCATGGACCGCGGCCGGCTGGCGGCAAGCCGCTTTAAAATTCAAGGATTTCAACACTCAGAATCGCCCAGCCATGGCTTACTTGCTCCATGGGTTTAGGCTATAACAGATTCTTGACTCTTGATTCCGTTATAAGGTCTAGAAAATTACATTTAAATTACTTAAATATAGGCTAGTAATATAGGCTATGTAAAATATATGTAATTATTTTATGCAGTTAAAAAAATATTTAGTACATTTTTTTGATTAATGCACATTTGAGACAGATTAACCAAAAATAATTTGTCAATAAAACTTACTTGGCAATAAATATCTTTCTGATTAGGTTTTACAAAATATATTTAATTCGTGGTATGAACAATTTAGAAGATATTTTTATTATTATTTTATTATTTATTTTAAAGGCAATTAAAAAATAGAACCATTAGATTGTGAATGTTATTTCACTATTTTGTGCATAGAAAATCTATAGCTAAACAAATGTGTTTTAGCTATAATTTTTGCTATTCACAAAATAGCAAAATAGTGAATTAACATTCACAATCTAAATGTTTATATTTTTACAAAGACTGGGCGCCGCGTTGCATTCTGGGACGTGGCAGTCGTCATGTTGGAGGCGTCGCAAATGTAAACCAACACACCAGCAAATCGAATGAGAAGCAGCTGAGTTGGGAGAAAGAAAATAAACAAAGATGTTAAAATCCCTAAAAGGATGTGGAATTTACCGGGATAGGTTTAATAGCTAAACCCGGGACCGGAATGTGGATAAAACGGCACTTTTAACGGGTTGGATCCATTTGAAATTTCAAATTTCCATCAAACAGTGGGAGTACAGTACGCTACGCTAACCGGACAAAGGTAAACTGCGCTCCACCTAGGTGCTAGTTTAGTGACAGTTATAGTGCTAACATTCACACATGTAACATTGTTAAAACAATGATTCCGCGAAATCTGTGCCTTTTGCGTCCCTAACAAATAATCAGTTCTAAAGTTGGTTTAATAACAAATAAATGTGAAATTTAAAAAAAACTTAGTTACTATAGATCATATGCATCAATATGATACCAAGTAAAAGCCAATAAAATATCATTTAAATAATTAAAATCACATATTATATGCTATGGGTAAGGATTTTGGCCTGTCCCTCGCTATGGTTGTTCTTTTTCAACAGGACTGCTAATTTGTAAAATGTTGCTAAAATTATAAAAGTTTCACAGTTTTTTATTGTCTTTAGTGTAAGCTCATTGTTAAGCAATGGTTTTGACATAAACAGATATATTTTCTAAGAAATATAAGTCATTTTATCATTGTCCCCTAATTTCATGTCAGTCCTGTTACTATCACCAAAAACCCCCTATAAAATAATGGTACAAACCAGAAGTGACATCATATCAAGGAAGTGACATCATTTAGCTGAAGTGGATTCCACAGTGTAAGCAAGGGTAAGTTTCTCTCTTCTTAATTGTCCTATTTTCCATGTTTTATCAGGGTTGTTAGAAAGGGGTCGGCATGTACCATCAGTCCTGTTACCATTTTTTAAAGTGTATATATAAACAATTATTCAGTAATCCTAATATTATCAATATCTAGAAGTAATAACCTTTCAGATTACATACCATGTAGCTTTCTGACCTTGATATGTTAGCTAGAAATTAGCATATTAGCATCAAATCATCAGTCCTGTTACCATCAGTCCTGTTACTATCCAATAGGGAGCAATAGGGAGCATACATTCTCGCCCCTGATTTTTTGCAGGGGAAAACATTCAAATGCAATTTAAGGATTAGGACAACAACTAAGGGACATATTTATTTATTATTATTTTTTAGAAAGACATTTTTTAAATGTTGTTTTGTGTGTTATTGAGCTAAAAGCAGCGATTTATGAGTCAGCAGAATATGAGCATTGACATGCTTAGTTACCATTGTTTGTTTATGCATCTGTTTTTTATTTGTATACTTATAATACTTATTTTTTATGTCTTATTTTCATATAATTAACAACACTTTTCATTTGCTATACACTTTTACAGTTGTTAGTAACATCCCAATAACTGCAGCCGAGAAGCAACGGCGCTATCGTGCAGTGCACATAGAGACCAGGATCCAGAGAGGAGAGAACAGTATCTTCAATGGGAAAAATATGAGTTTTTACAAGTTAATACTATGCATGATTAAGTTGGAAGTTTCCATTGATTAAATTCCTTTCTTTTGTTGAAATTTTATGTAATGAACATGTAATGTGAAGTTTTGTATGGCTGTTTTCAGGATTTATATAGGCTACTAGAAAAATGTCATACTTACCAGAAACAATAAGGTTTAAAAGGAATTTTATTTTGGAAAATTATTTTGTTATTAGTGGTGTTATTATTAGTAGTGTTATTGCCAGTTGTATTTTATATCTCCAAAGATGACTTGTTTTAATAAAGATATGTTTACTTCTATGACTGTATTTTTTATATATATAATTATTACCTTCCATATGGAAGCAGATTGTCATGGCCTAATGTTCCATAAGTAACTAGTATGTATAAGGAAGTAAATAGGTTCATAACTCTTGTCCATAATGCATGCAATGAACTGCAATTACAAAAATAGGCGACAAAACTCACTTTTGGCTATTGAAAGGTCAGTCCTGTTACTGTCATTAATATGATATTTTAAAAGAAAAATTACATTTGACAGTTAAACAGATCTCACCATAGTAACCTGCACTATATTGCATTTTGGACAAGACCCTTTTTAAAATAAATATCTCGTCAAAGTATACTTATTTCTTAATTGAAATGTGATTTCATCCCTGAAATAGGACATTTTCAGTAATCTGAATGGCAATAATGATACAAAAAAGAATTGTTTTAAATATAACATAATATGAATGAAAAGAGGGACAAAAATACTACTTATATATGTGCAAACTTTTGTATATTTGTAATTGAAGTATTATATATTGTAACACTTTAGTCGGTAACAGGACTGACGAAAATATCAAAACATGAAATAAATAAACAGTCATAAAATAGTAAATGGCAAAGCTTGAGATGGCCCAACACAATTTCTTGTCATGTTAAGATGTCTTCATCCAATTGGTATTGAAAAAAATCTGTTTAAAATAATTTTATTTTTAAAAATTTTAAAGTTGAAAAGGCACCGATTTCGTGGAATGAACTATGCGTTTCAAAAGTGTAGTTAATAACGTTAGCTGTTTTAAGCATTTAATCTTAAGTTAGTAAGCAAAACGATGTTTAAAGCAAGAGGATAACAATTTAGCAACAGGACAACAGAGACTGACAGGTCCGATTAAAGGGCTATTGTTAATGTTATGAGAATATTAAAATACGGGATATTTTACAGGAATATTACTAAAACGGAAAGACAGCGGGAAAAGAGCTCAAGTACGTGAGAAACCCAGAAAAAAAAACTTGAGGATTGACAGCTAACTTTACTAACTATCTGTCCGGATTACCCTGTTCCCACTGTTTGCCGACTCTTTGTTGGAAATTTCTTATGGATCCAAAACGTTTAAAGTGCCGGTTTAGTCCACATACCGGTCACTGGCTTCCCTATTTAATATATCCCGGTAAATGCCACAACCTTTTAGGGATTTTAACATCTTTTTTATTTTCTTTATCCCAACTCTGCTGCTTCTCCTCGTTCGACTAGCTGTATGTTGCTACATGCGCGTTAGCCTCCAACATGGCGTAAAGAGAAGAAGAAGATTGCCGAAGTTACTACAACAGCCCACAGTTTGCTTGCTAGCAAAGTCATCCACTACCGTCGTATAAGTAAGGATATGTTTCCTTTTTTGTAACGCAATATTATGTTTACATTGGTTTTATTTTATCTTTTTAAAGTATGCTAAGTTAGTCATCTTTGTTCTTGCAGTACGCTGCTAGTCCTGTTGCTAGAGTGGCTAACGTTAGCAGCTAACACATGCTGTTTTGCCTTTGTTAGGACACGTTGCTAATAACATTAACGTTACATGTAGAAATGTAATTAGCTACTTACAGTAGTTAGCCAAAGCTTTACATCTAGATGGACCAAGTTTAACTTGTATAATGATATATTATAATGTATATATGTTGTGTAAATTATTTTGTTTGTCCGAACTAGTATTTTGCTTTTTTGCGTATTTTAATTCTTTATTTTTTTGCAGATTTACAGAGACTCTAGAATGAAAAACAAACTCTGAGGGAAAGCAATGCGCCAGCAGGTGAGAATATGCACTCTTTCTTAAATTTAACTTTTTTTGTGTGTGACGTAGGTCCAAAATTACCATATGCATTTCATTTTGTAGCGTCAGATGACAGCGGCTCACTTCAAGAGCAAGGTGAAGCAAGTTGGGATAATTTTGAAGATGTTTGCTCACACTGGGCAATCAGCTACAACTTGCAAACAACTTAAGCATTGGTTGTTGGTTTAATTCCCAACGGGGCCCATCTGTACATGTGGTAGACCTAGAAATAACTGTCATAGTTTAGTAGTTGAGGGACCCGGACTGACTACTTTATTCTTTTATTCTGGGAACCCCTATAGGTGCAGACGTCTTGGAGAGTTTGGGCGATGTTGTGCGCAGCATGGACAACAAAATGGACTATATGCTGCAACATTTTGAGTTATCCCTGACAGGGGATCTGATACTCCCACTAGACACCCAGGAAGATTTGGCGTTACTTGACAACAGTATGAGGCAGGATAAAGAGCATGTTTTAGAGACATGTTCCTGAAGACCATTGGTCAAAGTAAGTTGGATATTTATTTTTATATTTAAGTAGATGTGTATGACTTTATGCCTTTCTAACGGAATGACAGATCTTTATTTTCGACATATTTTCTCTCTGAGGAGGCGATCCAGGTTAACGTTACACATCACCTGAAAGGAGCATCTGACCGTGCAGGTGGAAAAAGGCAGCGCTGAGTGGGACCCACAGCCGCCCCCTTAAACCTAGGCTGACTACTGACACCCCAGCATCACTAGACAACTGGAACCCTTTTTTATCCTGCAGACAGTAACTTCAAGACATCTAAAAAAGGCTTGTTACAGTGCTTAACTCTTCTATTTAAATATAGCTTGTAAATCCTAGATTATACATCTAATACTTGATTTCTGCACATTACCTGGTACCAAATATTCTACTTCATTCTGTCACAGTGCTTAACTGTTATTCTATTGTTAAATATAGTTTGTAAATCCTTGTGCCACAGGTCAGCATTGCAGTTATAATGGTATATTCTCAAATTATTTGGTGTCCTTCACTTTCTTTGGTACCAAATATCCTCATTACTTGTGTTTACTGGTAATTATTTTCATCCCAGAGCTGAACTCTTTACGTTATTAGCAAGTATTGTAAGTGTTATATATGTATATATAACAAGCAATCATTATTCTTGATAAACTGCATGCTGTAAATGTTAAAATAAATAAATAAATAAATAAATAAATATAGTGCAATAAGCGGCGGGCCGCGGTCAGCTCGCTCGAAAAAAGCGTTTGCCTCCGACGGGCCGCTGAAGGTCCGCCTTTAGGTATAATGGCGGTGGAACGGCGGCTGGCCGGCGGGCCGTCCGCGGAACGAAGGCGGTAGGAAGGCAGCAGACGCTTTTAAAAAGCGGCTGCCGCCGACGGTCCGCCGTCAAACGTGTTTGCGATAACGCCTTTCTGACGCTTGTACTGCCTCCGGAGCGCCGCCGGCGGCCCGTCGACTCATTGCTATCTGGGGTGTTATGGGATCAAATCACCTGGATATTTAGAGTGAGAACATACAAACTTTGGCACACAGTACTAATTTAGAATGCAATATCTTTCTTTTTTTTACAAGAAAAGTTGTATTAATTCTGGTTTTCTTGTGTTTATTAGGGCCCAAGCCCTGAAAGGGCGAAGGCCCTATTGTTTTCCTTGCGATTATTTTTTAGGGCCCAAGCTCTGAAAGGGCGAAGGCCCTATTGTTTTCCTTGCGATTATTTTTAGGGCCCAAGCCCTGAAAGGGCGAAGGCCCTATTGTTTTCCTTAGGATTATTTTTAGGGCCCAAGCCCTGAAAGGGCGAAGGCCCTATTGTTAGGGCCCAAGCCCTGAAAGGGCGAAGGCCCTATTATTTTCCTTAGGATTATTAGGGCCCAAGCCCTGAAAGGGCGAAGGCCCTATTGTTTTCCTTAGGATTATTTTTTATTTTTTTTTTTTTCTAACGACTATCCGGGCACTTTTGGGGTCCTTAACATGCTCAAAAACTCTTGAAACTTTGCACACGGGTCAGAACCCGCGGCCATCAGAGCCGGGCTGAAGCTGGTACCCGGGCGCGGCAGGGCGGCTCGTCAGCGCCCCCTGGAACAGGGTCTGAACACTTTGTCCATAAATCAAACACGCTTGCATGTAATGATATGAAACTCGGTACACATGTCGATCTCACCGTTTCATATATACATCGCGCTTTTACTTTTTACCCCAGCCCAACAGGAAGTCAGATATTTAAGGTTGTTTTTAAAACGCGTGCAATGGAATTTAATGTACTCCTCCTAGAGCATTCATCCGCATGGAACGAAACTCGGTCAGCCTGAAGTCAAGACATAGAGGATCAAAAATTGCGAGGGGATTTTTGATATCTCGAACGGTTTGGCTGTGGCGAGGAAACAAAATTATGGTGAGAAACGTGAAACAGGAAGTGTGTCCTAACTTCAGCATACATCAACCGATCTTGATGAAACTTCAGGAGTGTGTTCGCTGTAAGAGGACGATCACATGGATGTGACTATTGTGTGTCAAAGTTATAGCGCCACCAACTGGCAGCAGGAAGTGTGTCACTTTCAAAATGCTTTGAAATCACCCTCTTATTTTAACCCGATTTGCTTCAAACTTCATCTGTATAATGTAAACATACGGCAGATGTAGACCTGTGAATGGATTATTGATGTCTTTGAAACTGTTGCCGTGGCGACGCATCAAACTTTACCATTCTTTTAGGATGCTTTTGAGACTCTTAGCATGCTTCAAATTGCATGAAACTCCTCAGACACATCACATTTATTAGCCAGTAGACATGTGCAAAGTTTCAGAAACGGGCGTGGTAAAGGCTCAGTAGCGCCACCTTTTGACAAAAGTTGGGTTGTTAGTTTTATCTACAGTTACAAAAATCGGTATGTATATTGTACTCCTCGAGCCGGACAACTTTCTAATTGACACTCATTACCTAGGACCCACAGAAAGTAAGATATGTTAGTTTGAATCTGGTCATGCTCCCTTTGAACCTACATCTCTGTCTCTGTCTGTGTGTGTGTTAGTAGGGGAGGGGCTTAACCATTTCACTGCTGTGTGTTTTTTCTGCTGTGTAATTTCTTAATACATTTCTTAAGCCTGGTATGTTTTAAATAAGTTTTTATTTTAATTTTTATAAGTGAAGGCATAATATAACCCGTTAAATTGTAGTGCATTGACAATAGTTTTATATAATTAGTTTATTAATTAAATTAACTTGGTCCATAAACTTGATCTGAAAATTGGGTCCATAAATCAAACACACTTGCATATAATAATATTAAACTCGGTACAATTATAGATCTCATTAGCCCAAACAACTTTAAGCCAGCCCAACAGGATGTCGGTTGTTTCGGTCTGTACTGTATGTGAATGTTTTGCAAAACCAGCCTTTACATTTTTATTTCCCCCCTCTTAAGTAATTTTTAATTATTCCCACACCAAACTTCTTCAAAATTATGAAAATATATTAAAGATACTAAATCAGGCATATGTACTGGCCATCGGGACTACCGGGAGATTCCCGGTGGGCCGCGGTCTGGTTTGGCCGGCGGCCCGGCGCGTTATGTATTTTGTTTTTAAATCATTATTAATTGTAAATATATTCTATCGTAAGTATTTGTTAAATCATCCAATAGGCTCTATGCACGAACCCTGCTGACGTGTGTTCGAACGAATCTCAGTCAGCGTCTTTACTTCCGGAACCGCGTTCTGCAGGCCAAGTGTATAGGCGGCAAAGCTGTAATAAAATCCGTTTTCTCAGAAACGGAGACAACAATTTTAGAAACGCTGATTCGCTAGTCGAATTTCGTACGATATGAGAGAATACTAACACTCAAAGTTGTTGATTTGGCTCGAAATATATAATTTAAATAACTTCTCTTTTTTACTCTTGCGTGACAGCTAACTGCCTCACAGTGTTGTTAACATCATTCACGTTAACCGGAGGACGTTTTTATAAACAGCGAGTGTAATTTGACACTATCTCCACCTAACGCAAAACCGGCTTATGACCATAGACTGACGCAGCACCGGAAGTGAGTGGGCGTGCTGAGACAAATATGGAATCGATCGTGCATAGAGCCTATTCCGGACTTATGCGTCTCTCTCATGAAGCCGCATGAAGCGGACGCGAGCTGAGAGACTGACAGGTCTGACTGTCTGACACTGGCCAATCGGAATCAAGAGCGGAGAAGCGGCCGCTCCCATAGGCAGTATAGTATCTCCCCGCCCTGTGGAGGCTTTCCGCCAGTCTCGTGAAGTTTCTCGCCGGTCTAGTCTCTAAGACCCCTACACCTGGTATTAAAATGCGATCTGTATCCAGATAAGTTATCCGGATAATAAAAAAGAAATGTTAATGCAAGGTATTACGTTGTGATCGGATTGTGATCGATATGCCTGACCATCTGGAGGTAGTCTGGCTCGCATTGTGTTCGGATCTTTACGTGTAAACGCAATCTGGTTGTTGATATCACGTATATTTTACTCCTCCCAATAATGCTAAAACATAAACGAGTGAGAGCGTTTACAGGCTATGTTATAGTCAGAAATGACGGCGCTGCGACACGCATCACCGCCGCAGATGAGCAGCTGAGCGTCAAACCAACGTGCAAACATCGCAAATAAAAGTGAAAGTAAGTCAGAGACGCTTAATCATCTACACATTCATCTTCAAGTAAAGAAAGAAATGATCTCTTGACTCTTACCAGGGCTGTTGCCACTCTCTCTTATTGATATCTATTGGTGAAATTAGCTGATGATCAATAAAATGCATGCTAATATCTGTAATAAACAACCGACAAAATTACTGTATGATGGTGTAAATAAAGAATCAGTCCAGCATCGCCATGTCAGTGTGTATTGATTCATCATTCCCAGCAAGCAATTTTTCGTCCAAAAGACGTCTAATAGCCGTCAAAACATAGCCCAGACGTCTAGGCTAAATCAAGGCTAAATTTGGGCTGTCAGTGAAAATCTAATAGACGTCTAACCATAGCCCAAGAATAGACATCTAACCATAGCCCAAGAATAGACTATAGTCAACAATTAGACGGCTATTGAACGACTACATTTATACGTCTAATAGGCAGTGCATATGGGTCTAGGCTAAAACAAGGCTAAATTTGGGCTGTCAGTGAAAATCTAATAGACGTCTAAATGTAGCCCAAGAATAGACTAGTCATCAATTAGACAACTATTAAACGACTACATATACATGCAATAGACAACAAAATGGTTAAAAGATTCTTTTCACTCAAATATAACAGGTTCACATAAATAACAAGCCATTCCAAAAAAAAAAATATATATAAAAGGCTTTATTTAGCAAAAGAACAACATTACGTAACTTCAAAACATAAAAATTACCACACCAATATTAAAATTAAAAATATAAAATTATTTTAACATGAACAACTTAAGATAATAAAATAGAAAACTCTGTTGCTGCTGGGAAGTTGGTCATCACAGCATCTGCCAAATAAGAATAAAATAATTAGCACAAGAAAAGCATTGTTGAAAGTACATGTACGTTTTGTGTGTGTGTGTGTGTGTGTGTGTTCTTGTGTTCTGTTTAGGTTTTAATGCACATCGGAGCTATTTGCATTATTGATACTGGCGGATACTTTTTAGATTTGCTTATTTTATATAGCCAATCATTTGTATTTTTATGCTGTATTATAAAATTAATTTGAAAGTTTCAAACTTGAATTAATGAAGGCATTTTGAATGAAACTTCATCTTACTTTGCTTGTACAATAACAAACATTATTCTACTCTATTAGCTTATGCTCTCCAACAAGCCAATGTTCAGACAAATTCAATTTTATAATTTATATCAATGATGGACTTTGTCAAAGACAAGAGATTTAGTGAGGAAATGCTATTTTTATATCACAATGATCTAAAGAAAAGAGCCAAATATAATTGTGGATTTCATAACACTTTATAATAGATTGCATGTGTTTCATGTTTACAGCTTTGGATTCAGTAACGTTAGGCCTACACGTGCATGTACCATGACACACCCGCTAAAATGTCACGATTCCAACAACACATGATAACAAATAATTTATCTAAAAAATTAACAAGTCAAAATGAAAACACAGATGCTTAAAAGACAAAAGTGGGAATGTATTTTACCTGTTGTCGTCGACCGTCAGCTGAATGCAATGCTCTGCCTCGTTTAAAATATTTGAGAATGGTCGATCGCGTGACTGGTGATCTGTGCTATCAAGACTCGCGTTGTCAGCAGTCATGTCTCAGTAGGGCTGTTGCCATCTAGCGGTTGAGAAATGTAATTGCATTTTTATTTAATTTAAAATGAAAAACAGTCAAATAAAACCGTAGATTTTTAATTAATGTGTGACTGTGACAGCAAACATGAAGCTGCGTGGGTGAAAAACAAGAAAACAATTTTAAGATTTATTTTGGCAATAGCCTACTAATCGCTGGTCTAAATCAGGGCTATAGCCAAGCCGTTAAACGTAGACCACTGATTGCCTCGATTTCGCCAGTGGGCTAAAAGCAGACTGCACATAGCCCATCCAATTCAGAGGATCGTGACTACAAATCGACCATGTCATGATATGACACTGGCACCTTGTAGATATGTTTACCAATGCGAACATGATGGGATATCAACTATCTCATGCATTGCCTGCCCAACAATTCATTAAAACGACAATTAATCAGTTTCGACTAGAAGTGGGCTATAAATAGCCGGACAGACTATACGAGCTAGATCGCGTCTTCACACAGCCTACACATAGAAAATGTCAAAGAAATCAAACCAAACACCTTGTAATCACAGTTGACTTTGCTTACATGATGGAATATAATACATTTTGCAAGTTATTTTGGAAAAAATACATTTAGCCATGATTCAATGTTATTTTGGCTAGAAGTGGGTTACACATAGCCGGACTATATCGGGTCTCTATTTAACCTAGACGGTGAAATGAGGGCTATTGCTTGCTGGGTTGTCTCTTCATAGTTTGCAAGAGACATTTAATAAACTGAGCGTATTTGATAAACTGAGCGTAGCCTATTCATCTATCAATATATATAGGCTAACCTCATTCTTTTTAATGATCGGAAGAACGCGTATCGACCACCGTTACAGTACAATATGCATGTATGTCCATTTAAACTCGATTTTGGGTCAAATATGGATTATATCATGACACTGGCAAGAATATGGTTACATTTAAAGATGTTGTGCCAAGCATGAGAATGCTACGTTCAGCTGCTTTTGAAATAACATGTTTTTTTCCACTTCCTGAAAAGTAACCGTTTTGGACATACGTGAGTTTCATCGGGCAGCGACGATATATTAAAGATACTAAATCAGGCATGTACTGGCCATCGGGACTACTGGGAGATTCCCGGTGGGCCGCGGTCTGGTTGGGCCGGCGGCCCGGCGCGTTATGTATTTTGTTTTTAAATCATTATTAATTGTAAATATATTCTATCGTAAGTATATTGTTAAATTGTCCAATTCCGGACTTATGCGTCTCTCTCATGAAGCCGCATGAAGCTGACGCGAGCTAAGAGACTGACAGGTCTGACTGTCTGACACTGGCCAATCGGAATCAAGTTCAGATTCTAGACCTGAGAAGCGGCCGCTTACACCGTGTCCTAACTACACACGACGCCGCGACACGCGATAAAAGGTATCTTTTCCATGTAATTCAGAGTTTTTGTCCTAACCAGACGCGACGGCGACATGCGAAGTTTCTAATTTAGAAACGTTCCTATTTCTGCGACGTCGCGGCTGACAGAATGAAGAAATTACTCTGGTTATGAGTACACATTATTTATTTTTAGTTAAAAATAGGTCACTGTGCCACAAGCCATAACGGATAATTTACCTCAGATTTTGAAAGCATGTAATATTATAGTGTTCAAAATGAATTCTATGCAAACATACGACTGTATTTCATAACAACGATAACTTGAGGCAGATGCCACCAAATGTGTTAAAATAAATGAATTAATTGCTGGACTTAAGTGAAAAGGAAAGCCATTTAATGACCATAGCACATAGTTGATGTGAAAAAATGAGTATTTTGCATATAAATATGCACATAAATACATATTTTTTCAATTTGTATCCCTGAAAGTGCCTGGCAGAAGCCTATACTGTCTGTGTCATAAATGTGAACATAATATTATCTACTGTCTGTGTCATAAATGTGAACATAATATTGTAACAGAATATTCTTATGCTATATTATATAAACTATATTTCATGAGGTGAAACATCACTGCCAGGAGCTACAGAATATATATTTCTGTAGGTCCTCACCGTGATGTTGCACTTCATGAAATATATGTAGTATAGCCTAAGAATATTCTATTAGAATATTAAGTGACACATAAACAAGCTCTTCAGCACACTTCTTTTTGACAGTCAAAGCAGGGGTTATGTTTTTGCACGTCATGTAGAATAACCCTAAAAGCACCAAGGTGGCGGTGCCACCGGCTTTATATATATATATATATATATATATATATAAATATAGCTGCGAGCAGCGATTGCGGGCCAAAGCCGGCGGTACCGCCATCCCGGTGCCTTTAGGTAACTAAAGGCACCGGGGTTGCGGTGCCACCGGCTTGGGCCCGCAATCGCTGCTCGCAGCTATATTTAGGGCCCAAGCCCTGAAAGGGCGAAGGCCCTATTGTTTTCCTTAGGATTATTTTTTTTTTTTTTTTTTTTTTTTTTTTTTTTTTCTAACGACTATCCGGGCACTTTTGGGGTCCTTAACATGCTCAAAAACTCTTGAAACTTTGCACACGGGTCAGAACCCGCGGCCATCAGAGCCGGGCTGAAGCTGGTACACGGGCGCGGCAGGGCGGCTCGTCAGCGCCCCCTGGAACAGGGTCTGAACACTTTGTCCATAAATCAAACACGCTTGCATGTAATAATATGAAACTCGGTACACATGTCGATCTCATCGTTTCATATATACATCGCGCTTTTACTTTTTACCCCAGCCCAACAGGAAGTCAGATATTTACGGTTGTTTTTAAAATGCTTGCAATGGAATTTAATGTACTCCTCCTAGAGCATTCATCCGCATGGAACGAAACTCGGTCAGCCTGAAGTCAAGACATAGAGGATCAAAAATTGCGAGGGGATTTTTGATATCTCGAACGGTTTGGCTGTGGCGAGGAAACAAAATTATGGTGAGAAACGTGAAACAGGAAGTGTGTCTTAACTTCAGCATACATCAACCGATCTTGATGAAACTTCAGGAGTGTGTTCGCTGTAAGAGGACGATCACATGGATGTGACTATTGTGTGTCAAAGTTATAGCGCCACCAACTGGCAGCAGGAAGTGTGTCACTTTCAAAATGCTTTGAAATCACCCTCTTATTTTAACCCGATTTGCTTCAAACTTCATCTGTATAATGTAAACATACGGCAGATGTAGACCTGTGAATGGATTATTGATGTCTTTGAAACTGTTGCCGTGGCGACGCATCAAACTTTACCATTCTTTTAGGATGCTTTTGAGACCCTTAGCATGCTTCAAATTGCATGAAACTCCTCAGACACATTACATTTATTAGCCAGTAGACATGTGCAAAGTTTCAGAAACGGGCGTGGTGAGGGCTCAGTAGCGCCACCTTTTGACAAAAGTTGGGTTGTTAGTTTTATCTACAGTTACAAAAATCGGTATGTATATTGTACTCCTCGAGCCGGACAACTTTCTAATTGACACTCATTACCTAGGACCCACAGAAAGTAAGATATGTTTGTTTGAATCTGGTCATGCTCCCTTTGAACCTACATCTCTGTCTCTGTCTCTGTCTGTGTGTGTGTTAGTAGGGGAGGGGCTTAACCATTTCACTGCTGTGTGTTTTTTCTGCTGTGTAATTTCTTAATACATTTCTTAAGCCTGGTATGTTTTAAATAAGTTTTTATTTTAATTTTTATAAGTGAAGGCATAATATAACCCGTTAAATTGTAGTGCATTGACAATAGTTTTATATAATTAGTTTATTAATTAAATTAACTTGGTCCATAAACTTGATCTGAAAATTGGGTCCATCAAACACACTTGCATATAATAATATTAAACTCGGTACACTTATAGATCTCATTAGCCCAAACAACTTTAAGCCAGCCCAACAGGATGTCGGTTGTTTCGGTCTGTACTGTATGTGAATGTTTTGCAAAACCAGCCTTTACATTTTTATTTCCCCCCTCTTAAGTAATTTTTAATTATTCCCACACCAAACTTCTTCAAAATTATGAAAATATATTAAAGATACTAAATCAGGCATATGTACTGGCCATCGGGACTACCGGGAGATTCCCGGTGGGCCGCGGTCTGGTTTGGCCGGCGGCCCGGCGCGTTATGTATTTTGTTTTTAAATCATTATTAATTGTAAATATATTCTATCGTAAGTATTTGTTAAATCATCCAATTCCGGACTTCTGCGTCTCTCTCATGAAGCCGCATGAAGCGGACGCGAGCTGAGAGACTGACAGGTCTGACTGTCTGACACTGGCCAATCGGAATCAAGAGCGGAGAAGCGGCCGCTCCCATAGGCAGTATAGTATCTCCCCGCCCTGTGGAGGCTTTCCGCTGGTCTCGTGAAGTTTCTCGCCGGTCTAGTCTCTGAGACCCCTACACCTGGTATTAAAATGCGATCTGTATCCAGATAAGTTATCCGGATAATAAAAAAGAAATGTTAATGCAAGGTATTACGTTGTGATCGGATTGTGATCAATATGCCTGACCATCTGGAGGTAGTCTGGCTCGCATTGTGTTCGGATCTTTACGTGTAAACGCAATCTGGTTGTTGATATCACACATGTATATTTTACTCCTCCCAAAAATGCTAAAACATAAACGAGTGAGAGCGTTTACAGGCTATGTTATAGTCAGAAATGACGGCGCTGCGACACGCATCACCGCCGCAGATGAGCAACAGCTGAGCGACAAACCAACGTGCAAACATCGCAAATAAAAGTGAAAGTAAGTCAGAGACGCTTAATCATCTACACATTCATCTTCAAGTAAAGAAAGAAATGATCTCTTGACTCTTACCAGGGCTGTTGCCACTCTCTCTTATTGATATCTATTGATGAAATTAGCTGATGATCAATAAAATGCATGCTAATATCTGTACAAAACAACCGACAAAATTACTGTATGATGGTGTAAATAAAGAATCAGTCCAGCATCGCCATGTCAGTGTGTATTGATTCATCATTCCCAGCAAGCAATTTTACGTCCAAAAGACGTCTAATAGCCGTCAAAACATAGCCCAGACGTCTAGGCTAAATCAAGGCTAAATTTGGGCTGTCAGTGAAAATCTAATAGACGTCTAACCATAGCCCAAGAATAGACATCTAACCATAGCCCAAGAATAGACTATAGTCAACAATTAGACGGCTATTGAACGACTACATTTATACGTCTAATAGGCAGTGCATATGGGTCTAGGCTAAAACAAGGCTAAATTTGGGCTGTCAGTGAAAATCTAATAGACGTCTAAATGTAGCCCAAGAATAGACTAGTCATCAATTAGACAACTATTAAACGACTACATATACGTGCAATAGACAACAAAATGGTTAAAAGATTCTTTTCACTCAAATATAACAGGTTCACATAAATAACAAGCCATTCCAAAAAAAAAAAACATATATAAAAGGCTTTATTTAGCAAAAGAACAACATTACGTAACTTCAAAACATAAAAATTACCACACCAATATTAAAATTAAAAATATAAAATTATTTTAACATGAACAACTTAAGATAATAAAATAGAAAACTCTGTTGCTGCTGGGAAGTTGGTCATCACAGCATCTGCCAAATAAGAATAAAATAATTAGCACAAGAAAAGCATTGTTGAAAGTACATGTACGTTTTGTGTGTGTGTGTGTGTTCTTGTGTTCTGTTTAGGTTTTAATGCACATCGGAGCTATTTGCATTATTGATATACTGGCGGATACTTTTTAGATTTGCTTATTTTATATAGCCAATCATTTGTATTTTTATGCTGTATTATAAAATTAATTTGAAAGTTTCAAACTTGAATTAATGAAGGCATTTTGAATGAAACTTCATCTTACTTTGCTTGTACAATAAAAAACATTATTCTACTCTATTAGCTTATGCTCTCCAACAAGCCAATGTTCAGACAAATTTAATTTTATAATTTATATCAATGATGGACTTTGTCAAAGACAAGAGATTTAGTGAGGAAATGCTATTTTTATATCACAATGATCTAAAGAAAAGAGCCAAATATAATTGTGGATTTCATAACACTTTATAATAGATTGCATGTGTTTCATGTTTACAGCTTTGGATTCAGTAACGTTAGGCCTACACGTGCATGTACCATGACACACCCGCTAAAATGTCACGATTCCAACAACACATGATAACAAATAATTTATCTAAAAAATTAACACGTCAAAATGAAAACACAGATGCTTAAAAGACAAAAGTGGGAATGTATTTTACCTGTTGTCGTCGACCGTCAGCTGAATGCAATGCTCTGCCTCGTTTAAAATATTTGAGAATGGTCGATCGCGTGACCGGTGATCTGTGCTATCAAGACTCGCGTTGTCAGCAGTCATGTCTCAGTAGGGCTGTTGCCATCTAGCGGTTGAGAAATGTAATTGCATTTTTATTTAATTTAAAATAATAAAACAGTCAAATAAAACCGTAGATTTTTAATTAATGTGTGACTGTGACAGCAAACATGAAGCTGCGTGGGTGAAAAACAAGAAAACAATTTTAAGATTTATTTTGGCAATAGCCTACTAATCGCTGGTCTAAATCAGGGCTATAGCCAAGCCGTTAAACGTAGACCACTGATTGCCTCGATTTCGCCAGTGGGCTAAAAGCAGACTGCACATAGCCCATCCAATTCAGAGGATCGTGACTACAAATCGACCATGTCATGATATGACACTGGCACCTTGTAGATATGTTTACCAATGCGAACATGATGGGATATCAACTATCTCATGCGTTGCCTGCCCAACAATTCATTAAAACGACAATTAATCAGTTTCGACTAGAAGTGGGCTATAAATAGCCGGACAGACTATACGAGCTAGATCGCGTCTTCACACAGCCTACACATAGAAAATGTCAAAGAAATCAAACCAAACACCTTGTAATCACAGTTGACTTTGCTTACATGATGGAATATAATACATTTTGCAAGTTATTTTGGAAAAAATACATTTAGCCATGATTCAATGTTATTTTGGCTAGAAGTGGGTTACACATAGCCGGACTATATCGGGTCTCTATTTAACCTAGACGGTGAAATGAGGGCTATTGCTTGCTGGGTTGTCTCTTCATAGTTTGCAAGAGACATTTAATAAACTGAGCGTATTTGATAAACTGAGCGTAGCCTATTCATCTATCAATATATATAGGCTAACCTCATTCTTTTTAATGATCGGAAGAACGCGTATCGACCACCGTTACAGTACAATATGCATGTATGTCCATTTAAACTCGATTTTGGGTCAAATATGGATTATATCATGACACTGGCAAGAATATGGTTACATTTAAAGATGTTGTGCCAAGCATGAGAATGCTACGTTCAGCTGCTTTTGAAATAACATGTTTTTTTCCACTTCCTGAAAAGTAACCGTTTTGGACATACGTGAGTTTCATCGGGCAGCGACGATATATTAAAGATACTAAATCAGGCATGTACTGGCCATCGGGACTACCGGGAGATTCCCGGTGGGCCGCGGTCTGGTTGGGCCGGCGGCCCGGCGCGTTATGTATTTTGTTTTTAAATCATTATTAATTGTAAATATATTCTATCGTAAGTATATTGTTAAATTGTCCAATTCCGGACTTATGCGTCTCTCTCATGAAGCCGCATGAAGCTGACGCGAGCTAAGAGACTGACAGGTCTGACTGTCTGACACTGGCCAATCGGAATCAAGTTCAGATTCTAGACCTGAGAAGCGGCCGCTTACACCGTGTCCTAACTACACACGACTCCGCGACACGCGATAAAAGGTATCTTTTCCATGTAAATCAGAGTTTTTGTCCTAACCAGACGCGACGGCGACATGCGAAGTTTCTAATTTAGAAACGTTCCTATTTCTGCGACGTCGCGGCTGACAGAATGAAGAAATTACACTGGTTATGAGTACACATTATTTATTTTTAGTTAAAAATAGGTCACTGTGCCACAAGCCATAACGGATAATTTACCTCAGATTTTGAAAGCATGTAATATTATAGTGTTCAAAATGAATTCTATGCAAACATACGACTGTATTTCATAACAACGATAACTTGAGGCAGATGCCACCAAATGTGTTAAAATAAATGAATTAATTGCTGGACTTAAGTGAAAAGGAAAGCCATTTAATGACCATAGCACATAGTTGATGTGAAAAAATGAGTATTTTGCATATAAATATGCACATAAATACATATTTTTTCAATTTGTATCCCTGAAAGTGCCTGGCAGAAGCCTATACTGTCTGTGTCATAAATGTGAACATAATATTATCTACTGTCTGTGTAATAAATGTGAACATAATATTGTAACAGAATATTCTTATGCTATATTATATAAACTATATTTCATGAGGTGAAACATCACTGCCAGGAGCTACAGAATATATATTTCTGTAGGTCCTCACCGTGATGTTGCACTTCATGAAATATATGTAGTATAGCCTAAGAATATTCTATTAGAATATTAAGTGACACATAAACAAGCCCTTCAGCACACTTCTTTTTGACAGTCAAAGCGGGGGTTATGTTTTTGCACGTCATGTAGAATAACCCTAAAAGCACCAAGGTGGCGGTGCCACCGGCTTTATATATATATATATATATATATATATATATATAGCTGCGAGCAGCGATTGCGGGCCAAAGCCGGCGGTACCGCCATCCCGGTGCCTTTAGGTAACTAAAGGCACCGGGGTTGCGGTGCCACCGGCTTGGGCCCGCAATCGCTGCTCGCAGCTATATTTAGGGCCCAAGCCCTGAAAGGGCGAAGGCCCTATTGTTTTCCTTAGGATTATTATTATTATTATTATTATTATTATTATTTATACGACTATTTGGGCACTTTTGGGGCCCTTAACGTGCTCGAAAACTCTTGAAACTTTGCACACGGGTCAGAACCCGCTGCCATTAGGGCCGGGCTGAAGATGGTACCCGGGCGTGGCAGGGGGGCTCGACAGCGCCACCTGGAAAGGGGTCCGAACACTTGGTCCATAAATCAAACACGCTTGTATGTACTAATATGAAACTCAGTACACATGTTGATCTCATCATTTCATATATACGTCGCACTTTTACTTTTTACCCCAGCCCAACAGGAAGTCGGTTATTTAAGGTTCTTTGTAAAACACTTGCAATGGAATTTTTAATACTCCTCCTAGAGCTCTTATCCAAATTCTACGAAACTCAGTCAGCGTGAAGTCAAGACATTGAGGATGAAAGTTTGCGAGGGGATTTTTGATATCTCGAACGGTTTGGCCGTGGCGAGGAAATGAATTCATGGCAAAAAATGTGAAACAGGAAGTGTGTCATAACTTCAGCATACATCAACCGATCGTGATGAAACTTCAGGAGTGTGTTCGCTGTAAGAGGACGATCACATGGATGTGACTATTGTGTGTCAAAGTTATAGCGCCACCAACTGGCAGCAGAAAGTGTGTCATTTTCAAAATGCTTTGAAATCACCCTCTTATTTTAATCCAATTTGCTTCAAACTTCATCTGTATAATGTAAACATACGGCAGATGTAGACCTGTGAATGGATTCTTGATATCTTTGAAACTGTTGCCGTGGCGACGGATCAAACTTTCCAATTCTTTTAGGATGCTTTTGAGACCCTTAGCATGCTTCAAATTGCATGAAACTCATCAGACACATCACATTTATTAGCCAGTAGACATGTGCAAAGTTTCAGAAACGGGCGTGGTGAGGGCTCAGTAGCGCCACCTTTTGACAAAAGTGGGGTTGTTAGTTTTATCTACAGTTACAAAAATCAGTATGTATATTGTACTCCTCAAGCCGGACAACTTTCTAATTCACACTCAATAGCTAGGACCCACAGAAAGTCAGATATTTTAGTTTGAATGTAGTCATACTCCCTCTGAGCATATGTCTGAGCCTTTGTCTGTCTCTCTCTCTCTCTGTGTGTGTGTGTGTGTGTGTGTGTGTTAGCAGGGGGAGGGGGCTTAATTAACCATTTAACTGCTGTGTGTCTGGCCAGCATAAATAAAATACATTTCTTAAGCCTGGGATTTTTTAAATAAGTTTTTATTTTATTTTTTTATAAGTGAAGGCACATAGCCAGTTTAATTGTAGTGCATTGACAATAGTTTTATATAATTAGTTCATTAATTAAATTAACTTGGTCCATTAACTTGGTCTGAAAATTGGGTCCATAAATCAAACACACTTGCATATAATAATATTAAACTCGGTACACTTATAGATCTCATTAGCCCAAGCAACTTTAAGCCAGCAAAACAGGAAGTCGGTTGTTTCAGTCTGTATGTGAATGTTTTGCAAAACCAGCCTTTACATTTTTATTTTTACCTCAGATTTTGACATTAATTTAATTTACCTCAGATTTTGAAAGCATTATAGTGTTCAAAATGAATTATGCAAACATACGACTGTACTTCATAACAACGACAATAACTGGCAGATGCCACCAAATGTGTTAAAATAAATGAATTATTTGCTGGACTTAAGTGAAAAGGAAAGCCATTTAATGACCATAGCACATAGTTGACGTGAAAAAAGGAGTATTTTGCATATAAATATGCACATATAGACTATACATATTTTTTCGATTTGTATCCCTGAAAGTGCCTGGCAGAAGCCTATATCTACTGTCTGTGTCATAAATGTGAACATAATATTATCTACTGTCTGTGTCATAAATGTGAACATAAACTATATTTCATGAGGTGAAACATCACTGCCAGGAGCTACAGAATAGGGGAGCGCGGGGATAAATGTAGGCCTAATGCGGGGTTAAATGTAACACGGACTTTTTACATAGCTTGTCAGTATCTAGCCGGCTGTCTTTCCGCTCTTTTTCTCTTGCTGCCAGAAGACGGTCTCCCGCGAATTTGCGGAACGTTTTGATTATATTTCGTGAAGATAATGGACAAAGAGTGTTTTGACATCATGAAAGTAAATTTTTTCATCGTAGATTTTTTTCTGTTTCCGGGTTGGATGTATACGCGTCCAAATCTAACTTTATATTGCCTTAATCACTGTCTTGTCGGCTCAAACACAGCACCGTTTTGAAACATGTCAGTAATTCATAGCGACTGTTAGCTAGGTTTAAAATATGTAATACACCGCGGGGTTAACACAGGGTTCCAACTGCTGCCACAATGATAATCAAATGAAAACGGAGCCACACAACTTTTCAGGTTTGAGTATACATTTAACTTTGTTGGACTTTCACAAACAATGTTGTAATTTAAAATGTTTAAAATTTAGTGCACTATGAATGATAGCTTATTTATTTATTAAAAATATGGCCTGTTTTTAATGTAATAAACCATTTAAATTTTTATTCTAAGCTCATTTGTATTATTATTAATGTTATTATTATTAATAATAATAATTGTACATGCAGCTGCCACACAAATCTAATTTAATTGCAATTACAATATTTATATGTTTATTTTATTTTATTTATTATTATTTATTGCAAAACCGTGCAGCCCTTTTCTACGTCTCTAGCTATGATATTGATCCATAACAAAAGGATGATTGGATGAGGAATTAAAAATGTTATTATTCACCATTTATTTTCTATAAGACCAGTGTTGGGGGTAACGAGTTACAAACGAGTTTGGGTAAGTAAAGTAACGCATTACACTGAAAATATTGGTAACTACACTACTTTACTATAATAAAGGAACGCGCTTTCCTGCGTTACCCAAGCCGTGTTTGCCTGTGTGGAGAGTTCCGTCTAGTGGTGCGTGCGCGCCGTTGCCATAGAGACCGATTTGAGTGAGAGAGAGAGAGGGAAGTGGAGAGAGAGAGACGGGTTTCAACATGGCAATATTCACATTACTTTCAGTTTATTGCTCGAAAGCACAAAAATATTTGAGTGAAATGTAGGCTATAGTAAATCCTAAGATTATTATTTGTGACATTAGAACAAAATATGTCGATATAAAAACATGTATATAGGCTAGGCTAAAGAACTAAATGAACGATCTCTATTTTCTAATTTCACTAAACATTTCATTAAGTTTCGTGGACATTTTATAAAACATGGATCTTAGGCTCATTTTGTAAACATAAATAACTGATTTAGATGCGCAAACTGGGTGCCGTTGCGGAGATGTAGGTTCGGTGCAGGTTCGGCTTCTTGTCGTTCATCCTCGGATGCGGCATCGCGTGCGGTGTTTGCCGCGCGCACCTTTCCGCTCGTTCGGACGCGTCAAGTAAAAACAAGGCTCGAAAGTCTTGGAAAACGAAATGAACAGGATTGTTGCAGGGTTCATTGTAGAAGACATGCTTCCCCTGTCGACCATTAATTCCCCAGGTTTAGAAAAATACATTTTAAATTAGGATTAAGAATTTTATGGGATAAAGTGACCTTTATTTTATTATTTTTCATTGACATCTTTTATTTTTTTTAAATTATAATTATTACCTTGAGTCGACTAAAAAGCTGGTTTTGTTCTCAGGAGAAGAGTTTTATTCTCCCAGCCTGTTTTGAAACTTCTGTGATAAACACCATTTTAAAATTTTGAATTTTGAACCCCATTTTGTTTGTGAATTTTACAGTGCGGCATATTTATTTGTGCAGACAGGGATATTGTTCTTTCATGTCATTTTGTATACATTTTTACAATAAAGTGATGATAGGGCAAAAACTGATATGATGTTTGTCCATGTAGGCTACATGGTAAATTAAGAAACAGGAAAGTAAAGTAATAAGTAGTGAAGTTATTTTTCCAACGCAGTAACTAGTAAAGTAATCTCATTACAATTTACAGAAGTAACTAGTAACTAATTACTTTTTTGAGTAACTACCCCAACACTGTATAAGACTATACAAATATTGGAACTATAGCCATTTTATTCCTTTTTAATTTAAGAATTATGTTTAAAAAGTTTAAAAACAGACAGAATGGTTTAGTCAAAAAAGAAAAAAATCATTCATAGTGCTATACTGCCCTCTTGTGTTCAAAATTAGGTAGAACTATTGGATCAATATCCACACATTAATACAGTTGGCAATACAGTATAATAGGTAATACAGTAGGATTGGGGCCTTAAAAATCGCTAACTTAAAAAGTGAAATTAACGGACGTGCACACAAGACCAGGCTTGGGAGGGTTACTTTAAAAATGTATTCCGATACAGTTACAAATTATTTCATAAAAAAGGGTCCCACTTTATATTAAATGGCATTAAGTACTATATACTTTTTCAAAAAGTAACTACAATCTGATTACTACTTTTTTGATGTAACTCACTAGATTTTTGTATCCTGATTACATAATGCCGTTGCATGGATTCTGTTGCTCTCACAAGACATTAGTCTGAATATTTTCCTGTATGAACAAAAAGGAGTTTCCATTGTTCGCACACAAACACACATTCGATCGCGCCTCTCTCGTGACTGTGTGTGCGTGTCATGTGTTCTAGGCTGTGTGCATGCACTTCTGAAGCTGCGCAGAAAATAATAAAATGCCATGCGATGCCATGTAAGTCAGAGACGCTTAATCATCTACACATTCATCTTCAAGTAAAGAAAGAAATGGCTGTTGCCACTCTCTCTTATTGATATCTATTGATGAAATTAGCTGATGATCAATAAAATGCATGCTAATATCTGTAATAAACAACCGACAAAATTACTGTATGATGGTGTAAATAAAGAATCAGTCCAGCATCGCCATGTCAGTGTGTATTGATTCATCATTCCCAGCAAACAATTTTACGTCCAAAAGACGTCTAATAGCCGTCAAAACATAGCCCAGACGTCTAGGCTAAATCAAGGCTAAATTTGGGCTGTCAGTGAAAATCTAATAGACGTCTAACCATAGCCCAAGAATAGACATCTAACCATAGCCCAAGAATAGACTATAGTCAACAATTAGACGGCTATTGAACGACTACATTTATACGTCTAATAGGCAGTGCATATGGGTCTAGGCTAAAACAAGGCTAAATTTGGGCTGTCAGTGAAAATCTAATAGACGTCTAAATGTAGCCCAAGAATAGACTAGTCATCAATTAGACAACTATTAAACGACTACATATACATGCAATAGACAACAAAATGGTTAAAAGATTCTTTTCACTCAAATATAACAGGTTCACATAAATAACAAGCAATTCCAAAAAATATATATATATATAAAAGTCTTTATTTAGCAAAAGAACAACATTACGTAACTTCAAAACATAAAAATTACCACACCAATATTAAAATTAAAAATATAAAATTATTTTAACATGAACAACTTAAGATAATAAAATAGAAAACTCTGTTGCTGCTGGGAAGTTGGTCATCACAGCATCTGCCAAATAAGAATAAAATAATTAGCACAAGAAAAGCATTGTTGAAAGTACATGTACGTTTTGTGTGTGTGTGTGTGTGTGTGTTCTTGTGTTCTGTTTAGGTTTTAATGCACATCGGAGCTATTTGCATTATTGATATACTGGCGGATACTTTTTAGATTTGCTTATTTTATATAGCCAATCATTTGTATTTTTATGCTGTATTATAAAATTAATTTGAAAGTTTCAAACTTGAATTAATGAAGGCATTTTGAATGAAACTTCATCTTACTTTGCTTGTACAATAACAAACATTATTCTACTCTATTAGCTTATGCTCTCCAACAAGCCAATGTTCAGACAAATTCAATTTTATAATTTATATCAATGATGGACTTTGTCAAAGACAAGAGATTTAGTGAGGAAATGCTATTTTTATATCACAATGATCTAAAGAAAAGAGCCAAATATAATTGTGGATTTCATAACACTTTATAATAGATTGCATGTGTTTCATGTTTACAGCTTTGGATTCAGTAACGTTAGGCCTACACGTGCATGTACCATGACACACCCGCTAAAATGTCACGATTCCAACAACACATGATAACAAATAATTTATCTAAAAAATTAACACGTCAAAATGAAAACACAGATGCTGAAAAGACAAAAGTGGGAATGTATTTTACCTGTTGTCGTCGACCGTCAGCTGAATGCAATGCTCTGCCTCGTTTAAAATATTTGAGAATGGTCGATCGCGTGACCGGTGATCTGTGCTATCAAGACTCGCGTTGTCAGCAGTCATGTCTCAGTAGGGCTGTTGCCATCTAGCGGTTGAGAAATGTAATTGCATTTTTATTTAATTTAAAATGAAAAACAGTCAAATAAAACCGTAGATTTTTAATTAATGTGTGACTGTGACAGCAAACATGAAGCTGCGTGGGTGAAAAACAAGAAAACAATTTTAAGATTTATTTTGGCAATAGCCTACTAATCGCTGGTCTAAATCAGGGCTATAGCTAAGCCGTTAAACGTAGACCACTGATTGCCTCGATTTCGCCAGTGGGCTAAAAGCAGACTGCACATAGCCCATCCAATTCAGAGGATCGTGACTACAAATCGACCATGTCATGATATGACACTGGCACCTTGTAGATATGTTTACCAATGCGAACATGATGGGATATCAACTATCTCATGCGTTGCCTGCCCAACAATTCATTAAAACGACAATTAATCAGTTTCGACTAGAAGTGGGCTATAAATAGCCGGACAGACTATACGAGCTAGATCGCGTCTTCACACAGCCTACACATAGAAAATGTCAAAGAAATCAAACCAAACACCTTGTAATCACAGTTGACTTTGCTTACATGATGGAATATAATACATTTTGCAAGTTATTTTGGAAAAAATACATTTAGCCATGATTCAATGTTATTTTGACTAGAAGTGGGTTACACATAGCCGGACTATATCGGGTCTCTATTTAACCTAGACGGTGAAATGAGGGCTATTGCTTGCTGGGTTGTCTCTTCATAGTTTGCAAGAGACATTTAATAAACTGAGCATATATATAGGCTAACCTCATTCTTTTTAATGATCGGAAGAACGCGTATCGACCACCGTTACAGTACAATATGCATGTATGTCCATTTAAACTCGATTTTGGGTCAAATATGGATTATATCATGACACTGGCAAGAATATGGTTACATTTAAAGATGTTGTGCCAAGCATGAGAATGCTACGTTCAGCTGCTTTTGAAATAACATGTTTTTTTCCACTTCCTGAAAAGTAACCGTTTTGGACATACGTGAGTTTCATCGGGCAGCGACGATATATTAAAGATACTAAATCAGGCATGTACTGGCCATCGGGACTACCGGGAGATTCCCGGTGGGCCGCGGTCTGGTTGGGCCGGCGGCCCGGCGCGTTATGTATTTTGTTTTTAAATCATTATTAATTGTAAATTTATTCTATCGTAAGTATATTGATAAATTGTCCAATTCCGGACTTATGCGTCTCTCTCATGAAGCCGCATGAAGCTGACGCGAGCTAAGAGACTGACAGGTCTGACTGTCTGACACTGGCCAATCGGAATCAAGTTCAGATTCTAGACCTGAGAAGCGGCCACTTACACCATGTCCTAACTACACACAACGCCGCGACACGCGATAAAAGGTATCTTTTCCATGTAAATCAGAGTTTTTGTCCTAACCAGACGCGACGACGACATGCGAAGTTTCTAATTTAGAAACGTTCCTATTTCTGCGACGTCGCGGCTGACAGAATGAAGAAATTACACTGGTTATGAGTACACATTATTTATTTTTAGTTAAAAATAGGTCACTGTGCCACAAGCCATAACGGATAATTTACCTCAGATTTTGAAAGCATGTAATATTATAGTGTTCAAAATGAATTCTATGCAAACATACGACTGTATTTCATAACAACGATAACTTGAGGCAGATGCCACCAAATGTGTTAAAATAAATGTATTATTTGCTGGACTTAAGTGAAAAGGATAGCCATTTAATGACCATAGCACATAGTTGATGTGAAAAAATGAGTATTTTGCATATAAATATGCACATAAATACATATTTTTTCAATTTGTATCCCTGAAAGTGCCTGGCAGAAGCCTATACTGTCTGTGTCATAAATGTGAACATAATATTATCTACTGTCTGTGTCATAAATGTGAACATAATATTGTAACAGAATATTCTTATGCTATATTATATAAACTATATTTCATGAGGTGAAACATCACTGCCAGGAGCTACAGAATATATATTTCTGTAGGTCCTCACCGTGATGTTGCACTTCATGAAATATATGTAGTATAGCCTAAGAATATTCTATTAGAATATTAAGTGACACATAAACAAGCTCTTCAGCACACTTCTTTTTGACAGTCAAAGCGGGGGTTATGTTTTTGCACGTCATGTAGAATAACCCTAAAAGCACCAAGGTGGCGGTGCCACCGGCTTTATATATATATATATATATATATATATATATATAAATATAGCTGCGAGCAGCGATTGCGGGCCAAAGCCGGCGGTACCGCCATCCCGGTGCCTTTAGGTAACTAAAGGCACCGGGGTTGCGGTGCCACCGGCTTGGGCCCGCAATCGCTGCTCGCAGCTATATTTATTATTATTATTATTATTTATACGACTATTTGGGCACTTTTGGGGCCCTTAACGTGCTCGAAAACTCTTGAAACTTTGCACACGGGTCAGAACCTGCCGCCATTAGGGCCGGGCTGAAGATGGTACCCGGGCGTGGCAGGGGGGCTCGACAGCGCCACCTGGAAAGGGGTCCGAACACTTGATCCATAAATCAAACACGCTTGTATGTACTAATATGAAACTCGGTACACATGTTGATCTCATCATTTCATATATACGTCGCACTTTTACTTTTTACCCCAGCCCAACAGGAAGTCGGTTATTTAAGGTTCTTTGTAAAACACTTGCAATGGAATTTTTAATACTCCTCCTAGAGCTCTTATCCAAATTCTACGAAACTCAGTCAGCGTGAAGTCAAGACATTGAGGATGAAAGTTTGCGAGGGGATTTTTGATATCTCGAACGGTTTGGCCGTGGCGAGGAAATGAAATCATGGCGAGAAATGTGAAACAGGAAGTGTGTCATAACTTCAGCATACATCAACCGATCTTGATGAAACTTCAGGAGTGCGTTCGCTGTAAGAGGACTATCACATGGATGTGACTATTGTGTGTCAAAGTTATAGCGCCACCAACTGGCAGCAGGAAGTGTGTCACTTTCAAAATGCTTTAAAATCACCCTCTTATTTTAACCCGATTTGCTTCAAACTTCATCTGTATAATGTAAACATACGGCAGATGAAGACCTGTGAATGGATTATTGATATCGTTGAAACTGTTGCCGTGGCGATGCATCAAACTTTACCATTCTTTTAGGATGCTTTTGAGACCCTTAGCATGCTTGAAATTGCATGAAACTCGACAGACACATCACATTTATTAGCCAGTAGACATGTGCAAAGTTTCAGAAACGGGCGTGGTGAGGGCTCAGTAGCGCCACCTTTTGACAAAAGTGGGGTTGTTAGTTTTATCTACAGTTACAAAAATCAGTATGTATATTGTACTCCTCGAGCCGGACAACTTTCTAATTGACACTAATTAGCTAGGACCCACAGAGAGTAAGATATGTTTGTTTGAATCTGGTCATGCTCTGTTTGAGCCTTCATCTCTGTCTCTGTCTGTGTGTTTGCCTGTCTGTGAGTGTGCATGTCTGTGTGTGTGTGCAGGGGGAGGGAGATTAACTATTTCACTGCTGTGTGTGAAGCCTGCATAAAAGAAAATAAATGCCTTAAGCCTGGTATTTTTAAATAAGTTTTTTATTTTTTTATACGTAATGGCATATAACCATTTTAATTGTGCTGCATTGACAATAATTTTATATAATTAGTTTATTAATTAAATTAACTTGGTCCATAAACTTGGTCTGAAAATGTGGTCCATAAATCAAACACACTTGCATGTAATAATATTAAACTCGGTACACATATAGATCTCATTAGCCCAAACAACTTTAAGCCAGCCCAACAGGAAAGTCGGTTATTTTGGTCTGTATGTGAATGTTTTGCAAAAGCAGCCTTTACATTTTTATTACCCCCTCTTAAGTGTTTTTTTTAATTATTCCCACCAAACTTCTTCAAAATTATGAAAATACATTAAAGATACTAAATTGTGAACGGATATTTATTATGTCAAACAGTTTTGCTATGGCGAGGGATTGTGTCAAAAAGAGAATCAGGAAACGTCTCATATCTTCTAAAAATTGTATTATTCACCATTAATTTTTCTATAAGACTATACCAATATTGGAACTACAGCCATTTTATTCCTTTTTTAAATTTAAGACTTATGTCTAATTTTAAAAACAGCCAGAATGTTTTAGTCAAAAGAGTAAAAAATCATTCATAGTGCTATACTGCCCTCTTGTGTTAAAAATTAGGTAGAACGATTGGATCAATATCCACACAGTAATACAGTAGGATTGGGGCCTTAAAAAGCGCTAACTTAAAAAGTGAAAGTAACGGACGTCCACACAAGACCAGGCTTGGGAGGGTTACTTTAAAAATGTATTCCGATACAGTTACAAATTATTTCATAAAAAAGGGTCCCACTTTATATTAAGTGACTGTACTATATACTTATTCAAAAAGTAACTACAATCTGATTACTACTTTTTTTGATGTAACTCACTGTAACAAATTACAGTTACTGGATTTTTGTATCCTGATTACATAATGCCGTTACATGTATTCTGTTGCTCCCACAAGACATTAGTCCGAATATTTTCCTGTATGAACAAAATTGAGTTTCCATTGTTCACACACAAACACACACAGAGTTCGATCGCGCCTCTCTCGTGACTGAGTGTGTGTGCGTGTCATGTGTTCTAAGCTGTGTGCGTGCACTTCTGAAGCTGCGCAGAAAATAATAAAATGCCATGCAGAGGACTAATGCAAAATGTGTGGGAAAATCCATTTGATTGTAGTTTAAGTGAGAAATAATTTCAGTGCTCTGGTCAATAGCTGTAGAGTGAAAACTGGTGAATGCAGTACAGCTTTCACAGAAAGAGAATGATGTGAGCATGTACGATTGGCAGTGAGTCCTGTGGACAAAATATCTCAATAAGAGTAATAAAATACATGTGAAACAAATCACATCGTAATGTTTTAAAGAGTGGTTTGATTAAAGTGGTGTAAATATACCCGATCCGGCAAAGATGGCAGTATCGGAGCTGATAACGATCCTGAGTATCGAATCGGCGCATCCCTAAATACTATAATGTAAACACAGTACAGATGTAGACCTTGATGTACACCTGACCTTTCAGAAGGTTGCTCATGCATACTTTGTGGTTAAAATGTGCCCTTGATCCGCACTTTTGCAGAGCCTTCACTGATGCAAACTCTTCAGCACACTTCTTTTTGACAGTCAAAGCGGGGGTTACGTTTTTACACGTCATGTAGAATAACCCTAAAAGCACCAAGGTGGCGCTGCCACTGGCCAAATATATATATATATATATATATATATATATATATATATATATATATATATATATATATATACATATATATATACATATATATATATATATATATATATATATATATATATATATATATAAATATAGCTGCGAGCAGCGATTGCGGGGCAAAGCCGGCGGAACCGCCATCCTGGTGCCTTTAGGTAACTAAAGGCACCGGTGTTGCGGTGCCACCGGCTTGGGCCCGCAATCGCTGCTCGCAGCTATATTTATTATTATTATTTATACAACTATTTGGGCACTTTTGGGCCCCTAACGTGCTCGAAAACTCTTGAAACTTTGCACACGGGTCAGAACCCGCGGCCATTAGGGCCAGGCTGAAGATGGTACCCGGGCGTGGCAGGGGGACTCGATAGCGCCACCTGGAAAGGGGTCCAAACACTTGGTCCATAAATCAAACACGCTTGTATGTACTAATATGAAACTCGGTACACATGTTGATCTCATCATTTCATATATACGTCGCACTTTTACTTTTTACCCCAGCCCAACAGGAAGTCGGTTATTTAAGGTTCTTTGTAAAACACTTGCAATGGAATTTTTAATACTCCTCCTAGAGCTCTTATCCAAATTCTACGAAACTCAGTCAGCGTTAAGTCAAGACATTGAGGATGAAAGTTTGCGAGGGGATTTTTGATATCTCGAACGGTTTGGCCGTGGCGAGGAAATGAAATCATGGCGAAAAACGTGAAACAGGAAGTGTGTCATAACTTCAGCATGCATCAACCGATCTTGATGAAACTTCAGGAGTGCGTTCGCTGTAAGAGGACGATCACATGGATGTGACTATTGTGTGTCAAAGTTATAGCGCCACCAACTGGCAGCAGGAAGTGTGTCACTTTCAAAATGCTTTAAAATCACCCTCTTATTTTAACCCGATTTGCTTCAAACTTCATCTGTATAATGTAAACATACGGCAGATGAAGACCTGTGAATGGATTCTTGATGTCTTTGAAACTGTTGCCGTGGCGATGCATCAAACTTTACCATTCTTTTAGGATGCTTTTGAGACCCTTAGCATGCTTCAAATTGCATGAAACTCATCAGACACATCACATTTATTAGCCAGTAGACATGTGCAAAGTTTCAGAAACGGGCGTGGTGAGGGCTCAGTAGCGCCACCTTTTGACAAAAGTGGGGTTGTTAGTTTTATCTACAGTTACAAAAATCAGTATGTATATTGTACTCCTCGAGCCGGACAACTTTCTAATTGACACTCATTAGCTAGGACCCACAGAAAGTCAGATATGTTTGTTTGAATCTGGTCATGCTCTGTTTGAGCCTACATCTCTGTCTCTGTCTGTGTGTTTGCCTGTCTGTGTGTGTGCAGGGGGAGGGGATTAGCTATTTCACTGCTGTGTGTGTAGCCTGCATAAAAGAAAATAAATGCCTTAAGCCTGGTATTTTTTAAATAAGTTTTTTATTTTTTATAAGTAATGGCATATAACCAGTTTAATTGTACTGCATTGACAATAGTTTTATCTAATTAGTTTATTAATTAAATTAACTTGGTCCATAAACTTGGTCTGAAAATTTGGTCCATAAATCAAACACACTTGCATGTAATAATATTAAACTCGGTACACATATAGATCTCATTAGCCCAAACAACTTTAAGCCAGCCCAACAGGAATTCAGTAATTTTGGTCTGTATGTGAATGTTTTGCAAAACCAGCCTTTACATTTTTATTACCCCCTCTTAAGTGTTTTTTAATTATTCCCACCAAACTTCTTCAAAATTATTAAAATACATTAAAGATACTAAATTGTGAACGGATATTTATTTTGTCAAACCGTTTTGCTATGGCGAGGGATTATGTCAAAAAGAGAATCAGAAAACGTCTCATATCTTCTAAAAATTTTATTATTCACCATTTATTTTTCTATAAGACTATACCAATATTGGAACTACAGCCATTTTATTCCTTTTTTAAATTTAAGAATTATGTCTAATTTTAAAAACAGCCAGAATGTTTTAGTCAAAAGAGTAAAAAATCATTCATAGTGCTATACTGCCCTCTTGTGTTCAAAATTAGGTAGAACTATTGGATCAATATCCACACAGTAATACAGTAGGATTGGGGCCTTAAAAAGCGCTAACTTAAAAAGTGAAAGTAACGGACGTCCACACAAGACCAGGCTTGGGAGGGTTACTATAAAAATGTATTCCGATACAGTTAAAAATTATTTCATAAAAAAGGGTCCCACTTTATATTAAGTGCTTTAAGTACTATATACTTTTTCAAAAAGTAACTACAATCTGATTAATACTTTTTTTGATGTAACTCACTGTAACAAATTACAGTTACTGGATTTTTGTATCCTGATTACATAATGCCGTTACATGTATTCTGTTGCTCCCACAAGACATTAGTCTGAATATTTTCCTGTATGAACAAAATCATACCATTGTTTCCATTGTTCACACACAAACACACACAGAGTTCGATCGCGCCTCTCTCATGACTGAGTGTGTGTGCGTGTCATGTGTTCTAAGCTGTGTGCATGCACTTCTGAAGCTGCGCAGAAAATAATAAAATGCCATGCAGAGGACTAATGCAAAATGTGTGGGAAAATCCATTTGATTGTAGTTTAAGTGAGAAATAATTTCAGTGCTCTGGTCAACAGCTGTAGAGTGAAAACTGGTGAATGCAGTACAGCTTTCACAGAAAGAGAATGATGTGAGCACGTACGATTGGCAGTGAGTCCTGTATGTGGACAAAATAGCTCAATAAGAGTAACAAAATACATGTGAAACAAATCACATCGTAATGTTTTAAAGAAGAGTGGTTTGATTAAAGTGGTGTAAATATACCCGATCCGGCAAAGATGACAGTATCGGAGCTGATAACGATCCTGAGTATTGGATCGGCGCATCCCTAAATACTATAATGTAAACACAGTACAGATGTAGACCTTGATGTACACCTGACCTTTCAGAAGGTTGCTCATGCATACTTTGTGGTTAAAATGTGCCCTCGATCCGCACTTTTGCAGAGCCTTCACTGCTGCAAGCTCTTCAGCACACTTCTTTTTGACAGTCAAAGCGAGGGTTACGTTTTTGCACGTCATGTAGAATAACCCTAAAAGCACCAAGGTGGCGGTGCCACTGGCTAAATATATATATATATATATATATATATATATATATATATATATATTTAAATATAGCTGCGAGCAGCGATTGCGGGCCCAAGCCGGTGGCACCACAACTCCGGTGCCTTTAATTCTGTATTGTAATTGGAGTACCAGATTCAGTCTGTGCACCTTATGAACCACGGCGTTAACTTGAACTGCGTTTCTCTCAGTGCGTGACAACAGCTCTTTAATAGGCAACGTTTTTTGAGGATCTATTTCATTCAAGAGCCTTTATTTAACAAATGCACTAGTGCAAAAAAAAAAAATTAAGTTCAATATTTTTTTGTTCCATTCAGTTGTTCAAATTGTAACATTTACTGGCATTGAATCACAGCGTAATTAGTGTTAGTTAAATTTAACTTAGCCTTTTTCAGTGCATTAGGTGTTGATTGTTGTTAATTGATTATATTAGTGATATAATCACACAGAGCACTATATTTTAAATGGTCAGCCGGGTGCCAAACAGTGTTGTAATGTAACGGAGTACAAATACTTTGTTACTGTACTTAAGAAGAAATTTAATGTATCTGTAGTTTACTTCACAATTTAAATTTATGTCACTTTCACTTTTACTCCACTACATTTTCTAGATAAAATGTATACTTTTACTCCAATATATTTCCACTAAGCATCTTCGTAAATCGTTGCTACAAAATAAAATCTGAAGAAATGTGTGCGGCTGCAATAAGGAAGGTTTGGCAAATCATTGCTCTAGATTGCATTTCATTGCTATCTTGGAAGCTCTCTTGTGGCTGCTTCTGACCCACTGCTTCTGTCTTGGATCGATTGCTTCTGTCTGCCTTGCTGCCTGCTGTGCTGTGTGTTCGCTAAGTGTTTCTTACGTTCCGTTTAAACCTCGTATTAGCTAAGTGTTTCTTTCTGTTTTTAACCATCATTTCTAGTTGTTTATTCTTCTAAACACATTTTACCCAACTCGCTAGCCTGTTAACACGCCTCCAGTGCGCTCATTTATTTATTCTTTTTCTCTCGCGCGCCCATTTAGTTATTCATTTTCTTTCGCACGCCCGTGCCTTTGAGTTCAGAAAAAAGCCTGTTGAGTAAAACCAGACAACAAATGCGGTGAGTAAGAATCAATAAACACAAACATGGTGAGAAAGGTCTTGTCCTGTTATTGTCACCTGTGTGTCACATGTTTAGTATAGCCTTCTCCGATGGCAATATAGGATTTTTTGTGATAAATGCAAGGAGACAGTCAGGCTGACTGAGAAGATTTCAGAACGCATCCAAACTTTAATGGGCTATATGCACGCATAAGTTCCGCATTTGTCGCAAGGATGCTCGTCTATTTCCGGTTGTGTAGATTAAAGCGGAGGCAAACCGGAGAAAACGGGATTATGGCAGAGTCTTCAATATTTACTGTCCTCTCGTCTTTGAAACGAAACATACATACGTTTAGATGCAATTTTATGTATAGTTATGTTTATTTAATATAATTTTAAAAAGAAGCATAAACACAACGAGGGGTGTCTGTTTTATCTGTTTTTGTGACTTTAGTATAAGCGTTTCTTATAAAATTCAACATTAATTCTCAGTATTGCATTGGACCCTATGATCAGCGGAAGTTATCGATCATCCTTATACCTTCACCGGAAATATTGCCGTGCATAGAGCCCATTGAGGAGTAAGAATGCTAGATCTTTAGATGTTTGGATGCGTGTTTTGTGTTTTGGATGCGTCTAGCATAGTGAACTCTTGACATGTTTCAGTTCAGGTGTTGTGCCGAATTTCGACTCCCTGCCAGAATCCGACTCCCCCTCGCGTGCACACGCGATGACGTCACCACACTAGTCGCCGAATTTCAACTCCCTGACAGAATCTGACTCCCCTCGCTTGCACGTGCTATAAGCTGGTGCGACTGTTTTATTTTTCGTCTGTTTGTGTTACTTAGTTAAAGTTGGGTGTCTTTTTATTTTTCCAGGTGTTTATTAATAAATATAATTTTCAGTGTTTTTTCAGAAAGTGTTGCAAAAACCAATCACTGGCATATGTTTATGTTTAAGTAATTATGTTAAAGTGCACTATACTTATGAAAAGTTAATATTTAACATTTATTCCCATTGTGCACAGTTTACTTTACTATAGACAGTCC
This sequence comes from Cyprinella venusta, assembly GCA_038021265.1. Taxonomy (NCBI): domain Eukaryota; kingdom Metazoa; phylum Chordata; class Actinopteri; order Cypriniformes; family Leuciscidae; genus Cyprinella; species Cyprinella venusta. The sequence continues at coordinate 9,609,717 of CM075863.1, forward strand.
AATAATACCATGTGCAGTGAGTTCTACTTAATTCTGCACATAGGTTATTCATAGATATACTCTGCCTGTACATTTTATTAACCCCTTAACTGTCACCCCCCTTTTTGAGAATCGGGGTTAAAATGCACTATTCACACTTAAATGGTTGTAATTTAAGAATGCTTTGGAATATATACCCAAGTTTGGTCTTGTTTTAAAGGAAACACTCAGCAGATTATTGCTGAAGTAAAAACACTTCAAAAAATGAATGTATGAAAATGTTATGGAAGTTTAAAGTCACAGTAAATCAAATATACTGTATTATATATTTTATATTTTATGTAAAATATATATTTTACAAAAATTTTTTACTCTAAAATTACTCTAAAATTAAAGCCATACATCTAACCAAGTTATGTTCCAAATTTGAAGTTGATATCACAAAAATTGAAGTTCCCATGAGATTTTGTTTAGGCGTAGTACCAAAAATAGCCACCGGGTGCCATTGAATTCCATTGAATTTAGTTGTTTACATTCTGCCTTAACAAATGAATACATTTCAGTCCAAAATATCAATTTTATCACAAAATTTGAGACCTTGAGACTCAAACCTTTCTGACAATATGTGTTTTGTCAAGATTAGAAAAGGTTTTGATCATAAATTATTAATTATAATGATGCCCAAAAGGGGAGGAACCAGATAAATAAGTACGGTTTCTATGGTAACACAATTTTCAATTACAAAACAATGTTCACATGATGAATTCTGAGTTTATAAGCTTTCAAATGATACCTAATTGTGATAAGTACTAAAATATGTGATATAATAAAAAGGCGATAAAAAAAATAATATTATATTTTAGAGGATAATAAATATAAACATTATAATTTTTAGAGGATAATATTATACTATAATTTTTTTATTTTTTATTGAAAAATACTAGATTATAAGTTTTATGATGAAATTTTAGCATAAAAACAGAAGTTTCGATGATTAAAAGTGGGTGCATCAACTTTTTGTGACAAAGGTCAGAACTGCTGTTATGATGCAGATTTTTTTAAGGTGCACTCTTGTCATAAATTCATCAATTACTCTTCTTACATAATTTGTAACACAAAACAGGGGTGGAATATCTATTTAGAAGTCTTAGACCTTTCCAACGATATATAGTTTGTCATAATTAGATTAGGATTTAATAGTAATAAATCGAAGTAAAGTTAGGCGTCCCGTATACGGGACGGTGACAGTTAAGGGGTTAAATCAAACCCCAGAATTATTTTTTGTGTCCAAAGCAGGTGTAAGCAAAGTATATAAATCATATTTCCCTAATTTTTCAGGTTTACAAAGTCAAAGACACATGAAACTCATGCTGGTTACACTTAATTGATGGTACAATAATTTCTCTGTTTAACATTTTTACATTTTACTGTTTTACATTTGATATTGTATTGCGATAGGCACTTTTAATTCTGACATTTGCCAGTATAACTGGGTGGCTAGTCATCTGAAGTGGACACTTCTCCACTTCAGATTTGTCTTGTCACTTGTCCACAACGTTTACCTATAACTTAAATGTATTTTGATGGTGCTTACTTTCTGTTTCCAAGATGATTAACTGAAAAAAAAAATCTGCCAGAATCTGACTCCCCTTGTGTGCACGCCATGAAGTCACTATACGCGGCAGTCAATACTTTACTGCTCATATGTTTGCTTTGTAAATGCTTAGGCATGAAAGTTTACTTTTCTGAATACTATGTATTTTTATTTTATTTTGATATACAAAGATTAACACCAAATTTGGCCTTATTGTTAATGTTTGTTTGATTATGGGTAAATACTATAAACAAAAATGAGCTAAATGAAACTTTTTGTTATTTCAGATAGAAATGACAAATTGTATTGAGTTAGCTATAGGCCTACTTGGATTCAATAAATAGCCAAACAAAACGAGTCTCCACGGGATGCTGTTTATATGAGGATGTCATACCTATTCCTTTTTCTGTTTACATCATTTTTTTGTCTTTCTTTTACTTGTAGGTTATTATTATTTTAGATTGTATAAGTTATTTTACTATTTGTTGTTCTACATTTGTATAGCTGTGTTAGAATAATTGTCATGTTTATTATTTGTCATTTGATAGGCATTTAATAAAAAAGGAAAAAAAAAACAAAATCCTTTACTTTTCATCTATAGTTTCCACACCTGTAATTCATGTCTGCATTTAGTGTTTCCATACTCTCTGTGTGTGTGTGTGTGTGTGTGTGTGTGTGTGTGTGTGTGTGTGTGTGTGTGTGTGTGTGCAAATTAATAAATAACAAATGCATACAAATAGGAAGTGAAATGATAAATTATATGTATATTTATGCAGTGACACACATAACATCACTTTAAATTTTAAACACAGCACCAGCTGATTTTAAAGTGATTAGTGATTAGTTTTTGCAACACTTTCTGGAAAACACTGATAATTATATTTATTATTAAACACCTGTAAAAAAAAAGACCCCAAACTTTAACTAAGTAACGCTAACAGACGAAAAATAAAACAGTCGCACCAAGCTCATAACACATGCAAGCGAGAGGAGTCAGATTCTGTCAGGGAGTCGAAATTCGGCGACTAGTGTAGTGACGTCATCGCGCGTGCACGCGAGGGGGAGTCGGATTCTGGTTGGGAGTCGAAATTCGGCACAACACCGGCTGAAGTAGAGCCCGTGCAGCAGGGCAGCTGGGTGACGATTAGGGATCGCTCTAGTCGCGGATCAAAGAACCACTTGTTTATTTTTAATAAATTTTCATTAATAAAAACATGACTGTTGGGTTATTATTATTATTATTCATGATATTTACTGTTATGGTGCTGAGTAAGCAATCCAAACAATGAGCACTTAGTTCTTGATACTTGTTCTGACAGTGTGAGTGCAATTGCTGAAATTCTGCTCCCCAATAGGCCCAACGTTGCAATATTAACATTCCCTTAAAAACTTACTAAAACAATTTTTAAAAAAAACCCTTCATTGTTTGCATCAGAGGCCTCCTACAACAACATCTGACAGGTGAAACATCTGAAACAATTTTTTTCCCTTTTTTTCTATATTTGGGTCTTACGGGGTTAAAAGTGCTGGGTAATGCTAATCATAAATTCTCTAAGATCATTTTTCATGTCGGCACAAATGATGTTCGACTTCGCCAGTCGGAGATCACCAAAATTAATATGAAAGAGCTGTGTGAACTCACAAGTACGATGTCAGGCACTGTAATTTGCTCTGGAACCCCTTCCTGTTCGCAGGCAGGAGTGATGAGATGGTCAGTCGACTGTTCTCACTTAACCGCTGGCTGTCTGAGTGGTGTCCGCAAAATAATGTAGAATTTATAGACAATTGGAAAAGTTTTTGGGGCAAGCCTGACCTGTTGAAAAGAGATGGCATTCATCCCTCCTGGGCTGGTGCTGCTCTTCTCTTTAGTATTTTGGCTCATAGTCTTAGAGCTCAAACATGATGATCTGGGGCTCAGGTCAGGAAGCAGACGGACTGGCTAAACCGACCGTCTGCTAGCGGCCTCGCGTCACCAAGGTCAGATAAATCCCATCACTTAGAGCCTCTTTCACCTAGACATCATATTGAGATTGTGTCTGTTCCCCGAATTTGGATATCCAAAAAACGTCAGATTAATAAATTAAATTAATATTCAACAAATAAAAACAGATACAGTACAGATGAGCAAATGATAATGCTTGGGTTGATGAATATTAGATCCCTTACTTTGCTCATAGTTAATGATATGATTTCAGATTATAATCTATGTGATGTGTTTGACAGAAACCTGGCTAAAAACAAATGATTACATTACTTTAAATGAGTCCACCCCACAAGATTACAGTTATAAACATGAACCTCGTCTGAAAGGTAAAGGGGAAGGTGTTGCTGTAATTTATAGTAATATCCTCAAAACCACTAAGGAATCTAGTTTTATATATACTTCTTTTGAATAATTGGTGCTTAGTGTAAAAATATATAGTGTAAATGATAAATCACTTTTGAGAATTCTGCTGGCTACTGTATACAGGCCACCAGGGCACCATAAAGATTTTATCGAAGAATTTGCAGACTTTCTATCAGAATTAATCCTGGCTGCAGATAAAGTGCTAATAGTTGGTGACTTTAATATACAAGTAGATAATGAAAAATATGCATTGGGATTGGCATTTAAAGACATTATAAACTAAATTGGAGTTAGACAACACGTGTTAGGACCCACTCATTGTCGTAATCATACTCTAGATCTAATACTATCACATGAAATAGATGATAATGCCATCTAGTCTCATGTAAACTTCTAAATCAACCATATTAGACCATATTTAGACCATATCATAGTACCGAGACAGCTCTCATTAGAGTCACACATGATCTGCTCTTATCATCCGATTGTGGTTGTATCTCTCTATTAGTGTCACTCGATCTTAGTGCTGCATTTGACACAATTGACCACAACATTCTTTTAAATAGACTAGAAAACTATGTTGGCATTTGTGGAACTGCATTAGTAGAGCTGTGTTTCGATTTAAATTTCAAGAATCGATTTGATTCCGATTCTCAAGATTTTGAATCGATTATCATTAATCGATTCGATCCCATTCGATTCGATCTTTGAGATTTAGATATTTGTTTTTGAAAAAAAAAAGCATTTTTTCCAGCTGTTACCTGAATTACAGGACTGTAGTTATGCAACATATTGATACTATAATAATAGTATCAATATGTTGCATAACTACAGTACTGTAATAATTTATTATAGACATTCAACTGCAAATTATAGCCTATATTTGTTGTAAAGAACAATTCCCGCGTAACCGCAAGAACCGTGATATTAACGTTTTTTATAAGGCTATACCCTTCTTGTTTTGAACTTCATGCATGTGTAGCCTATTGAACGTTAGACAAGTTCATAATGATAACGAGACTGTTTATTGTGGTGATGTGTAGCCTACAGAGGCTTCACACAGACAGTGAATGAAAGAGACCCACAGAGCGCGTGCGATTACCTGCGTCTGTCTTTGAAGTCATATGTATTAGCGAAAAGCTTGCCGTGCCAAAGGAACGCGAAATAGTTTTCGAGTCATCCTTTTAACGTTCACGTTACGGGTATTTACCATAAATGCGCGACAGCAGCAGCGCTGATCAGCATCCCACAGCACGAGGAAACCGCGAGGAAATAAAATCAGAGACTCACGCATTGAATCAATGCCATTTGCCCATGCGACGCATTGCTGCTCAGCTGAGCCTTAAGTGGAACTCAAAGGTAAAAATAATTAATACCTTGAAGTTGTTTCATTACATCTATTTTAATGAATCTGCTTTTTTGAACGTGTTCGTTGAATGAACGGTTTAATGAATCAAAGTCCATTGTCGTAACAATGTGCGCGCTTCGCACATAGGGATCACTCTCTGCAAGTTAAAGTTCACGGGGAAAATGGCCTATTAATAAATCGATTCTCTAAACTACGGATCGATCTTTAGAAATTAATATGAAAATCGATTCAGAATCGGTGAATCGATTTTTTCAACACAGCACTACATTAGCATGGTATAAATATACATATCTGACCGTTATCAGTTTGTATCAGTAAATGAAGAGATGTCTTATCGATCACAAGTTCAGTATGGCGTACCGCAAGGCTCAGTACTAGGACTGCTGCTATTCTCTTTGTACATGCTGCCATTAGGAGATATCATTAGGAAACATGGAATTAGCTTTCACTGTTATGCTGATGATACCCAGCTGTATATTTCTTCAAAACCTAACAAAACTTACCAACTCACAAAGTTAACGGAATGCATAGCTGATATAAAAAATTGGTTGACTAGTAATTTCCTATTACTAAATTCTAAAAAAAACAGAGATTCTAATTATTGGACAAAAAACTTCCACACCTAACACTTGATGGCTGCTCTGTTAAGTCTTCGTCGTCGGTTAGGAACCTGGGTGTGCTCTTTGATACTAATCTCTCATTTGAAAGTCATGTGTCTAGTATCTGTAGAACCGCATTTTTCCACCTTAAAAATATATCTAAATTACGCCATATGCTCTTATTGACAAATGCGGAACAATTAGTGCATGCGTTCATGACATCAAGGCTAGATTATTCTAATGCTCTGCTGGGTGGTTGCCCTGCACGCTTAATAAACAAACTCCAGCTAGTTCAAAACGCAGCCGCTCCAGTTCTTACCAGAACCAGGAAGTATGACCATATTAGCCCGGTTCTGTGAACCCTGCATTGTCTGCCTTTTTAAACATCGTATGAATTTTTAAATATTGCTGATTACTTATAAAGCACTAAATGGTTTAGCTCCAGTACTTGAGCGAGCTCTTAACTCATTATAGTCCTTCACGTCTATTGCGATCTCAAAACTCAGGCCAGTTGATAATACCTAGAATATCAAAATCGACTGCTGGTGGGAGATCCTTTTCCTATTTAGCACCAAAACTCTGGAACAATCTTCCAAACATAGTTCGGGAAGCAGACACAATCTATCAGTTTGAATCTAGACTAAAAACACATCTCTTTGGCCTAGCATACACATATCACACTATAGACTTCCTAAATTCAAATTAGGCTGCATAGTTTAGATCAGCTGGAACCGGGAACACGTCCCGTAAATCCTGATGTACTTGGTGCATCAAAAGAAGGATGGCATCTATGCTAATATCAGTTTCTCTGTTTATCCCGAGGGACCCTCTATGGTGGACCTGCGCCTGGACCCGTCCCGACTCATCCTTAAGTGCCGGCCTCATCGACACGACAGCCATCAGCACTGATCCTCAACATCTCGTCTCCAAACCGGCGTGATTACTTTGACTTACGGACAGATGGAAATGGACAAATTCTCTTAATGTTTCGATCCATTTTGTTTTGTAATCACTGTTCTTTCGTTGGCCAGAGGATAACTGGCCCCCGACTGAGTCTGGGTTCTCCCAAGGTTTTTTTTTCTCTATTCAATCACCTGATGGAGTTTTGGCTCCTTGCCACTGTTGCCTTGCTTTTGGCTTGCTTAGTTGGGGACATTTAATATTCAATAATATTATGGCTCGTCTCCACTGAGTGGTACGGTACGGAACAGTTCGGTTCGGTAAGCAATTATTTGCGTTTCCACTGTCAAAAGTTGTGAATGGTACCAAAAAGCCGAACCGTAGCGTACCACTTTTTGAGTGCCCTTCCGTTGGGGTACCTAGCACAGTGAAAGGGTACTAAAAGGTGGAGCTAGACTCACTGCAGAACGGTGATGGGTGGACAGAGTATCGTCACTCGCTCGTGCTACAAGGGAATTAGAAGCATACAGTTGAAATAAAATTCTACTGTTATTGTGTCACGAAATGTAGTTTTAAGAGTATTTCAGGCGAGAAATTAGTTTTTTAAAGCTCAAATCTGTGGTTTATTTATAGATTTATGATCATTTGACTGAGATCCATTCCAAGCGATCACCAGATGCTCGCGCTCATGTCCCCCGCCTGGAACAGCCTCCCCTCGGCTAGTCGTTCTGATGTTTGGCGCTGTCTCGGCTGACACGTCTCTGTAGTGGTTGATAGGGATCGACCGATATATTGGTCGGCCGATATATCGGCCGATATTTGCGTTAATTACGTGTGTCGGAATCGGCCGATACACGGCTGTCGGCTGCTCGTTTGCCGATAGTTTTTTTTCCCCCCCGACTTTATTTGTAAGCAGGCGTTCATGCGCAGCTCTGTGCTGCTGCTGGAGACTGTAGTTCATGTGCCCTGCCCTCCCCCACTAGCAGAGTGCAACCTGCTCTTCACAAGAACGGTAACCTAAACTTTCAAAGCATCTTTTAAATGTTTCACAGCTGAAATATTGTCAAACACTTTGAAAATGGAAACACGTTGCTCTATAACTGTTATGTGCTTGCAACTATATAGCTAAGCAAGTTTGTGAGTCCAAATGGAAAACGCGAATGCCTCGTCTATAAAACTTAACTGCTTGCCATTGTATTAGGGAGCTGCAAATAGCTAAGGTGTAGACTTTGCATTAGGGCTGTCTTTGAATATCCTAAATTCGAATATGTATTAATTTTTAAGGTGAAAATTCATATTTGAATGTGGAAAAACACGCCCGCGGTTGCAGACTAATAACGTTACCACAGCTGCTCAGCTCACTCGGAGCGCTCACTGTCGGTTCAATATACTGTGAAACTTCAATCACTGAATGAAGCCTCATATATTTGGGACAAGAGTCGCGACTCACAACCTTAAATTGCTTGCACAAAACTCTTGATCAGCATTCAACATTTGTTTGTTGTTGATAATTTAACTGACGCGCAGAGAGCGCGAGGGCAAGGGAGAGCGAATGCCCGGGCGAGACAGTGAGTGAGCGAGAGCCCTGCGGTCTTAGCCATTAGTTGATTTACTTGCTTTTTAATACGTTGTCAAATATGTTTAAGTAAGGGTTAATGCCCTCCGAGGTGTCTGTTGTCAGGTTTTAATGGACGACGGCGAGGCGTAAACCGGCCTCCGCCGAAGTCCATTAAAACCTGACAACGGACACCTCGGAGGGCATTAACCCGCTTATACCATGGTCACTTGCCAAATAAAACATTTTTAAAACATTAGTTTATATTTTAATTAGGCTAAATCTAGTTTTTACAAATAACTTGCCTTGCTTCTTGACTGTTTAGCAACCGGAGATATTTATAGTCCGCTTAGCTCGTATCCCTTCAGGTTCACAAATGCATTTTTTTTGTCATGAAACACAAAGGTAGGCATAGTTTTTTTTATTACACATAAAACAATTAATCAAACAACAATAAAAAACAATTAGCTCTGAGCTCCAGCGATTTGCGCTTAACGTTATTGAGGGCAATAAATTAATCAGATCAAAGAGAGGGTCATTTGCCTCAGGCTCCTTAGGCTTGAAACGCTATAACGTTGAGCCTTCTCCTGCCTTGGTTGTCTGGACAGCTGCGTAAAACTCCCGCAGGGTCTCATTCAGGGGCTCGTTTCCCGAAAGCATCGTTAGCCAACTATGGTCGCAAGTTACGTCGTTACCAATAGAGTTCAATGGAGCAGAGCAGCAGCGGTGTAATTTTCTCCGTTTTATTTACTTTTTTTTCTTTCTTCAGCAGCATACCAGTCGTCAAAGTTGCCATATTCTTCATAAATGTTAAAAGAAATAGCACGAAGTCGCTCATTGTTGTATTAGGCTATAATATCTAACGTTAGATGATAGAGCATGTACCTGCCTGTTGCTATGGTTACTCACAGCCGTTGTAGGCAGCGCATTTATTTATTAATTTCGAATGGTAAACAGGCAGTTTCACCGGAACTACTTTACTAGGTGTCCTATATCACTTTTTAACGGACACCCTGCAGCCAATCAGAATCGAGTATTCACCCAGACCATGGTATAAACTCAAATAAACTATCTAATACTAGTAGTTATGTCTCTTTGTATTAATGTGTTTTGTTATTGACGTAATGCGCGTCAATGACCAAATGCGCAACGGGATGTTCGAATATGTTTTTTAGAGGGAATATGCAAACGCCATTTGTGTAATTTTGACAGCCCTAGTATGAATACGGGTGCTGTAACGAACACTGGTGATAGGATTAAGTAATGCCAACGTTGTTCTCTGCTTTTTGTGGGAGATTTATTCAGAGCCCACCTGGCTGAGGTTTGGACAGGTGTGGTGCGTCTCCCTCGCCATCGCAGTGATATTAGAGACTAGACATGCTCATTTTATTTTATGTAGAAAAAATGAAACCATGGCAGTACATAGTTTGTTTCTTTTAAAATGAAGTACAATGTGCACTTTATGCTGGTTGCTACTGTGTGCAATAGTGTAATTATTTAATTTATGCTTAAATATTTTTTTTCAGCACTGAACTTTTTTTTTCTACCTCATGTTTTTAATATTTGTTAAATTGTTTATCTACTTGTTTTTGTTCTACCTCACATGTTTTTACTATTTGTTAAATATTAATTTTTGAAGTTAATTAAATGTTACTTTTATTAAATTGCGACCTGTAACATTTGTTAACATCATGTATGTTTATGATGTAAATTGAGGGAGCAAAATGTATCGGCTCCAAATATCGGCTCAAGAAAATCGGCAGCCCGTATCGGTATCGGCTAAGGCTGATGGGAAAAAAATCGGTATCGGTATCGGTATCGGCACTAAAAAATCTATATCGGTCGATCCCTAGTGGTTGAACATGATATATAGTTCGTGTTGTATAAAACCTTACAGGTGATCTTTGGTCTCGTGAATCTATAATTCGTTCCCTGGCCAATAGTTTTGGCAGAAGGCTACGTAAAGTTTCATATCTTTGAGCACTGAATTTGTATATTTCACTGACTGAATTGTTTCTTGATGTTATTTAAGCTTTACTGGATATATCTTTTGTACCTTTTACTTATATGTTTATAATAGCTATTATTGATAAAACTAAAATTCAAAAAAAGAGATAGTTTTGTCATTTTTTAAATTTTATTACAAGATCATCTGTAATGTTGTTTCTTGCATTTGTAACAATGCGATATGCAATACGTTATATTACATATTGCCTGGAATATGTTTAATATTTTTAAATTTAAACGAAAAGAGGCAGGGTTGTTTTATATTTAGTTTTGTTATAAATATAACGTTAAATACATGCAGTAATCAATAGGCTATGCGTTGCCCGAACCATATTTGTGTGCTTTAGAATGTTTAAAATGTATTGAAATGAAATTGAAAAGAATCAGAGTGGTGTTTTATAATATATTTTATTTTATTGTTGCCTAAAATGAACATACAGAGATGAGTTGCAGAGCCAGAGCGAGCTGAGTGCCGCGTTCAAGAACGTGCTGTTCCATTAGCAGAATTACTGGACTCGCGCCCTCGGGATCATTGTCCTGAGTCGGACTTTGCGTTGGCTTCTTGGAAACGCCTAATGCCAGAGCTTGTTTCTAGTGACAAACATGCCGAGAAGCACAAACAAGATCTGCTGTCTTTCCATTGTTGTTTACTATATGTCGCGTTCTTCGCGCGAAAATGACGTCGATCGCTTCTTTTCAGCATAACACGCCTATCAAGTAAGGGTACTGTTGGCGATGGAAACGCAAGACTGATCATGGTGTACCCGACCCGTACTGAACTGTACCGTACCCCTCAGTGGAAACGAGCCAATATTGATCTGTGTTGTATTACTTTCATGTAATCACTGTAATGCTGTTTTGATACAATCTGTATTGTAAAAAGCACTATATAAATAAATGTGACTTGACTTGATTTGACTTGACTCTAGACTGAATTCGCAATTATGACAGGTTTAACCTATGGGTTAAATGACAGAAGCGACAGCTCGCCAGGTTACTATAGTATATAGGCCGGCTACGCAATACTAGGTTACGATAGTAACCGAGTAGTTCCCTTTCGAATGGCCACAATAGAGTTCACAATCAAAGTTCTAGTTCTAGTTCAAGTTCATTTTATTTATATAGCACATTTTATAGCAGCCACTTACTGAACAAAATGCTTTACAGAACTACAGAATTAAAAGACAATAATACCATGCATAACAGCACATCATAGAAAAGTACAGCAAAGTTAAGTAGTGAGGGAGTAGTCAAAGCAGTATCAGAGTCATCAACAATAGAATAAAAAAACAGAAAAGTCAGTATCAGACTTAGATCATGGCATCATGCTCAAAGGAGAGAAAAATAAAATAGAAAAAATAATATATATACATATATATATATATATATATATATATATATATATATACTATATATATATTAAGGGTGTAACGGTACATGTATTCGTATTGAACCGTTTCGGTTCGAGGCTTCCGGTTCGGTACGCATACAAACCGAACGATTGCTTGGACCATTTTTCCTGCCGGCAAAATTCGTGCTGACGCGGCCAACACAACATCAAATGGCAAGCGTAATGAAAGCAGAACGAAACTGCGCTACTCGTTATGTGCTTCACAGATCGTTCATCAGTTCGGACCAGCAACATCTGTTCAGCGCGAGCCTATCTCGATCAAGCAACACTCGCCATGTTTCCATCCACTTGTCAATCGAATCATCTGAAGTTCGGTAAAAAAACACATGCGAATAAAGCTCGTGAAAGTGTGTTTCCATCCAACGGTTTTAAAGCGAATAAAAACCTGTACGTAATGACGTCACATGCTGTTTTTCGATCAAATTGGTATATCGAATTGATTTGCGAAATTTTAAGGTGTTTCCATTCATTTTCGTACTGAATCGAACAACAGTCAAGCAAACTTTTCCGAACAAAGTTTTGTTAGACAAAACGGGTCGCGCCATCTACCAACAACTTCACAAGTTGAAGCCTAATAATGCTTATGTGCCAGCGGATAGCGACATATGGGATAATGTATGCGAGGCGGTTGTTGAACGGGTTGTATTCGCTATAACAACCACCTCGCTATATATTATCCTGCTTATTGCATATAAATCAACCTAATAAATCAATAAATCAATAATTTGACACAAAATATTGATTTAAAAACGAGTATTGCTTCTGCTAAAGAAAATAGTCTGTTCCGTCTCTGAACTGCGTCCATGGCAACGGTGTGTTACTTAGCAGCGCCGCAGTCTGTTAACAATTAATAACGGACCACATTCTACATTACATTCAACCCAGCCACGTAAAAACAAGCAAATCTAATCTAAAAAAACAACAATGCTATAAACATTGCTATATAATGATGCCCATCCACATATGCCCGATGACAGCGGAAGTGACTGTGGTGTGGGAACGACAGCGCTTCATCAGTTCTGGGAGATCCTGGTTCTGTGACACTTTACGCAAACCCTTTTGTTGAAGCATCTTTTTGCTTTGTCCACTTACATCTGTCTTTGTTGACATCCGCCATGTGTGCGCAAACAGACTGGCCGGAAATAAACTCGTCTTCTGGCGTGTTGCAACCATAAAAGGGCCTAAAACTTAATAGCAATTCATTACTTATTCGGGAAATAACGTTTCCATCAGCTTTTATCGCATTAGCTGTTTATCGATCAAGATAAAATCCGATGAGACCGAACGTATTTCATTTGAGTTGATTTTCATAAAATTTCATCGAATTTTACTGTTTCCATTAGGCATTTTTCATTCGATATCACTTAATTCGGATAAAAACACAGCGCTAAGAGATCCGGTAAAGAAAACATTTGAATTTGTCACTGAGGTAATAACATCGCTGCGAGATCTAGTAAGATGCATTCACATTCCTCCGTTATTAACCATAGATCTCTATTATATCAAACAGCGCTGTCATGGAAACCAGGAGAAACACTGTGCCATGAATGAACTAATAGCCTACTTTACGTCCACAGACCAGCAACATTCACCAAGGATTTAATATAGTAACACCCCAGATAGCAAACTGACATTGAATCAACGTGGAAAAATGACATCGAAACAACGTTGATCTGACATCGTTTTGCTCATCGAATTGACGTTGAACCAACGTCAGACGCGTCATTCTTTCAAAACTAACGGAAAATCAACTTGAAATCAACGTTGTTTCAATGTTATGAAAGCAAACCAATTTTCCATTTTCATTTAGCTTTGAAGAATGCCGCATCTAACGTTGGTTCAACGTTAATTCAACGTTAGCAAAATCAACGTTGTTTCGATGTCATGAGAGACGTTGTTTCCACGTTGATTCAATGTCAGTTTGCTGTCTGGGACTAACTGGAACCAGTTTGGCTGGAATGGTGAAATGCTTTCCAGTACTTCACACATCTTTTTCCAGCACTTCAAAATTCAAATATTATATAAATAAATATATATTTAAATGTTATTTTTAATGTGATGACCAAAACATTATTTGTTCATCCTTCAAAGATGAGCCCTATTTATAAACCTGAAAGTTTCAAGATCTAGGAAAACTCACACTTATTTAAAAATATTTTTTCTTTAAACAAATAGGACATTTCTCTGGCATTTTTTTTTTGCTGTATCGAAAACGTACCAAACCGTGACTTTAAAACCGAGGTACGTACCGAACCGTTATTTTTGTGTATCGTTACACCCCTAATATATATATATATATATATATATATATATGTACAAACAACCTTATTTATAGGCCAAAGAAAACAAGTGCGTTTTAAAAGTGACTTAAAAGAGATCACAGAATAGGCTATCCTAACATCTATGGGCAAATTGTTCCACAGCCGAGGCCCAACTCAGAAAATTTTGATTCCCTCTGTGTTTAAGTCTGCAGTGAGGGACTAGTAACAGATTCTTTTCACCTGATCTCAGACTTCTTGATGGACTATAAGGTTTTAGCAGTTCAGATAGGTAACTAGGTGCTTGGTTGCATGGAGCTTTGTGCACAAATATGTAGCGAATCGAGGCGAATCAAACACAACTTATCTCTCATGAGATCCATCCACTCATGAGTCAACCCCCCACCAAAGTTTCTGGAGCCACATTCCAGTCACAGAATGGTGCCAAATTGTTTGCTTTGGGGGACAATAACCCCCCCCCCTCCCCCCCCCCCCCTCAGAAGTTTATTGCCCCAGAGACCCAATAGATGGGTACTAAACATTGAAAACTGTCAATGTGTTAATGGTTTTTGCTAAGACAAATCGATTCCAAAATGGTGGAACGAGAGGCCTGACCACCAAAAGTCTGACCTCCTTTGACCTCCCTCAGCCTCAGCACTGTTGAGCTAGACAAAGACATAACAGACCACCTCTTGACCACACTTTCATGGAACATGAGAGTTGAACACAGACTTAAACCCCTTTACACATAAACTCACTTCAGAACAATCCTTGGACTTAATCAAACATAAGTAGTATTGCTTCTGCGAAATATGTGTGTTGTTGTTGATGCTTAGATCACATATCATGTAATCATTGTTAACCATTAGAAGTGTGAATGAGAACCTCGTGTTTAGTCTTAAACGAACCGTATTCTCTTAATTCAAAAGATGGCTTGATTGAAATCTGTGTAGAATGTTTTGTTTTATGATTATGACAATCATAAGGTTTAAACTATGGTCTCTTGTCTCTCTGCTAAAATGCTGGAGACCAGGCAGCTCACTAGGGCTGGGTATCGTGACAAAATGTTCGATGCCGATACCGATACCGATACCTTGACTTCGATACCGGTTCCTGAACGATACCTTTTTCGATACCAATATTATGTTACCAGTTTTATCAAAATAATATTACCTACATTTTTATTTTATTTTTCAGTTGTTGACTTGTTCACACTCATATTTTGAGAATGTAAAAAAGCACCAATGCTAAAGTTTTCTGTTTCCTAATAATTTAACAACACACTTTCTTTACTTCAATGAGCTAATTCATTGAAATGCATTAGACTATCACCTCCCTAATAATGAATGCATTGAAATGCTTGAAATGCATTACATTATCACCCTGATAATAACAGATCATCACTCAAATAGTAATTTAGAAACATTAATTTCTGTAAAGCTGCTTTGAAACAATATGTATTGTAAAAAATGCTATACAAATAAATGTGAATTAAATTAAATATAGGCTACTGGGGGGCGGGATATATACCTCGCCCACAGCATACGTGAAGCTTGCCGCAAAGCACTGGCAACAGAAGCCTAATGATTATGTGACGGTACACCACAGCAAGGATATATTTTTAATCGTTTATTAATGAACAAGTGTTTAATAAGTCTGCTGGCAGCAAATATGATTATGGCGATGATGGCTTGTCATTCCTACAGCAGTGAATGCGCGCACCTAACGTTATATGGATCAGGGTAATTTTGTTTAAAAGTACACATATTTTGACCGTCTATAGACCTATTTCTCATGAGTGTCGGTTCATCTGTGACGCACTCCAGTTCCTGCATGGAAGACGGACTTTGTACTCTTAACAAGTGTCTGCGCGCTTATCAGATTTACCTTGTTACTGGTCTTGACTCTTGGCGGCAATTATCCTGTCGGAAATATTGCATCGCGTGCTTCTGGTATCGAGTCTGGCACAAGTACACTTTGGATCATTTCCACATATTTTCTATCCATCTGGGTTGGGACGCATACACTCACGCACACACACTCACGTGCGATGAGCGGTCTCTCGTGCTGACTCTGAGCAGCCGCGTTAACTAGTTTTCCGCCACAGCCTATCATGCTGCGTGCTTATTTTTTCACTGACGTTAACGAGATTAACCACTTAGGTACCGAAATTTGGTATCGAAAAACAAGACATGGTTCGATCCTCGGTAGTACCGAGGCAATTCGGTCGGTACCTAAAAAGTACCGAACTTCGGTACCCAGCCCTACAGCTCACAGACCATCCATAAATTATGATAAGATAGATCCACCTGCGAAGTGAAGCTAGGGTTTCATTGGCCAGAAGTTTCTAAGAGGTTGGACTGAGTTTTAAGTTAAAGATCCGAACAAAGGAGCAAGACCTCATGTTAAGTTTTTGTTATCTTCCAGCTATGTTCTGTTCGGTTTGATTTTCGTTCGTTCAGTTTGTAACTGTTAAGTTCGTTGCCTCTCTCTAAAACAACCAGAGAGTGTTCTGTTCATGCTTATCTCTGAAGACAACAAAGAGCGTGTTTGCATGCGTAGACCAGCAGACAACAACCCATCAAGATTCGGGTTAATTCATTTAATTCAAGCCATCTCTGATTCGTTTTATTTTCATCTCTTTCCTTTATTTTCTTTTTCGTAAAAGTCTCGGTTCAAAGTTAAGTTTGCAACGCGCTTCGAACTGCAAAGACTTTTGATTCGGTCGCCAGTCACACGTGACCGGCAAGCTCAGAACTTCCATCCCTGCACTTCATAGACAAAGCAACGGACCCGACCGGAAACCCCCTCTTCGATGCAACGCAACAAAGGAATTCCCTGAGCCCCGCAAAGACAAGCGCAAGTACTCCAGACGTTTAGCTGAACTGGTGCCTTTAAAGTAAATTAAATAACCTAGCTAAGAAACGAAGGTTTAAATTAACGCTTGTTGGTTCTTGCAGTTATGTCTTATGTGCACATAGAAAGTTGAAACTTTCTCTCTCACTCTTCCCAACTCACTCTCTTTCCCTTTTCGCGATTGTATGAATGTGTGTGTGTGTGATTTTGTTTAGACTTTAGATTTGTGTTTAGGATAGCTATTAAAGTCATATATTTGAAAAGATAATTGCTTGGTTTTGTGTTTGCACATTTAATGTCTTGTACTGTTCGATCTAAAGTTACCTTGCTAAGAGGAATTACGGCACGTTCAAATGAACTCTAAACGAGTCATTTGCTCGGCTCAGTGATTCGGTTCCATAGATTCATTGCAAATCAATGAATCTTTCCCTTTGAGCTAAATTGGCCGTTCCGGCCCCTTTAATACATTTTATGTATTTTATTAAATGTTGCATTTGCTACAAATAACAGGATTTTAAACTCCATTCTGAAATTAAAAAGCAACCAATGAAGAGACCTCAGAATTGGGGTAATATGGTTACTTTTACGACTATTTGAGAGGCATCTTGCGGCGGCATTTTGCACCAATTGCAGACGAGCAGTTTGAATTTTCGAGATACCGCAGTAAAGTGAATTGCAGTAATCTACACGTGTGGTGATAAAAGCATGAACAGCCTTCTCAAGAGTTTTAGGATTAAGAAAAGGTTTGACTTTTGTAGGGACTTTTGGCCAGGCAACTGAATTAAGGAAATTCCAGAAACATTTTAGTTAGTGTTAGTGGTAACCCCCACCCCACATTCACCCACTTACTCCAGTGAGTATCAAGTTACAAGACTTTATGGCACAGTGGAATGTGGCAGTGTCTCTGAACAAGGAGAGATACATTCCTTTTTGTGTTTTAAAGACATTTAACAAATGTATTCAATGGTTTTATGTGTGTGTGTTTTCCCCCCATGTCACAGTGAAATAACTTTGTTGGGCTGCAGCATAAACAGAAATTAGAAATACCTTCTTTATGCATTGTAAACATAAGTGTATATTTCGTTAAGGTCACATAATGTTCCTTGATGTCTCCAGAATGCTCATTGAATGAGACACCCGAATATGCACAGAGATGTAAAGCAAAGTGTATTTTTAATATGTTTTACTGCCAATGAAGCTGGTTTACCATTAAAAACCTCACTGATCACACCCCCTTCCACGAGGAGCCATGGTCTTAGAGACAAAGGATCATAAAATTCTAGCTCCCGCTTGATTTTCACGCACTCCGATTGGTCCAGCCACAGGAAAAGGCTGGCTCCCTTTTAGCAGTATAAAGGTGAGCTCCGCTCTCTCCGCCCTCTCTCTTCCAGAAAACGCATCATGTCAAGCAACATGTAAACTTGTGATCTCCTCATGGAGATCCGATCCAATCTGGATCTTTTCTTCGTTCATCTAAAAGTTTCATCTTTTCCTCAAGCGGACTGCCAAGTTCAACTCCTAGGAAAGGAAGCAGACTTTGCTGAACTACTTCATTGGGTAAAGTCACCTCAAAGACTCTAGCCTCTCAAACACTCGCGCTGAATGCCAACGAACGCCACGTGACTCTCCGCGGAACAAAGGAGTCACGCGCACGCGACCAAACATGCCCGCGCCGAGACGGGTCGTGTAAAACGCCCCGGCCGCTCTTCTCGCTCCGGACGCCCGCCCCAGCGCGTCCTTGTCTACCTTCAGAATGTAGTCCGCGTGGCGGCCCACGTGATCCGATCCCGGATCCTTTCTTTACCTTCTAGTCTAAAGTATGTCTTCGTATTCAACTCGTTCTACCTCCACAAAGTGAAATGAACTGAGTCGAACTATTCCTTTGGTAATTCACCGCAAAGACTTCCAACCGCTGTTTCACAAACTCGCGCCTCGCACGTGACTCCCCACGGAACCAAAGAGCAGTGCACGCGCGCATCTAAACCATGCGGGCCTCACGCTCACGGAGGACAAAGGATAAGCCGCTGGAAACGCGGCTAGACCACGCAGGACGTCCGAGGAACACAGCAACACATGAGGGCCCTTTTCCACATGCAAGTAAATTAGGGTTACCCCTGTTTCAGAGCATTGAGAATGTGTTTTCGTGTGTCTCAGAAAGTTGGACTGTCTTAGGTGAATATAACCCTCTCTTTCTCTCTCCATGCTCTCTCACTCTCTCCCTCTCTCTCCAACTCACGTAGCTAAACATGTTCTCATTGTCTAAACGCCCCGCGTTCGTCTTAGTTTGTGTTTTAATGTTTGTAAATACATGTATCATTGTAACGTAGTAAATGCTTAAGTAGTTACCTTATTAAAGACAATTAATGCACATCCCTGGCTGATTTATGGTCAGCTCATGATATAAGTCCCTGAAGTGCCGATCAAAAGCTACACGCTTTACATAATTGAAGAGACCTGAAAAGGTATGTCTTATGGGCAGGAAGGCTAACTCTAGTGGCCACAGAGTTTGCGTTCCAAAAGCCTATAAATTAACTGAGCTATTTGACTTTGCCTGTCTTGTAAAACGTGGTCCTGGCAATTAATAACAATTAATTTGCGGTTAATTGCAGGGACACACATGGATGCATATGGGTAAACTTGAAATAAGCTCTCCTAAATGGGAGATTTATTAACATGTAAGACCGGTCTGATCCAAATCTGCATGAATAATTATTAATGATAAATTATTAATTATGATATGCAAATTCCCCCTTCGATCAGACCGCCCAGATTTCTTACAACTTTTGACAACAGACACAATTTATAAAAACTAGAGCTTATTACAGAGGAGATTTGTTTATCAAACTTTAAAGACTCATCCAGTAGAACGCCCAAGCTCTGTACACTTGAAGATCTAAAAGCCGATCATCTGACTAGGTTGAAGGTGGCAGCCTGGTGAAGGGGGTGGTCAGAATCCCTTGCCTCTTCAGCATATATATATATATTATATATCCTTTTCAATGCTTACGTATTTCTTTTATGAAATCAGTAATTAAGTATATTCATTATTACTCAATCATTTATTGTGCTTTTCCTTCTGAAATCATATTCTTAAATGCATGCTGATGTAAGTAGCCAGCTTCTTTTAGGTGCACAAGGCCATTTGTCTCTTTCTCTGGTCTCAGGAGAAAGGTGTATGGATCCTAAAGGCGTTGTGAACACATATGTCCAACACATATGATACTTCTCTGTACCGATGGTCAAGCTATATTGAGCATTGCTATATTGAACTTTAATAGTTTTATTAAAATGTACTCTTTTATTATATTTGCTTTCTGAGGAGCAAATGTTATCTGTTTTTCTCCCAAACGAGTGAATGTTTTACCATTATGTTTTGGTACACTCAACTGATAATAAGCCGCTCAGACTCTCTTCAGCCTTGATAGGAGCTCTTATTTGCTAGTGCCCTATGTGAATGCGGTAACAGTGAAAATAATAGGGAAAGGGATTTAGGTAGGGTGACCACCCGTCCCGCGTAGCGCGTGCGCGCACAGCGTTTGAAGCCCAATTCATGCGTCCCGCAAATTGAGACCGTGTCACGCATAATCAATGCTTCCTCAAAAAAAAAAAAAAAGTCGGTCACTCTATATCCTCGAGACCCAGGCAGCCAAACGTTGTGCCTGAACACGTTCACGTTCATGAACTTGTTCATATTTCGTGTGAACTCGTTCATTCTGGTGTCTGTGAACGCACGCTCTCTCAGTTTAACTTCATTCAACGGGGTGCCAGATTTCTATAGATCATTCCAGGCGAAAGACCGGCTAAAACTCACAGTAAACAGAGCTTAATATGTAGCGAAAAAAACACCCAATCTGGCAACACAAGCCACCAGTGTCGCACCGCGGCCACCGTCGACAAAGGCGTCGTATGATAATTTAAACGGATATTATAACGAGGTCGGTGGAGATGGGAAAAATCTTACATTTCTGTGCAGACTTTGAACTGAACTAGTTCATGTAGAAAGTGAACTTCCCCAACACTGGTTGCCACTCCCACATGACCTGCTGACTAGGTTGATGTCAACTTTTTCATTGTTGTCATGACAGCGCACCTTCTCTTTCCGTGAACCTCTGTTGTTGTAAGTTGTAAGTTGTAAGTTTAGACTTTTTTGTGTGTTGAGCAACTATAATTCCTGTTTATCCTATAATTTTATATTTTTATTTATTTAAAGTGAATTAAGTGTAATCAAAAGTAAATAAAATTAAATAGCTAAAGTAAATCGTAAGTGGAGGTGCATCTGTCAATTCATTGAATGTTCAAAATATGTTCAAAAATAATGTTCAAAATGTCAAAAAATAATGTAAAAAATAATGTTATTTTGAACGTTCAAAATAATGTTCAAAATGTTCATAAATCTTTATTTAGAAACAAATACACATTGGTTGGCCTATTCATGAGCATATAAGCAATTATGTTTAGGAAATAGGGCATTATTAATGTGTGTGCTAAGGTATGTGCTTTTTTTTTTTTTTTTTTTTGAACAATTATTCATGTACAAACAGTTAGGCAATAGTAACAATTCTAGATGTGGGTAAACTATCAGTGAGTCTGCCCGTGGGGTGGGGGCACCACCGTGCCAAACAGTGTCCCACATTGTCCCTCAGAAACATACCCCTTGTCCCCCCTTGGGCTTATTAGCAGATGGTCACCCTAGATTTAGGTTTATGTTTGAGTGTTAAAACATAAAGGGGTCATTGAAGCCAATAGTTTAAGGCACCATTTCTTTGTTAAAATCTTACTCCAGTTAGACTAAAGTTTAGTGTTAGTGTTCTTGGTTGCAGGTTAAGGAACCACTGCCATTATTGGAGATTGAATGAGTTGTTGTTCTGGACATACTGGCGCCAGCAACCCAAATCTGTGACCTGGAAGGTCATGACATGACTCTGAATGTCAGATACATCATCGATGGAGATAGATATGCTTCGTCTATCTGTATATGTGTGGAAAATTACTGTGTTTATCTATTTCTTAGCCAATGAGAATCATTCAACGTGTAAGAAATGACGTAGCTTAGACCTTGAAAATGGTACAACTACTGTGATTGTTGTAACTGTAAGAGGGCAGCCTACGAACTCCTGAGTGAGTCTTGAAGCTGACTTCTGCTGATGAAACTGCAAACTATGTTCAGTAAACTTTTCTTTAATTTTTTTATAATTCTGACTCCAGGTCTTCATTCTTCATGTCTGGTTCTGGGTCCTTTGACTGTTAACCCCTAACACTGGGGATTAACAGTTGACCCGAAAACAATGATCTCTGGGGTTTTTTTAATTTAAAAACAAAAAAAATTGGTCCAGCCAAAATTTCACTTCATCTAGACAACCTAAAAATGATGAGAAGGTAGAGGGATCATTTTTCTTGATTGGAACATACATTTGGGTGTTGTCTGCATAACAGTGAAAAGATACCCCATGTCTTCTTAGGCTAACCCTAACCCTATTCTTGAGGAAGGCCACAGGTTAGATTTGCAACAGAAGAGGAGCAATTTCCTAACTTTACTCTGAAAATACGACCCGATAAATAAGACCAGAACCACTGGAGGACGATACCTTTTAGCCCCACATCATACTCTAGTCTGGATATCAGGATAGACTGGTTGATCGTATCAAAAGCTACTGAATGATCCAGAAGAACAAGAGCCACAGAGTCACCAGTGTCAGTGGAACGATAGATGTCATTTAAAACTCTCAGCAGAGCAGTTTCAGTACTGTGAGCAGACTTGAAACCAGATTGATATTAATTCAGAAATATCATTGCATTTTAGAAAGATCTGGAGTTGGTTGAACAATTTTTTCTAACACCTTAGAGACAAAAGGCAATAGAGAGATAGGACGGAAGTTATTTAACACGGTAGGATCCAGTGAGGGCTTCTTGAGTAACGGAGTGACAGTGGCCTCCTTAAGGGCAGCAGGGACCGGTAAGGAGGCACTTATTAACAAAGGGCACCAATCCTGGCCCTACTGAATCAACAATTAATTTAAGAAACTTAAGAGAGATGATGTCTAGAGAGCAGTACAAAGGTTTCATCTTGGTGAAATTATTTGAGGAGATTCAGAGTGATTCAGTTGCTCAAAAGCATCCCAGGTAACAGAATTCATCAACTGACTAGTTGCAAAGCAGGCTGGCATTGCATCTCAAGTTAGATATTTTGTCAATAAAAAATCTCAAGAAACTTTCACATAGCTCAGAAGCAAGTGGAATTCATAAAGTGCTCGTTAAAATTTGAGCCATAATGAGGAGAGTAGGACCTAGACAGTCTTACATCTGCACTCGTGGGATGAGAAATGCAATGAAGAGATATAGATATTGGCTTATGGTCCGAAAGCATAAAGTCAGATATAACAGGTCCAAAGTGTGACCCTGAGTGTGAGTGGAATCATTTATCCACTGGACTAGGTTAAAAGATTCGATGAGACTGAGGAAATCATTTGACAGCGTGTTAGATTGACAACAAAAGTGGATATTAAAATGGACCATGTTCAGTTTCATCTTGCTCCAGTAAATTAATCACAGCAGTATCATCTGCAAATTTAATTATGTTACGTCCTTGGTAACTACTGCGACAACAGTCAGTGTACAATATATATAGTAGTGGTGACAAGACGCTACCCTGTGGTATCCCAATTGAAGTAAAGCGGACCCCAGATAGTGTGTTCCCCACCCTTCCTCGTTGTGGCCTCCCACTCAGGAAATCCAAGATCCATTTAATTAGTTTTGAGTTAAGCTGGAATTTGTCTCTAAGTCTGTTTGCAAAAATTTGTGGATGAATTGTATTGAATGCTGATGAAAAGTCAGCAAATAAAACGCGAGCATGTGTTTTACAACCTTTCAAGTGTTTATACAGGTAATTTAAAAGCACTAAAATGGCATCGTCCGTCCCCCTCACAAATCTGTAGGCAAATTGTAGAGGGTCAAGGGCGTCTCTACAAGAGTTCATGATGTGTGTTTTTATGAGCCGCTCAAGTGATTTAACTACAAGAGAAGTGAGGGCGATGGGCCTGTAATCCTTGGTTGAGGATGGGTGGGAGACTTTGGGAAGGGGTGTCACAATTGCTGTTTTCCAAAGCAGTGGAACCACCTGGGTGTCCATTGAGCGCTGGAAGAGGGAACAAAAAATTCCGCTTAAGTGGGCCGCACAGTGCTTCAGCACTCTGCCTCCAATGTTATCCGGCCCCGGGCTTTTCAGTACATTAATCCTCTTCAACCCTCGCTGGACCATCTCCTCCTTAAAGATCAAAGTGCTCTCCATCCCAGCATTGTCTATCATAATCTGTTGCCAGGCCGAGACATTATCACTGTCGTTTATTTCAACGGGTAAAGTGCTCATTTAAATTGTTGGCCAGTGCAAAGAATGCATTGTCATCCATAAGTGAATTTTTTTTCCCTGTCTTAGATGAGGCGTTGGCCATCAACTTAATACCAGTCCATGCAGCCCTTGAATTCCCCATAGACAGGGTACTCTGTACCTTGTCCTTGTACTGACACTTGGCCTTATAGATCTCCTTATTGACCTTCCTTTGCATGTCTTTCCTGTTCTGTAAACTTCCCGAAGCAAAGACTCAGGAATTTATTGTTTGGGTACACATTGATGGTCTTAGTTGGAATGACTGCACTCACACAAAAGTCTATGTAGCCAGAGAACTGATCGTGCAAATCAGCTGAAGCGTCCTCAAAGATGGACCAGGATGTACACTCCAGGCATCCTTTTAACGTCTCAATACTGTCCTCATCCCACACCGGTATCTGCTTTTACACAGGCTTAATCCTTTTCAAAACCTGTTTATAAGTGGGTCTTAAAAGGATTGTGTTATGATCTGAGCCACCCAATGGGGCCTTGGCACTGGATGAGTAAGCATTTGGGATGGAGCCGTAGCATAAGTCAATAATTTTATTTTTTCGTGTTGGACAGGTGACGTATTGCGAATAGGTAGCCAGAGTTTTTCCGAGCGTACGGTTATTAAAATCCCCCATTATAAACTTGGGCGCATCTGGTGAAATTCCATCCAATTCATGGGTGATATTAAAAATAATGTCTGCTGCCTTGTTTATGTCTGCTCTTGGATGTATATAGACAACAGTCAAAAATATTTGTGGGAATTCACGGGGAAGATAAAAGGGTCGCATAGAAACTGACAGAAGTTCAATATCAGCAGTGCGGAACTTTTTTCTTACCACAGTCGTTTTCCACCATCTGTTGTTTATCATGACGTACACGCCCCCTTCGTGTTCCTTGCCTGTTGCCTTGCTGCATCGGTCCAAGTGCACTATACTGAATCCGTCGGGACAAACTATGGAGTCTGGCACGGTATGATTTAGCCAGGTTTCATAGAAGGCTAGGAGACAGGCTTCCCTGTAATCATGCAGGTAACGAGTGTTTGCTCGCAACTCGTCTGCTTTTCTTTTTAACGATTGGACGTTGGAGAGAATGATAGTTGGTAGTGGAATGTTTGTTTTCCTGAGTCTTTGGCGCACTCCTCCCCTCTTCCCTCATTTTCTCTTGTATTCCATGTTGTCGTTGAAGGTTCTTGTTATCTCCGTGGGTATATTTCCATCTACATAATTCCAATCGCCCGCATAGACGCTCAGCTGTAAGAGAAAGTCTCTGTTGTAGCGTACATGTGACTCCGCGTTGCTGGCCGGTTCACTTGCCACGCTGACAACAAACAATATCGACCCAGCTATTAAAGCCCATTCCCATACGCGACTCATAGTGACTTGATAACGTTCTGTAAAAACAGTGTGTCTAATAATGTTTTTTACTGAAAATAATCACAACAAACAGCTAATCAAACAAAACAAAACGAACGAAACAGATAGCCTGTACTGCTGGTCGCCACTGTGCAGCGCCCGGAGGTGTACCCTCTTGTTTTCCCCTAGAGGGTAGTTTTGGTTTGTAGTATGTTTTGTTTGTTTAATAAATATCCTTCCTGCACTTGGATCCTTGCTTTCTGTTTTACCCTTTCCGTGACAGTTTCACGTAAAGCATTTAAAATGATTTGTTCTAAAATAATGCATTAAGTCAGGAGAGGAGACGTATTTGCCAGAGAAGGCAAAAAAATTAAAAAGAATTGCTGAAATTTAAAGCTGTTTTTACAGAATTCAGACTATTTTACTGATATTAGTACTGTAGTGTTATTTAGTGTTACATTATTGCATTTGGGTTAGGTGGCCTCAGCTACAATCCTGGTGGATAGTAAATTAATAGAAGAGTACCCAAATTATTTTATTTAGGGTTAAAAAGCAACCGGATCATTTCAAACCCATGCCTTGATAATTGTACAAAAATAATTGTATAAAATTTACACCAATTAAAAACAACCACAAAATGTAATCAAATGGCACACACAAAAAATTACCTTGTTTTATGGTTGGCCTCCTTCAATTCTTCAATGATTGTGTCTCTAATTAAAAAAGATACAAGATGAAATTATTCTGCTATAAATGTGCTATATAAAATAAAATGTACTTACTTAAAAATGGAATTTGTAAAAAAGTAAAACAACTTTGGGGAAAATATAATGGATCTCATATGGCCCTAATTATATTGTTTTTTTGTGAATGAGTGGGTGAGATGACTTTCACATTGTTTTGAAGCAAAAATTGTAGTTGCCAGTTCAAGGTTTCAAAAATATTGTGAAGAGATGTTTTATGACCTTATTTCAGTGAATTTAAATAAATATTTTTTTTTTCACTAAACATATTTTCTCAAAACTACAGACTTTAATATATATGACATATTACTGTAGCAGAGTTTGTGCTGAATACGGTGTAATAAGACTTGAGCCATGAAAATGTTACAAGTAACAATAAACGTCAGAAAAAAACCTCCAGGACCCAGAAAACACCTCAGACACCAGAGGTTTACTAACCTGTTACAGAAATTAGATCTGACTAAATTCTGCATATCTAATGTAGTCATGAATGAAAAAAAATATTAGTTAGTTTTAAGTACTCACTTTTTTGTAAGTTCCTGTTGATATTGAGTGCACACTGCACAATCCTTTGGATCCTGCCTTCAAATAAAAATTGACAACACAATGAGCACTAAGTGAATGTATGAAACTGAATGCAAATGAAAAGCAGTGATAAATACTAATTGTATTATAAATATAATGAATACATTTGTATTAATTATCAAAACATATAAAATAAATGTTATTATAAAAAAGAAGTGAAGTGACTTAAAGACCTAGAATGGCAACCCATACTCTGAATTTGTCCTATGAATTGAACTTGCCCAAGTTAGTGCCCACACATTAGGAATATCCAGAAGTGAAGACACATTCATACTTGGACAAATAGACTCACAGCAGTTGGCAGCAATTTTTTGCTGTGGTGCCCGGGGAGTGGTTGGGGGTTAGATGCCTTGCTCAAGTATTGAGAATCAATTTTTCTGTATTGAGAATCAAACCTGCAACTTTGGGTCACAATTCTGACTCTCTAACAATTAGACCATGACTGCCCCAAGTTTAATTAATGTACATGTGTTTTAAATGTCCTCATAGTACTATGAACAACTTAGGCTCAAGTTACAAAGTGGCTTAAAGGTACAATTTGTAAGTTTTCGTCACCAGAGGTTTCATTATCAAAACAATAAGACAAAGCCTAATGACGCTATGAAGGAGAGTGGAACAATAGATGTCGTTTTCAGCATCTAGAGTATGGAGTTCACAAATCATGTTCATGGATGAGGTAATTCATTCGTTTTTTTATTACCTGTATGTTTGATCACTTTGGTTAATGTTATCATAATGAAATGGCTGTAAGGAACGAGACATGTGAAATGAAACATGACTATTGGTCAAATGATTTGGTGGGTTAATTCTGCGCAGTTTTACATATTTTTAACAATCGTGCTAAAAGTACGTTTGAAAGAACCCACAGTTTTTATAGGTTAAGTTTAAAACAAATGCCAGAGCAGAGTCTCTGTCATGTTTATGTTGTGAAGCTGTTTCAATCTGGAAAACGCCATGCTGAAATTGATCCTTGTTTTATTTCTCTGTTTTTCTCCAAAGCCTGCTTGACTCTTTAAATCTACGTTTACAGTTTTATTGGATTTACTGTACTCGCCTATCAATAATCGTGAACCATGAGGACTGAACGACGCAACACAGGGCTTAAAGTGAAAAAAATTCTTCTGACTGAAATTTTTTTCAAGCCAAGTCATATTCCACTAACTGTATTTAAATAGTCGAGACCAATAGCATTTTAAGGGGAGATGTTTAAAACCGATCTAATATTGCCAGTTTGCCTAATTTAAAAGCTATTTTAATCTATGAAAAACAATTACTTATCTTGACAAATAATCAACCATATACATAACTTTTCAGTGCATGTTATTTATCTTAAGACCAAACAATGCTAAACTATATTAATATATAATTCAAAGCAAACAATATGGCTAAAGGAGCGCTTCCTGGATTTCAAGGTTTGGTTGAAATAGAGGTGCTCTTTGGATGGGAAACTGAAATATCGGGGAATGAAAGCCTGACTGAAGCAGTATCTAAGTATATTGACCATTTTATTAAACCTTTTCTACCTTCACTCCCTGCATTTGTTCAGGATACCACTGATGTTTTGAATAAGATTAAGGAGCTACAAAATATAGACTCTGAAACCTTCCTCGTAACTATGGATGTGGAAGCATTATATACAAATATTGACCATCAACAAGGACTTGGAGCACTTAGGCATTTCTTTAAAGGACGTCCTGAACATGAAATGCCACCCACTGACTTCTTGATGTCACTAACAGAATAGACCTTGACTAATAACGTTTTTGTCTTTCAGGATAAGATCTTTAAACAGTTGAAAGGTTGTGCTATGGGGGCATGTTATAGCCCTTCCTATGCAGGTCTGTTCCAGGGCAAATGGGAGGAGGATTTTGTTTTTAACCAAGAGAATAATGTGTTTTACAAGTATATGATTTGGTGTGGTCGTTACATAGATATATGAAATATGCTTGTTTTGGTATGGTTCAGAAACAGAGTTGAAGGAATTTCGTGGATATCTAAATAGTATTAACCCAAACATCAGGTTGTCTTTAGAATATAGTAAAGAGTGCATTAACTTCCTTGATTTGACAATTTCAAAAGATAAACATGGAATGTTACATACATCGGTGTATAGAAAACCGACAGATAAAAACACAATTTTACACGCCAAGAGTTTCCATCCTAATTGGCTTATAGATAATGTCCCATATGGGCAGTTCCAGAGAGTGAAGAGGATTTGTGACCAAGATCAGGTTTTTGAGAGTAAATCACTAGAGATGATGTCACGATTTAGGGAAAGGGGATATAGAAGCTCTATTCTAAAAAAGGCTTATACCAGAGCCCAACACGTAGATAGGTCAGTACTACTACAAAGAAACACGCGGAAACAAACTAAAGAGAGACCGGTTTTTGTCACTACTTATAGTACAGAGGCTGAACAGATAAAGCGAATCATACAAAAAAACTGGGGTATTGTTGAAAGTGATGAGGTACTAAGTCAGATTTTTCCTGGACCACCTCTCATTAGCTTTAGAAGATGTCCTACTCTACAAGACAAATTGGTTCACAGTTATCTTAAACCAGAAGTAAAACAAACATGGTTGGGCCCTAGACCTGTAGGTTCTTACAAATGCTAACATTGCAATCATTGTTCTAGTGTAAGGCAAACAAAAAAAATTATGATGTTGGTACCCAAAGGGACAACCATTTCATGAATTGTCAAACTACCTTTGTCATTTATAGATTGGAATATACTGTGTGTGAAGTCTTCTATATAGGAAGAACTAAGCGGCGCCTATTGGATATAATGACTGAACACAAATACGCAATTCGCACAGGTAATACCAACTATCCCATGGCAAGACACTTTATGGAAAACCATAATAGAGATCAATCTACATTGCAGGTCTATGGGATTGACCACATTCCTTTATCCTTAAGAAAAGGGAATAGACAAAGGCAGTTGAATCAACGAGAAGCTTTCTGGATATTCCGGTTGCAAGCCACTAAATATCCTGGCTTGAATGAAGAACTTGACCTTGGTGTATTTCTTTGATGTTCAGTGTTTTGGATGTGTGCCCCTTCTTTTTTTTTTAAATATTTTTTTATTTTTTATTTTTTTTATTTTATTTTTTTCTATTTTTTCTCTTTTTTCCCTATTATATTTAATTTTATTTTATTATTATTATTATTATTATTTATTTATTTTTATTTTTTTCAATTTATTTATTTTTAATTTTTTTTTATCCTTCTTCTTCACCTGGTTGGGTTGGATTTAATTAATTAGTTATGTTGACATCTGCTGTCCTATTTGAGTACTGTTACCTGAGCACCTCTGTTGACAGGTGGAGATTTCCGATTGGTGGACTGTTGTTTTAAAAGACTCTGTTGCTTTGTGATCTGTTTAACTCCCAGAAGAAGGCATGTAGCCAAAACGCGTAGGAGTTTTTTATGGTTGATGTGACCAAGCCATGTAAATAAAGGCTTTTTATTTTTTCTATTAGAGAGTGCCTTGGAGTCCTTTGGCTTTGCGTTATATTAATATATAGTTTGTGCCATGGCAAATCGTTTTGGCTGAGGGCAAAGTGAAGTTTTATAACTTTATTATGTAGGCTATTTAACTTTGTAGCCTATTAGAGAGCTGACTTATGTTTAACTGAATTGTTTGCTTTATTTCTTATTGTATAGCTTATTATAGCCTACCTATTAGGCTACTTATACTTTTGAATGGGATATTATCATTAAAACTGACATTTAACAAAAAAGACATGGTTGTGTAATTTTATATATTCTAAAATATATAAAATATTATATTACTATGCATTCTCTTCACTGTATGTGTACGCATAATACAATAAACCGATACAACCCTATCTGTTTGTTAAATGTCAGTTTTAATGATAAATAATGTTTCATATTTTTAAAATGAAAACAAAAAGAAGCAGGTTTGTGTTTTAGCTATATTTCATGTTGTTTTAAATATATGATAATCAATGTGCGTTGCCTGAACCACATTTGTGTGGCCATTTATATGTTTATGATAATAATTATGTTCATTTATAAATGAAAAGAGGCAGAGTGGTGTTGATGAAAAAGGGCAGAGTTGATAACGGAGTAGCGTGATGAGGCCCTGTTTACACGAGAACGCTCGCGAGTGAAAACGTAAAAATATTTTATTGGATGTGCCTTTCGTTTACACGGCGATGGCGTTTTTGAGGCTCAAAAACGCAAAAAAAGTGAAACCACCCTCCAGAGTGGAAATCTTAAAAACGCTCCACCGCCGCGTTCCCGTGTAAACGGTAAAAACGCAAAAGTCTGCTTGACAGTGAAGGTTGTACGCAGGCGCGTGGACTTGGTGTTGTTGTAGTATGCACTCCTAGCCGACTGAAGTGCATACTACATTGAATTTCACACTTTTGCGTCTCCATTTGCACGCGGATTTCCCACGCGAAACGCTCATCTAAACGCAGAATTTAATAAAAGATGACGCAACGCCACTTTTGCGTTTTCTCTTCAGAATCGTTTCCGTGTGAAAAACAGCCTGAGTGACGCGATCAAGAACGCGCTATTAGCAGCATCCTCTCGTCCTCGGGAGTTTGTTCTCCCTTACTTGGCAAGTCCGAACTACCAAGGACGCGAGTCCGAAGTTTGCGTAGTACTTGGTATTGAGAAACAACCAATATTGACCCGCGTTCTGTTTTCTATCATGGGACCGCAGCAAATGAGCTGTAGCCTCGCCTGACAAGAATGAGTGTAAAGGGAGCAGTTTTTCCGTGAGTGGGAATTGGAAAAGCCGGAGTGGACCATCAGCAAAGTGATTACAGAATGCTTAGAGCGGAGAGAGGAACATGCTTTCGCTCCACTCCAGGCTTTATCACATCCCCCCTCAGCAGGGTGAATACGCATCATCTTTCCTTAATTTAAGACCTATTCAAACTAAAATTAAGACATTTATCACACTATTTGCGAAATGAAAGCCTATTTACGGCCTTAAAATTATGAAAAGTTAATTTAAGACATAAGGACAGACGGGAACCCTGCAATTGACGGATATCCGTCATAGACTCGCTGCAATTAACGGAAATCCGTCGTAGAGACGGAGAACTTTAACCCCTGGCAACAGCAGCATGCAAGTTACAGTATCATACATATATACATAGATCCATCATTAGCGTCTTTCGTATAGCGCCCCATTGAAACGGCCACCAGTGAGGCATCTATGTATTATTTCTATGGTTTCTACAAGCAGAAAGTCTTGGTTGATTGTGTAACCCTCGTTCCATGAAGAAGGGGACGGAGACGTTATGTTGACGTCACCGATGTAATTGGGATCACAAAACGAGGCAAAGCACATGGTGTGCGAGATTTGCATGTCACGCCCAATACAGAAGTGTATTGGAGGAATACAAATTTGTCAAATGTATAATTTAGGTTTCCACTCCAATCGTATAAAAACTGAAAGTTTAGTTGATGATTATTGAGTCTCCAGCGAGAGTCTCCTTTCCCGATAGTCCTGTTTTTGATTGGATTAGATATAGGGGAGACTTTCCACCTTTTGTCTTTAATGGTTCTGGGATGGCTTTCTGGAACCTGGCTACTATCAGCATTTGAATAGTTATGCTATTTCAATTGGATTGGTAATGCCCTCAGAGTAGGGTGTGTTCCTATTTCATTTCCATGCTTTGTTTCAAGAGCATCCTCCTCGATGTAACTCCTCCAGACTAGCATCTCAAGGCACAGAAAACTGCTATGCTGATGAACTGATGTGCCTGTTGAATCATTTACATTTGCTTTTAGAGTGACTCCACCCCTATGTAAACTCCTCCCCTCTAAATGTATAAATTGCAAGGGAATGTTTCCCTTAGTTAGACGATGTTGACGTGAACATCGTTAACATCGTCGATGTTGCAAACTTCCCTGTGTTGTATAAATTCTTACTGCTAGCAAATCGAGGCAGTTGAGGCAAAATCCCCCCATTAAGAATTTACACAACACAGGGAAGTTTGCTTTAAATTTTTTCATTAAATTGAATGAAATAGCACAAATAAATACAATAGAATAAATATACAAATAAAGAGAAACGTTTTTGAATAGGTCTAAAGTAATCAAATGGAAAATAACACTGGATAGTATTTTAGTCCTGACTAAATTAAATACTTAAATAATTATATTCTTATTAAATAAATAAATAATTAAGTAATTAAATACTTAAATACTTATATATTTATTTATGTGTAAATATATATATATATGTATGCGTGTATGTATGTGTATGTATGTATATATCTTTTTTTATTTATTTATTTTTATTTATATATTTCTTTATTTTTGTATTGAATGTATGTGCTAAGTGTTTTCATGTAAGGCACCATGTCAGTTCAAACTAATTGCCTCACGGGGATAAATAAAGCTTTAAACTAAAAAATACATAGGATATTAATCCTGATTCCTTAAACTTAAAGCTATCTTTTGTTGTTTTGACCGAGGAAAGCACATAATTTACGTCATTGATAGGCAACAATGACAAAGGACAAGCCATTGTTTTAAGTCATTATTTGAAACTTCTCTGGATTTACAAACCCTTGGAAACTTTTGGGATAATGCAAGTACACAGCGGCCTGAAATCACACTGTGCAAGGGGTTTTATAATAGTTTATTAGAAAATCATGCATAGCCTACAGTACCTTTAAGAACTGTTTTTAAAGAAAAACCTACCGTGTTGCACTTTGAGCCACATTCACACATGATCTCATACAGTTCAGGAGACATTGGTTTCGTATCTTCACCCTTGTGAAAGAACACAGACAAACTAAATTTTCTACATATGTTTTTAATATATCCTATATACTTTACAAATTATCTGTGGTACCACATCAGATCAGTTATTATTATGAATATAGTGTACCTAAATGTAATTACCTTCTATCATTGAATGATTCGGTCAGTTTCTCACTCTTTCTAAAAAAAAAAAAATTATATATATATATATATATATATACATATGGTTTTAAGTATGTGATCATACTTACATATCATATATATAAACTTTTAAACACTTGAACGTATGCAAAGTATGTACTACAAACATAAGGCATTTGTCTTACTTTTCTTTGTCTGGCGTGTGCTGGTACTGGGACTGGTGGTGGTGGTACTCCTTTTCTAAATTGATAATCTCTTGATATCTGCATACAAGCAATATCAGTTATAACAAGAAAAAGTCTTACTTTTCTATATTATGGAATTCAGCAACTCTATGTGTGTACATGTTTAATGTTCATTCACAAATTGATTACTCACCCGTCGGAACACTTTGTGCATAAGACAGTCTGGGCTGGGTTTACACTCATTTTGCTGAAAATAATAATGCAATATAATTTAAGAGTATATATCTGTGCCCGGTTGCATAAAGCACCTTAAGTGTAATTTTCCCTTAAGTTCACCCCTTATGTTTCCCTTAAACCTAAGGGTGTTGCAGAGAAAACCCTTATCTGTTACTTAAGGGTTTCTTTAAGTGAAACGTCATAAACACTTAGATTTTCCCTTACATGCTGTTTTTTCACTTAAGTTATCCCTTAAAAAGTGTTAAGTGTTGCATAAAACCCCTTAACGATCATTTCCCTTAGTATAATTTAAGGTTTGGAAATCGTAACCTTAAGAGTAACTCTGACAAAAATAAAGACGAAATGGCTGGATGTATGGAAGATCATTATGTGCCAAGAATAATTTTTAGGGATAGGGAGAACCCTTTGGACCCTTTTTGTGTTGGCGCATGCACTCATTTTTTAATCAAAATAAAATAAAAGATGTTTGTAATTGTATAACGCAACAAGGAATTTTATTACATATGATCGTCAAACCAACCCACATAGCAACTGACTCCGGAACGGATCTGCCGCGGAGGTTAGAACAAGGTCCGGAACGGAGTCCACTTGCACAGCGCAACGGATCCTGAACGGATAAGGATCGCGGATCCAGACTAGATCCGCGGCAGAACCTATCCGGATCCGATCCGGACCCATTCATTTCGATCTGAAAACCTTTCAGATCACTCATTCAAAACTAGTAATCTGGCCAAAACCACAAAATATATCAAATCTATTGGTGGACCAACATTAGATAGACTGCCCACTAAACAACAGGATGTCCAAAAGATGTCTTTCCAATCTCTTTGTCACAAAAGTCGGATACTGAAAAGACGTCCACTGAGGGGCCAGAATTAAAAGTTTTTCTGATGTCTTTTTTTGACGTGTTGCACGTCCGATATAGACGTTCATCGAACCTTCGTACAAGTTTAAAAACTAGGTCAAATGTGGCCATAGTGTTTAAAACTCATGTTTATATCAATGTAATTTCCTTACATTGTTTAGATGAGGTTTAGATGTTATGTTTCATTTTAAGTAACCATTGTGGTGATCAGTGTTTGCTTTAGTTGGGCTCTTGGTCCCAATTCTTCTCACTTTAAGTTTTTTTTTTGGCTGTTGTAACTGTGTGTTTGTTTAACACTGTTGTTATTGCAGAGAAAGCTGAGAAAAAGTAAGATGCTGTCATCAGCTTGTCAGCATTCAATGTTGTGTTTAGACTTTTTCTTTATATCTGCCTTTAATAAGCACCTATCTTGAGGAATTAATTATTTGAACCAGTACCATTAAAATTAACACTTATTTGAAGGTGAATTAAAAAAAGCTTGTTTAAACAATGTTATTAGAAAACCTACCTCAAAGTCACACACAGACATCAAGATTTTGCGTATGTATCACAAGAACGGTGACAATAAAAAAAGCTTCATGCTGCAATGCATGATGGGTAGCTTTCAAAGTACAAAACATTCTGGATTTCCAAGCTTTTTTGTTTTGGTTGTCACCGTTGTTGAGAATCATATGCAGAATCTTGATGTCTCTGTGTGACTATATGACATATATTTGCTCAAAATATTGTGTAAACACAATTGTATTCACCTTTAAATAAGTGATAATAATGGTACTGGTGCAAATAACACAATTTTACAAGATGAGTGGTTATGAACAGCAGATATAAGAACAAAAGGCTACACACAATATTAATTGCTCACTTTGTGTTTTTGTCATTATCAACAAGGAGTTGATGACAGCACCTTACTTTTTCTTGGCTTTTTCTGCAATAACAATAATGTTATACAAACACAGTTACAATAGCCAAATAAAAGTTAAAGTACAAAGAATTGGGACCAAGAGCCCAACTAAAGCAAACACTGATCACCACAATGGTTACTTAAAATTAAACATAACATCTAAACAATGTAAGGAAATTACATTGATATAAACATGAGTTTTAAACACGATGGCCACATTTGACCTATAAACTTGTACGAAGCTTTGATGACCGTCTATATCAGACGTGCAACACGTCATAAAAACTTTTAATTCTGGCTCCTCAGTGGACGTCTCTTCAGCATCCGACTTTTGTAACAAAGACGTTGAAAAGACATCATTTTTGCCAATCCTGTTGTTTAGTGGGCAGTCTATCTAATAGTCCACCAATAGATTTGAAATATCTTTTTGGTTTTGGCCAGATTACTAGTTTTAAATGAGTGATCTGAAAGGTTTTCAGACCGAAATGAACGGGTCCGGATCGGATCCGGATAGGGTCTGCCGCGGATCTAGTCTGGATCCGCAATCCTTATCTGTTCCGGATCCGTTGCGCTGTGCAAGTGGACTCCGTTCCGGACCTTGTTCTAACCTCCGCGGCAGATCCGTTCCGGAGTCAGTTGCTATGTGGGAACGTATCAGCAACAGCCACCAAGCATCGGCCTGAACTGACAACAAAGCGATCTCTCTCTTATACTCTTCTATAAACATATAGTGGCTATTAACATTTTAATTAAATTACTGTTATAGGATATTTACCATTAACATAATGTGCCAAATGTCTGTCAGATTTCGCGCTCCCTTCTTTTGTTTAGTTTTTCCACTCGACTCACTGACAACGTGCACAAGCCACTAAAAGTATAAAGGGAAAACATGACATGGATTTCAGGAGAAATAGGTTTTGTTAATGTTTAAGCTTACGGCAAGTCGAATGGATTTGGGAAATGGACCGGCCGGGATTTTATATTTTCGGAGATGGAAAGACTGTTATTTGCAATCACTTAGATATTGCCCGCACAATCATAGAGTATGATCAGATATTGGATACGTGCATCAGATATTGATTTGATCCCCCATATAATTACAGGTATGTTTCAGACAATAGTGGGAGATGTTTTCCGTGCACGTGCATAAATCGCCTGTCAGCAGAGGGGTTCACCGGGTTGCGGGGGCTCTATCCCGTCATTTAAAAGACTCAGTCCCGTAGTTTGCTTTTTCAAAATTGTTTTTATTTTACTATATTCGTCAAGAAGAAAACATTTATCATCCTCTGTCCAATTAGGCTTTCTTTTTTGTTTTCTTTATCCATTTCGATATCCTAGCCTGATGAAACTGCGAAATTGCCAGTGTTAGTGTTTTGCGTATCTATGGCAACAACAGACTTTTCTAACGTGAATCCAGGATCGCTGTCGTGAAACACTTAATTTTTTCCTTACCTAAGAGAACCGTTTAAGAGATTATATGCAACACCCTTAAATTATTCTCTTAGGTAAGGGGAAATCTCCCCTTAAGTATCATTCTTAAGGGAAAAACTTAAGGTGTTTTATGCAACCGGGCACTGAACTTTATTCACATTGGCCCTCATTTATCAAAAGTGTGTACACCAAATTTCTTGTCATACACCCAAAACCACGGTGACTTTGAGATTTATCAATATGGACGTTGGAGAACGGCATGCACAAATCGTACGCCAGATTAGGATGTGGTGTACACACGTTTTGATTTAGTGTGGAAATGCGCATGAAAACAATTCCTAACACCACAAAACGCACCGACAAACTAAAAGATATATTATGACCCACAGTAAAAAAACAAAAAAACCATCAGTGTTTATTTTTGTGCAACATGGATTTCAATGTTTAATTTGTGTGACTTTACCAAAGCATTTGATTTGTAAGCATATGTAATCCTTCAGTTGCGAGCCCGTTTTACCTTGATGTTTCATGATTATCCCCGGCAGGTGCGCACGGACTGGGTTCGGTAATGAAAGGCTTTCAATGACCAAAAAATAATTCAGACTGACAAAATAATAAAAGAATACGTTCTTCTTCTTTTACATAATAATAATAATAATAATAATAATAATAATACAAATAATAATAATAAAAACATTCTTCTTCTAAATAACAATAAACGTCATTATTACAAATCATAATAATAATAAGAAGAATATGACAAATTGTCATGCAATTATTAATGTGAATGAATGGTACTTCACATCACATCATCATCATCATCATCATTATTATACATGTGACGTGATTAGAAATTGAATGCTAATTTTAGGTACGTGACAAAAAAAAATCAATAGGAGAAAATTCAAATATAATCATCACCATATGATAGATAATAAAAATACCTAAAAAATGGTTTTTAAATTATTAAAATCGGATAATATTTAAGAAAGTTATGGAATTTTTTAATTCGGAAATTAGGGGTCATTTTTGTACCTAATTAAAACAATAAAACAATGAAAAACTGTGACCTCTTCTGCTTGAACAAACACTTCAAAATATCATAACTTCCTCATTTCTTGGTCTATTTATATAATTCAAACACCATAGTGTAGATAATTAAAAGCCCAACAAGATTAAGATGACCTCTTTTTAAAAGGAATAGATGCACATTTATTATTTCTATTAACCACTTCCTCTGATAAAACCGAGAGCATCAATCCTCACCTATCTTTTCAGACAATTGGCATTGACACATGAATTTCATTGTTTCATCATTAGTAGGCCGTTTCTTGACTAAATGCTGGCAAGCAATTTAAATGGTAAAATATTATTAATCATTTTAATCTACAAAGCAATTTTACTTCTGCTTACATATGTTAGATAGAGATTAATTTACATCACTAGATCTGAAAACATCACTTACATCACTAGAGTTTTCATCAAAAATACAAACTTTTATTGTAATTCAAGCTAAAAATCAGACAATTCTATCAACAAAACGATTACTAAAATAGTTGACGATTATTTTAAAAACTGGGAGAAGTTTTGGAAGCCAATTTGATCAAAAAGCTGATTCAGCTTTTCACAACAACGTCACTTGCGGATCGTAAAAAAACACATGCGAATGTTACAATCAATCCCAAACTTCACCTAATTCAAGTTTAATGTATAATCTTTCAAAAGTATTGGGTTTGAAACGAAAAAATACTCCCTTTCATAGAGGATTTTGATACCAAACACAAGGGAAATGTTGCTTTGCTTATAACTTTTTTCTTACTACAGCTATCTTGGAAATTTGAACGTCAGAATCAACGTGATGATGTAATTTACGTCACTAGTATATAAATAGGCTTGTTTGAGATAAGCAAAATCTGTGCAGAATCGATCACCGGTGATCAGCGCGAGATGCATGCCGGTTACGCTGCCTTCACACTGGCAGTTGAAATCATCTCCGATGCGGCTGCGAAACGACCGGAAGTCATTCATTTCCTATGGAGATTCGCAGACCGCATGCGAAAGGGTCCGAAACGGGTCCGACCGAGTGCGGTGCGAAGAAAATCGTGTCCGTTGGTCATCCGCATGCGTTCAAAAATTTGAACTCTTGCGAAAAGCTACGGACGGTTCCTATCCGACAATTCCAGCGGAAGTTGAGCGTTGCTATGGTACTGATAAACAAACCCAAATTATTAACTTTTAATAAAATAAATAATGATTTTATAACGATAAATTGTCATGTCATTTTTATTTTCATGACTTTCTAATGTTTATAAGGGCAGTTAATACAATTAAATTGAAGGTAGATATTAAACTATTGACCACTATATCACATTTTTAGCCGACCTGACATGTCAATGTCCTCAGCAACTTTCCTCACGCAGCATAACCCTCTCATCAGAGAGATCATACAAAACTGTCAGAATAAAACTTTATCTCTCCGCCATTTTTGTTCTACCCGCGTTCGACGCATTTCACTGTGTAGTACGACGTCCGTTGGGAACGTATTGCGTATTACGGAGCTGATTTCATCTGCCAGTGTGAAGGCAGCGTTAGAAATGTGTCCGAGAACGGTCCGCCTGACTCTGATGTCATGTCGACGTATGTCAAAGAACTCTCGCGAGTGCAAGGCGCACCTGTCGGATTCTGCAGTCGCGCGCAGTTGCTCTCCACCGACTGCGCTGATCAAAAGCATGATGGGAAACGACTTGCTGACGACACAGCTTAATGCCCACATAGCAACTGACTCCGGAACGGATCTGCCGCGGAGGTAAGAACAAGGTCCGGAACGGAGTCCACTTGCACAGCGCAACGGATCCGGAACAGATAAGGATTGCGGATCCAGACTAGATCCGCGGCAGACCCTATCCGGATCCGATCCGGACCCGTTCATTTCGGTCTGAAAACCTTTCAGATCACTCATTTAAAACTAGTAATCTGGCCAAAACCAAAAAGATATTTCAAATCTATTGGTGGACTATTAGATAGACTGCCCACTAAACAACAGGATTGGCAAAAATGATGTCTTTTCAACGTCTTTGTTACAAAAGTCGGATGCTGAAGAGACGTCCACTGAGGAGCCAGAATTAAAAGTTTTTATGACGTGTTGCACGTCTGATATAGACGGTCATCAAAGCTTCGTACAAGTTTATAGGTCAAATGTGGCCATCGTGTTTAAAACTCATGTTTATATCAATGTAATTTCCTTACATTGTTTAGATGTTATGTTTAATTTTAAGTAACCATTGTGGTGATCAGTGTTTGCTTTAGTTGGGCTCTTGGTCCCAATTCTTTGTACTTTAACTTTTATTTGGCTATTGTAACTGTGTTTGTATAACATTATTGTTATTGCAGAAAAAGCCAAGAAAAAGTAAGGTGCTGTCATCAACTCCTTGTTGATAATGACAAAAACACAAAGTGAGCAATTAATATTGTGTGTAGCCTTTTGTTCTTATATCTGCTGTTCATAACCACTCATCTTGTAAAATTGTGTTATTTGCACCAGTACCATTATTATCACTTATTTAAAGGTGAATACAATTGTGTTTACACAATATTTTGAGCAAATATATGTCATATAGTCACACAGAGACATCAAGATTCTGCATATGATTCTCAACAACGGTGACAACCAAAACAAAAAAGCTTGGAAATCCAGAATGTTTTGTACTTTGAAAGCTACCCATCATGCATTGCAGCATGAAGCTTTTTTTATTGTCACCGTTCTTGTGATACATACGCAAAATCTTGATGTCTGTGTGTGACTTTGAGGTAGGTTTTCTAATAACATTGTTTAAACAAGCTTTTTTTAATTCACCTTCAAATAAGTGTTAATTTTAATGGTACTGGTTCAAATAATTAATTCCTCAAGATAGGTGCTTATTAAAGGCAGATATAAAGAAAAAGTCTAAACACAACATTGAATGCTGACAAGCTGATGACAGCATCTTACTTTTTCTCAGCTTTCTCTGCAATAACAACAGTGTTAAACAAACACACAGTTACAACAGCCAAAAAAAAAAACTTAAAGTGAGAAGAATTGGGACCAAGAGCCCAACTAAAGCAAACACTGATCACCACAATGGTTACTTAAAATGAAACATAACATCTAAACCTCATCTAAACAATGTAAGGAAATTACATTGATATAAACATGAGTTTTAAACACTATGGCCACATTTGACCTAGTTTTTAAACTTGTACGAAGGTTCGATGAACGTCTATATCGGACGTGCAACACGTCAAAAAAAGACATCAGAAAAACTTTTAATTCTGGCCCCTCAGTGGACGTCTTTTCAGTATCCGACTTTTGTGACAAAGAGATTGGAAAGACATCTTTTGGACATCCTGTTGTTTAGTGGGCAGTCTATCTAATGTTGGTCCACCAATAGATTTGATATATTTTGTGGTTTTGGCCAGATTACTAGTTTTGAATGAGTGATCTGAAAGGTTTTCAGATCGAAATGAATGGGTCCGGATCGGATCCGGATAGGTTCTGCCGCGGATCTAGTCTGGATCCGCGATCCTTATCCGTTCAGGATCCGTTGCGCTGTGCAAGTGGACTCCGTTCCGGACCTTGTTCTAACCTCCGCGGCAGATCCGTTCCGGAGTCAGTTGCTATGTGGGTGCTCATTGGTTTAAACAACCGTGATGTATTTTTCTCTTTTAACATGCTTGATTTTAAAACTCTGATATCATGTTTTATGTGTATACATATTTGTTATGGGTGATTAAACTCTTTGACAGTGCCATATGGGTTATAATGTGATGTCACATATGATATTAATACATGATATTTTTATTAAAACAATATATAAAAACACATGTCTGTATTAAAGAAAAAATATTGATAAACACATATTTGGAATGTAATTAAATAAACAAGTACTTTGGGTGTCTTGTTCATTATATTTATTTTCATAAAAGCAACAGAACTTAAAATTACATCCAGTTTATTAGCAACACGTGAACGTGCGTGAATCCCGTGAATCCCGCGATATCAGTCTTTGATCTCACAGGTGTCATATCCACTGCGAGCACCGAGATTTGTCCGGCTTGAATGCGCTTTTTTCACTCCTCCTCTAACTGCAGCCGCCTACTCTCGACTACATTGCAGGCGAGGCGAGGCGCATCTCAAACAAGCCTATTTTTAGAGGTAGTCACAAAGCAAAGATACGAAAGACTTCCTTAGTCACCAACGCGTAATTGCTGGGAACACAGCCGCGGGAACAAAACGCTCGCGCCTATATGGTCAGTTTGTCACGTACGTGCTGTAAAATAATGCACTGT
Organism: Cyprinella venusta; assembly: GCA_038021265.1. Lineage (NCBI taxonomy): Eukaryota > Metazoa > Chordata > Actinopteri > Cypriniformes > Leuciscidae > Cyprinella > Cyprinella venusta. The sequence goes on from CM075863.1 coordinate 9,652,485, forward strand.
GATAGGTCATTTCGGCTCCACGTCGGAGAAGTTTCTCTTCTTTGCCGTCTTCCATGTGTCCATGGCGTACAATGAGGGCGTGGGGGGAGTGGAGACTTGAATATTTAGGGGCGTGTTATTCTAATGACGATCGTTTTCGCCCAGGGCAGGCATTGCGTACACCTGGATTTCAAAGGTGCGCACATCTTCATAAATCAGGCGGCGAGAGGAGTGTAAGCATAATCTTACGCCAACATATACACCCGTTTCTACGCAAGATTGATAAATGAGGGCCATTATACCCATACATTTTGTTATGGAATTTGCAGGAAAACATATTTAAGTCTTTCTGTTCTGATAATTTCACTTTTCAACACCTGGGGCATTCAAGATTTACAGATTTCTAACCTGACTACACACAACACAAAGAAATGGCAATAGTATATCATATTCAAAACTATTATACAGTATAAAGTTGTATTAAAACTATTTTATAATTATATAGTTTTTTTTAAAACAATATAGTAAAATAGTGTTGTTGAACCATACACAAAGTATGTGGACTACGTGGACATGTTTTTTAGTCCACTACATTTATGTAATATAGGCTCAAAAATCAACTTAAATGTAAATTCCTTTCAAGTAAATTGATATTAAAAGTGATTATAACAAGTTATTTATTTTAATAAATACCATGGTCACAATTGATTAAATCCACACCAGTAAATCAATGCAGAGTTAGGGATATTAATTATCGTCTTATATTAGTAGTATTGTTTTTCTTACCTTATTTTGATGTTAACTCTCCTTTGTTTTTTGTATCTCAAACGTACGCAGAAAAGAGAGAAATTTAAAAACACAGTTGATACAAATATTTACTTTTTTAAATAAATATCTTAATTTGTTATCAAGCCAAATAACTGTTATGTTCTATAACATTACTACATAACATTACTCAATGTTTTCAAATGAATCATGGCTTTCTTATTTATTGTCCCCTAGTAACTACACCCATTTGTGGGCAGGTGTATAAACAAAAGTGAAAGCAAGTTCAATGATTATAAAAGACAAAGCGATAGAGAGAGAGAGAGAGAGAGAGAGAGAGAGAGAGAGAGAGAGAGAGAGAGAGAGAGAGAGAGAGAGAGAGAGAATCACACAAGATCTAAAACACTGAAAACTTACTAATCACATTATGGAAAATTCACTTCTTTACATTGCTATAGATTTTGGCACATCATACAGTGGATATGCCTTTAGCTTTTCTAAAGAGATAACGAAAACCAGTAGGGTGTCTTTGTGGACAACAGAGACTGGTGACAAAACCTCTAAAACCCCCACTTGCATTCTGTTTGATGAAGAGCAGAAGTTTCTGAAATTTGGTTATGAAGCCATGTCGACATACACACGGTCGACTACACAAACGCAGGCAAAAAAACAGTATCTGTTTGAACACTTCAAAATGGAGCTCTATGATAAAGTAAGTTCTTGGATTTTCATTATTAATAATGTAATGGCATTGTAAAGGTGATTAAACTATTGTGACAGAGAGCTGTTTTACCAGTTTTGCTTTTATGTATTCATATTTTTCTTTTCTTTTATTGCATGTCTGCAAAGGAAATTAACAGGAATTTGATGATAACCGCGAAGAATGGAGAGCAGATGAAAGCAATGACAGTTTTCTCTGAGAGTCTGCGATACCTGAAGGATCACGCACTCCAAAGGATTAAAAAGAATGCGTCAGGAAAGACGTTTATTGCATCTGATGCTACATGGGTGTTGACTGTTCCAGCTATCTGGCATGCTGCTGCGAAACAGTTTATGAGAGAAGCAGCTATTGAGGCGAGTTCATTATTCATAATTATTCAACAGTTAGTTTTGGTTGAAATCCTATTGGATGAGAGACATTCCAAGAACCTGCAGGATTGCAGATTCCAATTTATGAATTAAATATTAGTATGATTGCATTATTATTTTTATTAGGGAAGGCCTACTTTTATTATTAAATTGATTATATTATTATTGATATATTATTATTAAATTGATCATATTAATTGCCTATTATTATATTATTGCCACGGAATAATTTAATAGTGCATAACCAACGCGCTGCGAGGATGATAAAAAAGATTAGATAGAAGCTTGCTTACTCCTCATTGAAAACTATACACTCACTAAGAACGGGTTTTCTTTGTGGAAGTTTTGCTTTTGTTGAGCTAATAAAATATGAAAACTCAGTCGAATCAATATAGAGAGCCTAAGTCCCGCCCCTTCCGGTCGACCACCATGGGACCTAACTTCGAAAAAATATTGAATGGTAGTCAATGGCAAGAGACAACAAATATTTTGATCTGGTTTGAATTGTGCCCTGAATTACACATATGGTGTTTGTCAATTTAAAAGATACATTTTAAAGTAAAGAAAGTCGCAGTTTGATGTAAAACCGTTGAGGTATAAGACTGTGAAAATACGTAATTACAAAGACTACAAACCCCAAAGGCCCACATTTTCTCTCAATGAATGAAGCTAACTTTACTGAGGCTGTCTGTCATTGTTTCTACAGTCTTACGTTATAATCGTAACGTTACGCCGTCCTACCTGAGTGTTTTGTACCAGACTGCACACACACGAGCAGCGGATCTCGTTTCTCTTCCCGGGAGATGTAGTTCACAGAGCGATTTTCACATAAAACTAAATGTTACTCTTCTGTTGTATGACAAACTGCGACGTTTTTGACTTTCAGAATCATTTTTTAAATTGACAAACATCATATGTGTAATTCAGGGCACAGTTCAGACGGAATAAAAAGATCATGGGCCCTATTTTAACGATCTGAAACGCAAGTGTCAAAGCGCATGGCGCAAGTAACTTTGTGGGCGGGTCCCGGCGCTATTGCTATTTTCCGGATAAATGCCTCTTGCGCCTGGCGCAAATCTAAAAGAGGTTGGTCTGAAGTAGCTTCATTATTCATAGGTGTGGTTTGGGCGTAACGTGAAATAAACCAATCCGAGCGCCATCCAATATACCCTTTAAGAACAGGTGCGCATGTTGCATGACGGATTGTTATTATAACGGCGGGTTTACCAGGCGCGCGCCAGGAGCGTTCACAGCCGATGAGACCGACGTTCTTGTCAGGACAGTGAAAGACAGAAGTGACGTTGTATGGGGATGCGAGAAACTCTTGCACATCAGCGTCGGTTATAGCCTATACGTATGTTTCTTGTCACTATTGGGCAAACAGGTCTGATCCTTTAGTACTACAATAGCCTTAAGAAATGGGTATTTCGGTTTTTCATGTAAACCACAATGATTTCCCTCTTGTGTTAATATTTTTCCTTGTTATAATGTATGATTTGCAAAAATAAAAACTACTGCATCTATGTTGATGAGAATCAGTATATGCGCGTTTTGTACCCGCTACATTAGCCTATGGCCAAGCATGCGCGCTTAAAATAGCATTATGAACAACGCGCAACGCGCCACTGACTTTAGACCAGGTTTTTTCTGGTCAGTGGCGCAATTGTGTTCTGGAAGTGTAAAATAGCACCAGGGAATGTTTGCGCCGAAACACGCCTCCTTTTTGCGCCGATCCGCCCAGGGAGCGCAAGTTCATTTCCTAGTTTACCGACGTGCTTCTGTGGAGGGGGAAATCCCGCTTTGTGCGCGTGCAAAATAGGAATGAGACATGCGTTTGTGTATAAAGTCATTTGCGCCGGGTGCAAGATAGGGCCCAAGTTGTTTCTCACCATTGACTACCATTCATATTTTTTCCGAATTAAGGTCCCATGAGCCGGAAGAGAAGGGGCGGGACTTAGGCTCTCTATTTAGTGTAGAGTTATTTAATTATGCCATCCAGTATCGTGGACTCGCTCTCTCTCCTTTCATACAAACGCAGCGGCGGCCATTTTGTGACTATTGTTTTGTTCACTGTTGGATTATAAGATTAACCTTAACTATTTTGAAACAGTTCAATTTGAAATCAATATCTCTGATCTCCATAATTATGTATGTGTATATATTGTATATTTATTGTATGTGTATAATTATGTATATGTATATATACTGTATATTAACAACGTAGTGGCTTCTATTAACAATATATTGTCTATACACTTGTGCAAGTTTTCAAATGATGAGTACTGTATTGCTGTATACTGATTATAAAGTTGTACTTTACATTAAACTGCCAAGTGTCTGCTTTTGAAATGAAACAGTACTTATGCTGAAACACTACTTATTTAGTTTGGGTTTGGCATTTCTTGGATTTTTTTCAGTACTACCAAGCAAACAGATTAATTTTGTAATTCCTGAATAAAGTTTCTTAGCATTTGAACAGACAGTGATTTGAACTTTTTCTCTTTCAGGCGGGTCTTGTGACAGAGTCTGAGCCTGAGCGGCTCATCTTCTCCCTGGAGCCTGAGGCTGCTTCTGTTCTCTGTATGAATCTACCGAAGGATGGCTTCATATCTGAGGAGTTCAGTACAGATGAATTGAAATATAGTCCTGGAACCCAGTACATGGTTGTGGATTGTGGAGGTACACTCTTACTTTGTAGCAATTTGTAGATATTTCTTTTTTTCTTTTTCACAGTTCAGAATGATAGTTATGTCAATTAAATGCATTAAGCTTTTCCAAAGTTACTTATTAAAAATACATTCGTAATAAGATTTGCTAGGTTTTAAAGAGGTTGATATTTTAGAAAAGTTGAAAATAACATTCCTCTACTGTTACTATCACATCAAATCATATTGCATCTGTACCTATTCTTGTTGCACAGTAAATAACTGCCACCTTGCATTCACGTGTATCTATTAGATAATTCGTCATTCTTTAGTAGTGTTGTTTTTGGCGGTCTGTTTTAGTTTTAGTCTAGTCTTTGTGTCAAGCTGACATTTTAGTTTTTATTAGTTTTAGTCACGTTCATACTCTTTTTAGTCTAGTCTAGTTTTAGTCGACGATAACTGATGACATTTTAGTCTGGTTTTAGTCGATGAAAAACCGATGACATTTTTCTTTAGTTTTAGTCGACGAAAGACACAGTCTAGTTTTAGTCAATGAAAATTGTATTTTAGTCTCTTTTTAGAAGGCAATTCTATTTAACTCAGTCAATATATAAGTAGCCTGCCTAGTAGTAGGCTAGCCTATAGACTAAATTTTTCTTTTAGCCAACCCCATTTCAAACAATCTTATCTCCTTATATATTGTTACCTTATAGACTCAAGAATACACCCATTCCAGGTGTATACTATTGACATGGTGTATATATTTTGCAGGTGGTACTATTGACATAACAGTGCACGAGGTGGTGGAGGAAGGCCATCTGAAGGAACTGCATGCTGCATCAGGAAATGACATGGGTGGTCAGACAGTTGATGGGAACATCATGTCCTTTCTAAAAAATATATTCACTGAGGAAATATTTGATAGATTTGAGCAAGAACACCCTAGTGAACTACTCAAGTTAAAGTTTGATATTGCTAATTTAAAATCTTTCGACAAAGACGTGGTAATTTGGTTGCCATTCAATTTGAAAGAACTTGCCAGTAAAAAACAGAGCATGGAAAGTTACTTTGAAGGTGTTCGTGGAGCAAAATGGGAAGGTGGTGCAATAATGATCGAAGAGCAACAGTTGAGACGTTTTTTTGAAGACAGTCTCAGCGCAATTGAAACCAACATTAAACAGATAGTGAAAAACCCAGAGTTGAGGATTGAGTACATGATATTAGTTGGAGGATATTCTCAAAGTCCAACTCTGCTACAATTTATGCAGAAGCAATTTGGCTCCACACACAAAATTATCTGCCCTGATGAACCCCAGGTAGCAATATTAAAGGGAGCAATCATGTATGGCAAAAAACCTACAGTTGTGAAGTCACGCATCAGTTCTCTTACATATGGGTTTTCTATGTGTTTGACCTTTGATGAAACAATTCACAAAGGCAAGAGTAAATTCGTGAACAGCCTAGGACAGGAGTACTGCGATGTCATCTTTAAAAAGCTTGTTAGCAAAGGAGAGTCGGTCCTCTGCGATGAGCCTCGGGAATTCCCCCTTTATCCAATAAAGCCCAACCAAACAGAAATGAATTTCAAATTTTACAGCAGTGAAAGACAAGATGTCATGTATGTGGATGAACATGGTTTGGATTGTATTGGATCTCTCTCAGTTGGTATGGGAAATGCTAACAAGGGCATGAGTCGTGAGGTCAGGTTAGAAGTAATATTTGGCTCTACTGAAATGAAGGCAACGGCTACTGATATTGAATCTGCTGAAACTAGATCAGTCAAACTTGACTTCATGAGCGAGTAGCTTTACTTGTGTTGACATAGCACTAGCAGGCAAAACGCAAATTATAACTTGACAATAATCATACTTTCTAAAATTCTGCAGTTAAAAATCTTGTGGTTTCATGTCTATGGTAAATTATATTGAAGGGGTGGATTTACAATCCCCTTCTCTTTTATTATAATGAATTAAGCATTGAATAGATGAAGTAATCATAGTTTCCTTAAAATATGTGTATATCTATTGTTGTATTTTTGTTACAGGCAATGTCTCTATTTGGTATCGGAGAGGTGACAGAGGTTTGACCCATGTCAGAAATGCAGTAACGCAGTAACAATGTTTACTCATTTTCGTTTATTTTCAGCTTCCAGAAAATAAATACCTAATGTATTTTTTTTAATAATCATTAATTTGATCATTATACAGTTGTGTTAATTATGTATAATCAATGTTATATTTTGTTGAAACAGAATTGTCAGTTTGAATTTTGTTCTTATACTTTAGTTATATGCATGTTATTGTCACACTTGTTTTGGACTGCTTACATGGGTTTGATCTTTTTGCTTTTCCTGGATTTATGATTTACGGATAACTAGTGGTGGGCAGATCGAGGCTTCGTGAAGCAATGAAACAGTTGAACCAAATTTGCCATATTGCTTCGAATCAATCCAACACCCTTCTCCAATGTGACACCTAGTGGTCTCTTGCATGTGTTGATCTGAAACAAACTTGACAACGAGCAAAAAAAAAAATGTTTTTTTTTTTTTAATTATTTTAGGATTTGTAGCTATTTTTCTAATATGTGAAGGTTGTAACCTGTAGGCTCCTCACTGTGCAGAATGTTATTTTGGTCCTGACAAATGAATAATAAATAAAATCAAGCCACAATGTCTCCCTTTTTAGAGGTTCTTATTAAAAATATTAATTTATCTTCTTTAGAAGACTGGAAAATTTGATTTGGTCTCACCAGACCTATCCACAAGTTTCCGAGGGGCGCTCTTGTAAAAAATAAAGTGGGTGAAACTTCCGGTGAGGCGGCGGAAGTAGCATTCCAATGGTATTTTGTGTGTTAGTTAGCGAAGAGGCTAGCTGTTTTTCTGAGAATTATTTTACTATTTAAAGATGCAAATCTTTATGAGAGATGTCGTTACGGAGCTCAAGGGCTACATGTGCTGTTCACGGTTGTATATATAACCGGACTAAACTAATTCAGTAGCTTAAACGTGATTGTTTTGAACATAAGCTGAAAACAAAATCAGAGTGATCCTGCCAGAGCCCGTCTCTGATCCTGCCAACGACTGTAGTTTCCATCACCTCCCAAAAGACGACGAATCTTCCTGTGTACATTTGTTTAAATTCTTAATATTTTATGAACTCTATCAGCATGAGTTTGGCTGTTCGCTACTGATGTTACACCAGAGGTCTCAAATATTTCGTGGCCCCCTACTTAATATTAAAGTTTAATGTTAGTGCGGCCCGCCGTTGCGTTTGCCGCATTTTTTATTATTATTATTATTATTATCCCTTATGGGCTACCATATATAGTCTCGTGACAGCTTATGGTGGGTTTGTTGTCAATAGTTGTCATAGACAACCACGAAGTACAAATGTACTGCGCCTGGAAAAAATTAGCGCGTCGCTTCAATTATGAGCGCGCTGGGCGCTTGATGCACGCCTACATTTGAAACGTACTTGATCGTGCAAAATATGTGAGCGCGATTATGTGAACAGGCCTAAGGCGAGCTACCACCACCAAATCAGGCCACAGCTACTGTTTGTTCGCGAGCAACGTGTTGGATACCCCTGATCTAAAACAATGTGAGGATAATAATTTTGAGCTTGTAATATGTGTTGTGTCTGGACGCATTCAATGACCGATAGTTCATGAACTCGTTCATATTTTAGGCGAACGTAGCCTACTGTATTACTGCCTGTTACGTGTTTAAAGATATTAAAGGGGATGATTACATAACATTTATGTGAGACACTGTTGCCGTGTGTGGGTGCAGGAAAGACAACCAAGAAACATCAATTAAACGTTGAAACAAACGTTTATTTTCTTAATGAATGAGTTAAACATGTTCAATTAAATTATAAAACAAATTCGTTAAACAAAAAATAAATTAAATTATGAGAACCAAGAGCGTCGCCAAAACAATAAAATAAACAAGACAAAACTAATATCTAATTTTAGGTGTACCCACTAAACTAACTCACAAAAGAAAAATGTAGAAACAAAACCGAGTTCTTCAGCGGAATACGCCGCCTTAATTAAACTACACTAAATAAAAACAAAAATACAATAATGGCGAACACTCCACGCGTAACTAACACACAATGATTCTATCTCCCGTCTTACGAGTTCACAGCAGAGAGCTCAATTATGTAATCGGGTCGGCTAGGCATCTCTCAATGTTTTAACAAAACTCAGGTCAGGCAAAAGCATATACTCAACCATCAATCATAAGGACATAGCGTGAATCGTGATAAGATTAACAAGGTACTCAGAACGCGCAAGTTGGGTGAGATCTGGCGAGGATCTGACTTCACATTTATGAATGGGCCTTTTAAAAGCCGCAGCAGAGTAGTGGATTGGTTGCACTGACGGTGACGCCGCCCACAATCACAACGAGTCCCCGCAGACAGCCAATATTCGCTCACCACCTGAAATCAATGAATGGAGTGAAGGGGGTGGTCAGAATCCCTTGCCTCTTCAGCATATATATATTATATATCCTTTTGAATGCTTATGTATTTCTTTTATGAAATCAGTAATTAAGTATATTTATTATTACTTAATCATTTATTGTGCTTTTGCTTGTGAAATCATATTCTTAAATGCATGCTGACGTAAATAACCAGCTTCTTTTAGGTGCACAAGGCCATTTGTCTCTTTCTCTGGTCTCAGGAGAAAGGTTTATGGATCCTAAAAAGTGTCGTGAACACATATGTCCAACACATATGATACTTCTCTGTACCGATGGTCAAGCTATATTGAGCATTGCTATATTGAACTTTAATAGTTTTATTAAAATGTACTCTTTTATTATATTTGCTTTCTGAGGAGCAAATGTTATCTGTTTTTCTCCCAAACGAGTGAATGTTTTACCATTATGTTTTGGTACACTCAACTGATAATAAGCCGCTCAGACTCTCTTCAGCCTTGATGGGAGCTCTTATTTGCTAGTGCCCTATGTGAATGCGGTAACAGTGATAGGGAAAGGGATTTTGGTTTATGTTTGAATGTTAAAACATAAAGGGGTCATTGAAGCAAATAGTTTAAGGCACCATTTCTTTGTTAAAGTCTTACTCCAGTTGCAGGTTAAGGAACCACTGTCATTATTTGAGATTGACTTGAGTTGTTGTTCTGGACATGTTCTGGACAATCTGTGACCTGGAAGGTCATGACGTGCCTCTGAATGTCAGATACATCATCGATGGAGATATGCTCCGTCTATCTGTATATGTGTGGAAAATTACTGTGTTTATCTATTTCTTAGCCAATGAGAATCATTCAACGTGTAAGAAATGACGTAGCTTAGACCTTGAAAATGGTATAACTACTGTGATTGTTGTAACTGTAAGGGGGCGGCCTACGAACTCCTGAGTGAGTCTTGAAGCTGACTTCTGCTGATGAAATGGCAAACTATATTCAGTAAACTTTTCTTTAATTTTTTATAATTCAGACTCCGGGTCTTCATTCTTCATATCTGGTTCTGGGTCCTTTGACTGTTAACCCCTAACAGTTTGGTGGAGGATGCGCTGGCAATTATTCTCGGTGACACCCCTGGCAAATCAACAAACAAGGTAGTAAGCTTTTGTTAATTGTTAGGGCTGTCTGACTGGAAGAGATTTTGAAGGAGGTCGGGAGAGTCTTCACTCCGATGAGGCGAGTGAAGAAGTTAATTATACTAAAGGTTTAAAGTATAAAGAAAAGTCAAAGAGCTTCACTCCGATGAGGCGAGTGAAGAAGTTAATTATACTAAAGGTTTAAAGTATAAAGAAAAGTCAAAGAGCTTCACTCCGATGAGGAGAGTGAAGAGTTATTATACTTAAGGGTTAAAGTATAAAGAAAAGTCAAAGAGCTTCACTCCGATGAGGAGAGTGAAGAGTTATTATACTTAAGGGTTAAAAGTATAAAGAAAAAGTCGCTGATAGCATTGTTTAAAGTTTAACAAAAGCAGACAGCGCAAGCGAAGCGTGCTCTGTGGGGGCCCACTGGGCATTGGTTGGTGTAGCACCACCCCAGCAGAGTACGACCCTAGACGGGAGGTCTAGGGCACCGCGAACCTACTCTATCTCTTCCATCTCAGATAGGGGTACCCCGAATTTAGTGAATCAGGCAGTTAGGGATACTAACAAAAACAGGGTTGTTTGCCAGGGATGCATCAGGAATGATTCCGGGAAAAAAAAAAAAAAAAAAAAAGTTGGGACCCAAATTGGCATGGACCAGTATATGTAACTGTGATTTTGCAGTATACTTTGCAGTTTCATCACGCAGAAGCCAAGCTGGGTTGTTCAAAGATTGCCGCCTCCATTTCTGCAATAATTTCAGGTGAGTATGAACTATGATTAAGATATGGCAGAAAAATTGGATAACTTTATCAGTAATCTGAACAGTCTTAAAACAAATAGTGGGACAGAAGAGAGCAAACGCTGTAAACAGCTGTGCTCTGAAGCCCTCACTTTGAAGAAATTTGCAGAATTTCTTAAGTAAATGTAGTCAGGGTTTTGATTCTGACTGAAAATTTAAACCACAACTTGACTGGTTATAAAGAAACTGAAAGATGAAAAATGTTTAGCCTCATATTGCTAATGATCATTACAAAAAGCAAGTAAAATAAATTCTGGGGCGGGAATAATTTCCCTAAGCAAGTGATTAAAGTTAAATTGAAACTTTGTGAAAACAACTTAGAATATTTTGAGCATTTCGATGCAGCTTATGAAAATTATTGTTCTGTCAATAATAATGATGAAGATCCTGATTGGGCTATTGGGATTAAATCTGCCGCTGGTAGACTGTAAGGAACACAGATAACTGCTTATCAGTGGCTCTGTGTGCATTCCTGAATGGGACACACACTGCTTCAAGTGTGTTCAGGAAGTTTGAGCTGACAGAGAGTGTTTTAATTGTGGTCAGCAGGATCATTTAACGCGTAACTGTAAATGCCCACTGAGAATGTGTTTTAAAATGTGATAAAATGACAACACATTTCTGGTATTAATGTGGGGTTGGAAGTAGATTCGTGTTTAAATGACTACATTAACCTTTTTCATCTGAAAAATGACAGATAAAAACAAGGTCAAAAGATTGAAGTTTTAAAGTGAATCCTCTTAAAGAAAGGATCTACAGTATAATAGTAATTTTTAAAAGTGAATTGATGAATAGGCCTACAGTTTGATGTAAAATGAATGACTCCAACAAATGTGAGTTGCAAAATATATCAAAGTAACTAAAAAGAAAGATTGTGTTTTAATTAAACATTTATAAAAAGGTTTTAGATGATATAGAGAGACTAATCTCACAGATGATTTACAATAACTGCAAAAGTATCACAAGCAGAGAGTGCTTGCCTCGTCAAAGTTAGTGTGAAACCTAATTGGAGATTGATAAACTCCAAGAGAAAACTTAAGTCATATATTAAACTATGGTTGAGAACTTGACGATTAAAATTGAGATTGAGAAATGAGAAACGTATTGAGAACTAGAATAATTATTTTTATCTAAGAACAAATAAGCAGAAGCAGTACTTTATTAGCAGTTGCTGAATGCTGATTAAACAAACAGCTTGAGAAGTTGACCATGAAATGTTTATGAAATGCTGATGTTTAGCTTTCAAAAAATAAGTTTAAAATGAAACAATTTGCTTATCTGAATCTGATGTGTACTGTGGCTGAAACTGCCAGTACAACAGACTCAATCTGAGTGAAAATTAATAATGCCTTAATTCCCTGATGTGGGCAAAAGACTAATTTAACTAATACATTTATTTGAAACCTTATGTAATTTCTGGCAAAGATGCCTTAAGTTGGAATAGAGTTAAACGATGAGATAAAGTTTGATGTTAGAAGTTTATGAGAGTGCAGTACCAGTCCTGAATCCCTCAGAGTCTCTCTCTCATTCAATGTCAGCTAAAGCTGTTATCTGAGCCTGTGTCATAAGTGATGATAAGCTGTTTGTAGTAAAGCACAGTGTTTCAGTTGAAGATCATAGACACAGAGATGTTAAAAGAAATCATTGCCATTCAGAGGGCAATTGGTATTTTACGTTAGGTAAAACTGAAGTACTTTAAAGAAGTCTTTAAAATAATAATAAATGAAACGAATTGACATCTTTGACTAGGTTGTTTGTGAACCAGTAACTTCTTTGTCTGAAGATCTTAGTCCCCACCATGAAACGGGGGCGGGGCCAATGGCTCCGCCTACAGATGAAGTACACTGAATATACGCTTGTGATCTAAATCCACTGAGTAGCTAGGTTGCTGCTTTTTAAGATGGTTAATGGATTTAAGTGATTGAAAACTGTTGTTATTAACCTGTCTCCCTGTGTTACAACTATTAGGCAGTCCGAATGGCCCTGGTGACTCTCGAATATTTTTCCTAAGCTCCAGAAACAACAGATTTTGTTGAAGAAAACGGTTTTGAGAAAATGGCGGTCACCATGTGTGCACGAGTGGTCATCTCGATGACGGGTAAGACCTTCTTTGGCCAAATAGGAGGCAACCTAAGGCAGGGAGATCACGCAGACACTGGGCATCTCCTGATGGAGGTGTTTATGTGAGGTTGGGTATGTGAGTGGACGGGTGTCTGCGAGGCCAACAGCATCCTGTATCGTTAGGGGGGATGGAGCTGTGAGGAGTCACGGCAGTCTGCCCCAGGAAACGTAAGTCCCTCTATCCCACTCACCAGAAACCGCATTCACTGTATGGCTTGTTTCTCATTGTGACAAGCTCTATGTATGCCAGGGACCACACCCTGATGGAGATTATAGATAAAGAGCTAACAGGAAATGGGCTTTCGGGGTTCAGTCGGGGCCATGAAGTGATTCCCATTAGTTGTTGTGGGGACAGTAATAAAACTTTTTGATGTCGGTTGCCTTATGGGCAAGGAAAATTATAGAGTTGATTTAGATCTAATATGTCTAACATAATTTTGACTCCTGAAGGTCGTTAGACATGGTGGTGACTAAAGATGGAGACAGTTTTGTAGATTTAAGAAAAGTCTGGTTAACAAAGGTGAATTGTCAAAGGAATTTAAATGTTGTATAAGTTACAGTCTTAGGAGGCTGTTAAAAAGATTATTTTGTTATAGTGAGAGAGACTTGAATGGAGGAAGGGATGGAAACTGTGCCTGTCTTTCTGTTTTGGCTGCTAAAGAAAGCTTAAACAAAATAATGTTAATGAACCAAAACAACCCAGCTGACCGTCTAAAAGTAAATGAGCAAATAAGCAGGCATGCTTTGAAACTGGTTTAGAGACCATAAACAATTAAATAAAAGCTACAAGAAAAAAAAAATCTTGTGATTACTAAACTGTAAAAAAAATATTGTTGGTTTAACTTAAAAAAGTAAGTAACCTGGGTTGCCTTAAAATTTTAAGTTGATTGAAATGGAAAAAGTGAGTTAATACAATGAAGGAGATTAATTTAATCCTCAGAAACTCAAAATAAATTATCTCAACTAAATAAATTATAAATAAATGATAAAGTTGATTTGACAAAAGAAAATATGTTGTGATAACAAATCTTGAAAATATTTCTTACAGTGAATGAATGTGTGTATTTTCTTGGTGACGGCACTTTATGTTTTATATGTGTTAGTTTGGGGTACTATTATCTCCTGATTTTGAGGATGTTGTGTCATTAACCACTGGAATGAGTGTTTTATCATTACAGATGGGTTTAGTGGAATGACAAACTTTAAAAGGTTGACATTTCTGAGTCAATCTGATGAAAAGACAATAGAGAACATGGGACGAGCTTTAATTGGACTGGTTTTCCAGCTCTGTCTGCTATTGGTAATTATGAATACTTTTGTCATTTATGATATTGATCTGAATTACTCTCTGGATTAGTATTTTATATGAACTGGAATTGTAAAGTTAAAGATTGCCGTCCATTATGGGGTACAAACTCTTGTCTAAATTCAACTGAGGGTCTACATTTAAAAAGACGACTATGTGGGATCTTTGTGATAAACGTAAATAAAGAAATTATAGACTTGACGGCAGAGAAACAAAGTGACACATTGGCTAAGTCACTATTAAAATTATCCAGAGTGAGCTCCCTCATTTTCTTATGAAAGGCCGGTGGGCGAACAACGAAGTGAATATAACTTCTTAAAAAAAAAATATATATATTTCTCAATCCATAGAATGGATGTTTGACATTAGATGTCTAAGAAAACTACAATTCAGTTAATAAAGGTTAAATGAGAAAGCAGCTTTAAGGCTGTCTTAGAGGTTGGGATCTGAGTAAGATAATATTTCGGTTTCTGTAAAACTATAAGGATAAGTGGGACTGAGACGATACTGATAATATTTTTTGGACTTATATTATTCTAATATTCTTTAGACTAAACAGTTGATAGACAAATACTGTGAGAAGTAGTTATAAGGAAAAATAACGTTACAATTAATGATAAGAAACCAAGGGTTTTGAAGAATTATTAAAGTAATTTCCCTAACGAGGGAACTCTAAGTGTCACTAGGCTGACAGCGGTGAGAGACTTGTTGGAAGAGGGAAGTGAAAAACAAAAAGGTCGTTTTGTGAGATATGTTTGTATGGATTGTAAGCAAACAATTATGTACTGGTTAGTACTGGAGGCGTGTAGGTAAATAGGTAAATATGGAAGAAATATAGGTTAAATTAAGTTTAAATCGTATGAAATGTTTCAGCATAAAAATAAGCCATTCTATGATTAACAGGGTTTAACGTGATATAAAGATAAGAAATGGACAAAAGCTTTATTAAGTAGAATGGGGAAAAATTCTATATTTTAGTGGTAAAATAATAACTAAACTGATGTTGTGAAGTTGTTTCATTTTATTTCTATTTTTGAAACAATAATAATCATTAAAAAAAAAGGTGTAAGATGTTATACAATTAAACTGATACAGGCTATGTGACCATAAACTGAATGATAATTTCAGTAAAGATTTAAAAGTGTTGGATCGATTATCATGGATCCTAATTATTTATAATTGAATTTTTTTTTTTGTTGTTATATTTTTGTTTGACAACCATTATGTTTTGAACCTAAAGGGTCAATAAAGGGGGAAGTGAAAATAATGGATTAACGTTGTTTATGATAAAATGATTTGAAAATTATGGTTTTAAATAAATAAATAAATAATAGTGCTTATATTCTGGCATTCATGATTATAGACAATGTCCTTATTTAGGATCTGAGTAGTGACTGAGGGTCTAGCCCATGCTAGGAATACAGCAACAGTGCTTGTTATTTAGCCCGGCTTCCAGAGAAGTAAATATGTACTTGTTTTGTAATCAGTTGTGTTTTATAAAAATGACAACCTGACTGATAAATTGAGGAAGAATGACGTTGATGCCCTGTTGTGAGTGGAAGGTGGGAGAGCCTCTTAATGGGGACTGGAATTTCTAGTTTCCAGCATGTCCGTGACGAGGTGAAGAGACAAGTGTGACCCGTCAGGGGAGCATGCGTCACCACTCCCCCTTTCCGTAGTGACCTCACTGGTTAGACCAGACGTGGCGTTATTGGACCCCACATTGGTCTAAAACGGGGGACTGAAGGGGGTGGTCAGAATCCCTTGCCTCTTCAGCATATATATATTATATATCCTTTTGAATGCTTATGTATTTCTTTTATGAAATCAGTAATTAAGTATATTTATTATTACTTAATCATTTATTGTGCTTTTGCTTGTGAAATCATATTCTTAAATGCATGCTGACGTAAATAACCAGCTTCTTTTAGGTGCACAAGGCCATTTGTCTCTTTCTCTGGTCTCAGGAGAAAGGTTTATGGATCCTAAAAAGTGTCGTGAACACATATGTCCAACACATATGATACTTCTCTGTACCGATGGTCAAGCTATATTGAGCATTGCTATATTGAACTTTAATAGTTTTATTAAAATGTACTCTTTTATTATATTTGCTTTCTGAGGAGCAAATGTTATCTGTTTTTCTCCCAAACGAGTGAATGTTTTACCATTATGTTTTGGTACACTTAACTGATAATAAGCCGCTCAGACTCTCTTCAGCCTTGATGGGAGCTCTTATTTGCTAGTGCCCTATGTGAATGCGGTAACAGTGATAGGGAAAGGGATTTTGGTTTATGTTTGAATGTTAAAACATAAAGGGGTCATTGAAGCAAATAGTTTAAGGCACCATTTCTTTGTTAAAGTCTTACTCCAGTTGCAGGTTAAGGAACCACTGTCATTATTTGAGATTGACTTGAGTTGTTGTTCTGGACATGTTCTGGACAATCTGTGACCTGGAAGGTCATGACGTGCCTCTGAATGTCAGATACATCATCGATGGAGATATGCTTCGTCTATCTGTATATGTGTGGAAAATTACTGTGTTTATCTATTTCTTAGCCAATGAGAATCATTCAACGTGTAAGAAATGACGTAGCTTAGACCTTGAAAATGGTATAACTACTGTGATTGTTGTAACTGTAAGGGGGCGGCCTACGAACTCCTGAGTGAGTCTTGAAGCTGACTTCTGCTGATGAAATGGCAAACTATATTCAGTAAACTTTTCTTTAATTCTTTATAATTCAGACTCCGGGTCTTCATTCTTCATATCTGGTTCTGGGTCCTTTGACTGTTAACCCCTAACAGGAGACAGAACAGGAACACAAACAAAAAATACACGTGGAACGTAACACTTTCCCCCTAAAAAAAAAAAAAAAATCAAAACATGAACAAAAGAACATGTTTTTTTTTTTTCTCTTCCATTCTAATGTTTCGGATCAAATACTCAAACTCTGGACAAAGCGTCCGCAATTATATTGTCAGCACCTTTCTTGTGCTTGATCTCCAAGTTGTAGCCTTGTACCATCAAAGACCAACGCATCAGCCTCTGATTATGATTGTACATGCGACCTAAAAACACTAAAGGATTGTGATCCGTGAACACAATCACAGGCAGATTAGTTGAGCTCACATAAACATCAAAATACTGTAAAGCCAATAATAATGCCAATGTCTCTTTTTCAATTGTAGAGTAGTTCAATTGGTGTTTATTGAACTTACGTGAAAAGTAGCACACGGGATGGTCGATAACAGAAACGTCTTCTTGCACCAACACTGCCCCCGCACCAACAGAGCTTGCGTCAATCTCGAGCTTGAAAGTTCGTTCAAAATCAGGAGCTGATAAAACAGGCGTACTACACAACAACGTTTTGATGTTTTCAAAGGCATTTTGACATTCATCATTCCAGAAGAAAGCACATGAGGGACTGAGGAGTGACGTTAAGGGATTGGCCACAGTTGAAAAATTCTTGCAAAAACTCCGATAATAACCGGCCATTCCTAAAAATCTACGAAGTTCTTTTCGCGTAGTAGGAACAGGAAAATCAGCAATGGCAGTCACTTTTGCCTCCATGGGTCGTACTTGACCTTGGCCCACTTCTTTGCCCAAGTACGTAACTGTAGCTTGGCCAAACTCACACTTCGCTAAGTTTAACGTCAGGGAAGCTTTCTCAAGGCGCTCAAACACCTCTTTTATTGTTGAAACATGTGCAGACCAAGAAGACGAATAAATCACGAGATCATCCAAATATGCGTTACAGTTACGGACACCTGCAAGCACGATGTTAATAAGCCGCTGAAAGGTGGCTGGTGCGTTGCGCATTCCGAACGCCATTACGCAATATTGCAGAAAATCATCTTGAGTCACAAAAGCAGAAATATCGGAGGCGCGCTCTGTTAGCGGCACCTGCCAGTAACCCTTCAGTAAATCTAATTTACTGACAAATCTAGCGGACCCCAAGTTGTCCACACGGTCCTCCATACGAGGTAATGGAAAACAGTCAGGAACAGTTACGGAGTTTACCTTTCGGTAATCTGTGCAGAATCTAGCAGAGCCATCACTCTTAGATACAAGTAGACAAGGTGAGCTCCAGGGGCTAAAACTCTGTTTCGCTAAACCATGTTCACACAAGTAGTCAACTTCCGTTTTAATCACAGAACGTTTAAAAATATTCGTTCTATAAGCGCGTTGCTTAATAGGAACTGCATTGCCTACGTCAATGTCATGTTCTAAAATCGTAGTGCGAGAAGGAACGTCGTTGAATAACGAAGGAAAGTCAGAAATAATTTCTTTCACATCATTACTCTGAGACTCGGACAGATGAGACAGATGAGAATTTAAATCAGCCAATACCTCCGAATTCTTCAACCTGGCGCACTGCTGATACGTGTGTCGTATCAAAACACCATCATCTTCCTTGTCGGGTGAAGTAAAAGACTCACACGTAAGCACAGCAGCACACGATATATTCGACTCATCTACTTTTAGGCCATCTTGCAATGCCTCTCGGACATGATAAGCCTTCATCATATTTACATGACATACGCGAGATTTCTTCCGGCGATCTGGAGTACGAATCACATAATCAGTGTCACTCATTTTCCGAAGCACTTCATATGGACCTGAAAAGCGTGCAGATAAAACAGAACCGACAACAGGTAACAAAACAAGCACCTGATCTCCGTCCTTAAACTGATGTTGAACAGCACTACGATCATATTTACTCTTCATAGTCACCTGGGCATGCAATAATGAATCTCGTGCCATAGTACAAGCTTTATGCAGTCGCTCACGAAATTTACTCACATAGTCCAACACTGTGGTTTCAGCACTTGATTTGTGATCTAAAATATCCTCTTTAAGCATCTTTAACGGACCCCTGACAGTATGCCCGAAAACAAGATCGGCAGGACTAAATCCTAAACTGTCTTGTACCGCTTCTCTAGCAGCAAACAAAACTAACGGTATGCCCTCATCCCAGTCTTTACCTGTGTCCATGCAGTATCGACGCAACATCGCTTTCAGGGTTTGATGAAACCGTTCCAAGGAACCTTGAGATTCAGGATGATAGGCACTC
This sequence comes from Cyprinella venusta, assembly GCA_038021265.1. Lineage (NCBI taxonomy): Eukaryota > Metazoa > Chordata > Actinopteri > Cypriniformes > Leuciscidae > Cyprinella > Cyprinella venusta. The sequence continues at coordinate 9,671,840 of CM075863.1, forward strand.
GAAATTCTGTGAGAAATATTCAAAGTCTTTAAAACTTGTGTAAAAATCTTTGACAAGAAGTTCGTACCTTGATCAGACTGCACGATCTTCGGTAGACCAAACATCGAAAAGAATTTTACGAGCGCGTTACTGATCACCGGTGCCGTAATCTTTCTCAAAGGAACCGCCTCTGGAAAGCGCGTCGCTGTACACAATATTGTAAGCAAGTATTGATTACCAGATTTTGACTTGGGTAACCCATTCTGCATATAGTAAGCGTTTCTCTTCTTTTGCGCCTCTTCTATTGAAATGACAGAAGAAAAACATTTACGCAGAGAAAAATCCTCTTTTTGCGCTGCAATCATCTTCTCTCTAGTGACTTCTAATTCCGAATCATCTGATTTCAATAAAACAACTGCGTCATCTGGCTTATCTATATCAGGCATCAGAGCATCATCTGCAAACATAGGTGCTATGAAAGTGGAGGATAAATCATCAACATCAGCAAACTTACAAGCCTGCGCTCGCGTCACAGCACAAACAGAAAAAACCTCAGGGAATTTCTCTGACATTTCATCAGTGCCATCGGACAAAATGGGTTTCTCACAAACCTCTAATAGCGGCACAATTTTACCACCTGCAATATCATTACCAAGAATGAAATTCACTCCATGCACTGGTAGGCTATCACAAACTCCAACTTTCACCAATCCTGTAAACAAATCTGACTTCAGGTGAATCTGATGCAAAGGAACTTTCATAGTGCTCATCTCAAGGCCACGTACTAACACATGACTTCCACAAAAAGTACGTTCAGAAAACGGCATCGCGTCAGCTACTATAAACGATTGCATTGCTCCGGTATCACGCAACATAGTAACTTTAGCTGAATCAGAAGAATGCTCACTAACAGACACAACTCCTTTCATCAGGAAAGGCTGATAACCAACATCTAGGACATCACCAAGCTCATGATCTGTGCGATCAACAGACTTCACAAACGCGACACTTTTAGTTCCGGCACCTTGCTCTTTGCGCTTTAAAGCTATACAATCAGCAATGAGGTGTCCCGATTTGCGACAATAGAAACATTCTCTGCTTTCTTTAGCTTTTGGAACATTTTTCGAACGCCACTGGTGGATGTAAGTTGCTGTAATCTAATATCTTCAGAATTACTGAAAAGTCTAGTTTCAAATATAATTCTGTTGAAATGTTGGTGTTTAATGTAACACAATATAATGTAAACGATAAATTCCGCCTGACATTTCTGCTGGCTACTGTATACAGGCCGCCAGGGCACCATACAGACTTTATCAAAGAATTTGCTGACTTTCTATCAGAGTTAGTTCTGGATGCAGATAAAGTCCCAAATGTTGGTTATTTTAATATACATGTAGATAACTAAAAAAACACATTTGGATTGGCATTTAAAGAAATTCTGAACTCTACTGGAGTTAGACATCACATGTAAGGAGCTACTTGTTGTAATCATACTCTAGATCTAATATTATCACATGGAATCAATGCTGATGCTGTTGAAATTCTGCAGCAGAGAGATGACATCTCAGATCCAGGTGTGTTACACCTAACCCCAGCTGTTCCCGACGAGCTGGATGGCCTTGAATGACTGACACCGCCGTCGGTGAATGGGTGAATGTGAGGGAATGTCTAAAGCACTTTGGTGGCCATTGGGTCAGTGAAAGCCTTATAAAAATGCAATCCATTTACCATTTAAACTCCATTTAACCAAGGTTGCAAAGCTGACTTGTTTTTACAAATAAGGTAGCACTATCACCTCTAACACTTTTGCTTTATAAATAATCTTCCTAATCAGTTTCGTCTTATCAGCATCCTAGATATCTTAGAACTTACGTTGCTAACTGGGGGTCTTGGCCCCCACTGCGAACTCTTTGGGGGGGGGGGGGTCAAATCATATTTTGTTGATCAGTGAGCATTAAAGCAGCAGTCCATAACTTTTTTTGTGTTCTCTTCGCCGCCCTCTTCACCGCTGGGTTCCGACCAGCACCAAGCTCCCATCCAGCACCAAGCCCTCTTCACCGCTGGTTCCGACCAGCACCAAGCCTTCTTCGCCGCTGGTTCCGTGCAGCATCAAGACTTCTTCAGCACCAAGCCCTCTTCCCCACTGGTTCCATCAAGCACCAAGCCCTCTTTGCCACTGGTTCCATCCAGCACCAAGCCTTCTTCACCGCTGGTTCCATCCAGTCAGTCAGTCGGTCATATTTATTTATAAAGCACATTTAAAAACAACAGCTGTTGGCCAAAGTGCTGTACAATGTATAAACAATATCAAAAAGACATAAAACAAGTAAACAATACACAAACACAAAACAATGCAGTATCACTACAGTCAATTGTGACTGTAAGCAGCAATAAATAAATGAGTTTTAAGCAATGATTTAAAATCAGTGCAAGTAGGTGCAGACTTTATGTATTATGGCAGATTGTTCCAGAGCTGTGGGGCGGCCACTGAAAAGGCACGATCTCCTTTTGATTTTAAACGAGTTCTCGAAACAGTTAACTGTAGACTACTGGATGACCTAATATTTCTAACAGCATTATGGTGAGTTGAAAGGAGATATATGGAGGACAGAGTCCATGCAATCCCTTATAGACAAACAACAGCACCTTAAACTCAATACGCTGTTTAACTGGGAGCCAATGAAGAGAAGACAATACTGGTGAGATATGCTCTTGTTTCCTTGTTCCTGTTAGCAGTCTTGCAGCAGCGTTTTGAACCAGTTGAAGACGTGACAGTAAAGACTGTGAGACACCAAGGTATAGTGCATTACAGTAATCTAACCTTGATGAAATGAAAGCATGCATCACAGGTTCCATGTCTCTAGGTGTTAAAAATGGCTTAACCCTTTCTTTAACTGAGAAAAGCAACTTCTGACCACACCGTTTATCTGTTTATCAAAAGTCAAAGTTGAGTCAAAAATAACACCCAGATTGAGAACGGGTGGATGGATATTAGCAGATAAAGGTCCCAACTTACTGGCGACCAACTCTGTAAACTTAGATGAGCCAAAGATTATAACTTCCGTCTTCCATCCATAACAAAGCCCTCTTCCCCGCTGGTTCTGTCCAGCACAAAGCCCTCTTCGCCACTGGTTCCATCCAGCACCAAGCCCTCTTCCCCGCTGGTTCAGCACCAAGCCTCCTTCGCTACTGGTTCCGTCCAGCCAAGGGCGTAGATTACGCGGGGGATTACCCCCACATTTGATAAAATGTAAATTTGTCCCCCGCACTTTTTCATAGGGGAAGTGCTCACGACATGTTGAGGTTTTCGCAAGCCAATGTGTATTTATAGATACAGATTTTCTCCTTCAGACATTCAGATGTTACGGTGACTTCAAATGAAACACAGAGTTAAACCTCTGTTAATTCTCAATAAAATCTTCTGTAGAAGTCTGACAGAAATAAAGTCAGTCTGGTTAGTAATAAGTGAAGCTGGTAATGCTGTTTAATCCTCCTCTGCTGAGATCTTCAGATTTAATGTCTTCTTTTCTCTTCAGGTGATTTCATCTAAGACTGTGTCTAAAGTCAGTTGTAGTTCTTGTTCTGCTTGTCTCTTTTTCCATCCTCTTCTTTCCTTCAGTGATTCTGCTTGTTAACAGGTTTATTAAGGTTGAGATGACTCCATGTTTAATATACACAGATTGTGTGGCTCAGATAAAGTCCAGTTGTGGTTTATTTCTTTGCTCTTGGCTGACATGTGGCATTGCTATGGCCTGCTTGTGGCCCAGATCTGGCAAACAGGAGTGGGCCACCCAAGGGCCGTAATTCATTGCTGCATGTGGGCCAGATCCGCAAGCCACAAGTGCCAGATGTGGGCCAGATCTGGGCCGAAACAATGTTGCTATGTGGGTCATGGCCGCTTGAGATGAAACCTCTGTGGTGAGACGATGCATGGCTGCTGGATCTTGTGTTGGTAAAGTCTTCTGTGAGGATGAGTCAGAGGCGTTCAGATCCATTTGCAGTATTTATTAAGAATAGTCAAACAGGCAAAGGTCAGATATCAGCATCAAACACAAAACAGACAGTCCAAGAGCATAAACGATACCAGGCTGGGGTCAGGGCAGGCAGCAATGTTCGTGATCCGTTGATAACAGGCAAAGGCCGTGGCAGGCAGCAAACAGAGAATCAATGGTCGTAGAACAGTCACAGGTCAATACACAGGTAATCCAGAAAACAGTAGGAAACGCTCAGAAATGTCCGCCGGAGCAAAACAAGTCTTCGCACTGAATGAGAGTCAGCGGGCTGTTTATATAGGGCAGAAAATGGAGAACACCTGTGCAGGTGATTAGACCTAGGTACAGGGCTTATGGGAAATGCAGTTCAATACTCGGGAGATGGAGCTCTAGGATGAGCGGAGAGAGCCACAGAGGCGCGATTCGTGACAGCGCTATACCCATAATTTTGCCTGCTGTCTTGACAGTTAAAAAGCTGAGTTTTTGATTTCACTGACAAAACTAGCTAGTAATACCATATCTTAGCACAGACTCTATTGTTGCTCTGTAAAAGATCAGCATAATATTTTTACCGACCCCAAACACTCACAGTCTACGCAGAAAATAGAGGTACTGATGGATTCTGGCACATACATTTGTAATCTGAGTGCGCCATCTTAGATTGTTATCAATAGACACCCCTAAATAGTTAAAATATGTCACCTGCCTGATATCATGACCATGAATGTCCACAGGATTCTGGTCCCCCAGTGATTTGGGGTCAACCAACATTTCCACAGTTTTTTGTGTGTTAAGGCCATTGCACACTGAGTACGAAATTCGCATCTGAAATTTTTGCACGTTAAAAAAAATTCAACCTCACGTTATGTCAATCACGCTTGCACACCGGCTCCGAAACTTTCGTCCGTCATATAATTAATCGGATCGGGTTCGATTTTCTGCATTTTTCGCATCCACAGCCAGCATTTTGAGAGGTCTTTTGTCAATCCAGGGCCGGGGGGAGCTCGTCCTCAAATCATTGCACATATGCGCCGTGATTTCAGTTTCGGGTTTCAATTCGATCAATTGTTTATGTTCTCTTCTCTATATTGGATTATGAAATTAATAAACCTCCCCTTTCAATCAGATTGAAATTTAGGATCGAATAAGGTGTGATTGAGCAGCCAATTCTATAACTAATGTATTATTTGGGCACAATATATACACAATAACAGCCTTATGCTACCCCCTGCAATGTCTGAACTTTGTATTTTGAGCACTTGCGTTGTTTTCGTCTCTTCACGATGACTTGCTTGGTTTAATCCTCTTAGTTACTGTCAAGTTGTCATAACAAAGACATGGCTCGTCCATACCATCCGGAAAAAGAGGCAAACTACAGGTTTTAGGGGGAAAAAAAGCTCAAGGAAAAAAGAATACATTGACAAAAACATATCCAAAACAAGAGAGAATCATTAAAATATTAATAATTGATTGTGTTCTTTGCACAATTTGGATTGTTTATTTCATTCTTTTATTTAAGTAAAAAAAAATTGTTGAGCTCAGTGCTGACTTGTTTTCTCATGAGCTTGTTTTCATGAACTGGAAAATCATGTCTTGTTTGCCAAGACCTGCCATACCGATTAAAAATAGTGCCAGTCATTTCCATAAAAACAAAAGTCATTGTACTTAAGAAAATGATTCAGGCCCTAAGAATTTTCTTAGGAGTTGCACTGGAATGTTTTTTTTTTTTTAAACGAACATTCTTAGAATTTGTCTCATTTGTCTTTCTCTTTCTTTTTAATAAATGCATTAATTATGTAAAGTACCTTGTACCATTGTATGATCTCATGAAAAAAAATGTAACCAGTTAGAATGCATTGTAATACTTAAATAGTCCTTACTATTTTAATAAATATAATGCATTACAATTACTTATGAAAAGATATAATACATTACAACATACACTATGAATATAATAAGGCTGTAAGTGTTACCGAAACTTTTTTTTCATAGAACATCAAAAAAACATCAAATTTCATACTTATTTAATTAAGAATACTATGTAAGTTTATTGATTTAGATAATCTTGACCATTATATTCTTAAAGCTTAGGTGCCTTTTAAGTCAAATTAGTCACCTTTTTAAAAATAAATAAATAAATAAATAAAAATTAGTCACCTTTATTCAATTCAATTCAAGTTCATTTATATAGTCCTTTCACAATACATATTGTTTCAAAGCAGCTTTACAGAAAGTGCATTACAAAGAAGGACATGGAAAAATACATTTAGTAAATCATGTAATATTTAGGGCATAACATAACGCTGGTGTTGAGTCGTCTCTACACAGGCGTTTAGTCTTCCCATCGCAGCCGTTGGGGCATCCGAAGTCTCTGTGAGAGGCTGGATACAAACTGGAGCTGATGAACACCATTTTTCTCTGGACAAGCATCCCGAGATAACAGCAGAAAGGCAGATGGGAAATAATTAGCATAGCTGATGTTCATAATGATTTCCATTATACAGGCGCAGATGTTAAAAATCACAATCTCACAAACACTCCTCAACCCATCCATGCGCGCCGACCCGTTTGACTAAGGCTGTCGAGCCCCACTGTCGCGGTAATGCGTTTCAGTGGCAGCGGTTCCGTATAGCATACCACCTACCGCAAAAACACAATATCTGCCCAACCACCCATCATTCACACAATACACACAGGATCGTAATGCCTGTCAATACTATGCAACCTGTACAAATAACCTACAGTCGTTTCAAGTTTTTTATAGTATTAATTAGGGCTGGGTGATAATATCGCACGATATTGTATGCGCATCTAATCAGTAAAGCCGGTTCCTTGATTAGTAGTAAATCACCTTCACCTGCTTTCAGATGGAGCGGCATTCACTACAAAGAGCCGTAGATCACTGACAAGCTGAGCCAAATCGCGTTATCGAGGACATATCGATAGCTATATTTAATGCGATATGGCTCAGCAGATCAGTTAATTATGGTTCTTCGTCACGACAAAATCTCCCGTGTTAAACACCCTGGGGGTGTATATAAGTCCACACTCAAGAGCGTTAAAGTTAATGAGATAATTATGTGATTAAATGAGTGATTGAGCATTATTGAAGACACCTACAGCAGAATCACAAGGAAAAAAATCTAAAATTTTAAGCCACCGTTATGGAGATGAGTGTTTGCTTTAGTTGGGCTCTTGACCCTTATATTATAAATTTTATATTTAATTTGCTATTGCATCTGAGTTAATCCTGTCAGATGAACAAAGATAAACAATTTGGATATAAAATGATAATGTTAACATAATGACTTTCATCATTTAAAATTTATGTATAACTGAGATTCTGCATAAACGTCCAGAATATTAGATATAATGTAATTTCTCAAAAGTTGTTTTTTTTTTTTGAAAAAACTTTCCTTCAGGCACACACAGACCTCAAGTTCCGTCAAAGCTCCTCAACAACGGTGACGAGTAGAATATTCAAGTAGGAAAAGTAAATTACACAGACAATTCAGATCATAATTTATTCATACCGCTGTAAAAAGGGCCACGAAATCGATCCAAATCGCGGAATTCGATTCGTGGTGAAGGTCTCAAGCGTGTTCCGTCTTTTCCATGGCAAAGTAATGTTTAATTAAACGCAACACATTTAATCTTATGTATTAACTCGTTTCATCTGACTCCATAAAATGAAAAGGGTTTAGCAATGATATCTGTGCATCATTAAATATGTTAATGCTTGACTATTCATTTTAACTCTAATGGAAATAAATTCAAAGTCTGTTAGAATAGCCAAATATAACAATTTATTATGTCAGGTAAATGTATCATTGGAATTCCACAAGATAATCAGAGCAAACCAAAATGTTTCAAAGAACAAAGAACTTTACCCAACATATTACATGAGCTGAGAAGAAGACACAACATCATGGGCTGATCTGAATACAGAATGGCAGCCACGAACTCTAGTTACATCTCCCTTTATAATCAGACCTCCCCTGATATGTAAATCACCAGGATACAGTGGAAAGTTACTGAATCCCCCTACCATGTTTATTGGGGACAGACCATTTGTTTGGTTGTAAGTTGCACTCAGACAAAAGGCCAGAAGGTGTGAAGTCAAAGCCACATCCTTCTTTGTGTGCAAGATATTTCTATATTCTTAAAACCCTTATTACCTTTTCTTTTATTACTTTGGGAATGAGACATTATTACCAGTCACCCTGAGACCATCAAAATGATTCCAAACACTCCTAAAAGATTATCACATTCACATTAAGAACCATATTCTTGTGAGTTTTCAGTGTCATTGACTGAAAAGAGGGGGAGAGAGGGATGTAGTTCAGAGGAAAGGGGGTAGGGTGTCGTTGTAAATTCACAAGCAATGCCATTTGTCTTCAGAGGGCATTGGAACCAGTTTTCAAGTCTTACAAATTCCCTCCTTGACCCCAATGGGTCAGATTCAGACACTTTAGGGGTCACAGAGTAAGACGTTTCTTGTAATCCTTGGTGTAATTCAGCAATTGTCTCTTGGCAATGCTGGCATCTGTAGAAGCTCAGAGGGCTTTGTTCACCTGCAGAACACCTGTTCTCATCAGGTGTATGTAGCATGAGTCCAGCAGGTGGATGAGGCATTCAGGCTTTCTTCTGGTGATGTGAGCAAAGTTGGACCAGAGTCAATCTGGACCTCTTGACTTTTCCGGTTGGCGTGTCGTTCCTTCATGAAGACACTCACGTTTCCCTGGCACCTTCCCCATAACGATAATCTGTCCCTTCTCGACCAATCCTGTCACCTCCAGCGGTGCGGTTGTCTGGACAGACCTCAGTGGGTGAATGGGCTCTCTGTGAGACGTCTGAAAAGCATCTTACATGTCCGCTTCATGATTGTAACACATATGAACTTGAACTCAAGAAGAAATGCATAGAAATGCATAATGCAACAAAACAAAATCATGTCATGTTCAATATAAAATACCATGTTCTTTTCAGCAAGTGTGCTCATTTTTTCTCAGGGTATTGAATGGTAAGGATGTCTCATATCAAATATCCAATTCCTAAATATAATTTTTTGGTCTGAATTATAGAAGGAAATGCAGCAAGAGGTCAGGGTATTCAAAACAATCAAATAGATTCTAAAAATCATGTAATAAAAACAATCAATGTTCAATCATGTAATAAAGAATAGTAAAACATATAATAATTAAAAATATAACAATCAGTGTTTGTTCAGGAATCTTCCAATGCAAGCCACTTATGCAATTCTGGAAAGTGACTTGGAATATGCTTAAATGTATTCAAGGATGGAGATTGTTCATTCCTTGCAACAAGTGTGAGAGTGTGTGTTTGTGTGAGGGTATGAGTGCATCTGTGTGTGAGTGTGTGTTTGTTCATCTGAGTGTGAGTTTGAGTGTTTGTGTGAGAGAAAGAGGGAGAAAGAGTGTGTGTGTGTGTGTGTGTTGTTGCTGTTGGCTAAGTCACAGTCAATGACAGGATTGAATTGTGAATTCGGTAATTGATTGAAGCGCTCACACTTCAGATCTATTTAGTTATGATGTTGCTGTTATTAGTGGTATGTTGAGAAATCAGGGGCCCTCTGATTTTCCAACCACCCCAATAACAATCAGAAAGTTTAAACATTTTGAAATTTAATGGCAAGTCTGCCACTGCTTTTTGATGTATTGTATTGATTTGTAACTGTAGCCATTAATATGTGTTTTCCAGTGTTTTTCGTTATAGCGTGTGCTATGTCATGAGATCAGCTTCCCATCTATATGTGTGTGAAGCTATCCGGATGTGTGAGAGTGAAGATGCACAATAGATCTTTAGTGAAGTGACACTATTGGACTCTATGTCATCTTCATCTGATGTGTAATGTTCAGTCTGGATAGATTTGATCTATTCTGGGCGATGATGCTGTGAGGGTGTTGTCATGGAGGGGTGTGTTCAAGTCAGTGTTCATGTCTAGGAGATGGGTGGAATTCTACTGTATAACAATTGTGTTGCAAATTTTAGTTCCAGTTCTAAACTGGGAGGCCATCTAATGTAGTGATGTGTTGTTGTGAGATGTAAATGGCCTCTTGAATTGTCTCTTCACCCATCTCCCGAATCTCAGGTTATGTTCTAACAATCGTGAAGATCGGCCGTCCCGGCGTCCGTCCTCCGAGGAATTGTAGAAGTTAACCTGACAGAAACACATGCAGAGAGAACCACAATTAATTTTTGATGTTTTCAACAGTTTCAAATTCAGACATGTGGACACATTCGTTTGTTGCTCCATTATCATGTCCATTGCAATTTTAATTCCAGCTGTCACATGAAACCGAGTTTCATTGACCAGGTCTGAAATATTGCTGTTGTTGGTTCAGTGTGTGACACCTAAACACTGCTCTTGCAGTCAGCCTTCACAGTCTGCTCTCACAGCAATAGAGATCCCAGTCTTCGGGTTTTAAACTTCAAGTTGCTTTCATTACAGCCAGATCTGTGGGCATGAATTATTTCATGGTGTCATTCACACATTTGGTTAGTGGTGGTCTCTCGTTAACTCTTATGTTTTGTTCACACCCTCCTTGTAAATTTTCTTCTTTGATCAGTTGGCAATTACCTGTGCCACACCACACTTCAGTGAGTGTTTTCCGCCCTTTTGGCACCAGGTATCAGGTCAACAAAATCAAACTGTAAGGATTAATTTCACACTTCTCCAATTGATGCCTGCTTGGCGATTATAATATAATGTATAGTAGAATTTAAGAATGTAAATGAAATTATTATTTCTGGTCTCTGGAAAAAAATGTTAAAGATTCGTTAAATTTAGATGTTAAAACTATTAAGCTATTTGCTATTGGGCTGCTACCCGACTAGCAAATGTCGCTAATAGTTTAAGGCCTTGAGTGACCAAAGTTGTTAGCTCAGTGGGGGGTTTAGATGCATCTGATCTTTGGTTCCTTGCAGGGCGCTGGTTTGTGTCATCAGACTGTGGTTGTCTGCGTTTTTTGAAATAGGGTGGAGGTCTGCCTCTGCCCAACGACCAACACTTTTCCTCTGCATGGCCTGTTTTGTGACAGGAATTACAGAATCTGCTCAGTTTGCCACCGTGTGGCTTTCTGAATTCTCCTGCAAATGGGGAATTTTCATGACAATCTAACACAGCTACCTCACCATGTATTTGTTTTCGTGATTCAATTCTTGTTGCCCAGCTAACAATACCTTCGAATGTATTTTTTGCTGGAGAAGCACCATACGTGAGCGATTGCTGTACACGCGGCCCTGCATTTGTAAGTAGTAATTCAAGGAAAGTTGCATTGTTGTGGTTAACACCCTCAATTCCAGAATACTCCTCAAACAGTTCAAACATTTTTTCTGCATACGTCTCAAACGATTCTTCAGTACTCTGTTTCCGATTGAGAATCAGTTCCCATCCAACAGGACTACAACCACGTAGATCGCGCAGACATTGTTTTAATCTATTTAAGATTTCACTCTCAGGCTCGTTTTGATGCATTGACTGCACAATGGTGCCTGTCATCAAAGCCGGTGGTATCTTATAGTTCAGGACAACTGGAATTGAGCTGATAACAATTTGCCAAATATCTTTTGGTTCAAGCTGAAATGCATGTTTTAGGCTAACAATGCGTCTCCACCATGGCTCGAATGGCCCTTTCAAAGGGAATGGTCCGATCTCTGCTTTAAACAAGCTACATTCAGTTACCGTTAGAGGACGCCGAATGGTTGACTCTGTGCTGTTTGGGTGCCGTATCACCTTAAAGGCTGAAACAGGCACTTTGTTCAAAATTTTATCGCCTGCTTCATCTGTCTGAAAAGGTACAGGGTTATTAGAGCAGGATGACTCGTCAAGGAAGCGCACATTTTTAGCTCCATCGCTTTTGAGCGTTTTGGGAGAAATTGACTTTTCAACCATTAGTTTAGCCTTAAGATCTGCAATGTTTTGTTTGTGATTTTTACACTTTTCAGTCAGGGCTAACTGCTCAGCTAGTAATCTGTCTAGCTGTGTCTGAAGATCCTGGATCTTTGCCTCAGACAATTTTGCCTCTGCATTTTTAGAATGCACTTCTTCACATTTAACATCCATAAGCGAGGATAGAAATGTTGTTGACTTATCTAGCCGTTTATAACTTATGAAGTTTAAAGCCTCAATTATCTCATCATGTTTTGATTTCTTCTGTTTACTACCCACTGTTTCCCACCAAGTGAGAATTTCATTGTCAATAGCGTCCGTTTTAAGACCTATTTTAGTGAGTTTATGCAGCGTAGGCTCGACCTTTTCGGCCCATAGTGTAAACATGATATAATCTTTATACATGTTCCAATTTATATTTGGGGAAATTTCTTTCCCTGAAGCTTTGAATATAAAAAGGTTTCTGTTTTATGATTCACGAGATTCGCGCTCACAGTTTCTGATTTTCAGTTATTTTCCTTTGCGTGGTTTTTCCGCAGTTATGGGAGTTTTCCACCAAGGACTATATGAAGCAAAGTCATTTTAACGTTTGATAATTCTTTTCGTTCTTTAGTTATATTTTTCCCGTTTTAGATTAGGAAACTATATCACTCTGCTGCCCTTCTCTAAAGTCCGCATGCCACACTCTCGTCAGGTCCGGTCATCAAATCAGAGGTAATTTGACTAAATATCTAGGATTTGCCGTATCCATACGGACACAATCAAAGACATATGCAAGTCCCCTTAAACGCCTCCTCGTTTAAGTACACGTAAAATGATACCGGATGTTAGCCATCGCTAAACTGACGCAAAAACTGTGGGAATATACGAATCTGATCTCTACTCGGGAAAATAATTATATCAGAATGAGTTCAAACGTGGCAATATTTCGTTTTCCGAATATGGAAAGTATTTCTGTCTCAAATTCTTCTCATTCTTTTCAAGAATTAATGACCATTGTCAATTACATTATAACCACATTCAGCATAGACACACACACACACGTTTAATTCAGTTCACACAGGATACATATGGCCTTGAATACAACATCAACAGCCTTTACCTAAGTGTCCCAAACACTTACAGCAAAGCAATCCTGTGTTTAAAGAATAAACTTACATTTAGCCTATGTGCACATATAGTAGCACAAACAACTATACATTGTGTTCTATGAGTGTGTTACATTGTGTGAAGCACAACCCCAAATTTGAAAATACAAACTATTGCATTATTGCTTTCCCATCTGTGTTAAAGTGGAAGCTTTCAAATGCAATATAAAGTTTGTCAAGATTAGTTTGTGTTTAGAATCTTATTCAATGTGGCCTCGGCCTATGGGCTGGTCAAACAAAGGGTTAAGCGTTTTTGAATGCAGCATGTCCTTAGCATTAGCATTAGCCTAGAAGCCGCATGGCATTAGCATTAGCTTTAGCATCATTGTTTAAGCAGCATGGGTTTAGAATTCAGCATTAGCCTGTTGCAGCATGGGCAATAGCATTTATCTTAGCCTTGTTTTCTCTAAACAGCATGGAAAACACTAGCATTTATCCCTGCTAATTGCGTTTTAGCCTGTAAATCATATCATTTTATTTTTTCAAAGTTTTCCTTTCATAAACAATGCATCGTCTGCCTCATTTATAAAATCACGTGTTTTCCGATCATTTACAAACTTAGATTTTTATTTCTGTTGTTTGTCGATTCTCTTCACTGCTTTGTTTCAACAAAGCCACTACAATAATGAAGACAAACATGCAAGTTTTGTTTTAGCGCTCCTCGAGTAACGTTCAGTCTACCCGAAAATCATTTGAAAAATGTTATTTCAAATTTAGATTTCTTTTCTTTTTGCCTAATCAAACAATGATATCTTTAAAATCTATTAAACAAGGGTTTCACTCTTTTATCTGCGCAGGCTGTTTTCATGTCCTCACGTTTTAGTTTCGGACTAAACAAAGGGCTTTCCTACCCCTAAACATGGCAAACAACATTTTCTCAACACTTTTCAAAAGATTAGAAAAAGTTGACTTACCACAGCGGCAGAAGAAAGAGAAGTTCAAACCTCTTGTTGATTTTAAGATCCCCATAAATTGCTGGAAAAGACGTTGTTCGCGAAATCCATCTGTTGCGATCACGGAGGCGTGTCACCACTGTAAAAAGGGCCACGAAATCGATCCAAATCGCGGAATTCGATTCGTGGTGAAGGTCTCAAGCGTGTTCCGTCTTTTCCATGGCAAAGTAATGTTTAATTAAACGCAACACATTTAATCTTATGTATTAACTCGTTTCATCTGACTCCATAAAATGAAAAGGGTTTAGCAATGATATCTGTGCATCATTAAATATGTTAATGCTTGACTATTCATTTTAACTCTAATGGAAATAAATTCAAAGTCTGTTAGAATAGCCAAATATAACAATTTATTATGTCAGGTAAATGTATCATTGGAATTCCACAAGATAATCAGAGCAAACCAAAATGTTTCAAAGAACAAAGAACTTTACCCAACATATTACATGAGCTGAGAAGAAGACACAACATCATGGGCTGATCTGAATACAGAATGGCAGCCACGAACTCTAGTTACATCTCCCTTTATAATCAGACCTCCCCTGATATGTAAATCACCAGGATACAGTGGAAAGTTACTGAATCCCCCTACCATGTTTATTGGGGACAGACCATTTGTTTGGTTGTAAGTTGCACTCAGACAAAAGGCCAGAAGGTGTGAAGTCAAAGCCACATCCTTCTTTGTGTGCAAGATATTTCTATATTCTTAAAACCCTTATTACCTTTTCTTTTATTACTTTGGGAATGAGACATTATTACCAGTCACCCTGAGACCATCAAAATGATTCCAAACACTCCTAAAAGATTATCACATTCACATTAAGAACCATATTCTTGTGAGTTTTCAGTGTCATTGACTGAAAAGAGGGGGAGAGAGGGATGTAGTTCAGAGGAAAGGGGGTAGGGTGTCGTTGTAAATTCACAAGCAATGCCATTTGTCTTCAGAGGGCATTGGAACCAGTTTTCAAGTCTTACACCGCAATGCATGATGGGAGACATTAATGAGTTGTGATTGGTGGCAACATGTCACCACGGATGAGATAGACAGGCTGATTATTGATCTCTGTGTTTCTGTATAAAGATGACAGTGATTTGATTAAAATATTTTATTAGATATTTGAGATTATAAGAAAGTACAGGTATGTAGCATAACCACAAAACTGTAGCTAACAAGTTAATCAAATCATCTGAATAACTTTCATTTTTCAGATCATTGCATGATTATGTCAAAACACAACCAACACTATCAGATCACAGTTGCCTTTGTTCATTTGACTGTTATAAATCAATATCACCAGGCAAACATAAATTAAAGTGAAAATATAAATGTCAAGAGCCCAACTAAAGCAAACACTGATCTCCATAACGGTAACTTACAATTTGTGATTTTGTCCTTCAGCGATTCTGCTTGTGATCATCAGGTGTCTTCAATAATGCTCAATCTTCACTAAATTACTCACTTAATTATCTAAATAACAGTTTAATTTAACACTTATATAATGAAAGCATGTGAAAGTGATTTACTACTAATCAAGGAACCGGCTTTACTGATTAGATGCGCATAACAATATTGTGTGATATATCGCCCAGCCCTAGTATTAATGAATTTGATCTGATTCAACAGAGGACTAAAAGGTTAGCATTATGTGAATGCTTGACTAAAGAGGTGCGTCTTTAGTCTAGTTTTAAACTGCGTCAGTGATTCAGCGCCTCGGACCGTATCGGGAAGGCTATTCCAGAGTTTTGGAGCTAAATGCGAGAACGCCCTCCCACCTTTAGAGAACTTAGATGTCCTAGGAATGACCCGAAGCCTTGAATTTAGTGATCTTAACGCTTTCCCCGCCAGTATTTTTTAAAAAAAGTTGCCAGCCACCACCAGGGTTTTTGACGATTTTTGCTAAACTTTAATGGCCCGTTGGATATTTTCTTCCATGAATATATGAAGAAGCTATATATAAAAATAAAGATCTGAGCCTCTGCTTTTAGACAAAAAAAAAAACCAAAACAAATTTATTTTATCTTCATTTGTTCTTTTTTTATTGCCAATTGAACGGAGGTAGGTTTTGTCAAACACAACATTTTGGACAAAAAAACTGAGAAAAGGGCATTTTATCAAACAAGTGCATTTTCAAGCAGAATACATTCAGATGTTGTTTTCTTCATATATAAAGCTTTCCATAAGAAATAAAAAAATAAATAAATGTAAAATATATCAAATTTAGGCACTGTAATTTGCTTTTCAGTGGTACACTGAGTAACATTTCCCAGGATGTAAGGGGACACCACAAATTTTGCAGTAGAACGAGGTCTCCTTCCGCAACCCATTGCGTACACAAACTCTGCATCCTCTGGTTGGGTGTTGCTTTTTGGGAGTGGGCAGGATTGGAACAAGTTCATGAACAGCAAAACTGGCATTCAGCTGGTTGGTTGGGTCAGTGTATGGTGCTCTTGGAGTTTTTTCAGTTGGAGGCTCAACACTTTCTTCCCCACCACCAGCATACTCTTGGCTGGTCCATGATTTTATAACACTCTGGATGAATGAGAAAAGAGTGTTACAATTACCCTGTGGGTTTTTCGCTTTGTAAATGACAAAAGCGCTGAACAAACTGATCTGAAGCAGATACATGACAATTTTTTTGTCCACTTGTGTGACTTCCTAATAAAAGGGTAGTACACAATGTTTTGGTCTAGTTTGTCAACGCCATTCATTTCATGATTGTGTTCCACAATGCATGCTGGTTTTTGCTTTTCAACTTTTTCTTGGTGGCCTCTCTGCCATACCTCAACACGTTCCATGTTGTACTGATGGAAAGTTGTAACCATTTTCACTGTTTGTTTGTCTCTCCATGCCAAGACCATCACATTTCCTTTGTGACGCATGATTGTTTCCCCAATCCTAAGGTCAGCATCTCGAATGGTCGGCGGTTCACCTCTGTTTTTCCTAATTGTACCACATACATGGGTTTTCACATCAAGTAGGTGCTCACACAGTTGTACAGAGTTGTACAAGTTGTCCATAAACAATCTGTAGCCATGACCTACTTGGCGACCAAGAAGAGAGTCTCCCAGGGCAGCGCTTTCCCCACAATAGGGCTTCATGTCAAAACAGTACCCTGTATCAGAATCGCACAAGATGTATCTTTTCTGGGTTTCTGGGGATTGTTCACCCTGAAAGCTAGGCGTCCACGCCACAGAAACATCCCCTCATCAATGCAAATGTTTGACTTGGGCTGATACATTTCGCGGAATTTGGACACAAGGTGATCCAAGACAGGGCAGATTTTGTACAGCCTGTCAGTACAATTGTCTGGCCTTGTTGTACTATCATTGAAGTGAAGAAATCTCCATGGTTTCAAACCTGTTGCGAGGCATGACTTTGTTGAAGTAGGGGGTAGCTAACATGTCATCTGTAAACCAGTACATATCAAGTTCAGGCTTATGAATGATACCAGTGAGTAAAAGGGGCTCTATGAAAATTTTCATTTCTGATATTGTGACAGGCTTCCATGCATGATACCTAGCATGTTGTGAAGTGTCATCCATAGCCTGAATACACTGATCTGCATACAGGTTAGTCTGATCAACAATGTTTTTAATCAGTACATCAGAAATGAACAACTCAGTAAAGTCTACAGGTTTTTCTGAGTCAAGAGCAGCAGCATCACCGATAGGCCCAGGATTCTCAGTGAAGGGAATGTTATTTGGCTGTCAGTTAATTTCATGCCACTCAGGATCATCATTTTGAGCATCTTCAGCTGGATGGATCAAAGTGTCCCTTGTTTGGTCACCGGCAGCACCATGTTGATGTACTTGATGCATTCGACCTCTGCCTCGCTGTGTTCTACTTCGACCTGTAAATAATTATATGAATATTTGGAATAACTTTCAATAAACAGACATAGATACACACATACATACACACACACACACACATATATATACTTTTTCTTTTTATATTTTTTTTATATATATGCATATTACAATGTGGCAAATGTGCACAAAAAGAAACAATTAGGCCATTACAAGCTCACATTTACAGTCACCGCCACACATAAATGCATGCACACTCACACACAAATATTATATTATTATTATTAATTTTTTTTAATTTTTTATATGTATTATACTGTGTGTACTGTCTTGTTTGCTTGTCTTTTTTATCTGGACCGGTGTGTCTGTAATAAAGTTTATTATTATCATTATAGTATTTATAATATATATACAGTATATTTAAAAGTAAATGTATGTATTTTATCCCAAAAAGATGTAACACCCAAAAAGATATAAAGATATAACAAAAGATATGTTCTTATCTTACCTCTATGAGTTCTGCCTCTGCCTCTCTGTGTTCTACCTGTGAATATTGATATGAATAATTGGAATTACATTCAATAAACAGACCTAGATACACACACACATATAAATACATATTACAATGTGGTAAATGTGCACAAAGAGAGAAAATAATTTGACAATTACACGCTCATATTTCCACACACAGCCACACATAAATGCCTGAACACTCAGAGTTATATATTATCCCATAAAGAAAGAACACTTTCTCAGATATTTTCTTATGTTGTCTTACCTCTACGCGTTCTGGCACCTTGGAACGACGAACTAGATTTTGACCTTGAATGAGTCCACTCACTGTCCAAAGTATCACAGTCTGTAATGTCACAGTCTGAATTCTCACTGTCCAATCTTCGACACACAGGTGAACTTTGTCTTCGTCCAGATCGACGATTGAACGATCTACCTGCGGCACGTCCAGAACTGTCTGTGACAACATGTGCATCTCTCTCACTCACTACTTCGTCCCGATCAGATTCAGAATTATCAAATAAAGAGTGATCGGACTCCGAGACCATCAACACCTGGTAACGCTTCCTTTTACAGTACAGTACTTACAGGGTACTTACAGTGTACTTACCTAGAAAGTACTGGCTAATATAAGGTAAGTACATGGAACAGGGTTAGGTTTGTAATGATAGTGGTTGGTGTTATGGAGTAGTGGCAACCCTGTCTAGTATACATATATTATAATAATATATGTAATGATAGAGGTTGGTGTTATGGAGTAGTGGCAACCCTGTCTAGTATACGTATGTTTGGCAACCCTGTCTAATATATGGTGCACATGTGCAGCAGGTGGGGAGACACAATTATTAGTATGGTGCGTGTAGTGGCAGCACGCTACCATAAATGTATTAATAAATCGTGTGATATGCTCATCTTTGGCTCAAGACTCGGTGATTGAACATCCCAACCAAAACAAGGTTTAGGGGTAGGTTCAGGGTTAGTACTAGTTATTACCCAGTAATTGTAGTTACTAAAATAACTACGTAGTATTTACATGGGTAACTGGACTGTAAAAGGAAGCGTTACCCAACACCTCCAGTACTTGATCAGCCGTATACCTCTGCATTTGTCTGTCTGATATTTTGAGCTACATTCTCACAACTCCACTTCACGTTTGAGACGATTGCAATCTGTTTCTTTGATCAAAGAGTTGCGTACTCTTTCAGAACATGCGCGCGGGCCTTCTTTACCGTATACCACCTAAAACACGGAGACCCGGAAAATTCCTTGTTTGGCAGGGATGCGTTTTTTTTTTCTTGAAACCCGGAAAATTCAGTGTTTGGCAGGGAAAGAGTTAAAGAACGCAATGGATTGTAGGGCGATAGAAGGTCGATTAAGTACATAGGAGCTAAACCATTTAGGGCTTTATAGGTCAGTAGTAGTACTTTGTAGTTGTACGGAACTTAATAGGTAACCAGTGTAGAGATGATAAAATCGGTGTTATATGATCATATTTTCTTGACCTAGTAAGAACTCTAGCAGCTGCATTTTGTACTAACTGTAGCTTGTTTATCGAGGATGCAGGACAACCGGCTAATAAAGCATTACAGTAATCTAGTCTCAAGGTCATGAATGCATGAACTAACGTTTCTGCATCAGAAACAGATAGCATGTTACGTAGCTTAGCAATGTTTCTAAGGTGGAAAAAGGCCTTGTAACAAATGAAATATGATTTTCGAAAGACAAGTTGCGGTCTAGTATAACACCCAGGTCTTTTACTGTAGTGGATTAAGTTACAGGACATCCGTCGATATTAAAGTTGTGTTGTAAGAGGTTTTGTGAGTGGTTTTTTGGACCAATAAGTAATACCTCCATTTTATCTGAATTTAATAGCAGGAAATTACGCGTCATCCAGCATTTTACATCTTTGAGACACTCTGTCAATTTAGAGGAGTTAGTGTTTTCGTCTGGTCGTGATGAAATATATAATTGAGTGTCGTCAGCATAACAGTGGAAATTAATTCCATGTTTCCTTATAATATTACCAAGTTGTAACGCTCAGCCTAATTAAGGCAGGATACACCACAAAATCTACGGTTTATAAACCCTCTATAAATTCTTTGAATAGAATTGTTCTATTTGCTTACACCATAAACACAACAACAAAGAAGATGCAATAATATCTCAAAGTGTATTAAATATAAAGCACCAGCAATAAATATATACAATCTAGGAAATAAGTCCAGTGAGTGTGAAAGTGTTCCAGTCCAGTGTATGTGTTGAATCAGCCTCACCGTTAAGCCTTTCAAAGTCCGTGCACTTGAAGAGGAACAGCGCTGTCCTGTGATGCGATCTCCAGGGTGAAATAGTCCACTTGTATATTTCCACAAAGAGTCCAACAATCACAGTCAATGACAAATCAAAGGTGCAGTGGATCGATCGCTAGTCCCAAAAGAGCAATATTTGCGTTGCTCTTGAACGCCGCTTTTCTGGACCTTTTAAACGTAAGTAAAAGTCATTAATCCAGCTGATCAGACTGACGTCACGCGGATTCCCTGGAGCTCCGCGACCGAACTCTCGCGGGTGAAAACAGGAACACAATAACATGTCCGGGGAATCAACCGAGGAAGAATAATTAAAAAAAAAACAGCTGTCTGGTAAGCATCATACAAATACTTCACAGCAATATAAATATTCTTTCCTTATGTGGCCTAGCTACAAAGTGGCAGCATATATATTGAGAATAGCAGAGGGCATAACACCGATCCTTGTGGTACTCCATAGTCTACTGACGTTATCTTCGATTTTTCCCCATTTAAACAGACAAAATGATAACAGTCCGATAAGTACGATCTAAACCAGCTTGATGCCTGTCCTTGAACACCAGTGTAGTTTTGTAGTCGATCCAAGAGTATTCTATGATCTATAGTGTCGAACGCAGCGCTAAGATCAAGTAGGACTAGTATTGAGATACAGCCTTGGTCAGAAGCTAAAAGTAAATCATTTGTAATTTTAACTAGCGCAGTTTCTGTGCTATGATGCAGTCTGAATCCTGACTGGAATTTTTCATAGATATCATTTTCTTGCAAAAAAGAGCACAATTGAGCGGACAGGACTTTTTCTAGTATTTTGGACATAAATGGAAGATTTGAAATGGGTCTGTAATTTGCTAAGTTATTTGGATGTAATTGCGCTTTCTTAATGAGAGGTTTTATTACTGCCAGCTTGAATGTTTTTGGAACATGACCTAAAAATAAAGACGAGTTAATGATATTGAGGAGAGGCTCTTCCACTACAGGTAACCCTTCTGGTAAAACTTTATTTGAAGGAGTGTATGTTGTGATGTCTATCTGTGTTCCCCTCTGTCTTTGAGCATTTGGTTCAGTTCTGTTCCCTTGTTTTCCCGCTCCTTGTTTGTGTTCATGTATACCACGCCCCTTGTTATCTCATTTAGTTTGTTTGTCCTTGTATTTAAGCCCTGTGTTTCAATTCAGTCCTTGTGACTTGTTATGTTGTTACTGTCGATGTTGATTGTACTGCTCCTAGTTCTGTTCCTGTTCCTGGTTTAAGTCTTTGTATTGTTCCTTTAGTTTAGTTAATAAAGTGTGCTGCATGTGGATCTTGCTTCCTTCTCGTTTCTACCAAAGCGTGACAGAACAACTCACTAAACCTAGATCCAGCGGCCATGCCTACCTGGAGTCCTGATGTCCAGATCATCCGTCTTCGCCAAGAGAATCGTGCCATCGAGGATTATGTTGCAGAATTCCTCGAGCTGGCACATCTTGCGCAAATGAGCACCCAGTGCTTGATAATCTTTTTCCACGGGGCGTTGTCAGAGCCTCTTCGGTCTTTGATGCCCGACGGTGAGCCAAACGGGTCATTAGAAAGGTACATTGACCTGGGCCTGCTGTGGAGCGGTTCCTTGTTTACTGTGGGCGAGGAGGAGAAGCTCCCTGAACCCGCAGTGTCCCCTCAGACCGCGCTCCACATCTTGCCAGCAAACGAGGCAACCACCAGATCGGTCTATGGCCGTACAGGACCGATTTCCAGCGTGGCCGATCCTCCGTTAATGTCTGCACGTGCTGCCAGGAAGAACGTCCCACCTGCCCAGCCAGAGAGCGTTCACGCCACTTCTGTCCCGTCAGAGACTGTTCACGTTACTTCTGCCAATCCAAAGACTGTTCACATCACTTCCTCCGAGTCAGTGCCTACGGACAAGATGGCCGATTCAGAGACTGTTTACGTTACTTCTACCGATACAGAGTCTGTTCACGTCACTTCCTTTGAGCCAGTGTCTTCGGACAAGATGGCCGATCCAGAGTCTGTTCCTGTTCCCGAGCCAGAGTGTGTGTTGTCTTTTCTCGAGCCAGAGTGTGTTTTGTCTAATCCCGAGCCAGAGTGCGTGTTGTCTGATCCCGAGTGTGTGTTGTCTATTCCCGAGCCCTGTGTTTCAGTTCAGTCCTTGTGAGTTGTTATGTTGTTACCGTCGATGTTGATTGTACTGCTCTTGAGTCCTGTTCCTGTTCCTGGTTTAAGTCTTTGTATTGTTCTTTTGGTTTAGTTAATAAAGTGTGCTGCATGTGGATCTTGGACAGCATGCATACGACTGACATGACACTGTCATAAACATGACATAACACCTGTCATGAACATGAAGGAGTCTTTATGAATGTTTATGAATGTTGTCATTAAGTGTCATTCGGTAAATTATGACATTTTTAATGCAAAGTTGACATTGTTTAAAATGTCTTTGTTATGACAACTTGACATAAACCAAGAAATCATTTACATTTAGTCATTTAGCAGACGCTTTTATCCAAAGCGACTTACAGCTGAGGACTAAACCAAGCGAGTCATCGTGAAGAGGCGAAAACAACACAAGTGCTCAAAATACAAAGTTCAGACATTGCAGGGGGTAGCATAAGCCAGATAAGCAGGGATTTAAAAGAAAATAATTTTTTTTTATGTTAAGTGCTCACGGAAGAGATGAGTTTTCAGTTGTCTTTCAAATGCTGACAGGGATTCTGCATTCCGGATGAGGGTGGGGAGATCATTCCACCAGCATGAAAATCATAACCTGTCAAACTGTCACAAATATGTCATAACAGGTCTAATTATCAAACTTAAAGAAGATATTTAGCTTTGTGTTAACATTACATTACCCTGTCATATGTTATGGTTGGTTTTAACTTTGGTTGTCATGGCACCATTATAACTTTGACATGAATATTTTACTTGTCCTCAAGTAAAGTGGAACACTTTGTACTAGTTATAAAGATGGCATTAAGGATTATTACTCTATCAAATGCTTTAACAACAGTGTTATTAATATTTCCCTTACCTCAAGTACAGTGGAACACGTTGGACTAGTTATGATTTCTTAGTTAAAGGGACACTATGCAGTTATTTTAGCTTAATTTAACAGCTTCAGAGTTATTGAAATGGTTATATTACTTCTTTTGGGTTGAATGGTGGGCATCTCGACCCCCCCATCTCGAATTGTGTTGCATTGATGTCACCTGAATGTAAAATAAGTTATGGGACCATAAAGACAAATGAAAAAATAAATCGGAAATTAAATCACTCAAATATTTATTGAAATCGCACACAAATAAATATACACAAAGCAAATTTACTCTGGAAAATAGTTTGTTCATGTCTTTGGAGTCCTGGAGCACAGTAATAAACATTATTACTTGTACAGAACCAAAACTATTGACATTTTTCCAAAAGAAGTCCAGGCGTATGGGGCCTCATAATATTCACTGGAGCCAAGCCTCAAAACAGTTCCTATCAACAATCACACAGAGGGCCACATCACAGGTTTTGCATTTCTATTTTATTTATTATTTTATGTATTATATTATTTTTATTCATTTATATTACTACTATTATACTTTTTGTAGTAAATAAATAAATGGCACTTCAGCTGGGTCTATCCTGGTAATCTAGTTCCTCATCTGTCAAAAAGCTCTGTTCTCCTGAAAATCCATCATCCTGCAATGCACCAAAATAGACCAGTGCTTTATTTACGTCCATTTTCTCTGTGTTTCTCTGTGAATTGCGCGTCTCTGTGCGTCTCTATCTCTCTCCACTATATCAGTGCTTGGTTCATGCATAATGACGCACACCAATGTTTACGACGGATCAGCCTGTAATTGATCAAAAACAATCACGTGAAAACATCACGTGATATCCAGAATGGAAGCTAGCATCGAGCTAGCGGCAAAAATGACGGAATATTTATGAATTATGGACTTTAAGAGTATCAAAGGTGGACATAAAGTGTTTGGATGTATTGCTGAAAACCTCTGAAAGGAAGCACAAGTTCCAGGAAAACCTTCTGTAAGGTTTTCTGTAAGCCAGGAAACCTTCTGTAAATGGTAGAAAGACACCAAAGACCCCCCGCCCCCCCCCCCCCCCCCCCCACCACCACTTTGATGGCTATCTCGTTAGCTTTCTGCTGGAAAAAACGGTAAGAAAAACGATAAATCTGTCATCGAGTTATGTAAACATTTAACGGAGGTGACGTGTGGCATCGTCGACGGTGCCGTCGGTCTCAGAGGGTTAAACGACAAATTAAACACAATGTACTATTGTATACTATGTAACACATCACGCTCTCCGTGAGTGGTATTTACGACAGTAACGTTAAAAACAAGTAATCCACAGTTACTCTAGGTGTCACTGTTTGACAAAAAAAGCATTCCTGACTGGTGTCGCTTTAATGTCAAGTTGTCATAACAAATACATTTTAAACAATGTCAACTTTGCATTAAAAGTGTCTTGGGGTTCGCAGTGTTAGGGGTTAACAGTCAAAGGACCCAGAACCAGACATGAAGAATGAAGACCCGGAGTCAGAATTATAAAAAATTAAAGAAAAGTTTACTGAACATAGTTTGCCATTTCATCAGCAGAAGTCAGCTTCAAGACTCACTCAGGAGTTCGTAGGCCGCCCCCCTACAGTTACAACAATCACAGTAGTTATACCATTTTCAAGGTCTAAGCTACGTCATTTCTTACACGTTGAATGATTCTCATTGGCTAAGAAATAGATAAACACAGTAATTTTCCACACATATACAGATAGACGAAGCATATCTCCATCGATGATGTATCTGACATTCAGAGGCACGTCATGACCTTCCAGGTCACAGATTTGGGTTGCTGGCGCCAGTATGTCCAGAACAACAACTCATTCAATCTCCAATAATGGCAGTGGTTCCTTAACCTGCAACCAAGAAGACTAACACTAAACCTTAGTCTAACTGGAGTAAGACTTTAACAAATAAATGGTGCCTTAAACTATTGGCTTCAATGACCCCTTTATGTTTTAACACTCAAACATAAACCAAAATCCCTATTTCCCTATTATTTTCACTGTTACCACATTCACATAGGGCACTAGCAAATAAGAGCTCCCATCAAGGCTGAGGAGAGTCTGAGCGGCTTATTATCAGTTAAGTGTACCAAAACATAATGGTAAAACATTCAATCGTTTGGGAGAAAAACAGATAACATTTGCTCCTCAGAAAGCAAATATAATAGAAAGAATACATTTTAATACAACAATTAAAATTCAATATAGCAATGCTCAATATAGCTTGACCATCGGTACAGAGAAGTATCATATATGTTGGACATATGTGTTCACGACGCCTTTAGGATCCATAAACCTTTCTCCTGAGACCAGAGAAAGAGACAAATGGCCTTGTGCACCTAAAAGAAGCTGGTTACTTACATCAGCATGCATTTAAGAATATGATTTCACAAGCAAAAGTACAATAAATGATTAAGTAAGAATGAACATACTTAATTATTGATTTCATAAAATAAATAATAAGCATTCAAAAGGATATTAAGATTTATATGCTGAAGAGGCAAGGGATTCTGACCACCCCCTTCAGCAGTGCCTCTCACCCGGTGGAAGCACGCGCTGCGGCGGTTGCTTCTGCCAGTGTAGAGGTACGTGATGATGTTGAATTGAGATTATCCAGTTCTGAGGAGCTGGATGTCGAAGTTTTGCATCAGAGGAAACTAGTTTGTCACAGTGTACTGCAAATGAAGGAGGTTTTATGGATGCGTTTTCTCAGGCTGTTGAAAAGCTCAGTATCGAGTGGCCAGCTGATAGACAAGAGTCTAATAGTAAGATTTAACTGTATTATAGATTTCTGTCTACACGACCTCAACCTTCTCGCCGGTGCTTATCTCAAGCAAGCTGCTTGGTATTCTACTCTTGACCTGGCCAGTGGATATTGGCAAGTAGATGTGAACCCGAAGGATCGAGAGAAGACTGCATTCACTACACCCCTGGGCCTGTACGAGTTCCAGAGGATGCCCTTCGGCCTCTGTAATGCACCTGCAACATTTCAACGCTTGATGCAGCGGTGCCTGGGTGGACAGGTTCATGACTCTCTCTTAGATGATGTGATTGTATACTCCTCAGACTTCGACACCCACATCAATCACCTGGAGCAGGTTTTTGAGAAGCTGGCAGCCCATGGCTTAAAGTTGCAGCCCCATAAATGCAGCCTGTTCCAGAGGAAAGTCACCTACCTTGGTCATGTCATCTCTGGTGAGGGAATATCCAGAGACCCCGAAAAGACGGCTGTTATTGAAAAATGGCCCAACCCCTCTACCATTAAGCAGGTACGATCATTCTTTGGGTTTGTGGGGTACTACAGAAGATTTGTAAAAGGCTTTTCCAAAATAGCAGCTCCCCTGAATGCTCTACTGGTAGGTTCTGCTAGTATTCGGAAAGGAAATGCTTCCATCAACTGGAATCCAGACTGTCAGAAGGCATTCGATGTTCTTGGCATATGCAGACTTCTCCAAACCCTTCCATCTGTACACTGACGCCAGTCTGGGAGGTTTGGGGGCTGTGTTGGCACAGATGCAGGACGGCAGAGAGAGAGTTATAGCTTACGCCAGTAGGAGCCTTAACCCCACCGAGAGAAATGACCAAAACTATAGTTCTTTCAAACTGGAGTTCCTAGCCCTTAAGTGGGCTGTCACCGAAAAGTTTAAAGACTATTCGTGGGGCAATAAATTCCTGGCCTTTACAGATAATAACCCACTTGTCCACCTAAACACGGCACACTTGGGGGCAATTGAACAGCGGTGGGCAGCACAGTTAGCAAATTTCGATTTCGAACTTAAGTATCGCCCTGGTGCTTCCAATCGTAATGCTGATGTTTTGTCCAGGTTACCACAGGAAACAGAATCCAACCGACAGGCCCAAGTGGAGACCGTAGTGGTGGAGTCAGAGGCCTGCACAGAAGCTGAAGATCATTGGAAGGATTGGCAGGATAAAGATCAGACGGTGGCCCAAATGATGAGTTGGGTGGTTAGAAATTGTTCTCCAGGAGCTGAGGAGAGGAAAGCGTGCCTGCCTGCAACTAAACGCCTCTTAAGAGAATGGAGTCGACTGCACATCCAGGAGGGTGTTGCGGCGGAGGGCCCAAGAGCGGCATACAGGGTTGAGCCTTCACCAAATTGTGGTTCCCACAGACAAGACTTATCAATTGTGGGAGAAGTATCACAATTCCTCAGGTCATATGGGAGTAGCCAAGATTGAGGGCTTGCTGAGAAGAACCTTCTACTGGCCCAGGATGGGTGCAGACTTGCAAGAATGGACGTCCAAATGTGTAATCTGCACTCAACAGAAAAGAGGACCAGAGGTAAGGGCACCCCTGGTGCCTATTCTTGTATCATATCCTTTGGAAATTGTTTCAATTGACTATTTGTCTCTTGGTAGGCATGGTGACACTTACCCTTATCTGTTGGTAATAACTGATCTATTCTCAAAGTACGGGTGGGCCGTCCCTACAAAAGACCAGACAGCATCCACTACGACACGTGCCCTTTGGCACCATCTCATCCAGCCTTGGGGATGTCCAGAACGAATTCTCTCAGATCAAGGAGCGGCCTTTGAGTCGACCATGGTGGCACAGCTGTGCAGTCTGTATGGGTGTGTTAAAGTCCGAACCACACCTTACAGGCCCCAAGGAAATGGGGCCTGCGAAAGGTTTAACAAGACTGTTTTGTCTCTTTTAGGGACACTGAGTCCAGAAGACCAAGTGCGGTGGCCTGATCACTTGCCAACTCTCCTACAGATGTATAACAACACCCCCCATGAGACCACTGGACTGACTCCACACTTCGTCATGTTTGGCCGACACGCCCGCCTGCCAGTTGAAACGGCTGTGGGTGCGTCACCATTGACCCAAAGACAAGACTTGGAGGGTTGGGTTCACCAACATAACCAGACCTTACAGGGAGTCTACAAACAGGTGGCAGCAAAAACTAGAGAGAGCAGAATGCGGGACAAGGCCAGATACGACCAGAAAACAAAGACCCTCCCCTTATTGTCTGGAGAGCGAGTGCTCCTGCGCAACTTCCGCCGCAGAGAACAAGGGAAGCTGGTACCTCACTGGCAGCCCCAACTCTACGTGGTTATTGATCAACTACGCCCAGGCCTGCCAGTTTTCCAGATCAAGCCAGAAGGAAAGGAAGGCCCCATTAGGACAATCCATCGCAATCACCTAAGGCCTTGCTTTTTCAACCCCCCTGAGCTTCCCCAACCAGCCCCAGAGACTGAAACAGTGAACCCCAATCCTTCTAATGCCTGGTATCCTGGGCCTTTGTTACCTCTGACCCTTGTGCCCATAGCAGGTGCCCCTCCTACAGTTTTAGTGGATGATGACCAAGTAGCCTCTATTGTGAGACCTGAGCCAGGTAATGGATCACCCCTGCGTAGGTCACAGAGACAAAATAGGGGTAGGCCTCCAGATAGGTATGCACACAAAGACTTTGTCGGGACGACAACTGTTAAAGGGGGGAGGAGTGTCATAATACAAAACAAGCAGAGCAGTGTGATGGTTAACCTTATTTTATTTTGGGAATATTCCCATGACCTTCGTTGCTGTGTTTGTTTTTCTTTATGGTTTGCTGTGGATTAATTATATTGTGTGCTGTGATGCTTTGGACATTTAATAGAACTGTTTCCCTTTTTTCACAAACTGCAACAACAAACACTAATTGACACACCTGGGGCCTGTTTCAGAAAGGAGGTTAAGTGAAAACTCTGAGTATGTTAACCCTGAAATGAGGGAAACTCTGAGTTTTCCGTTTCAGAAAGGGGGGTATATCAAACCTGAGAAAGCAGAGTAAGTCAAGCCCGTTTCTGAAAGAGAGGTAACTTATACTCAGAGTCAGTTACCATGGTAACTTACTCTGTGAACCTAACCTGGTCGGGAGCAGGTTTTCTTCAGTAAACTCAGAGTTTCTTGCGGTCTCCTCCCCTTTTTTAAAGAGGAAGTGTTGTTTAAACATCAACAATAAAATGTATTTACACATTCTTTAAGGGATATATATTGTTTGTCCATGGTTTAATTGACTAAATCTGTTTTGCAGCACTTTGCCAAAAAATAAAAGGATTAAAACTTTGCTAAACTTTATTTGATTACCACCATTTTTGATAATATATTTCTATTAAATCTTTAAAAAAATTGGAATAAAAACATTTAATAGAACTCAATTATTTTTCAAACATAATATAATAAGTTATTAATGATAAAAATAAGATGTTAATCTTATTCATAATCAATTATTGAAGTTAGTTGATTACATATGTTTTATTGAACGAATGTTTAATTTATTTAACTGTCATTTTAACTGATGATGATAATAACCGTAATTTAATAATGCAGTTTATATATTTAATAATTGTTTAATACCATAAACCGTGATATTTTCTGAGACGGTTCTTATACTGTGAAACTCTCATTCCCCACATGGGGGAGTCCCCCACCCCACCCCCACTGTTAAACAAGTTACTCAGTAACTTTTACTCATGTTGTAAATTAACAACTTTTTACTTGAGTAGATTTTTAGACTGCTATTTTTACTTTTACTTAAGATTAAACATTAACATTCTTCCAGTTTCACCTCTGAAATTATAACAGTAAGCTCTAAAATAGTTATGAATTATTAACTACAAATTACATCTTCAATGGTTTAGTTAGATTAAAGTAATAATTACTATCTCTAGAAAATATTGGTCTGCATATAACTAATTGTTAAATCCTATATCAACCTCAACTAGGCCTACTTGATTAATACAAGGAGGAGAGACAAGAAACTTTTAATGCTTTCAAATGAACAATATAGCCTACAATTGCATGAATTATTCTTGAATTGATTAAAGTGTGTAGAGGGAGGTCACATAAAAAAATATACCTTTTAAAAATGTATGTTAAATCCCCTTTTGTTTTATAGTGAATTGGTCTATAGTTTATGCAGTTGCCTATTTAATGTAATTGCATCAGATTTTATTTTAAATTACAGAAGAATTAAGAGTAATCCTCTTAATTAAATTGCAATATTTAGATCACTTGGTAATTAATTATACCCAACACCTCTTTTTGTCTGGCGCTGTTGCCATGGTGACTCATAATATCTGCGCTCCATTGATAATGGCTTTTTATAGTTGTGGTGCACGCGCTTAACTCAGAGTCAGTCAACTCAGAGTTGATTGAACTAACTCATTTCAGCTGTTCTGTAACCGAAAACTCAGAGTTTCCCATCTCAGAGTAAGTCAACTCAGAGTTCAAGCTTTAACTCAGAGTTGGTTGAACCTCCTTACTGAAACAGGCCCCTGAACCCTGTTCACATCAGCAATCTAATTTTCCAGTCGATTAGATCATTCCCAATAAAGGAGGCTAGATCTCTGACCGAAGGGAGCTCTGGGCGGATGAACGTCCCGTGTGGTGTAGCGGACCAATCTTCTGTTTCCTCGCTGTTGCTGTTGTCTGTATCTCCTGTGCCTTGGTGGAGTCGATCCTTGGACTTTACGTTGTCAACGCTCACAAAACTCAGACTAAAGGGAAGTGGTTATTTTATACCCACACGGGTGTGCGTGTGTTTCTTTCTTGCATTCGAGCTGAAGGAGTCGTTTAGTTGTTGTTCGTCACTGTGAAGGTGCCGACGGCAGAGCAGCGGATACAGCAACATTGTGACGAGCCCACGGGAAGCGCAGGAAAGGAAAGTCGCCACTCTTGGCATCGGAGACTGGTTTGGAGGTGCCGGCTACGAGCAGACTGCCCAGTGATTTTTGTTTTTCTCCATTGACAGAAACAGTCACAGAGCGGCATCGCGGAAGTCCTGGTTCCGGATTTCCGGATTTGGACTCGGCTATTCGGAGCCCCACTGAAGCAAGACACTTTTGTGCCAGCGATCGGGAAAACACAGAATGGATTTTGGTATTGTCTACCCGGGGACAGACCATTGGACGATCCTTGATTTTATTGTTCCCCTGAGATTTTGATCAGATGTTACTTTTAAATTGTTATTATACAGATAACTTTTGAGATAATAAAATACTATTTTTATATATTTCCTGTGTCTTTCTCGCTGTGTTGGTGTGGCTGGGAATCTAAACCTAGGTTTATTTATAATTAACAGACTTTGAGCTGTTACACTTACTGTTGTTCCCAGATATTAATGCAAGAGATTTCAAAGACCTGGGTTTAACCGGTTTCAAGCAGAATTTACACAAATCTGTCCAATGCTCACATTGTTGGTGCTAAATCTGCTGGTTATGTGATGATGCCCAAGGTGGAGGAGACGCGCGAGCTATCTCTCTCCAGTTTCATCATCTTCACTTAAAGCACCGGCTCTGCCCTCTACCACTAAAAAAAAAATAAAAAATGAATGTGTATATCTATGTATATATATATATATGTATGCATATATATATATATGTGTATGTATGTGTGTGTGTGTGTGTGTGTATGTTTGCATATATACTTCTGTGTTAGTGGGGAAGGCTTACTCGAGTGTCGCTTCTCGTGCCCCCCCCCCCCCCCCAAACGGGAGGGACGAGGCGGGGCGCTCTCTAGCTCGACCTTCTCGTGGTAGGGCTGATCTAAGGACAGTCATTATCGCCAAGAAGGCCGCGAAAAAAAATCCTGACGTGCTGAATGTCAGGATTCTGAGGGTGATCCCCATCGTGAAAGACTTGAGTTCACTGCACAAAACACGGTGCCCTGTCTTTCCCGATGCCCTCAGGGGTCTGCTCTACTAACCCTGCCTTTACAGGGCGTAGAGAGACTCGGCGAGCGATTTCCTGAGGGATGCTCGCCCCGTCCGACACAAATCAGATCCGAGGAATGGTTTGTCACGATAGATATAAAGGACAATTACTTCCATGTATCTATCCTCCCTCAACACAGGAAGTTCCGGAGGTTTGCTTTCGGGGGCGAAGCGTACCAATATCGGGTTCTTCAACAGGCGGTTCGGCATCAAGGTGTCGTTCTTGCTCACATCAAGAGACTGGGGCTGAGGCTCAACGCCAAGAAGAGTGTTCTTTCTCCATTACAGAGATCCACTTTTCTGGGTGTAGTGTGGGATTCGACGACGATGCAGGCACGATTGTCACCTGCTCGTTTTGCTTCGATTCTTGCCGCAGTAGATCAGGTCAAGCTAGGCCAGGCATCCACCGTAAAACAGTTCCAGGGACTGTTAGGTCTCATGGCAGCTGCGTTCAACGTGATACCTTTTGGCCTCTTGCACATGAGACCGTTACAGTGGTGGCTCAGAACCAACGGAAGAACGGAAGATTCTTCCCGAGGGGAAATCCGCTTCACATGATCGTGAGTTCGCGACGGTGTTATCACGCCCTGATCACGAGGAAAGATCCTTGGTGTCTGTCCCAAGGCCTGTGTTAGGAGCTCCTTGTCGTCGCGTTATGCTAACGACAGATGCCTCTCTCACGGGTTGGGGGGCGATCATGGATGGTCGCCCGGCTCAGGGTCTGTGGGAGGACCAACATCGTCTGTGGCACATAATTGCCTAGAGATGTTGCCGGTGTTTCAGGCTCTGAAACACTTCCTCCCAGACCTAAGGGGCCATCATGTTCTTGTCCGGACAGACAACACATCAGTGGTCTCTTATCAACCATCAGGGGGTCTGCATTCTCGTTTACAACTGACACGCAGATCCTTCTATGGTCCCAGGAGAAAAATTCTTTCTCTGAGAGCTTTTTATCTCCCAGGGTATTTTAGTCAGGGGTGCAGACATCCTGTCAAGACAGGGGCCGAGGCTCTGGGAATAGAGTCTTCACCCTGAGGTGGTGGAACTCCTTTGGAAACATTTCGCTCGTGCTGAGGTAGACCTATTTGCTTCTCGAGACACTTCACACAGCGCTGTGGTTCTCTCTTAGCCATCCAGCCCCGCTGGGGTCACTCTGCTCTCGGGAGTTCTGGAGAGGCTCGCCGGGACGGGCTCAGTCTTCTGCTTATTGCTCCGTTCTGGCCGGCTCGAGTGTGGTTTGTGGACCTAATGTCTCTCCTCAACGGCTCTCCCCTGGACATACCGATCAGGAGAGACCTACTCTCTTAGGCTAGTGGGTTGATCCTTCACCCCTGCCCAGAACTATGGAGACTGTGGGCTTGGCCTCTGAGGGGGCCCAGCTCATAGCTTCTGGTCTCTCGACTGAGGTCGTTGAAGACCATCCTTTAATCCAGAGCTCCCTCCACGAGGAAGTTATATGCCGGGAGGTGGAAACTTTTCACCTCTTGGTGTGGAGAGCACCAGCAGGACGCATTTAACTGCCCAGTTGGTACAGTGCTGGATTTCCTGCAGGACCGTCTCTCCACTGTTTTATCCCACTCCAAACTGAAGGTGTAGGTGGTGGCCTTAGTTGCTTACCACGCCCGTTTAAGTGGAGGTTCCCTAGGGAGACACCCACTGATATCTCGCTTCCTTTGTGGCACCTTGAGGCTAAGGCCTGCAGTTCACACGAGGGTACCAGTTTGTGATCTGGCCATCGTCTTAGAAGGTCTCTCCCTAGCTCCTTTCGAGCCCTTCGAGGAAGTTTCGGAAAAGTTCCTTACTCTAAAGACTATACTTCTTCTATCTCATCTCTAAGAATAGGAGATATTCAAGCACTTTCAGTGGCTCCCTCGTGCCTGGAACTTGCTCCTGGTTCGGTTAAAGGCTTTCTCTGTCCAAGACCAGGCTATGTTCCTAAGGTACTAACTATTTCTGTCAGACCTATAGTTCTGCAGGTTTTCCGTCCTCCGCCTTTTCTGGTGTCAGACCAGGAAAAACTTAATTTGCTGTGGCCCGGTAGGGCTTTAGATGCTTATGTCCACAGAGCTACCCTGTGGAGAAGAGCGGAACTACTGTTTGTCTGTTCTTGGGTCACCTAACCAAGGGTGTCCTGCATCTAAGCAAAGGATGAGCAAGTTGGTGGTCAGGCCATCTCGCTTGCTTACGATTCGGCCCATCAGCCTTCACCTTTGGCTGTAAGGGCTCATTCCACCAGGAGTATGGCTGATTCTACAGCTCTTCTTTCAGGAGCTTCTCTTCATGACGTTTGTGATGCGGCAGGCGGGTCCTCACCGCACACTTTCGTGGGTTTTTTTATTCCCATGACCTTATCTCCACTCCCGGGGCTCTATTTCTCTCGTCGGTTTGTGTCTCCTATTGACATACGACAGGGATTTGGTCGTATGGGGATGTGGGTATTGCGTTCCCACTGCGATTACACGCAGCGGTAGTCCCTGCAGGGGAACGTCCCGGGTTACGTATTTAACCCTGGTTACCCGAAGGGACGGACGCTGCATGTCCTGCCATACTCCCGGCATTCCCTTGGGTCGCTTGCTTCAGTAACTTTAAGCTGGCATCTTGTGTGCTAAGGGGATATTTGTACCTTCCTGGTCGATGACGTCACTCGCCGTGCGCTCATTCTCTCCATTGACTGATTTCATTCATGCTTCAGACGCGTCACGCTGGGGGCATTCCTACTGTGATTACACGCAGTGTCCGTCCCTTCGGGGAACCAGGGTTACATACGTAACCCGGGACGTTTCACTGTGTCATTGTTCATACTATCATAATATATATTGTAGAACAAAATAGGTGATACAAGTTTCATTATAATACTACTGTACTGTAAAAATGGATTTGCTGTAAAAATGGAAGGTTGTGTGTCTGTTTCCATACAACTATGCATTAAGAGTACTGCAACAGTTACTTATCATTTTGAGCAGTTGTATCAATTGATAGTTAGATCATTGTAAAGAAATGAATAGACAATCATTTGAGATGTAATGTGTGAATTGCCTTTTGAAATAGTAGTACTGTGATGTTAAGTTGTGTGAGTTAGTGTATGTGTCAGGGATCCATCGGTGTCAGCACCAGATACCTGCACTCCACCCACTCGTTCCGCCTCTCCTGAGTATTGATCGTCATCACCTGTTCCCTTCAATCACCGGCTCATTAACTCTCCCATATAAACTCACCTCTCACAAGCAGTCATTGTCTGGTCTCGTCAGTTATGCGACTACAGACTCCCACACCACTACCGCAGATCTACTTACCTGTTCCTGCCAAGTTCCCTCGACTCCTCATCCACTCCGGCTCCGTCTGCTTCAGCTCTCCTCTCCGCTACCACAGCTCGTCAGACTCCAAACCTGCTCAAGATAAGAAACATATTATCAGACTCCATATTCTCTACTTTCTGGAACATTATCTGCATTAATTACCTGCCATAGACTCTATAACCTGTTTCAATAAACCTGGTCATTCTCACCTATCTGTGTCCTTCTGATCTATGACAGAAGACCAGACCTACAACATGTTACAACCCACTCCAAGCACCGGCGCTGCCGCTAGCCCAATTCCGCCACCTACTCCCCGGACCAGCACAGCCACTCTCTCCGCATCCACCGTCACCATTTCTTCGACATCTGCCTCTGCCAGTCCCATGGCCCAACCAGCGCCCTACTCAGGCGGGGAGGAGGAGTGCAGCGGCTTCCTTTTGCAGTGCGAGCTATACATGGAGATGAATCCACACTCATTCCCCACTGAGCGATCGAAAGTGGCCTTTTTCATCTCACTACTCCGAGGACGTGCACTCAGCTGGGCTCACGCCCTTTGGAAGGACCGAGGCCCGGTCACGCGTACATTCACCGACTTCTCCAATCACTTCGTTGAGGTATTCACTCAATCTTCTCACACCATCTCCGTACAAGATCAGCTGTTCCGTTTGAGGCAAGGACGATCGTCGGTGGCAGAGTACGCGCTGCAATTTCGCACCCTGGCCGCTACTCTCGAATGGAATGAGTCAGCCCTCATCACTGCCTACCGCCATGGTCTGAATTCTGACATCCGCCTCCAGTTAGCGATATACGACGACGCGGTAGGCATAGAGAACATCATCCAGCGATCCATCCGCATAGCTCAGCGTCGCACTGCCTGCCAGCTCGACTGCCCTGCACCTCCGCCTCCTCGCCCAGAACCCGACCATAGCCCTCCAGCACCAGAACCAATGGACATTGGCACCACCCGCCTTCCAATCTCCGAGCGCAATCGGCGCATTTCCAACGGCCTATGTCTATATTGCGGTGCTTCTGGTCATCTGTTGGCCTCCTGTCCCATTCGTCCACCCCGACCCGCTGTGAGTACTGTTCATTTACCTCTTCACATTTCACCGCTGAAATACACCCCAGCTACTATCACTTATATGAACCGTTCCATCTCAGTCCAGGCGCTGATCGACTCCGGATCCGCTGGTAACTTCATCGCTCTGTCCACGCTACATCGCCTCCAAACGAAACAATGATCCATACCACAAAACCTCCAAGTGCAAACCATCCTGGGACAACCACTGGGACGCGGTCGGGTTGGACATCGGAGCCCCGATCTCGGGCTGGAGATTGGCTGGCTTCACCACGAGAAAATTTCCTTTCTGGTGCTGGAGGGATCCACAGCCGAGATCATCCTGGGACGCCCCTGGCTGGAAGCCCATTCACCCCGTATCCAGTGGTCCACCGGGGAAGTTTTACAGTGGGGCAGCGACTGTTTCCATCGCTGTCTACCTTCTCTTACCAAGTTAATCCGTCCATCCATCTCTTCAGTCAAGAAGGTACCGCTGGTCACTACCACCGTTGAGAGTCCACCAGTCGAGGATCTACCTGCAATTCCCCCTCCATACCGGGCGTTCCAGGATGTTTTCGATAAACAACAGGCAACCTCTTTACCTCCACATCGGCCATGGGACTGCGCGATCGATCTGCTGCCTGGGGCGGTCCTTCCGCGTGGTAAGATCTACCCTTTGTCCATCCCGGAGCAGAAGGCCATGGAGGAGTACATTCACGAAGCTCTTCAGCAAGGATTCATCCGACCATCGACTTCCCCTGCCGCTTCGAGTTTTTTCTTCGTGGGCAAGAAGGATGGAGGCTTGCGCCCCTGCATCGATTATCGCACCCTCAATCAAGCAACTGTCAAGTTCCGATACCCTCTTCCTCTGGTCCCCGCCGCACTGGAACAACTCCGAGGGGCATCTGTCTACACCAAGCTCGATCTTCGTAGTGCCTACAACCTCATCCGTGTGCGGGAGGGAGACGAATGGAAGACCGCCTTCATCACCCCCGCAGGGCACTACGAATATCTTGTTATGCCCTTCGGATTGTCCAACTCACCAGCCATCTTCCAAGGTTTCATGAATGAAGTGTTTCGAGATCTCCTTAACCAATTTGTCATCATTTACATCGACGATATCCTCATCTATTCTCCAGACTTGGATACCCACATTCATCACGTTCAAACAGTACTACAGCGGCTCAGAGATTATCAACTCTATCTGAAACTAGAGAAGTGTGAATTCCATCAAAGCACCATCCAGTTCCTCGGTTACATCATTTCACCCCAGGGCATCACCATGGACCAGAGGAAGGTGGAAGGAGTGATCCACTGGCCACAACCCACTACTCGCAAAGAACTTCAACGTTTCCTGGGGTTTGCCAATTTCTACCGCCGCTTCATCCAGAACTTCAGTTCCATCAGCTCACCTCTCTCCGATCTACTCAAAAGTTGGGCCAAGTCTCTATCCTGGAACTCCATCGCCATTCAAGCTTTTCACACTCTTAAGAAGGCCTTCAGTTCCGCTCCCACCCTCTCGCTTCCCGATCCGGCCTTACCCTTCGTCGTTGAAGTGGATGCATTCACCACCGGGGTGGGAGCGGTACTATCTCAGCGGCAGGGGAATCCATCTCAACTCCATCCATGCGCCTTCTACTCCAAGAAACTGTCCCCGGCGGAGCAGAATTATGACATCGGCAATCGTGAGTTACTGGCGATCAAACTAGCCCTCGAAGAACGGAGACACTGGCTGGAGGGAGCACAGCACCCTTTCACGGTGATCACTGACCATCGCAACCTGGAGTACCTACGTGAAGCTCGAAGACTCAATCCTCGTCAAGCCCGGTGGGCGTTATTCTTCACTCGCTTCAATTTCACCGTCACCTACCGACCCGGACACAAGAACGTGAAAGCGGATGCTTTGTCCCGCCAGTTCCAGCCAGAGGTAGCTCCTACGGACCCCGAAACCATACTCCCTCCAACCATTGTAGTCAGTCCCATTCAGTGGAGTATGGACGATCACATAGCCGAAGCCACCCAACTCGAGGCTGCTCCGCCGGGAGGTCCTGAGGGACGGGTATATGTACCTACCCGACTACGCCTGTCCCTCATGGACTCAGTTCACACGTCTCCGGGCTCTGGACACCCAGGCAGCCAAGCTACTCTCTCGCTCGTCCAACAACGTTATTGGTGGCCGGGTATGGCCCACGATATCTCCCGATACGTCAAAGGATGCTCAGTCTGTGCCATGGCTAAAGTTCCTCGCCATCTCCCTGCAGGCAAACTGGTCCCTCTACCGATTCCCACTCGACCCTGGTCCCATCTTGGAGTGGACTTTGTAACCGACCTTCCCACATCGGACGGACACACCTGCATACTGGTTGTAGTGGACCGCTTCTCCAAAGCGTGCAAACTAATTCCTTTACCGGGTTTGCCCACAGCCTTTGAAACAGCAGAAGCCCTGTTCCAACACATCTTCAGAAACTTCGGCATCCCCGAAGACATCGTGTCCGATCGTGGACCGCAGTTCATCTCTCGAGTGTGGAAAGCATACTTCAATCTTCTTGGTGTGACTGTCAGCCTCACTTCTGGATACCACCCCCAGTCCAACGGCCAGACTGAGCGGAAGATCCAGGAAATCGGGAGGTATTTACGGTCATACTGTCATGACCACCAGGACTGCTGGAGTCGTTTCCTGCCATGGGCCGAGTATGCACAAAATTCCCTCCGTCAAACCACCACCGGACTCACTCCCTTCCAGTGCATACTCGGCTACCAACCCCCGTTATTCCCTTGGTCTGGAGAACCATCTGACGTTCCAGCAGTCCATCACTGGTTCCAGACGAGCGAGAGAGTCTGGGACTCAGCTCATATCCATCTCCAGCGGGCTGTTCGGAGACATCAGAGCCAGGCCAACGTCAGACGATCCGATGCTCCTCAATATCTTCCAGGGCAATTGGTCTGGCTCTCAACCCGGGACATCCGTCTCCGACAGCCCTGTCGTAAGCTGAGTCCCAGATACATCGGCCCATTCGCAATACAGAGGCAGATCAATCCCGTCACCTACCGGCTATCCCTACCAGCGCACTATCGTATTGCACCTACCTTCCATGTTTCTCTACTCAAACCATACACTAACCCTCTCACTCCTTCCTCCCCAGGATCTGGTGCTACGGCGGTGCCCCCTCCTCCAGCAGATCCAGTGGATGACAACATCTACAGAGTCCACGAGATCCTCGACTCCCGACGACGGGCCGGCCACTTGCAGTACCTCGTTGACTGGGAGGGATTCGGCGCTGAGGAGAGATGTTGGGTCGATCGTGACGACATTCTGGATCCATCGTTACTCCAGGAATTCCATGCTGCGCACCCAGATCGTCCAGCACCCAGAGGCCGTGGTCATCCCCGTCGTCGGTCCCGTCCGCCAGCTGGAGCTGGCCGTGGGGGGGGGGTACTGTCAGGGATCCATCGATGTCAGCACCAGATACCTGCACTCCACCCACTCGTTCCGCCTCTCCTGAGTATTGATCGTCATCACCTGTTCCCTTCAATCACCGGCTCATTAACTCTCCCATATAAACTCACCTCTCACAAGCAGTCATTGTCTGGTCTCGTCAGTTATGCGACTACAGACTCCCACACCACTACCGCAGATCTACTTACCTGTTCCTGCCAAGTTCCCTCGACTCCTCATCCACTCCGGCTCCGTCTGCTTCAGCTCTCCTCTCCGCTACCACAGCTCGTCAGACTCCAAACCTGCTCAAGATAAGAAACATATTATCAGACTCCATATTCTCTACTTTCTGGAACATTATCTGCATTAATTACCTGCCATAGACTCTATAACCTGTTTCAATAAACCTGGTCATTCTCACCTATCTGTGTCCTTCTGATCTGTGACAGTATGTGTATTGTATCCAAGCAATTGAGAAATGGGTTAGAGTTTTGAAAAATGTGCATTTTGATCATTGGTTGTGAGTTTTATCTCCATAGTTTTGAAAAATGACATCAAGGTTCTGAAAATAGTACCAAAGTGATTGTAAAAAAAAACTGTAACATAATGCAATTAAAACCTCAGTATATACGTC
This sequence comes from Cyprinella venusta, assembly GCA_038021265.1. Lineage (NCBI taxonomy): Eukaryota > Metazoa > Chordata > Actinopteri > Cypriniformes > Leuciscidae > Cyprinella > Cyprinella venusta. The sequence continues at coordinate 9,712,643 of CM075863.1, forward strand.
TGCAGTGTAGTGTAGTGTACCCGTCTGTACAGCCTTGTAATTAATTGTATATGGCAAAAATATAATTTTCTATTCAGTGCCAAAGCCGTACAGAGGGTTTTATAAGTACAGCGGTCCCAAAAGTAATCTTGCTAGGGGGTGCGGGGAATATTGTTTTTTTTTTTTTTCACTGAAATTGTCAAAGATCTTAGGCTATGGCTATGATGCGTGTGCGACCGGTAGTTTGTAGCTCCGGAGAATTTCTTCATCAATCCTTGATTTGCTTCTATTCCACTCATTCATAAACAAGCACTTTCGATTTTTATATCATGTGAACTTATCCTCGATACTATTCCTCCTAAAAAAAAATTCAATTGCTTTGATATCGCTACTTATATCCAAACTTCCGAATCTCGGCTACTAGCCTTTAGCCCGCTAGCATTTCACGCGTGGCCTCTCGCCTATCGGCCGTCTCCTTTTACACCCGTTTCACTGAAAGGATACGGGTTATATCCGGCATTTTGTCCTAAATTAGTAGTGATGTTTGTAGTATCACTACTAATTTACAGTTCATCTGTTATAATGGCGAACGTATCAGATGCGTGTCTAACTTTACCTTTGAGTGCAGGAGAAGACACATTCGAGCTCTTCTCGGTGAAGCAGGAGCTGGAATATGTCGAGAAACAGATCCGTGGTCTGCTGGTGAAGAAAGCCGAGCTGTTGGATCGGCGCTCAACGCTTGAAGCATCAAGCGCCGACACTCACAAATCAGTGGTTGATAATATTAACTCTTTGACCCCAACTTCCTCGACTCCGCGTGTTCCTCTGCCCAGAAGGACGCGATCATCTCTGGCTTCATTCACCCCGGCACCGACACAACACCATGGACCATGGATCACACAGCGGAAGACACGAGACAGGGCCAGAGCTGCCTCTCCGCCCCTCCCGGTCTTCGAGATCTCCACTCAGAACCGCTTCTCCCCTCTTCGCGAGCCGGAACGCGACGATGCCGTGATCATCGGCACGTCCATGATCCGTCATGTCCACGCTACCTCGGATAAAGGTAAGGTGTGGACTCACTGCTTTCCTGGTGCTCGTGTTCTTGATGTCATTGCACAGGTTCCCAAGATCCTGAACGAAAAGCGCGTCGGAGCTGTTGTGCTGCATGCGGGAGCGAACGACATCAGGCTGCGGCAGACTGAGGTACTGAAGAAGGACTACATGAGCCTGATCGAGATGGTACACAGCACAGCGCCTGAAGCAACGATCATCGTGTCTGGACCGCTCCCCACGTACCGACAAGGACAGGAAAAGTTCAGTAGGCTATTTGCATTAAATGAATAGTTAATGTCACTGTGTAATGACCAGAAACTGCTCTTTGTAAATAATTGGATTCTGTTTTGGGAGAGACCCAGGTTGTATAGTTCAGATGGTCTCCACCCCAGCAGAATCGGAGCGGCTGTTCTGTCGGACAACATCTCCAAGACGTTACAGACCAAATGACTAAGTCAAAGTCCTAAACACACCCTTTGTTGCCCAAACTTAACTAATATGCACAATGTGGAACATTATATAGAAACCATGTCTATTCCTCGTTTAATGAAGCCAAACAATAAATGTAGTGCAGGATCTAGCAAAAAACTTATTGTAATTAAACCAGAAAATCTAAATATCAGTGAACAAACACAATCTCTAAAGTTAGGTCTTCTAAACATTAGATCGCTCACACCTAAGGCGGTTATTGTAAATGAAATGGTCACAGATAATAATTTCAATGTTCTGTGCCTTACTGAAACCTGGCTTAAACCAAATGATTATTTCGGTCTAAATGAATCTACTCCGCCAGGATACTGTTATAAATAAAAGCCCCGTCTGATCGGTCGTGGCGGCGGTGTTGCAACAATCTATAAAGATATTTTTAATGTTATTCAGAAAACAGGTCACATGTTTAATTCATTTGAAGTACTTGTGCTAAATGTTACGCTCTTAGATGTAAGAAGGAAATCCATATTATCTCTAGCCTTGGCTACTGTATATAGACCTCCAGGGCCCTATGCTGAATTCCTAAAAGAGTTTGCAGACTTTCTCTCAGATCTATTGGTGAATGTCGATAAAGCAATAATTGTTGGAGATTTTAACATTCACGTAGATAATACAAATGATGCTTTAGGTGCTGCGTTTACAGACTTATTAAACTCCTTTGGGGTCAAACAAAACGTCAGTGGTCCCACTCATCGTCTAAATCATACACTAGATTTAATTATATCGTATGGAACCGATCCAACTGATATAGATATTATACCACAAAACAATGACGTCACTGATCATTACATGGTGACTTGCACAATACGCACTGCTGAAATGTCATGTTGCGCCACGTTATAGACCAGGCAGAACAATCCTTCCAACCACTAGAGATAGATTCTCAAATACCTTACCTGATCTATCTAAATTGCTAAGTGAACCCAAACAAACAGATGAATTAGAGGAAATGACTAGCAGTTTGAGCACCATTTTCACTAGTACATTAGATATTGTTGCACCAATTAGATTAAAAAAGGTTAGAGAGAAAACTAAAGCACCCTGGTATAACAGTGATACGTATGCTATCAAGAGAGAAACCCGTAAGTTAGAGCGTAAATGGAAACAAACTAACTTAGAGGTCTTTAGAATCGCGTGGAAAGACAGTATGTCACGTTATAAAAAGGCTCTAAAAACAGCCAGGGCTGAGCATCTCCGCAAACTAATCGAAAATAACCAAAATAACCCAAGGTTTTTATTTAACACCGTGGCTAGACTAACAAACAAACAGACATCACCAGAGCAAAATATACCGTTACAGTTTAGCAGTAATAATTTTATGAATTACTTCAACGTGAAAATAGAAAGCATCCGAAACACAATTATAAATGTACAATCCTCTATGGTGTCTTATGATTCAGCCGCAATTATGGCCCCTCTAGAACAACTACACCGCTTTACAATGATAGGACAGGAGGAGCTAAATAAACTTATCATTGCATCTAAACCAACAACATGTTTATTAGATCCAATACCCACTAAACTACTGAAAGAAGTGTGGTAACACTTTACTTGAAGAGTTGTGCATAAGACTGACACGACACTGTCATGAACATGACATAAACATTCATAAAGACTCCTTCATGTTAGGTGTTATCACTGTTGTCATTAAAGGCGGGCGTACACGGTACAAATTCCGGGAAACGGACATCCGGTCACCCTTGTGTGTGAGTGTGTGTGTGTGTGTGTGTGTGTGTGTGTGCGTGTTTGTGAATGAGTTAAAAAAAACGTAGTTACGGTAGGCTACACATTCAAAAATAAAATTTCAAGCTTTCTGAATGATTAATTAGCCGTTTAAACCACCTCATGTGAGTGCTTGCAATTCATTTTGCGGCGAGAAGCTATAGCGCCGTGAACGGGGCTTTAGTGAGCTTGAGTGCATTGTGAGTGAGGGCGCGGGTGCCAGATCCCATGTTGTCAGATTTTTGTTAGTTTTTGCTTGTTTTTCGTAGCAATATCTGGCAACACTGTTCTGTCGGCATTAATAAAAAAAGCTTAGGCTGTAGATAAACTGTAATTGCTTTAAGGAAGATACAAACGTAATGATCATCATGACATGTAAGAATCTGTAAGAAATGTATAACACTATCAAAAACAATAGCATAATAGCCTACAGATGTTTCAGAATGAAATATGCCAAATACTGGCCATTAGGAATACGGCAGATGCTGTTTAGTTAAATGAAGTTTTATTAACTAAGTTCGGGAGGAGCACGTTCAGATAATTGACACGAGTGGACAGCAATCCGCAATCAGCAGCTAATGATAAGAGGGTACAAATAGACTCAGCAGTCTTACCTCGATCCATTGGCAGCATTCGGCCATGTCCGAATCTAGCTCTTCCCGTTTCGATAAAGAATCTTTTGTCCTTCAGAATTAGGAATCTTTGCCAACATGGTAACGTTATTATCTCGTGGGCGTCAGGCCAAACAAACGGGCGAAACATCCGCAATCTACTTCCACGTATTTCTTTAAACCGGACCATTCAATAATTACTGCTATATAGAAATGGACAAAGCAATGCTGCCCTCTTAACGCAAAAGAACGGACCTTCCTGCGGCGCCGGGCCGCCGCAACAGGCCGTAAGTTAAGCCACGCTGCAGATTCAGTCCCGGCTGATCCACACTCTCAAATATCTGCCGGGTCAACTCTGTGAGTGCTTAGCTCAAATCTTTTGTGTCCCTGATTGAACTTCGCATCGCTTCAATTGTTGAATGACAAGCAAGTTATGCCATCTGGATAATAATTGCGATCGGAAGATCACGTTTTAAATAGTTTCTGTACAATTTTTGCTTTCCTTAAATGCGAAGCTTGCTTATGGCGTAAACTCACATGTAAACAGTAGGACTGGGAATCGATTCCAAAAAAGAATCGATTTCGAGGCGTTAGGAATTGAAAGTCGATTCCAAAGGTTGGAATCGATTCCATTAAAGGGAATCGACTCCTTCTTTGAGATTTTAACACAAACCGCGGCTTGTAATCGATTATATTTGTCAACACAATCATGTCACCTGTAAATAAATAAAGTTCAGACTAATTCAAACCCACAGCTTCACCATTTGGTTTTACTGATTATTGATGAACGAAAAAATCGGCTGGGAACGCGACCCTTAGAAATGACAAATAATCAAGTCAAGTCGGGTCACATTTATTTGTATAGCGCTTTTCACAATACGGTTTGTGTCAAAGCAGCTCCTCAGTGATAAATAAATAATATGAGAAAATAGGGGGGCTTTTACACTGGGCTCGTTTGCTGCTGTCAGAGCGCGTTTGTTCCCAACGCCCCCCGCAGCATGGGTCTGTTTTCACACAAAACTTGTTTCTATCGGATCTGGTGAGTTTGCGTGCATCTTACATCATCGCAAACGTGCATGGCGCATGATAGAAAGCAGAACGTGGACTTCTGCTACTTGCAAACGGACTCTTAAGGAGACAGTGGATTTCCAGATATGTTGCTCTGATTCCACGCATAATACTCGAATACACTGCAGGCTCACTCTCGCTCGTGTCCAAGGTAATTCCTTAAAAATGTCATCCCTTACTTATTTTAACAGAATTCATCACAATAAGCTAAAACGCATGCGCAGGATACTTTACTTCCTGAACAAGTGCGCACCCGAGATCTTGATGCTTTCCATACCTGTCAACATTTGGTTTTCAAAATCCAGGAGATTTCGGTGGGGGGGGGGGGGGTTATGTTGTGTGGTCCAAATAAGGTGTGGCCCCTTTAAGAGCTGTGCGCTCCTTGCTGAACTGCACACAAACAAGCGCACACACACAAACATACACGCACAAACACGTGTATGTGCCGTGTTCCTCGAATACCCCATGTATGCGGGTAATTCCTGTTTGATGCAAATTTTTAGCTTATTTTGTTTATTAAGTAACGAGTACACGACTTCGATTTGGTAATAAAGTGCGAGTTGTGAGATGCCAATCGCCTCTGTGAGTCTGTCTGTCCTCTGCATGCAATAACTTCAGTTGTTCTGTGCTATCCCTATTCTTCCTGAAGCAACGCGTTAACCGTAACCTACTTCAGTTTCTTTGCTGGGACACCGCCTTTACCTGCCAAGCCATCATGTCTCTATCGGCTCGTTTTCGGGTTGAGATTTCCGCGACTGCGCAACTTGGTAAAAGGGTTGCCAGGTTGAAGTGACAAACAGGTGAAATTATAAACGGTCTGTGTATTGTGTGAATATACTGCATCTAATCAAATCTGGCAACTATTCAACATTAGACAAACATATTAGTTCGATTATTCATAAAGGAGTTTGGGCCATGCAAATTACGTGAGTTTCCCGGGAGAAATAACAAACCGGGAGGGGTCCGGGAGATGGGGCTAAAAAACGGGAGAAACCCGGCAAAAACGGGAGTGTTGACAGGTATGGTGCTTTCACATACACGCAAACCGCGGCGGGGAGCAACCGAACTCAGACCCCCTCCTCCAGGTAGTCTTGGGTTCGGTACCCCAGTGCACACCCGTTTTCAATGACTGCATTCACATTAGCAATTTTTCATGCGAACCGTGCCCCATTACGGTCTTAACTGCCAGGGTGAAAGCTCCCTAAGCCATTTTCAAATGTTAATAAAGATGCGCATAATCCTGCAAAGATTTAATCTCCCCTCTTTTTCGCGTCTTTAATTACGCTCAAGAAGATGATCATCGGCCCACCAGACCCCAATCTACTTCCCCCTTCGCTTGGCTTCACACCACAGCTCAATTTGCTCAGGTACGTCTCTCCACTGCCCCAGCAGTGATGTCTCCTCTGCTCCCAAAGGAGCTCTGTTTCTCTGGCTAATTTTCTATACTGCCCCAGCAGTGACATCTACTCTGCTCCCACAGGAGCTCTCCTTCTCTGGCTAATTTTCTACTCTGCCACAGCAGTGTAGTCTATTCTGCTCTCACAAGAGCTCTCTTTCTCTGGCTAATTTTCTACATTGCCCAGCAGTGATGTCTACTCTGCTCCCAAAGGAGCTTTCTTTCTCCGACTAATTTTCTCCGCTGCCACAGCAATGATGCCTACTCTGCTCTCAAAGGAGCTCTGTTTCCCTGGCTAATTGTCTGCACTGCCACAGCAGCAACGTCTCCTCCGCTCCCACAGGAGCTTTGCGTCTCTGGCTAATTTTCTACACTGCCCCAGCAGTGACGTCTCTTCTGCTCCCATAGTATCTCTGTTTCACTGGCTAATTTTTACACTACTATAATAGTGATGTTTTCTCTCCAGTACATCACTATTCAGAATTTTACTCCTGCTAAAACCCCTAATTGATTATTTTCTCTGTCCAGCGAGCATTGGTCTCCAAGCGGACATCGCAGGCATCAAAGTTATCCACCAAGCAGTATCTCCCAGGACCCTTCAATCCTAGGTTACTGCTTGGAGATAATGTAAAGAAAGAAAACGATAAAAATGTCTCTTACAACTGCCCTTTCCCTGATTTTTCTCTTTTCAATCAAATCTTTTATCTCCTACCTTAATATATTAAGAGCCTACAAATTGGGTCCAATAAAGGTTATCTAAGCGGCATCCAGTTTTTTCATAAACTGATGTACGGCACCCCTTCGGTGTAGATAAACAATTCACAAACCCTGATTAAAAAGATTCTAAGATCCCAGCCCACCTGCCCCGACGCTGGACAACCCATAACACCAGACATTCTCATCAAATGTATTTAGGCTTTCCGCACAGGCTACCAGCCCCTCAGTTCCGCTCATACACTCAATGCCATGTTTAAACTAGTTTTACGTTTTCTTAGACACTCAGAAACCGCCATCACTTTGTGAGAGGAGTGAGTGCTTTCCCAGTGGAGCACTTACATTTTTCTTTTCATCCAGCGAGCAGTCGGTCTCACAGCGGACTGGGTACAAGAAAATCTCCTGGACAAGCACTCATTTTTTCTCTTTCCAGTCTTCCTCTTTCCGTCTAGTGAGCATTGGTCTCATAGCAGATGGAGTGAGTGCTTTCACAGTAGAGCACTTATATTTTCTCTTTCATCCAGCGAGCAGTTTTCTCACAGCGGACGGAGTACGAGAAAATCTCCTGTACAAGCACTCAGTTTTTCTCTTTTTAGTCTTCCTCTTTCCGTCTAGTGAGCATTGGTCTCACAGTGGACGGAGTGAGAGCTTTCCCAGTAGAGCTCTTACATTTTCTCCTTCATCCAGCGAGCAGTTGGTCTCACAGCGGATGGAGTACGAGAAAATCTCCTGGAAAAGCACTCATTTTTCTTTTTCCAGTCTTCCTCTTTCCGTCTAGTGAGCATTGGTCTCATAGCAGATGGAGTGAGTGCTTTCACAGTAGAGCACTTATATTTTCTCTTTCATCCAGCGAGCAGTTGGTCTCACAGCGGACGGAGTACGAGAAAATCTCCTGGACAAGCACTCATTTTTCTTTTTCCTGTCTTCCTCTTTCCATCCAGTAAGCATTGGTCTCATAGTAGACGGAGTGAGTGCTTTCACACTAGAGCACTTATATTTTCTCTATCATCCAGCGAGCAGTTGGTCTCACAGCGGAAGGGGTATGAGAAAATCTCCTGGACAAGCACTCATTTTTCTCTTTCCAGTCTTCCTCTTTCCGTCTAGTGAGCATTGGTCTTATAGCGGATGGAGTAAGTGCTTTCACAGTAGAGCATTTATATTTTCTCTTTCATCCAGCGAGCAGTTTTCTCACAGCGGACGGAGTACGAGAAAATCTCCTGTACAATCACTCAGTTTTTCTCTTTTTAGTCTTCCTCTTTCCGTCTAGTGAGCATTGGTCTCACAGTGGACGGAGTGAGAGCTTTCCCAGTAGAGCTCTTACATTTTCTCCTTCATCCAGCGAGCAGTTGGTCTCACAGCGGATGGAGTACGAGAAAATCTCCTGGAAAAGCACTCATTTTTCTTTTTCCAGTCTTCCTCTTTCCGTCTAGTGAGCATTGGTCTCATAGCAGATGGAGTGAGTGCTTTCACAGTAGAGCACTTATATTTTCTCTTTCATCCAGCGAGCAGTTGGTCTCACAGCGGACGGAGTACGAGAAAATCTCCTGGACAAGCACTCATTTTTCTTTTTCCTGTCTTCCTCTTTCCATCCAGTAAGCATTGGTCTCATAGTAGACGGAGTGAGTGCTTTCACACTAGAGCACTTATATTTTCTCTATCATCCAGCGAGCAGTTGGTCTCACAGCGGAAGGGGTATGAGAAAATCTCCTGGACAAGCACTCATTTTTCTCTTTCCAGTCTTCCTCTTTCCGTCTAGTGAGCATTGGTCTTATAGCGGATGGAGTAAGTGCTTTCACAGTAGAGCATTTATATTTTCTCTTTCATCCAGCGAGCAGTTTTCTCACAGCGGACGGAGTACGAGAAAATCTCCTGTACAATCACTCAGTTTTTCTCTTTTTAGTCTTCCTCTTTCCGTCTAGTGAGCATTGGTCTCACAGTGGACGGAGTGAGAGCTTTCCCAGTAGAGCTCTTACATTTTCTCCTTCATCCAGCGAGCAGTTGGTCTCACAGCGGACGGAGTACGAGAAAATCTCCTGGACAAGCACTCATTTTTCTCTTTTTAGTCTTCCTCTTTCCGTCTAGTGAGCATTGGTCTCATAGCAGATGGAGTGAGTGCTTTCACAGTAGAGCACTTATATTTTCTCTTTCATCCAGCGAGCAGTTGGTCTCACAGCGGACGGAGTACGAGAAAATCTCCTGGAAAAGCACTCATTTTTTCTCTTTCCTGTCTTCCTCTTTCCGTCCAGTGAGCATTGGTCTCACAGTGGATGGAGTGAGAGCACTTATATTATTTCTCTTTCATTCAGCGAACAGCTGGTCTCTCAGCGAATGCAGTGCGAGACTCTCCTGGGCAAGCACTCATTTTTCCATATTTCAGTTTTCCTCTTTTCATCCAGCAAGCATTTGTCTCACAGCAGATGGAGCGAGAAAGTTCCCGTTAGAGCACTCACGTTTTCTCTTTCATTTCAGCGAGCATTTGGTCTCACAGCGGATGCAGCGTGAAAAGCTCCTGGAGAAGTATACTACAACCGCACCTTGTTCGCAGTCAACAAGGGCCGTCAGTCCAGGCAGTGAGCCACCATCACGGGCCTCCCTGAACAAGCTTCCAGGCCCCTTCTCGAGATGCCAGCCTGCCAATCTTGGCACTCTTTGGGGGGTTTTTAGTCCGGCGGCTGTCCTCTTCTCTTAGCCTTTTGGGGGGAGTACTCTGGGTTCGGGCAGAATTCCGAGCTCGGAGCCCTCCCTCCGGACAGCACGCCAAATACGCATTGAATCTTACTCACTCAAAATTATATGTAAGTGTGAACTCGTGAAATGAAGTTTTATTAACTAAGTTCGGGAGGAGCACGTTCAGATAATTGACACGAGTGGACAGCAATCCGCAATCAGCAGCTAATGATAAGAGGGTACAAATAGACTCAGCAGTCTTACCTCGATCCATTGGCAGTTTGCAGCATCCCTCCTCCACCCCTTCTCCACACTCGTAGTTCTCCACATACCTTTTTCTAAAATATCACTTACATACGGGAGGAGTACTCTGGGTTCGGGCAGAATTCCGAGCTCGGAGCCCTCCCTCCGGACAGCACGCCAAATACGCATTGAATCTTACTCACTCAAAATTATATGTAAGTGTGAACTCGTGAACCTTTCACAAGGTCATCATAAAAACATTAATTGAGGCAGTGTTTCTAGTAGTCCACACCATTTTCGTTTTTCTTCAGTGGATTTCCTCAGCTCCTGATTGGTCAAATTCAGATAGATCGACAAATCGGCTCATTCAACCGCACACACCTCACGAATGCAAGCCGACAGCTACCGAACTTTTTAGACATGCTTAAAAATTATCGGGAGGTCAAGAGGTGCTTGGCTCGGCTCGTATCTTCCTCGCACACGACACGCGCCGCGACATGCAAGCATAACCGATTTACACACGATTTCTCCCGAGTGAAAAAAATCATCGGTGAGCTCGTAAAACAGCAAAAATCGCACCGTGTACGCCCGCCTTAAGTGTCATGTGGTAAATTTTGACACTTTTAATGCAAAGTTGACAGTGTTTAAAATGTATTTGTTATGACAACTTGAAATTAAAGCAACACCAGTCAGGAATGCTTTTTTTGTCAAACAGTGACCCCTAGAGTAACTGTGGATTACTTGTTTTTAACGTTACTCTCGTAAATACCACTCACGGAGTTTAACCCTCTGAGACCGACGGCACCGTCGACGACGCCACACGTCACCTCCGTTAAATGTTTACATAACTCGATGACAGATTTATCGATTTTCTTACCGTTTTTTCCAGCAGAAAGCTAACGAGCTAGCCATCAAGGGGGGGGGGTCTTTGGTGTCTTTCTACCCTTTACAGAAGGTTTCCTGGCTATCCAGCCTGGAACTTGTGCTTCCTTTCAGAGGTTTTCAGCAATACATCCAAACGCTTTATGTCCACCTTTGATACTCTTAAAGTCCATAATTCATAAATATTCCGTCATTTTTGCCGCTAGCTCGATGCTAGCTTCCATTCTGGATATCACGTGATGTTTTCACGTGATTGTTTTTGATCAATTACAGGCTGATCCGTCGTAAACATTGGTGTGCGTCATTATGCATGAACCAAGCACTGATATAGTGGAGAGAGATAGAGACGCACAGAGACGCGCAATTCACAGAGAAACACAGAGAAAATGGACGTAAATAAAGCACTGGTCTATTTTGGTGCATTGCAGGATGATGGATTTTCAGGAGAACAGAGCTTTTTGACAGATGAGGAAATAGATTACCAGGATAGACCCAGCTGAAGTGCCATTTATTTATTTACTACAAAAAGTATAATAGTAGTAATATAAATGAATAAAAATAATATAATACATAAAATAATAAATAAAATAGAAATGCAAAACCTGTGATGTGGCCCTCTGTGTGATTGTTGATAGGAACTGTTTTGAGGCTTGGCTCCAGTGAATATAATGAGGCCCCATACGCCTGGACTTCTTTTGGAAAAATGTCAATAGTTTTGGTTCTGTACAAGTAATAATGTTTATTACTGTGCTCCAGGACTCCAAAGACATGAACAAACTATTTTCCAGAGTAAATTTGCTTTGTGTATATTTATTTGTGTGCGATTTCAATAAATATTTGAGTGATTCAATTTCCGATTTATTTTTTCATTTGTCTTTATGGTCCCATAACTTATTTTACATTCAGATGACATCAATGCAACACAATTCGAGATGGGGGGGGGGGGGTCGAGATGCCCATCATTCAACCCGAAAGAAGTAATATAACCATTTCAATAACTCTGAAGCTGTTAAATTAAGCTAAAATAGCTGCATAGTGTCCCTTTAACTAAGAAATCATAACTAGTCCAACGTGTTCCACTGTACTTGAGGTAAGGGAAATATTAATAACACTGTTGTTAAAGCATTTGATAGAGTAATAATCCTTAATGCCATCTTTATAACTAGTACAAAGTGTTCCACTTTACTTGAGGACAAGTAAAATATTCATGTCAAAGTTATAATGGTGCCATGACAACCAAAGTTAAAACCAACCATAACATATGACAGGGTAATGTAATGTTAACACAAAGCTAAATATCTTCTTTAAGTTTGATAATTAGACCTGTTATGACATATTTGTGACAGTTTGACAGGTTATGATTTTCATGCTGGTGGAATGATCTCCCCACCCTCATCCGGAATGCAGAATCCCTGTCAGCATTTGAAAGACAACTGAAAACTCATCTCTTCCGTGAGCACTTAACATAAAAAAGAAATTATTTTCTTTTAAATCCCTGCTTATCTGGCTTATGCTACCCCCTGCAATGTCTGAACTTTGTATTTTGAGCACTTGTGTTGTTTTCGCCTCTTCACGATGACTCGCTTGGTTTAGTCCTCAGCTGTAAGTCGCTTTGGATAAAAGCGTCCTTCAAATGACTAAATGTAAATGATTTCTTGGTTTATGTCAAGTTGTCATAACAAAGACATTTTAAACAATGTCAACTTTGCATTAAAAATGTCATAATTTACCGAATGACACTTAATGACAACATTCATAAACATTCATAAAGAATCCTTCATGTTCATGACAGGTGTTATGTCATGTTTATGACAGTGTCATGTCAGTCGTATGCATGCTGTCCAAGATCCACATGCAGCACACTTTATTAACTAAACCAAAAGAACAATACAAAGACTTAAACCAGGAACAGGAACAGGACTCAAGAGCAGTACAATCAACATCGACGGTAACAACATAACAACTCACAAGGACTGAACTGAAACACAGGGCTCGGGAATAGACAACACACACTCGGGATCAGACAACACGCACTCTGGCTCGGGATTAGACAACACACACTCTGGCTCGAGAAAAGACAACACACACTCTGGCTTGGGAACAGGAACAGACTCTGGATCGGCCATCTTGTCCGAAGACACTGGCTCAAAGGAAGTGACGTGAACAGACTCTGTATCGGTAGAAGTAACGTAAACAGTCTCTGAATCGGCCATCTTGTCCGTAGGCACTGACTCGGAGGAAGTGATGTGAACAGTCTTTGGATTGGCAGAAGTAACGTGAACAGTCTCTGACGGGACAGAAGTGGCGTGAACGCTCTCTGGCTGGGCAGGTGGGACGTTCTTCCTGGCAGCACGTGCAGACATTAACGGAGGATCGGCCACGCTGGAAATCGGTCCTGTACGGCCATAGACCGATCTGGTGGTTGCCTCGATTGCTGGCAAGATGTGGAGCGCGGTCTGAGGGGACACTGCGGGTTCAGGGAGCTTCTCCTCCTCGCCCACAGTAAACAAGGAACCGCTCCACAGCAGGCCCAGGTCAATGTACCTTTCTAATGACCCGTTTGGCTCACCGTCGGGCATCAAAGACCGAAGAGGCTCTGACAACGCCCCGTGGAAAAAGATTATCAAGCACTGGGTGCTCATTTGCGCAAGATGTGCCAGCTCGAGGAATTCTGCAACATAATCCTCGATGGCACGATTCTCTTGGCGAAGACGGATGATCTGGACATCAGGACTCCAGGTAGGCATGGCCGCTGGATCTAGGTTTAGTGAGTTGTTCTGTCACGCTTTGGTAGAAACGAGAAGGAAGCAAGATCCACATGCAGCACACTTTATTAACTAAACTAAAGGAACAATACAAAGACTTAAACCAGGAACAGGAACAGGACTAGGAGCAGTACAATCAACATCGACAGTAACAACATAACAAGTCACAAGGACTGAATTGAAACACAGGGCTTAAATACAAGGACAAACAAACTAAATGAGATAACAAGGGGCGTGGTATACATGAACACAAACAAGGAGCGGGAAAACAAGGGAACAGAACTGAACCAAATGCTCAAAGACAGAGGGGAACACAGATAGACATCACAACATACACTCCTTCAAATAAAGTTTTACCAGAAGGGTTACCTGTAGTGGAAGAGCCTCTCCTCAATATCATTAACTCGTCTTTATTTTTAGGTCATGTTCCAAAAACATTCAAGCTGGCAGTAATAAAACCTCTCATTAAGAAAGCGCAATTACATCCAAATAACTTAGCAAATTACAGACCCATTTCAAATCTTCCATTTATGTCCAAAATACTAGAAAAAGTCCTGTCCGCTCAATTGTGCTCTTTTTTGCAAGAAAATGATATCTATGAAAAATTCCAGTCAGGATTCAGACTGCATCATAGCACAGAAACTGCGCTAGTTAAAATTACAAATGATTTACTTTTAGCTTTCTACCAAGGCTGTATCTCAATACTAGTCCTACTTGATCTTAGCGCTGCGTTCGACACTATAGATCATAGAATACTCTTGGATCGACTACAAAACTACACTGGTGTTCAAGGACAGGCATCAAGCTGGTTTAGATCTTACTTATCGGACTGTTATCATTTTGTCTGTTTAAATGGGGAAAAATCGAAGATAACGTCAGTAGACTATGGAGTACCACAAGGATCGGTGTTATGCCCTCTGCTATTCTCAATATATATGCTGCCACTTTGTAGCTAGGCCACATAAGGAAAGAATATTTATATTGCTGTGAAGTATTTGTATGATGCTTACCAGACAGCTGTTTTTTTTATAATTATTCTTCCTCGGTTGATTCCCCGGACATGTGATTGTGTTCCTGTTTTCACCCGCGAGAGTTCGGTCGCGGAGCTCCAGGGAATCCGCGTGACGTCAGTCTGATCAGCTGGATTAATGACTTTTACTTACGTTTAAAAGGTCCAGAAAAGCGGCGTTCAAGAGCAACGCAAATATTGCTCTTTTGGGACTAGCGATCGATCCACTGCACCTTTGATTTGTCATTGACTGTGATTGTTGGACTCTTTGTGGAAATATACAAGTGGACTATTTCACCCTGGAGATCGCATCACAGGACAGCGCTGTTCCTCTTCAAGTGCACGGACTTTGAAAGGCTTAACGGTGAGGCTGATTCAACACATACACTGGACTGGAACACTTTCACACTCACTGGACTTATTTCCTAGATTGTATATATTTATTGCTGGTGCTTTATATTTAATACACTTTGAGATATTATTGCATCTTCTTTGTTGTTGTGTTTATGGTGTAAGCAAATAGAACAATTCTATTCAAAGAATTTATAGAGGGTTTATAAACCGTAGATTTTGTGGTGTATCCTGCCTTAATTAGGCTGAGCGTTACAACTTGGTAATATTATAAGGAAACATGGAATTAATTTCCACTGTTATGCTGACGACACTCAATTATATATTTCATCACGACCAGACGAAAACACTAACTCCTCTAAATTGACAGAGTGTCTCAAAGATATAAAATGCTGGGTGACACGTAATTTCCTGCTATTCAGAGGTGTCAAAAGTATTCACATTCATTACTTAAGTAAAAGTATAAATACTAGGGTTTAAAAATACTTCTGTAGAAGTTGAAGTATCAGCTCAAGCTTTTTACTCAAGTAAAAGTATAAAAGTACTGGTTTCAAAAACTACTTAAAGTAAAAAAGTAAAAGTATGTAAGGAAAAAATTCTTTTAAAGGGATGGTTCACTTTGAAATAATTTTTTGGTGTGTTTTAGCTTACCTCAAGGGCATCCAAGATGTAGGTGTCTTTGTTTCCACAGTATTTTCAACTTTGATATTTTTAGATCAACCGGTGTTGTCTGTCAGTCATTTAATGGAGGTCTATGGTCATCACCTCAAAGAGCATGACTCGTAAATGTAAGTACACACTGATGGCCTAAGACACGAAACGAGCGGTTTGTGCGAGAAAACGAACAGTATTTATATCGTTTTACCTCGTGTAACCACAGCCATGTCCAACTGATCTGAAGGCAAGGCCGCTTCGCTCTGCACATGCACCGGAAGTGATCGCTTGCGTGTGTACGTCACTCATTGTTCACATCGAGATTTCGGAAGTTTCCTTCAGATCAATTGGACGTGGCTGTGGTTACAAGAGGTAAAACGATATAAACACTGTTCGTTTTTTCACACAAACCGCCCATTTAGTGTCTTAGCCCATCAATGTGTACTTACATTTACGAGTCATTGAATCATGTTTAATCTGGACTTCTCTGTGCATGCTCTTTGAGGTGGTGACCATAGACCTCCATTATATGACTGACAGACAAGAACGGTTTGACCAAAAAATATCAAAATTGAAAATGCTGTGGAAACAAAGACACCTACATCTTGGATGCCCTTGAGGTAAGATAAAACATACCAAACAATTAATTTCAATGTGAACTATTCCTTTAAGGACAAAAGCTTAGACTGCGTCACAGGGGCCGATCACCTCACAAATAATAATAATAATAATAATAAAACGTTTTCTAAAGGCCATAATGACTATAATTGTATAATAAAATGTTAGTTGAAAATTTTGGGATGCACTAGTCTAGACTACCTGTTTCAGCTGGTTATATGCCCATAGAAAATAAACTTCAGTTTTATTTAAATTTTAGTACGATGCAAATACATGCTCAGTAGTAACCATTTATGTGTACTACTGAGCATTACCACGTGTTTCATGAAGCACAGAAAACTTTCTGCATTTTTACAATTAAAAAAAATCCCCACAAGGACAAGGATTTCGAATATTGCCATCTTTGTGGGGATATTTTGAACCTATAATACAGTATAAGGTTGCAAACACACACACACTCTCTCTCTATCCCACACTAACACACTCTTCTCCTCTTCTCTCTCTCTATCTCACACACACATACACGTCTATATTACTAACAGGGGACTATCGCTCTACACTGGCCAAGAGGGGACTAGTGTTTCTGGTCATTTTGAAAAAACAAAAATGACATACAAAATTCTTTTTTAAGGTCTTTTTTCATAATATAACTTTAAATATGCATTTTTTTATTTTTAAAAAAACATGCCAAGTGGGGACCTGAAACTCTGGCCGATGTCTACCTTACCAACAGGGGACTCCTACAGCCTGCAATGGAACTGTGTTTGTGTGAACTGTGAAGTGAACTGGCAGTGAAATCTTGTCTTCATTTTGTAACTTGTACATACTTATACACATATATATGTAGGTGTGTCATTATATAATGCTCAAACAGGCATCAGAGATCACAATATCAATGTGTATAGATAAACATATACAATGTAAAATTAAAAAAAAATCAAACCATCAGTTATCAAAAAATAATTATAAAAATGTAATTGTTTGAGGGTAAAAATAAAGACGGTCACATAAGATTATGAGAAGATGCCTCTTATCATTCATAACATTATTTTCATAATATTGTTTTTCTTATTTAACTCTCTCTCTAACTCTTGTATTAAACAATTTACTTTCCATTGTTATATGCTATTGCACACACACACGTCTATACAACTAACATATACATATCTATATTACTAACACAGCAGTGTCGCTCCACACTGACGAAGAGGGAACTTTTTGAACGATATCTATCCAACCGAGTGGGGACTTTGGGTGTGTGTGAACTGGCAGTGAAATCTGTCTTCATTACAGTTAAATTATATCTGTTATATACATTATATATATATATATATTCACACAGGTATCAAAGATCAACTTATGCATGGATAACTATATACAATATAATATTAAAAAGAGAAAGAGAATGACCAAACAATCAGTTCTAAATAATTAAAAAAGTATATATTTTGAGTAAAGACAATTTGAATCTTTTTTTGATTCAACGGGTAAAATACAGACGGTCGGGCGACAACAGTTCAAAGGCAGAGGCGAGAAGACGCCTCTTATCATTCATAATATTATTTTTATAGTATTATTTTTTCTTATTTAGCTCTCTCTCTAACTCTTGTATTTAAGAATTTACTTGCCATTGTTATATGCTATTGCACACACACACACACGTCTATATTACTAACATATACATTTCTATATTACTAACACAGCAGTGTCGCTCCACACCGGCCAAGAGGGAACTTTTGGAATGATATCTATCCAACCGATTGGGGACTTTGTGTGTGTGTGAACTGGCAGTGAAATCTGTCTTCATTACAGTTAAATTATATATCTATAATATACATTGCATACATGATATATATATATATATATATATATATATATTCACAGAGGCATCAGAGATTAAAATGTGCATAGATTAACATATACAATATAATATTAAATAGAGAAAGAGAATGACCAAACCATCAGTTATCAAAAATTTTAAAAAATAATTTTTTTGAGTAAAGACCATTTGAATCTGTTTTTGATTCAACGGGTAAAAATACAGACGGCCGGGCGACAACAGTTCAAAAGCAGAGGTTTATCATTCATGAAATTATTTGTATAATATTATTTTTCTTATTTAACGCTCTCTCTTCATATGTACTTGTTATGCTTTGTTATGCAGTCCCTAACAATTTACTTGCCGTTGTTATGTGCAATTGCACACACACACACATCTATATTACTAACAGAATATGTCTATATTACTAACACAGTAGTGTCGCTCCACACTGGCCAAGAGGGAACTTTTTGAACGATATCTATCCAACCGAGTGGGGACTTTGTGTGTGTGTGAACAGTGAAGTGAAGTGGCAGTGAAATATATATATATATATATATATATATATATATATATATTCACACAGGCATCAGAGATCACAATATCCATATAAACATATACAATATAATATTAAAAAGAGAAAGAGAATGACTAAACAATCAGTTATCAAAAATGTATTGTTTTGTGTGCATATGATATGCATGGGGAGGTTTAGAGAAGGTTTAGTAGTGGTGTGGGGTTCGCATGTATTATATATTTGCTTAGGATTAGTGGTGTGTGGGGTGTGTGTGTAAAATAAGAATTTTCACGTAAAAAAAATGCCCAATAAACACAATGCGTGCTATAGAGATTAATTTTCATGAGATCAGGCTGGTCAAGCACAAGCATATAACTTGTTCACATGCGTACTTTTGATCACATGTTCACACATTCATGAGTATTACGTGTTCACGGGGTTTAGTTTTTGACAAAGCGACGTCAACTACTGGCCTGGCTTCAATAATACAGCCCTTTTAGGGTTTTTACGGTTCGTTTGTAAACAATGTTGTAGTTGTATTTGACGATATTTTACATTTTACATGCAGTTTTGACTGATATGTGTACACTGTAAAACAACTATTGTTGGTTTAACTTAAAAATGAAGTTACCTGGTTGTCTTAAAACTTTAAGTTCATTGAAATTGAGTTAATACAATGGATATGGATTTAAAAGAGGATTTAATAATCAGAAACTCAAAATATTATGTTAACTGAACCACATAACCACTAAGTTTATTTGACAGATGAAAAAAACGTCATGATAACAAATCATGTTTTTTTTTTTTGGGAGGGGGGGGGGTTACAGTGTAGTGTATTACTTCAGTTCAGTGTTAATTTCATTGACGAAAATAATGACGAAAATTATTCGTCAACGACATTTTTTCACGGACGAAAACAAGACGACAACTAAATAAAAAAATCAATTTTGAATGACAAAAACTATGACAAATTTAATCACATTTTCGTGAACGAATAAAAAATAGACGAAAATGTTAGATAGTGACGATTTGGGAAGCGATCCGGTCAGAACTGATGTCCTGTGTTTGTGGTGTAGATGCCCATATTTGTATTTTAACGTGCTGATCTACCTCGCGGTCTCATAAAACGTTAAAAAGCAACACCTTTGATCATGCTTCAATATTTGAGGCGCCCTCAAGCCTCTAATTGTTTTGAGGCTTGAGGGCGCCTCAAGCCTCAAAACTTGGCGCCCAAGTTTTAGGCGCCCTTTAGCGTCACTTACATGACGCGATCCTACGCCGTCATCTAATTGACGCTAAAGGAAAGCGTCAGTTAGAGGATGCGGTTGGGTTTAGGTGTGTCAGTTAGGTGACGCCTTGGGGGTGAGAATGGGCTGTAAAAAATGTGAACATGGGGAGAATGAGTACAGCAGACATATAGATATGAATAAGAGTGACGATGCAAAAAAGGACATTTTTTCTGTTCGTTTTCGTGCGTCCAGTTCGACTAGATTGATTTCTCCTTTCTGAACTGTTGTTCGAGCGTTCTCTCATTTGAATACAGTTATGAAAGACCTGTTTGTGAAAGTTAATCATTTATTTTTTTTATTATTGTTATGTTAAAACAGCACCTGCTTTCTGCTCCCTGTTAGTCTAGCTGCTGAAATCACATTAGCCTGCTGGCAAGTTACGGAACTTTTCTTCATTGTTTATCCCTGAGATGCTTAGATTGTTTCACTGTTAACAGTGGACAGGAAAAGAATGTCTGTTTTTATTTAGCCTAATTTGTAGCCTAATCTTTTAGATTTGTGAAAACCAAATCTTTTGTTTGTGAAAGAGCCATGCATTTATAGTCAGATGGCACTTAAGCTACTTTATGATTTGCTGTATGTCTGAACAAAATAAATAAAAGTTAACTATCTATACAATATTGAATTGCATAGCATCATATTTTTCTCCATTGCATTGAATTGCATTGAATCGCATCCCGTTGAAGTTCATGCTTTTATTACTTCCCGTTCAGACTATGGCAACTCATTGTATTGTGGTATTTCCAAGCCACAAATCTCTCGCCGTCTAATTTACAATTATAAAATGATATAACATGATTTGATACTGTATATTAGCAGCAATTACACATTTTCAACTTGAAAGGAACAAAGTGGAGACCCTCTTTTCTGTAATGAAACACAGATCTTATGAGTTCTGGTCTCTCACATTGGCCAATATGAGTAAAAAAGATTTTTTTTTTACATCATTATACTTTTCCCCTGACTGACAGTTGATGGTTCTAAACCGATCATACTCTGTTAACTGACAAGATTAGAATGTTATATTCTAATTAAATTAAATTAGAATATGTATTTCTCAATACTTATCACTTTTTTCAAAACTCTTCACTTCGTTGTCTTAACCCACTTTCAGCTTCACTGCAGTACATTTCACATTCAAAACGCATTAAAACTACCAAAACACATCATTCATGTCTCAAATTAAGTCATTCTTCCAGAACACTATTAAAGGTTTCACCCAACCAACACAATTAAATATACAAAACAATAAAACAATATATTCACTATTTTCTACTGTTCAGAATTCAATGCAGTTTATGTTGACATTAATGTACAAAAGTATTTCCTTTCGTATAGATGGTGATGAAAAAAAAAACTAAGACTTGTGTAGCTGTTTAGTTACATCTTAATTTTATGATTTTTTTTTTTTTTTTTTTTTTTTTTAGATTCAGAATAATTTTGGCTTTTTCATTTTTGTGGTGACAGGTTATTATAACCGTCTTGGAAATAACATATAAGCATGTGCAAGTTGGCCAGTATGGTAAATCAAGTTCTGTTGGTCTTTGTTTTTAATGAGAAATCAATTCATTTAAACTGAAAGATTTCAGTTCAGCTGACAGTCACAGACATTTGCAAAACTTCTACACTAAATCCATATTAAAATAGATTCAGAATCTAAAAAATTAAATACTATCAACACAATTAGATGTAGCTGAACACATACACAGGTGTTGATCTTTCAATGTCATCTCCATCAAAGGGCAAACGTGTGAGGTAAATATGTGCTGTAATGTAAATAGTGACCATGTCACATAAACTTCTGTAAACAGCAGAAATATTTTATAATGCTCCTGTTATGTGCGTGTTTTTTTATTTGATAAGTGACAAAGTGTGTTTGTTGGGTGAAACCTGTACTAGTGTTTTGGAAGAACGAGTTGATTTTAGACAAGGATGGAGTGTTTTAAGGTAAAACTGTAAATAAGGCCTTAAAACAGCTGTAAACAAGACCTTATTTATCACTTGATCAGAAGTAGTGATAACACATTTACACAAACACATGCATATCACTGTCTCTCTAGTGTCGTCCACACCAGGATAATGAAGACACAGAATGATCATATCTTCCCCACAAAATTGAAAATGCACTCATTAAATGGTCACCTAAACAGAAACATTGTATGGTAACCTCTGAACATTCTGTGTTGTGCCAGTGCTGCAAAAATGGTTCTTTATGAAATAGCAGACACAATACCACAGATATTTTTAACTCAACTTGAAGTTTTGTGTGCAGTTAGAGAGTCGCAGAGGCAGAACTAAAAACCTAAAACGTCAAATAAACTCTTTTAAGATATAATTTATGACACCATTTGAGACAAAGGTACAAATTATTTAACAATTTAACCATAACTCATTAATATCCTTCACATTCTAACATTGGTCATTTCATAGTGTGTCTGCACTGAGTGACATCCCCCCACACACAATTTGCATGTCAATACAGGAAAAGAGCACTGTTTCTTAGGTGAGAAAACGGCCCAACAATACAGTTACCAATGTCTTTGGAAGAGTCTGTGGAACTTCTCAAATAAACTAGCATAAACTACAGAAAACCCTGGATTTACCAAAACAAATTTATTTTGTAAAGTTTTCTTTTGAAAAATAAAATAAAAAAAAAAAACAAGAATGACACTATCTAATTAAATGCAGTTTATGTTACATGATCCATGTTTACAATACTGTCCAAAATGATTCCTATATTATTAATTATTCCAGGGTCGATCCGGGACTGATCCAGCAATGGTGCTATCTCCTCATTCCCTTGATGTGGTGCACTATATATTTGCAGCACATTTTCAAATGCTAACAGATGCTAACAGATAAAAAAAGAAGCCTGATAAAAGCCCATTCAAACCAGAATAATGGCAAACGTGGTGCATTTCTGCAGGAATTACATTTAAATATAAAATCACAATGTTTACAATGAAATTACATTAATAATTATTTGAAACACAGATATATTTGACACATTTCTCAATGCTACAGTCACTTTTCAAAGCTGTCTTCACACAGTGATCACAACATCCTTCTCTGTGAGCTGAACTGTGGATCGCTGCTTTGAAAGATGACATTGAATGCATTTTGTACCATTTACATGAATTATTTTCTCACTGAAACACAAACACACACAGAACTTTGCTATAAACAGGCTAATTTGCACGTTTACATACTTTTTAAAACTGTTAAATTGATTTTCAAAACCTAACAACACAACAAATTAATAAGACAGATTTGCAACAGTTCTGCAGTAATATCACATTGAAATATATATTCTGATTCTAAAACAAATCTAATATTATCAAAACAATTAGATGTAAGTAAACACTTACACAAGTGTTAGTCTTTCAGTTTCATCACCATCTATACAAAAGAGTAATAGGAATAATAAAATGTAATGTAAGTAATGTAAAAAAGGGCCATGTAACAAACGGCAGTGAATTATAAACAGTAGATAGTGTCATTCTTGTTGTGTAAAAACTATTTACCAACTAAAAAATTGTGCAATGTTCCTGTTTGTGTTTTTTGTTTTATGAATGATAAAGTGTGTTTGTTGGGTGAAACCTTTATAGTGTTCTGGAAGAATGAGTTTGAACACATGAAGTTTCAGTGTATTTTGAATATGTAATGAACTGCTGTCAAGCTGTAAGTTGGTTATGAGAACTGAGTGAAAATGAAAATGTACCTAAATATTGAGAAATGTGTCCTAGCGACTCTAAAATATGTAATTTAATCTTTTTTATTTGAGTAAATCCCAGCATTTTCTCTAGTTTATTTGATTATTTCCACAGGCTCTTGGACACTGGTAACTGTGTGTTGGAGTTGTGTGTCTTTAGGCCGTTTCCTCCATGACACACACACTGCCTTTGAAGCCTTCCTGTATTGACATGCAAATTGTGTGTGGGGGAAGTGCAGTCAGAAACTCAGTGCAGACACTCAGTGCAGACACACTATGAAATGACCAATGTTAGAATGTGAAGGATATTGATGAGTTATGGTTAAATTGTTAAATAATTTGTACCTTTGTCTCAAATGGTGTCATAAATTATATCTTAAAAGAGTTTATTTGACGTTTTAGGTTTTTAGTTCTGCCTCTGCGACTCTCTCACTGCACACAAAACTTCAAGTTGAGTTAAAAAATATCTGTGGTATTGTGTCTGCTATTTCATAAAGAACCATTTTTGCAGCACTGGCACAACACAGAATGTGCAGAGGTTACCAAACAATGTTTCTGTTTAGGTGACCATTTAATGAGTGCATTTTCAATTTTGTGTGGGGAAGATATGATCATTCTGTGTCTTCATTATCCTGGTGTGGACGACACTAGAGAGACAGTGATATACATGTGTTTGTGGAAATGAGTTATCACTACTTTGAGTGATAAGTAAGGCCTTATATACAGCTGTTTTAAGGCCTTATTTACAGTTTTACCTTAAAACACTTCATCCTTGTCTAAAATCAACTCATTCTCACAGACCACTAGTATAGGTTTCACCCAATAAACACACTTTGTCACTCATCAAATAAAAAAAAACACACATAACAGGAGCATTATAAAATATTTCTGCTGTTTACAGAAGTTTATGTGACATGTTCACTATTTACATTACAGCACATATAAGTTTGCCCCCAAGTTTGCTCTTAGATGGAGATGAAACTGAAAGATGAATACCTGTGTATGTGTTCAGCTACATCTAATTGTGTTGATAGTGTTTCATTTTTTAGATTCTGAATATATTTTAAAATGTCTGTGACTGTCAGCTGAACTGAGATCTTTCAGTTTAAATGAATTGATTTCTCAGTTAAACACAACGACCAACAGAACTTGATTTACCGTACAGGCCAACTTGCACATGTTTATATATTATTTCCAAGATAGTTATAATAACCTATCACCACAAAAATGAACAAGCCGAAATTATTCTGAATATATATATTAAAAAAAAAAAAAAAAAAACAATTCGGAAAATTCCGATTACATAAGTCTTATTCTTTCTTTTCATCACCATCTATACAAAAGGAAACACTTTTGTACATTAATGTAAACATAAACTGCATTGAATTCTGAACAGCAGAAAATAGGTAATTATTGTTTTGTATATTTAATTGTGTTTGTTGGGTGAAACCTTTAATAGTGTTCTGGAAGAATGACTTAGTTTGAGACATGAATGATGTGTTTTGGTAGTTTTAATGCCTTTTGAATGTGAAATTGACTGCAGTGAAGCTGAAAGTTGTTTAAGACAACGGAGTGAAGAGTTTCGAAGAAGTGATAAGCATTGAGAAATACATATTCAGATTTAATTTAATTAGAATATAACATTCTAATCTTGTCAGGTAACGGATTATGATCGGGTTAAAAGCACGTCCTGTCAGTCAGGGGAAAAGTGTAATGATGTAAAAAAACAAACAAATCTTTTTTACTCATATTGGCCAATGTCTGAGAGACCAGAACTCATAAGATCTGTGTTTCATTGCAGAAAAGAGGGTCTCCACTTTCTTCCTTTCAAGTTAAAAATGTGTAATTGCTGCTAATATACAGTATCAAATCATGTTATATCATTTTATAATTGTAAATTAGACGGCGAGAGATTTGTGGCTTGGAAATACAGCAATACAATGAGTTTCCGTAGTCTAAACGGGAAGTAATAAAAGCATGAACTTCAACGCGATGCGATTCAGTGTAATTCAATGCAATGGAGAAAAATATGATTATGCAATTGAATATTGAATAAATAGTTAACTTTTATTTAGTTTGTTCAGACATATGTCACCGGGTGAACATGCTAAGAACCAAAAAAATATTGACTCGTTTCCAGTGGGAAGAGAAGCCGGTGTAACACCGGGCCGGCTTTGAGTAAACACGTCATGGTTGCTGACTATAATGAGCGCCAGCTGCAGCCAATGAGTAGCGCTTCATTGAAACACATGCCGGGAAAAAGGTAGTATAAAGAGAGAGGCTTGGAGCATGGAGGGGTGGTGTTTTGCAGTGGGAAAGCTCCACACGAGTGCTCGAGCAGAGTGTGACAGTGAGCGGCGGTAGTGGGGAAAGTTGAGGTCTGAGACTGGATCTGGATCTGGGATGCTCATGAAGTGAACCTCTTAAAGAAGATCACGAACAGCAATGCAATGAACTAAGTGGAGAAAATTCCCTAGGGGAAGAGTGAGAAAGACTGGCAGAAATGAGAGTGAAAGCCGCTGTGGGATTCGTGGGATTCTCATGGAGAAAAGTTAAGTACACCCTTTTAGGATTCACTTCTGGAGAAAACTACTTGTAAAGATTTGCCATCACCAGTGTACGCCTAAACTGTGTTTGTGGGCAGTGTGTGTCATCCTGTTGACAGAGTGGAGAGCAGTAATTGTGACGTTTGGGGAGATTGCTGATCCACGGTTCATTTTGTCTAGATCATTAGTCTTGGGATCGTCCGTCCTATGAAGAGAAGAGGGACGAGTTGATTAATCGCTGTGATGGTGGAGTGAGTTGCAGTGTCTGAAAGAGTGAAGTAAACACGTGTGAAGATTTCCAAGAGTGACTTATGCACAAGTGTGGTGAGATCAAACAACTGTGTTCTCTTGAGACTCTGATGGATGAGATGGACCCATTAGCTCTAAGATTCTTCCAAACTGAACTGTTTTCCTGCTGGTGTTGAAGTATTTCAAAGCTGCTGAACTGAGTATTCCCCACTGCTGCTATCCAGTCCTTCTTCTGTATCCAGGTTTCCAAGATTGTGTGCATGGTGTGGAGGAGAACAGCCCCACACACCTTTATCGCCACAGTCCACGAGTGCTGTTTTCCACACCAAGAAAGTCCAGTCCCACTATTTCTTCCATAAATGCCATCCTATCCTCCATAGAGTGAAGGCTGGTAAAATACCCGGTTTCTGTTTCCCTTACTACCGACCGTCTCACCGTCAAAAATGTCTGCTCCTTACAGGATGAAGAGAAGTCACTGCCTGTCCCACGAGCCTATGCAATGAGTCTGATGACGAAGAGAGGTCACTGTCTGTCTCTCAAGCCTATGCAACGAGTCTGACGATGAAGAGAGGTCACTGTCTGTCTCTCAAGCCTATGCAACGAGTCTGACGATGAAGAGAGGTCACTGTCTGTCTCTCAAGCCTATGCAACGAGTCTGACGATGAAGAGAGGTCATGGTCTGTCCCACGAGCCTATGCAATGAGTCTGACGACGAGAGAAGTAACTGTCTGTTCCATGAGCCTATGCAACGAGTCTGACGACGAGAGGAGTCACTGTCTGTCTCACGAGCCTATGCAACGAGCCTGACGATGAGAGAAGCCACTGTCTGTCCCACAAGCCTATGCAACGAGTCTGACGACGAGAAGAGTCACTGCCTGTCCCTGCTTTTATCCCTTTTTATACTTTAATAAAACAAATTTACCTTTTGACCCCACTTTTGTCGTCTGCCTCTTGGTGTCCTCTGGTGTCTGCTCCTCCGGAGTGTGGTAGGTTAGCCTTGGCCTTAACCCCCGGCGACAATTGGCGTAGTCGGCAGGATGTACCACTCGGAGTTGAGCGGCCAGAGGACCCAGGATGGTGGACGAGGATTTGCTGACCACCCGGCAGCTGATGGTGTCTATATTAATCGGGGTCCCGTAAAGGCCTTACTCCTTAACTTGACATTCCCAACGGGAAACTCGAGGAGGACCTCTCACGAGGTATGGAGAATGGGAGTCTGGACCCCGTTCTCGGGACGAGAACGGATTCGGTGGGGGAGGATGTCACCGGGTGAACATGCTAAGAACCAAAAAAATATTGACTCGTTTCCAGTGGGAAGAGAAGCCGGTGTAACACCGGGCCGGCTTTGAGTAAACACGTCATGGTTGCTGACTATAATGAGCGCCAGCTGCAGCCAATGAGTAGCGCTTCATTGAAACACATGCCGGGAAAAAGGTAGTATAAAGAGAGAGGCTTGGAGCATGGAGGGGTGGTGTTTTGCAGTGGGAAAGCTCCACACGAGTGCTCGAGCAGAGTGTGACAGTGAGCGGCGGTAGTGGGGAAAGTTGAGGTCTGAGACTGGATCTGGATCTGGGATGCTCATGAAGTGAACCTCTTAAAGAAGATCACGAACAGCAGTGCAATGAACTAAGTGGAGAAAATTACCTAGGGGAAGAGTGAGAAAGACTGGCAGAAATGAGAGTGAAAGCCGCTGTGAGATTCGTGGGATTCTCATGGAGAAAAGTTAAGTACACCCTTTTAGGATTCACTTCTGGAGAAAACTACTTGTAAAGATTTGCCATCACCAGTGTACGCCTAAACTGTGTTTGTGGGCAGTGTGTGTCATCCTGTTGACAGAGTGGAGAGCAGTAATTGTGACGTTTGGGGAGATTGCTGATCCACGGTTCATTTTGTCTAGATCATTAGTCTTGGGATCGTCCGTCCTATGAAGAGAAGAGGGACGAGTTGATTAATCGCTGTGATGGTGGAGTGAGTTGCAGTGTCTGAAAGAGTGAAGTAAACACGTGTGAAGATTTCCAAGAGTGACTTATGCACAAGTGTGGTGAGATCAAACAACTGTGTTCTCTTGAGACTCTGATGGATGAGATGGACCCATTAGCTCTAAGATTCTTCCAAACTGAACTGTTTTCCTGCTGGTGTTGAAGTATTTCAAAGCTGCTGAACTGAGTATTCCCCACTGCTGCTATCCAGTCCTTCTTCTGTATCCAGGTTTCCAAGATTGTGTGCATGGTGTGGAGGAGAACAGCCCCACACACCTTTATCGCCACAGTCCACGAGTGCTGTTTTCCACACCAAGAAAGTCCAGTCCCACTATTTCTTCCATAAATGCCATCCTATCCTCCATAGAGTGAAGGCTGGTAAAGTACCCGGTTTCTGTTTCCCTTACTACCGACCGTCTCACCGTCAAAAATGTCTGCTCCTTACAGGATGAAGAGAAGTCACTGCCTGTCCCACGAGCCTATGCAACGAGTCTGACGACGAAGAGAGGTCACTGTCTGTCTCTCAAGCCTATGCAATGAGTCTGACGACGAAGAGAGGTCACTGTCTGTCTCTCAAGCCTATGCAACGAGTCTGACGATGAAGAGAGGTCACTGTCTGTCTCTCAAGCCTATGCAACGAGTCTGACGATGAAGAGAGGTCATGGTCTGTCCCACGAGCCTATGCAATGAGTCTGACGACGAGAGAAGTCACTGTCTGTTCCATGAGCCTATGCAACGAGTCTGACGACGAGAGGAGTCACTGTCTGTCTCACGAGCCTATGCAACGAGCCTGACGATGAGAGAAGCCACTGTCTGTCCCACAAGCCTATGCAACGAGTCTGACGACGAGAAGAGTCACTGCCTGTCCCTGCTTTTATCCCTTTTTATACTTTAATAAAACAAATTTACCTTTTGAACCCACTTTTGTCGTCTGCCTCTTGGTGTCCTCTGGTGTCTGCTCCTCCGGAGTGTGGTAGGTTAGCCTTGGCCTTAACCCCCGGCGACACATACAGCAAATCATAAAGTAGCTTAAGTGCCATCTGACTTTAAACACATGGCTCTTTCACAAACAAAAGATTTGGTTTACACAAATCTAACAGAATAGGCTAAATAAAAACAGACGTTCTTTTCCTGTCCTGTCTCCAGTTACGTTTTTAACAACTCACACATTTAACAGTGAAACAATCTAAGGATCTCAGGGATAAACAATGAAGAAATGTTCCATAACTTGCCAGCAGACTAATGTGATTTCAGCAGCTAGGCTAACAAGGACCAGAAAGCAGGTGCTGTTTTAACATAAACAATAATAAAAAAAATAAAAGATTAACTTTCACAAACAGGTCTTTTATAACTGTATTCAAATGAGAGAATGCTCGAGCAACAGTTCAGTCAATCAATCTAGTTGAACTGGACGCGGGAAATCGCGTCTATCGCGCTGCAGTACCTTCAGACCCGCGTCAACGTGTCTTTACATTGACTTAACATGGAAATCACCTACTACAGATGCTCTATCTGCATTTGGCGTGAACGCAGCAGTTACATAATATTGGTCACAAATGATTGGTCACTTTCTAAATAGTAAAAGTATAACGCATCTACTAATAATTTTATATGAACAAATAGTTTTCTACCGATGCAGATATGTTAGAAACGATGCATCACTACAAATGCCAACTTGTATCCGATGCACACTTATTTATTAAATCGATTCTTTGCGTTGTTAGCTTTTATGACGATGCGAATCGGTGAATCTTACCATCCCTAATATTTATATTTGGGTGTTGTCAGCATAAATGGAAGGAAACACCATGTCTTCTTAAAACAGAAACCAATGGTAGCGTACAGCGAGTAAAGGGAGGCCGCCAAGATGGACCCTTGTGGGAGACCACAGGAGAGTGAGGGACAGAAGAGGAGACATTACCTCTCTCAACCATAACCTTTCTGTTCCATTAATAAGACAGTTAAAAAGATAACTTATTCTTTTAATTAAATAACTTAAGTTATTTTCAAACTAAAGTAATACACTACACGTATCAGTCAAAACTGTGTACAAAACAAATACGACTACAACATTGTTTACAAACAAACTCTATAAACACTAAAAGGGCTGTATTATGCAAGCCAGGCCAGAAGTTGATGTGGCTTTGTCAAAAAATATCCCCGGACGAACACGTAATACTAATGAACAGGTGAACACGTGATAATAAGTACACATGTGAAAATGTTATGTGCTTGTGCATGACCAGCCTGATCTCATGAATATGCATCTCTATAGCACGCATTGTGTTTATTGTGCAATTTTGACCCACAGATATTTTACATGCATATGATTCACACTTTATTGCGTGTAATACACATGCACCCCACAACACCAATCCTAAACATATAATACATATGTACCACACACCACCACTAAACCTATTCCTGTGTATCATATGCACAGAAAAACTTATTTTCACATTTAAACTGCACGATAAACACAATGTGTGCTATAGATACGCATCTAGTGTGACAGGGTTGGAATGACGTACCATTTTCATAAATTCATATTTATTTAGTTTACATGCAAATGGCAAAGGCATCGTTTTTCTTAGGACCGAAAGCTTGGTGATTAAATTTGCTTTAAGGATTTAAGTGTGCAGACAGTTTATTTATTTTTTAAAGGCATCGGTTTCAAAAGCTTGCATTATCAGGACCCAAGATTGCATTTCCTTGTAAATGAACGGCCAAAACGCATGAAATGTTTTCAGTTAAAAAATGATGTGTAAAGCTTGTACTATTTTTTGCACTTTAGTTTTGTTCATTTGAGTAGGCCTATTCACACCTTTATTCTGGTTTACTGTCAATATGCTAATGTTTCATATCTACGTCACTACGAAACGGCCAATGACTTGTTTCAAAAACAATTCATTTCATAGACTCAGTCGACTCTCACTTTTGAAAGACAAAAACTTTATATATACGGTGCACTTTCAGATATAAAACTTTGCAGGATGTTTTCATTCACTTAGAACTTTATTACACACTACACGAACAGTCATTTTCAAAAATCCATGATTAATGTGTCACAGACACTTATTTATTCGAATTCCTTTTAATTTTAATCTAACTTTCAAATTGTGTCAGTTAACTGATGACTGGTTAACAACGGGTGGTTCAGTTCAGCAAGTCAACATAACATTTTAAGATTGATGTCCAAAATCTTTACAGTGTGTTTGTGAAAACAGCCAAACTGGTGTCGTTCTGTGCCATCCAACTGGGGTCCGGTTCATTTTGATTAATAAAATTATTATTCATTGTATAAAGTAGTGACTTGAAATCGTTACCTTGAAGAGCTATTTTCTGTCATAAACCCTAAAGCATAACCAAGCAGAGACAGTATCAATGAAGAGAGAAAAATAATAATGAAGACAGACATACACACATTTCCGTTGGAGGGTATACGAGTCCCCTCTTGTATAGGTACACATCGTTACATAAGTCCCCCGTTGGCCAGTGTATAACGATACCCCTGTGTTAGTTATATAGACAGGTGTGTGTGTGTCTGCAATGGCACATAACAATGGCAAGTAAATTGTAAGGGACTGGTTTAACCAAGCATAGACAGTATCTATGAGGAGAGAGTGTTAAATAAGAAAAAAATAATATTATGAATGATAAGAGGCTGAATGATAAGAATGATAATGATTCTTCTCGCCTCTGCTTACAAACTGTTGCCGCCAGGTCATCTGTATATTTTACCCCATTGTATGAAAAACAGATTCAAACGCTCTTTACTCAAAACATTTTTTTTTTACATTTTTTATAACTAATGGTTTGATCATTTTTTTAAACTGTATATTGTATATGTTTATGTAAGCATATTGTGATCTCTGATGCCTGTGTTAACACACATACAATGTAACTATATATATTACAAAATGAAGACAGACTTCACTGCCAGTTTCCCTCTCTGTTCACACACACAGTTCCATTGCCAGCTATGAAAGTCCACTGTTAGATAGGTAGACATCGTTTAAGTCCACTGTTAGATAGGTAGACATCGTTTAAGTCCACTGTTAGATAGGTAGGCATCGTTCAGAGTTGTAGGTCCTATCTTGGCATGTTCAATTTTGTTGTTGTTTCATATTTTAAGTTATATTATGAAAAAAGACCTTAAAAGAAAATTTTCTATGTCATTTACTTTTTTCTTAAATATGAACAGATGCAGCAAATCAACTTAAAAGTTTTTAATTGACCTTCAGGAAAGGTCCCCTGATAGATGGCACAGAATGACGTATGTTTGGTTTCATTTAAAATGACCAATATTTAAAACACTATCTCTCTGCATCAACATCCAACAAAAGAAAAAAAGACATGTCTATTGATTTTATTAGAGTAGAAATTATGTTTTAAATAATAGGCAGACAATACAGTATCAGTCGTATTATTAATATCTTGGTGTTCTTGACAATTAGCTTAAATGAGATATGTGGACCAATCATATACTGTAAGTATAAAGCCACAACAGAGAATTATTTTTTTAAAGCAATAACTTTCCTGTATTGTCCACAACATAAAGCTTCTAATTTTTTATAGGGATTTCATCGAAAGTGTTATGATATTCTGTATTATTTGTTGGTATGGAATTGCTACTGAGGTACAGACAAAATTATTAAGAATAGTAACAATGCCAAGTAAATTGTTAGGGCCTGGTGTAACCAAGCATAGACAGTATCTATGAAGAGAGAGTGTTAAATAAGAAAAAAATAATATTATGAATGATAAGAGGTGTCTTCTCGCCTCTGCTTTCGAACTGTTGCCGCCAGGCACTTCATAATAACCGCATGCTATTAATCATTAGTTAATCATTAGTAAAGAGTTTTTTGTAATTTATAATGCTTTAATAGACATTAATAAGAAGTTTATAAATACAGCTATAAATGCTCTATTCTTGCATAAATGCTTTATTCATTATTTAGAAGCATACCCATATTGTGTTTAATGATTGTATTTTCATACTTTATTAATGATCAATTTATAATTTCCTAATGAAGAATAATATTATTTACAAACCAGTTATTTGGGAGTTGTCAGTGATTCATAAGATCACTTAAGTGTAAGT
This sequence comes from Cyprinella venusta, assembly GCA_038021265.1. Lineage (NCBI taxonomy): Eukaryota > Metazoa > Chordata > Actinopteri > Cypriniformes > Leuciscidae > Cyprinella > Cyprinella venusta. The sequence continues at coordinate 9,746,079 of CM075863.1, forward strand.
AATTGTTGTAAATGCAGGTATTATAATGCATCTAGTATTGGTCAGTTAACTATTTTTAGCAGCTCATCTAAAGTGAGGAATAGTTATGTCTTGTAAAGCATATATAAATTAGATTTAAAGGCTCAGTTCTCTTCTAAACGGAAAAAGCAAACAAACACAACACTTTGAGCATAAAATAACATAGAAATATTTAACTGAGCCTTTAAATCTCTTTTATAAATGCATTACAAGGCATAACTGGTCCTCACTTTAGATGAGCTCAAAAAATAGTAAACTGACCACTTCTAAATGCTTTGAAATAACTAACTGGATTACAGTAGAGACATGTTAAAAATTTATTGACACACTAAGTAACTATTACTATATGTCTGAATAATAAGATGTATGAATGTACATTGAAATACTTTATAAATCATTTACTCACTTTCTGAGTGATCTAATAAACCTCTGACAACTCCTAAATAACTGATTTAAATTATACTATACTTCATTTATAAATCATAAATTGATCATTAATAAAGCATGAAATTAAAATTATTAAAACACATTATAGATATGCTTTTAAAACAATAATAAGCAGTTTCTAAATACATCTATAAAGCTATAAATTCTTTAATATTGTTTTAAAAGCATATCTATAATGTGTTTATAATAATAGTATTTTCATTAGTTAAGCATTTACTAATGCTTAACTAATTATTAACAGCGTGGGGTTATTAAAATTACTGAAAAATACTTTAACTAAGCAGCCAGTTCACCAGCAGCTCTACAGTCTCAGAGGCTCTGGGACAGCCAGCCATTCAGACAATAGAGGAGTGTGAACGACGTGTGTTAATGGGCCACTGCAGTTCCTGCCCCAGCCTACAGGAGCGCTGCTGAGTATGGGCTTAAACACACACACACTTGTAAGTCCCCACTTGGTCAAAAAAGTAAAAAATTCACCAGAGCGTTTTTTAGTTGATTTTAACATGTTTTAAGGCATAACCAACAGGGGACTTGAAAAATGTCCCCACTTGGCTCGGCGGTCCCCTGTTGGTGAGTGTGTAACGACACCAAAGTCCCCTCTTAGATAGGTAGACAAGTACACACACACACACACACACACACACACACACTCTCTCTCTCTCTCTTTTCTCACCCTCTCACACACAGACTCTCTCTATCTCACAACACACTCTTCTCCTCTCCTCTTCTCTCACACACACACTAACGATTATCTTTGCCACACACATACCCGCGATTGTCATACGGTATTGTAAAAACAGCTGTCCCCAAATCAATATTTGACGTGATTTGACCCGTATTCTTGAGAAGAAAACAGTTGATTTCTCCGTCACTTACCACATAGGCTATCTAGGTTTCCGTCGGAGGAGTTTTGCCGCGTCGCACAACCAAATATAACAACAGCTTCTCACAAGTTAGAAAGAAAACTCAAAGCCAATCAGTTTAGCGATGTATGTTCAGGGGGCGGGACTCAGATCTGTTCTCCGTGTGTGTTATTGGTCATATTTTTTTTTAATGACGACAAGACGGAATGACAAAAATGCCGAAATTAAATGGGAGTAACGAGGCTATTTTTAAAATGTAAGGAGTAGAAAGTACAGATAATTGCGTGAAAATGTAAGAAGTAGAAGTAAAAAGTAGGCTGAAAAATAATTACTCCAGTAAAGTATAGATACCCAAAATTTCTACTTAAGTAAGGTAACGAAGTATTTGTACTTCGTTACTTGACACCTCTGCTGCTATTAAATTCAGATAAAATGGAGGTATTACTTATTGGTCCAAAAAACCACTCACAAAACCTCTTACAACACAACTTTAATATCGACGGATGTCCTGTTACTTAATCCACTACAGTAAAAGACCTGGGTGTTATACTAGACCGCAACTTGTCTTTCGAAAATCATATTTCATATGTTACAAGGCCTTTTTCCACCTTAGAAACATTGCTAAGCTACGTAACATGCTATCTGTTTCTGATGCAGAAACGTTAGTTCATGCATTCATGACCTTGAGACTAGATTACTGTAATGCTTTATTAGCCGGTTGTCCTGCATCCTCAATAAACAAGCTACAGTTAGTACAAAATGCAGCTGCTAGAGTTCTTACTAGGTCAAGAAAATATGATCATATAACACCGATTTTATCATCTCTACACTGGTTACCTATTAAGTTCCGTACAACTACAAAGTACTACTACTGACCTATAAAGCCCTAAATGGTTTAGCTCCTATGTACTTAATCGACCTTCTATCGCCCTACAATCCATTGCGTTCTTTAACTCTTTCCCTGCCAAACACTGAATTTTCCGGGTTTCAAGAAAAAAAAAACGCATCCCCGCCAAACAAGGAATTTTCCGGGTATCCGTGTTTTAGGTGGTATACGGTAAAGAAGGCCCGCGCGCATGTTCTGAAAGAGTACGCAACTCTTTGATCAAAGAAACAGATTGCAATCGTCTCAAACGTGAAGTGGAGTTGTGAGAATGTAGCTCAAAATATCAGACAGACAAATGCAGAGGTATACGGCTGATCAAGTACTGGAGGTGTTGGGTAACGCTTCCTTTTACAGTCCAGTTACCCATGTAAATACTAGGTAGTTATTTTAGTAACTACAATTACTGGGTAATAACTAGTACTAACCCTGAACCTACCCCTAAACCTTGTTTTGGTTGGGATGTTCAATCACCGAGTCTTGAGCCAAAGATGAGCATATCACACGATTTATTAATACATTTATGGTAGCGTGCTGCCACTACACGCACCATACTAATAATTGTGTCTCCCCACCTGCTGCACATGTGCACCATATATTAGACAGGGTTGCCAAACATACGTATACTAGACAGGGTTGCCACTACTCCATAACACCAACCACTATCATTACATCTTCCTTTTTTTTTTTTAAGCATTTAGATTAACTATAATAAAAACATTTGACATACAATTACACCCATCTAATGATCTCAGTCTCTTACAACCAGTCTGTCAGGACTGTATTTCAACATGTTTCAATAAGTCTTTCAGGGCATTTCCGTTCACGAACAGATCTTCTCAACGGTATCTCAGTTTTTTCAGATTGTATCTCAGTCTTTTCAGATGGTTCGACTACAGCAGTCAAATCTTTCAAAAGATGTTGATGATTCCTCCTTAACACAACACCACTTGAGGTTTCACTTGGTTGAATTTGTTCAAGTACAACACCTTTCTGATTCCAGGTATTAGTCTTGTCTTTAAATCTGACCTCCTCACCGGCACAAATCTCAGGCAAATGATGAGTTCCTCTATCATAATAGACCTTTTGTTTAGCCTTTTGTTGTTCTTTAAATTCTTTAACTTTCTCACTGCCTGCTGTCACCAGAAGATCCTCAGAGATAGGTAAATTAGAACGAAGACGTCGTCCCATTAAAAGATGTGCCGGCGAGTTTCCACACTCAAGAGGGGTACCACGATAAGCAAGCAATCCCAGGTAAAAACTACTTCCATCATCGCTCGTCTTCTGCATCAACCTTTTCACCACTCCAACTGACTTTTCCACAAGTCCATTCGACTGGGGAAAATATGGACTTGATGTTATATGTCTGAAGTCCCAGTCTTTCGAAAAGCTCTGGAAACTAGCATTAACAAATTGAGGACCGTTATCTGTGAAAACTTCCATCAGTACTCCATGTCTAGCAAAGATTGATTTCATACATGAAATAACATTTTCTGCTGTGGTGGTGCTTAACGCACATACTTCTGGATAACATGAATAATAGTCCGTAACCAAAAGGTAATTTTTCCCCTGACATGTAAACAGGTCAGCACCAACTTTTTGGTATGGTCTTTCAGGTACCGGATGCGACATTAATGGCTCTCTTGGATTATTGGACTGATATCTAGCACATGTCTGACACTTGGACACTTCTATTGTGATATCCTGATTAATTCCAGGCCAATACATGACTTCACGAGCTCTTTTTTTTACATTTCTCAATTCCCAGATGGCCTTCATGGATTTTGTTCAACATCTCACGTCTCAGATTTCTTTGAATCACTATTTTATTTCCTTTATACAGAATTCCATTACAGATGGACAATTCAGACCGGCAGTTCCAAAATTCATGAACTTCTGCAACACAATCTTGCCTCACCTCTGGCCAGCCATTCATGACATAGAATCTCACCTGAGTGAGTGTCTGATCTTGTTCTGTCTCTTGACAGATCAGTTTCATTTTGGAATCAGCAACAGGTAAAGCTTCAACGATCATATTTACATATACTTGAATGTCCTCAGTCAGCTTTCCACTCGACGGTGTGGTTGGATCGACGGCTCTGGACAAGGTGTCTGCCACAAACATTAATTTACCTGGTGTATAAAACACAGTTAATGCATACCGTTGCAATCTGATCATCATCCTTTGGATTCTCAATGGACAATCATTTAGAGATTTTTTGAACAGTGCAATCAGCGGTTTATGATCAGTTTCAACATCAACAGGCTGTCCTGCCACAAATTGATGAAATCTCTCACAAGCAAAAGTAATACTAAGCAACTCTTTTTCAATTTGAGCGTACCTACACTCCGCATCAGTCATTGAGCGTGAGGCATATGCAACAGGTTGCCAGGTTCCGTCATACTCCTGGAGAAGTACTGCTCCCAATCCTGACTGTGAAGCATCAGCTGAAATTTTAATAGAACGATTGGGGTCATAAAATTTCAAAATTGGCTCTCTAGTTAAAATCAGTTTCAAATATTGCCATGCAGCTTCCTGTTCATGACTCCATTCCCATTCATTCTTTTTCTCAGTTAGCCATCTTAATGGAGCTATCTTCTCAGACAAATTAGGTATGAATTTACTCATATAGTTCAACATACCTATGAATCTCTGGACATCCTTTACATTTTGCGGCCTTGGCATATGTTCAATAGCAGAGATCTTCAAAGGATCAGGTCGCACTCCTGCACCACTAATGATGTCACCCAAAAATGTTAATTCAGTTACTCCCAATTGGCACTTTTCTCTGTTCAACTTCAAATTTGCACGCCTGGTTGCCTCCAACACCTTTCTTAACCTTGCATCATGTTCTTCTTTCGAAGCTCCCCACACAATTATATCATCCATCGACGTATCAACTCCTTCCATATGTTCATAGATCATGTGCACAGTTTTATGATACACCTCAGGAGCCGAAGCAATTCCGAAGGGAAGCCTTAAGAAAAAATATCTTCCATATGGTGTATTAAATGTACACAGTTTTGAGCTGGCAGCATCCAGTTTTAACTGCCAAAATCCTGATGATGCATCTAGCTTGCTGAAATATTTGGCATTTGCAAACTGGGCCATAATCTCTTCACGGGTAGGAAGCTTGAAATGTTCTCTCTTAATTGCTCTGTTCAAATCTCTAGGATCAAGACAAACCCGAAGTTTTCCATTCTTTTTGTCCACAATCACCAATGAACTAACCCAATCGGTGGGCTGATCAATTTTCTCTATCACTCCTAAACTCTCCATTTTATCCAGCTCTTCTTTTAATTGTCTCTGAAGTGCAAATGGTACCTTTCGACATGGATGTATAACTGGAGGCACAGTTTCATCAATCTGAATGGTGTGCTCCCCTGACAAACAGCCTAAGCCTTTAAATACATCCCCATACTCCGTTAAGATTGAGTCGTACTCGGGTTCAGACACTTTTGATTCTTCTACCATCAGCACTCTTTTCACCAGATGCAGCCTCTCACAAGCAGACAAACCCAAGATAGCTTGAAAATCCTTTGGCACCACTATAAATGCCAGACTATGTTCTTTATCCTTATATCGCACTTTGGCAACACACTTTCCTTTCACTGCAGGGCTCCAGACTAACTTTTTTTCCTAGGAGCACTGTTGCCCCTGACTGAAAATTTTAGGAGCGCAAGCAGAAAATTTAGGGGCACACCTTAAATCAGCTTGCAATGCAATTAATCAATTTTTCCCCAAAATAACTGTAATATTGACACATTCTTTAATAATAAATAGACTTAACATTATGATATGCTGTTTTATTTTAAATTCACAGGGCTCCAGACTAAAATTTGAGGGCAGCACCACCTCAAATGAGAACTTACACCGAGTTCTACAAAAAAAAAAAAAAAAACTGGTTGCACTGGGGCTGACAATAAATCACTAAGCTTAATTTAGGATTTAGATGAAGTTAACTTTAGTTATTCTCATTTATAATGTAGTGAAAACATGTCGGAGTGAAAGCCAAAACATCCTACTGTTTACAATGGTATTTTTTTAAATAAGGGTTTAAATAAGACATTAGCCTAAATCCACGGTGAATGTTGCTGATTTGTGGACTGAAAGCCTTCCATGAGTGTTTCTCCTGGTTTCCACGTCTGTTTGGTCTGATATGGTTTATAACAGAAATCTGCGCCGAATCGGAGTGTTTCTCACTTGATCTCTTGTATTGATGATGTTATTAATTCTGACGCGAATTCAGTGGATTTCTTCACTGGATCTGATCGTGATCGAGATCGGCCCGCGACTGGCAAGTACGGAGCTTTATTACTGTCACTGGTTCGGGGCGCTCCATATCCCGGCTATGCGCTTAACCTAATACGCCAACGGTCCGTGAAGCATAGCCTATAGGCTATGAGTTGCGTATTTTAGTTCCACTTTCGTTTTGTTTGCATTCGCTGCTAGGTAACGAGTCGATAGATCGCTTATTGCTCAGACGCACATAGCAGGTTGCGATATTTCTCTCCGTCTCCTTCCCCCAGATGTTTATGCGCGCTATTCTTGTTACGGATTCATTGACGCGCCCCTTCCACGTTTACCATGCGTTTAACGTGTGGCAAATTTACTGGTCGCACATGTGCGACTGGACGTAAAATTCAGTCGCACACTGACAAATTTTGGTCGCAAAATGCGCCCATTTGGTCGCAGTCTGGAGCCCTGCACTGGTATGTCCGCTCCAGAGTATCCCGTTACTTTCAATTTAGCAATATGCAACTTTGGTCTAGGCTTTAGCTTGTTAAATTCAGTTTCAGAAAGGAGATTAACTTGAGCTCCAGTATCGAGCTTAAACGCAACTGTACTGTTGTTTATTTGCAGTTGTACGATCCACTCTTTATGTTCCTCTCCACCTTCTGCTACTGCATCCACATAGAATTCTTCTACTTCACACTCAGTCACAGTATTCACTTGGCTTGATGTTCGTTTACTCTTACAACAACGTGCATAATGATTAATTTTACCACAATTGTTGCAATTTTTTCCATACGCTGGACATTTTCTCGGTGGATGTTGCATCCCACAACGATCGCACGTTCTTTGAGGCTTATCAGTTGCAATCCTGCTTTGTTCCGGTTGCGTTCCTTGCTTTGCGCTTACACAGGGTGTCTGAGACTTCTTAACAACATCCACAGCGCACGTCTCATTTAATAATTCTCGCGCTTGTGTCTTTACAGTCTCTGCCGCTCTACAAAGTGAAAGAGCTTTCTCCAAATCCAACTCTTGTTCTCGAAGTAACCGTTCCCTCAATCCATTATCAGGTATTCCACACACAATTCTGTCTTTGATCAATGAATCGGTTAACTCTCCAAACTCACAAGTTTTACTTCTGTGTCTGAGCTCAGTCACATACTGATCGATTGTTTCCCCAGTTTTCTGCATGCACGTGAAAAATCGATGGCGTTCATAAGTCACATTTCTCTTGGCTATGCAAAACGCTTCAAACTTGAACTTGAATTGAATTTTCAATTTAGCAATATGCAACTTTGGTCTAGGCTTTAGCTTGTTAAATTCAGTTTCAGAAAGGAGATTAACTTGAGCTCCAGTATCGAGCTTAAACGCAACTGTACTGTTGTTTATTTGCAGTTGTACGATCCACTCTTTATGTTCCTCTCCACCTTCTGCTACTGCATCCACATAGAATTCTTCTACTTCACACTCAGTCACAGTATTCACTTGGCTTGATGTTCGTTTACTCTTACAACAACGTGCATAATGATTAATTTTACCACAATTGTTGCAATTTTTTCCATACGCTGGACATTTTCTCGGTGGATGTTGCATCCCACAACGATCGCACGTTCTTTGAGGCTTATCAGTTGCAATCCTGCTTTGTTCCGGTTGCGTTCCTTGCTTTGCGCTTACACAGGGTGTCTGAGACTTCTTAACAACATCCACAGCGCACGTCTCATTTAATAATTCTCTCGCTTGTGTCTTTACAGTCTCTGCCGCTCTACAAAGTGAAAGAGCTTTCTCCAAATCCAACTCTTGTTCTCGAAGTAACCGTTCCCTCAATCCATTATCAGGTATTCCACACACAATTCTGTCTTTGATCAATGAATCGGTTAACTCTCCAAACTCACAAGTTTTACTTCTGTGTCTGAGCTCAGTCACATACTGATCGATTGTTTCCCCAGTTTTCTGCATGCACGTGAAAAATCGATGGCGTTCATAAGTCACATTTCTCTTGGCTATGCAAAACGCTTCAAACTTGTCCATTATCGGCTGTAACTTCAAACTTTCTCCTTCTTCAAATGTGAAATTATTATATACTTCCAAAGCTTCATCTCCAACCACATGAAGAAATAACGATGCTTTCATCTTCTCTGACTTACGATCTCCATCAATTGCAGATAAATACAGAAGAAATCGTTGCTTAAATCGTCTCCAATTTTCAGCAACATTACCGGACAAATGAAGCTTCGGTGGTGGCTGCAATCCTTCCATTTCCACTATTTCTCGTCACACGTGCGTAGAAACTCCACAAACTTTCACTTCCGAAAGCACTTCTGACACCATGTTTTGGTTGAGATGATCAATCACCGAGTCTTGAGCCCAAAGATGAGCATATCACAAGATTTATTAATACATTTATGGTAGCGTGCTGCCACTACACGCACCATACTAATTGTGTCTCCCCACCTGCTGCACATGCGCACACATATATTAGACAGGGTTGCCAAACATACATATACTAGACAGGGTTGCCACTACTCCATAAAACCAACCACTATCATTACACAGTGAATGGAGAGTAATGACGACGACTGTTAAACAGAAAAATTAGCTTATCGAACGTTTAGCTTTTGTTTCTTGATTTTTTTTTTTATCTGTGTACACACGTATAATATCTTCTCCCTGAACATCGACGTAGTAACCGCAAAAACACAAAAAGACAATGAAGCGGCACGAGTAACGTTACCTCAATCGACATTTGTAAAAGTAGGTCTCCGCGACACAAAAATGGAAAAGCATTTCCTAAATATCAAGTTAAGAAATTCATTCAACAAACTGCATTTTTCCAAGCACTGACATGCATTAAGTCATGAACTTGCGTATATTTGTGGAATCAGACTTACCTTTAGGTCCCGCGGCCGCAGATAACTTTCTTTCTTGCTCTTCTCTTGGTCAGTCTCGCGATCAGAAAGACGGTCAGAATAAAGGTCATATTTTCAAAATTAAATAGGCGCGCACATTTCATTGGCCAATTGCATGACAGACAGATTAACCAATCATGATCATGAAAGCAAATAAGGTTATAACCAATAGGAATAATTTAAAAGGCAGAAATAATTTATTCTGTACATACATTAATTGATTCAACATAGTTTTTAAAAAAAATCAAAGTTGATTTATAAGTGTTTTTTTTACCCTTTTTCAACCATTTAACATTAAACATCATTTCAATATAGTTTCAACATTGAAACAACAACTGGCATTATTTCAACCATATTTCAACGTTGAAGGTTGGTCATGTACTGGTTGTTTTTCAACCATTTAACATTAAACGTTGTATCAACGTTGTTTCAACGTTGAAACAACAACTGATATTATTTCGACCATATTTCAACATTGAAGATTGGTCATGTACTGGTTGTTTTTCAACCATTTAACATTAAACGTTGTATCAACGTTGTTTCAACGTTGAAAAGACAACTGACACTATTTCAACCATATTTCAACGTTGAAGGTCGGTCGTGTGCCGGCTGGGTAGTTTTATATAATTAGTTTATTAATTAAATTAACTTGGTCCATAAACTTGATCTGAAAATTGGGTCCATAAATCAAACACACTTGCATATAATAATATTAAACTCGGTACACTTATAGATCTCATTAGCCCAAACAACTTTAAGCCAGCCCAACAGGAAGTCGGTTGTTTCGGTCTGTATGTGAATGTTTTGCAAAACCAGCCTTTACATTTTTATTTCCCCCCTCTTAAGTATTTTTTAATTATTCCCACACTAAACTTCTTCAAAATTATGAAAATATATTAAAGATACTAAATCAGGCATATGTACTGGCCATCGGGACTACCGAGAGATTCCCGGTGGGCCGCGGTCTGGTTGGGCCGGCGGCCCGGCGCGTTATGTATTTTGTTTTTAAATCATTATTAATTGTAAATATATTCTATCGTAAGTATATTGTTAAATTGTCCAATTCCGGACTTATGCGTCTCTCTCATGAAGCCGCATGAAGCTGACGCGAGCTGAGAGACTGACAGGTCTGACTGTCTGACACTGGCCAATCGGAATCAAGAGCGGAGAAGCGGCCGCTCCCATAGGCAGTATAGTATCTCCCCGCCCTGTGGAGGCTTTCCGCTGGTCTCGTGAAGTTTCTCGCCGGTCTCGTCTCTGAGACCCCTACACCTGGTATTAAAATGCGATCTGTATCCAGATAAGTTATCCGGATAATAAAAAAGAAATGTTAATGCAAGGTATTACGTTGTGATCGGATTGTGATCGATTTGCCTGACCATCTGGAGGTAGTCTGGCTCGCATTGTGTTCGGATCTTTACGTGTAAACGCAATCTGGTTGTTGATATCACACATGTATATTTTACTCCTCCCAAAAATGCTAAAAAATAAACGAGTGAGAGCGTTTACAGGCTATGTTATAGTCAGACATGACGGTGCTACTGTGACACGCATCACCACCGCAGATGAGCAGCAGCTGAGTGTCAAACCAACGTGCAAACATCGCAAATAAAAGTGAAAGTAAGTCACAGACGCTTAATCATCTACACAATCATCTTCAAGTAAAGAAAGAAATGATCTCTTGACTCTTACTAGGGCTGTTGCCACTCTCTCTTATTGATGTCTGATGAAATTAGCTGATGATCCATAAAATGCATGCTAATATCTGTAATAAACAACCGACAAAATTACTGTATGATGGTGTAAATAAAGAATCAGTCCAGCATCGCCATGTCAGTGTGTATTGATTCATCATTTTCTCTTCATAGTTTGCAAGAGACATTTAATAAACTGAGCGTAGGCTATTTGATAAACTGAGCGTAGCCTATTCATCTGTCAATATAACCTCATTCTTTTTAATGATCGGAAGAACGCGTATCGACCACCGTTACAGTACAATATGCACGTATGTCCATTTAAACTCGATTTTGGGTCAAATATGGATTACATCATGACACTGGCAAGAATACATTTAAAGATGTTGTGCCAAGCATGAGAATGCTACGTTCAGCTGCTTTTGAAATAACATGTTTTTTCCACTTCCTGAAAAGTAACCGTTTTGGACATACGTGAGTTTCATCGGGCAGCGACGATATATTAAAGATACTAAATCAGGCATGTACTGGCCATCGGGACTACCGGGAGATTCCCGGTGGGCCGCGGTCTGGTTGGGCCGGCGGCCCGGCACGTTATGTATTTTGTTTTTAAATCATTATTAATTGTAAATATATTCCATCGTAAGTATATTGTTAAATTGTCCAATTCCGGACTTATGCGTCTCTCTCATGAAGCCGCATGAAGCTGACGCGAGCTGAGAGACTGACAGGTCTGACTGTCTGACACTGGCCAATCGGAATCAAGTTCAGATTCTAGACTTGAGAAGCGGCCGCTTACACCGTGTCCTAACTATACACGACGCCGCAACACGCGATAAAAGGTATCTTTTCCATGTTAATCAGAGTTTTTGTCCTAACCAGACGCGACGGCGACATGCGAAGTTTCTAATTTAGAAACGGTTCCTATTTCTGCCACGTCGCGGCTGACAGAATGAAGAAATTACACTGGTTATGACTGAGTACACATTATTTATTTTTAGTTAAAAATAGGTCAGTGTGCCACAAGCCATAACGGATAATTTACCTCAGATTTTGAAAGCATGTAATATTATAATGTTCAAAATGAATTCTATGCAAACATACGACTGTATTTCATAACAACGATAACTTGAGGCAGATGCCACCAAATGTGTTAAAATAAATGAATTATTTGCTGGACTTAAGTGAAAAGGATAGCCATTTAATGACCATAGCACATAGTTGATGTGAAAAAAGGAGTATTTTGCATATAAATATGCACATAAATACATATTTTTTCAATTTGTATCCCTGAAAGTGCCTGGCAGAAGCCTATACTGTCTGTGTCATAAATGTGAACATAATATTATCTACTGTCTGTGTCATAAATGTGAACATAATATTGTAACAGAATATTCTTATGCTATATTATATAAACTATATTTCTTGAGGTGAAACATCACTGCCAGGAGCTACAGAATATATATTTCTTTAGGTCCTCACCGTGATGTTGCACTTCATGAAATATATGTATAGCCTAAGAATATTCTATTAGAATATTAAGTGGCACATAAATTAAGACCAGTGTTGAGGCAAAAATCCAATAAACAGACATCACTGCGTAAGAGACACTTCAGAGTCAAATTAATAAAGAAAGAGAAGTTTATTCTTGCAAGAATAGGCCCAGTCGCTAACACAGATTGGGACACTGTGAAGAGAGTGACGCCCAGAACACAGGCTGGGGTGAGATCTAAATAGTTCTCCCTCAAGGTTATTTTACTGCAGGCCAAGCCTTCTCTGTAAATTTCCACACACCATAGGATTCATCATGTTCGATTTACCTCCCCGTCTAAGATGACCTCTGACCCAGCCGGTTAGAAAACATTCCTCCATAGTACACATAGGAGGCAAAACATAAGATCTAATAACCATATGCAATACATGTAAGATTAAAATTAAATTCCACAACACCAGTTATTTACAATAAAGCCTTATAAAATCATTTCCATTCCCTTTGTTTATTATTTTAATAGTTTTTTCTTGTTTTTGATAATAAATAAAATCTAATCAGTAATTTTACATGCAGATTAATGCACATATAGATTAATGCACGTGTGTGTGTGTGTTTACATGAATAGTAGGCCGGTCTGGATGAAGTGTCCAGGGCTGATTTTTTGTCCCAGTCCAGCCCTGAATATTCACATTACTTTCAGTTTATTTCTCGAAAGCACAAAAATATTTGAGTGAAATGTAGGCTATAGTAAACCCTAAGATTATTATTTGTGACATTAGAACAAAATATGTGGATATAAAAACATGTATATAGGCTAAAGAACTTAATGAACGATCTCTATTTTCTAATTTCACTAAACATTTCATTAAGTTTCGTGGACATTTTATAAAACATGGATCTTAGGCTCATTTTGTAAAGATAAATAACTGATTTAGATGCGCAAACTTGGTGCCGTTGCGGAGATGTAGGCTCCATGTTCGGTGCAGGTTCGGCTTCTTGGTCGTTCATCCTCGGATGCGGCATCGCGTGCGCTGTTTGCCGTGCGCACCTTTCCGCTCGTTCGGACGCGTCAAGTATAAACAAGGCTCGAAAGTCTTGGATAACACAAAACGAAATGAACAGGATTGAACATGCTTTCCCTGTCGACCATTAATCCCCCAGGTTTAGAAAAATACATTTTAAATTAGGATTAAGAATTTTATGGGATAAAGTGACCTTTATTTTATTATTTTTCATTGACATCTTTTTTTTCATTATTATTATTACCATGAGCCGAATAAAAAACTGGTTTTGTTCTCAGGAGAAGAGTTTTATTCTCCCAGCCTGTTTTGAAACTTCTGTGTTAAACATCATTTTAAAATATTGAATTTTGAACCCCATTTTGTTTGTGAATTTTACAGTGCGGCATATTTATTTGTGCAGACTGGGATATTGTTCTTTCATGTCATTTTGTATACATTTTTACAATAAAGTGATGATAGGGCAAAAACTGATATGATGTTTGTCCATGTAGGCTACACGGTAAATTAAGAAACAGGAAAGTAAAGTAATAAGTAGTGAAGTTACTTTTCCAACGCAGTAACTAGTAAAGTAATCTCATTACAATTTACAGAAGTAACTAGTAACTAATTACTTTTTTGAGTAACTACCCCAACACTGTATAAGACTATACCAATATTGGAACTATAGCCATTTTATTCCTTTTTTTAAATTTAAGAATTATGTTTAAGTTTAAAAACAGACAGAATGGTTTAGTCAAAAGAGAAAAAAATCATTCATAGTGCTATACTGCCCTCTTGTGTTCAAAATTAGGTAGAACTATTGGATCAATGTCCACATTAGGTAATACAGTAGGATTGGGGCCTTAAAAATCGCTAACTTAAAAAGTGAAAGTAACGGACGTGCACACAAGACCAGGCTTGGGAGGGTTACTTTAAAAATGTATTCCGATACAGTTACAAATTATTTCATAAAAAAGGGTCCCACTTTATATTAAATGGCTTTAAGTACTATATACTTTTTCAAAAAGTAACTACAATCTGATTACTACTTTTTTTGATGTAACTCACTGGATTTTTGTATCCTGATTACATAATGCCGTTACATGTATTCTGTTGCTCCCACAAGACATTAGTCTGAATATTTTCCTGTATGAACAAAATGGAGTTTCCATTGTTCGCACACAAACACACATTCGATCGCGCCTCTCTCGTGACTGTGTGTGCGCGTCATGTGTTCTAGGCTGTGTGCATGCACTTCTGAAGCTGCGCAGAAAATAATAAAATGCCATGCGGAGGACTAACGCAAAATGTGTGAGAAAATCCATTTGATTGTAGTTTAAGTGAGAAATAATTTCAGTGCTCTGGTCAATAGCTGTAGAGTGAAAACTGGTGAGTGCAGTATGCAGCTGTCACAGAAAGAGAATGATGTGAGCACGTACGATTGGCAGTGAGTCCTGTGTGTGGACAAAATAGCTCAATAAGAGTAATAAAATACATGTGAAAAAAATCACATCATAATGTTTTAAAGAAGAGTGGTTTGATTAAAGTGATGTAAATATACCCGATCCGGCAAAGATGGCAGTATCGGAGCTGATACCGATCCTGAGTATCGGATCGGTGCATCCCTAAATACTATAATGTAAACACAGTACAGATGTAGACCTGGATGTACACCTGACCTTTCAGAAGGTTGCTCACGCATACTTTGAGGTTAAAATGTGCCCTCAATGTGCACTTTTGCAGAGCCTTCACTGATGCAAGCTCTTCAGCACACTTCTTTTTGACAGTCAAATCGGGGGTTATATTTTTGCATGTCATGTAGAATAACCCTAAAAGCACCAAGGTGGCGGTGCCACCAGCTTTATATATATATATATATATATATATATATATATAGCTGCGAGCAGCGATTGTGGGCCAAAGCCGGCGGTACCGCCATCCCGGTGCCTTTAGGTAACTAAAGGCACCGGGGTTGCGGTGCCACCGGCTTGGGCCCGCAATCGCTGCTCGCAGCTATATTTATTATTATTATTTATACGACTATTTGGGCACTTTTGGGGCCCTTAACGTGCTCGAAAACACTTAAAACTTTGCACACGGGTCAGAACCCGCGGCCATTAGGGCCGGGCTGAAGATGGTACCCGGGCGTGGCAGGGGGGCTCGACAGCGCCACCTGGAATGAGGTACGAACACTTGGTCCATAAATCAAACACGCTTTGTATGTACTAATATGAAACTCGGTACACATGTTGATCTCATCATTTCATATATACGTCGCACTTTTATTTTTTACCCCAGTCCAACAGGAAGTCGGTTATTTAAGGTTCTTTGTAAAACACTTGCAATGGAATTTTTAATGCTCCTACTAGAGCTCTTATCCAAATTCTACGAAACTCAGTCAGTGTGAAGTCAAG
The DNA here is from genome assembly GCA_038021265.1 of Cyprinella venusta. NCBI lineage: Eukaryota > Metazoa > Chordata > Actinopteri > Cypriniformes > Leuciscidae > Cyprinella > Cyprinella venusta. The sequence continues at coordinate 9,762,031 of CM075863.1, forward strand.
ACATTGAGGATGAAAGTTTGCGAGGGGATTTTTGATATCTCGAACGGTTTGGCCGTGGCGAGGAAATGAAATCATGGCGAGAAACGTGAAACAGGAAGTGTGTCATAACTTCAGCATACATCAACCGATCTTGATGAAACTTCAGGAGTGCGTTCGCTGTAAGAGGACTATCACATGGTTGTGACTATTGTGTGTCAAAGTTATAGCGCCACCAACTGGCAGCAGGAAGTGTGTCACTTTCAAAATGTTTTAAAATCACCCTCTTATTTTAACCCGATTTGCTTCAAACTTCATATGTATAATGTAAACATACGGCAGATGAAGACCTGTGAATGGATTCTTGATATCTTTGAAACTGTAGCCGTGGCGATGCATCAAACTTTACCATTCTTTTAGGATGCTTTTGAGACCCTTCGCATGCTTCAAATTGCATGAAACTCATCAGACACATCACATTCATTAGCCAGTAGACATGTGCAAAGTTTCAGAAACGGGCGTGGTGAGGGCTCAGTAGCGCCACCTTTTGACAAAAGTGGGGTTGTTAGTTTTATCTACAGTTACAAAAATCAGTATGTATATTGTACTCCTCGAGCCGGACAACTTTCTAATTGACACTCATTAGCTAGGACCCACAGAAAGTAAGATATGTTTGTTTGAATCTGGTCATGCTCTGTTTGAGACTACATCTCTGTCTCTGTCTGTGTGTTTGCCTGTCTGTGTGTGTGCATGTCTGTGTGTGTGTGCAGGGGGAGGGGATTAACTATTTCACTGCTGTGTGTGTAGCCTGCATAAAAGAAAATAAATGCCTTAAGCCTGGTATTTTTTAAATAAGTTTTTTATTTTTTATAAGTAATGGCATATAACCAGTTTAATTGTACTGCATTGTCAATAGTTTTATATAATTAGTTTATTAATTAAATTAACTTGGTCCATAAACTTGGTCTGAAAATTTGGTCCATAAATCAAACACACTTGCATGTAATAATATTAAACTCGGTACACATATAGATTTCATTAGCCCAAACAACTTTAAGCCAGCCCAACAGGAAGTCGGTTATTTTGGTCTGTATGTGAATGTTTTGCAAAACCAGCCTTTACATTTTTATTACCTCCTCTTAAGTGTTTTTTAATTATTCCCACCAAACTTCTTCAAAATTATGAAAATACATTAAAGATACTAAATTGTGAACGGATATTTATTATGTCAAACAGTTTTGTTATGGTGAGGGATTATGTCAAAAAGAGAATCAGGAAACGTCTCATATCTTCTAAATATTTTATTATTCACCATTTATTTTTCTATAAGACTATACCAATATTGGAACTACAGCCATTTTATTCTTTTTTTAAATTTAAGACTTATGTCTAATTTTAAAAACAGCCAGAATGTTTTAGTCAAAAGAGTAAAAAATCATTCATAGTGCTATACTGCCCTCTTGTGTTAAAAATTAGATAGAACTATTGGATCAATATCCACACGGTAATACAGTAAGATTGGGGCCTTAAAAAGCGCTAACTTAAAAAGTGAAAGTAACGAACGTCCACACAAGACCAGGCTTGGGAGGGTTACTTTAAAAATGTATTCCGATACAGTTACAAATTATTTCATAAAAAAGGGTCCCACTTTACATTAAGTGGCTTTAAGTACTATATACTTTTTCAGAAAGTAAGTACAATCTGATTACTACTTTTTTGATGTAACTCACTGTAACAAATTACAGTTACTGGATTTTTGTATCCTGATTACATAATGCCGTTACATGTATTCTGTTGCTCCCACAAGACATTAGTCTGAATATTTTCCTGTATGAACAAAATTGAGTTTCCATTGTTCACACACAAACACACACAGAGTTCGATCGCGCCTCTCTCGTGACTGAGTGTGTGTGCGTGTCATGTGTTCTAAGCTGTGTACGTGCACTTCTGAAGCTGCGCAGAAAATAATAAAATGCCATGCAGAGGACTAATGCAAAATGTGTGGGAAAAAACATTTGATTGTAGTTTAAGTGAGAAATAATTTCAGTGCTCTGGTCAATAGCTGTAGAGTGAAAACTGGTGAGTGCAGTATACAGCTTTCACAGAAAGAGAATGATGTGAGCACGTACGATTGGCAGTGAGTCCTGTGGACAAAATAGCTCAATAAGAGTAACAAAATACATGTGAAACAAATCACATCGTAATGTTTTAAAGAAGAGTGGTTTGATTAAAGTGGTGTAAATATACCCGATCCGGCAAAGATTGCAGTATCGGAGCTGATACCGATCCTGAGTATCGGATCGGCGCATCCCTAAATACTATAATGTAAACACAGTACAGATGTAGACCTGGATGTACACCTGACCTTTCAGAAGGTTGCTCATGCATACTTTGTGGTTAAAATGTGCCCTCTATCTGCAGTTTTGCAGAGCCTTCACTGCTGCAAGCTCTTCAGCACACTTCTTTTTGACAGTCAAATCGGGGGTTACGTTTTTACACGTCATGCAGAATAACCCCAAAAGCACCAAGGTGGCGGTGCCACCGGCTTTATATATATATATATATATATATATATATATATATTTAAATATAGCTGCGAGCAGCGATTGCGGGCCAAAGACGGCGGTACCGCCAGTTGCGGTGCCACCGGCTTGGGCCCGCAATCGCTGCTCGCAGCTATATTTTTAACATGTTTTACTGCCAATGAAGATCAACTTGTTTTACTATAAAACCCTCATTGAACACACCCCCTTCCACAAGGAGCGCGCGCTCTGGAACAAAGGACAATAAACCAAGAGTGCCCGCGTGCAACGTCCGTTCCTCCTATTGGCTCCAGCCAACAGGAAGGGGATAGATTTCTCCAAGGTGATAAAGGAAGGAGCGTGGCTCCGTCCGTTCTCTTCCTGGAAACCCAACGTGTCAGGAGCATGTAACCCTCACGGGAATCTGATCCGACCATGGATCTTTTCTTTTGTTCGTCTACAGTTGGTCTCTTCTTTAAAGCTGCCGTCGGCAACATTTTTTTGATCATATTCAGTGAAATCGACACTATAATCCGACAGAACAACATAAATAAAGTGGTTTTAGAAAAAAAACGTGCTTCTAACTCCATCTGGAGCGTGTTATTTGTTTTGCAAAAATCCTGCGCTCCCTGCTCACTGTGTCAAATCAGCGCAGGGGGGTGTGAGATCTGACTGTCAGTCACAGATCGGGCACACGCCACCCCTCGCTCACGTTACAATCACATGCACACGCCTGAAGTTCACGCAGTAAGGAAGAGTGATGGCGGAACACTTACAAACCAAGTAAGCTCATTTAGAGTATAAATGACGTTAGCAATTGCAATATATTGGTATATTAGCCAGGACAGCATACCTCCAAATAATCCATGGTGTTGATGAATGCTGATGAGACGGTCGCATTCACAGAAAACCTGGTGTGCACTCACTTGCGCACAAACTCTGTGGGAGGGTATTCGTTGATAGTGGGGGAGGGCCATGTGAGTTGTAAACATTCAAAATGTTGCCAAATCCACTCAATCAGCCAGAGTTGCCGACGGCAGCTTTAAGATTACTACTAAGTTCACCTCCCAGGAAAGGAAGTGGACTTTGCCTAACTATTTCATCGGGTAACATCACCTCATAGACTTCAAGCCTCCATGCAACCATGCACGCGCCGGGACGGGCCATGCTAGGACCCTGCGGCCGCGCTCCACGTCACGTGCGCACGCAGGACAGCACCTTCAGTCAACACGCGGCCCGAACGGGCCGAGCAAGGAGTTCGGGACACACACAGACCAAATATGCTTTGCAAGTATATTCTCTTTTGGCACTTCTAAGAAGCATTAAGATGAGGTTTTCGTGGTGTTTCAGAATGGTGATTGTTTTACTAAATGTCTCTCCATGTCTCTCCATGCTCTCTCTACGTACTCTCTCTCTCCCTCTCACACCCTCTCTCTCTCTCTCCAGCTCATTTACACGGTACCCATTGTCTAAACGCCCCGCGTAGTCTTAGTTTGTGTTTTAATGTTTGTAAATACATGTATCATTGTAACGTAGTAAATGCTTAAGTATTTGCTTTATTAAATACAATCATGCTCATTTTTGACTATGGTTGGGTACCGAATCTCGGTTGCTGAGGTTTTTAATGGTAAACCATTTTCATTGGCAGTAAAACATATTAAAAATACACTTTGCTTTACATCTCTGTGCATATATGGGTGTCTCATTCAATGAGCATTCTGGAGACATCAAGGAACATTATGTGACCTTAACGAAATATACACTTATGTTTACAATGCATAAAGAAGGTATTTCTAATTTCTGTTTATGCTGCAACCAAACAAAATTACTTCACTGTGACATGGGAAACACGTACATAGAAACACATTGAATATATTTGGTTAAATATCTTCAAAACACAGAAAGGAATGCCAACCTCTTTGCTCAAACAGGTTTTGTGACATTCCACAGTCTTGTAACTTGATACTCACTGGAGTATCTGGATGGGTGTGCGTGGGTATGTGGCTTAGGAACCCCCATGGGGGGGGGGGGGGGGGGGCTGTTACCACTAACACTAACTAAAATGTTTCTGAAATTTCCTTAATTCAGTTGCCTGGCCAAAAGTCCCTACATCTCCCCCTTTTCGTACGGTGAAGTCCTGGCATGGACTTCATCGGACGACACTCATCGCAATGGACGGATGGCAGGTGAATTGTGAAGGTCAAGTGGCAGGTGGCGGTTAGGCTGAGGTTGGGCTCAGCTTGATGAGGTTCGACGCAGCCTCAATGTGGTACACTCTTCCTGAGGGTCCAGTGGTGGCTCTGGACGTCTGCCTTTGTTGAGTCTCTTGTGGAGTGTGAAAGTCAAGTGTTAGGGCATGGTTGATTACCATGGGGTGCCCAGCGCAGAATCATCTGCAGTCCAGGACTGGACAACAGGTGAGGCAGTTGTGCAGTGCAACAGGTGCGCGGTTGAAACACAGCCAGGACAGCTATGTCGCTGAGCACAAGTTCAGTTCGGCTGGGCCCCTCCTTTCACCGTTCAAGTTCCAGTTATGGAATCAGGGTGAAATAGTGGATTTCGTCACGGCTAGGACTTAACCCAGGCTCGGTCGCAGCAGGGTAGCTCGGGTCTTGGAGCAAAAGCTGCTTTGTGAATTTTAGCATAGTTATTCTGGCAGACAATGAGCAGTTGTCTCGTTGGAGCTCACTAGTCTGGTTCAGTAGAATGCTGTGAGCGTTGTAGATTCATCACAGTTCCTGTCAACTAATTGATGGTCTGTGAGGAGGCACTCTGTGTCGTGAGTTGCCTTTTGGCTGTGGCATTTCAGTTCGTTTTGTTGCTGGACAGGCCGGTGTTTGACTGCGTTCTGGCAGCAGCGGTGTGGGTGTCCACTTAGCTCTGCTTGCGTGGCAGTCGACCATATGCTGCCTGAGGTCGGCCCTGGTGACAGCTACAGCTGTCCTCTGGTTGGCTGGAGGAACAGGAAGACGACAACAGCAACATCCTCTAGGAGGAAGTCGCTATCTTGGAGATAGGCCTGGAGGCTGTGGCCCTCCGTGGAGTTCGGGTCGAACTGGGTGATGTCTTTAGCCAGCAGGTTGAGATTTTTGAGGGTCATTCCATTTGCAGCTTTGGAGTCTGGCTGGATGATCTATCTTTTTTTTTTTTTTTTTTGACAGAGAGGAGTTCTGTGGTGAAGGCCGGTGACGTTTTGGAGCGTGGCCATTCACCTCTTCCGTAGGATGACAGTTCGTTGATGGAGGACTCTGTTCTACTCAGCAGTGAGGATGCTGAGGGAGGTCTCTCCCTTCTTGGCTCTGGTTTCTGTGTGAAAACAGGTTGAAGTTAATCTCTGACCGCATAGAGCTCGTCGATGGCGTCGTCTCGCTGTTGGGTCAGATGGTCCATTTCAACGCTGCACCTTTGCAGGTGGTTTTCCGGAGCAGTGATTTTAGAGTTCTTACTTTCAATGTCAGGTTTGGCTTTCTCTAGCTGATGTTCAGCAGACTGGAGTTGGCTTTCCAGGTGTTTCTGGACAGTCTTTAACTCTTGTTTGTCACGTTCAGTGACTGCAAGGGCTGCTTGGAGCTTGTCGACTCGTATCTTTGTTTCTTGCTCCGCTTCGTCGGACGCTTTGAGCTGGTCTTTGCAGTGTTGAGTGTGCATCAGCTCTCTCAGGAACCTGGTGATCTTGAGTTCGTCCTGGACTTTCACTTCCAGCTTTTCTATGCGGCGTTGGGCACGTGTCAGCTCCTCCTGAAGGTGGGTGACGTGCTGGTGGCTTAGATTTTAGCTGGGCTGTGAAGGCATTGCTTAGGGAACAGGTTATCTTGGTTAGTTCCACATGGTTTTGATTCTGGTTTGAATCATGTGTCAGGAATCTTGTCAGAATTAAGATTATTATTAAAAATAATAACAGTTCAATTGTCTTTGATGTGAGACAGTCAGTAATGCCCCTGAGCGAGGCGTCCACATCTTCCCGATGGGCAGTGGAGTTTGTAGTCCACAACATGTTGGCACGAGAGAGGGAGGAAAGATTTCAGCGGCTGTCGGCTGGGACAGTCTGATGCCTTTGAGGATGCCGCTATGCCACTCGATGCAATGTCCTGGTGCTGCGGTGTGCAGCCCCCATTGTGCGTGACTGGTGCGTGACTGGGCAACACTGGCATATCCCCCTTTTGCACTGTGGCAGCCGGAGCTGTGGCGAAGTGATGTCACGATGTGCATAAACTTCAAGTGTTGGGCTGTTTAGCAGCAAGTGCTAGGTGGGCTGCCGCAGTTGGGTTCGACGGCAGGCTTGGGTGGTTGGAGGGGTATGGAGGTGGTTTTCTCAGAGTTCATTTGGTTAGTCAAAGTCTTTGGTAAGCTGAAAGGTGCAGGGTAGCAAGTCCACAACTCCATTTGGTGCTGAGGCTTTGCCTTCATGGCTGGCTGCGGGAGTTCTTCTGCCTCTGTGACCTGCCAGTCAGGTTCTCTTGACCTGTGTGGCTGGAGGGGGAGGGGTTTGGAACTTGAGCTCAGGCATTCAGTTGTTTAAAGTCTATTACAGGCTCAAAGGACTAATTGTGGACGGGAGCTACCTGTCTTGGGCCAAATGTCGTGTTGGCTGTAGGATTGCACGTTCAGCTTACATGCTTGGGATCTGAGAGTTGTTTTGATTCTCAGTTTTAGCACCGAGTCTTTCAAAGAGTTGGGCTTACATTAGCGTGATGGTTGAGCTAATGTTTGGCAGGGCCTTAAGGGCTCGAATCATTGTCTCTGTTGATGGCTTTGTAGAGTTTTCGTGCCACCCCCTTTTGTTTAGGTTTTCCAGAAGTCTTGGCGTCTGGGCTGGCGTTGTGTGGGACACCGGCTGTCATGCTCAGGTTGTGCAGCTGTCAGTTGTGGTGGCTCCTTGGTGCTGTCACTTAGTGAAGTGGCAGTGAGCTCTGTGGTCTGATGCTGACGAGCAGTGTTCTCATTAGTGAGCGGTGTCTGTTTGAGTCTTGCACTGAGACGTAGGATGTCTGGCTTGTCCTTCTGGTGAGGTGTTGTGCAGAAACTCTTTCAGCGCCGAATTCATTTGTGTCGTCGGTGACGTGGCTGCACTGTTGTTATCTGATGTGTCCTCAGACTTGTGCTCGCCAGGGGTGTGATGAGAGGGGTACCGCTCTTGGCTGGTTGGGCATGAGTCTCTTGGTGATGGGGTGCGGCTCAGAGCTCCTGCTCTAGTGTGTTAGATGAGCACCATGACTGTTGGGTCGCCCTCTGCTGGCCTGGAACGGTTTAACTCTCAGTGAAAGTGTTTGTGGTGCGTGGGGTGCCTTCTAGAGGCAGCTCTGAGTCGTGCTCAGAGACAGGTTAGTTCGAGGGGTTTTGCACAGTCTTTTTGGTAAAGTCTTTGCTTAATGTGAGCTTTCTGGGCCCAGTCTCGTAGCCGAGGTAGGCATGCTACGGGGACAGGCCAGGGTGCTTACGGAATAACTCACAGTGGGATGCAGGTCTTGAAGGAACAAAGTTCTGAAACTGGCATCCTTTCATACCTGGTGGTTTACGTTTCGAGGTAGGTTTGCAGAAGTCGGCGGAGTTTCAAGTTGGTTTCACTTGATGTCCACGGCGTTGGTAACCTTGGTCTGATTCTGGATCAGGGAGTTAAGCGATCAGAGCTTATTGCAAACAGCTTATAGTCCATTTTGACAGCCTTTGTTTGACGATCTAGGAAGCTGTGCACCTCACGACTGGACGTAATCCATATCAAGCAGAATCTGTTTCATGCGGTCAGGTTGATTAGACACGTTGCAAGTGAAAGTCTTATCTGCATGTCGTGGTTTGATGCAGGGTTCTGGGCGAATGTTGGGACCTCTCTGGTTAGCTTTGTTAAATCCGTTTTGGAGCCATGCCGTGGTTTGGGGCAGCGGTTCCTTGGAAGATTGAGGTCAGGTTAAGCAGGGGCTTTTGTGGCATTCTGGCACACTTGTTGCGTGTGGCTAATGCATGGCCCTAAAAGTTCAGAACTACTGCTTAGTAGGTTCGTTAGGTATTTAGCATAAAGCTAAATGTCTCTTATGTCCTTATCTTAGCTGTGAGTGTTAGGGGGCTAAGTTTTGTGTGGTTCCTAGGGTATTTCCTGAGACGGACATAGCCGAGATGAAACAAATGACATAAGGAGGTTCTTATGACTAAACTATTTCTCTAGACTTAGCTGGTGGTTCACTATGGCTCGACTAAGTGACCAATGATAGGAGAAGGACAGCTTTCTTATTTAAATTCTGCTTATTATCGACCCTCAGGACCCTAGTAGAGCCCTAGTAAATTAATTACTTGTGGCAGGGTCACAAAAACGAGTGCACTTGTTGAACTCAGCCAGAATAACAAGTAAGCGTGTCTCTATCTCCTTTCTGGGTCCTATTGGAAATGGAACCACACTCGGACAAGAGAGGGGGGAAAATTAAAATAACTGACCTAAGGGAATAGCGGCTTGCTATTATTATCGAGGTCTAATAAAGCTAATAAAATAGCTACTGAGAAAAAAAGAATAAAATTAAAGCAAAAGAAAAATACTAATGATCAAAACACGGGAATGATCTGAAGTCGAGAGTTATTCAGTGGCATTAGTGGGTAAACTTTGGATTTGCTTTGATCGACGCTCTATAATGGGTTGTAGTGTTTGGTCGTCCAAACCACATTATGCGCGTCTTTCCAAAGATTTAGTCAACATGACGGTAAACATTCCTATGGTTATACGAATTCTTCTGTAGTTGGTTACGCAGTTTACATGTAGTTAAACCTAAGTTTAATTAACGAGGTGTCTGCGAGGTTCGTCTTCAACTGTTAGAAAGGAGTATTCCTAACCCAGTGAAAGTGAACTTTAGTTAATAAGAATTGTAAACAAAAAATGACTAATTAGGGACCCTAACTGGTGTTGAGAAAGTATTTCCGAATACTTTGTCTTGTGGAACACAAGCGATGATTTAGGGTTCACGTAAAAGCAGCCAACTGTTAACTGTGGAGGTTATTCAGCTTAGCCTACGTTGGATGGGAGCTAGGTTAGCTTAGCTTAGTCTAAGTTAGCTTGATGTTAGGCTAGGTTAGCTTAGCCTCAGTCAGCTTAGTGATGGGTTAGTTTAGCTTAGCCTAAGTTAGCTTGATGCTAGGCTAGGTTAGCTTAGCCACCCAGGCTGGTATGTTTACAAAGTGACATTAAGAGCTAACACTTCCTGTGACAAGTTGTTGTCATGGGAACAGAGCGTGTCAGAGCAATTCAACAGTATCTGAAGAATGCCTGTATATTTTACATGCATCATGCGCGTTTTAACGGAGGTGCCTATACTTATAATTTTCGAGAACTCGGTTGCATCCAGTAAAACGCAAATGTGTTTTGGCATTTGCTAATTTTCACATGGAACTATGTTCTTTATTTTACACATCTTCTATTTGTTTACAGAGTAAGGAAATAGATTTGCTGCAAGTCAAAGCTTGTCTAAGCACATATAAGTACGTCTCTCTCATGCATGAATGCTGACTTTTCCGCGAGTTACTTGTTTTGATCATTTAGTGGCTTCCCGCTTGTAGATGCAGCTAAAACTTAGGTGAATTACGTCAATCTAACAATGAAATTAAGGCCTTTACTTTGTAGACAGGTCCACATACATTTAACTCTGTCCTGAGCTTTCTTTGTCAGAAACAGGTTTAGTCATACCGCAATTTGGATTTCCTTTTAACCAAAGCGGAAAAGATATCGGTACAGATTACAAGCTGCTGGGATGAAAGCTTTGTTACACAGACTTACGCTTTAATGCTGAATTTCTTGATACCAGTTGGGAGTCTAAGGCCTAATTTTCTTTTGAAGTAGAGACGTCAATTTCAGCTATTGGTTTTATCTGCATTTAGACAAGCCAGGGATCAAAATGCGTATTGCACATTGTTTTTAGTCGGATCACGAAGATCGAGTGCACGCCTATTGATTAACAGTAGTTTAAACTCGGGTGCTTTTACTACACTCTGTCGTCAAGGCAAAGTATGCCTTATTTGAAGTTGGTGTTTTCTGTAACTCTTCACTGTCACCCAACCTAATGTTTTATGGTGTCGTTTTAAACAACATCTAGAAACTGCTTGTTTCAAAAAGAGAGTCGTGCATAGTCTGTGGGCCTTTGAGGCTTATACGTCTATCTAAGATTCCTTTAACTTAGTAAAATTCTAATTCTACAAACGCAGAGTCTTGCAACTGCTTGAGCACACATTTTCATCTACTTTTAAAAGTTCTACGTCCGGTGTTGATCACGGACCTTTTAGCAGAGTCTTGCACGTTGTTCGTGCAGTGTGTCTTCGGGGTTTGCAGTTCAGGATAATTTGGGGTTTTAGGAATTCTTACTGAGTGGGTATTGCGTGGGGCCAGGAGAACTATGGTGACTGACGGGTTCGAGGAAAGGTTTCTTGACACTGTCATCCCCCTTAGTTACAGGTTCGTTGTAAGTTCCACAGCAAACTCGTTTGGAGTCAGCGGTGGTAGCACAGGCCCTCCTGGGTCTGTCCTGCTGGATGTAGGTGTAGTGTGTTCACCGGTTGGAGACAGCAGGTGAGAAGTCTTTGTCTTGTAGCCTGTCAGAGATGTTGTGGGAGGCGGGGTTCCCACCCCTTTTCAGCTCTGGCGTGTTGGCTGAAATGTGCAGACTGGTCAGGAGGGGTTTGCAGTGCGTGTCCTCCCCTACCCAGTCATGCTACAGTCAGAGTGTTGTAACTCTGTGGGTCAAGTTCGTGTTCGAGATCTGGTCTCTGCTGGACGAGCTTGTGGATGGTCGCACGGGCCTCTTGCGCGTTCTTTTCGCAGGCCGTGGCTTTCGAATCTCCTTCAGTTCAGTCTCTGCTCTTTGCAAGAGTCTTCACTTCGTCTGAGTTTCTCGTTTAATTCTTCTCTGGGTTTTTTTTTTTTTCTCTGACAATCCTCTTCAGTCTGTGTAGAAGATTAGACAGGGCAGTTTGAAGTCTTTCACTTCCTTAAGTAGCTCGGGGTCGTTGTCATTCTCGGCGTTGCCACTTTGTGCTCCCGGGCGATGCGGCTTCTTTCGCGGAGGCATGCGTGTGCGGTGAGCTGGTGAGCGAGGTTGTGCCGTGTCTGGCCCAGACTTTGTCAGCTGCTCCTGGCTCGGGGCTCTGAGTCGCTGGTGACGTTGGGCACGGATGGAGATGTCATGAATCTCGGCTCCGTCTCCAGGTTGTCCCAGCGGGTTGTGAGACTGTACCGGAACATACTGGCTTTACTGTGGGCGAGAGGAACACAACACACACACCGAGAGGCCAATGCAAGTTCGTTCTACGTTTAGCGAGCTATCTAATACAGGCTAAGCCATGTATGAAAATTTTGGTTAACTGATGCAGACAGTTAAACCGTTTGGTGGGACAATTTGGGTAGGTCATCATGGGTCTGAATGAAGATTTTTCTTTTTGACAGGGCGCTAGCTTAGGGGTACCTGTTGATGCTAACGACTTTGTTGTCAAACTATTCTTCAGTTTTCCTTGGTGTCTCAGAGAGGTTCTGTCTTTTAGGTGAACTGAAAGGAACAGAGCACAACAGAACAGAGCAATGGCGAGCTAGCAAAGTATGAAGTAACATGCAACCATCAAAGATGGGGAGATCTGTAATGAAATGGCAATAATAGTACCCAAGAAGTGTTAGAAAGGGAAAGAGGAGGCCTAAGCCTGTTTGGAGCCGGTTTGCGGCTCGGAGAGGAGGAGGAAGCCGACCACTTCACATTACCAGGGGAATCTCTAGATTCTGTGGCAAATAGTAAGTGGATGGGTTTTAACACCTTTTCTAGTTTGTCTGGGGTGAAATGAGTCACTCTGTTTGGAGACAGCCTCGTAGTTGGTCCTTCTGTCGCCACAACCACATGACAGCAGTGTCTGGGGCTCTCGGTGCACCAGTGCCGAGGTGTGCCCTCTCGAGCAACTCGACTTTGAACAGCCGGCGGTGTTGCGGGCCTCACCAACGGACAGGTGCAGGAGAGTCCGAGACACATGCTTGGTCAGAGCCGGTGACGCAGATCGGACGAACCAGCTCGCTGGACCCCAGGTAGAGGTGACTCAAAATCACCACATCACCAGAGAGATTTCTACTTGCAAACACAAAACAGGATGAAGAACATGTGTACTTCAATGTGAATTAAAGCTCCTTTATCTAAATCAAATTGAGTGTCTACTTTGGTAGAAAAATCAAAGGCAACGGCTTTACTAGAATTATGGTATAAACAACAAGGAAATTATGACAATGTCAATTATCAGAATAACCTAACCTCCATTCAGGGAAGAGATAGCATTAAGTGCAGCACTGAAGAGCACAGGAGGAAGCGAGCTGTAGTGGCGGGTTTTAGCCACTAAAGGTGTGGGCCACTTCCTCCTAGTGGTCAAACTGGCTGACAGAGAGCTTGATTTGAACTGCATTCAAACTGATTTAAACGCACTTCAAATTGAGCACCTGCATAGGGGTTAAGTAACCTTTAGATTAGTAAGGATACAGTAGTAGTAAAACCAAATCAAAATTATTAAGAATAATTTGAAATGGTAATATAGAAATAAAGTCATGAAGCAATACCCAGTGGGAAATGAGAGACTTAATTCAATTTAACTTTGAAATTTGTTTGTTTCAAACCAAATTTGAATAAGATTAGGAAATTAAAGGTTGGTGTTATATTTGATGACACTCACGATTACAGTGAGGGATCAGTGATAGTAACCAAAACAAAACCAACTGGGAGAGAGAGCCATTCAGAACAGTGATGTTAGGTGATGATGACTTAGCAAAGAGACGGCCACAAGGGGGCGTTTTCCTCTAAGTGGTCATCAGGAGCTGCTAGGGCTTAATTCTGAATTTTAAATTCAAACATGGTTTGAACCAAATTCAAAACAAGTGTACACAGTCAAGGTAAAGAAAATCATGTTACTACAACGAGGCTGTAACTTACACATGCATTGAAAGTTAGAGAAACTAGTCCAAAATTTCAGCAAGAAAATAGTAGTTTTCTAACAGAGAATTTTGAGGAAAAGATGACCTAGCTGTTAGTGTCCACACGATGGCGCCACTGCGCTCATGCGGGGTAAAGCCGGGGCAATGGCGGTAACTTGATACTGCAGAGCACTCAAGGGCGCACCCCAGTGTTCGGCAGTAGTATTACAGCCAGCCCGCTGCCCCGGTGATAGATTAAGAGGGATTGGAGTGTTACCTTCTCACCGCTGCATAATCACAAATATTACGGAATTTTAAATCTCGACGGATTTCTTTCCGGTACTATATTTTACAAGCACATTTGGCAGGAATTTTTCTTGCGTTGTGCAAAAGAAAACAGGAATTACTCGTCTGTTTCAGAATTCCAAATAACATCTATCACAACTAGCGTTAATGATTAGAATGTTTACAGCTTTGGATTTTTCTAGATTTACAGGCACCTTTCGCAGGATTCGTCGCTGCTTGTGCAGAAGAGAACAGGAACTAATCGTCTGTTCTAAGATTCCAAATAACATCTATCACAACTAGCGTTAATGATTAGAATGTTCTCAGTTTTGGATTTTTTTGGTGCTATATTTATTTAAAACACGTTCGCAGGTTTTCGTCGCTGCGTTGTGCGAAGGGAAACAGGAATTACTCGTCTGTTTCATGCTCCAACAGGCATATACCACATAGCACCTATGATAATATGCTTGTCGGTTTTATACACTGAGTAGCTAAGTCAATGTTTTTTCAACCAGGAGCTAATCGTTACTCTAACGATTATAATATAAGGCCTTTTAAGGGTAGTGAAAGAGCATCGTTTCACTGGGTCCTCTTCCCAAGGTCAGGAGAATTTCGTCCTGACAGAGGGGTTAAAATTATTAAAAATGTCGTTTATGCGCAGAGGATTCTATTCCATCTGTGCCAGAACAAATTTAATACTATGGAAACTGCAGTTTACTTTTAACAGTTAACAGTGACAAAAATGTGTAACATTTTAGCAGCATGTTAAATGTTCTTTGACTGAGGCTTTGTGCCCAGATCAGTCAGATCGGGAGTTCGCAAGCGTTCACTCCGATGCGCGCGTGTAATATTAAATATTACATAAACAATATTAAATAACAATATACACATCTGACTGAAATTGATTGCTCATGAACAAGTTTGAAATGTGCCTGCATTCTCCACCAAACTGTAAGGAAACTGGGCGGTCTGATCGAAGGGGGAATTTGCATATCATAATTAATAATTGATAATTAATAATTATTCATACAGATTTGGATCAGACCGGTCTTACATGCTAATAAATCTCCATTTAGGAGAGCTTATTTCAAGTTTACCCATATGCATCCATGTGTGTCCCTGCAATTAACCTCAAATTAATTGTCATTAATTGCCAGGACCACGTTTTACAAGACAGGCAAAGTCAAATAGCTCAATTAAGTTATAGGTTTATATTGGGAATGCGAATTCTCTGGCCAGTAGAATTAACACTCCCAAAGACCCATAAAACATACCTTTTCAGGTATCGTCAATTTTATAAAGCGCGTAGCTTTTGATCGGCACTTCAGGGACTTATATTATGAGCAGACCATAAATCAGTCAGGGATGTGCATTACTTGTCTTTAATAAGGTAACTACTTAAGCATTTACTACGTTACAATGATACATGTATTTACAAACATTAAAACACAAACTAAGACGAACGCGGGGCGTTTAGACAATGAGAACATGTTTAGATGTTGGATCTGAGAGAGAGAGAGAGAGAGAGAGAGAGAGAGAGAGGGGGAGCATGGAGAGACATTCACGGTTCTGACACACCAAGAAACCTCATCTTAATGCTGCTTAAAAGCTCTAAAAGATAATATACTTGCGAAGCATATTTGGTCGGTGTGTGTCGTGTGCTCGTTGCTCGGCCCGTTCGGGCGTGGTGGCTGGCGGTGCTGTCTGGCGCGTGCGCGCCACGTGGACCGCGGCCGAGGCGTTCTTGCCCGGCCCGTCCTGGCGCGTGCATGGCTGGTTGCGTGTGCATGGCTGGTTGCGCGGGCACGGTTGGTTGCGCGTGGCTCCTGTTGTTCCGTGGGGAGTCACGTGGCGGTCGTTGGCATTCAGCGCGAGTGTTTGAGAGGCTTACAGTCTTTGAGGCGACGTTACCCGAGGCAATAGTTCGGCGAAGTCCACTTCCTTTCCTGGAAGACGAGCTTGGTAGTCCAGTTGAGTAAAGGACGAAACTTTTACACGAACAAAAGGGAAGATCCATGGTTGGATCAGAGTCCCGTGAGGTTTACATGTTGAAGGGCGCTTGAACGTTCCGAAGAGAGCGAGCAAAGAGAGCGGAGCTCACTTTTATACTGCTTGAAGGGAGCCAGCCCTTTTCCTGTGGCTGGACCAATCGAAGTGCGTGAAAATCAAGCGGGAACTAGAATTTTATTGTCCTTTGTTTCCAAAACCATGGCTCCTCGTGGGAGGGGGTGTGATCAGTGAGGTTTTTAATGGTAAACCATTTTCATTGGCAGTAAAACATATTAAAAATACACTTTGCTTTACATCTCTGTGCATATATGGGTGTCTCATTCAATGAGCATTCTGGAGACATCAAGGAACATTATGTGACCTTAACGAAATATACACTTATGTTTACAATGCATAAAGAAGGTATTTCTAATTTCTGTTTATGCTGCAACCAAACAAAATTACTTCACTGTGACATGGGAAACACGTACATAGAAACACATTGAATATATTTGGTTAAATATCTTCAAAACACAGAAAGGAATGCCAACCTCTTTGCTCAAACAGGTTTTGTGACATTCCACAGTCTTGTAACTTGATACTCACTGGAGTATCTGGATGGGTGTGCGTGGGTATGTGGCTTAGGAACCCCCATGGGGGGGGGGGGGGGGGGTTGTTACCACTAACACTAACTAAAATGTTTCTGAAATTTCCTTAATTCAGTTGCCTGGCCAAAAGTCCCTACATAGAAAAATACTTTATTTAATGTAGCAAACCTCAGGAACAGGTAACAGGTGCGACAGTGTGTACAACACAAACACGAACAATACCGGACACTGAAGTGACGACAGGCAGGAACTTAAATTCCTGTGTTAAATTCCTGTGAGGCAGCTGTGAGGGAGGTGATCAGTGTCCAAGGAAACGGATTGATGGGAGGAAACTCAGACGACGAAAATCAAAACACACAAGCCGTTTCTCAATATGATATGATCTCAGTATGATGACTTCGGACTTGCGTCCTTGGTAGTTCAGACTTGCCAAGTTCGACTCCGGAGAACGAACTCCCGAGGACGAGAGGACGCAAGTCCGGTTCTTCTTCAAATTGAACAGAGCGTACTTGATCGCGTCACTCAGCAGCACGCTCTATGCTCGGTTATCTCTTTATATAGCCTATATTTTAGGCAACAACAAAACGAAATTTGCTACAACTCTGCATCTTTTTGTAAACAATAAAACGAAATATGTTATAAAACACCACTCTGCCTCTTTTCATTAACAAAAAAACAACAAAATATTAGCCTAATGGCCATGTGGTTCAGGCAACGCGATTCTTTTCACTGCATATATTTATAACAAAATGAACACGATCTTTTCGATCGTTTTCATTTTAAAAATATGAAACATTGATTTTTATTCACATTTATCAAACAGAGACAGGATTATATCATTTTATTGCTCATATAGTGAAGATAATATATAAAATATAAAAGTTGTTAAAGTTAAATAGCCATAAAGTTATGAAACCTCCAAAATTATTATTATTATTATTTGCCATGGAACAAACTTTAGTTCAATGAGACCAAAGATAGACTTATAGGCCTACACAAGACGAATTATTATACGTCAAGGTTTATCCACTAGACTAGAGAGATCTGAGCCGGCGGCAAACGTCAGAAGCTCTAGCCGAGGATAAGCTGTTCCAGTCGGGGTTGATCTCGCTGAGTGTCCGCTGAAGGCTTGGATGTCAGAACTCCGAAAACGTCAGATGCATTTTTCAGATAGGCACTATCTTTATAAATAAACTACAGATTTGAGATTTAAACAACCACATTCTCGCCTGAAACACTCTCAAAATTACATTTCATGACTCAATAACAGTAGTATTTTGATATTTTGCGGATTTTCTCCTCTCCCATTGATGCTTGCTGGTTGGTGCGAGGTGCATTCTGGGATACCTGGCTATCTCAAGTCCACACAAGTCACCTCTCGATGCATCCTCAGTAAACGGGGCGGAACAAGAACACATCCAGGGATTTGAAGTGGACTTGGCTAAATGTGAACTTTAAATTGGAGCAGTACTTGGGCAGCGACTGATAACGTTTCACAAGTCCACAAGAACACAAGTACAGACAAGTACGCATATTGAGAAACGGCTATACAGTCCAAGGATGGTGACAATTAGGTTTTTTCATCTTCATGTAAACCACAATGATTTCCCTCATGTGTTAATATTTTTCCTTGTTATAATGTATGATTTGCAAAAATAAAAATCTGCTGCATCTGTGTTGATGAGAGAATCAAAGTGTATGTGCTTTGTGCACTCGCTACATTATGGCCAAGCATGCGCGCTTAAAATAGCATTAAAACATCTCGCAACGCGCCACTGACTTTAGACCAGGTTTTTTCTGGTCAGTGGTGCAATTGTTTTCTGGAAGTATAAAATAGCACCAGGGAATGTTTGTGCCAAAACAAGCCTCCTTTTTGCGCCGATCCACCCAGGGAGCGCAAATTTATTTCCTTGTTTACTGACGTGCGTCTGTGGAGGGAAAAATCCCGCTTTGCGCGCGTGCAAAATAGTAATGATACATGCGTTTGTGTCTAAAGTCATTTGTGCCGGGTGAAAGATAGAGCCCAATGTATGTTTCGCTTCTGTGATAGACCCTATTTCCTGTTTTGGAAACAGGTTCCTCTACTCAGCGGTTTGGTGGCCGTTCAAAAACACAGGGTGTGACTTTCAACACTGCAAACTAATCAGTCAAAATATGACATCCTGTTTTTGTATCAGTTTAAATATCCTTGGTATAACAAACTTTATGTGTAATTATTTGACTAAACATATTTGACTAAACACTTTATGTACAATTATTTGACTAAACACTTTATGTGCAGTTATTTGACTTAACACATTATGTGCAATTATTTGACTAAACACTTCATGTGCAGTTAGTTGAATTAACACTTTATGTACAATTATTTGACTAAACACTTTATGTACAATTATTTGACTAAACACTTTATGTACAATTATTTGACTAAACACTGTATGTGCAGTTATTTGACTTAACACATTATGCACAATTATTTGACTAAACACTTTATGTACAATTATTTGACTAAACACTTTATGTGCAGTTATGACTTAACACATTATGTGCAATTATTTGACTAAACAGTTTATGTGCATTTATTTGACTTAACACTTTATTTGCAAGTATTTCACCAAACACTTTACAGTTGGGCCAAAAAGTATTTAGTCAGCCACTGATTGTGCAAGTCCTCCTACTTAGAATAATGAGAGAGGTCTGTAAATTTCATTATAGGTACAACTTCAACACTGAGAGACAAAATGAGAATAAAACATCCAGGAAATAACATTGTAGGATTTTTAAATAATTTATTTGTAAATTATGGTGAAAATAAGTATTTGGTCACACACAACCCAGCAAGATTTCTGGCTCTCACAGACCTGTAACTTCTTCTAAAGAAGCTCTTCTGTCCTCCACTCATTACCTGTATTATTGGCACCTGTTTGAACACGTTGTCTGAATAAAAGACACCTGTTACATACAAGACATACATAAGACATACAAGACCACTGATAATCTCCCTCGATCTAAGGCTCCATGCAAGATCTCATCCTGGGGGTCTAAATGATCATGAGAACGGTGAGCAAAAATCCCAGAAGTACACGGAGGGACCTGATGAATGACCTGCAGAGAGATGGGACCAAAGTAGCAAAGGCTTCCATAAGTAACACACTATACCAAGAGGGACTCAAATGCTGCAGTGTCCCCCTGCTTAAGCCAGTGCATGTCCAGGCCCATCTGAAGTTTGCCAGAAAGCATATGGATGTTCCAGAAGAGGATTGGAAGAATATCATGTGGTCAGATGAAACCAAAATATAACTTTTTAGTAAAAACTCAACTTGTCATGTTTGGAGGAAGAAGAATGCGGAATTGCATCCCAAGAACACCATATCTACTGTGAAGCACTAGGGAGGAAACATCATGCACAAACGCAGAGCCAAGTACTGGCTCATTCACATCTCACCACTGCACTTGGCTTGGCGATCATGGTTCGACTGCTCGAGACTGTTTTCCAAAGATGGCTCCTGCCTGTATTTGCGAAGTGTACTGTCATTATAAAATATCTTCTTATTAAATGGTCTGTACACATACAAAGTTCTCAAAGCCTTGTTTTGCATGCAGGGACACTGATTATGCTACTGTGTTAGTGTGGGGCTATTTTGAGCCTTGTTAGTGGTATTAACTAGCGATTTTTATTTTCATTACTCTAAGCCCCATATACTAGCATTATAAGCTAAACAGTTTTTAGAGATAAATCTCTTTACATTCGATAATCATGAAAACAAATCTCAGAGAACGGTTGACTATGTACCAATGTGTAATTAGACCAAAGGTTCATTCTGCGCCACAGTTCTCCTTTAATGTGCAATTATTTGATTAAACAATTTATGTGCAATTATTTGATTACAACCTAGTCTGTGTGTGTGTGTGTGTGTGTGTGTGTAGTCACTGATAAATGCAGCACTCCCCTGCTCTACACACAAACCAGACTCTCTGTCTGTTTCTCTTCTGTGATAGACCCTATTTCCTGTTTTTGGAAACAGGTTCCTCTACTCAGCGGTTTGGTGGCCGTTCAAAAAAACAGGATGTGACTTTCAACACTGCGAACTTATCAGTCAAAATATGACATCCTGTTTTTGTATCAGTTTAAATATCCTCGGTATAAAAAACTTAATGTGCAATTACTTGACTAAACACTTTATGTGCAATTATTTGACTTAACACTTTATGTACAATTATTTGACTAAAAATATTTGACTAAATACTTTATGTGCAATTATTTGAATGAAAACTTTATGTGCAATTATTTGACTAAACATATTTGACTAAACACTTTGGGCTCTATCTTGCACCCGGCGCAAATGACTTTAGACACAAACGCATGTCTCATTCCTATTTTGCACGCGCGCAAAGCGGGCTTTTTTCCTCCAAAGACGCACGTCGGTAAACTAGGAAATGAACTTGTGCTCCCTGGGCGGATCAGTGCAAAAAGGAGGCGTGTTTCAGCGCAAACATTCCCTCGTGCTATTTTACACTTCTAGAAAACAATTGCGCCACTGACCAGAAAAAACCTGGCCTAAAGTAAGTGGTGCATTGTTCATAATGCTATGTTAAGTGCGCATGCTTGGCCATAATGTACACAGCAAAATCCCCAGTGTTAAATTAACATTCTGAGTGTAGACTCATATAAACACTGAAGCAGTGTTAAAGTAACACTAGTTAAAGTTAATGAGATAATTAAGGGAATAATTGAGTGATGATTGAGCATTATTGAAGACACCTGAAGTTAACAAGCAGAATCACTGAAGGAGAAAACCGGAAATTTTAAGTCACCATTATGGAGATCAGTGTTTGGTTTCGCATAATACAATTAAACGATACAATCCTGTCTGTTTGTTAAATGTCAGTTTTAATGATAAATAATGTTTAATATTTTTAAAATGAAAACAAAAAGAAGCAGGTTTGTTGAGCTATATTTTGTGTTGTTATAAATATATTATAATCAATGTGCGTTGCCTGAACCACATTTATGTGGCCATTTATATGTTTATGATAATAATTATGTTCATTTATAAATGAAAAGAGGCAGAATGGTGTTGATGAAAAAAGGCAGAGTTGATAACCGGAGTAGCCGCGTGCTAGTGACGCGATCAAGAACGCGCTGTTAGCAGCGTCCTCTCGTCCTCGGGAGTTTGTTCTCCCGAGTCGAACTTGGCAAGTCTGATCTACTAAGGACGCAAGTCCGAAGTTTGCGTAGTTGGTAGGTATTAAGAAACGACCAATATTGACCCGTGTTCTGTTTTCTATCATGGGACCCCAGCAAACGAGCAGTAGCCTCGCCTGACAAGATTGAGTGAACAGGGAGCAGTTTTTCCGTGAGCGGGAATTGAAAAACCGGAGTGGACCATGAGCAAAGTAATTACAGAATTCTTAGAGTGGAGAGAGGAAAGTGTTTTTGCTCCACTCCAGGCTTTATCACATCCCCCCTCAGCAGGGTGAATACGCATCATCTTTCCTTAATTTAAGACCTATTCAAACTAAAATTAAGACATTTATCATCACACTGTTTGCGAAATGTAAGCCTATTTACGGCCTTAAAATTATGAAAAGTTAATTTAAGACATAAGGACAGACGGGAACCCTGCAATTGACGGATATCTGTCATAGACTCGCTGCAATTAACGGAAATTCGTCATAGTGACGGAGAACTTTAATCCCTGACTTTATGTGCAATTATTTTATTTGACACTTTATGTGCAATTATTTGACTAAACATATTTGACTTAACACTTTAAGTGTGTCACAGTTTCCTTCTGCACCGTTCTGTCTGCGTCTTCACTACACTCCCCAGGATCCTCTTGTCTCCTCACCTGAACTCACTCCCTCATCAACCACCTGTGCATCGTCCTCATCATCTGTATCACCTGTTTTAACATCATTATGTTTGATTCCTACTTGTCTTTAGTTCCCTTAGTCACTGATATATGCAGCACTCCCCTGCTCTACACACAAACCAGACTCTCTGTCTGTTTTGTCTCTGTGATAGACCCCTGTTCTCAGCGGTTTGGTGGCCGATAGATAGGTTCCTGTTCTCAGCGGTTTGGTGGCCGTTCAAAAAAACAGGATGTGACTTTCAACACTGCAAACTTATCAGTCAAAATATGACATCCTGTTTTTGTATGAGTTTAAATGTCCTCGGTATAAAAAACTTACACTGCATGAAAATAGGTGTATCCGGACCAGTATACTCCTGTACACACTGCTGAAATTCGTATAGTGGCCGGATATGCCAAATTCCATGGGTCCGTATATATCTGCATACATCCGGAATGATACCAAATCGGATGTATGTTGTGGACGTATACTTCCGTGCTAGAGCCATTTGTTGCCATGGCAAGTAATCCCATTAAAGTTTTTTGCAGGAAAAATTCACACCTTTTTGCAGGAAACATTCACACCTTTTTGCCTTCTAACCAAACTGGATTGGTTGTTCTTTTAAAGCCTCTCCCAACACCCAGACCAATATTGGAGGACAGGACACATTGAAAACCCAGTAAAGGGACTTTATTGGTTACTTTTAATCATAGCCCACCCTAGGCCTTATAGCATAGTGATTTGATTGGTTATGTACCAGCTATGCAGATATTGCTCAAATATATACCAAACCTCCCTCCGCCAATTTTAATATTCATTAAAATAAATTTTATATACTGTATATATATATATATATATATATATATATATATACTGTATATATATTAAACACACAAATAACAATGGGAAAGTCTGAAATTTTTATTAAGGTATATAACACATTCCAAATAGCATTATAAACAAGCATTACAGAGGAATGGGGGAACAAAAACAAGGAAAAAAAATGATGAAGTAATGACATCTCAAAGGAAGAAAAAAATCATGGACATTCCAAAGAAAGTTATAAACAGACATTAAATAAATTGTTAACTTTTTATTTTCGTTTTTTTTTTACCCAATCATTTTAAAGGACAGAAATGTAAAGGAAAAAAGTACACAGTGTATATAAAAAGGAACATATATATATATATATATATATATATATTGGAATATCTACGTATATATATATATATATATATATATATATATATATATATATATGTAGATATTCCAAGTAAACAATATAAATAAATAGAACATTACAGAGAGAGCATTATAAATATACATTAAAATGCAAACAAGTAAACAAAATGGAGATAAGCAACATGGACAACAAAAAAGGAACAAATATACAAAATTAAACAAGAAAAATAAATAAGAAATTAAAGTGTATATAAAATATTCAAGGTGTACACTGCCGTTTATAAGTTTGGGATCGGTAAGAAGTCTCTTATGCTCACCAAGGCTGCATTTTTTTTTTATAAAAAATACAAAAAAAAAGTAAGAGTAATTGTAATGACTCAGAGAGCCGAGACCGATCCATATGCAACTGATTTATTGAACAAAAAAGGCAGACAAAGGGTAACTCAGGAGATCAATACTTCTGGCAGGCAGGCAGAGACGTGAGTCAAACCGGGCAGGAGGTCGAGGGCTGGCAGTGAAACATCAGTATCCAGGGACAGGCTCAGGGTCAAGACAGGCGGCAGAGAATCAGAATCCAGGACGTGCTGGAGGTCAAGAGGCAGGCTGCGGACAATCAGATGGGGTTAGTTCAGCGTGGGTCAGAGTAAACAGGTAATAGAAACGCTTGGACATGCACACATAGAGAGGCAATACTTCGCACAGATACTCCCCCCCC
Source organism: Cyprinella venusta (assembly GCA_038021265.1). Lineage (NCBI taxonomy): Eukaryota > Metazoa > Chordata > Actinopteri > Cypriniformes > Leuciscidae > Cyprinella > Cyprinella venusta. The sequence goes on from CM075863.1 coordinate 9,786,061, forward strand.
CCCTGCGAGCGACTCCTGGCGCGAGGATGCGGACGACGGCGGGGTCGGCCACGAGCCCGGGGAGCAGGTTTGTCCGGATGTTTGTGGTGGAATTCCTGAACGAGCGAATGATCCAGAATGTCTTTTGAACTGACCCAAGACTGCTCCTCTGGACCGAAACCTTCCCAGTCAACCAGACACTGCAACCTTCCCCTCCGACATCTGGAATCCAGCAGTTGATCAACATGATAGGCCACCTCACCCTCCACAACGATTGCTTGAGATGAATGATCATAGGAATCCCCTCTCTCCTCCTCAGAGGGGGGTGTGGCAGGTTTGAGCTACGAGACATGGAACGTAGGGGAGATGCGTAGGTGTCTGGGCAGAGTAAGGCGAAAGGATACAGGAGTTATCTGGCAGATGACCTTATATGGACCCATAAACCTGGGGCTGAGTTTTTTGCTGGGGAGCCCAAGATGAAGGTTCCAAGTAGACAACCATACCCATTGACCTGGCTGGTACTCTGGGTTGGGACGGCGATGACGGTCAGCCTGCCCCTTGCAACGATTGATGGCCCGCTGGAGGTGTGTGTGAGCCAGGTTCCAGGTTTCTTCACTTCGACTCAGCCAGTCGTTTACTGCAGGGACATTAGTGTGCTCCATGGAAACCATGGATTGACCATGGAAACAAGGGTGGTTGGAAACCGAGGATACATTGAAAAGGAGTCATGCCTGTGGAGTGCTTTTGAATGAAATTTTGAGCATACTCTGCCCACATCAGGTATCGGCTCCAGTCCCCTTGATGGAGTTGGCAGTAGGACCGGAGAAAGCGAGATATCTCTTGATTGAGGCATTCGACCTGTCCATTCGCCTGCGGATGGTAGCCGGGGGTGAGGCTCACGTTAACCTGCAACTTTTGGAAAATTGCGGCCCAAACACGAGAGGTGAACTGAGGACCCCTGTCTGAGACGATGTCCTCGGGTAACCCATGGAACCGGAATACCAGATTGCAGAGATGCTCCGCGGTCTGCAGGTAGCTTCTTCATTCCAGGACAGACGTGAAGTGCCTTTACGAACCAGTGCAGTCAGGGGCGCCGCCACCATGCTGAAACCTCTGATGAAACGGCGATAGAAGTTCGCAAACCCGAGGAAGCGTTGTAACTCCTTCAACGTAGTGGGCTGGCGCCAATCCACTACCGCCCTGACCTTGCCTTCGTCCATAGCTATGCCCCCGGGACTGATGATGTAGCCCAGGAAAGTCGTGGAGGTCTGGTGGAAATCGCACTTCTCAATCTTAGCATAGAGCTGATGCTGTATGAGCCTCTCGAGAACCGCCCGGACGTGCTGAATGTGGTCCTCTAGTGACTCTGAGTAAATAAGAATGTCGTCAATGTAGACGATGACGTGGCGTTGGAGCATGTCTCGGAATACATCATTAATAAAGGACTGGAAAATAGCTGGACTGGTAGAAAGCCCAAAAGGCATGACAAGGTATTCGTAGTGCCCGGTGCATGTAGAAAAGGCCGTCTTCCACTCATCTCCTTCGCGGATACGGACCAGGTTGTAAGCACATTCCAGATCCAATTTGGTATAATATCTTGCTGTACGAAGCAGCTCCAAAGCAGCGGGCACCAAGGGAAGTGGGTAACGGAACTTGACCGTGCAGTCATGAGCGCTCTATAATCGATACACGGACAGAGTCCTCCATCCTTCTTTTGAACAAAGAAGAAGCCAGCTGAAGCAGGAGATGTGGAAGGACGAATAAACCCTTTGGAAAGCTCCTCCTAGTTGGCGATGTCACTTTGTCAAGAAACATCCCGCGAACTTGTAACGGTAATACTCATGCTCTTTCACAAAATCACCTTTTTGTTGTTTACATGCATAGATATAGAAATGGTATCGTTCTCAAACTTGCACTTCAAAAGCTTGCGTTTTCAGGCCACCAAAACCTCGTAGAAAAGGCCCCTAAGTTATTTTAGTGTTGCTATTATTTAGTGTAGTTGACCATATTAGGGTTTATGTTTCACGTTGACTTCCGTTGATTCAGCGCTTGTAACGGTAGCTGAAGCGCGCGCTGGTTTGTATACTATCATACTTAGTATGCAGTACGATAGAGTTATGGTGCGTTCTATTATTCATCCGCCTCGGAGATCCGATTCGGACAACAGACGTTGCCTAGCAACACGCCCCCTTCCCTCGGATTTCTTCTCTCGGACGTCGGACAACCATGAGGACACCGAGCCAGAATTCCGTTTCGGATTTCAAAATGGCTGCGCCCTGTGTGACTTGTAAGTATGAATTTTTCATTGTTTTTGAACCGCTTTAGTATTATAATGACGATTATAATCACTCGTATTACTTCGTCCCCTATAGGTATGGGAATCGGTTGTTATGAGTGCAATTACTAACGTTGCTAGTGTTGCTAATAGAAGATTAACATGGAAAACATGAAATAAAGTGAACATTTTCAAGTATATATATATATATATATATATATATATATATATATATATTAGGGTGCATCAAATTTGAATGGGAAAATTTAATTTCAAAATATCAATTTGGCTGGCATTCCATTTTGTTCCAATTAATATAAAAATGACTTTTGCAAAGTTTTGAGGAATTCCATTGAGATTTAGGGGTGCCACCTAACACATGAACTTTGGCGAAATTTTGAAAAATTAGCAATTTTTTGCTTAATTGCCAAAAGATTGACCTAGAAATGATGGGTACAGTGAACTTTTATACAGTAACATGTTCTATAGACAAGTTCATGAGCCGTTTCCGCTCTACATCCTAAACTCCTCCCATTTATGCAACCTACTTCCGTTCTGGCGGGCTGGGTTTGTTTTGCTAGCTAGCTCAGTCGTGCCGATATACCGCTGATATCGCAGTGACAAAGAAGATAACAATTACAATATGAAGAAAGGTTGTGTTCGGGAATGATGTGTGCGGTAGTTGGTTGCAAACACTCGAGAAAGCACCTAAACGAGTGGTTAGAAAGAGAGTGGTACGACCGCAAACCAGCTACGAAGAGGCAATGTGAATGTCCATGCGCTCCATTGTTTACACACAAACACACTCTCACAGTATCGCGTCTCTTTCTCTCTCTCACACACACACACAGTTCGATCGCGCCCCTAATTATTATCATCATGGCACACACACACTTTGCACTCTAAGTAGCCTTTGATATGGTTTGGATACTGTCATGTGTCGATGCTTTTAGATGAAAGAGGAATCAAGTCGTCTTGCTGGCAATGAACTGTTTTATTAACTGACTCACATAGCTACAGCTAAGTTATTTGAGCATAACACAGTCACATGCATTACGCGCTTCCTGAGGCGCCTCCAGACGTCACCCATTAGCGACTCCCATAGCATGTAGTTCCTTATCACGACAGATACCAACGTCAGGAGGACATTCACTGACAGCGCGTTCTCTTTTGTCTTGTCGCGCATGAGTGGTTTATTTGCGTGAATAAGACCATGATCACAATCCTAGCTAAAGGATGACAGAAAGAACAGATGCTGTGTTTGCATTAAATATTTTAACACGTTAAAGCTGGACAAAAATGAATCGCGAAAATATTTTTTTTTCCGCACACCGGAGATCCGACACAGTGCCGGTGTCCTGCCGATAATTGATTGCCTTTATTTATTGCAATAAGTAACGTTAGAGGCTTCAATCGTTTTGTTGTAAGTAGAATAGGCCTACGTGCATTTTATGGTTTAGTTTCTACATTTAAAGGTATTTTAAGAGGTAAAAGGGTACACAGCAGGTAAAACAATGCAGTCATAAGGATAATTGCAAAATAGATCATGTATTTATTTAGAGCTCAGCAGTAAGTCATGTTATTATAGGTTACAGTCGGTTTTCCAAATACAAATACGTATTCCATCGGCAACAACAGGCTTCTATTATTTCCTGTAATCTTGTAAATGTCATACCTGATTAAGCTATAAACTGCAAACACTTATTTGGCCACAATTGTTTTATTATGTTAAAAGAAACATTAAAATATCACACAGATACATTTGCTATTACCACGGACATAAACGGATAGTTATTTGCACGCTATGTCTGTCTGATCTAGCTTTGTATGACATGACACAACCGACTTTGTTGCCGTGCAGATATTGATATGCCTTGGAGGCTTTCAGCTTGTCCAATAGCTTTTCCATCTATTGCCATGGATTACACGAAGTAGGAGCAAATCTTGCGGTACGTTATGCTGGGCCACGTCGTCCTGTAAGTCTTCTGCACTGAATTCGGGTGGGGGATAGTAACGCCATCTCCACACAAAGTAGTGGAACCGTCGCTGTGTTTACACCGACAGACGCCGTGCAAACCACTTCCGGCGGAAATGAAATGCATTTGAGTAGAGTTATGGCGGCGCCCATCATTTGGCGCGTAAACTTGTCTATAATGAGGTGCAACTACTTGATTAATGATGCACGTAGTTTTTGTGCTGGCACTCTTGAAATTTTGAGCTGTGGGAGAGTCTTTGAAGCATTCCCTGTACAAGGGACTGAAATGGTCAGCCACAGCAAATGAAACATTGTGTTGAACCATTGCAACGGCAACTTTTACTTCGGCTCTCCTTGTCTGCAACAGAAACAAATGAAAAAAGATATAGCTATGCTGAATAGAAATTTTAATGTTAACATTGATTTAACCCATGTCTGCATGTCCATTAAAATCTATGAATTTCAGTAACAATAAAATTACATTAGAGAGCAGTATTCTGTTCATATCATGGATGAATGTCTCATATACAGGTGAAAATCAAAAAATTTGAATATTGTGCAAAAGTTATCATTTTGATGATTATGGCTTAGTTTATGAAAACTACAAATTCAAAATCTCAGAAAATTAGAATATTATATAAAATCAAATAAAAAAAGGATTTTAAATACAGAAAGCAGAAATGTCAGCCCTCTGAAAAGTATAATCATATATATATATATATATATATATATATATATATATGAGTTATATATACCAAATATATTAGTTTCACCTTTTAATTTGAATTACTGAAATACATGAACTTTTGGACGATATTCTAATTTTTCGAGTTTTCACCTGTATGCTGTAAACATATTTGGTTGTATTATTTAGGAAAAAGGGTAGTCATGAACATTGTAATCAACATCAACATTGCAATGTGCTATGTACAGTGGCGGTTCTACCTTGAATTACGCCCAGGACGAGACCCCCTTTGAGCGCCCCCCCCCCCCCCCCCCCCCCTAAAAAAAAAAAAAAAAAAAACAATAAATTTACATTCCGTTCCTTTGAAGAAAAAAAAGTTAATATTATCCAGTTATTTTGCTAGATTTTTCTAACTTTAAAGGGAGGAAGTAACCATTAGCACATTGACCTTGAATTATATGCATGCCACACTTTGAGTTTTGACTAGTTAAACTATACTTTGTCATGATGGAGTTTTTAAAAGTAAAAGGGTCAGAGAGTTACTTATTTAGTAACACTATACTTATCTCTTAAATAATTTTGAACAGCTCTCATATTAACAACTATCCAAACTAGACCTAAAATAGCTTTTGTAGCCCTATGCCACTCTTAAAATGTCAGAGAAAAGGACAGAATCAGAGATTATTTAGAAAATAGAAAATTGAACTTTGAATATTATAGGCTACAGTAAAAACTCATAAAGTTGATCATTATGTAAATTATTTTCATTTCATGAATATTGACCAACATGATCACATACACAGAATCTTGTTCAAAAAGCCCAATACACAATGAAATCAATTCACCAAGTTAATAACATTAAAGATTTGTTTTAAATGAGTGTCTTTTACCTATACTAAACTTGAAGGTTAAGCTTAACACAAAAAAGATTTTATAAAAATACCTCATATTTCAGCATTTAAATCATCTCTATAAAAAGAATACATCAATAAAGATACATTCCTGACATTTATAATGCACAGTAGCTTATTATTAATAGTAAAATTCGGTCCGATTTCCCCATGGCTGTCGTTGCTATACAACCATGCACTACGCTCTCCACAATGACAAAGAAGTTTTAGTAATGTATTTCCACCACAGAAAAACGCTTGCTGAAGCTCTGCTAAAAGATTTATTTACGGAGAAGAGAAAAAACACCCAAGTGTTTGGGTGCACGTGCACTTCCATACTGAAAAGTTTATGAGCGCGCTTCCCGTGCGCCTAATCGCCTATTTGAGGTAATGACCTCGAGCGCGCAAAAGACGCGATACGTGAACTTATCAAGAGACCCCCTTGACATCGCTTCTGTGCACGGCACCTTCTCAGCAAGCAGGGGCGCCATTGCCAATAATTGATTCGAAATTATGAAAAATAGAAAACCTTCGCGGCACCGAGGATATTTTTTTTAACTGCTCGTGCCGCCCCCCATGTGACATGAAGAAATGCCGCCCCGGGCGACTGCCCGGTTCGCCCGTGCCTAGAACCGCTACTGGCTATGTACCTTGACCTCTTGCACACTCATTTCTGAAGTCACTGGCAAGTAAAAGTTTTTGACTGTGCTGGTTGATTTCAGTGCCTGCTGTTTGGACTGATGCCCCTTACTTTCTATGTGCCTTGTCACATCCCGCACACCTTGATGGGCACAGGAGTTCTCTTGGCGGCAGATAGAGCACCAGTAATATGAGCTGCTGCTTCCTGCAGTAATAAATGGCCATTTAGAGGTCCATTCATTATTAAAAGAGCTCTTGTAGGTGGCTGCTCCAGGAACTTTTCTTCCTTTGGTTTTGATGGTCTCTTTTGACACCCTAGCCACCTCCTCCACAGTCTCCTCCTCTTCCAGCAGCACAGTCTCTTCCTCTTCCACCTGCACTGTCTCTTCCTCTTCTTCCTCTTCCACCTGCACTGTCTCTTCTTCCTCTTTCACCTGCACTGTCTCTTCCTCTTCTTCCTCTTCCATCTGCACTGTCTCTTTTTCTTCCACCTGCACTGTCTCTTTCTCTTCTACCTGCACCGCCTCCTCCTCTAATGGGCCTACCGTTTTGGCTGCTTTCTCTGGGCCAGCATCCTCTAACCTGGCCTTTTTAGGGGGCTTTCCTCTCAGGGCGAATGAGAGGATGCTTGTTTGTTTTTTACCTGACATCTTTGAAAGACAGATGCAATGATTAAAGCATCCATGGCCAGGATAATTATAAAATATGATTCTCTAACAGCAGTCAAGTTGTCATTGTTTGTGTTAAACAATTTGTGTTGTAACATTAAAACAGGAGATCATGACTTACTCTGCTCAGTGATATTCGGAGCTCCAGTCGTTTCCTCAGTGGGTGAACAAAACTTTTGGAAGAGATGTTGCAGAGTCACGTGAACAATTCCTTGAAATGCTTTTTTATTGGTTGTTTGAATTAAATCTTGCCCAGATACAGTAGTGCTATTTTCTGATTGGCTTAAATTGTGTAGCCCTTTCCTTTTTTTGATTGGCTGATAAGTGACAGGCTGCGAGAGTGGGGGAGACGCGCGCTTGAGTTCCACAATGCGAGTGGTGCGGCTAGAGACAATTTGGGTGCTGCGGCATATTAAATATATTATAAATAGTTTTTCTGCGTGAGAAATACAATGTGTGGCGGGAGTGCGTGACAAAAGACCGAAATGAGTGACTGTCACGCTCAATGCGTGACGCTTGAGAGCCCTGCGGTAACCCAGATGAGTAGCCATTATGGAGGCACTCTGATATAAACAACAGCATGGATTGCACTATTATGTACTAATGAAATTGTACAGTACTACTCAAGGGCGTAGATTACGTGGGGGACGTGTCCCCCCCACATTTTATAAAATGTAAATTTGTCCCCCGCACTTTTTCATAGGGGAAGTGTTCACGACATGTTGAAGTTTTCGCAAGCCAATGTGTATTTATAGATACAGTGTCATGACGTTGGGGATAGACGAACCCGAAAACAGACTGAATGCCCAACACAGAATTTATTATGACAAAACAGAAAACAAAACCCACGAGGGGGCAAAACAGGACTGGGTAACAACCACTAGAGTAAAACTGAGATCAAGACAGGAACAATATAAAGACACGAACAGACTCTTGAAAAACATTCACAATGACTTACTAACTACTAGAAACATACCACATCTGACATCAAACAATGAACCGACCCAGGACAGCAAACACAAGGGGATTATAAAGGGGTACACTAATGACAAGGACAGGTGAGACTAACTAGACAATAATGACAAGACGAGGATAACAAGGGGACGGGGTAACGTAACGAGACAACACAAGCACATGGCCCAAACAGGCCATGCGCTTGTACACAAAACATGATTCTGCCATGATCCTGCCACAGGACTAGAAAAATCAATGACATGATGGCAGAATCATGACATACAGATTTAAAATTCAAAGAGAAAAGATCGTCTATCTACTGTATCTACACGTGACTTTCACGTTGCCATGGTAATCAGTCACTCGCGCTCGTGCATCACCACCACAGTCTATGATCACCACACGCCCGTGCTCGCAGCCGCACAGAATCCATCATCGAAGGTCGAAATGAATTCAAAACGCCAAAAAACACTTTTTTTCGCGAAAAAGTCAAGAACTGTAAGTTGTAATGTGGTATCCGAATTTCAGGGCTCTAGAGTGCGACCAATTTGGTCGCATATGCGACCAATATTTGTAAGGATGCGACCAAATATTTTCCTAGGTCGCACCAGTGCACCTGTTCTCGCATGATCGCATCCGCTCACTTCCACAAGCGAGTCTTTTGTTCTCCTTGCAAGCATCAAAATGTTTCGTGCTGTGTTATACGAAATAAATTGCAACCTGAATGTGAACACCAGAGAATCAGTTACGGCAATCAGCAGCAGAAGAAACAGACGACGAAGAAACTTAAAAATGTAGGCCAATTTTTATTGGCTAGGTAAAAATATTCTCATATTCAAAAACTAATTCTCATTTTACGAATCCGTTGAGCTGTGCTGTTTTCAGTTGATTAATGAATGGAAGATTGTAACGGGCAACGCGCATCCCATCCAATACATCGCAATAATCTTCGTGCTTTGTTACTATTGATATGAAACAAAGTCTCAGATTTCAAATTAGGTCCATTTTCTTACAAAATTCAAAAACAGATGATGTGGCGTGAGATCGCTCTGGCTCAGCTCAATTGAGTCAGCAGCGTGGAGCGCACATGAGCTTCTCTTCCGGCTTAATAATACCAGTTACAGCGCAAAATAAACATGAACGAGCATCTGAAAGTGTGTTAAAAGATAGAGTACAACTTATCCAAATCCGTATCTTTCACATGGAATCGCTCAATCAGTGTTTCAACCGTGGAAAGACGTCAGTAAAAGACGTGTAAACGATAATGTAACATAACATTTACCTCAGAAAAAACATTTCCAGTGACCATAAACTCCTTAGCTAGCTAGAAAAAATAACTCTAGAGGTGCATTTTGCCAAATATATGCACCATAGTACAAATTCTATGTAATTTTAACTCTTTCCCCGCCAAACACGGAATTTTCCGGGTATCCGTGTTTTAGGTGGTATACGGTAAAGAAGGCCCGCACACATGCTCTGAAAGAGTACGCAACTCTTTGATCAAAGAAACAGATTGCAATCGCGTCTCAAACGTGAAGTGGAGTTGTGAGAATGTAGCTCAAAATATCAATAATATCAGATATGTATAAGACAAATGCAGAGGTATATGGCTGATCAAGTGCTGGAGGTGTTGATGGTCTCGGAGTCCGATCACTCTTTATTTGATAATTCTGAATCTGATCGGGACGAAGTAGTGAGTGAGAGAGATGCATGCATGTTGCATGCATGTTGTGCATGCAGAGTTTGTGTACGCAAGGGGTTGCGGAAGGAGACCTCTCGTTCTACTGCAAAAGTTGTGGTGCTTTTGGCTTGCTTAGTTGGGGTTATTTAGTATTTAATATTTAACAATATTATCGATCTGTGTTGTACTTCTTTCATGTTATCACTGTTGCTTTGATGCAATCTGTATTGTGAAAAGCACTATATAAATAAATGTGACTTCCCAGGATGTAAGGGGACACCACAAGTCAAATGTTACTCTGTTTACCACTCAAAAGCAAATTACAGTGCCTAAATTTGATATATTTTACATTTATTTATTTTTTAAATTTATTTTGGAAATTTTTATATATGAAGAAAACAACATCTGAATGTATTCTGCTTGAAAATGCACTTGTTTGATAAAAATGCCTTTTTCTCTGTTTTTTGTACAAAATGTGTTTTTGACAAAACCTACATCCGTTCAAGTGGCAATAAAAAAAGAACAAATGAAGATAAAATAAAATAGTTTTTTTGTCTAAGAGCAGAGGCTCAGATCTTTATTTTGATATATAGCTTCTTCATATATTCATGGAAGAAAATATTTAACGGGCCATTGAAATTTAGCAAAAATCGTCAAAAACCCTGGCGGTGGCTGGCAACTTTTTTTTAAAAACGCTGGCGGGGAAAGAGTTAATGTTCTTCAATATTTAATACATATTGTTTGAAAAAAATCTGACAAGTTTTTTATGCAGCCACCATTTAAATTGTTATATTTCATATAAAATTATTATTATAAAAATAAGTAAAAGTGTTATTTAAGTATTTGTGTACAAATCAGGTCATTTTTACCTTCAATATTATAGAAAGGTAATGAAACAGTGGGCTACAGCTGACTCCCAGTTTACAGCATTAGTTGAGATTTGTTTTCCTTGAGAATTGTGAAATTGGTGTCAATACCCTGCCCTAACTTGAACAATGTAAAAAAAAAGCACTTTATTTTTTTTTTAAGATTTATATTTTTATACACAGTATAATTGTGCTTAAAAAAACTACATCTTATTTTTGTTTAAAAGCATTTAAATAATATATATGAATATATGGTGCGTGATAAAAAGATGACCTTGAAATTGTGGCGTTAAAGGCGACGTGAGACGAGGAAAAATTTGAGTGCACCTAAATTTTGTGCTGGTGCGCCTAAGGCACCAGTCCAACCAAGGCAAAAAGTTAGTCTGGAGCCCTGAGTTTGGTTGCTCATTGTCATTGATGAATAACTTTGCCTAATTTTCTGCCATTATCTAACTTATTTGCTTGAATCATGCAGCGTTGCACTTGACTTGTAACATGTGTACATGATGTTTACCATATGCTGGGGAACCCCGGACCCTAGCATTTAATGTCAGAATTTAATGGCATTAAATGACATTTAATGTCAGAGACAGTCATTAATTCCATGCTCTCTCTGTTTGACGTCGTGAAAACCCTCTATGGCATATCATAATGCCAGTTTACACGGAACTTACTACCTACAATATTCAACAGAAAATATGGGATAAGAATTGTCCGACATCGTTTAAAATGGCGCGGCAGGTCAAAGGGTAAATCACAAATGTTTTAATAAGTTTGTTTTTTCATACTTAAATATTATATCAGTTTTTATTTTATTATTTCAAGTTAATTATGGTCAGACCCTACCTTTACATCCATTTTAAATACGATTTCAGTTAAACTAATTTATTATTAAATTAAATAGTGTAACTTCGTGTAATTTTATAAAGTTATGATGAAGACAACCTTGTCCATTAGAGGCATATATATATGGCATATAATGCTTATGTCATCTTCACAGCAGTGGATCCCACCTGGAACCAGGCAAAGCTGTTTCAGAGGAGGCTTTTCCTTGAAGAGCTGGGAAATTCTCTGGTCTCTGCAGCAATATTGAGGAGATGCAGCACCTCCCTCGCGCACCAGTTACTGGTGAGAGATTTAGTCTCCTGCAGCTGTCCCGCAAGACGTAAATCCACAGACCCTAGCAGACACCAGCAGCTCAGAAGGGAAGAGGGGAAAAAGAAAATGCTGCACAGTACCAAAAAAAGAACACTCAGCACTTGCATCCGTTGTGGTGGACACACATGCAAAGAGCACCGAGTGATATGCTGCAAGTCCTGTTGGAATGACTGAAAATACACACACAGAGTTTGTGGTTTGTTCAATTGTTTAGTTCTTCATCCATCCTCAACTGTTGAACCATTGTTAAGTTTATTTGAAGTTGTTGATGCATTTTGGTTCATAATAAAGTGTTCATAAATTTGATCAGATGCTGAGTGTTTTTTTTTTTTTTGCACAGGCCTGTCTAAAGGGTTAATGGTTCCACCTGGTTATCAACAGTAAAAATTACAAATTTTACCTCTTCCCAACAGGGAAAACCAACAATAATTAAAAATGCATGATTATATGTTGTCATGGCAAAAAAAGTTAAAGTTAAAATCTGTTGCTGCACAAAAACTAACACTGCATCAAAACCAATGTTGTTTTTAATCTTTGACATGTCAAAGACTGTGATAAAAGAAAAAAAAAATTCAGTCTACAATTACATTTTATATTGAAAATAAGTAATTTTGTGTTTTTTTCCCCCAAATCAGTGACATCATTTCTGGCAATTAATTTGGCAATTAAAGAGTTAAAATCCTTTTTTTTTATAAAAAAATAAAAATTAGTAGTTTTGAAATGTGCAATTTTTTTTAAAAATATTTATCTGATACATTTTTACAGCAGTTTAAAGTAGTGGCTGTTTTCAGCCACGAACATAACGAAAGGATAGTGAATTTGCCCACAGTGTACTGTTGAGTTTTTGGAAAATTTCAAAGCATTCAGCACCAAAAATTATTCCATTTGCTGAAACACAGAAAAAGTTATTGACAAATTAAGACTCAAAAATACCCCATAGTGGCTGAAAACAGCCACAACACCACATAAGGGTTAATGTAGACTACAACAATTCACGTTTTCTTCAGTTTTGTTATAATCAGATTCACCGTGTTCTTCATCCTTAATACGCAACGGTGCCAAGCAGAGAACACGTCAGAAACAGACAGTGTTGGGAACGTTACTTTAAAGGTCACGAAATTATTTTTGAATTTGGTGCTTTCTAGACTGAGAAAAGCCTTTACTTTTTGGCTTATGTGGATGAAAGACAACAACTCCCAGAGAGCACTTGCTTCGCTGCCCTAGGAGGCCACGCCTACTGGTAACACAACGCAGTAGGTAAACAACAAGTCTAGGCTAGTGAGTGAATCTCTGTGATGTGTTTCGAGATTGCCAAAAATATCCGGGATTTGGCTTTTGTGTTCTACAGTTGTCATTCATTATGTTTACGGTGGCGAGCAGGGCCAGTGAGGATTTTCTCAGCCATGTTAAAACCCACATCAACCGATCACTTGTTTAGCGTTCATGTAAACACTACATTCAGATTCACCAATCGGGATGAATTCAGTTAGATTGAAACAAAAGCTGTGCATGTAAACAATGAATGGCGACCGCAGAAAGCAAAAGCGAAAAATGTGTTGCTCATCTGTTGTTCAATCTCATCTCTTGAGATCAATTTGAGCTTCTCATATTCATATCATTCTGTGATCATTTGTTTCTGAGTTACTTCTTCAGGGGTCCTTCATGAGCAAGACATAAGCTAGAAAGAGACAAGACACCAGTAAGACAAAGGAGGTTAAATTGAGAAAACCAATTGAGCAATACTTGAGAAGTTCAATAAACAGCGGAGATCTCATAATTGTCTACCCCTGATCTCAATTATGTCTTGGTTATTTGAAGGAGAATTAAAGAGAATAAGATGAGATGAATCCGAGACTTTAATGAGACAAATCTGAGAATTATGAGCCTCAAAAGAGATATTATTGTGTGTCCAACGTCTCTTCCATCTCTTGATAATTTCTCTTTAATGTCTTACTGAAGCTATATATGAGAATGATATCTGAGGTATATTTGAGAAATACAAGAACAAATTGAGAATGCAATTTTAAGATGAATTATCTTTATTAACACTGCAGCAAGCGGAACGTGGGATACATGGAACAATGTTAGGCTCACACATTAAAAGTACAGTGGCCTGGAGGTGCAAACTAACATTAGAAAATCAAAAAACACTTTTACAGAGCATTTACAGGTCCAAATAGGACATCAGTGGCCTATTTCTTGGAGCCTGCTCTGGCCCTACATTTGTTAACAAAGGCTTTCTTGAGCTTGGCCTCCTCAATTGGTTCCCAGTCCGGTAGAGTTGCACATCTCAGCACATAATCTGTAAAACAAGAGCATTAAAATCTGTCATGAGTAATTTGACAAAAAAAAAAAAAATACCACATAGACCATATACAACTGCACTTCAGGTTATGAGGAAATAACACCGTGAGACGTCCATTTCAGTTCAGAGAATTGCAAATCAGCGAGTAAGATTTTTTGGCCAATCATGAATATAAATAAAACAACTGTGTTATCCTTAAAGGTGCTATAAAGTGATACTGGATAAAACTTCATTTCTGGTTTTAAACTTCTATTCTGACAGTTTAGTCAGACAACTCTGAAATTAGAACAAATAATTTATAAGCATTTCAAACTGAAGCATAGCATAGCATCCTTGAGCATGGATGCAGCAGGTTTGGCATCAGGCTCTGACTCAGTAATTTGTTCCCTGATTGATCTGCTTTGCAAGACATTACAGGGAATGAAGCAGACCCCCTGCAGGGGATCATGAAGACAGAGCTCAAAGATGGATGCTGGGGAGAGGTTGGGTTTGCAAAACCTAATCAGTCCCTCCGCGATGTCACGATTGCAACTATTAACGCAAATTCAACAAATCCCTGTGAATTCAGTGCAATTTGCAATTTGGACCAATCACCGCAACATTTCTGCAACTTTAACCAATCATTGCGGTCTCCTGCAAAGGGCGTTGTCATACGTCAGCAAACTCACTTCCTTGTTTTGTTCAGAAGACGCCGCAGACATGTATGTGTGTTACCAATGTCTCACATTTGCCTACAAAAATAACAGCAAAGGCGGTGAAAAACAGTATCCAGGGGGCTATTGCACAAAAGTAGAATTTAACAAATCCAGGATAACTGAAAAAGCGAGGCTTGACCAAGTCTAGTATGTGCATCTTGGCTTGGTCACAACCTTCAATAGTAATAGTGCTCAACTGAACATCAATTGTGCACCTATTGTATTTTAATACAGGCTGATAACAATAAGATAAAACTACTGCTGAGTGAACAAAAAAGGCCCCAGGATTGATAAATCCTGGCTTTTAGCCTGGTCTGGAGCAGGCTTGCTGCATGGAATACATTTCTATGGTAACTAAGTTGCCTCTGCTTTTGTGCAAAGCCCAGACTAAATTCATCCTGCTTAACCCCTTATCCTAGTTTTGTGCAATACCCCCCAGGTGTTCTTCACGAAAGTGGGGGTAAACTGTTTTGAAAGATGTGCAATATAGTTGTCAAACATAAACAGAAATCGGCAATTAAAAAACACCGACATGGAGAATTCATTAGTTGTCAGTTATAATCATCAAAATTAAAGAAATAAAACACTTGATATATATATCAGTCTGTGTGGAATGAATTTATCCCTTATACATTATACATAAGTCTCACTTTTTGAATGGAATTACTGGTATAAATTAAATTTTGATGATATTCTAAGGGTGTACTCACACTAAGCACGGTTGCCATGAACCAGGTCTTTGGCTTGCACTCACATAGGGTTTCAGCATTCGTGCCGTGTCGCCTGTGTCGCCTTGGTGGCGCGAAAATTTTCACGAAATCGTGCTGCCCGTATGAGCAGGTTTGCAAAGTACCAGCTCAAGTGCAGCAAGTACTTTGCAGCTTTCATTGCGGACTACAGTTCCCATACATCGACAAGGTAAGAATTAATATACTGAAATGTCATTAAATACAATTGAAAAGTGTATTGTGAAATTTGAAATACAGTATGTGTATAATGTTTTTTGTAATTATGAAAGTAGTGTTCTAAAGCTAATAATCATGTAACTTAATATCATTTGCTGGTTAATATTAGCTACATTCTTGTATTAAGACACCTGTATTCTACGGGACACATAACTGTTATGTATGCACTGGAGTAGTAGTTTGTTGTTTATTAATTACACTTCAATGTGCTGTAAGGTAATTGTGTGCATAAACTATATACAGCAACAATATTTCTCCATTCTGCTGCAGGACCATATGGATTCGGCAGAGATCTGGTGTGTGGTGGCAGCATGTTCTCAGCAGATGGACAGACTGTGAGTGGAAGGCTAATTTCAGAATGAGAAGGACATCTTTCTTGCTGTTGTGCAAAGCTTCCCCATCGTTTTTCTCTGTTTGTGCGCATGCGCATTAGCACCTTCGCGCATGCCCAGTCGCACAAACGCGGTACAAACGAGACACTATCAAAACGTAGGATCGAATCCCGCCCAAAGCACAAATATCAAACATACGTTTTTTACATATATTACACACTATTATATTCATATCATGCCCATTTCATGTATACATTAAATTTGTTGTGTTAAACATTATATTTGTGTGAAACATTATATTGTATTTATATTGTTTCACCTTTTTCTGCATAGATATTAAAATATTGTGTTAAACATTATATTTGTGTTAAACATTATATTGTATTTATATTGTTTCACATTTTTCTGCATAGACATTAAAATGTCTGTTAAATAATATACTGTATTTACATTGTTTTACCCTTTTATATTGTTTCACCCTTTTCTGCATAGATATTAAAATGTGTTGTTGAACATAGTATTGTATTTATATTGTTTCACCTTTTTCTGCATATATATATATATATATATATATATATATATATATGTTAGGTTAAACTATAATTTCATTTCAATGTATAAATAAAAGTCACATGCTGTGTATTATTCGTTTCACCTTTTTCTTCAGTAAAAAGAAATATTTTTTTGATATTGAAAGAAAAATTATCAATTACATATCAGTTGTTGTTGTTGTTGATGATGATTGTATAGATGCAGAAAACACCAAACAGCAGCAGTAGACTAGAGTGTGAAATAGATTATTTATTTCAAACTACAATTAGGGGTGTGACGGTTATTATATAACCGTGAGACCGACAGTTATAGTTGAAAACCGTCATTAGAACTCTACAACCGCCAAAACCGTGTAATATATATGTATGTATATATATATATATATATATATATATATATTTTTTTTTTTTATTTAAAAAAAAAAAAAAATCATCATAGAGAATGTTTAAATACTAATTAAAAAGGACAATTAACGCGCGATCCAACGGACCACTGAGGTGGGGCTATTTTTGGTGCCCATAAGCACAGTGCGTGATCGCGTGGTGCATGGGAGCGGACGCGCTGCCTGCTGCAGTAGCCGTCACACTACACGTGAGAACTCTGTGAAGAAAGGTAAAACAGATGGATCTCGTTGCGAAAAATAATGTTACATCGCCTATATGGGCACATTTCGGGTTTAAACCAGATGGCAACGGAAAACCAGAAAATCTTGATGAGCCTGTGTGCAGAATATGCGGAAAAACGGTATTAGTTACAAATGCCAACACCACCAATCTCTCTTATTAACAACAGGAGAGTGTGGGACTAGCTTTCGCGTGGCACATATTTGCAAGGTCTCGTTCACTCCATCTCTGTCATGCACGCACCGCGCGCTATGTATGTTCTGCGCGGATTCTGGGAGACTTTAACTAATTTGCGGCCATCAGGGAGGCGCTATTAACCCCCTGGGGTCTGAGGTGTGTTTGGGGCCCTTGAGAAGTTTTGACATGCCCTGACATTTTTGCTTATTTCAGCTACTTACAACATACCATTGGCCAACATATAATTATGCTATATTCAGCACAAACACTGCTACAATAATACATGAGCAAAATAGATGTACATGTTTGCATTTTATAGAAAAAAAATATTATGCGTGGTAAGTTAGTTTTAGGAAAAAAATTGTCACTGCAATAAGGCCGTTTAACAAATACTGAACAGTTGTTCACAAGACTTTTGACTCACCATTCTTGTAGGCTAGAATTTTTACTACAAAATGATGTGAAAATCATTCTGACCACACTTTCACAAACCACAATATAACAATTTAAATATTGCAAGTCAGTTTTTGTGTCAGCACTGCTGTATGCGTGGGAGTGTTAATGGCCATGAATATTAAGTGAGATTTACACCAGGGGAGACAAAAGACACTCCCCCAGCGGCTAATGGCCCATCAAGCTGCTGTGAGGCAGCCTGAACTAAGAATGAGAGGAGATTCAAAGGTTATGTTTTCTGTTTTATTGTAATTCCTCCATGTGGAGGAACTAAATATTGTGCCTCACAAGACCAGAGTGCTACATACATAAACATAGTACAGGTGAAAAGTTTGGACACATTCCTATTTTTAATATTTAAAATAATAATAATAATAAATTAAGAGTAACACAGTCACACATTTTTATGCCACTCTTGAAAACAGTTCCTTTTCAACTGAAGACATAAGTGAACATCACATGCCTGGCATTTCCATGGTGTTAATTGCGTTTTACCACGCACTGCTTTGCAATGAACACATGTCCGGCGACCAAGTGTGGCAACATTCCTTTCATCTGATGTCAGCTCAGCTCCTGGAACTGGTACATGGTCACTATTGATCCGTTTTGGTGCAGTTTTCTGTGACACACCACAAAGCTCTGTGATCAGTTGCTCCATAAACTCTTTATGTGACATGTTACCATGTAGCTCTTTGTGCACAATGAAAGAGTTAGTGGAAACAATGTCCAAGGAGTGTAGAAAAATCTTTCTGTACCACTTCATTGTTTTGTGTTGTGCAGTGTAGTACTGTAACAGCTGATCAGACAGGTCAACACCGCCCATGTTCTGATTGTATGCAGTCACAGGTGCAGGACATGGAAATGTCTTTGTCCTCCATGTATCTTGTGTTTTCACCCTCCTCTGCACAGTGTCTCCCGTATAAGCAGGATGGATGGTAGAACAGACAGATACCTCTCGTGTGTCCATCCACTTCACAAAAACAAGAGGTCCATCCCGAATCCACCTGATGGATCCTCTGGCAGATTTTTTAGAGAGTGAATTAGCTGCATTCTTAGGGCAGTCCTTCCTGTTGTCCCTGTAAGTCCCACTTGCACCAAACTTCATTGCAAACAAGTCTTTTAGGAGCTTTGGGCTTGTGTAGAAATTGTCCATCGCACCGAGAACTGAACGACACCTGCGTGTCCCTCTGCGTGGTGCTGGCGAAGGAGAACGGGATCCTGAGACATTCCTGAGAAATTAAAATAAAATAAACTGTTAGCATTATCCAAAGTAAACTGATGGAAAAATAATGGGTATGGATAAAAAAAGAAGTTTTTTGTAGTTTCACTCAAGAATGGGAACTTTTACATTATAATGCTGTAAACACAAATAGGCTACATTTCATCTTTAAAATATTACATCTATAAACTTACCCAGTATGATGCAGACACATTCCTGAATGAAAGAGAAAAAACTGTTAGCATACATTAACCAAAGTAAACTGATGGACAATTAATGGGTATGGATGCACAATGTATGTCTGTTGATGGTCCATGGGACGGAGAAATATCTATTGATGGGCCATATACATGAAATAGCCTACTCAATGAACGGATAGTTTGTGAATGACACATCACTACATTTCAAACATTTACACCTGTATTCACGAGGCCATGATAGTGTCATAGGCTAACCGAACATTTATATCTGTTGATGGGCCATATGGGATGGAGAAATATTAATGGGCCGACGCGTCGCGTCACCGCGAGTAGGCTGTTGATGGCCCGATTGCACGCATTTAGTGTGGATGGACCGTTTGCGAACGCATTTCAAACATTTACACCTGTATTCACAAACATCTGTGCATAAGGCAGGCCTAAGTTATTTACGCATTATATAGTGTCTAGGGTAACCAAAGCTGAACATTTAATTATATAAATAGGCCAAGATATATTGTATTTAGACCTAATTACCGGAGCCTGAAATATATTTCTCTCAAACACATTAACATAAGCAGTTATAAGTAAACTAAATACATTACATATACATGAACATTTATATATAAAAAATCTATTGTATTTAGACAGTAGGCTAGAGATCACATATTTTACCGGAGGCTGAAACATATTTAACGTAATCAGTAGGCTATATAACCTAAACATGTAGCCTAATTGTTAACAAAATACATAACGCATAGTATTAGATAATATAATAGCCCAAAAAATTTGTTTAGAGAGTAATAGGCTATATCACATTCAAAACATATACACGAGCGTAGGCTAGGTAGCCTATACTATGCCCGAATGATGTGAGGCAATCTTTTCAAAATATAGTCGGAAAATTCATATGAGCTCTATATGATCAGAAAATTAATTATACAACACTAAACAACTTACTCCGAACTGAAATCCTCGGCGGGGTCAACGCGTTCTTCAAAATGCAGCCGTTCGTCGTCCGAGTTGCAGGAATCTTCCTCAGAGGAAGAGGTGAAATCTTCCTCGCTGTGTAGAATCATCTGAAGGACCTTTTCGGCGGAGTAGCGTGCCAAAAACTTTGTGTTTTATGCCACTGATCGGTGGGCGTATGCTTTGCATAACATTAGATCTCCCATTTTACCATGTGAAAAGCGCTGGGGGCGTGGCGGTCTCAGCTAATTAAAGATAATGAACTGAGAACGAAAAAACTGCCTCTCCTTGGTTTCAAACGGATTACATAAACTGGAAATATTTATTTTTTTAATAAATTACTTCATTTAAAAGAAGAGAACACAAGCTTTAAAAAGACATGTCTCGTGTCTCTGTGACAAGTATTGAGTGAGTAACAGTGTATTTTTCGGACGCGTTTTAGAATGGACTTCACTAAAAGAGAGAACGCAGAACGCGCATCATGTTTATTTATTGTTATTTATTGTCATTTATTATTGTTTATTTGGCGAAAAACACAACACTTTGTTTTTATTGTGAGGTTCCACAAAAAAAATACACACTTCACAGGATCGAATGATGTATAACACTTATATGTAAGATAAAAATCAACAGAGTAATTTGAGTCTTTTTTGCACTGATAAGGAAAAAAGTGTGCTTATATCGCGGGCGATATGGTCGACCCCAGGGGGTTAACTTGCTGTCCCGCAGTGTAGGGTGCAAGATGGAGGTGGTGTCCACTGCTTGTATCCTCCTCTGACTCCTCATCACCCTCCGATTCCAAGCTGGACATTGCCCTCATCTCCTTCAGCTCCTTTTCACAGCCTTTTCACACCTGAGTCTAACTTCATCATAACTTACAGTTACATCAATACCAGTAGCTAGCTGTGCTTGCAAATATACTTGTATTTAAAATGGTAATATACTGTAACAACTACAATGCTTCTCTCAATAAACATGAGACATCTATACTCTGAATATGACATTGTCCACTCTAGAATACTGTTGATGAGTGGAGGAGAGTGAGGGGGAAGAGGAAGAAGAGGGTGGGGGCATGGAAACTGAGCCTCAGCCTCGGGTAGCACAGGAATGGGAACAACCGGAAAAAGAGGGAGAGAAGGTAGTCCCTATGCAGGTGGACAAACCCCGGGAAGTGTCTGTGGGGAGGCAGGACAGAGCGGACAGGGCCGTGGCAAAGGTGCCGAAGGCCAGGGAATGGATCGGCCCAGGCAAAAGCAAGGGAGAATTGCCGGCCTTAACCCCATTCCAGCCACAGGGGGAGCCGGACCAGCAAGTGGTGGAGATAGGAGAGGTGGATTTGGAGACCCTTAAGGGGGCCCAAGTGGAGCCAGCAGCTCCCCGGGAGACGGAAAAAGAAAAGGAGAAGAAGGGGGGAAAAGAGCAAACCCCGGAATACTCCCGATGAAGCATGCATATCACACATGAGGGGAGAGCGGGCGCTAAAAACTGGACCTTGGATCCGGTGAACCCGATGCTCCTAATTGAGGACTCAAATCTCGGCAGGTTGCCAAAGACAAGGGCATGGGACCTGGAGATCCACAGCTTTCCAGGGGCTACGATTGTGGATGGGTACACGATCTTAAAACAAAGGACGAAAGCAACAGAGATCGTGGAACAGGTACTACTATCATTCGAACTGAATGACAGGGAGACAGGGAATCTGGTAGCAATCGGGAAGATCCTGAGGAAGATGGTGGAAGCAGCAAAAGAGAAGTTCCCTGAGGCCCAGATTAAGGTTCCACTGATTAAGATGGATCAGGCACTGTCAGAGAGGGCCAGGGGGAATATAATGTCGTTAAACAAAATGATTGCAGAATCAGGCTGCAGAATCCCCCTGCTCCCGGACAAAAATTTCGAAGTGGAAAGGGATGGAGTCCACTGGACCAGGGCGACAGCGATGGCGATGTTGCGGCACTGGCAAAGGAATTTAAACTAAAAAGGGGGCTGTGCCGTCAGGGCCCCGGGTTTCCTCGTTTGAGTTCAGTTAATGGGAAGAGGGACGACGAACAAAAAAGAGGAAATAAAGATTTATGTTCGGTGATCAATTTGTCTCAGAGTCTTAAATTGACATTAACACAATCTAGACTATTAGATAAGGGTTTATCATATTGCCGTGATAGGTCGAGAGACAGGCAAATATAGCAGTGACAGATCGCGGGACAGGCATGTATAGCCGTGACAGAATGCGGGACAGGCGCGTATAGCCATGACAGGACTCGGGAGAGGCGCTTATAGCCGTGACAGGATGCGGGACAGGCATGTATAGCCTGTTCATCCGTGACAGATCGCGGGATAGGCGCGTATTGCCGTGATAGGTTGAGAGACAGGCGAATATAGCAGTGACAGGTCGCGGGACAGGCGCGTATAGCCGTGACAGAATGCGGGACAGGCGCGTATAGCCATGACAGGACTCGGGAGAGGCGCTTATAGCCGTGACAGAACGCGGGACAGGCGCGTATAGCCTGTTCTTCCGTGACAGATCACGGGATAGGCGCGTATTGCCGTGATAGGTCCAGAGACAGGCGAATATAACGGTGACAGGTCAAGAGACAGGCACATATAGCCGTGACAGGACGCAGGATAGGCACGTATAGCCGTGACAGGATGCGGGACAGGCGTGTATAGCCTGTTCAGCAGTGACAGATCACGGGATAGGCGCGTATTGCCGTGATAGGTTGAGAGACAGGCAAATATAGCGGTGACAGGTCGAGAGACAGGCGCATATAGCCGTGAGAGGACGCGGGACAGGCGCGTATAGCCGTGACAGGACTCGGGACAGGGGCTTATATCCGTGGCAGGACGCGGGACAGGCGCGTATAGCCTGTTCAGCCATGACAGATCGCGGGATAGGCGCGTATTGTAGTGATTGGTCGAGAGACATAGCAGTGACAGGTCGCGGGACTGGCGCATTTAGCAGTGACAGGTCGCAGGAATGGCGCGTATAGCAGTGACAGGTCGCGGGACTGGCGCATATAACCGTGACAGGCCGCGGGACAGGCGCGTATAGCAGTGACAGGACGCGGGACAGGCGCATATAGCAGTGACAGGACGCGGGACAGGCGCATATAGCAGTGACAGGTCGCGGGACTGGCGCATATAACCGTGACAGGCCGCGGGACAGGCGCGTATAGTAGTGACAGGTCGCTGGACAGGCGCATATAGCCGTGACAGGACTCGGGACAGGCGCTGGTAGCCGTGACAGGTCACGAGACAGGCGTGTATAGCCTGTTCAAGCCGTGACAGATCGCGGGATATGCGCGTATTGCCGTGATAGGTCGCGGAACAGGCGCGTATAGCAGTAACAGATGGATGAGGGACGAGAGGGCCCACCCGGAAGATTAGTGAAGTTGGCAGCCCAGGCGAAGAAGATCCAGCCGGCTTTTCAGTCAGCAATGACTGACGTAAGGCTACAGGAGAATACCAATAGGTGGCTGAAGCAGGGCCTCTCAATCCTTGAGTTACACTACCAAGTAGCCTTAGCCAAGGCTAGTAGGAGGGTGGTAAATAGCATGAGGTTTGACTGGAGAGAAGCTTAGCAAGTGGCAGTCAAGTGGACCCAAAGACGGTATAAAAGGCGACTAAAGGAGGAGACTATATTACAGGCGGAGAAATTAGTGAGGACCCTGGTGGAAAAGAAGAAACCAGTGGAGGAGAGGGAGGGGGAAGAAGATGATGGGGGCATGGAAATTGGGCCTCAGCCTCAGGGAGCACAAGAAGGGGAACGACCGGAGGGAGAGAAGGTAGTCCCTATGCAGGTGGACAAGCCCCGGGAAGTGTCTGTGGGGAAGCAGGACAGAGCGGACAGGGCCGTGGCAAAGGTGTAGAAGGCAAAGAAATGGATCAGCCCATGCAAAATGGTGGCAGAATTGCCGGCCTTAACCCCATTTCAACCACAGGGGGAGCCGGACCAGCAAGTAGTTGAGATAGAGGAGGTGGATTTAGAGACCCTTTTCTCAGAGGAAAAAGTGAAAAAAAGGGGGCCCAGGAGGGGCCAGCAGCTTCCCGGAGGACGGAAAAGGAGAAGGAGGGGGGAAAAGAGCAATCCCCGGAATACTCCCGATGAAGCAGGCATGTCACACATGAGGGGAGAGCGGGCGCCAAAAACTGGGCCTTGGATCCAGTGAACCCGATAGTGCTAATTGGGGACTCAAATCTCGGCAGGTTGCCAAAGACAAGGGCGTGGGACTTGGAGATTCACAGCTTTCCGGGGGGGCCACAATTGCGGCCGGATATACGATCCTAAAACATAGGACAAAAGCAACCGAGATCGTAGAACAGGTAGTGCTGTCATTCGGATTGAATGACAGGGAAACAGGGAACCTGGCAGCAATCGGGAAGATCCTGATGAAGATGGTAGAAGCAGCGAGGGAGGTGTTCCCTGAGGCCCAGATTAGGGTCCCATTGATTAATGTCGACCAGGCACTGTCAGAGAGGGCCAGGGGGAATATAATGTCCTTAAACAAGATTATTGCGGAATCAGGCTGTAGTATCCCCCTGCTCCCGGACAAAAATTTCGAAGTGGAGAAGTATGGAATCCACTGGACCAGGGCAACGGCGATGTTGCGTCACTGGCAGAGAAATTTAACCCCCTGGGGTCGACCATATCGCCCGCGATATAAGCACACTTTTTTCCTTATCAGTGCAAAAAAGACTCAAATTACTCTGTTGATTTTTATCTTACATATAAGTGTTATACATCATTCGATCCTGTGAAGTGTGTATTTTTTTGTGGAACCTCACAATAAAAACAAAGTGTTGTGTTTTTCGCCAAATAAACAATAATAAACATGATGCGCGTTCTGCGTTCTCTCTTTTAGTGAAGTCCATTCTAAAACGTGTCCGAAAAATACACTGTTACTCACTCAATACTTGTCACAGAGACACGAGACATATGTCTTTTTAAAGCTTGTGTTCTCTTCTTTTAAATGAAGTAATTTATTTAAAAAAATAAATATTTCCAGTTTATGTAATCCATTTGAAACCAAGGAGAGGCACAGTTTTTTCGTTCTCAGTTCATTATCTTTAATTAGCTGAGACCGCCACGCCCCCAGCGCTTTTCACATGGTAAAATGGGAGATCTAATGTTATGCAAAGCATACGCCCACCGATCAGTGGCATAAAAACACAAAGTTTTTGGCACGCTACTCCGCCGAAAATGTCCTTCAGATGATTCTACACAGCGAGGAAGATTTCACCTTTTCCTCTGAGGAAGATTCCTGCAACTCGGACGACGAACGGCTGCATTTTGAAGAACGCGTTGACCCCGCCGAGGATTTCATTTCGGAGTAAGTTGTTTAGTGTTGTATAATTAATTTTCTGATCATATAGAGCTCATATGAATTTTCCGACTATATTTTGAAAAGATTGCCTCACATCATTCGGGCATAGTATAGGTTACCTAGCCTACGCTCGTGTATATGTTTTGAATGTGATATAGCCTGTTACTCTCTAAACAAATTTGTTGGGCTATTATATTATCTAATACTATGCGTTATGTATTTTGTTAACAATTACATGTTTAGGTTATATAGCCTACTGATTACGTTAAATATGTTTCAGCCTCCGGTAAAATATGTGATCTCTAGCCTACTGTCTAAATACAATACATTTTTATATATAACTGTTCATAATGTATTTAGTTTGCTAATAACTGCTTATGTTAATGTGTTTGAGAGAAATATATTTCAGGCTCCGGTAATTAGGTCTAAATACAATATATCTAGGCCTATTAATATAATTAAATGTTCAGCTTTGGTTACCCTAGACACTATATCATGCGTAAATAACTTAGGCGTGCCTTATGCACAGATGTTTGTGAATACAGGTGTAAATGTTTGAAATGCGTTCGCAAACGGGCCATCCACTAAATGCGTGCAATCGGGCCATCAACAGCCTACTCGCGGTGACGCGACGCGTCGGCCCATTAATATTTTTCCGTCCCATATGGCCCATCAACAGATATAAATGTTCGGTTAGCCTATGACACTATCATGGCCTCGTGAATACAGGTGTAAATGTTTGAAATGTAGTGATGTGTCATTCACGAACTATCCGTTCATTGAGTAGGCTATTTCATGTATGGCCCATCTATAGATATTTCGCCTTTTTGTGTTTACAGAATAATAATGTAAAAGTTGTATTTTGTTTACTTTTAATAATGTAAAAGTTCCCATTCTTGAGTGAAACTACAAAAAACTTATTTTTTTTATCCATACCCATTATTTTTCCATCAGTTTACTTTGGATAATGCTAACAGTTTATTTTATTTTAATTTCTCAGGAATGCCTCAGCATCCCGTTCTCCTTTGCCAGCACCACGCAGAGGGACACGCAGGTGTCGTTCAGTTCTCGGTGCGATGGACAATTTCTACACAAGCCCAAAGCTCCTAAAAGACTTGTTTGCAATGAAGTTTGGTGCATGTGGGACTTACAGGGACAACAGGAAGGACTGCCCTAAGAATGCAGCTAATTCACTCTCTAAAAAATCTGCCAGAGGATCCATCAGGTGGATTCGGGATGGACCTCTTGTTTTTGTGAAGTGGATGGACACACGAGAGGTATCTGTCTGTTCTACCATCCATCCTGCTTATACAGGAGACACTGTGCAGAGGAGGGTGAAAACACAAGATACATGGAGGACAAAGACATTTCCATGTCCTGCACCTGTGACTGCATACAATCAGAACATGGGCGGTGTTGACCTGTCTGATCAGCTGTTACAGTACTACACTGCACAACACAAAACAATGAAGTGGTACAGAAAGATTTTTCTACACTTCTTGGACATTGTTTCCACCAACTCTTTCATTGTGCACAAAGAGCTACATGGTAACATGTCACATAAAGAGTTTATGGAGTAACTGATCACAGAGCTCTGTGGTGTGTCACAGAAAACTGCACCAAAACGGACCAGTAGTGACCATGTACCAGTTCCAGGAGCTGAGCTGACATCAGATGAAAGGAATGTTGCCACACTTGGTCGCCGGACATGTGTTCATTGCAAAGCAGTGCGTGGTAAAACGCAATTAACACCATGGAAATGCCAGGCATGTGATGTTCACTTATGTCTTCAGTTGAAAAGGAACGGTTTTCAAGAGTGGCATAAAGATGTGATAGGAATGTGTCCAAACTTTTCACCTGTACTATGTTTATGTATGTAGCACTCTGGTCTTGTGAGGCACAATATTTAGTTCCTCCACATGGAGGAATTACAATAAAACAGAAAACATAACCTTTGAATCTCCTCTCATTCTTAGTTCAGGCTGCCTCACAGCAGCTTGATGGGCCATTAGCCGCTGGGGGAGTGTCTTTTGTCTCCCCTGGTGTAAATCTCACTTAATATTCATGGCCATTGACACTCCCACGCATACAGCAGTGCTGACACAAAAACTGACTTGCAATATTTAAATTGTTATATTGTGGTTTGTGAAAGTGTGGTCAGAATGATTTTCACATCATTTTGTAGTAAAAATTCTAGCCTACAAGAATGGTGAGTCAAAAGTCTTGTGAACAACTGTTCAGTATTTGTTAAATGGCCTTATTGCAGTGACAATTTTTTTCCTAAAACTAACTTACCACGCATAATATTTTTTTTCTATAAAATGCAAACATGTACATCTATTTTGCTCATGTATTATTGTAGCAGTGTTTGTGCTGAATATAGCATAATTATATGTTGGCCAATGATATGTTGTAAGTAGCTGAAATAAGCAAAAATGTCAGGGCATGTCAAAACTTCTCAAGGGCCCCAAACACACCTCAGACCCCAGGGGGTTAAACTAAAAAAGGGGGCTGTGCCGTCAGGGCCCCGGGATTTCACGTTTGAGTTCAGTTTCAGTTAGGGGGAGAGGGACGACGAACACAAAAGAAGAAATAAAGATTTTTGTTCGGTGATAAATTTGTCTGAGTCTTAAATTGACATCAGCACAATCTAGACTATTAGATAAGGGTTTATCCTTTATCACTTTCCACTTAATGAGGAAAGCTGATAACATTTTTTCTGGCGGATCTGAATCGTTTCCATGCCAAGATACAGAGGGCAGTGTTCTTTAGCTCAAGGGAAGGGACTGAGGGGCAGGTTCGTCCTTTTTGTGAGAAATCGGACTGGGTGCCTTGGCCCCAGCAATAGGCTCTATGCACAGCTCCACTACTTCCTGAACTTCAGCCAGCTTCTTGTTTCCTGTCTGGCATTATTGGACACATTGATTAATTCAGGTGTGTTTGATTATTGTTGCTGTGACTACTGAGGTCAAGCACACCTGAATTAATCAAATTGTCCAATAATGATAGACAGGAAACAAGGAGCTGGCTGAAGTTCAGGAAGTAGTGCAGTTGTGCATAGAGCCTATTACCAGTGGAAGTATGGGACTTCTGTGATAAAAATGTAGAGGGAGTTCGATCAGCTTTGTTAAAGGCACAAATGCCGAAGCAAAATTTGACCCAGAGTGAGGTTAGAGCACTAGAGGAATTGGTCTCTAGACAAGATATAGTGATAAAACCAGCTGACAAGGGGAGTGCGGTGGTCATTATGGATTGGACACGGTATATACAGGAGGGATAAAGGCAGTTAACGGACAAGTCTTTTTATTTGAAGTTAAAGGCTCCCATTTTTCTGGATAGTAGCCGAACGTTCCTCATCCGCCAGTTCCGATTCCCAGTTGAAAATGTTTATCTTATATATCGCTGTGTTGTGTTTGTTACTTTTTACTATTTAGATGATTGATGAGGCTTTAAATGTCATTTATGTAGATGAGCTCACAACATAGTTAACGGACCACTACTAAATGCTTTGTAATTTTTTAAATGTACTACATTTATGCAACTTGCACTTTTCTAAGTGATCTTATGATTGACTGACAACTGTTGAACATTTTGTTTGTAAATAATGCTATACTTCATTTATAAATTATTAATTGATCATTAACAAAGTCTAAAAATACAGTTATTAAACCCATAGTAGATATGCATATGAGTTTTGAATAAAAATCATTTATAGTTGTATTTATAAACTGATTATTATTGTCTACCAATGCTTTATAAATGATGACTTAACTGTTTACTAATGCTTAACTAATGATGAATAGTGTGCAGTTATCATAAAGTGTTAAATCTATCCATATTGTGCAAGTACTGTGAACTTACCAAATGGAGGCTTTCAACAGAGGTTGTTAATTTCAAAATCAAGGGGTTGATGTCTCCTTCTTGAACATTAATAAGGTGTCATTGGAAAGGGTGTTTCCAAGACCTTTTTCCAACAAGTGTACTCTTATGTCTCTGTGACGCTGGAGTCAGGAGTTATTGACATTCAAAATTTACCCGGAAGTGACCTTCTAGCTCCCCCCAGGAAGCTGCCAGCAACATAAAATTGGTATCATTCGAAAGGGTTTGTTCTCACCTTTCTAATGGGCCCCACCCCATGTCTATGGTTCGTGAGATATCGCCCCCCAAAATGTAAACCGGAAGTGGCCATATCTCCTACAGGGAAGGTCGTATTGAACCATGGGAGGGGTTAATCATGAGGTCTAAATGAGTGCTTTAAGATGACACCAGGCTTGTGTCATTCAGAGCTTTGGGGGAGGAGCTATGGGACCAAATGTAAT
This sequence comes from Cyprinella venusta, assembly GCA_038021265.1. NCBI lineage: Eukaryota > Metazoa > Chordata > Actinopteri > Cypriniformes > Leuciscidae > Cyprinella > Cyprinella venusta. Next base: position 9,815,955 of record CM075863.1, read on the forward strand.
CATGTATCCAAAAATTATCTCGGTGTAGGAAAGTCGAAACAGCTCGTGTTTGGTGTCATTGTACCTTTCCAATGACAACAATCATGAGTCGATTCGACCTTCCTAGGCCGAGATAATTTTTGGATTCACGAATATAGTTTGTGCCATAGCTCCGCCCAGGAAGGTGTCGGAAACACCAGAGTAGACTCGTTGGAAAGGTCTTAGAACACCCTTTCCAATGACGCCTTGTTTATATTACTGCGACGTTTGAGTCAGGAGTTATTGGCACTCCAAATGTACCTGGAAGTGACCTTATAGCTCCGCCCAGGAATCTGCTAGCAACATAAAATTGGTATCATTCGATAGGTTTTGTTCTCCCCTTTCAAATGAGCCGTGCCCAAGCGGCAACCTCCCCGTCTCTCTCTTGAAGCCAACACAGAAGTGAATTAAACTGCAATTCATCGAGTGGACGCATGAGGCAGGCTGCAGAAGCGAGTCAAATCTGTATCTCCCCCATGTTAAAATACCCAACTTTACAGCAGAAAAAAACATGTTTACAGCCTTGAGCAAAAAGTGGCTTTGGTTTATAGAGCTCATTTTTCCCTTCATGATAATTGTGAGGGGGTGAATTTTTTTACAACTAATCTGTTTTAATTATATTTAAGCCTTAAAGTTCTGCATAATTAAGGGCGTGGCCACTTGAGTGACAGATGCCGCTGCTTTCACTGCTAGTTTGTCTGCTGCCTTTTAGCGTCACCCTCAGCGGTGTTTGTGCTTTTTCCGGGATTATTTCATTCAATTTAATACATGTATTATACCTTCGCCTGTGCATGCCATCGGATTCCGTCGTGTTGAGTATGGAGACAACAACCAGCGCTGTGTTTCCAGCTGTTTCACTAGACTGTACAAATGGATGTCTGACGATTTCAGTGCTTTATCTCCGTCCATGCAATAGATGCACGCCCTTAAATGAGCGCGGATTTTTAGTTCATTTACTGTTTTTACCATCTAAGAGGCGGCCAAAGTCAGATTGTAAAATGGACTAAATTAAAGCTCTTTATGAACTTGACGTGAGATGCCGACTGACATATGTGCTTGCCTTGAATCACTGTCCAGGCTGATCTCATGAAGTAGCGTGTGTATGACACGCCAATTCGTATTTGCATTTTTGGCGTGTTATCAAGACGCATAATCGCTTTTCAGCGTGTTTATGAACGCCGTTGACTTAACGTTATATAAATATAGGACTTACCTCAACCCTATCCCTAAACTTAACCGTCACTGGGGTTAATAGCATTTATGACTGTTCCCTTACCATCCTATTGAAAAAAAAGATATGACTTACCTCAACCCTATCCCTAAACTTAACCATCACTGGGGTTAATGGCATTTATGACTGGACATTTGACGCGCGTGTTCTGACACGCGGGATGACGCGGACGTTAATGGCGTAGACATACACGCATACACGCGGATACACGCGAATAGCTCAAAATGCGTAGAAATAATACGCCACTTGAGTCGAAAATGGCGTGTATGTTTACGCAAAAGTCATGATGTCATGTTGCACTGTCACATGCACAAGCTTAGAGCAATTTTGAAAGTAATTAATACATTTTTAACTAGCAGAATAAAATAATGCTTCACGATGCACTAGTTGACTGCTTGTATGTTGTGAGAAATGTTTGTGATCACTGATCTGTGTTATGTAAATTACTTGTATACATGCTCTTAAATAATTGCCACTTGTGGGATTAATAAAGTTGATAAAGAAGTAAAAGTAAATAGTCTCACTTAGTTACGTCTTAACTATTATAATATTTCGAAAGGGTAAAAACATGAACTTTAACCATTGGCTTTTTATTTTTTCAATTCAGCGCGAGGGCAGTACCATAAAGCATTAGTACCTCAGCTCCACCCGCGTCCCGCCTCTTTGCCCATTTTAACTTATCCGGCAGTGACGTGAGGTGACGCACTGCCAAGATGGCGGCGGCTGGCCCCGCCCACTTTAAGCTTCAAAAACGCTCTTCAGAAACCTATGGGTGACGTCACGGATACTACATCCATATTTTTTACAGTCTATGGCAGCGCCCCATGTCTGTGAGATGTATGATTCATGATATATCGCGACCGAAAGTGTAACCCGGAAGTGGTCATATCTTCTAAAGGAAAGGTCGATTAGAACTCCAGAACATCTCAGCGAGATGATATTTTATCACCAAAAGGGTTTGGGAAGGTTTTAAATCAATGAAATACCCCAAAGAAAGGTCAATTAACCAATTAAAACACTCAGAGGGGCGTGGCAACCAATAAGAAGATTGGCTATTCCAATTAGGCCCTTCGGAACCTTTCTCGGAAATATTAGGCCCCCTTTTCTTTCACAAAACCAGACAAATTACATATTGCCAGAAAGGTTAAGATCTGCACAATAAGATTACTAAATAAAATCCTAGAAATTAATTTTCTACTTGCCGTGCCTGTGGCAATTATACTCAGTGTATAAATACCCAAAGTGGAATCGTTATAAAGTTAAGGTCAGATGCTCCCAGCGGTCGTCCTTGGTAAGGATAATGTCGGTTTGGTTCTTGCATTTGCTCTAGGGGGGAAGGCTGGTAGAAGCTTGATATATCACCAGATGCATCCGCCAGCTTGAACCTCGACCTAGGCTCTTAAAAATCCGTCCACTTAGTATGGTGGACGGGGGGGTCCTATGGATGCCCTGCAGGGGCCTCTTCTGGCTTCCGGCTCGGTTCCATTTACAACACGGGATGGCCAACCGATAGTTTCGGGCAATCCTCGTTATGGGACTGGCCCTTGGGAGGCCTTGGAGGTTTCCGCGGTTGTCGTCTGGCGGCACCCCGGCACTCTAGTGGGCCTCGGACTTGTTCGGGGACTTTGGGAGACCCGGGACCGCCAGACGGACTGGGGTGCCTCTGAGGGGTTCCAGTGACTTTGAAACTCCAAAACCATTGGAGCGTCCTTAAGAAGCACATGAAACTGGACGCCTACTCTGTGACTGGATTGGCCGCTCTTCGCAGAACATATGGCACTGTCCTAGCATTCGTTGACGTTCAACCTGAACTGGTGTGATTTTCAACACCGAAAATGCCCACGTGCCAATGCAACCGTCGCCATTAACACGGTGTTTAACGTTTTCCATGAAAAGGTTAAAAATCTGCCGCCGGAGAAACGTGACACCATTATGAAAAACAACACATTCAACCTCAGGCGGATGTATGTTCTGAAGGAGGACCGAGCCTTTGTGTCGAATTTGTTCATGGAGGCGATAAGGGAAGTTGACACCAACCCTGAGCAGTCACTTGTCCTCTCATTGTACAAATTCGTCCAGAAGTCAGGGGATCCTCTCAACCTGTCAGAGTTGATTGATTTGGGGGCAATTGAAACCATGTCTTTGCATGCAGCCTGCACCATCTGTCCGGCTCACCCCAAGATGGAGTTGTTGTGGTCTCGAGATGGGCTCCAACAGGTCGTTGGATACAGTGGGACATTGTTCAGCACCTATGGGATGGCCGAGGCCGGAAATTATCAATCCAACCTGGATCAGCATCCGCTGACCATCGATGACCAACACCGGGTGGTCTTCAATGGTTCAATTCCTTACTCGGAACTGAACTTTATTCAGCTGTATTCAACGACTCGGCATTGTTATGCTGCTCGGATCCCCAACCATCCTGGCAGCAGGATTATAACCACCTGTGGTCTTCACAACCCCAAACACACTTAAAACCTGCTGAAATAGGCAAAGGACTACATGGACTTCTTGCGTGACCTGTCGGGGAAAACCAATTGCCGTGTTTATGCTCGTATTGAGGGGGTCTTTCTGTTAAGGGACAACTTTCCCGAAACTCTGGAGGCACGTCATTTTTACAATGAACGTAAAATCTGCAAACCTCATTGAAGATCAGCCGATGTTCCTGATCTTCCTAGACAATAGCAGCAAATTGGGACTGAGGCATGTAATCCACCCGGTGACAGATTGGCTGACTCAGAGCCTCTACAACCTCTTGCAAGAATGCAAAGGGCAGGGAGGATATACAAACAGTTGGACTGCCTTCCAGTGCGAGCTCGCTCTGGAGGAGCTTTTCTTTGGCAAACCCAATTGCAAATAATCTGTGCAATTCTCAGTAAGTTTGGGCACGAACAGTACCAACCCGAACAGTGTGACCCGAAGAAGAGGCTTCCTGGGATTGTCTCCACCAGGAAGTGCAAGTGTGGGGGAATATCCACCACCTCTCACCACTTGGTTTAACGACCAAATCCAAATAATGAGAGTGATGAGGATTTTCCCTTTAACTGATTCCCTGAAGGCCCCACCACTTATCGTCGGTGAATCGCTTGTCCAAATTCTTCTCAGTGACTTGCACAAAAGGAATTCCCAAATTCCAACAAATTCACTGAAAGACAAGACCCCACCTCTGTTCGGAAAGTTGATTGGCTGCAGGACAGTACATGACTTCAGCAGAGACCTGGTGGAGCGGGATGCTTTCAAGTACCCGCAAACCTTTAAAAGGGCTATCCAGCTTGTGGAGGCAGCGGGTAAGGATGTACAGACATGCCTGAAGCTGGCACTTTCAGCGTTCAAATTCTTCCCTGCAATTGTCTGAGATGAGAGCAGAAATGCCAAAGCTAAGTGGAACAAGAAAGATTACATAGAGCTCTATGGAGAAAGTGAGATGCCTTCCACTGAAGCCCAGGCAGCGACACTCATGGGGGACATATGTGCGGGGATGGAGAGAGCCAACCTGATATACGGAAAAAACCTCCAAATCTACAAGGAGAGGGGCATGCCTTGGCTCCACCCCTGCCTCCAAAGACTGCCAAAAACAATGTCCAAGGAGCAAAAAGTCACAATACTAACCTTTTTATCTTCGATCGATTCAGAACGGGGATTTTGTACTGTTTTCTTCACTCGGAACCCTCTTGGGCCAGCTCCCAATGAGCCAGCAGCAGATGCAGCAGGCACACCTGCTGTCTCCATTGATTCTTATTCACTCACCACGTGTGAACAGGCTGCACGAATCTGTCCCGTACAAGGTCCCCAAAACCCAGGTGAATCCAAGCAAGCGTCCCAACAAAGGATCAGAATCCACCAAAAACAGAAGAACCAGAAGAAATTGAAACTCAAGCTGAAGAAGAGGAAGATCAACTTGTTGAAAGGGTGGAGACCACAACTGTCCCCGCACACATCCTTGGGAGGTGGACGCCTGAAGAGGTGGAACTTGTTAGGGCTCACCCTGAATTGTCACTGGCTGAGGCTTATAAAACATACCTCAACACATGTAAGGAGATGGCCCGCCCAGTGAGAACCTTCAAAGCTTTCAAAAAGAAGAGACAAAGAGTACTTTAGGTAAATTCTTTAGCTCCACTTTATTTCATATAATTTAATTAAAGCAAAAAGCACAATATTGTTTTACTTATCCAAAATTTCCTTGTTATTCAGAGTCATGGACCTCCTGGCAACTGGATGAAAAAACAGGATTTTTCTATTTCCTCTGATGTCGTCATCCTGATGTGGTCATGTTCAACGCTAAACAATATTTTTGTTTCAACATTTACTTAATCGAGCATCAGCACTTTTGATTGTTAGGATTTTTTCCCCAATGTTATTTTGTTACATAAAGTTATTCACTTAAGAATGTTGGGATTTTTTCTTATTGTGATTTTGTTCAATAAAGTTAGGCACTTTGGATTTTTTTCCCATTTTCATTTTATTAAATAAAGTTATACCACATTGTAGAGAATCGAGGCGAATCAAACACAACTTATCTCTCGAGATTCATCCACACATGAGTGAACCCTCCAAAGTTTCTGGAGCCACATTCCATTCACAGAATGGCGCCAAATTGTCTGCTCGGGGGCCAACCTCCCCCCCACAGGGAAGAAGTTTTATTGCCCCAGAGACCCAGGAGATGGGCACTAAACAGGAAAAACTGTCAATATGTTAATGTTTTACCAAGACAAATCATCTCAGAAATGGTGAAACGAGAGGCCTGACCACAAAGACTCCTCTGATCCCTTTGACAAAGATATTACTCAGACCTGTTGCTAGACTCCGTTATCAGCAAGAACTTTGCCTGACTTTTCTTGCCCCATGAGTTAACATACCAGTGGCCTCAATAGCCCCTTTTCCACCAAAGCATTTTGAGAGCCGGTTCGGAGCCGGTGCCTGCGCGCGAACCAGTTCTTTGTGTTTCGACAGCCAAAGAACCGGTTCGCGGCCGCGAGAACTGGTTCCAAAGCGGCACCAACTCTTTGCTGGACTAGAACCGTTCTTTTAGCACGTCATGTTTACGGGGCGGGTTTAGATGCGTTCTTCTCGGTTCTTTTAAACATATTTTCTGACCATCGCAAAGCCAGGAGAAACTGCAGAAACACGCAAGCGTTTTATTTATTTATTTATTTATTGAAACATAAGCAAAGAAGAAAACAGTCACGATATAGAACAAATAAATGGAAAGAAAAAAAGACACAAGACAGGGGTACATAACTTATCAGAAAAGATTACATTTCAAACGAAAAGATTAAAAGACTTACATATTTCAATTGTTTTTAAAGTTTTCTCGGTACACGAGTTGAGATAATCCCAAACAATGTACTTGCAAGCGACGTAAACAGTGACGTAACGACGTCGTTCCCTGGGCGCTCTAGTCAGTGGAAAAGCAAACAGGTTCTGAACGGGTTCGCAAGTTGAACCAGCTCCGAACCAACTTTGAACCAGCACCAGTTCTGAACCAGTTCTTTTTTCGGTGGAAAAGGGGTAAATGTGAGATCTGAGATCTCACACATAAAATCACATAAACTCAATTCAGAACAATTTTCAATGAACTTCTACTCAAACATTCAATTATATGTTTGACACAGTTGTTTTTCTACAATATATGTGTTTATTATGCTTAGATCACATACTAATCATGTAATTGTTATTAGTTATTGTGATTGTTTATAACCCTAGAGTGTGAATGCAGCGTGTTTCATACCAAATGAACCGTATTCCCTTAATTCAAAAGATGGCTTGATTGAAATCTGTCTAAAAGGCTTTGTTTTATGATTATAATATATAATCTTAAACTGTGTTCTCTTTTTTCTCTGCTGAATGCTGGAGACCAGGCAGCTCACAGACCATCCATAAATTATGATAAGAAGATAGATCCACCTCCGAAGTGAAGCAAGGGTTTCATTGACCAGAAGTTTCTAAGAGGTTGGACTGAGTTTTAAGTTAAAGATCCAAACAAAAGAGCAAGACTTCATGTTCTGTTAAGTCCTGTTCTGTTCAGTTTGATTTTCTGTTCGTTCGTTCGTTCGTTCAGTTTGTAACTGTTAAGTTCGTGCCTCTCTATAAAACAACCAGAGAGTGTTCTGTTCATGCTTATCTCTGAAGACAACAAAGAGCGTGTTTACACGCTTAGACCAGCAGACCACAACCCATCAAGATCCGGGTTAATTCAGCTCATTCAAGCCATCTGACTCGCTTTATTTTCATCTCTTTCCTTTATTTTCTTTTTCATAAAAGTCTCGGTTCAAAGTTAAGTTTGCTGTAAAGTTTCGTTTTAAACATCTTCCTGCAACGCGCTTCGAAACTGCAAAGACTTTTGATTCGGTCGCCAGTCACACGTGACTGGCAAGCTCAGAACTTCCATCCCTGCACTTCATAGACGACGCAACGGACCCGGCCGGAAAACCCCTTTGCAACGCAACAAAGGAATTCCCTGAGCCCCGCAAAGACAAGCGCAAGTACTCCAGACGCCTCTAACTGAACTGGTGCTCTAATGTAAATTGAATAACATCTCTAAGAAACGAAGGTTTAAATTAACGCTTGGTGGTCCTTTCAGGTTATGTCTTACGTGCATGTAGAAAGTTGAAACTTTCTCTCTCACTCTTCCCAACTCACTCTCTTTCCCTCTCCGCGACAGTATGAATGTGTGTGTAATTTTGTTTAGACTTAAGATTTGTGTTTAGAATAGCTAATAAAGTCCTCCATATATTTGAAAAGATAATTGCCTTGTGTTGTGTTTGCACATTTAATGTCTTGTACTGTTCGATCTAAAGTTACCTTGCTAAGACATAGTGTTTCACTATAGATTTGGTATTTATATCCTTGCAAAGGTTATAATTTACGGTCCGTTCAAATGAACTCTAAACGAGTCATTTGCTCGGTTCAGTGATACGGTTCCATAGCGATTCAATCAGGAGTCATTGTGAATAAATGAATCATTCCCTTTGAGCTAAATTGGCCATTCCGGCCCCCTTAATTCAGTTTATGTATTTTATTAAATGTTGCATTTGCTACAACATTTATGTAAACAAGCACAACCAATTAAGATTAGTTTACTTTTTTAAAAAGAAAATTACTCAACATACATCTGTTCAAGCACCAGCACTTAAGATTGTTTGATTTTTGTAAAAATTTCTCTGTTCAATAAATAATGTAACTTTTTTGTACATCTTGTGTGATGTTAAATTATTTTCAATAAACACAAAAACACAAGTTTTTTAAATTTGTTAATTTACTTTATTATTTTTTTTATTTTTTTGTGTATATTTTTATTAATTATTTATTTTTATGTTTTGTTATATTTTTAAATTTTTGGTTTTATTTTTTTATTTTGTTTTTATTTTATTTATTTATTTTTTTATTATCTTTTTTCATTTTTTATATATATATATTTTTTAGTTATTATTATTATTTTTAGGTGTCACGGATCCATCGGCATCAGCACCAGACACCATCACTCCGCCCACTCGTTCCAGTTCCCCGGAATACTAATCATCATCACCTGTTACCATCAATCACCGTACCAATCACGTCCCCTACTTAAACTCACCTCCCGCAGTCATTGTTTGTCTGGTCTCGTCATGCTACGACTACAGACTCCCGCTACACCTCTTCAGAACCCAAGGCTACAGAACCCCAGGCTACTTACCCGTTCCTGCGTCTTCCTGCCTCCGTCTGCCTTCCGCTCCTGTCTCCGGTTACCGCTGGTTCACCTCCCCGTGGCTGCAGCCTCTCCTTCTCCATATCCTGCTCAAGATAAGAGACTTTCTATCAGACTGTTTATCTGCCATTGAAGTCACTCATCGATTTCCCGTGTCAACATTCCCCTGTTTCAATAAACCTAATTACTCATCCATCTGTGTCCTTCTGATCCATGACAGAAGACCAGACCAGCATTATGCAGCAACCCAACCCCAATACCAGCGCTCCCGCTCACCCACCGGCTTCCCCAGTTCCCCGGACCGGCACCTCTACACTAGCCATCTCTACCGTCACCACTTCTTCAGCGTCTGCCTCTGGCAGTCCCATGGCCCAACCAGCGCCCTTCTCAGGCGAGGAGGAGGAGTGCAGTGGTTTTCTCCTGCAGTGCGAGTTATACATGGAGATGAATCCAGCGTCATTCCCCACCGAACGATCTAAAGTCGCCTTCCTCATTTCCCTGCTCCGAGGTCGAGCGCTCAACTGGGCCCATGCACTGTGGAAAGATCGCGGTCCGGTGACCCGGACTTTCGCGGCTTTCTCCAACCATTTCACAGAGGTATTTTCGCAATCCGTGCATACCATTTCTTTACAGGACCAGCTGTTTCGTCTGAGGCAAGGACGATCATCGGTGGCAGCCTATGCGTTACAGTTCCGCACCCTTGCAGCCACTCTTGGATGGAACGAGTCGGCCCTCATCACTGCCTACCGCCACGGCCTGAACTCCGATATCCGTCTACAACTGGCGATCTACGATGATACCGTAGGCATTGAGAGCATCATCCAGCGATCCATTCGGATCGACCAGCGCCGCACTGCATGTCAACTAGATAGCCCTGCACCTCCGCCTCCTCGCCCATCACCCAACTACAGCCCTCCAGCACCTGAACCCATGGAAATCGGCACCACTCGCCTGTCGGCATCTGAACGGAACCGCCGAATTACCAACGGTTTGTGCCTATACTGTGGAGCCTCCGGTCACTTACTCGCCTCCTGTCCCATTCGTCCACCCCGACCTGCTGTGAGTACTGTGCGACTACCCTTACCCATATCTACATTAAAATATACTTCAGGACTTCCGGTTATGGCGGCCACGTGAAAGGACGCGTTTGGTACCGCTCCGCTATTCTTTGAAAAATTTTCTTCAAAACTCTCACTTTTACAACAAAGCGTCGCGTTAACGCACTCGTGTGGACAGAATAATGCCTAAAGCAGCAAAAGCTGGCCAAGAAGCAAGTGAAAAAACAAAACAACCCAAGTTGACGGATTTCCATCTTCGTGGTGAAGTGCAAAATGCTAATGCTAATACTAGCTCGAGTAACGTTACCACTAATACTAGCTCTGCTCTAATGGCGGCGTCCGACGGAGAAGACAAACAGAAATCCCAGAACAGCAAGTTGGACGAAATACTGTCCACTGTCAACTCCATGAAAGTGGATTTTTCCTCTAGACTCGATAAAGTGGTGGAATCCATTGACGGTCTGAGGAAAGAGATAAATGACTGCATCCGGCGAGTATCACAAACGGAATCCCGCATTTCTGAAGCAGAAGATGTGATAGAAATCCTACGTGCTAAAGTGAACACACTGGAGTCCAATGAGAAAGTGCTAGAGGACAAAGTTATGGACCTAGAGGCAAGATCTAGACGAAACAACCTGAGACTGGTCAATCTGCCGGAGGGAGCTGAAGGACAGGATGTGTGTTTTTAGAGAGATGGTTACCGGAGATGCTCGGCACAGAGGCAGTTGTCATAGAAAGAGCGCACCGAATTGGACCTAAGAAGGACAGCAACACACCACCTCGCACTCTCATAATGAGATTCCTTAACTACAAGGATAAACAGGTGATTTTTGCGGCAGCACGAGCAAAAAATGACATGCGCTTTCAAAATCAACAGGTATGGTTGTACCCAGACACAGCAGCTGGATTGCACCAACTACGGAAGCAGTTTGATTCGGTTCGAGTGGAGTTACGCAAACTGGGACTGCGACACGGAGTGGCTCATCCGGCCAAACTACTGGTGACTTATAAGGGTCGGACTCATTCCTTTACAACAGCAGCAACGGCACGAGAGTTTGTGAAGAAGATTCAGAAGACGGTAGAAGAGGATGAATCATTGCCAGCTTTGGACTAAATCTCACTTCTTCCTTATGTTTCTATCAGTGAGTAACTCCCAGGAATGCCATGTGGTAAACATATATATTTGTTTAGATTTTTGATATTGAAATAACTTGAAATGTTTAAAGCTTTGAAGTGTTTAGTCTTATTGGGGCAATAATTTTATTTTTATTATTATTTATTTATTTTATTATTATTATTTTTTCTCATAAGGGCATGGTGATATAGAGGCGCACTTATTCTACGTTATAAAAAGGGCACAAAATGTGTAAAAGTGTAGTGAAATGAAGGTGGTTAATTGACTGTTATTAATAACGAATAGCAGCGGTAGTAAATGTTCTGGTTTGGTTAGAGTAGAGTGGTTAAACTGCTCCTCACTGTGTGTGGAGTGGTCACAGGCGATAACGGGAGACGAACTGTCAGGGGAGGGATACCCATATGGGAAGGTAATGGGAGGTAGTTCGTGTTCATGGTGTTGGATATATGTTCTAATATCCGGGGTGGTTATGCTTCTCCATATAAAAATCCTATCTTATAAGGTAAATACTTATTTCCTGATTTTACAGTTTTAATATATCTCAAATGTCGCAAACACTGAACTTGAGGTTTGTTTCGTGGAACTGCAGAGGCCTACAACGTTTTAAGAAGGTCAAACAAGTTATGACTAAATTAAAAGATATGGACTCTAAGATACTATTTCTACAGGAGACACACCTTGTGGAGGAAGATGAGAGAAGGATTAGGAGGAGGTGGCGGGGTAGTGTATTTACAGCAGCATTTACATCTAGAGCAAGAGGAGTTATGACTCTGATTCATGATTCTGTTCCATTCCATGTAAAAAATGTTATTAAAGATAAGAAAGGCAGATATTTAATTGTTCAGGGATCTTTACTCCTAGAGAATTTAAATTTGGTCAATGTATATGGTCCTAATTTAGATGACCCAGGGTTTTATCAAGATTTGTTCCTTTTACTCTCAACATTAACAGGGCGCTATGTGATTGCAGGGGATTTTAATTGTACCCTTTACCCAGACATAGATAGAGCCACAGGAATAGACCAATCACATAATAACTGTAGGATGATTTTACAAGGCTTTATGAAAGACTTCAGATTGCTGGACATCTTTAGAGAATTGCATCAACAAACTAAAGTCTACTCATGCTATTCAGCAACATTTCAAACATACTCGAGAATAGACTATTTTTTAATTTCATCAGAATTATTATCCAAAATTCAAGATTGTTTATACGACAGCATAGTAGTCTCAGATCATGCACCCTGTTGTCTTATATATAGAGACGATAAATTTAAATGTGACCCACCCAGATGGCGTTTTCAGCATAAATGGCTGCAGGATGAAGAGTTTGTTAAGTATATTGGACAACAGATTGAAGAATTTTTTCAAATAAATACAAATCAAACATCAGCGTGCTTTTAAAGCGTTTCTTAGAGGGCATATTATTAGCTACACGGGCAACAAATCTAAGAAAGCTAGAAAGGATAGGTTGGAATTAGAAACTAAAATTAGGACCATTCAGGAAAGGGTTTATCAAACAAATGACGCAGATTTAAAAAAAGAATTGATGTTACTAAGAGCTGAATATGATAAACAATCTAGTTTTAGGGCTGCGTCCAGTCTTTTAAGATTAAAACAGTCATTTTATGAACAAGGAGATAAAGCAGGAAAATTATTAGCCTGGCAAATTAAGCAACTTGAATCAACAACACCAATTACATCTATTAAAACACAGGAAAAAACACTCACAGATCCTAGAGATATTAATAATGCACTTAAAGACTACTATCAGAAGTTATACGATTCCCAAAAAACCCATGATGGCAATGACTTAAATTTCTTTTTTAAAACGCTAAACATCTCAGTTATTTCAAATGATTCGAAGGTTAATTTAAATATGGAAATAAATAAAGTGGAAATATCACAAGCAATTGATGCAATGAATTCTGGTAAGCAAGCAGGACCTGATGGTATTCCCATAGATCTCTATAAAAAATTTAAAGACAAATTGCTAACACCTCTATTAGATATGTTTAAAGAGGCATTCGAAAAAGGAGAACTTTCATATTCCATGAATCATGCCCTAATTACTTTGCTACCAAAGCCTGGTAAACCCCCAGATAAATGTGAAAACTTAAGACCTATTAGCCTACTAAACTCTGACCTCAAGATCATTTGCAAACTTTTAGCAATACGGCTTCAAAAAATCCTACCGGACATAATAAATAGGGATCAAAATGGGTTTATAATTGGAAGACAAGGCTATCACAATGTAAGAAGAGTTTTGAATGTTATTTGGTCTAAGGAAAATTCCCAAGATACTGCGCTCCTATCGTTGGATGCAGAAAAAGCCTTCGATAGAGTCGAATGGCCCTATCTTTTTCATGTTTTGGAAAGATTTGGATGTGGGTCTAACTTTATTAAATGGGTTAAAATACTTTATAATAACCCGACGGCGGAAATCATGTCAAACAAGTTATTTTCAGAGACAATTAAAATTAAAAAGGGGTGCAGGCAAGGATGTCCGCTCTCTGCCTTGCTGTTTACGATAGCGATAGAGCCTTTTGCAATAGCCATTCGCCACCATTCACAGATTTCGGGAATTATGGTGGGACCCACGGAGCACAGAATATCTTTGTTTGCGGATGATGTCATCTTATTTTTGACAAACCTCAAGACGTCAATCCGGGGGGTGATGAAAGTGATTCAGGAGTTTGGAAAAATTTCAGGTTATAAAGTAAATAATACTAAATCATCCATTCTTTTATTAAATGCAACGGAAAGGAGCAATCCTATTTGTGAGATTACTCGATTTAAAGTTGTGGAAAACTTTACTTATTTAGGTGTCCAGATTTTTCCAGTACTGAATCAGGTGGTTAAAACTAACTATGAGAATTTAATGAAAACAATAAATGAATCAATTAGCAGATGGACAAACATGCCTATATCCATAATGGGAAGAGTCAATATTCTAAAAATGAACGTACTACCAAAGTTACTTTACCTTTTTCAAAACGTGCCGCTGCCGCCTCCTCCTGAGCTTTTCATATGGTTGAAAAAAATTACTTTGGGCTTTATATGGAATAATGGGAGGCCTAAGATTCGTCTCTCCTTACTCTATTTACCATTCGATGGTGGAGGGTTAAGGTGTCCCAACTTTAAATTCTACTATTGGGCCACACAGCTAAGGACCATCACCTTTTACTTCTCAAACAAAAACAATCCACATTGGGTCGAAATGGAGTCTCACGATTTAAAATTATCTCTCCCATCGTTCATGTATTCTGACAGGGCAAAAAACCTATGGAAACAAGCTAGAAATCCAATACTAAAAAATATGATTAAAGTCTGGCAGGATGTAAGTAAATCCTTCAAAGAATCAAAGATTTTGTCACAATTTAGCCCAATATGGGGTAACCAGCATTTTGGACCAGGAAGGGCAGATGCAACTTTCAAAAGATGGGCATCTGTAGGACTTAAAACAATAAATGATCTTTATCTATCAGAGTCTGATATATTTATGTCCTTTGAAGAGTTACAATCCAAATTTAAACTTGATAAAAAACACTATTTTAAATACCTTCAGTTAAGAAGCTTTGTGAAAGCGAATCAAAGTAATCTAAGTAAACCTCCCCTTACATCGCTGGAAAAGTTGATGGTTAAAAATAAACTGAGAAACGGCATTATTTCTGATTTTTACAACTTATTGATCTCCAGTGTAGCAGAGAATTCGATCGACAAGCTTATGTCATGGAATAGGGATCTGTCATTATCGTTGGGAAAGCAGGAGTGGGAAAGGGCTTGTGTTAAAGCCCTTACCATGTCTATAAACAGCCGTCTTAGAATGCTACAATATAAATGGCTCATGCGAGTATATATTACACCTGTACAATTAAATAAATATAATAATAATATACCGGATGAATGCATAAAGTGTGGTTCTAGAGGGACTCTAATACATTGCATGTGGGAATGTAAGCAAATAAAAATATTCTGGGAGGAGGTAAAAAATTTAATTGAAAAAATTACCTCTAAACAGATAGCATTGGACCCAAAATTGTTTTTGATTGTTTTATACCCAGACAAACATAACTATAGCAAAACTGAATGTACATTTATAAATATAAGTTTATTGTCTGCAAAGAAATGTATAGCCTTGTCCTGGAAGAATGTGATCAGACCCAGTGCCACCCAATGGGTAAAGCAGATGATGTCCAGTCTACCTCTTGAGAGAATAACATACATTAGGAAATCTAAACAATATTTATTCGATAGGATTTGGGGACCTTTCATAGACTTTATTAAAAATTTAGATTTGATAGATGACTCCTTGGACTTTTGAGATGAGGACCAGTAGTTCCACGATATAAGCTTATAAGCTTATAGTTAAATTTCATTTTAAATAAAAGTGGAAGAATGTATACTTTGAGATATTTCTATTTTATTTCTATTTTATTTTCTACAAATTGAGAAGTTTTTACTTTTATGCTTAATGACTTATGCTGAAGAGAGAAGCTTTGTTCACTGTATTTCTCCTGCTTAATTCTTGTCTTTTAATGGGTTTAATTTCAGGTAATGCAATCATTATGTTCACATGGTCAAATCAGTATTAACAAGATGGTGATTGTATTTACACAAAGAAAATCTTAATAAAAATATTTTGGCAAAAAAAAAAAATATATATACTTCAGCTACAATCACTTATCTGAACCGTTCCTTCCCAGTCCAGGCACTGATTGACTCCGGCTCAGCAGCAAACTTCATCGCTTTATCCACTCTTCGCCGTCTACAGACCCCTCAGCGGACCATACCCCAGAAACTACAAGTTCAGACCATTCTAGGTCAACCCTTGGGACGTGGTCGGGTTGGACATCGTAGCCCCGACCTGGTGTTGGAGATCGGCTGGCTTCACAGGGAGGAAATATCCTTTCTGGTGCTGGAGGGCTCCACCGCTGAAATCATCCTGGGACGCCCCTGGTTAGAGACCCATTCACCACATATTCACTGGCCCACCGGGGAAATCCTACAGTGGGGAGACGACTGTTTCCATCGTTGTCTGCCACTCGCTGCGAAGCTTACCAGTCATGCATCCACAACCGTCGAGAAGGTCCCTCTGTCCACCACCTCCGTGGAGAATTCCCCTGTCGACCTTCTCCCGGTGATCCCCCCTCCCTACCGGGCGTTCCAGGATGTCTTCGATAAACGTCAGGCCACCAGTCTACCACCACATCGGCCATGGGACTGCGCGATCGACCTACTGCCTGGGGCGGTTCTCCCGAGAGGTAAAATCTATCCGCTGTCCATCCCGGAGCAGAAGGCCATGGAGGAGTACATCCAGGAGGCGTTACAACAGGGATTTATTCGACCATCCACTTCCCCTGCCGCTTCGAGCTTCTTCTTCGTCGGGAAGAAGGACGGAGGCTTGCGCCCCTGCATCGACTACCGTATCCTCAATCAAGCCACAGTCAAGTTCCGTTATCCCCTTCCTCTGGTCCCAGCCGCACTGGAACAACTCCGAGGGGCATCCGTGTACACCAAGCTCGATCTTTGTAGTGCCTACAACCTCATCCGAGTCCGGGAAGGTGATGAGTGGAAGACCGCCTTCATCACTCCCGCGGGGCACTACGAATATCTTGTGATGCCCTTCGGATTGTCCAACTCACCCGCCATCTTCCAAGGTTTCATGAACGAAATATTCCGGGAATTCCTCAACCAGTTTGTTATTATCTACATTGACGATATCCTCATCTACTCCTCGGATCTAGCTACTCACATCCATCACGTGCAAACGATCCTCCAAAAACTCAGAGAATACCAACTATACCTCAAACTAGAGAAATGCGAATTCCACCAAACCACCATTCAGTTCCTCGGATACATCATCTCCCCCCAAGGTATCACCATGGACCAGAGGAAGGTGGATGCTGTTAACCACTGGCCACAACCCACTACCCGTAAAGAACTGCAACGTTTCCTGGGGTTTGCCAATTTCTACTGCCGTTTCATCCAGAACTTCAGTCTCATCAGTACACCTCTCACCAACCTTCTCAAAAGTGGGGCCAAGTCTCTGTCCTGGAACACGCCAGCCATCCAAGCCTTCCACGACCTTAAGAGTGCTTTTGGTTCCGCTCCTACCCTGTCACTTCCGGATCCAGCTCTGCCGTTCATCGTGGAGGTGGATGCCTCCACCTCTGGGGTAGGAGCGGTCCTTTCTCAGCGGCAGGGGAATCCATCACAACTCCATCCATGCGCCTTCTACTCCAAGAAACTGACCCCGGCGGAGCAGAACTATGACATCGGCAATCGAGAACTCCTCGCCATCAAACTCGCCCTTGAGGAATGGAGACACTGGTTGGAGGGAGCTCAGCATCCGTTTACTGTCATCACTGACCATCGAAATCTGGAATATCTTCGTGAAGCCAGAAGACTCAATCCGCGGCAAGCCCGGTGGGCCCTGTTCTTTACTCGCTTCCACTTCTCCGTAACCTTCCGTCCTGGACACAAGAATGTAAAAGCTGATGCACTGTCTCGACAGTTCCAACCTGATGCAGCGCCTTCAGACCCAGAGACCATTCTCCCTCCAACCATCGTTGTCAGTCCAATCCAATGGAATCTGGATGACCACATCGCCGAAGCCACCCTTCTTGAGCCTGCTCCGCCGAGAGGTCCTGAGGGACGGATATATGTACCAACCCGCCTACGCCTATCCCTCATGGACTCAGTGCACACCTCTCCGGGCTCTGGACACCCAGGCAGTCAATCCACTCTCTCGCTCGTCCAACAACGCTATTGGTGGCCGGGTATGGCCCAGGATGTCTCCCGGTATGTCAAGGGATGCTCAGTCTGTGCCATGGCTAAGGTTCCTCGCCACCTGCCGGAGGGCAAACTGGTCCCGCTGCCCATTCCCACTCGGCCCTGGTCTCATCTAGGAGTGGACTTCGTCACTGACCTGCCTAGATCAGATAACAACACCTGCATCCTCGTGGTGGTCGACCGCTTCTCGAAAGCGTGTAAACTGGTCCCACTTCCGGGTTTACCCACCGCCTTTGAGACCACCGAAGCCCTGTTCCATCACGTGTTCCGAAACTTCGGTATCCCCGAGGATGTCGTCTCAGATCGTGGACCCCAGTTCATTTCCCGCGTGTGGAAAGCCTTTTTCAATCTCCTGGGCGTAACTGTCAGCTTGACATCAGGATACCATCCGCAATCCAACGGCCAGACTGAGCGGAAGATCCAGGAGATTGGGAGATATCTCAGGTCATACTGCCACGACCACCAGGACTGCTGGAGTCGTTTCCTACCCTGGGCCGAGTATGCACAAAACTCCCTACGTCAGACCACCACCGGACTCACCCCCTTCCAGTGCATACTCGGCTACCAGCCGCCGCTATTCCCTTGGTCAGGAGAACCATCTGACGTTCCAGCAGTCCACCATTGGTTCCAGACGAGCGAGAGAGTCTGGGACTCAGCTCATACCCACCTCCAGCGGGCTGTTCGGAGACATCAGAGCCAGGCCGATACTCGTCGAGCGGACACGCCCCAATACCTTCCGGGTCAAATGGTCTGGCTCTCAACTCGGGACATTCGTCTCCGACAGCCCTGTCGCAAGCTGAGTCCCAGATACATAGGTCCATTCGCGATACAGAGGCAGATAAATCCTGTCACCTATCGACTGTCACTTCCCACTCATTACCGCATTGCACCGACTTTCCATGTCTCCCTGCTCAAACCTCACACTAATCCTCTCACTCCTTCCTCCCCAGGGTCTGGTGCTGCAGATGTACCCCCTCCTCCAGTGGACCCGGAGGACGACAACATCTACCGAGTCAAGGAGATTCTTGACTCCCGGCGTCGGGGCGGCCACTTGCAGTACCTCGTCGACTGGGAGGGGTTCGGTGCTGAGGAAAGATGCTGGGTCAATCGGGAGGACATTCTGGACCCTTCACTACTCCTAGACTTCCACTCGTCCCATCCTGACCGTCCAGCACCCAGGGGCCGTGGTCGCCCTCGTCGTCGGTCCCGTCCGCCAGCTGGAGCTGGCCGTGGGGGGGGGGGGTACTGTCACGGATCCATCGGCATCAGCACCAGACACCATCACTCCGCCCACTCGTTCCAGTTCCCCGGAATACTAATCATCATCACCTGTTACCATCAATCACCGTACCAATCACGTCCCCTACTTAAACTCACCTCCCGCAGTCATTGTTTGTCTGGTCTCGTCATGCTACGACTACAGACTCCCGCTACACCTCTTCAGAACCCAAGGCTACAGAACCCCAGGCTACTTACCCGTTCCTGCGTCTTCCTGCCTCCGTCTGCCTTCCGCTCCTGTCTCCGGTTACCGCTGGTTCACCTCCCCGTGGCTGCAGCCTCTCCTTCTCCATATCCTGCTCAAGATAAGAGACTTTCTATCAGACTGTTTATCTGCCATTGAATTCACTCATCGATTTCCCGTGTCAACATTCCCCTGTTTCAATAAACCTAATTACTCATCCATCTGTGTCCTTCTGATCCATGACATTAGGGTTGTTTTTTTAAAATTTATTTTTTATTTTGTTTTATTTTTGGGTTTTTTTATTTTTAATATTTTTATTTATTTCTTTTTTTAATTTATTTTTTGTTTTGGATTTTAGTTTTATTTTTTATTTTGTTTTAACTTTATTTTTATTGTTTGTTTTTTTATTTTTTTGTTTTTTCGTTTATTTTTTATTTTTTGTTTTATTTATTTTTTGTTTTGTTATTTTTATTTTGTTTATTTTTATTTTTTGTATTTTTTGGGGTTTTTATTTTTTGTTTTAATTTTATTTTTGTTGATTGTTTTTTCGTTTTTTTGTTTTATTTTTATATATTTTTTTGTTTTTTAATTTAATTTTTTTATTTTATTTATTTATATTTGTTTTTATTTTTATTTATTATGTTATTTTTTCATTTTTTATTTTAAAAAAAAGAGGGGTACGAGGGGTACTAGGGGTACAGTTAGGCTTTTGAAAAGACAACGCCTTCCCCCAGACAACCTGACCAGGGGCCTGTTTCAGAAAGGAGGTTAAGTGAAAACTCTGAGTATGTTAACCTTGAAATGAGGGAAACTCTGGGTTTTCCGTTTCAGAAAGGGGGGTATATCAAACCCGAGAAAGCAGAGTAAGTCAAGCCCGTTTCTGAAAGAGAGGTAACTTATACTCAGAGTCAGTTACCATGGTAACTTACTCTGTGAATCCAACCCAATCACACTAAATGCGTCTTTATAGCACGCATGTGTATTGTTGTGTAATATATACGCTAAAGTGAGTTTTTAAGTGCATATGATACGCATTGGTTGGTTAGGTTAAGGTTAGGTGTGGGGTAGGGTGCGTGTGTATTATACGTTTGGCTAGAATTAGTGGTGTGGGGTGCGTGTGTATTATACGCAAATGAACTGCGTATCAATTGCACGCGAAAAACTGCGTCTCATATGCACGTAAAAACTCATTTTCGCGTATAAATTACAAGATAAAACACGATGCGTGTTATAGAGACGCATTTACGTGAGAACAGGCTGGTGAACCTAACCTGGTCAGGAGCAGGTTTTCTTCAGTAAACTCAGAGTTTCTTACGGTCTCCTCCCCTTTTTTTTAAAGAGAAAGTGCTGTTTAAACACCAACAATAAAATGTATTTACACATTCTTTAAGGGATATATATTGTTTGTCCATGTTTTAATTGACTAAATCTGTTTTCCAGCACTTTGCCAAAAAATAGAAGGATTAAAACATTTGCTAAACTTTTATTTGATTACCACCATTTTTGATAATATATTTCTATTAAATCATTAAAAAATTGGAATAAAAAACATTTAATAGAACTTAATTATTTTTCAAACATAATATAATAAGTTATTAATGATAAAAATAAGATGTTAATCTTATTCATAATCAATTGTTGTAGTTAGTTGATTACATATATTTTCTTGAACGAATGTTTAATTTATTTAACTGTCATTTTAACTGATGATAATAATAACTGTAATTTAATAATGCAGTTTATATATTTAATATTTGTTTAATACCATAAACCATGATATTTTCTGAGACGGTTCTTATACTGTGAAACTCTCATTCCCCACATGGGGGAGTGCCACACCCCACCCCCACTGTTAAACAAGTTACTCAGCAACGTTTACTCATGTTGTAAATTAACTACTTTTTTGTTGAGTAGATTTTTAGACTGGTATTTTTACTTAAGTAAAAGATTATCAAAGTAATAGTACCCTACTTGAGTTTGAATAACATTCTTCCAGTTTCACCTCTGATATTATAACAGTAAGTTACTCTAAAATAGTTATGAATTATTAACTACAAATGACATCTTCAACGGTGTAGTTAGATTAAAGTAATAATTACTATCTCTAGAAAATATTGGTCTGTATATTACTAATTGCTAAATCCTATATCAACCTCAACTACTTGATTAATACAAGGAGGAGAGACAAGAAAATGCACTTTTAATGCTTTCAAATTAACAATATACAGTTGCATGAATTATTCTTGAATTGATCAAAGTGTGTAGAGGGAGAAGGTTACATAAAAAATATACCTTTTAAAAATATATGTTAAATCCCCGTTTTTATACTGAATAGGTCTATAGTTTATATAGTTGCCTATTTAATGTAATTGCATCATATTTCATTTTAAATTACAGAAGAATTAAGAGTAATCCCTTTAATTAAATTGCAATATTTAGATCACTTGGTAATTAATTATACCCACAGGGCTTAAAGTGAAAAAAATTCTTCTGACTGAAATTTTTTTCAGGCCAAGTCATATTCCTGTAACTTTATTTAAATTGTTGAAACCAATAGCGTTTTAAGGGGAGATGTTTAAAACCGATCTAATATTGCCAGTTTGCATAATTTAAAAGCCATTTTAATCTATGAAAAACAATTACTTATCGTGACAAATAATCAACCATATACATAACTTCTCAGTGCATGTTATTTATCTTATGAGACCAAACAATGCTAAACTATATTAATATATAGTTTGTGCCATGGCAAATCGTTTTGGCTGAGGGCAAAGTGAAGTTCTATAACTTTATTATGTAGGCTATTTAACTTTGTAGCCTATTAGAGAGCTGACTTATGTTTAACTGAATAGTTTGCTTTATTTCTAATTGTATAGCTTATTATAGCCTACCTATTAGGCTACTTATAGGTAGCCTATACTGCCTTTCGTTTACACGGCGACGGCGTTTTTGAGGCTTAAAAACGCAAAAAAGTGAAAGCACCCTCCAGAATGGAAATCTTAAAAACGCTCCACTGTCGCGTTCCCGTGTAAACGGTAAAAACGCAAAAGTCTGCTTGACAGTGAAGGTTGTACGCAGTCGCGTTGACTTGGTGTTGTTGTAGTATGCACTCCTAGCCGCCTGAAGTGCATACTACATTGAATTTCACACTTTTGCGTCTCCGTTTGCACGTGGATTTCCCACACGAAACACTCGTCTAAACGCAGAATTTAAAAAAAGATGATGCAACGCCACTTTTGCGTTTTCTCTTCAGAATCGTTTCCGTGTAAACATAGCCGATCAAGAACGCGCTGTTAGCAGCGTCCTCTCGTCCTCGGGAGTTTGTTCTCCCGAGTCGAACTTGGCAAGTCAGAACTACCAAGGACATAAGTCCGAAGTTTGCGTATTTGGTATTGAGAAACGACCAATATTGACCCGTGTTCTGTTTTCTATCATGGGACCGCAGCAAATGAGCTGTAGCCTCGCCTGACAAGATTGAGTGTAAAGGGAGCAGTTTTTCCGTGAGCGGGAATTGGAAAAACCGGAGTGGACCATCAGCAAAGTGATTACAGAATGCTTAGAGTGGAGAGAGGGACGTGCTTTCGCTCCACTCCAGGCTTCCCTTACAAAAATAACCTACAGGAATCCTGCAGGATTTTCATTTTTTCTACAGGAATCCTGCAGGAATTATAAAATCATGCAGGATTTTTCTCTTGTGTTGCACTGCTGTCCTGCAGGAAGTTTAAAATCCTGCAGGATTTTTTAAAAAATCTGCAGGAATTATAAAATCCTGCAGGATTTTTCTCTTGTGCTGTATGCTGTCCTGCAGGAATTATAAAATCCTGCAGGATTTTTCTCTTGTGCTGTATGCTGTCCTGTAGGAATTATAAAATCCTGCAGGATTTTTCTCTTGATTTAAAAAATAAATGAATGAATGAATGAATGAATTAATTAATTAATTAATTCACTAGTGTTGGATGTTCCTGCATGTTTCTGTTGTACTAGGGCTCATTCTAATTAGGAATGTCATGTACGTACTGCTGTGCAACACAAGTGAAAAATCCTGCAGGATTTATTTTATCATTCCTGCAGAAACTAAATGTTTTCTTATAGGAGTTTTCTTTTACAGGTTTTGGATTCAGGATAAGCTTGGCTATATAATGTCTAGACTATAGAAAAAACTGTGATAGTTTCTGTAGTTTTATTCATACATTTTTAATTTAATTAGATTCAAGTACATTTCATGGAACTATTTTTGACATATCATGCTCTGTTGGCAGCAATAGAAACAATGAGTCTTAAAAACATAAATGAATACAAGTAAGAGTAAGAATAGGCAAAAAAAAAATAGTTAACCATTACTCAAAATCATTTCAAAATTATGCATTTATGCAAACGTAATAGACATTTCAGGATTCAAGAGATACTGTGTACTGTACACTTTTACATTTTATAACATTACGATCAAAACCAGCAATTTAATTTTAATCCAACTCCCATCTGTTTGGCTGGATGCAAAAAAAATTATTTGCAAGACCTGGCAGGTCCTTGAGATAGACACAGGTTGAATGTATGTCTGTGCATTTGATTAGTTCAACTGAGTCTATCCCTCTTTCTTTTAGAATGCTTGTTGCTGTTATCCCTGTTTCTCTGTCCTTGCTGATGTCATTACTTGTTGTTTTCATAACATCAATGAAGGCATGACCCTCTCCTTGCGCATTACCTACATCTATGAATGATCGTATTAATGCTACAGACCCGTGTTTGGTTTGAACTGCATGGTTGATTCTTTTAGATAAAGATTTTGCCCCTTTTGAATGAATTCGCTTGCCATTCACCACAGCCCTAGAATAAAAGCTGAAAGCTTTATGTGCACTAAAACCTGACTCTTGAAGGAGATAAGACTCTCTTGGGGTTGGCTGTCGCACATGTGGGCATCCAAGAAACATCACGCTAGAACTACCAATACACTTTGTCACAATCTTGGTGCCTCCCAACATTTTTTCAACAAAGCTTTTGCTGTGCTGTGTTTGTTCATCGTTAAATACAGCAGCAATGAGTCGTGGAACATGCTGGTAAAGGTTAAACATGTTAACAATTTGGTCTGCAACAGCTTGTGTGCCATGAAAGAGTTTCTGAAGGTGTCCATTGTGGGACTCGTATAAGAATGCACTGTGACTCCATAAAGGACCCCAATTTTTTACAGATGCTGCTGCATGTACAAGTATGTGGACATTATAAGACACATGACACTTTCCATACAGAGACTCAAAACGGCCCACGAATGATTTTAAAAGGCCATCAGCTTTGTCAATGTCATGAGGGGGGATTGAATCTTGAAGGAGAATGGATGTGGCCTGTACTAGAAGTAGTAAATGGTCAAGATATTTTCTGGGTAAAATGCCGAACAAACAGGGAAGGCTGTAAAATAAGAGAAAGTGTCTGTATTCTGAAGCTTTCCAATATTTCCGCAAAGAAATTGAACGGGGAGGTCTTGTTATACTTGCAGGTGGTTTAATGGCAAGTAACCTTCTTTCAATTTGCTCGACTTCTCTTCCAATGTACCAAGACTCTGTATGGTATTTGGAGTCAAACCATAGGGTAGTCAGCTGGCGACAAACACCAAGTAATATGCCATGCATGTAATCATATGCAAATCCAGTAACCATGTTAAAAAACATCAGCAGCATTAGAGGAGATGGACCTTTTACACCATTTATGCATGTTTCTGAATCCACAGCTTGCTGAGCATCTTTAGTGTGTTTTTTGTGTGATCTCAGCTCTGGCTCCGTTGACTGCAAAGGATACACCCTTGTAAACCCATTACCCTTTTCTACAACTTCACCCTTCTGATAACACCAGTTACAACCATGCTCTCCATTAAACTGCTTGACATTCTGTACAGCACAACGAGCCACTGAATCACAAATGCAAAGCAAACTGTAAACATGGACTACTGATTTTTCACCTTTCCACTGACAAGTCAACCCTTGGTTTTCAAGACTTCGCAATTCATTAACAAATGATTGCAGAAACGAGTTCATTTCTGGCTTTTTTGGCCCAAACCACAAACCACCAAGAATGACATGCTTTGCCCTCAGATTAGGGGGGGAGCTCGTTGATTGTTACTTGAAGTGGCCAGACATGAAAAGGAGAAGATTTGAAAATTGGAACACCATCAACATTCCATGATATTGAAATATTCGCCAAATCTGGGTCATTTAGTGCATCGATAGATTTGTACATAGTGCCATCGAATATGTCTTCAACGTTTTGTGAGTTACGCTTAGTCCTTGACCATTTGTAATTCAAAGACTGACAAAATTCTGTATTCTGAAATTTACCTCTTAATTGATCTGCAATAGATAATTTGATAAAAACAGAGCCTGATTTGATTAGGTTTTCCATGTCACCTGGGGCATCATTGCATGAAGCACAGTGGGTGGGGATTTCATTACCAAAGAAATATTGGCAGGATGGGCAAATATACTGGACTTCAAAAGTGTCACAGTGAAAGGATTTCATAAATTTGTATAGGCTATCTGGAACGCCATTGGTTGAATCAGGACAGTGGAGATTAATGAGATCTAATAAGTCACTCAAAGCCACTTTGGATGTCGTATGCCTGAGGCTGTAGGCAAGTATAGAAAGAAGAGATTCTCCATTAGTGATTTTGGCATTTGGATATATCTTTTCCTCACTGGGACACCACTTCTCTCTTTCTTCTGCGCTTCCCTCACAAACTGCACTGTGGTTTCTGACAATCTAGAAAGTAAATATTGCACTTATTACAAGCTGACACATACAGACGCGTGTGCTTTAAAAAAAGTGAGGCTATAGACTAGATACATATGCTAAATTTTATTCTCACTTGATTCTGTGTAAAGTTCTCATAAGCTGTGCTAAAAACATCATCCTCTTCATCAGCAGAAAAGCTTTCCTGTCAGAAATTGTGCATTTATTACACATTAAAACAAAAGATATGAGCACAATGTATGCAAAAACTGGATAGAAAGAAATTCTGCTCACATCAGCATCTGAAAAGTAACCATCAGCATCGCTGACGACCTCATTCTCCTCATCAGTAGAAACGTTTCCCTGTGAGACATGATGTACAGCTACTTGGATCACTAGTTTTATACATACACTATACTTTTCAATTTGTATATACTGGCTGAAAAAGTAACAAAGAATAGCCAACCTTATGACAATAAAGAAGCACAATTCTAAAGAAGATTATGTAAGGGATAATCCACGGCTAGCCATGCATTAAAGGATTTTAATGCACGGCGTAGAGGCGAAGAACCACCCGACGCGAAGCGGAGGGTGGTTGCCTGTACGTCGTGCATTAAAATCATTTAATGCATGGCTAGCCATGGATTATCCCGCTTATACCTCGGTTATTTGCCAAGTTAAAAAGAAATTAAAGCTATAACTGATGTTAACAGTGTAATTTTTTAACAGACATGTAAAAATGACGGTTATTTTCTTAAGATACGGCTCGTTAGTTCTACTCCGTCCAGTTTAAATAAAGTAGAGCCATCGGATTGCATTTATTTGAATGAATTATGAATCTGTTTGCAAGCGTAACTGTTACTATGGTTACCAATGTTTGTTTTACAGTCTATGGTTTACAGTCTAAGCGGATTCATTTCAAACTGTAATCAAACTGACTGGAACTACCTGTGCATTAAAGGGTTTTACTGCACACCTTCCAGCCAATCAGAATCGAGTATTTAAACAGCCCGTGGTATAAATTTTTATAATAACTATTCTTACATGAGCATCAGGGGTGTTCCTGTTAGATTTGCTGATATTGTCACCACTGTCATCATTGGAAATGTTTTCCTATAAGTATGACATTAAAAACATAAAGGAGCTAGTTAGACATGGCTTCTTGACTACAACATGGCCATGAAAAATTAATTTATCACTGAAAATGTTTTTAGGCCAACATCAAAACCTGAATTACTTCAACTGTATCAGGAATAAGCCATGTCTTGTATGATCTTCTCTTTTTGGTGCCTGAAGAAGAAGAAAGAGCAGAATTCTTGCTTATTTGATTAATATCAATATGTAATTCTATAATAAGAAAACAACTGACTAAATTACTGTAATTTGCATATTATTCTGGATTCAGCAACCTATTATATTCTGTGTCCATCGCCTTTTTGTAGCTGCTGGAACAGGTGCCTTTTCATTTCTACATGCCTAAATGCACTGAGTTGCCGCCATGTGATTGGCTGCTTAGAAATTAAGTGTTAACGAGCAGTTGGACAGGTGTACCTAATAAAGTAGCCGGTGAGTGTATATATATATATATATATATATATATATATATATATATATATATATATATACACACACAAACATTTTTTTAAAGATTTTTTTTTTGTAAATATGTCATATGTCATGAACTGATCCTTGAATTTGACACAGAATTCCAGAAACTATACACATAAACATTGACCAGGGAGGTTGCATATGTATTTCGCATAACAGATGGCAAACTTATCAATATCATCTTAGGCCCCGTTCATGCGAACTCTAAGAGATATTGAACAGTCCTTAATGTGACATAGGAAAGCCCATACAAACTATAAGTTTAATCAGTGATATCTGTGTAAGTTAAGGAAGGCACTATGTATAAAGGCTCTATGTACAACTTACAAAAACTACGTCATTATTGCATGTTACTGTAGCATCGCGGCATGTGATTTGTCAGAGTTGGGCCCCGTTCATGCGGACTCCAACTGAAAATCATCCTGGGAAGCGATGGGGTTTTCTTTATAGAAGCGTTTCAACAGTATAAGATAGGATAAGATAAGATGTTCTTTTATTCAAGTATAAATATATACACACACTATATACAATCCATATACAATTTACATTATATGTAGATGTATACACATTTTTTATGCATAGTAAAACCTGGACCATTTATCAAATTCACCAATAATTGTGCGTGCATTTATTAATCATTATGATACTAAAATTATTATAAAGTAGATACACAAAATCAGATGAGCCCAGAATATAAACGCAACATGTTTTTTATTTAGTTTATTTTTTATTTTTCAAAGCATTAACAGAAATCATTAACAAAGCAGATATACTTAAAGTTAAACGTACAATATGTAATTTTTTTTGGCCACCAGGGGTCACTCATTTCACATAATAACAAAGACGTACTTTGATGACGTCAGGAAAGAGCGTGGGCTCAAGGGAATTGTTGTTGCTGTCAATGACAACCAGAGGGCTGTTTCATAAAAGCCGCTTAGAAAAGCGGGGATTAAAGTCCAAAACCTGACTTGAATGAACCGAGCTAAACATCCGCGCTTAAATTGGTTCCATAACAGTAAGTTGCGGATCATATGATCTTACTAATTTGAGCCAGGTTTAAATAGTCTAGATAATTGCGCGTGCACGCCATTCTTTTAAAGTCCTGAAAAGTCGAGCATGGGTCAATCGATTTACTGTGTGGGCTACCATGGCAACGTAAGGAAAAGATAGAGCAGCGATGTACACGGCAATAATTTAAAGATGTCATCACCGAAAAAGTAAATACAGCGGCAATAAATAAAGCAAGTGAGAAAGTTTGGCAGGAAATTGCTTATCGTCTTAATGCGTAAGTTGCGGTGAAAACTATTTAAAATACTTCAACATTTAATGTGTGTCACAGTAGGCTACATTGCAAAATTTGTGTGTGAATAACAGTAACGTTAATGTTTCACGCAGCAGCAAAAGTTGAAGGAAAAAGACCCTGGCAGCAGGTGAAAATAAAATATAAAAATATAGTTCAGAATATGTAATCAATGCCAGCTTGAAGTTACAACTATTGAGGTTTTTTATTTTTTATTTTCTTTATTGGGGCGACCAAAAGGAAGACAGGTTGCTGGCACTATAGGGGAAGGCCACCACCAGAGGAGCTGGCTTTGCAAATTAATAAAGGGAGGCCCGTCCTTGAGGGAATAGAGGGTGGGACATCATCGAAAATGATATCACATAGTATAAGGAGTAAAAGTTGTGTGTGTGTTTTATTATCATTATTCCTTCATGACTAAGTGATTTCTTCCTTCCTTAGGCATTGTAAGCCTAAGTACATCATAGCAGTAATGTCATGTAGAGGTACTTGTGCTATTGTAATGGTGCATTTTGGTAAAAAAAAAAAAAAAAAAAATTCTATCAAGATTCTGTATGCTTTATGGATCCACCAGACATCATGTTGCCTGTGAGTATGAAACCTTTTAAATCTGTTATCTAAGCTAATGAATGAGTTTAACTGAGTTTAATCAGTGGTCACAGGGAGAAGGCCCATCAGTTGAGGAGGATGAGGAGACTGTGTCTGTATGTTCAAGGAGGGGGTACTCACAGGTTCTATCCATGCTATACTGTATTGAATATTTAAAAAGTGTACTTGTGTGATAAAATGATCATAATGTGTTTTCAGGATGCTGACACTGTTAGAGCCCTCTCAGTCTGGGACCACATGTGACAAAGTGTGTATTAAGAAATGAAAACAATGTGACAAGAGTATTCAATGAAATAACTTAAATGTTGCTACATAACCCAGAAAACAGAAAAGTAGAGTATAAATGATACTGCCTTAAACAAATAGAAGCAATTATAGACACCCAGTATAAAAAACTGAAGATGAGGAAGTTGGAGCTGGAAATTCAACAGCTACAGAAAAATCCAAGTAGAACTACCATTTTTTTAAAAAGGAAAAGAAAAAAAACATTATCTTTTTGATCATTCACAATATTTATTTGTGTGTTTTCACCCCTAACAGGCAGATTCACTCTGAATAAAGACAAATCACATTAAATACTTTGACTTCTGTGTTTGTTCAACTAAGGAGAAAGTTGAGGGGCCAGTGGAAAATTTTAAAGGCTACACAGTCATGGTTTAGACCATATTAAACAAAATAATTATTTGCATATGTGTGGGCTTGGTAATCTACACATATATGCAATGCCATCTCTTGAGAATCTATATTGTTCATACAGGTAGCTGTCATTTAATGCCAAATGGGTCTGACCTGTCTCTGAAAGTTCTCTCTCTTTGAAATGCCCTCCGCAGGATAGCTCCCTCATCCACCACCTCATCTATGAAAGGACACGCCATGGTTAAGTTTGGAAACGAGTTCAGCTCCCTATTTATATACTTCATTAATTACCAAACTCATTAAACAAACTCACCAATTAAATACACAAGTTTTGAACATTTCTTAGTTTATTTATACCTTATAATTGCTTACATTTATTAGTAAAGTACATTTTCCTTATTTATTAAAACATTGTATTAATAGTGTTTAAGTAAAATAAAATGACATCGAAATACCAGCAGGTGAGTATAAATGGTGTACTCGTTAAGCCTGAACTCAGACTTAGCCAGCCAGTTAGCCTGCCCCAGACCAGGCTAGTTTCCCAGCATAAGTTTCCAGGGTAACTGAGTTTGAACTAATTTAAGTTTGCTTTATGAAACAGAATTCACCGACAATAAGTTTGACTAACCAAAATAAGCCGGGCTTATTTTCTAATCTTGTTTTATGGAACAACCCTCAGCACTGCTGTTGTAAAACATACAATTTTAGCCTTTTCAATGAAATTCAAATGATCAAATCAATAAACAAAAAAAATTGCTGGGTGCATTCTGGGTGCCTCCAATCAAAATTCATTCATGGTCCCATCATGCATTGCTGCATGAATAAATAATGAGCTTAAGACACCTAAAGCAGAATCACAAGGAAAAAAACTCTAAAATTTTAAGCCACCGTTATGGAGATCAGTGTTTGCTTTAGTTGGGGCCTTCACCCTTATATTAATAACTTTATATTTTATTTTGCTGTTGCATCTGAGTAATACCTGCCAGATGAACAAATATAAACAATTATAAAATGATGTTGGACTTATAATGACATTCATCTTTTGTAATTTATGTCTGTGATTTATTCTGTTGGTTAGTGTATAACTGAAATTCTGTATAAATATCCAAAATGTTCTCAAAAGTTGTTTTTTTTTTACAAAAAAAAAATATTTCTTTAAGGCACACACAGACCTCAAGATTCAGTCAATGCTTCTCAACAGCGGTGACGAGTAGAATATTCAATTAGGAAAAGTAAATTACATAGACAATTCAGATCATAATTTATTTATACCACAATGCATGATGGGAGACATTAATGAGTTGTGATTGGTGGCAACAAGGATTATTAATGTCACCACGATTGAGATAGACAGGCTGATTATAGATATCTATTTCTACATAAAGATTAAAGTGATTTGATCAGAATAGTTTTATTTAATATTGTCTGTTATAAGAAAATACAGAAATGTTGTATAATCACTAAACTGTTGCTAGCAAGTTAATCCTAACCATCAAAATTATGAATTATTGGGATTTACAGATCCCAGCATGATTTTGTCCAAACATAACCAGCACTATCGAATCACAGTTTTCTTTGTTCATTTGACTGTTATAAATCAATAACAGCAGCCAAACAAGGTTTAAAGTAAAAGTATAAGGATCAAGAGCCTAACTAAAGCAGACACTGATCTCCATAACGGTGGCTCACAATTTGTGATTTTCTCCTTCAGTGATTCTGCTTGTTAACATCAGGTGTCTTCAATAATGCTCAATCATCACTCAATTATTCACTTAATTGTCTCATTAACTTTAACACTGCTTCAATGTTCATTTAACACTCAGCTCAGAGTTTGATTGGATGGCTTAAAATGACTTCCATTATGTTGAAGTTACATGAGCAAATTATGTTTGTTTAACAAAACAAAGTTATGTGCAACCGGTGGAACCTGTTAACATGAACAAGTTAAGTAAAGCCAACACATCATTTTTTTGAGTGCAGAATGTTCATAAAGGCTCCCAGTTCAGCGCTCAACGCAGTTTGCTTCGTGCTCTACTCAAATCGCCCCCCCCCCCCCCCCCCCCCGCTCGCTCCAAAAAATCTGCATGAATTCTTATTTCACTTTTAGGTTAGACCACAGCCTTACCTTACAAAGAACTAAAGACCAACAACAACATTTTCCAAACAGAAATGTTTAATTTCAAATTACAAATTAGGACTAGCAAGAACAGGAATGTAGCATACACAAAAAGTCCTGTAAAATTAAACGAATAAATGGGCCTAATAATATGAATAAAAATTATATGAACCAAAATGCACATAAAAGTTTTAAAAGTAAATTATAGGCCAGCATTTTGATAACTGAACTTTTGCCTAACGCACACGATAAAAATGTAAATGGGCTTATAACCATTGTACACACAACCTGCTGTAAAATTAAACGAATAAATGGGCCTAATAATATAACTAAAATTAAAATATGAACAAAATTATAAAAAAAAATACATACATAGGCCTACATAAATGTTTAAAAGTAGGCTAATTAATTGTTAGGCCAGATTTTGATAAGCCTAACTGGTTTTGCGCAGCGCGATATTAAAATTTAAATTGGCTTATATCATCTGTCCACACAAAAAAACTGTATTAAACGAATCAATGGGCGAATTTTTAAATAACGAATTTGTATTTATTATATAACTAAAAATCACCACATCAACATCAACGTGTTAAATTAAATACATTTTGGTAATGGTCAATTAACTATTAAGGCCACAGACGCCTATATCTAACTGATTTTTTGCGCAGAGAGCACGTGGATGACAATTTAAATTGTCTCAAACTTCAAAAAAGAAAAAAAGAGAGAATTGTTTCCTTATCTAGCCTACAGTTCTTTTGAGTTCACCTTCAAGAACACGAGTTTGGACAATGTCTGAGGCTTCAGACACATGCGGTGGTTTCTTGAAAGCTGAGCAGCAGCGGAGAAAACCCTTTCTGCACTCGCAGACTCGCTTGGGGATGCTGAAATGCAAGCAACTTTAGTCAGGCGGGGGCGTGGAGTTTTCTCTTGGTGTGAGCGGAGCAGAGCGGGAAATATGCCGACGCTCCGTCCTTTTAAAAATGCCGCTCTGCGCTCTGTCCAAGATCCGCTCACGGTCCACTATGCTCTGCTGCGAATCTGCGAAAGTCCTCATATGCGATTTCAACGAAATCTATCCAGAGTGGACCAAGCTCGCCAAGATAGCCTGTGTAATCCCTGTCTCGAGTGTTCCAGCAGAGAGAGGGTTCTCACTGCAGAATCGGATCAAGCTGAAATCAGCGAAGTCGAGAACAAGGTTATGCGCATTGCAAGTTGTGGAGAGACACTGCAAAGTTTTGATTTTAAGTCGGCAGCTGCACATTTCAGCACTGCAAAACATCGTAAAAAGTAGCCTAAAATTACGCAAGACAGTGTTATAGGCCTAGTCATTTAAGGAGTCATTTCACGGTGGACAATTTAAATGTTACCAGTTAAATGAGACGCTACTATATAATTAAGTTCGCTTGAGTAAAAACTACTATTCAGATATTGTACGGACGTTCATGTTTTCATGGTTTCCGTCTATTTGAAAGTTTTGCTAATAAACATGTTGCATTCTATACGGCCTGATTATGTCATTTTTTAAGTTACATAGCCTGCCTCCAGTTTTCCTCTATTTGACTAATTAAGAGGCGACATTTGACCGGCTTATCATCAAAATGTCCGTTAAACTAAACCCATTTTTTTCTAGCGGAAACTCTGCGTTAGAGGAAGATTAATTTGAACAAAATGTATAATAAAATCACTTACCTTGCCCTTGCAATTCTTTCTCCCACAAACCCGGAGGCATCTGAATCCTCTCAGAACCGGACTAATCCCTCCGCACGTTCAAACGTCTTGACCCCGCCTTTGCTTCATTTTCATTGGTTGAAACTGTAAACCAATCATTTTCCTTTCTGCCCTCAGAACATGTTTGAGTAAGTAAAACTCCCATCTGCCGAAAAAGTCCATTAGCATCACTAGCTAATCGTTTTCAGAAGAGTTAACGTTAGGCTAACTTTATAGCTTGAGCTTTTGTTTTTGAATGTTTGGGCTTTTAATCACATTTTATGTGTTGATGAGGGGTTTTGATATTTTTGTAGCCTAAATATTTTGCTTGGAAGTGAGCTAAAAATTTTACATAAAACGTTACGTTTTATTACTGTTAATCGATGACGTCACTTACATGGCTGAAACTAGCTCAATGGTTAATAAATATTGATAAAAAAATCCGTGATTTCAGCAGCAACAAGATTGTTGGCTATGTGACAAATGGTTTGTTGTGTTCCTAGATCGTTCGTGCTGATGCCCTGCTCCATAGCAGAGTTGAACTGACCATCATCTGAACCTGGCAACCGGACACGCAAACACACGCTCTTTTTTAATAATGAAAATAAAAGTATTTTGTTTCCTGATATTCCTTGTTGTGTGTTTGTTCCTTGGGTGGTTAAAATGTGTGTTATGAGACTATAATATGTTAAAAGACTTCTAGTGAATGTTAAAGTTCACTAGAAGTCTGAAAAGTCCCCGAATGTTTACTGAACATCCCGCAAACGTCCCCCGCGACGTCATGTGAACATCCCGCGAACGTCCCCTGCGACGTCCTGAGAACGTTTAAAGAACCCTACACAAAGACGTTCTGGGGACGTTCGCAGTGGACGTTCAGGGGACGTGTTTTTGTTAGCTGGGTAGGCTACAGGGCCGGATTAACCATTAGGGGAACTGGGCACTTGCCCAGGGGCCCATGACATCTAAGGGGCCCTGGGCACCAGCGGCGGAGTGGCAATCAGGAGAGTCGGGAGTTTCCCCGGTGGGCCGGTAGTGTTTTGAATATGGAGTGAATTATGTGCCGAAACCTCACACACAAACAAGACGTGTTGTACTCACACCCAATGATTCACAAACAAACTCAGTGTGGTTTGTAATCACTCACAAACTAATGCATATTGTTCTGCAAATATAAAACATACTTATCAAACAAATACAGTATGTTTTACATATACATAGAAATGTATTTCTTCAATGACAAAAATATCCTCCAAGTACAAACTAAAATCTTTCAAGTACAAAACAAAATTCTACAAGTACGACACAAAAACCTTCAAGTACAAAGCAAAATTCTACAAGGACGAAACAAAAACCTTCAAGTACAAAGCAAAATTCTACAAGGACGAAAAACTGTCACGTGACTATTGGCACTATTTTTCCGCGTCCATTTAGGCAGATTTTCTCACAAATATATATTCACGCAGATTTTCTCACAAATGCAGTTGAGCAAATTCCTCTTCCAAAAGAGTAGATGGTGCACCGGATTAATTTAGCGCTAGTCCTCCCGGGAGAAGCAGTGATTGTTTGAAACGCGTTCGAGCTTCCCTTTGCCACAGCGGTGAAAATGAGCGGTGAACAACAGGTGAGTTTCTGTCTTACAGTCTCTATAATTTACCTTTTGAGGTTTTCACAATCCCAACCTGACTTGAATATAAAAAATAATTTAAAGATATTATTGTAACCGATCTGTGCAAAATCAGTAGGCCTAGTGACATGGCTGAAAACATTTAAGCTAGGGAGGATCTCCAATGGATCCATACATCATAATCCCTTATATCCACTTAGAATCACGGGAATATAAAAATTATATACTTTATATTTTTTTGTATATTCGATGATGAAATTATTGTTTCAGAGAACATTTTGAATAAAGTAGGGGTATATCAATGTTTCATGTCACAATATTTTTTTATACAAAAATGCAACAATATTGTGGATCGCAGCAATATGAAATAAAGATATTTAATACATTCTAAATCTTTTAAATTGTCTACTGTATGTAGACAGCAACAGAGTGCAAGCAAATTTCTGTATTTTAGCTAAGCAGAATGATGAATATTTATGTTCTCATCACTTTCCCGTGAATGAGGTAAGGACCGACCAAGTACAGTTCACCTCTAATGTAATAGCAAATATAGCATTTTATAGCAGTATTAAAGATTTGCCATATGTGCTAAAACTAATAATATCAAATACCATTTTTAACTCTTATTTTAGATTTGTTCAAAGTATTGTCAGTGTATAGTACTGTATTGCAAGATCAGTATTGTGTATTGTTACAGTACATGCCTGGAATAATCACTTTATTATTATTTAGTTTATTTTGTCTTTCTTTTTTATTACAGCCAGAGTATGCACTCATTGAAAGTGCAGCAAGAAACTTGCTGTCACTCATAACAGCAACAGCTGGCCAGGAGCAGGTTCAGGGTCAGAGCCAACCCCGTGGTCTGACTCTAAATCCGCATGGCAGTCAAAATCCGGGATTGAGGCAGCCCAGCGTTCATCAAGAAATGACTAGGTTACATATAATTAGATTATATTATTGTGTTTGCATACAAATACAAGTTTTTTAAATCCTGAAAATATAGCATATTTTTCTTTGAAAAATTTCAACAGGTCTTTTCCTAGTATGTTCAGAAAAGAAAGAACCAGTGGCAAACGCAAATTTCCTACTCCAGTGACAAAAGCTGTTAAGGCCCCCACAAAGCATACTAGTCTGCAGTTTTACTTACTCCCATCAGCAACTGATAGGACCCCACAAGGATCTCAAGAACTTAAATTTTTGATGGCAGGGTTAGGTAAACGGCATATTTCTTTACCTGGAAGTGACAGGAAAACCTGTCTGTGTAAAACCCATGAAAATATGGGGTTCATGGCCAGCACCCTTTTCAAATGTGGGCTTTTATCCTCCAAAAACCTTGATGAGATGGCTGACGCGACAGTGTGCAACCCTGACTCAAAAGCCTGTGCATACGGCGAATGTTTAAAGGAGACATATCACGCAAAATCCACTTTTTTAGCCCTTAAATGCATTTTGTTGTATATTTGGAGTGTTTATAAGTACAGAAAAGATGAAATTATTCTCTTCAGGTGCTTCGTTTATATCTTTATATTCTGTTTTGGTCATATTTTTCAACCTGTTCGGATTTTCCTGTTGCCTATTACGTTTTTTGAACAATTACGTCACAGTATTTGCAGCGGAACTGACAAATAAGGACATTGACTACCGGTCCAACACTTCGAGCAATCCGCCATTATTATTTCTCGCTCCGATTTTGTAGTCCAAGCTCAATGATGCAGAAGTTACGGGAGGGCTAGTCAAAATGTTCGGTTGTTGGATGTAGTGACCTGAAGAACTTCAAGGATCCCCAATCCAACAACCTCCGCCAGTATACAGAAGGGTTTGCCGATCGACTTCGTCTGAATGAGGGGTAAATTCCTTCTATCATTAGCTGCTGTGTTTTCTGACGCTTTCTAAACGCAAGTTATCATATTATTATCATACAGATTTTTAGTGGTAAGATCAGACCGCAGTCATTTATCTTGTCAGTGTGCTTGTTTTAACAAGAGAAATAGTCGACTTTCACTAATAACACAACATAGTTAACTTAACGTTACATACCACTGCATCCATATGAAGACGTTGTTCTGCAGGTTTGTCGTCGTCTTTTTCAAATCGCTCGCTCTGGCTCGAATACGTAACGCTTGATGGACAAGTCTTTTGTTGACATTTTGTTAACGTGTGAATAAAAATGTTCTTTGAAACTATAGTAATCGTATATCTCTTATCAAACTACAATAATGGCTGAACGCGGGGAGTTGAACCGACCGTGAACTCAGCGACCTGGAGAGCGGGCGGGGAAAGACGCAACTCCTTTTTATTTAAAGGAGACGCTTCGAAACGGGTCGCTCACAGAAGCACATCAGAAAAGGGGTAGAAAAGGGGCCTGTTGAGCTATAATAATGAGGAATTCAGACCCAAGCATTGCAGTTATGCTTTATATAGACCACAAATGTATGATTTATAAGCAAAAATGAATGATTTAAAAGCACGATATGTCTCCTTTAAGTTGCAGCACTACTGCTGTGACCATGCTGAGACCTCTCTCCAACAATGCCATTTTACTCAATCAGGCGGCGGCGATATATAACTGTCAAAAAAGAACCGACCAAGACTGAGGATGATGTTGTTGTTCAATTCCAGGAAAAAATTAAAAAATTCAAGCAACATCTATTCAACATACGTTGGCAGCATAAGGCCTACAGACAACAGAAGATAATGTTTAATTCATGTGGACTTCAGTGAAAACTATTTGTGCAAATATGCAAATGAAGTGCAGTCTGTCCATTTTGGGGGATCCCATCAGCAGGCAACCCTGCACACCGGCGTATTATATATAGCAGCACAGAATCCTATAGCATTCTGCTCCATTTCCCCTTCACGGAGACATGATCCACCGGCTATCTGGGCACACCTGGATCCAGTCCTGGATATGATTCAGTCAAGGTTTCCCCAGGTGACTCGGCTCCACTTCTTCAGTGATGGGCCGGCGACTCAGTACAGACAGAAGATCAACTTCCTTCTTCTTTCCACTGAGCCCTTCAAAAGAGGCTTTGATGTAAATTGGAATTTCTTTGAGGCCAATCATGGCAAAGGGGCGCCAGATGGTGTTGGGGGGACACTGAAGCGGTCAGCTGACAGGCTAGTGCGCTTAGGAGAGGACATCCCTGATGCAGAGGTGCTCTATAACAAGCTTAAACTTCAGGAATCAGTTGTGGAGCTGTTTTTTGTCACTGAGAACAGTGTGGAGGAAAAGGCGAAGGAAATGCTGTTGGTAAGTGACATTTTATCGTGGTATTTTTGTCTTTATTTTCAACTGAGAAGAGCAGTATGAAAATTATTCTACTCAGTTCAATGTAAAAAATACCAATATGACAAAAATAACAATAGGACAAAAACCAAAAACAATAGGAAATCTGAGGAAACAATGAAAATTTATTTAATACAAACTTGCAAAAACAGAATATGGACAATTGTATACTCACCTCAGAAAACCAAATAAAAAGAGTTCCACATTTACCTGAGGAAAAAAAGTCACTTGAGAAAATAAATATACAACAAATGAAGCATTGTAATACTCACCTGAAAATATCTCCCAGGTTTTGTTAGTTATATTTCATTATTGTGCAGATATTTTCCTTCATATTTAAGAGATTGTTTTGGGATTTGCCCTGGACAGTGAACACAAATGGCAAAATGGTAACTCATGTCTTTGTCATTTGTCTATTTAATTTTTAGGTGCCCCCCCTTAACTGCCGTGAAGGGAACCATGAAGGTCCATCAGCTTGCCAGGGAAAATCCAGCACAGAGACATAACCTGTCTCTGCCAAAGAGAGCAGGGAGTCATGGACTGTCCATGCTTCAGTCTCAAGGAGGCAATCCTTCATGCTGATGTGGGATTGAAATTAAAGTCAAAGGTTCCAACAACTTCGTGGCGACCAGAAGTCATTACTATTGACCATGTTGGCAGTTGGTGTATGGTAAAATATGATGATGACCACTACCCTGGCATCATGATGAATGAAGAGGATCACAACATAGAGGTCAACTGCATGCATCGCAATGGTATTAATAAATTCTTCTGGCCGGGCCCAAGAAAAGACATCAGTTGGTATGCTGACAATCAAATAGTGTGCCTGATGAAAGAACCGCAGGCCCTCAATAAAAGGTCTTTTCAGGTAGATAAAGCAACATGGAGGTACATTGAAGAACAAATGTAGCAAAGCCACACAAAAAATGACATCTCTGTTCCCTCCTTGTAATTTTTTTTTGTTGTTGTTTTTAATTTTGTTTGTTAATCTAGTACTTTAAGTTGATGTAGCCAAAACACCAGAAAGGGCATCACTGTCCATTACTGTCCTTATTGTGATGATTTTTGTATTTGTTTGTTAATCTAGTTAATTCAAATGAATTATATCATCTTTTATTTTTAATCAAATATAAATAAATAAAAATGTAATTTATTATGTTTGTCTTCTCTAATTTATAAATATTTCTCTAGCCATCTGAAGAGAGAATTGTTTTGCCCCCATGTTTGATTATAATGAGGAACCACATAGATATTTTTTTTTGTCCCTCCTCCAAAGGAAATTTTAGTTTTGTTTTTTATTGTTTTGAAACAATATGTTATAGGTGCAGTTCCACATATTACCAATGGAAAACCATGCAGGACAATGACAAAAGGCTCATCCACTGAACCTGTTAACACTGGTGTTCCACCCTGTTATGCTCCTTTCCACCCTGTTAGACAAGTCATTTTAAATAATAATTTGACAGCAACATTAAATGTTTGGCATACTTTTGTCTTATTTTTTGAGGACTAGGACTAACAGCATACATATGTTTTTGAGCCAAATTTTATTGTTATTTACCATCCTATTTGCATAGATGGGCACAA
This sequence comes from Cyprinella venusta, assembly GCA_038021265.1. NCBI lineage: Eukaryota > Metazoa > Chordata > Actinopteri > Cypriniformes > Leuciscidae > Cyprinella > Cyprinella venusta. The sequence continues at coordinate 9,856,524 of CM075863.1, forward strand.
AAAGTACCAGTTTTTAATAATCAAGACATATTCTCTTCATCAAAAGTTGTTTTGCTTGTTTCAAGAAGAAAAAAAATTGTTGAGGCAAAAATTCAATAAACAGACATCACTGCGTAAGAGACACTTCAGAGTCAAATTAATAAAGAAAGAGAAGTTTATTCTTGCAAGAATAGGCCCAGTCGCTAACACAGATTGGTACACTGTGAAGAGAGTGACGCCCAGAACATAGGCTGGGGTGAGATCTAAATAGTTCTCCCTCAAGGTTATTTTACTGCAGGCCAAGCCTTCTCTGTAAATTTCCACACACCATAGGATTCATCATGTTAGATTTACCTCCCCGTCTAAGATGACCTCTGACCCAGCCGGTTAGAAAACATTCCTCCATAGTACACATAGGAGGCAAAACATAAGATCTAATAACCATATGCAATGCCTGTAAGATTAAAATTAAATTCCACAACAATGGGCAGTAGTACGGATTTGATGGCGCGTTGAACCCCTTCTTTTTCATAATCTTTCTCTTGTTATCTGTGAATATACCTTCAAAGAGTTTCACAAATGGAGAGTCATGTCTGACTGTCTTTGGAGTTGTGTCTATGAATAATTCAGCTTCTTCCATTGGTGTTCTGGCAGTTTCCACGTCTGCAATAACGGACTGGTTTTGAATGGCAGTCTGCAGGTTGTTCAGACTCTCCTGGCAGTGTGGAATTGTTTCCTCTGTAAAAACTGCACACATGTCTGTTAGCAGAGCTCGAATCTCATCCAGGGTTGTGGCATTCTGCAGAAGTGCCATTGAATATAGGAAGAGATCTTTTGTTGCCTTCACACACTTCACTTTTGATGTCTTGCAGCACAGGATTTTTATCATGTGTGCAGCACAAATGTGCACAACAGTGAATGAGCATTTTTGTTTTCCTTCACTGACCTGAAGACACCGCTGCAAGTACATGTGCACATCATTCTGGCAGAAAGCAAGAACACATGCATGAATAATTGCCCAGCTGAAATCTGTTTCAACTTTTTGTGGCTGGAGGTGCTGTTTAAACATTTTGAAAAAATCACGTGAGACACAAGTCAGCCAGTGCTGGATGGAAGGTGTGCTCTGATCAGATGAGAGCATCTCTGACACTGCAACAACTGTTTTTCCAGTAGTTGCCGTAACAGGACAGCAAAGTGCATAATATAGTACACGCTTGCAGTCATTAGGTTTGGCCACAACAGTACCTGTTGCATCAAGGTAGAGGAGAAGTGTATTTTTCTTCTGTAAGTCTCTTATTAGTTGGAGTTGAGCAGTTGAGTACATGTGAGTAATGAAAGGGGAAACTGCCACAAACTGTATGTACTGATGCTGTAGAGGACTGAAATTTTGGTTTAAGTCTGTTTCACTCTGAATTTTGACACAATCGAGAAATGGATTGGTGTCCATTCTATTCTCAAGATTGTTCTCACTTGATATTTTATGTAGTACTGTGAGCGGAGGCACCTCATTTGTATTGCCCTCAATTCATTTTTGCTCGTCTGCAGCAGCAATTTTTTTGGTGTGAAGGTGCATAGGTGTGAATTCTCTCAGCTTCACCTTTAATGCTTCCTTTTCACTACTGCTAGTGCGTCTTCGAAATTGAAGGCCTTTGGAATGATCTATTTGGCCAGACACTTCCACATTAACCAAAACACAATCTGCATTTTTGGCAGGTTCTTCCAATATGTAAAAATCAAATTGGGCACATCCTGGAAATTTACAACTGGCCTTTCCATGCCAGTATGGACAAAGCCTCTTTCTTGTTTGAAACTGAGTGGTTCTATTATATGAGAATGATAGAACACAGTTGATCATCTGACCGATTTTTTCTGACATGATGTCTGTCCAGCCATGTTGCAGTATACTGTACAGGGTTCCTACGCAGTTTGGAAAAGTATGGAAAAGTATGGAATTTGATTTGAGTAATTTCCAGGTCTGGAAAAGTATGGAAAAAATAAATCAGAGTATGGAAAAATATTTATGTTTCCAGACTATTGTACAGTTTGTTAATTTTCTAAATGTAAAATTAATCACTTCTAAATGTATATAATATGCAATCGTCTTTTTCATGGTGTTTGGATTAGGCTGCCAGCGAGCGCTGCCTAAAGATCGTTTTTACACTTGATCTGCCTGAGTCTAGGTCTCCAGTGATTGGTTGTTACATTGTTAGGCAGCAGTTGCCATCACAGCGCCCCTACCTCAAACAGAGTTTGACTTAACATCTTTGACTTTGACATCTTTGACTAAACAACTAAACATGACTTTAGCTCTATTTTCTAATTTTATGGTCAATCGTACATGAACATCCCTTTTGTTTCTGTAGGGGTTTACAGTTATTTAAATTTACAAAATTACAAAAATGAACAACATTGCACTCGGGGTTCGAGACGACCACCATTCAACCAGAAAAAAAGTCATATAACCATTCCAAACTCCAAATCTGTTCAGTTCAGCTACAAAACCTGCATAGTTCCCCTTTAAATATGGTCGAAAAAATCTGTATGAAGTCTGGAAATTTGAGTCTGGAAAAGTATGGAATTTTGAAATGGAAATTGTGTAGGAACCCTGACTGTAGCCTTGTCTTATGATTGGTTTTATTTTGTTCCACTCATCTTCTGACAGTTTTAACTGAAATTCAGGGGGGCACTGTTTAGCCTGTGCCTTTATTTCACTGTCATGTTTTCCTTCATCTTCTTTTTCCAATCCTTCTTCAGTGTCATCAGACTGAGGTGAATTAGGATTCCCAAAAGAAAGCCTAGTCCTCTGTAATGGTCTTCTTATTGTTTTTATGGAACAATCAGGACAAAGCCATGGTGAAATCAGTGCTATGTCTTCAATGTTCCTGAATCCAACACACCTTGGGTGAAACCAGTCTTTACATTTCTCACACTGAGCATATGGTTCTGAAGTATTTGGCAGCTTGCAGACACAATATAGCTGTTCATCAGCCACAGATTCCACTGGAATCGAATGCTCAGTCTAATTAACAAAAACAAAAATATCAAAAATTTAATATAAATATCAATATCAAATTAATAAAAAATGTAATATGACGCAACAAAAAAAAATGTAATACAAGTTAAAAACTAAACCAAAATATTATATTACTTATATATAACATTAAAAAATATATATAATTATCCTTATCCTTTTTTTTCTTTTTCTTTTTTCTTAGCAACACAAGCAATATACCTAAAAGTAGCAAATGATTAGAACGTAGAGTAAGACAGACATAGAAATAGAGAATTACTTACCTTGTGCAGTGTGATCTTGTGAAGTCTCTTTCTGTTGTTAAAATTGTTTGGTATAGATAGATTATGACATAGTTGTCCCCAGAATGCATTATGTCGGTAGGGGGTATCAGTAAAAAAATGTCCATTATGCAGTTTCGATACTTCTGTTAGAATTCTTTCCTCACTCAATGAGACATATCGATACTGTTAAAAATTAATTTTGGTTAAGATGTATTACGGTTTGATGACAGAAAACAATAATTACCAAGACAAATAAATTGTAAAATTATAAATAACAAATATTTATTACATTATGTTACCACATACCTTTCCAAAGACTTTAAACCTGGAATCACAACAAGTACATAAATATTTGATTTAAAGAACATATAAATAACTGATCTAACTGAAAGCAAATTTCTTGAGATATCAACCTCAAATTTTGACTTATTCAGATTTTCTAGCAGTTTTGATTTTAATTTTTTTTATTATTAAATATACATTACATATATATAAAACAATGTTCAGAAATCATGTTCAGAAACGTAAACCTCAACAATTTCGTTTCGGTTTTTTATATTTTCTTTTTTTGTTTTGTTTTTATGTCTTTGTTGTAATTGTTACTTATTTGGATGATCAAGTGATGCTTTTCAATTAACATCTTATGGAGAGAAATTATAGGCACAAAAAAAAGTGAAATCACGTCTGTAGTCCAACATCAGAAACTACTGACAGACACCTTATTTAAGCGGTAAATCTTCTTTCTTACTATAGACTAGCTAATCGACTTGTACTAGCCAATCGATTAAAAAACACTTTAGGTTAGGCCTACTTATAAAGCAATAAACGTTGTGTAGAAAACAAGTACTAGGCCTACTATAAAAGCTACAATAGTCGAAGCTAAAACCAATCATAATTAATTAAATAACTAGGCAATGTTTATTTCTTAATGATTGATCAATCATTCAGGAACATTTTCTACACATTGAAATGTGAGGCATGAAGTTGTTTGCTTACCTATAAACTTGTTCAGACATGTTTTGAATCGTCAAGCATGGCAAAATGCCACATTGTACTTATAATAATTGTCGCCGTAGGTTTATTTATTTTCGTATTTTGCACAAACCTTTACTACAAAAAGCTATTCAATGTCATCATCTTGACACGGAAAAAAGGGAAAAATATATTTGATATATAGCGCCTCCGAATGGGAAAACACTGCAATGGTTTTTTCATATATCATATAACAAATTTCGTAGTTGTCATATAGGAAAAGAGAAGCACAAAAAGCTTAGTGATCGACGAAGATAAATTAATTACTTTGTTTAACGCTGGACAAAATGTATTTTCAGTTCTTCAAATACAATTTGTTATAGTTTTCTAGCACCATGGACAGCGACAAAAACACATTTAAATTCACGGGTCTATAACTTCAAAATTCTACAGTAACAATGTCTGAAATTATGCGTGGCTACAGTCAAGCACTGGGTATAAGGCCCCAGTGATACTTTTAATGAACCCTCAAAGGCAACTGGGTCATTAATACAACGACTGTTCCAACTGTTTTGTCATGTCAACTTCATAAGTCCATAACTTCCAAATGCTACAGTAGAAATGTATGATATTGTGCAGCGCCACAAAATGGGCAGAAAATGCATTAGGCAGCATATTGTGCACTGTCTAAAGTACAAAATTGAAAAATTCATAAAAAAAAAATTGTACAGTAAAAACTCCTCAAAATTTGGATTTCGTCAGAGTAGGAGCTCTAGTCGAATGGGACAATGTCAAATTTAACGCACCCTCTGAGGCGGCCGAGAAACAGCGCCACGAAATGGGCAAAAAATGCATTAGGCAGCTATATTGTGCACTGTCTAAAGTGCAAAATTCAAAAATTCATAAAAAAAATATGCACAGTAAAAACTGCTCAAAATTTGGATTTCGTCAGAGTAGGGGCTCTAGTCTAATGGGACAATTTCAAATTTAACGCACCCTCTGAGGCGGCCGAGAAACAGCGCCTCGAAATGGGCATAAATGTATTGGACGGCTTATTGTGTACTGTCTAAAGTACAAAATTGAAAAATTCATAAAAAAAAATTGTACAGTAAAAACTGCTCAAAATTTGGATTTCGTCAGAGTAGGGGCTCTAGTCTAATGGGACAATGTCAAATTTAACGCACCCTCTGAGGCAGCCGAGAAACAGCGCCACAAAATGGGCAGAAATGCATTGGACGGCTTATTGTGCACCGTCTAAAGTACAAAATTGAAAAATTCATAAAAAAAATTTGTACAGTAAAAACTGCTCAAAATTTGGATTTCGTCAGAGTAGGGGCTCTAGTCTAATGGGACAATGTCAAATTTAACGCACCCTCTGAGGCAGCCGAGAAACAGCGCCACAAAATGGGCAGAAATGCATTGGACGGCTTATTGTGCACCGTCTAAAGTACAAAATTGAAAAATTCATAAAAAAAAAATGTACAGTAAAAACTGCTCAAAATTTGGATTTCGTCAGAGTAGGGGCTCTAGTCTAATGGGACAATGTCAAATTTAACGCACCCTCTGAGGCAGCCGAGAAACAGCGCCACAAAATGGGCAGAAATGCATTGGACGGCTTATTGTGCACCGTCTAAAGTACAAAATTGAAAAATTCATAAAAAAAAATTTGTACAGTAAAAACTGCTCAAAATTTGGATTTCGTCAGAGTAGGGGCTCTAGTCTAATGGGACAATGTCAAATTTAACGCACCCTCTGAGGCGGCCGAGAAACAGCGCCTCGAAATGGGCAGAAATGCATTGGACGGCTTATTGTGCACTGTCTTAAGTACAAAATTGAAAAATTCATAAAAAAAAATTGTACAGTAAAAACTGCTCAAAATTTGGATTTCGTCAGAGTAGGAGCTCTAGTCGAATGGGACAATGTCAAATTTAACGCACCCTCTGAGGCGGCCGAGAAACAGCGCCACGAAATGGGCAGAAAATGCATTAGGCAGCTTATTGTGCACTGTCTTAAGTACAAAATTGAAAAATTCATAAAAAAAATTTGTACAGTAAAAACTGCTCAAAATTTGGATTTCGTCAGAGTAGGAGCTCTAGTCGAATGGGACAATGTCAAATTTAACGCACCCTCTGAGGCGGCCGAGAAACAGCGCCACGAAATGAGCAGAAATGCATTGGACGGCTTATTGTGCACTGTCTAAAGTACAAAATTGAAAAATTCATTAAAAAAAATTGTACAGTAAAAACTGCTCAAAATTTGGATTTCGTCAGAGTAGGGGCTCTAGTCTAATGGGACAATGTCAAATTTAACGCACCCTCTGAGGCGGCCGAGAAACAGCTCCACGAAATGGGCAGAAATGCATTAGGTGGCTTATTGTGCACTGTCTAAAATGCAAAATAAAAAAATCATTAAAAAAAATTCTACAGTAAAAATTACTCAAAATGTGGATTTCGTTAGAAGAGCAGATCTACTATCATTTAATTTAACGCACCCTCTGAGGCGGCTGAGAAATAGGTAGCGAAATGGGCAGAAAGCAGGGTATAAAGCATCAGTGAAACCAAGTAGGCCAACAATGTGATAATTCTTCTGTATTGTCAGATTGGGTCCATATCTTTCGAATGTACAGTAACCATGCAATGGCACTTTCAATTTAATGCAATTCAATTTAATTCATACATTCATTTGTATAACCCTTTTCACAATCATTTCAAGGTAGCTTTACATAAAATGCAGGTTTCTGAGTTACAAAAACAATAGGATTTATTGAGATGTAAAATGTAAAGTACAGTTAAAAAATTTCACAAATTATAGTATTTTACAAATATCATATGCATTTAAGCAAAACTAATGTGTATGTTAAAGCATTTATAAAACGATAATTTTTTATAATCATTCATGTTTGATGTTCTGGAGTGGTGTCATCTATTCAAAGTTGCTGGGTCACCTGGGTCTTCATAAGAGGCTGGGTCCAAGCTGGTGCATAATCTCTGGTTACCCTGTGTAATTATATTTTTTTATGTAATTATATTTTTAAATACATGCATTGAATACATCCAAATGATGTTAATTGCAATAATTAAAGAATAATGTAGGCCTAATTATAGTTTGCAGTAATTTATGTGTTATTATTATTTGTTATTTACCTTTCAAAATAGTTTATTATTCTTTTCTGAAAACATAAACAATTCAATCAGGATCTCTAATAAGTGTGAATTAGTGAAAAACCACATGATCCCTAAATTGAGCTGATGACATATACAATAATTAAAGAATAATGTAGCCTAATTATATTTATGTACCTTTATTTTTTACAGCCAATTTTTGCTGATATATCAGTGTTATTTGCATTTAAACATTTTTTATTATCATTTTAGTCTGCATATAGACACAAAAGTAACACGATCCCTTAAAAAAGCGAAAAAGAGAAAAACCGCACGGTCCCTAAGTTGAGCGTCAATAAGAAGCCAGCAAACGCGGCAGTTCGCTTCATTTAAGGTGGAACGGATAGCGTCAATAAGAAGCTGCGAATAAGAAGCTGGATTCAGCCTCGTCTAAACAACTTACTCCGAAATGAAATCCTCGGCGGGGTCAACGCGTTCTTCAAAATGCAGCCGTTCGTCGTCCGAGTTGCAGGAATCTTCCTCAGAGGAAAAGGTGAAATCTTCCTCGCTGTCCAGGATCATCTGAAGGACCTATTCGGCGGAGTAGCGTGCCAAAAACTTTGTGTTTTTATGCCACTGATCGGTGGGCGTATGCTTTGCATAACATTAGATCTCCCATTTTACCATATGAAAAGCGCTGGGGGCGTGGCGGTCTCAGCTAATTAAAGATAATGAACTGAGAACGAAAAAACTGTGCCTCTCCTTGGTTTCAAACGGATTACATAAACTGGAAATATTTATTTTTTAATGAAATATTTATTTTTCGTGTCTCTGTGACAAGTATTGAGTGAGTAACAGTGTATTTTTCGGACGCGTTTTAGAATGGACTTCACTGAAAGAGAGAACGCAGAACGCACATCATGTTTATTATTGTTTATTTGGCGAAAAACACAACACTTTGTTTTTATTGTGAGGTTCCACAAAAAAATACACACTTCACAGGATCAAATGATGTATAACACTTATATGTAAGATAAAAATCAACAGAGTAATTTGAGTCTTTTTTGCACTGATAAGGAAAAAAGTGTGCTTATATCACGGGCGATATGGTCGACCCCAGGGGGTTAAAGGAATTTTTAATTAACAATAGTACTCTATCTAGGTTTCAGTCCGGTTTCAGAAAAAAATCATAGTACAGTTACTGCTATTATGAAAGTATGACATTACCTGCGCCCTAGATACTGGAAGATCATGTGCTGCAATGTTTATTAATTTGACTAAAGCTTTCGATACGGTCAATCATGGTATTCTTTTGTCGCGTTTACATTGTATCGGTCTTTCTGAAACCGCATTAGGTTGGATCAGGAACTATTTAAAGAATAGGTGTCAAAGAGTGCAAATTAAGGGGTCTCTTTCTGATAAGCTCCGATTGAATCTGGTGTGCCACTGGGGTCCATTTTAGGTCCCCTATTGTTTACATTATATATTAACAATCTTGGTGATAATTTATCAGATGTAAGTATCCATGTATATGTCGATGATACCATTATCTATTGTTTTTAATCTTCTATTGATAATTGCATTTTAAAGTTGCAGGAAGCATTTAATTTAGTTAAGCGTAACCTTTAAAATTAGTCCTAAATGATAAGAAAACAAAATACATGGTCTTTTCTAGGAAACCTAAGACTGATTCTTCTCCACCACCTATTTATACTTTCCATAGAACTGGTCTCCTCTTACAAATATCTAGGGTTTGTGTGGGAAGAGGACTTATCATTCAAGTTACATGTTCAACAACTGCTGTCTAAGTTACAGCTGGGGTTTTATTTTCGAAATAGTGCATGTTTCTCACAGTCAGCCAAGAGAAAGTTGGTGGAATCTACCTTCTTACCTATCTTGGATTATGGAGATGTTTTCTATAAGAAATACCACTAAAGCTCTCTTACAATCAGTAGATTCTGTTAATCATTCTGCTCTAAGATTTACAGATTTAATATTTTCATCACTGTGCACTGTATGAAATGGTAGGTTGGCCTTCACTACACATAAGAAGGTACAAACACTGGCTCATACTTGTATACAAGGCATTAGTTGGCCTGCTTCCTCATTATATGAATAGCTTATTAACTTTTAATAGCCAAGGGTAATCTACGTTCAAGTAGATATATTCTTTTAAATGTTTCTTTAATGAAGACAGAGTTTGGAAAAACTGCTTTATTTATAGCGCATCAGCTGTTTGGAATGAGATCCATAGTTCATTGAAACTTGATGAACGTATCTCAATAAATGAGTTCAAGTTACTTTTAAACAAATTATACAAATCTGTCTGCACTTGCTCTTAACATTTAATCTTGTTTTTATTATTGTATATGTCTGTGTTGTGTAATCTGTTTTATGTAGTTATGTATATTGTGAGCTTCTATTTTGGCCAGGGCTCACTTGTAAATGAGATAGTTATCTCAATGTGATTATTTCCCATTGTCTCTACTCAAAAATAAATAAATTAGAGAAAATGAAAAACAATCCGATTCTTTCCAATAATAGAATATAGTAAGAAAGAAAAGTAATCTGTTGCACTGATGTGGTTTGGGAAAAACATATTTTTACCAACAATGAAACTTCAGACAGACAGGTACAAACAGGCAGGGAAACTACTGCCAAAGAGTGACTGAACTGAAGGAACTAAATAAAGACATGAATTAACCAAACCAGGTGATACAGATGAAGGTGATTAACAAAACACAGGTGATGAAGATGAACTAATGAAGGTAGACATGGTAACAGAAAAGTGGCGGGAAAACTAAGGACATGTGACTGAGAGTGCAAACAGAAGATCAAAACCAAACAGAATCGAAACATGACAGATTGTTTATTCCTTTTGAATATTCAATATTTTCTTTAGCAAGGGGTTTTTAACTTTTTAATGTCAATGAGCCCTAAACAACACCCTTGTGAGATTCTTTATTTAGCCTTATAGTATAATAAAATATAGGCCTAATATAACCTAAACAACACCCTTGTGAGATTCTTTATTTAGCCTTATAATGTAATAAAATATAGGCCTAATATAATCTAAGCAATACCTTTGTGAGATTCTTTATTTAGGGTTATAATATAATAAAATATGCCCATCAACAGTTATTTCCACCACTTTAACCAAACCACTTTTCTTTAAAACATTATGATGTGATTTTCTCGTATTGAGCTATTTTGTCCGTACACAGGACTCTCTGCCAATCACACACGCTCACTTCTTTCTCTTTCTATGAAAGCTGTAAACTGCATTCACCAGTTTTCACTCTACAGTGGTTGACCAGAGCACCAAAATTATTTCTCACTCAAACAACAATCAAATGGATTTCCACACGTTTCGTGTCCGTCCTCTGCATGACATTTTATTATTTTTCACTTAGAGCGAACATCGCCCATGTCCCCACATGAGACAACAACAAATAAAATAATGCAACAGTTGAATATGACAATATCAAGCAAGAAACATATTCAGGCAGTATACATTGTATCACTAAAATTATTCAAAATGAGGACATAACTGGGAACTTTTTAGAAGCTGTTTAAGGTGTTTTTAAAATATGCAGTAAGTGGGACATTCCCTAATGTTTGTTGGGATGCTGTTCCACAAATGACCTCCTCTGACAGACAGAAGAGTTTGTCCAAAGGTAGTTTTTCTATGTGGGATCTCTATATCACCTCTGAATGAAGCTCTGGTACAACAACCTTTGTCAGACCTTTGTTTAATCTGTGTAGAAAGTGCGGGTGGAGTCAGTCCATGCAAAACTTTATAAATTAAACAGTTATTTTTAAAATGAATAAAGTTTTCAAAATTTTATGGAAGCCCTGAACCGCAACTTAAAAAAATATAGCATTTCGAGATTAAAGTCGAAACATTACGATAATACAGTCTTCCATAGAAGTGTGTGCATTCATAACAGTGCACATCTGTTTGTGTAAGTAAATGCACTTGTGAAGTTGAACTGCCATGGATTAACACAAAATAGTAGCTTTTTACTTTTATCTGGGCTTTTAACAAAATTTTACACACGTGCTAGTGGCAGTGTTTCTGGGGTGTTTTCGTGCTCGTCTAGTCAACACTATCAGGGTCGAGAACACAACCCAGATAGCAAACTGACATTGAATCAAAGTGGAAACATGACATCAAAACAATGTTGATCTGACATTGCTTTTCTCATCGAATTAAAGTTGAACTAACAGAACTGACAGAAAATCAACTTGAAATCAATGTTGTTTCAACGTTACGAAAGCAAACCAATTTTCGATTTTCATTTAGCTTTGAAGAACGCGTGAAGAACGATGAGCAAAACAATGCCAGATCAACGTTGTTTTGATGTCATTAGAGATGTTGTTTCCACGTTGATTCAATGTCAGTTTGCTGTCTGGGAACAGTAACTGTAACTCTTCACCGTAAATACATTCTGGATCCAGTTTAAGTGCATCATTCTGTATCCAATCATTTGATATCCTAAGATTTAAAGGACAAGTTTGGTATTTTACAATTAAAGCCCTGTTTTAAGATCGTCCCTGATGAAATAGAATAGTTAAGATTGTTTTTGAGACAAATGCTCCTGTCACGAGAATTTTTGGATTTTGTATTAGCACCCCCCCCCCCCCCCCCCACCACCTTAATAATGAAAGCATAGGTGCACTTGAACAATCATTCATAAAAATGCATAAAACTTTAGTTTACAAAGACGTGAAACTCACCGAGTGGTCTGGGGTGTTCACTGATATGCTCACACAAAAATCGCTGCAAAAGATGCTTTCCAACAGGTTTTATCCTAGTTTTTGTCCAAGTCCATTTTCTTCCTGTTTTCGGGTTGAAGTCCACATTAGTCAATTGTCGAGTTCACGCGCTCGATCATTGGTAACTAGATAACTAAGGATCGCGCACGCAAACTCGACAATTGACTACTGTGGACTTCAACCGAAAACAGGAAGAAAATGGACTTGGACAAAAACTACGATAAAACCTGATGGAAAGCATATTTTGCAGCGATTTTTGTGTGAGCATATCAGTGAACACCCCAGCGCAAATATATGTATATGTTATATCTCTCTATATATATATAGATATATGTATATAATATGTGTATATATATTATATTAATATATTATATTATATATATATATATATATATATATATATATATATATATATATATATATATATTTTAATCGAGTGCATATATGCGTGTTATATAAATATTTCACCGAGCGCATACTATACGTTACCTCACCCTAATCTTCACACACAATATCAAAGCAGTATACTAAACTTTTACAGTTTATGAATTTTAAATATAATGTAGTAAAAATAATTTCAGAAATTTCTATTTAAAGGTAAATAACATGTACAAAACAACAAATGTAAAATAATGAAGAATAATTTCCACAATTCAATTTTAATTGTTTTATGTAAAAAACAAAAACAAAAAAAACAAAAAAAAAAAAACACAAATAATCTTAAATTTTTACAACACAATAACTGCAAGGGACCATACTGTAAAAAAAATGAAAAAAGTAATTATTTAGAATTTGGTATTCAAAGCAAAATAACGTGCAAATCAACCACAGTAAAATGAAGACTAATTTACAGTTAATTTAATTGTTTAGAGTATATATATATATATATATATATGTAGACAACATACCTGAATTACAAAAAAGTGACCAGAATTCTTACATGAAAAGACACATTACATTCACACACACTTTATTGTTCAAGACCTCCATCATCCAAAAAGAAATCCCAGCTACAGTAGCCAGGGTTGTCATCTGAGGAGTAAAACCCCAAAAGCACTTCCCGTTGTCCATTTCCCCAGTAGCCAGCCCCACAGTCTTTGTAAAGCTGGCTGCAAATAGAGATGGTGTACAGCTTTCTGTACATTTGACAGTGTCTCTCTGAAAGTCTTTTCCAATTCACTACACCTGTTCAATTTCTAAACACAATGAAAGTCACAATTAAGATAAATACAATGAACAAATCTTTAACCCATTTATTCCCAATTTTTTCCCAGACACAAAAATATCCAAATCATGTGTCATTAGTATCCCTTTGAAACAATCAATCATAATTTTTTTTTTTTAATTTTCATGGAAAAAAGTGTGAAAAAGTGAGTTTTATGACACAATTGTGACCGGTGGGATAATGTGTTGCATCAACCATTGGACAGACAGAATATAGACCATTTCACAAGGTGTAAACAACACTGGTCCAGAAGCACTTCCTGTTTCAGTTTGTAACTGTTTTCTTTATTTCACATGTAAAGAAAACATCTTAAAGATGTTTGTTTAACTTTTTGACTCAGTTTTAAATGTTCTGTTGGTTGCATTTTATCCCAGCTTTTATGTAGTGTTAAAAAACTGACACAGGAAGTGCTTCTGGACCAGTGTTGTTTACATCTTGTGAAATGGTCTATAGGTCTATTTGACCTGTGCAGTGTGTGTGTACGTGTCTGTGTGTCAGGGTACCCCCAGGGTCCTCAAACTTAAATTCAAGGCTTTTAAAGACTTTTTAAATACCACTTCAAATGAAATTCAATGCCAACTTCATACCCATTCCGACAGAAGTATGAGGGGAAAAAATGTCAAATCTGTATAAATTTCAAACCCTAGAAAAAGAGGCTACCGCTTGAATTAAATAAAACGTTTTACTTAAATTATCGGTCATATTTAATACATACACAACAGCATTGTCGCGCACGTCTGTGTAGGCCAGTGTTAATTTTGGCAGCCATTTTTTCTTTAGTCTTAGTCTTCAAACGAAAATGCTTATTGGTCTTAATCCCATTTGAGTCATCCTGTTTTTTACAGTTGTAGTTGACGAAAAGTCTTAGCATTTTTTGTCAACTTTTAGTCAAACTGCAGTTACTTTACTTTTAGTAGTTATTTATTTTATATGTATTTAGACAGAAAATGTCATAATTATTGTCTCAAGGCCAATTCAATTCAGCATATGATAAATTATTGAGATTGCACTCTTTAGCAGTAGCACTTGTGTAGTTATACATAATTATTCCTTTTCCTAAGTTCAGTGGTTCTCCCCCTGTAGCCCTCTCTCTTCCACTTATACTGCACTCACACCTTTTCCATTAAAGGTTCTCTAAGCGATGTCGGGGCAAAACAAGCAAACGGAGCAAACGTCTCCTCACTATCGGCTCGCTGCCTGTCCCCTAAACACACTGTAAAAAAACGCGGTCTCTGTAGACACCACAGGCTCCACAAACGGCAACAAAAACAATCATGTCTTACCCGGACCACGAAACCCAACAAACAGTGTTCCAGCCAATCACTGGCAAGAAGTATTTGAGGGTGGGTCTGGGGGTTAGTGCGCGTGCACATGAAGGTGTGTGTGTGTGTGAAGGAGAGACGAGCGTCAGAGGGAAGTTTGAAAAATGCCCGACACACGACCAAAGAGATGTCGTTCTGAAGAACAAATTAAAAAGAAGAAGGAGTCGGATAAAGAACGTGCGAAGTTCCGAATTTACATCGGTAGCAAAGCTTTTGAACGATGGCGAGAACTCCGGCGGCAGAAGGGCTTCCAGTCCGACGGTTACAATTATTTCAGGAAGCACGGAAGGGAGGGGGAGGAGATAAGATGCGGAGGAGGTAGGGTCTAGCTAGCCTCCGATTTGTTTGTAAATATTGCGAACGTCAACACCCCCAGGATCGCTTATAGGACCTTTAAGGCCTGCTTACATGTGTTTTAGCTGGGTTTTTCGCCTGGAAGGCTCTATAGAAATCTGGCACCCTATTGTACGAAGCGCGTTCACAGACACATGAACTAGGTAACGTTCATCAGCCAGTAATACAGTACGTTCCGTAGCTTATACGTTCGTCCAAAATATGAACTATCGTTCATTGAACGCGTTCAGGCACAACACTGACCGTTACTTAGTAGCTGGATTAAACATGTTTAAAATGCTGGCCAAACATTGCGTGACTGTATTTCACTGTAGACTAAAAGGTCCAACAGCGGGATGCCGTTGTCTGAAGAGCAACAGACGGATGGTGTATTGTGCATTTAAAGTTTTTGTAAAATATAATTTTCCTATCTGGTTGTTGTTTTTGTCATTCGACAGCAATTTACTATTTAAATACGTTTTTGTTAGAAATTAAATTAAATAAAATATAATAAATCTTATATATACAAAATTAAATAATTTATATATAAATACATATATAATATAAACAAACAAAACAAACCAAAAATACATGTTTCAGGAAATACATGTTTTTTGAGAGGATAAAATGTTTTTGTTGAGAAAGTGTGTCTATGTTAAGTAATTATCATTTCTTTTACATTTTATCTTTCAAATAGAGGTTAAAAACCTAGCAAATATCGGCCAAAATAAATCGGCAGCATTAATCGACCATCGGCCGACCCGGAATTCAAAAGATCGGTATCGGCATCGGCCTGACAAAACCATATTGGTTGATCTCTACTATGTACACACATTCAAATAATGAGAGTCTTATACTGCTAACAAGTGCTGTCAATGTTAAAGCTTGCGATTAAGTTTGTCCAGTTTAACGTAAATTAACGCAGCATCATCAATGTATTGTAACTATCCTTACATTATGAACTGCAAATGCTTTTTTAGCATGTATGCGCATTTAGACTAAAGAGAACGCTCTATATGTAAATGTCCGGATGCACACGCTCCTTCATTCATTCTATTCCAATGATGCACACACGACGCGCTGAAAGACGCACAACAGTATCGTGTAGACAGTGCGCCGGAATATTCTCTTTCGACGCAGTGCTTTCATGTTCACACCGTTCGCAAATCCCCTCATAAATAACAAAGTATAGACGCGATATAAATAAGAGATTCCCTGTGCAGTGCGGACAACTTCAGTGTTTATGATGAGTGTTTTAGTGACAGTGCAGAACGCGGTAAGTCAGTCATGGCTTAAAGGGAGCGATATTAGCTATATAAATAATCATTTTGTTTTACTACGGCAGTTAGTTTAGTCCAAAAATGTGCAGTTATTTGGAAGTTGGGTCTGAAAAATGAACTCTAGTGTGATTCAACCAAACTAAATTAGGCAGGTGTGAAAGCACCCTTAGGTGAGCCATATCAAGGCCTCAACCAACTGTGACTCAGAAGACATCACGAACACTCTCGCTTCGCTCAAGATGAGGATCTTCCCGAACAAGAGTGGCAAGAGTTAGATCTGTAGCTATTTTGTCACACCGCTGCTTCCAGTGAAGCACCAGCAAAACTAGCCGTATGATATAACATGGCTCGATTGCAGATTTGATATCATTATACTTTGTAATCCAAAGCAGCCAAGTTCACATTTACAGTTCACAGAATGAGACATCGTTGAGGCAGACCGTCAATCTCAAAATAGTGTTTTTGACGCTTTAAGAAATACGCGTGCATGATCATTTATTTCATGATGCGTGAAACGAGAGGGAGGGGCGAGCTAACTTGTTTCGTTTGGGATCTCGCCTCAAACACAAACAGAAGTGACGTCACCCACAATCGCTGTTAGAACCTTTAAGTCCTTTCAGTACCAGTTTTTGAAATTGTTCCTCTATGTTAGCAGTAAATATAGTTTAATACTACATTAATATACTATATTAATATAGTTGAGTATAGTATAATATAGTATACTCGAAGTAAAACCCTGAAACTTACTGCTGAATTGAATAAAGTCTCAGACTGGTTAACTTCAACTTTAGCTTTGTCGACTGTGTATATTCAGGTTTCAGCAGTTCTCAGCTCAGACTTACACACACTGCTACTGTTTCTTTCGGACACGTTTGATATGGAGAACCGATGAGCTGGACATACTAAGCATGCGTGATAGTAATAAAACATGAACACAGGTGAACTGAGGACTTGAATGATGTGGCGAATTTATGATTACAAATTACTTTATTTTAATTATGTATTGTATATGTATTGTTTATCCACCTTGGAGATAGAAGTCACGTCATTACGTAAAAGAACTGGTGAACCGTTTTTTTTTTACCAGTTGGTGGAAAAGAACCGAACTTTCCGTCACTATCTCATTCCCGCCAACAGAAGGCACAGTCCATTGTTCTCATGTATGAGGGGGAGATTGGTGATCTATTTAATTCTAGGTTGAACATTGTTGAACATTATTAATTAATAGATTTTGTTTTTATTCAAATGTTTATGTATCTTTAATTATTATAACAGTTTACCTCTCTGTTACTGTTAAATCCTTTTTTATCTTTCTTGAATTTCTTAATTACCTATAATTACTAAATGGTTTAATCCAAATAGGAGGGGCTTGGCCTATTTAAAAGGGCCTCTCAGAGTGCTTTAGAAACTCTTAGAGGGAGTTGGACAGAGAGAGATTGCTGTGTTTTGTATCAAATTATTGGCATAGCCAAAAGCTTGTGTGCATATAATAGTTTATTTGGTTATTTTTATTTATTTGATTTTGAAATCAACTACAAGTCATGGTGAAATGAAGCTTTGTGGCTTTCTCCTCAGCTGTATCATAAAATGGTTCATTATTCAAAGTTTTTTCAACACTGTGCACACTAACAACAAAAGGTGGAAAAGTTGGCTTTGCTTTGTTAGGAGAAATGATTTTTAATTAAAATGCTAGATGATGTAGTTTTTCTAATATGAACAGAAACTGAATTCCATCTTTCTGTTGCTCTAAATGGAAAAAGCTGATTGTCCCAAAGACAGTTTTCTTAAATCTAACTCAGTCACCCTTAGAATTTTTCCCTAGAATTGTCCTTACAGAAAGTCAAACATTGTTTAAGATGTGGTGATGCAAGATCATTAGTTAGGATAGTCATTTGAATGTTCATAGTCTGGTTGGCAAAATAGATGTGGTTCATATCTGGGCTCTTTCAACCAATGCTTATGTTTTTGTTTGAAGTGAAACATGATTTAACAACTCTATTTCTGATAAGGATGTGTCTGTAGATGGGTACAACTTATTCAGAACAGACCGACTAAAAAGGGTGGAGGTGTTGCAATATATGTGAAAAAAAAGTCATTTATTGTGATTTTGATTGTCTCAGTCAATAAGCAGACATTTTTTAACTGTTGGCCCTTGACTTAGAAGTTTCTAAATGTCTTCACATCACAGTTGTTGGTTGTTCAGCCCATCAGCTAATGGTGGCACTCTTTCTTCATTTAGGGAGTTATTAATAAGTTTAAATTATAATGAATTTGTTTTTTAGGAGATCTTAATGGAACTGGCTTTTGCCAATGTCTGATCATTTTGTGATTCTTTTTATCTTTCTCAGATTGTGAATAGCCCCACTAGAACAAACCAAAAATATTTCATAATTTGTCTTATTCTTACAAATGTCCCTCATAATACTCTTCCTCTGTTGTGCTTCGTGTTTTTTTTTTTTTTTCAAATTATATTAGCAATCATTTTCTTAGCATCAGTAAGGAACAAATAAAATCCTAAAACAAGGCCTCTCATAATCTTTAAGAGGGTAATTAAGCAGGTCTCAGTGCAAGGTTTTCTACTTTCTCTGTATGATTTTGATTGGGGAAGAATTAGCCTTATTAATGATGTTGAGAATGCTTGGGCATTTTTTATGATGGTTTTACAGGCCTGGTAAAGAAGCATAAACACAGAGTAAAAGGGTGAATTAATGTTTAATTATGAATTGTCTGATCTTCTTCCAGAGGGAAACCAAGCCTGGGCTCAAAGTTTTGGAAAACTATTAAAATATTAATAGAAGCAAAAACAGATTCAGAAGTACCATCTTTTGTTGATGACAAAAAAAAAAATCAGCTTTCCAGCTCTCCCATTGCTTGTTCTGTTGATCAGTTACTGTCAGCACAACCATTTTATTTCAAGACAAAAACTGTATCAGAAGTAAGGAAGGCTTTGGAGGATTTAGATCTGAAAAAATCATCAAGTTCAGACAAGTTGGAACCTAATTTTTATTAAAATGGCTGCAGATTTCATAGCCAACCCAGCTGCATATTTAATTAACCTTTCTTTAGCACCGAATCAAGTACCGGCCATTTGGAAATCTGCCAATGTGCTCCCCCTTCACAAAGGTGGTGATCCTGCAAACATAAAGAATTATAGGCATATTTCTAAACTGTTAGTATTAGCTAAATTAATAGAATCATCAGTATGCAATTAAAAGAATATTTAATTAATAATTATAATATTTTCAATGAATTTCAATCAATCAATGGTTTTAGGAAACAACACAGTACAATAACAGCTGTTTCAAAAGTTGTCATTGACCTGGGGCCATATTCACAAAGAATTTTATCTTACCACTATGAGTACTCTTAAATCACACTAAAATATTTTAGCTAGGAGTTTTCTCTTAAAGGTGCAATGTGTGATATATCTGTGGATCTCTTGACAAAAATGCAATATAAAATCCATAACTATGTGTTTTGTGGTGTATAAAGACCTTACTTAATGAACCGTAAAGTTTATATTACGTTAGAATTAGTCATTTATTTCTCCATAGGGGTGGGAATCCCCTTCTATGAAGGTAGCCATGTTGTGACGTCATATTTCTACTGTAGCCGACGGTGGACAACAGAGCGCGTTTCGTATATAACCGGAATAGAAAGCAGTAGAAAAAGACGCGGCAGAATTTCCGGAAGAAAGATGGACCAAACTTATTGTTCAGGTATCCGAAAACGGGTAAATCTGCTTCAAAGAAGAGAAAGTATGATGAAACTAGAAAAATAAGGCAGAATGTCAATATTTGCTAAACTTGTGTAATATGGCTTCATATAACCGTTGTTGCCCAGTAAATGACAGGTTAAAATATGAAAACATTCAACTACTAACTAACGTTACAGTAACAGGGGTATAAGTGCACAGAGCTACTATGTAAATAACGTTATCACTGTGTGCTTGGATAAAGTGCAGACCGGTCCGTATGTAATAACGTTACAATAACTTCATAAATACAAACCTCGGTAACAGCTCTCCGGTTCCTTTGGAGGGCTAACACTCTTTCTTCATCCCCTGAGCCATCGATCCGGCGGGTAGGTCCTCCTCTGCCTCTCCCTTCCCTGACTGCACCTACAACACCTCTGCCTCTCCGTCCTCTCCCTACCTCTCCCTCTTAGTTAACTCTGCGTATTTAGGTTGTTTCTGACTCTGAAAACGTGTATAAACAATGCTGTCCGAGTGATGCCTCTGAAATCATAACGTTAACTATTTCCCCTTACGCAGCTGATTTGATGCTCTTATTCTTAGCTCTTATCTTAGCATAGAAACAAGCTATGGTAAAATCAGTGAATTAAAACACTAACACAATAATGATCAAATAACAATCGCAATAACATGTTGATTTACTGAATAATTAAGTAAATAGAATTTAATAAATACAAGATTAAAAAACCTCATTGCTTGTCTTGCTACTCTCTGCAGATTCAGACGACGACAAAGTTTATTCGCTTTGACATTATCCTACGTTGGCCACCGTAGCTTCAAAATAGAGTTTGCAATTGGAGGGAGAGGCCGCGAGTGACTTGCTGTTTGCAATTCGCGAGTCTCACCACTAGATGCCGCCAAAAAGCTACACAATGCACCTTTAAAAGTTATTC
This sequence comes from Cyprinella venusta, assembly GCA_038021265.1. Lineage (NCBI taxonomy): Eukaryota > Metazoa > Chordata > Actinopteri > Cypriniformes > Leuciscidae > Cyprinella > Cyprinella venusta. The sequence continues at coordinate 9,877,456 of CM075863.1, forward strand.
ACAACGCCTTTCAGACCTACTCTTAGTAAGGAAAAATGACAACTAAACTAAGAGTGAGTCTTCGTTGCTATGGATGACGTCTATTCTCATGCACGAGCTTCCTCACAATAATCACGGTGATTGGTTGTTAGATGACAGGGCCATCATGCGGAACACAGCCTAAAACAGCAACAAATCATGGAATTAAGACATCTAAATATGTCTGTGTCCTGCACAAAATAATAATAGTAATGTCATCGAAATGCATATAATGACATGTTTGTGCTGGCCCCAGTGTAATTCTAAAAAGGGAGAGAGAGAAAAGTCGCGAATTAAATTAAATCAAGGTAGCCTAATACTCTAATGAAAACCGCCACTTGCCTAATAATGAAAAACAACACTTGCATTAACACTTGCTTGGTTAATTGACATCCTATTAGCCTAAATAGACTACTTAAAGCAATGAAATGTTGCTCGCTCCTATTGGATTAATGCAATAGTTGAATGAATTATGAACTCGCCAAAACGAAAAAGAAAGCCCAACTGGACGCAGGATCAGTTACTGTTGCTGGCCCAGTTGGTGCTGGGAAAAAAATATAATAAAAGGGAAATTCGGTACTGGGGTATCAAGCAAAAGTAAGCGTGAGACATGGGAGAGGATTTGCTTGCAGATGAATGCAGCATTCCCGCTTGTGTCGCGGACCCTGGACGACTGCGAGAGGCGCTGGTATGCACTACAATCGCAGTCGAGGGTTGAGATTGCAGCCTTTAAACGGGCAAGCACAGCAACAGGTAGGCAATATAATATTAAATATATAATATCATTATTGTTTCATGTAATTCGAAAAACTTTATGCTTGTCATGAATGTAATGAATTATAAAAAGAAATATCATAAACAATATGCTTACATTAAAGTATGCTTTTAAGTGTTATGCAGGCAATGCTTTTGAGTTGGTGAAACTTTCCATGTATGTGTTAAGGAGGAGGATCAGCACCTAAGCCACTGAGCCACATTGCATCAGTGGTGTATAGTGTCATTGGATCAGACACCAGCATAATGGGCCTTGATGGTGCAACTGATCAGTCAATGCAGCTGCTAATGGAAATAGAGGGGTAGGCTATGTTTATGCAATGATTGCAATCCTTGTACATTTTTGATGATATTTAATGAAGGACATACAGTATCATTATGTGCAAACCCCCCACCCACACACAAAAAAAACTGTGTTCACAAATTATAAGATGTGTTAACAGGCTACAATTTGGAGGGATACAGGGATAGCCACTGTCAGGGATACTTACAGGGATAGTCCAGCTGGCACATGACGTCTCTCAAACAGTTGCCTCAGACCACGCTCCATCAATATCCTCGAGTCATGCGTGGATCCGGGCCACTTTGCAACAACATCAATTGTGAAGTTTGCGCCAAACACAATCTGGGTATTGATGGAGTGGTTTTTTTTTCTATTTACAAACACGTCCTCATCCTGACGTGGTGCAATTATTTTAATATGTGTCCCGTCTATGGCACCGACCACTCCGGGCACACCGGCAATATCCATAAAGCTGGCTTTGTTTCTTTGGAGTTGGCGAATGTCCAAAGGAAAACGTATGAACTGTCTAATAATATGGGGTCTACAGAGTGCATTTATTGTTTGGTGGATGGATCTGCTTACCGATGGCTGGGATATCGCTAGATCATCAGCATTACACAGTTGCATTTTCCCCGTTGCTAGGTAGCGAAGTGTTATCAAACATTTCAATTCGGCACTGATTGGGTTGTTGCGATTTGTTGGCGCTGTTATTGCATCCCTCACAAGATCCACAACAATCAGTATTCCCTCACGGTTAAGGCGGTATCTTTGTAATAACTCCGAATCATTGAGGGTCTCCAACACATTCGGTCGTGCGGCCATTTTAAGATCCTTTGTGAATAGGTCTTAGTAAGTTAGTCCTCTCGACTTCTTTTAAGCTGTCCCAGACTTAGGTGCTACTTTTAGGGCTAAAATGCTTTGTGAATTACTCTTAGTGGAAAAAAATTAGGAGTCCTAAAGTTAGGAGTGACACGCCCATTATTTTTAGGAGTTGCTCCTAAATTCGTCAGTTAGGAGCTACTTTTAGCTATAAAATTCATTGTGAATACGGCCCCTGGTTAATATCTTTGACAATATAAGCAGCACTGTTTATTGATTTGTCATAAAATACTTTTTAAAATACTCATCTCTATTGGAATATCAGAAAAGCAGAGGGACGGTTCAATAGTTAATTATTGGGGAGAACACTATGAGTGCAAGTAGATGGCCATACTTCTGCTGCCCTAACTATTTTAAAAGGGGGGTGAGAGAGAGAAATAACACCTTATTTTGACAACATTTTTACATCCCTAATTCATACATCATACCTTAAAAATATTAAAATGGGATATATATTGTTGTGTTTCTATCAGAGGATAGAAATACTATACTTTTTTTGGTATAATTAAAATATGGTACTTTTACTCTTACTTGAGTAGAATAAATATAAATTATTCAACTTTGCTAGAATCACTACAACAATGGCCTCGTTTACACTGCATGGTTCAACTGACCCAAATCCAATTTTTTACCTCTCATGTGGCACAGATCTGATATGATCAGTGAATGTGTAAACAGAAAAAAACGCATGGATTCCGATTTTCTCAGATCGGATTCAGGCCTCATTCACATGTGGTAATAAATCGGATATGAATCGGATACGTGCATTTGCTTGTGCCATGTAAGCAGACAAATCGGATATCCCCAGTAAGACTCATGTCATTAAAAAGTGCACGATTATAGGCGCGATGGAAGAAAGGATACACACAGTGGAGCAATTCGGAGGTTTCATGTCTTTTGAGTGTTTGGGGTGAAGAGTGCAGGCAAAAATGCAGGGTTGTTACAGAAATAAATCCGTTTTTGAATACATTTCACGAGATATGAGGCGTTGTTTTAAGTGCTCGTGGCCAGAGCCGCTCCTCTTTTTTCTCCGCCGTACGAGACCAATGTTTTGATGACTTATTGAAATATTGTGGAAAGAAAACACTGGATAATTTTATTCGCATCTGCATCCATTGAATTTCGTGCTGTTTTGCTTAATTTCCCGGGTCAGAACATCTGCATTTGGTAGTTTCAGCAGTGTATAGTGTAAATGTAAAAATCGGATCTGGGTCACTTTTAAAAGATGATGTAAGCAGGTCGTCAAAAAAATCGGATATAGTCAGAAAATCGGATCTAGGTATCAAGATCTGCAGTGTAAATGCAGCCAATGTGTCAAACTCATACACAGCTCAATTAAATGGTAAAATTTGCCCTCTTTAACATCACAATTGAACTACAGTAAATGTATGAAGCAAATATTGTACAAAACTGAAAACCTCAACAACAGTGAAATAAGATTGCATGATTTATTTGTCAATCAGAGGCATGTAAAAGTGTGGTTCGTTACAATAGCAACAATGGCCTTCCAGAACATTATCAGTTGAACAAAAAAACAAAGAGTGTAGAAAATAAGAAGACCCTCTATAGTTTATTAATCATGTATTTAATTATTTATATAACCATTAATGATGGAGTATTTTAAGTCTATGCAGCTATGTGAAAAAAAAACTATCAAAACGCGGGAACGTGGGCTGAATATTTAAGCCATTTCTCTTCACTGAATGTAAATATGTCCACACCAATTAACTCAATGGCTGCTTGTATTTCTAGCTCTGTTGCCCAAGTTCCGACATATTTCATTTTTATTTCATCTATGTTCTTGTTTTTTTACCATGCCCAACAATATCTTTGGTTTCACAAGGTTCAGCCACTTCAACAATCTCATCCGGATTGCTTTGATCTTTTACAACATGTACAATGTTCAGCTTCAAACAAATACTCGTTTGTTGCTGTACTGTTAATGGACTGAACTGAAAAGAAAGGTGTTAGTTTGTGAAATAAAGTCAACATCATCTGCATTTTCATTTCTTGGGCATAAAGACATTATTGTTTTCTTTTGTGCTTTTGAAATTAGTCAAAACACCATCAGTTTGTCTAACAAGTTCAACCAGTCTGACTTTGTCCCAGGTCCGAAAAGTGATTGATATATCGTTGCGACTGTCTTGGCGGGATCGAGATGACTCCAATCATTTTTTTTGTATGAAACAAATTTTTCAGAGTAAAGCCTAAAAAAGAACCGATCGGTACCTCCCCAGCAGAGTGGCGCACGGCCTGAGAGTGTGGGTGTGTTCGAATGGGCGAAACGCCACCTGATTCATTGGTCTAGTGGCCCGTACTATCCAGGCGTGCGAGGCTCACAATTATGCACAGCCCTTCACCGTATTGGAAACCGCTCCGTGAGCTGAGGATTTGTAGAAACACGTGAGAGTGCCAGATCCCACTGAGTCTGGCATTGGAGCGTCCGGCCTGCTCTACTGAGAACATTGGTGCCTTGGGTTTCGACGTATGACGTTCGGGTCAATTTTTACGAACGTTTTTACGATTTTGGCCTGACTCTCTTCGAGAGGGACTGATCAGAGACAAAACATGACAAAACATGAGCTTTACAATGATGTGAGACTCAATCTGGTGGGACATTGCCTCAATGAACAATAAAGACATTCATACAGCCATTTTTGTGCCTTCATCCAGCAGAAAGGCCTAAATCGACACGTATTTGATCCTTGAGCTTGGACTCATGTGAAAATGCAAAACACAACCTTTACAATGATGCAAAGCTCATTCTGATAGGATATTGCCTTCACAAACAATGAACAAATTCATACAGACATTTTTGTGCTTTCACCACCCAGCAGGCCTTAGAGGCCTAAATCAATGGCAATTTGACCGTTGTCTCGGGCCAGGAACAATGTACAATAGTCAGCTTGGGATCACGTGAAAGGGCAAAACATGAGCTTTCCAATAATATTAGGATCGCTCTGATTAGACATTGCCTGGATTCAAGACAAACGTACCTGTTCTCTTTCACTTGATGAACAAGATACCTTAAAGTCATTCATATATTTGGAAACTGCAGATGATACACTTTACATGAGCTTTCCAATGATGTAAGGCACAGTCTGATTGGACATTGTTTTAATGAACAATGAAGAAATTCGTTCAGTCGTTTTTGTGCAGTGTCACCATCCAGCCTGTTCTCTCCTTTACTTTTAATTATTCTCCCTGAACGAGACACAGAAAATGTATTAGGCACACATTAAACTACACATTTTAGGCTTTAAATAGAAGTGCAAAACCTTGCTGTTGCATAAAAACTGAATGAAAGACATTCATTTTAAAATCTCTGTAAAGGCAATTCAACAAAAAATGTCTTAACACATTATAAATGTTACAAATGCATTGCTAAAACATATTACAAAGACTGTGAAGTACTGAAATATGGAGTTAGACCATTAAACAGTTTTTCACCCTTGCTATTTTACAGATTTTTTGGGCAGGGCCAAAACAAGGCTGGATGACGCACTGGAGCTCGTGGACATGACCCTATTTGATGACGCACTGAGGCTGATCTCTCCCCTAACAATAGAGCACATTTGCATTCGCCCCTCAATCGCGAGTTACTGTCAGTACTATTAGTTACTACAGCCTACAGTTTGCTAGCTAGCTCTGCCTTCGACACAGAAATCCATAGGCAACTACCTGGATGAGATCATGTACAAAACAGATCGGTGTCTTTATTTCAATTTCCTAAAAACGAGCACATCAAGAAGAAGTGGATTAATTTTGTGGAGAGCCAACCTTGATGAAGAGCTGAGGATCACCGCCAGCACAGCATGAGGACATAGGGCTTTTGTGAAAGCGGTGCCTTTCTGTCCTTTTTCCAGTAATTTTAACTCTCTGAACGAGGCTACAGGAAATTGATTAGGCATGCATTAAACTACATGTTATAAGCTTTAAATAGCTGTGCAAAACCTTGTTGTTGCACAAAAATTGACTGATAGACAATCATTTTAACAGAAGATTCAAAGTTGAAAACTGGAAAAGTGCTCCCAGATGTTCACCACAACAAGGCCAAATCAACGACCTCCCATTCACGCTAGGAACATGATGCAGTTAAATCATCAGTACACTAGTAAAGTGCTCGTACCGAGCTTTATTTTGAAGCCAAACACATGTCAACAGCTCAAAGTTAGACTGAATTAAAGACATTATGCGATGCAACAGGTGACATTACCGGCTGCAAGTGACATGCGCAACACAGTCTCTTCCCCTCTCTGACCAAGATACAGCATAATCAGTGTTAGCACTAATAAGTGCAGTACTCACTGTTTAATTTGATGCAAAATGCAGAAAAAACGCTTGAGATTTGAGATAAATACAGATATTTTTGAACAGCAGACACAGTGAGGACACAGGCCTCGGGTGAGCTCAATGGCGCTGTCCTGAACTTTAGTCTGTAGTGTTAAAGGAGAACTCCAGGTAATTTTTAAGTTAATCTTGATCGTTAGACCAATGTGAGTACTGACTATAGAAACAAAAATGAACCGGATTTGTGCTTGCTACACGGAGCTGTGACCGCGAATGCCCAGAGCTCCCACCCAGCTAAAATGGCAGCTATGGGGGCATGGACATAAAGAGTGTTTTTGTGCCTCTTAACAGACAAAAAATGCAATTAAAATGTCTGTCCAATATGAACAGGGACCCTGAACAAGATCTTACAAGTCTTTAAGAATTAATTCATTCTTCTGTATAACCCTATATCTCTATCTAACCTTAAGATATTTTAACTCTCAATTAAATTGAGTAACAAAAAGAAAATGCATTTAGGAAACTTAATTTACTAGAGTAGCCACTTTACAATTCTGAATTGTGACAATGTAAGTATTTAATTTTATCTTTTCATTTTAGAACAGCAGACACAGTGAGGACAAGGGCCTTGGGTGAGCTCAACGATGCCGTCCTGAACTTTAGTCTGTAGTGTTAACTCCCTGAACTAGATACAGAAAATTGAATAGAAACACATATAAGTGCAAGTCTCAAGCTTTAAAGGTTCTATAAGCGATGTCGGGGCAAAACATTTTTTGTCACGTACAGCAAACGTCTCCTCACTATCGGCTAGCTGCCTGTCCCCTAAACACACTGTAAAAAAACGCGGTCTCTGTAAACACCACAGGCTCCACAAACGGCAACAAAAACAATCATGTCTTACCCGGACCACGAAACCTAACAAACAGTGTCCCAGCCAATCACTGGCAAGAAGTATTTGAGGGTGGGTCTGGGGGTTAGTGCGCGTGCACATGAAGGGGGTGTGTGTGTGTGTGAAGGAGAGACAAGCATCAGAGGGAAGTTTGAAAAATGGCCGACACACGACCAAAGAGACGTCGTTCTGAAGAACAAATTAAAAAGAAGAAGGAGTCGGATAAAGAACGTGCGAAGTTCCGAATTTACATCGGTAGCAAAGCTTTTGAACGATGGCGAGAACTCCGGCGGCAGAAGGGCTTCCAGTCCGACGGTTACAATTATTTCAGGAAGCACGGAAGGGAGGGGGAGGAGATGAGATGCGGAGGAGGTAGGGTCTAGCTAGCCTCTGATTTGTTTGAAAATATTGCGAACGTCAACACCCCCAGGATCGCTTATAGGACCTTTAAATAGATGTGCAAAACATGTCTGTAGCATAAACACTGAATGACATGCATTCATTTTAACAGGAGAATCAAAGTTGAAAAGCTGTAAAGTGCTCCCAAATTTTCAGCAATTTGATGACCTCTCATTTCACGCAGATCCTTCTTCATTTTTTTTACAAGAAGCACGTGTAGTCATATAGATTAAAAATACTCTTTATATATTTTTATTCATGTGTGTTATTATGTATTTCTGGTTAAGATTTATTAAGTTTAGATGTCTGTTAGCATCACTTAAACCTGCGTATACTGGCGGGTGACACTAGGGGACAGTGGGAAGCCGCGGGGTTACTTCACTGGTTTACGTGAAGAAGTCACACTGCCAAAGTATTCAACACTGTGATACAGAAACTAATGATATTACAGTGTCTTTGTTGAATTTGTAGGTAATAAAAGTGATGTGACAACATAACTGTTATATGACTACATTAAATGTTTTAGTTTGCACTTGTTGAATTGAATTGATGAGAACCGCATCGACGCTCCCGCGGCTGGTGAGCGGCCAACTCGACTGCGTTGGCGGATGTGTTTGCCAAGGGGGTAATCCATCGAGCGGAAGTTGAAGCCTCGTGGGAGCTGACATCTTGTTGGAGAACTTCACTTGCGTTAGCATTCCCATTGACTCCCGTTCATTTTGGCGTCACTTTGACAGGGAATAACTTTACATCTGAGGCGTTTGAAGACCCCATTTGTCCTTTATTTATTTCTAAAGAAACTCGACAATGTATAAATAGCTCCATTACCTTGTAGCTTATGTTATGGCCCCGTAGAAGCAGTTTTAGTGAAAGTAGGCGCAGAACTCCCCGTCGCGCAGTTTTGAGATAACCGTATGGACACGAGAAGAAGCTCCCGTGCAATCGGGAAACGTGGAGGCAGAATGACAAAATAATTAATCAGAATTCCTAGCAAACTTGTCTCCTTCTCCTAGCCCATGGACAGCTCCTATTCATACTCTCCGCCTCTGCGCATGTTTCAGGAGGGAATGATTCAGATTTCTCATGACACCGCACTATAAGTCAAACGGTTCACTCACGTCACATCTACGTAGACTAGCTCTGTATGAGTCTGCGCGTCAGGGACGGAAGTGCTAAAAAAATCACCCATAACGGGCTTCAATCGTCTCAATGAAGTTCCAATGAGATCGCTCTGTCCATTTCTTTTACTGTCTATGCGGCCTTACAGTGTTAAATGTTTTAGTAAAGAGAGTTTACAGTTATGGTAAATCGCTATTTAAAGTGTTGGAATGTGTATATTGAGCTTTACAAGCTGAAATGTTAATGTTAGTATATGTTTTATTTGGTGGAAAACACAGTTTTAATTTCGGTTTTAATTTGCTGTGACCATACTGTAAAACAGATACATTTGTAATGAGTTAATTGGAAAGAGAGTGTTACTTCACTGGTTTACATGAAGAAGTCACAATGCCAAAGTATTCAACACTGTGATACAGAAACTAATGATATTACCGTGTCTTTGTTGAATTTGCAGATTTGCAGATCGTGTATGTGACAGCAATAAAAACTATATGTGCCACCAGAAAACAGCCTCTTCTGTGTGTGCAACACACGCTCTTCACACGGCCAAGATCATTCCCTCCACAGTGAATGACCAGCACATTCGGAGGGGTTCGTCCTTTAAGGCACTGATTGAAGAAGGAAAGAAGGTCTCTCCAACACAAGCCACTCCTGCCAAACCACTGGACCTGGGAATGAAGACCAAGATTGGTCCCCATGGTCTCCCTTGCTCGCTGTTGGCCCCGTCGCACGCAGCTATCACCGATAATCCAGATACTGTGCACAGCTGAAAAAAGTGCACAAATTAACCATCATAATAAACGTTTATACAGTGCAATGGCTTGCTTAAACATGCACAGCCAAAACTAACAATCTTAAAGTCTAGGTAGGGCTGGCCCTTGATTTAAACATCAGCAAATTTCTAAACAACAACTATTAAACACTTTTATTTTGAAATGAGATTGCCAAAACATACATTATTTGGCTAGTAAATACAATTGTTCAGATACAAAACAAAAATAGCAAAATAGGTTGAGCAGAAACATACCTTGTCTTTGAGAAGTTGATTTTCTGCTTGACGGAAGATGAACAGTTGACTTGACTTTGCTAACAAACAAAAGAATGTTTAACAGTTTACAAAAGCTGTAGAATAACTGGTTAAACATGTTCTTTACACCTCTACAAGTCTGCACTCATCTGTCTCTGCACTGAAGATATTTTAAACTGTCAGTTAAACGGTGTAATCAAATAAAAATATATATTTAAGAAACTTACTTTATAAAAGAAAAAACACATTGAAATTCTGACTTGTGATGGAGTAGTTAAAATGCTTTATGATTAGACTAACAAAATGCTGTACTTACCTCATTGTAGATCCAAATGAGAACAGGGACATCCAAGCAATCGAATCCGAGTCACAGGCGAAAGTCAAACACAGTAAGGCAGTCCAAATTATCAGGCAAAGGTCAGACGAGAGGGTAATCTAGTGAACAAAGCGTACAATCCAAAAACCAAAAGACAAGAAGAAAAAAAACGCTCAGAAATGCAGTAAAACTTTATTTTGGGAACACGAAAGAACTATATACAAATATGAAAGCACCATTTTAAAACACTAAAAACCCAGAGCGTTATATAAAAAGACAAAATCAATATATTTAAAAACACTAAAGCACCATTTAAAAGACTAGAAAACCACCATAGGTTTATATTAAAACACAAAGCAAGACATGGTCTCCCCAACACATAGGAAACCTCCTTCCCTTCAAACAGTGCCTTAAAGAACAAACCGCGCCGAATGTGCCGGTCATTCACTGTGGAGGGAATGATCTTGCCCGTGTGAAGAGCTTGCTGTTTGTTACAGAAATGAAGAGGGACCTGTGTGAAATTAACATGAAGTTTCCCCAGATAAATACTGGAGCATGAGAATCAGCCATCACGGTAGTGACGAAAAACACGGGTGTCTTTCGAGGCCCACCCAGTTCTGGGAGCACCAAAGGATCACAGACATGTAGGCAGCAGCAATCCCCTTGGCAAGAGGGACGAAGTCTCTACAATCATCAAAGAGACCTTTTACCCTTGTTGTGGAGGCTAGGGCAAGTAAAGGTGTACTTCATGAACCTTAAAGAGAGAGAATGACATGCTTTTTAAAGCCAGCACATCTCATGAAGCGTTTGTTACGTTACACAGAGCCGACCTCATACATGTGACCAAAACACACAGTTTATGAATGACAACCAAACCACATTTCCTTTGAATCTTCTGTTAAAATGAGTTTCATTCATTACCAGAAATTTTATGTAAAGCACCTTGCATTACTATTGCGTATGAGATGTGCTAGAAATAAATACCTTGCCATTCGATTAGCCTGCCTGCTTGTCCATCCGGGTGCTGAGCATTGTTTTCTTGGATTACCCTTTTTGCCTTGGACCCTCGTCTGTTTTGTTTCCCGGGCCCAGACAGTGGATGCTGACCAAAATGTTCTACAAAAACAAATCATGAGAACCATTAACCATTGTGGTGACATGTTTTATGATATTACCCTAATTGCCCATACCTCCTCCCAACGGTGTCTTTGACAGGGTGGCACTCGGACGAAAAGGTCTGGGCATCGACGCAGAGATCTCTCTTTCTGGCTTTAAAGAAGAACATGTACCTGGCCTATTCATTCTGGGCCTGCACCATCGCCCTCCCTTGTGCAGCTGGGATGACCTTGCCGTGGTAGTCGCAAACAATGTTGTTCTTTGAAAAAGTCCGAGTTGCCACGACTCCTAAAATAATGAGAACACATTACATTTTTCAATTAATGAACAAACATTACATTTAGACAAACAGTTCAGAATGTAAATGTGGTTCTTGCTGCAGTTATTGGCTGTTAAAATATACATCATACATTATTGTTTTTTTCTGCCCTTACAAGACAAATGAAAGGTTTTCTTACCAAAACCACGCTCGTCACCAAAGTCTTTTATGGCCATGCCCGACCAGTTCTGCTCAGACACACAGCGAAGGCAGTGTTGCCAAGTCCGCTTATTCTAAGCGACTTTGGGCTTGTTTTTCTGTAAAGTCGCTTGCAAATAATGGTAGTCGCGGGTTGCGTTTTTTTGGGCTTCTTTCTAAAGTGTAATTGCTTATTTGGGCTTGTTCCCAGCTCGTTGTCAAGCAGATATTTTCTATGTTATTTAAAAGTAGGAGTTTGTCTTGCCCGTTCCCTCTCGCCCTATCCCCATTCAATGAGTTTTTCTCCCACCCACATCCTGCTTCTAATTGGCTCTGACCCAGATGGCAACGAGTACTAGCCAATCAGAGGCAGAGCTGGGCAATCGTTGTTTTTTTTCTTGTTAGGATAACGTCAGTAAGTGACGTTAAAATGAAAATACATGCGAGTATGGACCATCGCGACTGATGCTGACTGGACTGTAGGAGAGATTTATATATTAATTATGTGTTAGATATTTTAGATATTATAATTTAATATCGTTTAACCCTTTAACTGTCACTCCCCCTTTTTCATGAAAATCACTATCCAATGGTTGTAATTCAAGAATGCTTTGGAATATAAACCTATTTGGTCTTGTTTTAAAGAAGACATTTGCCAAATTATTTTTGAAGTGAAGTATTATAAAATTAAGAAAGTGAAACAGAAAAAAAGTTATAAGTTTGAGTTTATGAAAATGAACAATGTAAAAATAGAATTATTCCTATTTTATATAATATATTATATATAGATTACAATTTATATTTACTCTAAAACTGTAAGAAAATGTAAGCCAAAAATCCGAAGAAGTTCCAAATTTTAGGTTGATATCTCAAAAATGAGCTTTCAGTGAGATTTTATTTGGGCGCAGTACCAACACTAGATGAACAGCCAAGCTTTATTACAGAAGAAAAATAAACTGTACCTCTGTAGAAAAAGAGCTTTTACTGTCTATGAGCAAAAGTCGCTTGTTTTGGGCTTGTTTTCACCGGCTTGTTTGTTTTTTGGGCTTGTTTTTTTATTTGTCTCGCGAGATCTGGCAACACTGAGCGAAGGATGAACTTGTCATCTTCAACTGCTGCTTTCGAAGGTGGTGTCCACAGCCGTTCGATGTCCTCCGGCTTGGGACTGTTTACCTTCCATCCCTCCTGTGCAATAAGCCGTGCCACCTTTGCGGCTGAAGGCTTGCGTACTGTGACGTGCTGAAAGACAGAATGAAATAACGTTACTCATGTGAGTCACTGTAAATGATTGACCTAGTTTTTGTGTTGAGTTAATGAGTGTCAAAGCTTTATTGATGGATTTAGAGACTTACACAGCAGATATTGCTCTCTCTGGGCATACTGGGTAATCCGCCACTTATAGTAAAAAACGCGGCCATCTGGAAAGCCTGATTCGACACGCTGCTTCTTGGATGGCGGCTGACCCTCCGGCGAAACAGGAAATCTCTCCACGAACTCAGCGAAGCTCTTCCCAGATGGTCCAGCTGCACCGCTTGTGGCCGAGGAAGTCTCGTCCGCAGAAGTGCTGTATAAGAGAGGAATATAAGGTTTATAATATACCAAAAAATGATGAATAACAACTTGCTATTTTTGTTGTGCTAATTGTTTGTGACGAGTAATGCCATGGTTGGATGAAGAGATGTATACCTGGCCAAAGATTCCAGCAGCAGAGCCGCGTCGACGACATCCTGCGGCTGGACCGCACCAGCGCTGATGGCCAGGTAATGGTGCAGTGCCTCCTGTTGTTGCGGCGGGAGCTTTCCTGTAGCCTCCTCAACAGCCCTCCGCACACACTGGGCAGAGAAAGGAGCCAGCTTGTACCTGCAGAAAGAAAAAGGAAATGTTAATTGTGATGTGACTGTGATGAGGCAAGATGCAAAGAAGTGTATCCATTTACACACATGGACCTGTGTTAGGCACTTACAATTTATGGAACCGATTAATGTCCCGAGAGACACTGTGAACCTCCATGCTGGATGACGAAACAAAGAAACTATTGCAGAGTTTATCCGGCTGAATGTTGTCAGGCCTGATGTACCTGAAGTACAGCTCCAAGCACTACGGAAAAAAGACCAATGAGTTATTACATTTCAAACAATGGTGGAGAACAATCAACAGTTTGTACAGTAAAACTTACAGCTTCCTCCTCTTGTGTCAGAGCGATCTGCATACTCGAGGTTTTCTCCCTCTGTACGCCATTCACAAACGTGTCACCCGGCTTTGTCTTGTTCACCCACTCTGCATCCTGGAAAATATTGAAAAAGATGTTATTTACAAATGCATAAGTGTGCCAATATTAAAGCACATCCGAAGTGTAAACTCGTTACTATAGATGAACTTACCGTCAAGGCTTCCACAGCTCTGGGACGCTGCATGTGGACAAACACCAAGAGCGTCTCGCAGAAATAGCGGTAGAGCGCCTGGTCCGTGTTGGAGAGCTCTCTGCCCGCCTGCAGGTCCCTCTGAATCCTGAGCACGTCCGGCTTTGCCACTCTCACAATCTTCTGGCAGTGTTTAATGCCAGGAGCCCTCTGAACTAACCGGCTGTTTGTATTAAACATAACAGACAAGACTATTAAAGGTATTGATAAAAATAAAGTAAGAAAAGCATTTACATTTAAAAGCATTTAAGGATTACCCTTATGTTTGAGGAAGATCAGGTAGAGCAGCAGCATCAGTGTGTTACATGGTGTCCCCTGTGTGGCGCACAGTAGTTTTGACCACATATATCCAACTGCAGTTATGAAATATGACCTTTTAATGTGATGTCCACGGACAGCCTACCGGCGCCCTGTCAAATAAGTTGCAGGTGGGCACCGAACTTTGAATGGCTATAACTCGGGGACCCAGCTGGCCTAGCCACACCAAACTCGGTCAAAGTAAGGTCCCCAGGGGCCCTCTCCCCGAGATACGGGGCCCAACAGGAAAGGATTCACTTCAGAAGGAAGGGTCCCAGAGCCTTGGGACTCTGGGGTCTGAGAGGGCCCCTAGAGGGCCCTCATCCCTCCGAAGGACGATCCGCTGGGACTCGTCATTTCCCAGATATAGTCCGTATTGTCCAAAAGTACCTCGTGTATAAGTGGGTGTGTCTCTGGAGTTGAGCAGAGTTGGAGCTCCAAACTCCGGGCATGAGGGGGTACCTATGGCGCCCCCAAGACCCCATAGTAAGGAGCCCAAAGTCGGCTTGGTTCCCGAGTAACGCCCGGTCAAGGATGGGACTTTGACCGGATGTATCTCGGAAGCCACGCCCAGTTGGAGCTCCAAATTCCGGGTGTGGAGAGGCACCCATGAGCGGTCAGTTTTTAATGCACTGTTTGAAGGGAAGGAGGAATCATCAAGCCCCACAACTAGCGAGGCCTCAGTCAGCAGCTCAATCTCGGGTGGAGGACAGCAGAAGGCCAGGAGTACAGTCGCTCTCACGTGAGCTTCTGCGAAAACAGAGGGTAACATGATCGAGCGGCAAAGAAGTTTTTGATGGGTTCGACTTGGACTTAACCTATGGTTGACCCCAAGTCCGTAATCGCACCCCTAGCTGATTGTAATTTCCCTGTATAGGGATCCCAATACACGGTATTGAGCAGACCATCCTGTGTTCTTGAAGATGGTGAGGCCAGGGATGCCTTTGAGCACAGCACAACAAGTAAGTTTGCATCACCTGTTTTTATATATACCTGTTAATATATAGATTTTTAGGCAAACATTTAGGCTTAAAGTATATTTGGATACCCATTTCTATCTTGTTTGTTCCAAAATGTTATTTAACTATACTTTTCATTATCATTCTGTATGTTTCAACAAGCACTTGCGTTCAGAGGCTCCTGTGCCAGACGACTGGAGGGTAGGGTGACCACCCATCCCGCTTTGCGTTGTACTGCACAGCATTTTAACCTCTTGTCCTGCACGTCGCATATTGAGGAAATGTCCCGCATTTTCATCAGTCTATTAGTTTTTAATATCATTAAGAAAACGTGCATGCGTTCTTTTGCCTTTTAAGAAAGCATTCTACTTATTACTTTTGCTGCATAGTTTGCAGCGCTTCGTCATAAGTACAAATACAACAGCTGTGTTTTATACACTATCCAATGGTTGAAAAGAAAGGAGTAAACACGGTCACTCGTTGGTTGTGATGGCTGTCAATCAAATGTGGACTGTTGGAAAACAAACGGATAATTCGGTAAATTCAAATTTTAATTTAACGGAATTTATTTGTTGTTGTTTAACCTGCAGAGGTTTTGATTCACATCCTTTCTAAAAATATGAACGTTTTTGGTTGTAATATATTCTTAATTTCATGTTGTTTTATATTTTATTTCTTCATTGTTTATTTTGTTGGATTTTTGATGGACTTGGTCAGAACTGTTTCTAAAATATTGTTCCTGCTGCCTTTGGGCTCAGTGATGCTAAATTTAAATATTTAAATGACTTTTTTTTTTTTTTTTGAAAAAAATTTCGGGAAGGGACGAAAGAACAAATCGTTTTTTTCAGCTGAAAGGCAGAATTTAAATGTTTTTATCAAGTTAGATAGACATTATATAACAGTTTCAGGGTGTGTTTTAGTGTTGGTAACATGTCCCACATTGTCCCACAAACTTTTAATCGTCCCACATTTGGTTTGTTTGATGGTGGTCACCCTACTGGAGGGTGTCTTTCTGCTTTTTATTGTGTGTGTGTGTGTGTGTGTGTAGTTCTTATCTTGTTAAAGCTTGAATTGAGTTCATTTATATATTTCTTTGTCATTTCTGTTTTAATTGTGTATACAGTTGTTTTTACTTTGCTTTATTGTAATGTAAATTTAATAAAATACAATTTCCTTTAAACAATTGTTTGATTTGATCACAATTCAAGCTAAGACGTCATATCCCAGAGGGCTTTGCACCAAAACAAACATGGCTGCACCCTCAATGTTATAAGACACACAAATAACACAAATATCTCCACAAAACCTCGACAGATTTGGAAATATATTTCAAAAAATGAGAAGAGTAGACCATAATGATATTAACAAATATTTATTTTAAAAAAAGGTCCTCTTCGTTGTCTGCGAAATCCTGTAGAGAAATAAAAATCAAATGAGAAGTTAACACAATTGCAACACAGTTTGACAGCTTAACTGAACATTGAATACCTAAATACATCCATTACCTCGTCTCCGTTCTGTGGGTGTGGAGGGGCTGGGGTGGATGGCGGGGCAAGTTAGGACTGTTGGGGGGAGGAGGAGGAAGAGGAGGACGAGGAGCTTTGCCTGCTCCTCTGTTGTCCTCTGCTGAGGAGGTATGCTCACTGTCCTGCAAAATAACACAATAAACAACACAATAAAACATCTGTCCAAATGCACATCACACAATAATCTCTGTCTGTAACAGATGCACTGTTTAATGTTCAAAGTGTACCCACGGTTCTGCTAATCAATGATGTGCTTGCCTGGGGGAAGAAAATAAAAATAAAATATAGCTGCGAGCAGAGATTGCGGGCCCAAGCCGGTCTCTGCTCGCAGCTATATTTTATTTTTATAGGTAACTAAAGGCACCGGGGTGGCGGTCCCGTCGGCTTTGGCCCTTCATCGCTGCTCGCAGCTATATTTATATATATATATATATATATATATATATATATATATATATATATATATAGATATATATAGCCGGTGGCACCATATTTATACACACACACACACACACATATATATATATATATATATACACACATACATAAAGACGCAAAGAATATTACTTGCTCTTTGATTAGAATGTTACCTTGAAAATCAATCATTTTAATTAAATCTCAACCAACAGAGAAATCCCCCTGCCCTCCCCTAACTTTTTCATTTATTCAGGTTTAATTATCAATGCAATCTTAATTTTATTTTAAAGCAAAGTATACATTTAAAAGATGAAGGTTTTATGTATTTTTTGTCATTTAAAAAATATAAAATTGTTATATAAAAAGACAAGGACTATCTTTTAATGCAGGAAAAATCATACAGCATAGCATACGATATAATATCTTAAGAGTAAGTACATAATTAAAAATTTAGATAGTAAATTTATTTATATATTTTGTAGTAGCCAATATAACAAGCAAGTACACTGCAGGGAATCGAACCCCACCCAAGTGGTTATCCTGGCGTACCATTACCAGTGTATTTTTGCTTTTTGATATTGTTTTGGCTATAAGGAAAAGCAAAAACTTGTATTAGCAACAGCATGGTGTAATTATGTTGATCTAGGTAGCATGAGATTAAAGGGAAAAATTAAGTATAGTATGTGTTTTATGTGATTTTTTGTTGAAATTTCAACATTTTTTACGTTTACGATGGTTTTTAAAATCACAATATTGCAATAACAGTTATGTGTTGTTTGTAATAATTTTCTATATATTGACAGATAAATTAATTCAAATGTAATATAATCATAAATGTGTATTTGAATGTATTTGACTTGTAAAAACTCGTTCAATATTTAATCAGTAAGCTATAACAATCAGTGGGTATTGGCATTTATTTATGGTGTAATATTGTGAAATTGTCTAAATTTGTTAGATTTACATATTAAGTATAACTATGTAGTTAATGTTGTGTTATTCAAATGCTGTTGCAATGCAAGAAAAACAAAACCTTTTTGTTAAAATATGTGTGAATAGAAAAACGAAAATGAATGTACTTGTTTAGCAATAGTTAATTTTACATACTTGTAGAAATTGAATAATGAATAATGGTGTAGAATTTTTTTGAAGTATTTAATTCATATGTATATTTTAAAGCTTTAAAAGCTACACATAAATCTATAAAAGTAAATTAGGAACAGCATAATAATGGTTTAATAACATATGAATGTAATTAAGTAAGAAATTATTTGTATTTATCTGAATTGTGTATCACTAAAATACGAAAACACTGCAATTAATTATGCACATTAACAAAACACAAAGCAGAACTGTGTGTTTCTGTAAATTTAATACTGGGAGGTTTGTTCAGCACACTCTCCCTGTATATAGTAGCACACTAACGCACAGAGAATTAAAATACCAAAACACTGCAATTAATCACGCATATTAATAATACACAGACCAGAACTGTGTGTTTGTGTAAATCTAATATTGGGTGGTTTGTTCAGCACACTCACCCAGTGTTTGTAGCACACCTTTAGTAGCACATAGGAATAAAATACCAAAACACTGCAATTAATCACACATAATAATAAAACACAGATCAGAACTGTGTGTTAGTGTAAATCTAATACTGGGTGGTTTGTTCAGCACACTCACCCAGTGTTTGTAGCACAGTATCGCACAAAGGAATAAAATACCAAAACCCTGCAATTAAATACACATAATAATAAAACACAGATCAGAACTGTGTGTTTGAGTAAATCTAATTCTGGGTGGTTTGTTCAGCACACTCACCCAGTGTATCGTAGCACAGACTGTCTCACACATAGGAATAAAATACCATATAAACTGCAATTAATTATGCACAGACTAGAACAGCTAAACTGTATGGTTTGACAAGCATCCAAAAGATAGAGTTAAGCTCTGTTCTGGGGGTCCCTATTTCCTTTACCGTGTAATTAGATCTGTACATAATCGTATTTACCATATCAAGGTTTTTATTACTGATTGATCTGAGTAAAAGTAAGATATTATCTATAAGCTATACCCATGGAACAAGTTGTTCAATACTTTTAAACATGTAACTGTTGAAATGAACACAAAACTCCCTCATGTGTGCTAAAGTAAACTGGCACAACATTTGTGTGCACAGAAAAGTTGTTATTATTCTTCATGTACACATGGTCAATTAAGGTTCCGTTTTCAGATGTTGGCTTTTCAACAAGTTGGACAAAGCCTTGATCTGACATGAAAGAGCACAGGGAATTTGATTTCAATGCATCATTATTAAAGTCTCCCATAAGTATGATTTTATGGCAAAGCGAAGTCATTAAATTAATCAATTTACCTATATTATCTTTGAAAATGGATAAAGGATCCATTTGTGGCCTATAGATAACTCCGAGTAATATGTCAATTTCAGTGAAGTGTGTGAGCATGCACTCCAAGTTAAGATTTGGGAATGTTATAGTAGTGTTTTCCACACCACATGCTGTATATAACCCAACTCCACCATGTTGTTGAGCTTTCAAATCACTGAAAAGAGGACTATTGTTTGTGTATGCGGCTGATCGAGAAAGATTAACAAAGTTATAATTGTCTAAGTGTACATTGTCTGACTGATAGAAAGCAGGCAACCAAGTTTCAGTTAAAACTATACACGTGGGTTGCAACTGTTGAACAGAAACCAACAAATCTTGTTTATGGCATTGCAAACTCTGTACATTTAACAAAAACACAGAAAAAGAGGTATTTGGCATAGTATAATCTAAATCATTATGTGTCATAAAAGACGACATTTCATTAATTGCCTCAAAGACTTTTTCATTACAATAAATACTTTTTTTCTTTGAAGTCTTTTATTGTCAAACCAGACAACGTTCTTACACGACTTAATGCTACATAAGCCTGTCCTGCAGTAAAAACTCTTTTTAAACTAACAACAGCACTATCAACAGTTAAACCCTGAACTTTATGAACTGTGCACGCCCAAGCTAATTTTAAAGGAAATTGTCGACGAAGTCCACCTTTCGTACAAACGGTTTCTTCTTCTACATATATTGGCGTAGATTGAACCTCTCTTGCTGGTTCAGTCAAACACTGCTTACGTCTTTTCATCCCCACATTACTATCATCAAAACAAACGTGAATAGCTTCAGGTAATTTATTTTTATCTGAACGTGCTATATGTGTGACTGTGCCACAGACACCATTCACTAATCCATCATTGATATCAATATTTTTAATCAACATGACGTGTGCATTTATTCCTAAAAGCAACTTTGCTTCCAAGTTTGTATTATGAACTTTTACATGATGTCCAACAAGTAATTCTAATTTACCAGTTTGCTTGCTACGTGCAAAATCTTCAGCCTCTATAGTTTCAATATCATTGCAGATTTCAATTAATTGCTGTAGGTTGTGCTCATGAACTTCATCATTAGTAGAAAATATATGTAAAGAATCGTTATTTTCATCATTATCACAACTTGATAATATTTCCAAATCTTCTTTTTTTAGTGGAGATTTCCTGTTTCGCTTTCTTAGTCGATTTAATAACTCAGCAAAAGTGCTGTCTTGTTGCCTAACAACCTGTGTCAATTCTACAACACTAAAATAATTCATCCATAAATCGATTCCTGGTACATCTACAAAGAGCGGTTTACCCTTCACAGGAGGTAATTGGAAGAAATCGCCAACAGCTATGACAGCAACATTACCAAAAATAGAAAAATCTCCAGTTTGCTTAATTTGTCTCAACCGTCCATGAATATACGTTAGCAGTTTATGGTCTACCATTGATATTTAATCTATAATTAATATTGGAAGGCTGTGGAATTTTGTGCGTAAAGATTTTAGCTTGTCTTCACTCAAAGGGGTGTACGGCAACTTCACATTTGTGTTAATACAAAAGGTTGTATGAATTGTTGAAGTTTTTAGTTGGTACGCTGCAATGCCAGTTGGAGCGGTTAAAAGAACAGTAATGTTATCTGGGTGCTGAGACATTTGAGATAGTAATCTTGTTGCTTCATATTGTATGGCTTTAATTAAATGACTTTTGATTAAAAAGTCTGTGCCTGCTCCACCAGTAATAAATACATGAAATAGTTTTGGGTTTTCTCCTCTGATTTTATTCAAACACCACTGTCTAATTTTATAGAAAACAGCCATCTGGGTTTTGTTTAAAGAGCGAATTAAGCTCAAGCCATCTACACGATTCAGACAATTCTGTTTTTTTTCTATCTGAGCATTTAGCTTATTGTTACATGCTAAATCTGGAATGGTCTCATGTCCCTCTATTTCCTGATCTGTTTCCAGTCTAACTTGTTTACACTCAAAACGTTCTAATTGCTGTTCAGGACAAAGCGCACACCATGCATTTTCTAACACGTCCTCATTATGAACAGTATTTTGTGCAGTGTCCATCACATCTGCATCCTCTTCAAATAATGCTCTGTTTGTATTTACGACCTGTTGTACTGATTGTGCTGAACCGTCGCTAAAAAAAACTTCACCTTCCCTATAAAAATTTTCATAATTATTATATCCTGCTGGTTTCAATTGACTATCTGTATGGTATGGAAGAAACAATTGTAATAAACTTTGATAAAATTTTTCAGGATTTTTTGTCACTGAGAATCGGGCGAAACGGATAATAGCAGGTTGAGTGCGTGTTCTCTTCACAATGAAACCTAAGTTGTTTTGCAACATGATTTTATTGGAACAAGACTGACTTTCGTACACTATTCGGTACTCTGATGCAAATGTGGCTAAGCACATATCATTAAAAATGTTCTGATTTGGTCTATTTTTGTAACGATCAACAAAACTTGTCATCCACATCTCTTCACTATTCAGGTTTTGAGAGTTCAACTTGTTTTGTATAACGCTAAGTGGCAAACTCATACAAACAGTATCGTCACCTGTAGGAATAAACTGAACCTTCCTTGAACACTCTTTTAAGTGCATATTGGTTAATCTATAAACTGCTTCCTGTGCACTAACCTCTCGATTGTGTAAATACACAGTCCCTAATTTTTTCAAAGCTTGTTTTGCATCCACATTACCCTGCGTTGTTGATTCTCGCTGGGCATTAGCTAACAACAAACCCATTTCCCTTTCAGATTTTGAAATGTAGGAAATGATATAAACAATGCAAGCATAAGCATCTGTGACATATTGAATGTCCATATTAGCGTTCCAACACTGAAGGCCAAACTTATTTTATTGATTAACCCAAACTTCATTTAATTGTCGTTTTAAGACAATGTGTGTAGTTTCCGTAACAAACTGTGCAAAGAAAAGATAACTCTGATCTCTTGCAAAACGCGTGTCCACGCTGAACAATCTGGCGTTGAAATACATACTGGGAGATATTGAAATTTGTCTTTCCTCATCAATGGAATTCTGTCCAGTGGGGAACTGAACAGGGAACGCCATGGCTTCCAGCTTTGGGATTTTGAAAAATCCAACAGGCTTATGTCCTTGTGCAGGTGCGATACTAAATATTCCCTCACCGTACGACAAGATCTCCTGTCCGATGTCAGGCGGCTGCATGCACGTGTCAAATGTGAGGCCGGGTCGAAGCTCGTCCTTTTCCTCGACGCTAACGTGTTGCTCATCCTGCTCGGCAGCGTTGGCTTCCGTTTGCATCTCATCCTGCTCGGCAGCATCAGCTACCGTTTGGATCTCAGGGACATTAGCTTCCTCGTCTAGGTGACTTTCAGAGACATCAGCTTCCTCGTCTAGGGGACTTTCAAACACAGCACTATCTCTTATGGAGATATCCCTGTATTCCGAATGCACTGCTTTCAGCTTCGATAAAGCTGCAAGCACGTTGTGCATATTCACCGTGTTGAACTGCTGATATCCTTTAAAGTTCACGCGTCTCTTCAGCTTCACCTGCAGCAGCTGGGCCTCACTTCTTGGTCTCGGAAGAGAGTTGACAGTGTTTTCCATTTCGGAGGGCACACACACAACGGCACCACGTACTGCTCTCTGCTGTCCTTTGGGTAGCGTAACTATTTTTGCAAATGGTAAAATTTTTGCATTGAGTTGACGTTCAAGGACATTTAAGTCATCCAATTCCGCAGGGATTGGTGGCAACTCCATTTTGTTGGCTGCTGCAATTGAAGACATCTGTCCTCTCTTGAGGTGGCGGTCACAAGTGGGGCAAATCCACTCCTGTTTTCTCTCTTCCGGAACTACACAGGAACCTGAGCAGGCACTATCACACGCGTGAACATACTTGCCGGTAAGGCAAGCGGCTGCAACATGAGCGTTTTTGACATATCTCGCTCTGACACAGCCTGACTTGATCAGGAAACAGGGCTCTGTGACAGACCGTGCAGACATGTGTAGGGCCTTTCTGAATCTTACACCGGAATGCATGTATGGCACTTTCCATCTCTTTGCTAACCAAAGGCTGGGGTCTTTCCTGGCTGGAACGGATGTAAGATTTATATTTATTTTTGATCCGCAGTGCACATTGCAATCGATGAAGAACGTGATATGTGGTATCACTGGCACATTTCTGTGTCTTGCGCAGGGTACATCGCAGGATGTGATGTGCTCTGAACTCTGGGTCACCTGCATATCTCCTCGCCATGTAGGCTTTCATCCTTCTCTGAAAGAGAGAATCTGTGCTGTATCTCTTTCTAATATATTCTTTCTTCTTTCTCTGGTAAAGACAATCTGTGCTGTATCTCTTCTTTGAAAACTCTCTCATCTTTCTCCGGAAGAGAGAATCGGTGCTGTACCTCTTCCTTATATATTCTTTCTTCTTTCTCTGGAAAAGATAATCTGTGCTGTATCTATTCTTCGAAAACTCTTTCATCTTCCTCCGGAAGACAGAAGAAATGCTGTACTTTTTCACTATGAATAATCTCATTTTGTTTCGGAAGAGAGCATCCTGATCGTACATTTCCTTAATTGCTGCTTTTTTCTTTGATTTGAATGGCAAAGAAATAACATACCTCTGTCTCTCATAATCCCTTTTTTTACGTTTTCTGGTGGCTGTGTGTTTAGGATCTCCGCCTTGTTTTGGAATTTTAAATATTTTACGCACTTCTTTTCTTCTCCTGTGCTTATTTGTTTTAACTACCACATCTTGGTTTTCAGTTCCTGTGCAAACAAGTTTTACTTTGGGTCCAACATTTGTTACTGGTTCTGATGGGGCTGAAATCACTTGTGATACTGGTTCACAAACAGAAGGCAGTTGGACAGAATGTTGCTCTGTTTCAAATGATACAGGCATGAATTCATAGCTGGTCTCAGCACCACGATCCCAGAAGATCTTGAGCAGTCTGTCTGCCATGTCACTCAGGTGGGTGAAAGTCAACAGGACAGCAGTTCCATAAGGATGGGGCAAGCCTGCAGCAGTTCTCGAGTGTGAATCAAAGTATCCATACCTTCCAGATCTGTCTCTAAACACAGCAATACACTCTGGGGAGACAATGAGGAGAGCATAGCTGACATCTGTGGAGAGACACTGTAGCCTTTCAGTGAGAGGAATCAACCACTCTTCAGTGCCAGGGGCTCTGAGGTATCCTTGCATCACTCTTGACTTCAGCACATCATATGTCCGGTTAAATGATGAAACCCTCAACGGTACTTCCTCCATTGCCAGATGGTTGAATTTAAACCGGCCTTCAGCAATAAGCAATTTAGCAATTTAGTGTTGATATATAACGCATCTCCCTCCTCTAAAACTCTATCAAGGTCAGGCATCTTGAAATCAATACCTTCACTCTGGTTGGCCAAAAATGTCAACGCTACACACGTGCACTGGTGATTTCTAGAGAAACTGTCATACCTATAATCACCCTGACAATGAGATGCCTGCACAGACACCACCCTGGATGCAGTATCACCACCTTCTAAATACATTCTACCTGAAAACTGAGCTACATCTGCACTGGTGCTTGCCTGTTCAACCTGTAAATAATCATTCATGAAATTAGGCTGCTGGTCAAACTTAGTGTTATAGAATCAGTGTTAAATCTTAAATTGCAGTTCATGCTGTATGGGACAAAGGGACAAGGCATTTTTACTAAACAGTTCTAAAAAACCGTAACTAAAAAATGAAAGAAAAGGGTATTTGTACACAGTACGTGTGCACAAATGATAAATGCAAAAATTGTTGTTTGAAAATAACATTTTATTAGGGCTGTAACGATACACTTATCTAACACTTGCCAATAAATATGAGTTCACATGAACAATATCAGAGGATATTTTAACACTATTGTAAAGAAATCTTTAACCCATTTATTCCCAAATTTTTCCTAGACACAAAAATATCCAAACCATGTGTCATTAGTATCCCTTTGAAACAATCAATCATATATATTTTTTTTTAATTTTCATGGAAAAGTGTGTGAAAAAGTGAGTTTTATGTTTGGTCACAATTGTGACGGGTGGGATAATGGGTTGTATCAACCATTGGACAGACTGAATATAGGTCTATTTGACCTGTGTAGTATGTGTTGGTGTGTGTGGGGTGTGTGTGGTCTGTGCATTTGTGTGGGGTGTGATGTGTAAGTGGGGTGGTGTGTGTGTGTAGGGTGTGTGCGTGTGGTTGGGATGTGTGGTGTGTGCGCACGTGTGAGGTGTGGTGTGTGCGTGGGGTTTGCGTGTGTGTGGTGTGTGTGCGTGTAGTTGGAATGTGTGGTGTGTGGTATGAGCGCACGTGTGGGGTGTGTGGTGTATGTGTGGGGTGTGTGGGGTGTCTGCATGTGGTTGGGATGTGTGTGTGGGGTGTGCGTGTGTGGTTCGTGTGTGTGGGGTGTGTGCGTGTGGTTGGGATGTGTGGTGTGTGTGTGTGGGGTGTGTGTGTCTAGGGTATGTAGTGTGTGCACACGTGTGGGGTGTGGTGTGTGCATGTGTGTGGGGTTTGCATGTGTGTGCGTGTGGGGTGATCGAGTGTGTGGGGTGTGTGTACTTGTTGAGTGTTCGTGGAGGGGTGTGTGTGGTGTTGGGTGTGCGTGTGGGCTGTGTGATGTGAGTGTGTGGGGTGTGCGTGTATGTGGTGTGTAGGGCTGAAACGATTCCTCAAGTTACTCTAGTTACTCGATTACAAAAATTCCTTGAGGAAAAAAATCTGCCTCAAAGCCTCGTTAAATTTCTATGACGCGCACTTTACGCGCACGCAGGGATCTGATTGTTTCACACTGACCGTTGTTCAGGAAGCACACCATAGCGCATGATACATTTGACTTCATAAATGGCAGAGAATGTCTAAAGTTTGGGATCATTATATGTTTATGAAAGGAAGAGAACAAGATGCAATGTGTCTAGGGTTGTAACGGTATGAGATTTTCACGGTATGATAATCGTCTCAGAAAATATCACGGTTTCACGGTATACGATATTAAACTATCATTATTAAAATCATCATCAGCTACAATGGCCCTTAAATGAATAAAAACAGATATGGTTTTTGGTTGAACATGGTTTATTGTAACAAAGTGATTTCAATAGTCTTTATGAAACTTATATTTATTTCCTCAGAAATTCTGGGTTGTCTGAAATAACTGGTCTGGATTCTGTAATTGAATACAAAATGCATTTTTGAAAATGCAATCAGATAAAAAATTTAACAACCTTAGTTTGTCTACACAAGAGAGGTTTACTAAATTAAAACATGGACAAAAAAACTATACACAATAGTAATATATTTTAGTCATTATTTTAGTCATAGGCTAAAGCAAACTTTCTTTATACAGGTTGTACTGAACACCTATGAGTTTCAGTCAGTGTATTATATTATTCTTTTAAAAAAACAATTATAAAGTGCACATTAAGTGTTCTCTGTCTGGATATGTTCATGTGTTCACGTCTTCACATAGTGGGTGAGACCGCTTTAAAAACCACGAGCGTCATGCGTACTTGAGTGTGTACTAGATCTAGCCGAAACGGCGCTGCTCATACAGAGACGCGCTGAATATAGAACCCAGCAAACATGCCAGTGCGGGCCCACTGTGGGTAAGTGTGGGTTTTCTGTGGGACAGTGTGCGCCCATAAGGAAGTAATGGAATAGTCGAATAAAGTCGTTATTTATGTTTTTTTCGCACAAAAAGTAGTCTCGACGCTTGATAAACTTATAATTAAGCCGCTATAGGCACATGGGATATTTAAACCTTTTCTTTAATGACTTTTATGGGCTGTCAAGAGCTAGTCCCTTAGGCAGTCTATGGAGGGCTGATCCAGCTCTCAGATTAGACATACGGGCATTTGCCGACCCGGCGCCATTGCTGCGGGCAAAACATTAGAAGAAGCAATCGGAGTTGAACGAATTGAAATGAGTATCGTGCTATAAAGTGAAAATGGCCATCTCCTGCTGGGTCAATGGATGATAAAATCGTGCCGGAGGTTCAGTTAAATCGGGAGTTTACACTATACCCGTCATTAGACTCCATGGATGTGAGAAGACTAAGCTTTTGTCTGAACAACGACGGAGATTATGGCTGGCGAGGATAAACAGGAAAGAAACTCACTCAAAACACGCAAGAGTTTGTTTGACAAAAGCACAATGTTGTGTTTTATTGCCAGTGTAAGTTAACAGATTGCAGTTTGAATAATGTCCTGTATGAACAAAATGACGAGGTATTAAAAACATACAAAACAACATTGTTTCCACTGTGTTATCTCACATTCCAGCATTGCAATTTCAGATTATGTCCCTAAAGAACCCGCGTATAATGTAGTTACGCATTACATTAATTAAATTGCACGCGAGTTATTTATTTTTATTTTCATACACTGAACCATGACGCCCGCATTAGTACATGCATATTACAGAAAGCACAGGTAACTGTTTTAAGGGGAACATAGGAATTAAGTTGTGCAGGCTATGGCTTTTTAATAGACAGATTGGCATCATGCTACTTCGCTATGATGAGTAAGTTACTTTTCCATTGATTGCACTTGAGCAAACATCACCGAACCAACCCTACGGCAATCTGATCGTACGCCTCCAGTGATTTCCAGACTCGGAATTGCTCACGATGTGTAAAAACTCCTCACCAATACCAGATAATGGTGCACATGAACATACTGTGTCTGAGGCAAAGCTGCATAATGATTGCTCAGTGCTTCTTTCGTTACTGCATACGGATCCACACCATTTATGAATGAAATTTTCGCATTGTACCTCTCTCCGTCTTGTTTTAATAGTCTCTTTATAATCTATTTCACTTTGTCTTTTCACGATTTGCATAACAATATAAACAGAAATAAATTTTTGTTTGTAAAACGACATTCTCTGATAAAACTCTGTAAAAACCTATGGTAAACAAAGCGGGTTTGCCCTTAAAGATGGCGTCTCCGGGGAGGTCACGTGACAATTTTTTTCCCTGTGGGAACTATGTATATGCTCCCTCTAGGCTCGATTTTTGAGAAATTTGGGATTCAGTATAGGGTGGCCATACGTCCGGATTTTGGCCGGAGAGTCCGGATTTTAAGCTCCGCGTCCGGCGCAGCCTCAAGCCGGACACTCATTTGTCCTCCTTTTTGGAGTTGATCTGAATTGGCCAAAAAAAAAAAAAAAAAAACGCTCTAATCTTTATTGAGGCGCAGCAGCATAGCGCCTAATGAGATCTCTAGTCAAACACATGATTGCAGGGTTGCCAACTCTCACGCATTGAGCGTGAGTTTCACACAAAATTGAGCCAATTCTCATGCTCTCACGCCACATCCCCAATTTCTCACGCTGAAGTGTGAACCCGGCCGGTCAAATCCCTGAAAGATGAGTTTATGTATAGATCTACATGATGAGCCACTCGTGATCGACTAGTTTTACCGCAAATTAGTTAAAAAATACACTAATCTAGAGCTTAGCTCCTAACGACGCGGACGCAAAGCCAGGACTGGAGCAAAAGCCCGTTCCTCTCTGCACTCTAAGCGTTCTGTTATCACTCCGCTCTAATCCACTACGGGTTTTCCAGTCTCACTCACAGGACAAAACTGCTCCGTGTTCAATCTAATTTAAAAAAAAAATCTTCTGTTTTATTTTTTTTATATATCACAAACGTCTGAATTTATAATACTATATGTAATGCTCTGGAAAGTATTCTACATGTGTAATAAATGTTCCAGCTGCTTATACAAGGAAATAGTATGGGAAAGCGCACCCAGGTAAAAATAAGAATTTGACAAATTCTACAAACAATCTTAGTTTGTCAAAAGTAATATATATATATATATACATATTACACCCCCCCCCCCTCCTTTTCAGTGTTCTGGAAATCCACCCTAATTCAGTATCATCTGTATGCGGATGATTCTCAAATTTATTTACGATTGAAACATGGGCATAAATGTGCCATTCAGTCTCTCCATGCATGTTTGGCCGAAGTTAAGTGTTGGCTTGCGAACAACTTTCTCCAATTAAATGAGGGTAAGACCGAGATGATTTTATTTGGAAATAAGGGTTGTGCAGATGATGACTGCCTGGGGTTGTTTCCTGGGAAAAAGCTGTCTAGTGTGAGGAAACTTGGTGTCATTTTTGACTCTGAGCTTAAATTTGACCGGCAAATCAATGCTATCATTAAGAATAGTTTTTTCCATCTTAGATCAATTGCTAAATTGAAATCTATTCTTTCTTTTGATGTATGGAGAAGGTTGTTCATGCCTTTGTGTCATCCCTGTATTGGAGCCTTTCATATCATAATACTTTTGCGCAATGAAAGATTATTAATAGCCTTCTTTGTTCTGTCCCGGTAACACTTTAGAATACGGTTCCTTCGTTAATGAATAACTACACAAGAACTAATGAGTAACACAATATTAACAATCTAGTAACTATTATTAACTAATAAGAAACTCTGATTAACGAACTAGTAAGTAATAGCGCACAGACGAAAGTGGTAGTTCACTATTAAGTAATCAATAACTACTATTTTTTAATACTTCCCACAGAACTACTGAAAAAGTTTAATAAGAATCTAGTAACTACTATTAACTAAAAGAAACTCTTATTAACGAATTAGTAAGTAACAGCTCACAGATGAAAGTGTTACTAGATACTTCTGTGGGAATTACTAATTATTTGGATTCGTATTATAAAGTGAAGATCATTGGAACTAACTAGTAATTACTCAAGTGTTACTAAAGGCATTTCCAAAAATCTCAAACGTTTGCACAAATCATGACTAGATCATGTAGTAACACTTGAGTAATTACTAGTTAGTTCCAATGATCTTCACTTTATAATACGGATCCAAATAATTAGTAATTCCCACAGAAGTATCTAGTAACACTTTCATCTGTGAGCTGTTACTTCCTAATTATTTGGATCCGTATTATAAAGTGAAGATCATTGGAACTAACTAGTAATTACTCAAGTGTTACTACATGATCTAGTTATGATTTGTGCAAACGTTTGAGATTTTTGGTGAACTTTAGTATACTTTTAGAAAATGTCTTTAGTAACACTTGAGTAATTACTAGTTAGTTCCAATGATCTTCACTTTAAAATACGAATCCAAATAATTAGTAATTCCCACAGAAGTATCTAGTAACACTTTCATCTGTGAGCTATTACTTACTAATTCGTTAAAAAGAGTTTCTTTTAGTTAATAGTAGTTACTAAATTGTTAATAAACCTTTTCAGTAGTTCTCTGGGAAGTATTAAAAAAATAGTAGTTATTGATTACTTAATAGTGAACTACCACTTTCGCCTGTGCGCTATTACTTACTAGTTCGTTAATCAGAGTTTCTTGTTAGTTAATAATAGTTACTAGATTGTTAATATTGTGTTACTCATTAGTTCTTGTGTAGTTATTCATTAACGAAGGAACCGTATTCTAAAGTGTTACCTCTGTCCCATCTATCATATCCCTCATTAAACAGATGTGCTATACATTTAAAACATGCCTCAATTTTATAGTAGACTACGGTTTATAATTATTGATCCATTTGATTTTTTTTATCTTGTTTTTCATGAATGTACAAAACAAACAGCAATGTGTAAAGCTTCACCAGATATAGTGCTACACATGTTGTCTCTTATTTGTTCCCCACTAAATGTTTTTTTTTACCTAAATGTTCAGATTTTATACAATTATTGTGCACTTTACTTATCTTAGAAATAAAAAGAACAAATCAAGAAAAAATATACAATCATAATCTATGACAAAAATTATATTATAAACTAGATTAGTGGGTAATACTGCTGAATTACCCACTAATCTAGTTTACATAGTTATATGTAAACTAGATTAGATTATTACATAGTTACATATACATAGTTATCACAACATGTTAATAATGTAAATGTTAAACAATAATGAGCTTTTCTTGGCTAGTATATGTCCCTTATGCCATCTTAGATTTTTTTTTTCTTCTTGAAACAAGCAAAACAACTTTTGATGAAGAGAATATGTCTTGATTATTAAAAACTGGTACTTTTTGTGCCCATCTTTGCAAATAGGATGGTAAATAACAATAAAATTTGGCTCAAAAACATACGTATGCTGTTAGTCCTAGTCCTCACAAAATAAGACAAAAGTATGCCAAACATTTAATGTTGCTGTCAAATTATTATTTAAAATGACTTGTCTAACAGGGTGGAAAGGAGCATAACAGGGTGGAACACCAGTGTTAACAGGTTCAGTGGATGAGCCTTTTGTCATTGTCCTGCATGGTTTTCCATTGGTAATATGTGGAACTGCACCTATAAAATATTGTTTCAAAACAATAAAAAACAAAACTAAAATTTCCTTTGGGGGAGGGACAAAAAAAATATCTATGTGGTTCCTCATTACAATCAATCATGGGGGCAAAACAAAACAATTCTCTCTTCAGATGGCTAGAGAAATATTTATAAATTAGAGAATTCAAACATAATAAATTACATTTTTATTTATTTATATTTGATTAAAAATAAAACATAATATAATTCATTTGAATTAACTAGATTAACAAACAAATACAAAAATCATCACAATAAGGACAGTAATGGACAGTGATGCCCTTTGTGGTGTTTTGGCTACATCAACTTAAAGTACTAGATTAACAAACAAAATTAAAAACAACAAAAAAAAATTACAAGGAGGGAACAGAGATGTCATTTTTTGTGTGTCTTTGCTACATTTGTTCTTCAATGTACCTCCATGTTGCTTTATCTACCTGAAAAGACCTTTTATTGAGGGCCTGCGGTTCTCTCATCAGGCACACTGGCTGCGTTCCAAACCGCATACTCAATGAGTAGGTACTTAATTTCAATAAGTACTTACTCATCGAGCGCTAAAAGAGTAGGTACTTTATAGCCAAATCTCGTTGAGTATGAATGCGAACCGGTCATCTGCCATGTTGACGTTATCATGTGACCTACGACGCGTTATCTCAAGCTTAACACCATAAAATATATGAACGATACGTTTAATTCATCTATCGATAAATATCTTGATATTGATTAAACTTGCTCATTTTGTTGTGGTATTGTTGAAGAAACAGCTTCCCATTTATTTTGTGAATACATTTGGGTTGATTTAAGTTGTTATATTATAAACCCTAGGCTACTAATGTGACCAACAGTGTTATTCTTATAACAATATTTTTTTTAAGAAACCCCAAAATCGTCATCTCTTGATTATGTTGTTAATTTCTTTATTTTATACCCAAAAAGTTTCTCCTTTAAGTTTTCCTTTTTCTTAATGAATTTACCTCGTTTCATCACTCAGACATATAACAACTTTTTTATGTATTATGAAGAACTATAATGAAGATATTTAGCCTTTTTTATTGTTCTTTTTTCCTGTGTATAAATATAATTTTATGTCATATTGTGAAGTACACAAACCAATGATCTTTATATTTTCTGTTTTGTCATTATGATTGTTACATAAACTATAGTATCTTTCCATGATCTTGCATGTAATAAGTTTAAATTATATGAGCGACAGGTGCACTAACACTTCATAACATCAGTAACTTGACAGCACATCCTAGAACAGTTTTCCTCTGCGTTTGTAATGTTTGCACAAAGGAGCCAGGCAGCTGCTCGAAGATCTCTTTTGGAGAAAACTGTTAAACATCGCTGATCTCCGCGATGTTGATATTAACGTATCCTTGCTCGCGTGGCATCCTGGGATAGATGAGTATCATGAGTACCCATGGAAAAGCACTCAAAAATCTGGGCGGAAGCAGTAAGTCATCCGGGAACTTCTCCCCTACTCTTTTTATGAAAACTGATGTTTCGAACGTACTGCTTCCTTCACGTACTGTTTTCGCCTACTATATAGTAGGAAAGTAGGCATATTGGAACGCACTTAAGTCCGAATCTCGCGTCACCCAGGTAATTCTCGCCTACTCTTTTGGATTCATTCATACTTTTTTGCTCGCCTATTCTTTTTCCCATACTAAATAGTAGGGAAGTATGCGGTTTGGAACTCAGCCACAATTTGATTGTCAGCATACCAACTGATGTCTTTTCTTGGGCCCGGCCAGAAGAATTTATTAATACCATTGCGATGCATGCAGTTGACCTCTATGTTGTGCTCCTCTTCATTCATGATGATGCCAGGGTAGTGGTCATCATCATATTTTACCATACACCAACTGCCAACATGGTCAATAGTAATGACTTCTGGTCGCCACGAAGTTGTTGGAACCTTTGACTTTAATTTCAATCCCACATCAGCATGAAGGATTGCCTCCTTGAGACTGAAGCATGGACAGTCCATGACTCCCTGCTCTCTTTGGCAGAGACAGGTTATGTCTCTGTACTGGATTTTCCCTGGCAAGCTGATGGACCTTCATGGTTCCCTTCACGGCAGTTAAGGGGGGCACCTAAAAATTAAATAGACAAATGACAAAGACATGAGTGACCATTTTGCCATTTGTGTTCACTGTCCAGGGCAAATCCCAAAGCAATCTCTTAAATATGAAGGAAAATATCTGCACAATAATGAAATATAACTTACAAAACCTGGGAGATATTTTCAGGTGAGTATTACAATGCTTCATTTGTTGTATATTTATTTTCTCAAGTGACTTTTTTTCCTCAGGTAAATGTGGAACTCTTTTTATTTGGTTTTCTGAGGTGAGTATACAATTGTCCATATTCTGTTTTTGCAAGTTTGTATTAAATAAATTTTCATTGTTTCCTCTTTCCTATTGTTTTTGGTTTTTGTCCTACTGTTTTTTTTTTGTTTTTGTTTTTTGAGTTTGGTATTTTTACATTGAACTGAGTAGAATACTTTTCATACTGCTCTTCTCAGTTGAAAATAAAGACAAAAATACCACGATAAAATGTCACTTACCAACAGCATTTCCTTCGCCTTTTCCTCCACACTGTTCTCAGTGACAAAAAACAGCTCCACAACTGATTCCTGAAGTTTAAGCTTGTTATAGAGCACCTCTGCATCAGGGATGTCCTCTCCTAAGCGCACTAGCCTGTCAGCTGACCGCTTCAGTGTCCCCCCAACACCATCTGGCGCCCCTTTGCCATGATTGGCCTCAAAGAAATTCCAATTTACATCAAAGCCTCTTTTGAAGGGCTCAGTGGAAAGAAGAAGGAAGTTTATCTTCTGTCTGTACTGAGTCGCCGGCCCATCACTGAAAAAGTGGAGCCGAGTCACCTGGGGAAACCTTGACTGAATCATATCCAGGACTGGATCCAGGTGTGCCCAGATAGCCGGTGGATCATGTCTCCGTGAAGGGGAAATGGAGCAGAATGCTATAGGATTCTGTGCTGCTATATATAATACGCCGGTGTGCAGGGTTGCCTGCTGATGGGATCCCCCAAAATGGACAGACTGCACTTAATTTGCATATTTGCACAAATAGTTTTCACTGAAGTCCACATGAATTAAACATTATCTTCTGTTGTCTGTAGGCCTTATGCTGCCAACGTATGTTGAATAGATGTTGCTTGAATTTTTTCCTGGAATTGAACAACAACATCATCCTCAGTCTTGGTTGGTTCTTTTTTGACAGTTATTATCGCCGCCTTCTCCTTATCGGATGTGAATGTCTCGGTTGACCACTGATTGAGTAAAATGGCATTGTTGGAGGGAGGTCTCAGCATGGTCACAGCAGTAGTGCTGCAACTTAAACATTCGCCTAATGCACAGGCTTTTGAGTCAGGGTTGCACACTGTCGCGTCAGCCATCTCATCAAGGTTTTTGGAGGATAAAAGCCCACATTTGAAAAGGGTGCTGGCCATGAACCCCATATTTTCATGGGTTTTACACAGACAGGTTTTCCTGTCACTTCCAGGTAAAGAAATATGCCGTTTACCTAACCCTGCCATCAAAAATTTAAGTTCTTGAGATCCTTGTGGGGTCCTATCAGTTGCTGATGGGAGTAAGTAAAACTGCAGACTAGTATGCTTTGTGGGGGCCTTAACAGCTTTTGTCACTGGAGTAGGAAATTTGCGTTTGCCACTGGTTCTTTCTTTTCTGAACATACTAGGAAAAGACCTGTTGAAATTTTTCAAAGAAAAATATGCTATATTTTCAGGATTTAAAAAACTTGTATTTGTATGCAAACACAATAATATAATTTAATTATATGTAACCTAGTCATTTCTTGATGAACGCTGGGCTGCCTCAATCCCGGATTTTGACTGCCATGCGGATTTAGAGTCAGACCACGGGGTTGGCTCTGACCCTGAACCTGCTCCTGGCCAGCTGTTGCTGTTATGAGTGACAGCAAGTTTCTTGCTGCACTTTCAATGAGTGCATACTCTGGCTGTAATAAAAAAGAAAGACAAAATAAACTAAATAATAATAAAGTGATTATTCCAGGCATGTACTGTAACAATACACAATACTGATCTTGCAATACAGTACTATACACTGACAATACTTTGAACAAATCTAAAATAAGAGTTAAAAATGGTATTTGATATTATTAGTTTCAGCACATATGGCAAATCTTTAATACTGCTATAAAGTGCTAAATTTGCTATTACATTAGAGGTGAACTGTACTTGGTCGGTCCTTTCCTCATTCACGGGAAAGTGATGAGAACATAAATATTCATCATTCTGCTTAGCTAAAATACAGAAATTTGCTTGCACTCTGTTGCTGTCTACATACAGTAGACAATTTAAAAGATTTAGAATGTATTAAATATCTTTATTTCATATTGCTGCGATCCACAATATTGTTGCATTTTTGTATAAAAAAATATTGTGACATGAAACATTGATATACCCCTACTTTATTCAAAATGTTCTCTGAAACGATAATTTCATCATCGAATATACAAAAAAATATAGAGTATATAATTTTTATATTCCCGTGATTCTAAGTGGATATAAGGGATTATGATGTATGGATCCATTGGAGATCCTCCCTAGCTTAAATGTTTTCAGCCATGTCACTAGGCCTACTGATTTTGCACAGATCGGTTACAATAATATCTTTAAATTATTTTTTATATTCAAGTCAGGTTGGGATTGTGAAAACCTCATAAGGTAAATTATAGAGACTGTAAGACAGAAACTCACCTGTTGGGCTTCCGGTGACGTCATCTAACTGATGGCAGCTTGAAAAGTTAGCTCTCCGACTAAGAAATAGAATTTAGCCCCGAAACTCGAAAAACAAACTCGAATTACCATTATTGTAGTTATGGAAGAGGGGGCTCAAGTACACGCTAGGCGAAAACAAAAGAAGCAAAAGCAATCTGGAAAATTAGAGCGAGAAGCACGAGGGGAAAATGCCGAGTCGCCATTAAATGTGTGTCCGGAGGATACCGTACTGGAGCAAGGAGGCAACAGCGAACCCGAGGAGACCGTCAGCCTGGCTATGATTCTCCACGAGTTGTGTGATTTTAGGAGAGACAATTCTGATCAGCTAAAAGACATTAAAGAGGACATTCAAAAAACCAACGACCGATTAGAGGAAGCTGAGGAACGAATCGTCGGTTTGGAGGAGAGATCGCAAAACACCGAAAGCGTAATGGCGGAGGTTTTGAAACTTCAGACGCAGTTAGAAGAGAGGATAACAGATCAAGAAGGCCGTTCGCGACGGAACAACATCAGGATTTACGGGGTCGTGGAAGGGGCAGAGGGCAACTCACCATCGATGATTGCTTTCATCGAGGATATGCTGAGGGCGAAACTGGAATTGGAAACATCGCTATCCCTTCAGATTGAGAGGGCACATCGCGCGCTAGCTCCATGGCCGCCAGAAAATGCACCACCGAGATCAGTCGTGGTAAACTTTCTCAGTTACAAAATGAAGGAGGAAATTCTGCGAACCGCGTGGAGGAAGAAGGGCTTTGTCTGGCAGGATAGGAAAGTGAACATTGATCATGATTATGCCCCAGAAGTACTTAGAAAGCGCAAGGAATATAATGAAGCAAAGAAGCTACTCAAGGAGAAGATGATCAAGTTCCAAACCCCCTTTCCGGCCAAGCTACGGGTTTTTTTCCCGGATGCGATCCAGGTATATAACACTGCGGAAGAAGCGACGAAAGATTTAGCTGACAGGGGATTTCCCATCACCGTCATTCAGCCTCCTGGGACACTGAAGGAGCGAATTCAACGTCTCACCTGGCGCACGGCTGGAAAAAGAGCGGAACAAGGCCGTACCAGAGACAAACCAACCTACAAGGAAAAGCTTCAGTCTTTTAAACGGTACCCTGATCATTGATTCTATTATGTTGTTTTTATTGTTGTGGCTTTTTGTTTCTCCTCCGAAATAGTTTGTGCTGTTTATAGTTTCGTGACGCTAGTGTTTTTCACCTACAAGAAAAATATTAATGAATGTCGGAGGACAGCTGTTGATCTGACACATGAGCGCAAGCTGTATTGCCAATGTGATCAGTAAAGTGGGCCCTTCCCCATTGGACTGTGAAGGTTTTCCCTCAGGGCCGTTCTGTTTCGGCTCATCAGAGGTCAGAAAAGAGACCTCTTTATTGGAAGTCTTTGAAGTTTTTGTTTTGTTAATGGTTCTTCATTGTTCTCATTTTGTTTTGAGTGTTCAACTGCTGTGCACTGCAGTAAGGGGGGTGTCTGCTCATTTGCTGAATTATAGGAATGGTTGCAAGATAAGGTGTATGTTAAAGGGAAAAGATGTTAAATAATATTAAGGTGATCTCTTTCAATGTGAATGGGGTATTCAATCCAATTAAAAGAAGCAAAATCCTCTCAAAACTCAAAAAAGAGAATGTTCAAATTGCTCTCTTACAAGAGACACATCTTACACAGGTAGAACACAGCAAGCTGATTAGGTCTGGCTTTAAACATGTTTTTTCATCCTCTTATAAATCTGGCCATAAGAGAGGAGTGGCAATATTAATATCAAAACAAGTAAATTTTGAACCTATATCTACTATCACGGACAAAGAGGGTAGATATGTCATGATTACAGGAAATTTAGAGGGTTCCCTAGTTACTTTCCTCAATGTGTATGCTCCTCCAGGATCCGATTGGTCTTTTTATAAAAATATATTTGATTTAATGGCTACTAAAGCACAGGGGATTACAATTTGTGGAGGGGATTTCAATGTTAGGTTAAATCCTAGATTAGATTCTTCTGGGAGTTTTTCAAGTCAACATAAACCTGTTAGTAAGAAAATGAATGTGATCATGAAAGAGCTGGGAATTGCAGATGTGTGGAGGTATCTTAATCCCTCTAGTCGGGTATATTCCCATTTTTCTTCTC
Source organism: Cyprinella venusta (assembly GCA_038021265.1). Classification (NCBI taxonomy): domain Eukaryota; kingdom Metazoa; phylum Chordata; class Actinopteri; order Cypriniformes; family Leuciscidae; genus Cyprinella; species Cyprinella venusta. Next base: position 9,916,289 of record CM075863.1, read on the forward strand.
CACATTTAGTTTATTCTAGAATTGACTACTTCTTTATCTTTAGTAAAGACAGAAACAGGATAAAGAGCTGCGAGATAGGAACAATAGATCTCTCTGACCACAGTCCAGTCTATTTGACTTTCGAATTGAATAACAAAGCAAGGACTACGCTCTGGAGATTAAACGCTAGTATTTTAAATGGACTTAAAGAACAGATGAAGGCAGAAATTAACACATACTTGGAAAATAATGACAATGGGGAGGTTTCGCCACCTATCCTCTGGGATGCATGTAAAGCGGTGATGAGGGGGAAAATTATTGCCATCACTTCGCTACTTAAAAAGACCAGGCAGGCGAAACTTAATAAATTACAGGAACATCTAGAGCAGTTACAAAGACAACACATGAGGAATTTGGACTCTAAGGTGAAAAAAGAGATTAAAAAGACTCAGGAAGAAATTAACGATTTTTACATGCAAGAAGTACAGAGAAAGTTTATATTTACTAAACAAAAGTACTACGAAGTGGGTGGCAAATCTTTTAAACTCTTGGCATATAGATTACGCAAACAACAGGCAGAAAATTCGATCTACAGGATCCGTAATCCTAATACCAAAAAAATAGAAAATGGCTTGGATGAAATTCGTAAAAATTTTGAATTATTTTACAAGAATTTATACTCCCAGAGGAAAATAGATGAAGATTCTCAGGGGACAAAAATACTTGATTCTTTGAATCTACCTACAATTTCTCCAGAAAATAACAAGAGACTATTATCTGAAATAACGGAAGAGGAGTTGAACATAGCTATTAAGAGGTTGAAAGTAAATAAGTCTCCAGGTACTGATGGATTCATCTCAGAATGGTATAAATCCCTTAGAGAGCCATTGTCCCCTATGTTACTTGCCACCTTCAATTGGATATTAAAAGGTGGGGTGGTCCCTCCCTCTTGGAGGGAAGCCATTATTTCAGTTATACCGAAGGAAGGTAAAGATAAAACTGAGTGTGGAAGTTACAGGCCTATCAGTGTCTTAAATGTAGATTACAAATTATTCACGTCCATTCTGGCTAGAAGATTAGATGTAATTATTCCAGAACTTATTCATCCAGATCAGACTGGGTTTGTCAGGTTGAGACAAACTCAAGATAATATTAGGCGTTCTCTACATATTATGAGCTATATAACTAAACACAATGTTGAAGCTTTATTAGTCGGATTAGATGCGGAAAAGGCATTTGACTCTGTTAGGTGGAAGTACCTCTTCATGGTTATGAAACGATTTGGGTTTCACCAATCATTTATTAATGTGATTCAAGCACTATATGATAAACCACTAGCGAGAATCAAGGTGAATGGTGATCTTTCTAATCAGATTACTCTAGAACGAGGAACACGTCAGGGCTGTCCAATTAGCCCTATTTTATTTGTCCTATTCATAGAACCCCTTAACCAGTGGATTAGGCAAAATGACAAAATTGTAGGTATAGAAATGGGGACAGGAGTGCACAAGGTAGCTGCATTTGCAGATGACATTTTAGTTTACTTAAAACAGCCAACCCAGTCTTTTCCAGAATTGATGTCACTTCTTGAGACATATGGTTCATTTTCAGGCTATAAGGTGAACATACAAAAAACCCAGGTTCTCACATTTAATTATAAGCCACCTGGTTTCATTACCAGGAGTTTTTGTCTCAACTGGGATTCAGTTTCAATGAGATATTTGGGAGTAATTTTATCAAAAGATACATCACGATTATTTCAAGCTAATTTTGCACCTGATTTCAAAAATTAAAACTGAAATATCTAGATGGAATCTTATCCCCTTTTTAAGCATGAGCTCTAGGGTCGAATCAGTTAAGATGAACATTCTACCGAGACTTTTATATTTATTCCAGTCTCTGCCAGTGAATATACCAGTACAGCACTTCATAGAATGGGATAAATTGTTTTCAAGGTTTATCTGGAAAGGGAAGAAACCCAGAATTCGATTTAAAACACTACAGCTATCGAAGGGAAAGGGGGAATGGCACTACCTTGTTTGAGTGATTATTATTATGCTGCCCAGATCAAACCCCTGGTGTATTTATGTAATCAAGTATATCATTCTAGATGGAAGGAAATAGAAAGTGTCATATATCAGGATGTTCCAGTTCAGGCAGCTTTGGGTGATATTAGACTGGTAAATAATGTATTAACTTTAGATAATCCTTGGTTAAATGTTTCCTTAAACATTTGGAAGAAGATAGGGAAATTACGTAATGTGAAAGATTCTATGGTATTGCTGCGCTGGTGTGCCTATGATACAGAGTTTGTTCCTAATAAAACAGATAACAGGTTCAAAAGGTGGACAACTAAAGGCTTAACTGCCTATTGTACATTTATGAACAAGGGGAATCTCCAGTGCTTTAATATGCTTGGGCTGGAGAACCAAGACTTCTATAGATATCTACAACTGCGCCACTATTTAGAACATTGTTACGTCCTTTTTAATTTTTTTTTTTTCTAGGGATTAAGGAAGCAACATTTATAAAAACAGTGTGTGTATCTCAAAGTGCAGGACAGAACAAGAAAAAAACAACGTACTCGGTCAGAACTCAGCTCAAAAACGATTTATTAATCCTCATTGCCATTTTTTTCGTTTTTCTGGAAAATGTATTTGCCACAAGTACAAACAATAAATAAGAACAATAACAAACATAACATTTAACAAATACTTAAGGTGGGAAAATGAGCACGAGAGATACCCAAATCAAAGAAATCAATAAAACAAAACGAATTATCTAAAGGTTAAGTTTAACTAAACTAACTACCAAACACAAAATGTAGAAAATAATAATCTTCGGCGTCAAGACGCTCTAACTAAAACTATACTAACTACATAACAAAAACGTACAAAGTGGGCACTCTCCTAAACTAGTGTGTCTAACATAATCAACAATATCCTAAGTGCAAAGTGTATGTTGCGCGACCTACTAACCTGCTCTTTTCCCCAACTTTACACACTCCGTGTAAAGTGATCAGGTTGACATTACAATCTCAAAATACTAAGCAACAACCAAAATGCTAGGCACACACCAAAAACTCATTGAAAGCAAATCAAACAAGCGAACAAACAAAAGTGAGCAAACAGCTGTTCAACATTTGAGTGAGCGCGGTCTTTAACGGCAGTGGTGAGATGTTATTGGAGGAGGCGAACCGAAACATCACCGTCATGATGAGGATTGACAGCAGATTGATCCAACGGACACCTGAAACACACACTACAATAACAACAACACACCCACATCCATATTGCAACACTTAAATACGTACGAGTACGTAACACTTCCCCCCTTAAAGATTTAAATTAAATTTTTAAAAATAAAACATTGAAAACATAGACATACACATACACACAAAAACGTTTTAGTTACCTATTGCTCTCGACAAGGCGTCAGCAACAACATTTTCAGAACCCTTCTTATGCTTAATGTTGAGGTTGTAATTCTGCATAAACAACGACCAACGCATGAGTCGTTGGTTATGATTATACATCTTCGACAAGAATACTAACGGATTATGATCAGTGTATACCGTAACAGGTAAAACAGAAGAACCGACATAAACCTCAAAAAACTCCAATGCAAGAAGAAGTCCAAGGGCTTCCTTCTCTATTGTAGAGTAATTTATCTGATGCTTGTTAAATTTTCGTGAAAAATAACAAACTGGGTGGTCTAGACCAATGTCATCTTCTTGAAGAAGCACGGCGCCTGTACCCAAAGCACTCGCATCCACTTCAAGCTTGAATGGACGCGAGAAGTCCGGAGCGGCTAGGACAGGTGCACTACTTAATAGGGTCTTTACACTGTTAAAAGCATGTTGGCATAATTCTGACCATCTGAAATCAGTTACAGGACTTAATAGATCGGTAAGGGGATGTACAACAGTTGAGAAATTTCGACAAAAGTTTCTGTAATACCCAGCCATGCCTAGGAACCGACGTAACTCTCGTCGTGTGGTGGGCACAGGAAAATCAACAATAGCGGAAACTTTTGCACCCACCGGCCGGACTTGACCCTGGCCGACTACCTTACCCAAGTACGTAATTGTGGCTTTCCCAAACTCACATTTCGCCAGATTTATAGTTAAGGACGCACTTGCTAGACGTTTGAACACGGTTCTCAGGAGGGACAAATGCTCATGCCAGTCAGAGGAATATATCACCAGATCATCAAGGTAAGCATTACAATTTTGTACTCCTGATAATACCATATTGACAAGCCGCTGAAATGTTGCCGGAGCGTTTCGCAATCCGAACGCCATTACCTTGTATTGTAGGAAATTATCAGGAGTTACAAAAGCGGATATTTCTGCAGCGCGTGGCGTAAGAGGAACCTGCCAGTAACCTTTAAGAAGATCTAATTTGGTTACGAATTTTGCGGAGCCTATGTTGTCTACACAGTCCTCCATCCTAGGTAGAGGATAACTGTCCGGAACAGTAACAGAGTTTACTTTTCTATAATCTGTACAGAATCGAAATGTACCATCTGGTTTTGAGACAAGAAGACAGGGTGAACTCCATGGACTAAAACTAGGTTCAGCCAGATCGTTCTTCAATAAGTACTCAACTTCTGTTTTCATCACTGATCGTTTCGTATTATTTACTCGATAAGCGTGTTGTTTGATTGGAAAATCACATGTGATCTGAATGTCATGTTGTAACACAGTCGTTTGGGATGGAATATCACCAAACAGCATAGAAAAATCACAAATTATTTTACTAACATCCTGCTTCTGAGCTTTGGACAAATCAGACAGAAAAGATGGTAATGACTGTAATATTTCAGAATTAGACAGTCTGGCACACCCATGAGCATTACGAAGGGAAACGCCATCATCAACAAACGACTCACCAGCAGATGGCGACACCACCTCGCAATCCTCAGCAGTGGGTGCTGAAACAACTGCAACAGACGTAGCCACAGAATTAGAGTTCAGATCCGTTTCCTCAATTCTCTCCGAGGATTTTCTGGAACGATACAACTTTAACATATTTACATGACATGTCCGAAATTTCCGTTTACGATCTGGAGTATGTACAACATAATCTGTCTCACTTAACTTTTTAGATACCACATATGGACCAACAAATCGAGCAGACAGAGCAGAACCAGGAACTGGCAGAAGTATCAATACTTTGTCTTCAGGTTTAATCTCACGATCAACAGACTTTATGTCGAAATGCTTTTTCATGCTCTTCTGAGCTACAGCCAGATGTTCTTTTGCAAACGTACAGGCATTATGCAAGCGCTCTCTGAATCGGCAAACATAATCCAATATATTCTCCTTAGGTGTGGCATTCTCACGCAACATTCCCTCTTTCAAAACTTTGAGTGGACCACGCACAGTATGTCCGAACACTAGATCCGCAGGACTAAAACAAAGAGACTCTTGAACTGTTTCGCGAACACCAAATAAAACTAACGGGACTCCCTCATCCCACTCTTTACCGGAGCTTAAACAGTATTTACGCAGCATTGATTTTAACGTTTGGTGAAAACGTTCAATTGCCCCTTGGCTTTCGGGATGGTACGGACTCGAAACTCTGTGCGATATTTCCAAGGTTTTTAACACCTGTTTAAACAGTCTAGAGAGGAAATTCGTTCCCTGATCCGTCTGTACAATTTTTGGTAATCCAAATGTAGAAAAGAATTTAATCAATGCCTTTACAATTGTAACAGAAGTAATTTTTCTCAGTGGAATTGCTTCTGGATATCGTGTTGCGGAGCACATGATTGTCAATAAAAACTGATTTCCTGACTTGGTCTTTGGTAAAGGGCCGACACAATCCAAAATGACATGCTCGAAAGGCTCTCCAATTACAGGGATCGGAATCAATGGAGCTGGTGGAATCTTTTGATTTGGTTTTCCCGTTACCTGACACACATCACAAGTGTTACAATACTGACAGACATCTTTCTTCAGACCAGGCCAAAAGAAATGTTTTAATATACGATTATACGTTTTCGTAATTCCTAGATGACCTGACATCGGATGATCATGAGCCAAACTTAAGACTTGCTGTCTGTAAGCAGTGGGTACCACAATCTGACAGGTAACATCCCACTCATTATCTATGCCCGCGACAGGTCTCCACTTACGTAACAGTAACTCATCATCTATCACATACTCAGCCTTTCTATCTGCAACAGATTTTGGATTCTCAACGGCAGCAAAAAACTTAGTCAAAGAAGGATCATTTCGCTGCAATTCTACCATCCTCTCACGTTTTATTGGCACTGTCAACACTTCGAAATCAGTCACAACTTCATCAACCCTTTGATCTGGTTTCACAGCCTTAGAACACTGCAACTCGGATGAAGAGTTCTCTTCAGCAAAGATTGGCATCATGAATGAATCGTTTAACGTAATGTCGTTGCCTATTCGTCGCTTTTGTGCGCGCGTCACAACATTTGCTGGAAACACATTAGGAAATGTATCAGCAATATCATTAGCGGTAACAAAGTCAGGTTTGTCAACTACTTCTACAACAGGCGTCACCTTTCCTCCAGCCAAATCATTGCCAAGGATAAACGTAACCCCTTTCACAGGAAGGGAAGAACGTACTGCAACCTTAACAAATCCTGAAATCAACTCACACTGTAAATGAACACGATGTAACGGAACCTTTATAATGTCCATTCCAATACCCCGAACTAATACACTTGAACCACACGATGTTCGTTCTGACAATGGAAGGACCTCAGATACAATAAATGACTGAATTGCCCCAGTGTCTCGTAAAATCTGGATCTCTTTTTGTTCCTCAGGACTACCATTTATTGACAGTAAACCTCTCATCACAAATGGTTTAAATCTTTCATCAAATTCGTCCGATTCTGACACATGATCAGAACGTACGGGCACTGTTCTCACAAAACCAACTGGTTTCGGTGGTCCAGATTGTTTGCGTTGTAAAGTTAAACAATCGGCAATTACATGTCCTTTTTTATGACAGTAAAAACATTCTCTCGTTTCTTTGTGCTGTGATGTATCGACCTTAACACGGGGACTCAAGTTTTGTGGTGCAGGTAAAGACAGCCTTTTGTCAAAATGAGGCGAAACGAATACACTCTTGTGAGTTAAAACAAATTCATCTGCCAAAACTGCAGCCTGAGACAAATTCGTTACCTTTTGTTCGTTTAAATAAGTGACCACACGTTCAGGTAAACAATTCTTGAACTCTTCCAAAAGCATCAAATCCCTTAGAGAATTAAAATCTTTCGTCTTACTCGCGGTCACCCACTTATCGAAAAGAATTCCTTTCTCACGGGCAAATTCTACGAACGTTTGTTGAGCTGTTTTTTTCTGGTTTCGAAATCTCTGTCGATAAGCTTCGGGCACAAGCTCATAAGCACACAGAATAGCGTTCTTCACCGTCTCATAGTGCAAACTATCCTCTACCGGCAGTGCTGAAATAATCGCCTGAGCTTTGCCGACCAACCTACATTGTAATAAAAGAGACCATACCTCTTTCGGCCATTTAAGTGCGGATGCTAGATGTTCAAACGCTGAAAAATATGTATCCACCTCGGTTTCTCTGAAGTGAGGCACCAAAGATATGTGCTTACTAACATCAAAGACAGCTGTTGAAACATCACTTGCACCAGGTGAGGTACCCACAGGATTAAACGTAACCGAGTCAACTTTCCTTGACTCCAATTCAAGTTTTCTCAAAGTTACCTGTTTTTCAGCCTCAATCTCTAAGCTGCGTATCTTGAGACGCATCTCCATGTCGGCCTTACGTGTCTCTGCCCGCTCCTGTGCTTCCATCTGCAGGCGGGCGAGTCGGACCTTAAGTCGCACATCGCCACTAGCTCCACCTGAAAGCGGAGAAAAGGGAGAAAAGGGCGGCATGGCAGCCTTGGTCTCGGCCCCAACCTCCACCTCGGAAGCCTCGCTCAGCACCTTCCCCAATGCAACAGGGCTTTTTGAGCACGTCCCCACTGCCGACTGTCCTGTCTCCACAGCATCCGCATCTGTTACCTCAAACACCTGAAGTTCAACCAGCCTTTGATGAATAGCAGCTTTAATTGTTGCCTTTAATGCTTGTCTCACCACAGAGATTTCGTAGTGGTCGGCAATTTTTAACAAATCATCCTTCCTGCACTTGTTAAATGTATCTAATGTTGGTGCTTCAATAAACGACTGCAAATCAAAATCAAACGTACTCATGATTTCAACTTTAACGTCACTGTCACTGTATCCGTTTATATTGCCCACAAGCGTTTCCTTGCCAAATCCTGCATAAAGATATACACACACTATAATGATCAATAACCGGGAAAAATCCAATAGTTTGGATGCCGGACGAGCCCCCATAAATGTTACGTCCTTTTTAATTTCTTTCTAGGGATTAAGGAAGCAACATTTGTAAAAACAGTGTGTGTATCTCAAAGTGCAGGACAGAACAAGAAAAAGAAAAACGTACTCGGTCAGAACTCAGCTCAAAAAGGATTTATTAATCCTCATTGCCATTTTTTTCGTTTTTCTTGAAAATGTATTTGCCACAAGTACAAAAAATAAATAAGAACAATAACAAACATAACATTTAACAAATACTTAAGGTGGGAAAATGAGCACGAGAGATACCCAAATCAAAGAAATCAATAAAACAAAACGAATTATCTAAAGGTTAAGTTTAACTAAACTAACTACCAAACACAAAATGTAGAAAATAATAATCTTCGGCGTCAAGACGCTCTAACTAAAACTATACTAACTACATAACAAAAACTTACAAAGTGGGCACTCTCCTAAACTAGTGTGTCTAACATAATCAACAATATCCTAAGTGCAAAGTGTATGTCGCGCGACCTACTAACCTGCTCTTTTCCCCAACTTTACACACTCCGTGTAAAGTGATCAGGTTGACAATACAATCTCAAAACACTAAGCAACAACCAAAATGTTAGGCACACACCAAAAACTCATTGAAAGTAAATCAAACAAGCGAACAAACCAAAAGTGAGCAAACAGCTGTTCAACATTTGAGTGAGCGCGGTCTTTAACGGCGGTGGTGAGATGTGATTGGAGGAGGCGAACCGAAACGTCACCGTCATGATGAGGATTGACAGCAGATTGATCCAACGGACACCTGAAACACACACTACAATAACAACAACACACCCACATCCAGATTGCAACACTTAAATACGTACGAGTACGTAACATTACACCATCAGAGTTATCCTCCCGGACATACATTCAAGGGTATAGTATTGTCACAGCTTCTCAGGTTTAGAAGGATCTGTTCAAGGGAGGAAGATTTTCAGGAAGCTAAACGGACATTGTTTGAGGCGCTCCGGACAAGGGGTTATTCAAGGACACGACTCAGATGCATTTATAAGGAGCATTGCCGAAGGCAGGAAAACCAGGGGACGGGTTCATCCAGAGGGGATAAGATTTTAGTCCCAGCTATTTTTTCATTTACTCCGGAAGCAAGGGGATTGATTAAACGGATCAGGGACAATTTCTGGGAGACATTAGCAAATATTCCAGAGGGACAGGATATGGAGCTCCGGGCAGCCTACAAAAGGAATACGAATTTGCGAGACTTACTGGTTCATACTCGACTTCCTAGGCAAAGAGGAGGGAACATACAAGCAATGAATAGACCGCGGGTAGTGAAAGAATGGGGGCAACCAAGGGCATTTTTTCTAAAAAGGATTCCGTTAAGAACCAAGAACTGTATTTATGCGATTCAATGCGGTAAATGTGGTAAGCAATATGTGGGGCAAACAAAGAACTCCATCAGAACTCGTTTGTATCAGCATAGATATGTGATCAGGAGGGGGAAACGAAATGACAGCAGACGGGCACTCATTACACATTTTAATCAACACGGGTTACAGAAGTTGAGAATAAGAGGTTTGGAACATGACCCGATGTGGACGTTAAGACAGAGACTGAGTAAGGAATACACTTGGATTGAGAAATTGAAATCTTGGGTGCCGAATGGTCTGAATGAAAGAAGAGAAATACGATAACATAAGGAATTGGAATTCGGCAAGAAAACAAACATCCTCTCCGGTACCTCTCAGATCTATTGGGTTTGGGTAGGTATCGGAGGAGGGTGATGAACACGGGTTTAAGCAAACCCTTAGGGGGGTGCTGGTCCTAAGCAGGTCAGACACCCTCTGGTTCATTTTCCTGGATTCAACTCGATTGGAATCATCGATCCGGAGTGGATTATGGGGAACTGCGCCGCAAAATCAAGGTTGAAGAGTATGGACAGTAAAAAAACAAGAAACAGGGCAGGATCAAAAAAGAAGGGGAAGGCATGAGATGATAATGGAGAAAAGTTCTTGGAAATTTGATTCCAGAGGTACTTCCCAATCTGAGCCCCCCTATTTTTTGAAATACCCGATTTGTTGAGAACTCTAACCAAATTAATTTGGGGATCATTATACCTATTTGTGTTTTAATCTATACCTATACCTGCCTCTTCCCCAACCCTAACCTTAACCCTAACCCTAACACCTAGTGTGGGGTTAATCTATACTGACACTTATCCCTGACCTCCCCCTAAACTTAACCATAAGAACCCTATGATTGCCAAACCTAATGCGGTCTAAGGATGCTGGGTCTATTTGGATCGATGTTGGTATTTACCATTTCCATAACCCTAACTACAGTAACCTTGGGGGTTAAAAAGTACTAATCCTGACCAGAGTAATCGTGTGATCAACACACCTAGTGTGGGGTTAATCTATACTTACGCCTACCCCTTACCTTCCTCTAAACTTAACCATAATAACCCTATGGGGATCAAACCCAATGCGGTTGGAGGACGTGGGGTCTATTTGGATCGATGTTGGTACCAACCACTTCCATAACCTTAACTAGGGGTGTAATGAGATCTCGTGCCACGAGATCTCGCGAGACAAAAACATGACGAGATTTCCCGTTTGAGTGAAAAGCTGTCTCGTGAAATTGCCATGACTGAGCGTGGGGGTGTGAGATTAGAATATTCCACCGCTGTACACTCACATAAGCTTAAACTATCGTTTGCTGTTTTTATAATAGATAATAACCATTATAAACTAATGTAAAGTCTGCTCTGCTCATCTATTACGAGTTGCCGTTGCAATCAATGCAGCACGAATCACAGTTCCCTGATCGCGTGACGATGGCGGAGGATTCGTTGCGCAACATAGACTAAACGTCTGATAAATGTTTTATCTTGTATAATGCACGCTCAGTACTGCTGCTCCCTACTCACAGAGTACGCGCGATCGCCAATTTGAAAGTAAAACGGCGCCGCGCGCGCTGTCACAAAAACAGCCATGTCATGTGAAACGTCTAGCGCGTCTTGCGCACCCAACTTGTCGGACGCGTCCAGGATGTTACTCCGTGACAGCGGGCGCTCTGATCGGGTGCACAGATGCTCAATCTCCTGCTCTCGGCCTCCGATTCCGAACTGAAGCACCACTATCTCGCCATCCGTTTCCCCAAAGCCCGTCGGTTTCCCTCATAAGCTGAGCATTTAAACATTCTCTATGGTATTTTTTAATAACACACTGTCTCTTTCTCTCTTTTACATATGTAGGCTAGTTATAAATTCTTTAGACTTTTAATGATTAGTGCTTTATTTTTAAAGTTTGTGGGAAAGAATTGTGTAAAAAAAATCCCTCATTTTGGGGATGGAATCCGGGAAATCTCCCTTATTTTCACTGTTCAATGTTGACAGCTATGCTTCGAATATTGACAGTACTGTAATGTCTTAACCCCCTGGGGACCAAGGTGTATTTGGGGTCCTTGAGAGGTTCTGACATGCCCTGACATCTGTGTTTTTTTCAGCTGCTTATAAACATATTAATGGCACAGGTGAAATTACACTATATTTAGCAGAAACAGGGCAACCATGACATATGGGCAACATGTTTGTACATGTTTGCATTTTTGAGAGAATATTGTTTATGCGTGGTTATTGTAAAAACTAAAAATGAAAGTTTCTGAAATAAGGCCACAAAACACATACTAAATATGCGTCCACAAGACTTTTGACTAATTGATGTTGTTGCCTAGGGTTTTTTCTTCACAATGATCTGAAAATCATCCCCCTATTCATTCACATAAAACTGTGAATTGGGTTATATTGTGAAAAAGATTTTTTTTGTTTGCCAAGGCAATATGCGAATGGGCGTGAACAGGCCAGCCCCATCATGTATAATTAGGTGATTCACACCTGAGAGAGACAAAGACATGCATAATAATGAGCCTTTCATTCAGGTGAGTCAGACAAGAAAAAAATGAAAGGACAACACACATATATATATATATATATATATATATATATATAACAGAAGCTCAGATGCAAAAGCCTCTAAGTTCCATTTTAAATTCTTCTAGAGTTATCATTTTTATCAAGCTTGTATATTTAAGTTCAGTAATTTCAATTAAATGACAATTAATAGGTCTTCATTGCCATTATGTGAAATTACTGAACTTATATATACAAGCTTGATAAAAATGATCATTCTAGAAAAAATTCAAATGGCACTTAGAGGCTTTTGCATCTGAACGCTTCAAATATAAACATGTATGTATAAAATCAAAGTGAAGTCAAAACCCATTTTTTGTCATACCTGGAAACAAATCCTGGTCAATTTTTATATGGCCATGTAGAATTGGTTCAAGATGTTTTAAACTCTAACCAAAAGTGTGTTTAAATATGATTCGTGTGTGTGGCTAATAAAATAATATGAGCAGAACTCTAACAGTCTAACTAAATGAACGTTCGTTCGTACATCCGTCCACACACCCGAATCATATTTAAACACACTTTTTGGTTATAGGCCTATAGGTACAGATAAATAATGTTATCTTACTAATGTAAGGATGTCTCATGAGATTCTTGTTCAAATGAAAGCGAAAGTGAATTAACGCACAGCGCGCGTCAGTGAATTCGTCTATTCTTCCCTATCAGACGCGCATTTGATATTTACACAGTCTTTGTGGACACTATTCAATAACGCGATTCGAACAAAGCACTTATAATAAATGACTTACTGCATCAGCTGAATAAGTGCGTGCTCCTCAAAATGAAACTATAAGGTAACTTTTTTTTTCCAGGATCTCCTCACTGCGATGAGGGCGTTTTCATGGCTTGCCTCAACATTAGAATTTGAATAGCACGCGCTCCCAGTGGGCGCGGTTACATTAGCACCTCATTTGCTGTAATGAGGTGAAAGGGAAAATCCTGACATCTCTTTCTTTTCATACAGATTACATCAACTGAGAGTAGTTGCTTTTTATATAAATGACTTAAATTAAAAGAAGAAAATCTCAGCTTCATAAAGAGAGATTTTTCGTGTGTCTGTGATAAGTATTTAATGAGTTACAGCTCTTTTTTCGGACGCGTTTCAGAAAGATTTTTGCGGAGACAGAGTGAGCTGAAAGCGCACCCTGTTTAATTTATTTATTTTACAAAAACACAAGGTTTTGATATTAATAAGAGTGTACAGAAAAAAAGAAGACCCTCTATAGTTTATAATCATGTATCGATTTTATTTTTATGACCATCAATGACGGAGTATTTTAAGTCTATGTTGCAGCTGTGTGAAAAAAAACGATCAAAACGCGGGGGCGCGTTTTTGGTCCCCAGGGGGTTAAGGACTGTAACACTCCACTAATCAACTCTGTGGAGTTTACACTATATAAAGAGGACGTTTATTTCGTTGGAATAAATAAAAGAAAGGAGGAGTATTAATTAGACAAATAGATAGCAAGCAAAACCCACAGTGTATTTATAAGAACACAGTATCATCCAGTAAACCAATAACCTGAAAGTTCGTGTGTGTGCGTGTACCAGTCTTTCATTCCATCGTGTACTATATACAAAGTCAGATCAGCCTCACCGGCAAGGATGGTAAATCCGTGAGCAGCATCTGTGGTGTCCCAGCTGTTTAAAGTCCCTCAGATCAGTAATCCACACTTCCATGAAAGGATATACTCCTCAAAGGATCGGTAGTCCACACTCCAAAAACAGTCAGGCAAAAAAAAGGTAGGTAATCCACTACGATAGTGTCCGTATCGTGAATGAATGAACGCGCGTTTCCCTTCTCGGTATGCCGGTCCCTATATATTTAAAAATCCGCCCCCCAGTTCCTGTTTGGGTGACGTGTCATCACGTGACAACTCCGTCTCGCCCGGAACGCATCTCGCGAGACGGAAGATGCGGCACAACAACTAATACACATTTAGGGAAAATACAGAAAAAAGCATATCAAGGAAAAATTGATCAACTCATTCCTCATATTAGTTGAACTATTATAAATATGCTTCCCCTTATGTGGCCACGCTACATAGATCCCCCCCCCCAGCCATCGGCATCGGAGGGGATCGGCCGAACCAGCGCTTCATGTTAACCACATTTACAATGTCTGTTTTAGGTGGGTCACCCCAACGTACTGTGTAATTTATTGGCCCCATTTTTTTAATTATTTCAGCTGGTCCCTCCCACTTGGGCGCTAGCTTAGCAGAGAATTTATTAGAGGCAGAAGAGAGAGGATGAGTTTTTATCCAGACTAGATCACTCGGCTGAAACTGCACATCTTTCCGACGAGAATTGTAATACCTAGCTTGTCTGGCTTGCTGCACACTCACTCTCTGCTTTACTTCCTCTGCAATGATGTTTTGTCATTCCAGTAGATTGTACGAGTTTTGGTCTGGTGTGGGGGGTTTGAGGATTAACCTCTCCAGTGGTCCGAGAAGCTGTCTGCCCAGCATCAACTCTGCCGGTGTTCTACCGGTGGTTTCTTGGTGCGCAGTATTGATAGCAAACCTTAACTCAGGTAACCACTGGTCCCAAGTTTGATGGTGTTGTCCCACATATGATGCAATCATTGTTTTTAATGTCCGGTTTATCCTCTCTGTCAGGTTCGTCTGAGGGTGATAACTTGTGGTGAGTTTTTGGATACTTCCCCAGGTCTTGCATAACTCAGCCAGTATGTGGGAGGTGAACTGTGCTCCCCTGTCTGATATAAGGTATTTGGGAACCCCCCAACGAGTAAAAACTTCTTCCCTTAGGATCTTAACAATCTTCTGAGTCTTGCTATCCCTAAGGGGAAACATCTCTACCCATTTGGTGTAGTAATCTACAATCACTAGGAGGAATGTGTGCTGTTTCTTACTGCTGGGGAAGGGTCCCATCAGATCCATGCCCAATGTATGCCCTGGTTCTGTCACTTGGGTATGCTGTAAAAAACCACTGGGTTTTGAGTTGTCTTGTTTATATTTCTGACAGATATTGCACCCCTTGACGTATTGCCAGATGTCTTTACGGACAGTTGGCCACCAAGCCACGTCCAAAAGCCTCAATAACGTTTTTAGTCGACCCAGATGTCCTCCTAGTGGATTGTCATGAAAGTAGTGTAGAAAGCCTGGAATTAATACCTGAGGAACTACCAATTGGAATCTGTCTCCGTTGTTCCTTACTGGTATCCGACGATACAACACCCCCTGTTGGACCTCAAAGGTTATCTGTTGGTCTCGTGCCTTCCTGACTTTGGGGTCTGACTTCAGGTGAGCAACCGTGCTGTCAGTACTTTGAGCTAGTGAAATTTCTGCTAGGGTATGTGGTATGTCTGATGGGCACCTCGTTGTTGTTATGGTCATACAGTGAGCTTCTTCTCTCTCTCCAGGTACACTGACTCTAGACAAGGCATCTGGACCTAGGTTGAGACATCCTTTTCTATGGTGTACTTGGAAGTTGAATTGCTGCAACCTAAGAGTCCATCGGGTTAGTCGTGAGGAAGTTTTGGGGCTATTGAAGGCCCATGTTAAAGCAGCATGATCGCTGTAAATGTCAAACTGACTCCCTTCCAGGTAATGCCTCCATTTTTCCACCGCCCAGACCACCGCCAAACACTCTTTTTCAGATGTAGAGTAATTTAGTTCTGCTCCTCTTAAGGTCCTAGAAGCATACGCTATTACTCTTTCACCTTCGGACGTTTGTTGAGTGAGAATGGCTCCTAAACCGACATCACTAGCATCCGTATGCACCTGAAAAGATTGGTTGAGGTCAGGCTGCATCAATACCGGAGGGTCTTGTAGCACCTGTTTGATGGTATTAAAGCTTGCTTCACACTCAGAAGTCCAGTCCCATTTTACTCCCTTCTTTTTCAGATGATTCAAAGGGGAAGTTATGTCAGCAAAATGGGGAATGAATTTGTGGTACCACCCTGCTAATCCCAGAAAGCGTTGGAGAGCTTTGAGGTCTTTCGGAAGAGGATATTGGGCAACAGCAAGAGTCTTTTCCCTATCAACTTCCACTCCTTTCACCGAGACAATGTGACCAAGAAACTTTAACTGTCTTTTAAAGAAGTGACACTTCTTCATGTTAAGGGTAAGAGATGCTTGTTCCAGTCGTTGCATTATGGAGTTCAAATGTTTGACGTGATCCTCTAAGGATCGTGAATAGATGATGATATCATCTATGTATACAAAACAGAATTTTCCTCTCAATTCTGCCAGAACCTTCTCCATGAGCCTCTGGAATGTGGCAGCAGCATTCCTGAGCCCATAAGGCATGACTCGGAATTGGAATAACCCCTGGTTGGTAATGAAGGCTGTCTTTTCTTTACTCCTTTCCTCCATATCCACCTGCCAATATCCTGACTGCAGATCCAATGTGCTGAACCAAGTGGCGCCGTCTAGTGATTCCAGGATGTCATGTATAAGCGGCATGGGATAAGCATCAGGAATGGTCTTGCTGTTAAGCCTCCTATAGTCCACACAGAACCTGTAGGATCCATCAGGTTTGGGGACCAAGACTACTGGTGATGACCATGGAGAGCAGGATGGTTCAATGACGTGGTCTTTTAGCATCTGGTCAACCTGATCATCGATGATCTTCTTCTTGATAGGTGAGACCCTATATGCTCTAGATTTAATCGGTATTTCATCTGATAGGATGATTTTGTGATGTTCCACTGATGTTTTTCCCAGGACGTTAGATGTAGTGCGAGGCCAGGTAGCCATCAGCTTCACCAACTCCTGCTGATTGTCAGAGTCCCAGCTTTGAGCAACCTCAGTGTGTAGGGTAGCGAGTTGTGTTTCCCAGGTGGATGGTAAGGCATAGTAAAGACTCACAGTTGCAGTATGGGATCTTCTTTCACCCCCCGGCATTGTAGACAGCTCTGTATTAATCCAGTCAGATAAGAAGGGATAATATATATATCCTTTGCCCATTTTCAGGCCATATCTACTTTGGCCGACATCCAAAATGGCCTCCGCTGCCCTCAAGAAATCCAAGCCAGCTATAATGGAAAATGCCAGGTGATCATCCTTCATTATATATGTCTCCACTCTGCAGACCTTATCCTGCCATTTATAGCAGATGGTTTTTTGACTCATAGCTTGGTGAACCTTTCCATCCGCCATGATGAAGCGCTGAGGGGAACCTGGAGTGTCCTCTGCCATTTCACCTCCTAGTTGTCTCCAAAGGTTTTCCTGCATCAAGGTGTACGTACTCCCTGTATCCACCACTGCCTTCACCTCTTTACCTTTTACTACCACAGGCACCATTAGAAGAGAATTTAGGGAATGGGGTTGAGCAATAGAGAGCCCTGCCACATTTTTGGGGAAATGACGTTCAGATGGTTTCTTATTGGCCTTTTCTTTACCATTCTGACTGTCCACTTTTTGCCAGTAATCCTTCGCCCCCATACAATCCTTCTCCACCATCGAGCCCACTTTCACCAGCTGTTCCACCGTCCTCACCGTTCCTCTTAGACAGCCCGCGACTCTGGGGTTGATGTTATTAAGGATGCGGCTCACCATCTCTTCCTCCGTTATATCAGACTTCCACTTGAGGCAAAGAGCTCGGTAATCATAGGCAAAATCTCTCAGTCGTTGCCGTGGCTGCTGAACCAGAGATCTCAGCTTATCTTCCACTTCCGTGAGGTAATCATCTGGAAGAAACGCACACATAAAAGCCTCTTTGAAAGATTGCCAATCTGTTACCTTGCTCTTTTCTGCCTTCCACCAACTCAGAGCCGGACCTCTCAGAACCGTGCTCAGGGTGCCAATAAGCTCCACACTGGGAAGTGGCCTGATATCCAGAAAGTTTTCACATTGTTCTATGAAGTTGAGCACATCAGATGTCTCACAGGAGTCACCAAAGGTTGGAAACTCTAAGCGAATCGGGGGCCGCCCGCAGAAGGACGAAGAACCTGGAACAACTGGAGGGGTAAGCACATCAGTAAGAGGGGAAAATCCATGAGAGACATCATACGTAGCATTGACAGTCTTTGTTGGAGGGAATTTAACTCTAGTTGCTGGTATCGGGGTTTTATGATCGGGTATGGATGAAATGGTGGTAGTTGGTGTATATGGTATTAATCTAGAGGGAGAAGGGGTACTGGTGAAACGTAATTTTTTCAACTTATTTTCCCATTTTTCATCTCTTCTCAGGAAACAATCCATCACCGTTCTCTCAAACTTTTCCAGGGAGCGCCGGAAATAATCCTCCAACTCTGCTAAGCTATTGTCCACTGCCTCCCGGAAAGTAGTTTCCCTATTAAGTGAACTATCAGCCAAGTGCTTACATTCCTGTTCAACTGATGTAACTTTTGAACTAAGAGCCAATAAATCCACTTTGAGTTGATCAATCTCGGTATGCATCTTTTGTAACACATTTCCATTCCCTACACAGCAATCATCATCATCATCATCATCATCATCATCAGTAATATACAATGAGCTGAGCATAGATGTTATCTCACCAGTTGGATTGCGTCTAGTGACAAACGGGCCTACAGTAAAATCTGCATTGAGTGTCTCTTCAGATTTTTTTTCCTCAAATATGTTATGGTCAGAATTACCAGTGTTAAAAACAGCCGGTGTAACATTTTCAGCATTTACATCTGTCTGCACCTCCATATTTACAGACTTTTAAACCAAAAAAACATCCAAAAAGAAACAGTAAGTCCCTGTACGGGCCACCAATATGTAACACTCCACTAATCAACTCTGTGGAGTTTACACTATATAAAGAGGACGTTTATTTCGTTGGAATAAATAAAAGAAAGGAGGAGTATTAATTAGACAAATAGATAGCAAGCAAAACCCACAGTGTATTTATAAGAACACAGTATCATCCAGTAAACCAATAACCTGAAAGTTCGTGTGTGTGCGTGTACCAGTCTTTCATTCCATCGTGTACTATATACAAAGTCAGATCAGCCTCACCGGCAAGGATGGTAAATCCGTGAGCAGCATCTGTGGTGTCCCAGCTGTTTAAAGTCCCTCAGATCAGTAATCCACACTTCCATGAAAGGATATACTCCTCAAAGGATCGGTAGTCCACACTCCAAAAACAGTCAGGCAAAAAAAAGGTAGGTAATCCACTACGATAGTGTCCGTATCGTGAATGAATGAACGCGCGTTTCCCTTCTCGGTATGCCGGTCCCTATATATTTAAAAATCCGCCCCCCAGTTCCTGTTTGGGTGACGTGTCATCACGTGACAACTCCGTCTCGCCCGGAACGCATCTCGCGAGACGGAAGATGCGGCACAACAACTAATACACATTTAGGGAAAATACAGAAAAAAGCATATCAAGGAAAAATTGATCAACTCATTCCTCATATTAGTTGAACTATTATAAATATGCTTCCCCTTATGTGGCCACGCTACAGGACAACAGATGATCATGGAGGCTCTGTTTCTGAACTTATAATCATCGGAACACAAGAACAAATAGAGACAAACACACCAGCCTCGTTTCTCTCTGCCATTTCCGAACTCACAGCATTAACCCTGTAACTGCCGGTGCAAAATAAAACAGCAATTTCAAAACAATTATAAAGAATCTGTGTGCAAACTTTAATTATGGTTGCACTTGCACTTATTGTTTGCACTTCAGACTTCAGACTTCAATGAGTGAGGAGGTCACACACAGCCTCAATCAGAAGTTCTGGAAGCTCTTAAATGTAGAGAAAGGTCTGAAGAGACTCGAGTGAAATCAAACAGCACAAAAAGCCAGTCAATAAAAACCTTTTACAGTGCTTATTTATTGTTTTCTTTCAATGCATTTGATAATTTTTACTCAAAGTAGACCTGAAATGATGTGCATTAGTGCATTATAAGTTAAAAGATTGCAGAATGCACCTGCATACTATTTTTCCAGTCATGAATTTTTTCATTGAGGATTTCTGAAAAATTGTGCAAAAATCTCGTCTCGTCTCGTTCTCGTGAACCCAATCTCGTTTCCGGTCTCGTCTCGTGAGATAGGCGTCTCGTTACACCCCTAACCTTAACTATAGGAACTCTGGTGGTAAAAAAGTACTAACCCTAACCAGAATAGCCCTGGGGTCATCACACCTAGTGTGGGGTTAATCTATACTGACACTTATCCCTTACCTTCCCCTAAACTTAACCATAAGAACCCTATGATTTCCAAACCTAATGCGATTTGAGGAGGCTGGGTCTATTTGGATCGATGTTGGTATCTACCATTTCCATAACCCTAACCACAGTAACCCTGGGGGTTAAAAAGAACTAATCCTAACCAGAGTAATCCTGTGATCATCACACCTAGTGTGGGGTTAATATATACTTACACCTACCCCTTACCTTCGCCTAAACTTAACCATAATAACCCTATGGTGGTCAAACCTAATGCGATTGGAGGATGTTGGGTCTATTTGTATCGATGTTGGTACCTACCACTTCCACTTCCACTTCCATTACCACTTTCCACTACCCTAGTGGTCACGCCGAGGTTTTTTGGTTGGGTGGAGTCTAGTGGGATGGGGGTCTAGAGTTGGATGGTGGTTTCATGAAAGGCGACGCTTTTTGTAAACCTAACCAAAAATAGCCCTAAGAGGATCTCACCAAATTTGAGGGTTTCACACCTGCATTACTGGGTTAAACCAGAAGAGACAAATTCAAAAAAAAAAAAATTTTGTCACCATGGTCGTGGAGAGGATACCCGAAAGATACAGAGGAGATTGGAGGAGATACCCGAAAGATTGGAGGAGATCTTCCTGGGATATGTGCGGCTGAAGAAAGTGTCCTTTTTCTTAAAGTATTTTTTTCGGTCATTTGGTGAAAGTCACCTGGACTGATACAGAGTCTTAAAGAGGTACACCTTAAAAATTAATGGTGGGATTGTTGTTGGACGGTGTTTTGCTAGTAATAGAGGTTGTTTTCATCGAGGAAGGTCCTTTTCTAAACCTAACAAGAAATAGCCCTGAGAAGATCCCACTAAATTGGATAGTTTCACACCAGCAGTACTGGGTTGGACCAGGGGAGACAAATTTAGGAAAATTTCTTTTCAGTCCTTTTGTTAAAGTCAGCTGGTCTGATACAGAGCCTTAATCAACCTAGTGGAGTGGAATTTTCGCCGAATCTAGGAGAATCTTAATCTATACCGACCCGTTTTCTAACCACGATTTGGGGATGTTTAACCTGTTAATAACTGGTGCCCCCGGTACCGGGGGCAACATCTTGTTATAGGGCAACGATGTTGAAATGCGCATCTAATCAGTAAAGCCGGTTCCTTGATTTGCAGTAAATCACCTTCACCTGCTTTCAAATGGACGATATGAGTGTTAAATTAACACTCAAGAGTGTTAAAGTTAATGAGATAATTAAGTGATTAATTTAGTGATGATTGAGCATCATTGAAGACACCTGATGATCACAAGCAGAATCACTGAAGGAGAAAATCACAAATTGTTAGCCACCGTTATGGAGATCAGTGTCTGCTTTAGTTGGGCTCTTGATCCTTATACTTTCAATTAAAACTTTGTTTGTCTGCTTTTATTGATTTATAACAATCAGATGAATAAAGACAACTGTGATCTGAAAGTGTTGGTTATGTTTTGACATAATCATGCTTTGATCTAAAGAATGAAATTTATTCAAATGATTTGGTTTAACTTGTTATGTGTTTCTACTGCATATCTGTATTTTACTTATAATCTTAACTATTTAATAAAAAATATTCTGATCAAATCACTATCAACTTTATTTAGAAACACAGAGATCAATAATCAGCCTGTCTATCTCAACCGCGGTGACATTATTAAACCTTTATGCCACCAATCACAACTCATTAACGGCTCCTATCATGCATTGCGGTATGAATAAATTATGACCTGAATTGTCTGTAATTTACTTTACCTACTTGAATATTCTACTCGTCACCGGTGTTGAGAAGCATTGGCTGAATCTTGAGGTCTGTGTGTGCCTTAAAGAAAGATTTTTTTTATTAAAAAAAAACAACTTTTGAGAAATCTATTATATTATATTTAGCATTCTGGATATTTATGCAGAATCTCAGTTATACACTAACCAACTGAATAAATCACAAACTTAAATTTCACATGATTAATGTCATTATATGACCAACATCATATTATAATTGTTCATCTTTGTTCATCTGACAGGTATAACTCAGATGCAACAGTAAATTAAAATATAAAATTAATAATATAAGTGTCAAGAGCCCAACTAAAGCAGACACTGATCTCCATAACGGTGGCTTACAATTTGTGATTTTGTCCTTCAGTGATTCTGCTTGTGATTATCAGGTGTCTTCAATAATGCTCAATCATCACTACATTAATTATCTCATTAACTTTAACACTCATATCGTCCATTTGAAAGCAGGTGAAGCTGATTTACTGCTAATCAAGGAACCGGCTTTACTGATTAGATGCGCATTACAACATCGTTGCCCTATAACAAGATGTTGCCCCCGGTACCGGGGGCACCAGTTATTAACAGGTTAACTGAGTAATATCCTTCCCTTCTGGGAGGATCTCGTTAAATTTTACGGGTCCACACCAGTATGACCAGTAGAGGCAAATTCAAGAGAGATTTCTCACCGTGGTCGTGGAAAGGAGAACGAAAGGATATACTCTGTAGGGGGGTCAGTCAGACGGTATATGGCTGAAGAAGACTTTTTGGTAAGGATGATTTCTTTTCAGTCCTTGGTTTAAAGTCAGCTTGTCTGACGCAGGGCCCTCAAGATGTAGACCATTCCCCACAGGCCTTTTTCCGAGCAACTTGGATACCTTGCGGTGACAAAGCACGCAGGGTGGTGGTCTGGGCTAACAGACCTTAAATGGAGCTGAGTCTTCTATGGGTGATTATCACCTCTCATACAACAGCACACTTTGCAATAACATACAAACACACTGATTTTGTTGGTTTGCTTTCGAGTACGGTAGAAGGGCAAGATTGGACGGGAAGGCAGTTCAAGGGTCATGGCATCCAGCGGTTGTTCTGTAGTGGGACGATGTCTGTCTGGTAATGCCTTAGCTCTGAGGGAGAAGAACTGGTAGAAGCTTGGTGTAGGAACCGAATGTTCCTCATCCGCCAGTTTTGATTCCCGATCGGTTGCGAGGTCCTTTTTTTAAAAAAAAATTTGAGGCTAAGCAACTGAAGGGAAGGAGACGGGGAAAAAGTACATCCGAAGGGGAAGACGGTCCAGGGGCCAGGGCATCCAGCGGTTGTTCTGTAATGGGATGATGTCGGTTTGGTCATGCCTTGGCTCCAAGGTAATAGAACTGGTAGAAGCTTGGTGTAGGAACTGAATGTTCCTTATCCGCCAGTTCAGATTCCTGCTCGTTTGAGAAGTCCCTTTTAAAGTTAAGGGAGTTAAGAGAAAGAAACGTGAGGGTTGACACCGATAAGAAGTGGAGGGCAGTCCAGGGGCCAGGGCATCCTCATTTGACAGTTCCGAGGCCCACTTATGGACAAGAATCCTTTCCGGGTGGTAAGGACACGATCCCAACAAATAAAGATTGTGGATCGAATCTAATCCGATTAGAATTGGGTAAGGGACACTCGTCCTGGACTGATCATCCAGGATGGGCCACCTCAGAGGAGGATGTCTAGTGTTAAAAGGCCGAAACATCCGGTGAATCTGAGGCACACTACTGATGAGAGTGTCCTGAATATTTCCCTCATGCAGGACCTGAGGGAGTAGGAAATAACAAAAAAACATTTTAATCGAAATAGGGGGAAGATTCAAGTCAAGTTTTAGGATTGAGTGGGGCCCTTGTCCAAGTGTAATGGGGCCCATGCTCAATCAGATATGGGAGTCACAAAAAGTACGGTGACTCAATACCCACAGGGGAGATAGGTTTTTCCCATTATAGTCCCTAAAGTTTAACCCGTCAAGGTAGTCAGACAAGCGTCGGCCAGTGCTTTTCCTAAGTCCCGGAACCCTTTTGAAAAACCAGGAGGGGGAAGGGGCGATTGTAATATCTCAAAAGCCTAACCCTAACCCTAAGCTCATGAGCAGGGGCTCATCTTCGCAATTTACCCTATTACCCTAACCCCTAACCCTAACCTAACCCTAACCACACCTGTAAAACTGAAAAACAAAGTCCCACCCCTAAAAAGCCTAACCCTAACCCCAAAAAAACACAGATCACACCCCTTGAAAACACAAGTCACACCCCCACTCACAACTAAAGACCCACCCCCAAAAACAACAAGTCCCGCCCCCATGAATACCAACAAGTGCAGTACCATATCTCGGCCCCTGGTGGTGCTAGAGCTCCCAAACCAAGTGCAATCGACTCCCCGCCCTCCAATTAGTATATGGGCGGAGTTTCAGCCATGTGCGACCCCGGGAACCAGGAGAAATGGGGGGGGGGGGGCTCATGAGCAGGGGCTCGTCTTTGCAATTTACCCTATTACCCTAACCCTAACCTAACCCTAACCTCGCCAGTGCCATCGGACTATGACATACCAGCTATCTAAGGAGGGATTTTGGAGGCCGTGACTTTTTCTTAAACAGATTTATGAAAAGTTAGATAGGGGTTCATTTCGGAACAGGAATGAGGAACTTAAATCCACTCCAGCCACATAGGGACTATATGGAAATGCGATGCCAGACCAGAATTACTTGACTGGAATCTTCGGATTTTGGTTGGGTTTGCTGGTTGGGACTGGTTAGGCTAAAGCCTCGCATTTTTGGGTTGTATGGACCCCACTGGAGGAGGGATTAAGGAGAGGATTGTTGTAATTATTAGGAGGATTGCCTGGATGGGTGATTATGTTTAAATTTTTGAAAAGGAGGGGTATGAGTAGGATTTATTTGACTGGGGAGGGCTTTTAATTTGTGGGATGAAAGTAGCAAAGAACTCCCTCCGGCTCCTCCCTTGACCCTATGGGTCGGGGTGGGGAGCGGGATGGGGGGACGAATACGGGCAAGCTAGCCCTTAGGGAGTTGTCAGTCCTGGTCGGGTCGGACTTCTCCTGGTTCGTCTCTGAGTTACATCTTGGTAAAGGAAATAAATAAAAGAATGGGGTGGTTGATTGTACGTTGCTTACTTACAGGGAGATTACAAAGAGGAAAAGAGGATTTAAAGTGGAAATGGAGAGAGGAAGAGGAAGGAGAAAGGAGAGAGAAGGACAAAGAGAAGAAGAGAGAGGAGAAAGTGGAAGGAGAGAAGGAAGGGGAGGAGGAAGACGAACGGAGGGGGAAGAAAGGACAGGAAGAAGAGGAATAGAGGAGAGAGTGGATGACCCGGCGGACAGGGAGTTCAGGGCCTTGATTAAGGTGCTGAGCCAATTCCTGAAAGCATTTCACCATGTGGCGGAGTTGGACGCGGATAGAACAACGGGCACCACCGCTGGAAGGCTGGAAGGGTTGGCTCATCAGATGGTGTCGAGCGTCCAGCCAGCATTCCCGAGTATTGATACCAAATATCTACTATTCGGGAATGCCAAACAATGGTTTGACAATGGGATTGATATTCTCATAGACCATTACGATGAAGCCCTCAGGGAGACTAGTCCTCCAGGGTGCGTTGGAGGGAGGCATGGTAGATTGCCATCAGGTGGACCCGACGAGCAATTAGAAGTCTCCGGGAAGAAACCATTCGGCGGGCAGGGGAGATGGTGGCCCAGATGATGTCCCGAGAAGAACCGGGGCCACGGGAGGTAGTGGGAAACCGACCCCGAAGGGCAAAAATAGTCCATTTGGTCTGGGATAGAGAGAGGGCCAATCCTCGGCTCAGGTTGGGGGCAAAGTTAGAGTCCTGGAGGGAGATGCTGGAGAGAATGAAGAACATCAGGAGCCACCGGAAGTGGTTCAGAGTGACTGGGAGGAGCCGGGGCGTCGGAAGGAACCTTGATCTAGAAAAGAAAGTACCCCAGGAGAGGAAGAAGAGGGGGGTAACCTAGGGTCAAGTCTGGACTTTTCTCTAGAGGAGATCGACCGGAGCTGGCTGGTCAGAAAATAGCTCCCCTAAAGAAGGCAACGGCCAGAAAGGGGATTGGCCCAAGTAGGAGGGCGGTGACAATGATACCAGCATAGACCCGGGCGCGGGTCTCAGCGGGTAAGGAAGCGGAAGCAGAGGAAAATATGGACTGGCTCCTGGAGGAGGATGACAGTCAGGGAGATCCCAGGGCCCCAGTGACCTCGGTGGCCACAGTAACCACCAAGATCCCGCCTCCAGTCTGGAGTCTGCATATTAGACATGAGGGGACACGGGATAAACTGAACATCTGGCGACTGGACCCAGAAAGAGAAATACTCATCCTGGGGTCTTCAAACTTGGCGGGTTTTAAAGCAATCAGACAGGGAAACCTGGAGGTGCACAGTTACCCGGGGGCCAATATCGAACATGGTACCCACATATTAAGAAACAAGACCCCGACCTTCCCTAGGGCTAGGCAGGTTATTCTCTCATTTGGACTAAATGATAGAATCCAAGAAGATCAAACATTGTTAGAAAACAATGTTAGGGGGCTACTGGAGGCTGCCACTGCGACCTTCCCCAATGCAGTTATACACGTCCCGTTGATCAACTTTAATAAAGCATTACCGAAAGAACATGTCCAAAACTTGGTTAAGTTAAATACAGTGATCTTTAATTCGGGACATGGCATCCTGGCATTGCCTGAGGGGGAGTTTGAGACCGGGGCCGACAAGATTCATTGGTCCCCAGGGACGTCTTCGGCTATGCTTCAACATTGGCTGAAACATTTAAATGTTTAGGGGGTACCTTCTATCAGGGCCCCGTTGAGGGACAACATCATCACGAAGGAAGGAATAAATTCAAAGATTCTGTGATTAACTTGTCTCAGCGTTTTTCTCTTACACCCGCACAGATTAATTTATTAAATAAGGGGTTATCATTTATTCCTTCTCATTTAGTTAAAAGAATGGATAGACAGTCGTTGTTGGCTGATTTGGGGCAGTTCCACATTAAGATACAGAGAGCTTTCTTTTTTGGACCTAGTGAGGATTTAGGTGCCCAAATCCGGCCTTTTTTGTCAAAAATCTGAGTGGATACCTCCACCCCATAAGATACCGAAGGAGGTTGGTGATTTTATGGAGAGGAATGTGGAGGGGGCTGAGGCAGCTTTATCGGGAGCACAAGTTCCGACTCCTAATTTACCACCAGAAGAAATCAGGGCATTAGAAGAGTTGACGCAAAGACGGGATATTGTGATTAAACCGGCAGACAAGGGTAGTGCGGTGGTGATTATGGATAGAACACAATATGTGCAGGAGGCTTTAAGACAGTTGATGGACGAGTTCTTTTATCAAAAATTGATAGCTCCGATTTTTATGGATTCAATACCCCTTCTCGAAAAGGTGGTGAATACCTTGTTAAGTTCTGGATCAATTTGCAAGTGCCAGGCAGATTATTTATTAGGGGAGGTTAGGCCTAGACTTAGGAGATTTTACTTGCTTCCTAAGATTCACAAGCCTCCGCAAAAGTGGATTAACCCCTCAATGCCTCCGGGGCGACCGATAGTGTCTGATAGTGGGAGTGAGAGCCATAGGGTGGCAGAGTTTATTGATTTTCACCTTAATCCCTTATCCACTAAGCATGTTAGTTATATTAGGGATACCTATGATTTCCTAAAAAAGGTTAAACATTTGAAGGTACCAGCAGGGGCATTTTTGTTTTCACTGGATGTGGAAAGCCTTTATACTAATATTGAGACTCACTTGGGTTTGAAGGCAGTGCGGGATTGTTTTGCTAGATTCCCCGATGCTTCTCGACCAGAAGGGGCAATTCTGGAATTGTTAAAATTAACTCTGACTCGGAATGATTTTGGGTTTGAGGATGAGTATTTTTTACAGATCAAGGGCACAGCCATGGGGAAAAGGTTTGCACCGGCTTATGCAAATATTTATATGGCTCAATGGGAAGAAATGTGAGAATCCCTAAATGTGAGAAAGTCCCTTTTTCCTACTTCCGTTTCCTAGATGATATCTGGGGGCTGTGGGTGTACAGTAAACAGGAGTTTGATACTTTTGTGGGGATCTTAAATTCTCACCATGGCTCTATTAAGGTTTCATGAGTATTCCAGGAACAGGCTATAGAGTTCTTGGATACAATAGTCTACAAAGGGCCCGGGTTTTGCACTACAGGCCAACTGGACTTTAAAATGTTCTTTAAGGAGACAGATACACATGCTCTTCTACACTATCAGAGCTACCATCCGAGACACACGTTAAGAGGTATAGTACTGTCTCAGCTTTTGAGGTTCAGGAGGATCTGTTCAAGGGAGGAGGATTTTCAGGAGGCCAAATGTACGCTGTTTAGAGCTCTCAGGGCCAGGGGTTATTCTAGGTCTCGGCTCAGAACGATTTATAAAGAACATGAGAGGATATATAGGTCACAGATGAGCCCGGGGCCCAGGCCCTTAAATGACGGGAAAGTTTTGGTTCCGGTCATATTCCCATTCTCGCCAGAAGCAGTTAGACTCTCGAAGGAGATTAGGGATAATTTTACAAGGACTGTGGCAGACATCCCGGGGGGACAGGATGTTAGGCTTTTAACAGCATACAGGAGAAACATAAATTTACGGGATCTGTTAGTCGACAGTCGACTCCCCAAGGAGAAAAAAAGAAAGAAGGAAAAGTCGGGATTAGTAAGAGGCCTCTAACCATTAAAGTTCAAGGTCAGCCC
This sequence comes from Cyprinella venusta, assembly GCA_038021265.1. Classification (NCBI taxonomy): domain Eukaryota; kingdom Metazoa; phylum Chordata; class Actinopteri; order Cypriniformes; family Leuciscidae; genus Cyprinella; species Cyprinella venusta. The sequence continues at coordinate 9,945,215 of CM075863.1, forward strand.
GTTGCATTTTCTCTCCCGAATATCTCATTGAATTGTAACGGTGGCTTTACCAAACCAGTATGGGTTTTCACTTAGGCTAGGTTTGGTTTAAAATTATTCGGGCGCCAGACAAGTTGTCACAACTTGTCACAAAAAACAATATATAATTATATCTCTCTGCTGGATAGCTCCAACCACTGTTACATACAAAATAATAATAATAATAATAATAATAATAATAATAATAATAAACTGATGCTCACAATTCGATTTTCACAGAGTTTGTATTATTATTTTTTTCCACCTGACAAAACAAATGGAACAATTTCAAGTTCACATTTAGATTTTTACTCAAAGAGAAGTCAAAGTCATTGAATCACAAGTGTCCACAATTCCTCAATCTTTCATGTTCCACTTCATCAACAACAATGAACAAAAATTACATATATATAATAAAAAATAAACAAATGCAATAATCAAAACAAAAAAAATAAATAAACCAATACAGTTATGTATGTGGTGTATGTGCGTGCGTTTTCGGAGCGTGTATGTGTGTGCGTGTGTACAATTTCCACGTGAAACAGTCTGTGCAATGGCCGGGAATCTTTGGCCGGGACAATGAGCTTTGAGTTTTTACGTGAAGTTAAAAAGTTCGGAGAAGAGTTCGAAGGCTTTGGCGTGAGGTTATAAGTGATGGACCACAAGAACAATACCTGAAGCAGGCGAATCAAACTGGATAGTGTTGTTCCAGGCAACGCAACGGACCAGGAAGAGCGGTATTTCTCCGTCACTTTGGCCGTCACAGCCAACACCGCATACACCGGATTTCCAGCAGATAAGAGCAGCAACCCTTCAGGTAGCGTGAGTTTCTCACTTCAATATCCCAAGGCAGGCGACCCAAACTGGATAGTGTGGCTCCGGGCAACGCAACGAACCAGGAAGAGCTCCATTTGTCAATCGCACCCAGCAGCGTACACACAGAATTTCCAGCAGGTAATAGCAGCAGCCTTTCAGGTAACTTGGGTCTCACTTCCAAACTCATACACGTGTGTTTCCTTCTCTCACTTCCGTTTTTTTTCTCTCTTCTCTCTTCCGTTTTTAGCTCTCTTTTATTCTGCTATTTCCTCATTGGTTTCCGCCCATAAAGAAACGTGGAAAGCTGATATGGATTTTTTTTTTCCATATCGCCACAGAATACTGAGAATTGTATCTACGCGATACAATGCGGGCGTTGTGGTAAACAGTACGTCGGGCAAACAAAAAATTCTATCCGGACTCGTTTATACCAGCACAGGTATATTGTTCGAAAGGGATTATTGAACACAAGTAGGCGTTCTTTAGTGGAGCATTTCCAACAACATAAATTACACAATCTGCGGATAAGGGGTTTGGAACATAATCCGAAATGGACCTTAAGACAGAGATTGACCAAGGAATATATTTGGATAATGAGATTAGGTACTTGGGTTCCGAATGGCCTCAACGAAAGGAGGGAGGTTATAAATACCTAGACGGTAGAGTTCCTCTTTGGGAGGCGGGAAGCCTAGATCGGAAAGAGTAACCGAGGTTATAACTTTTTACTCTCTTGGTGTGGGTTGATGTGAGGGGCAAGAGATGATGATGAGAAAGAATTTTGGAAAAATGGTTCTGAACTTCACTTCCTTTTCTGAGCCCCTTTCCAAACAGGTTTGTAAAGGATAAACCTCTGGGGGGTGCGATGCCCGGGCCGGATTACTAAATCAATTGGCTTTGGGTTTTTGGTGAGGTTCGCGGTCCGGGAGTAAGTCCATTCGAAGACTTCGTACTCTCACTAAGTGGGTTAATTCCATTACTATAAAACCAAACAAGGTTGGAAGTTTTACATAGGGGAAGTTGGTGAAAGGATAAGAACAGCTTGGGAGAGCGATGCCTGGGCAGGATTACGGAATCAATTCCTTTTGGGTTTTGGTGAAGTTCGCTGTCCGGGAGTAAGTCTTTTCGAAGACTTCGTACTCTCACTAAGTGGGTTAAAATCCAACGGTATGACACCAAACAGGGTGGAGGTTCTACATAAGGGGGATTGATGGAAAGTTAAGAACAGCTTTGGAGTGCGATGCTTGGGCAGGATTACGGAATCAATCCCTTTTAGGTTTTGGTGAAGTTCGCTGTCCGGGAGTAAGTCCATTCGAAGACTTCGTACTTTTTTAAAAAGAAAAAAAGGGGGGATCCATTGGTGTAAAACCAACGGAGGTGAAGTAAGGAATTAATTTGAAAAATATAAAGTAAGATGGGGTGGGAGGTAGGATTAGAATTAGTATATTAAATACCTGTGCTTGTTTGTGTGTTGTTTTTTGGTAGATGGAGGCACATGATGACTTTGGGAAGATGGTGCGTGGCTTACATAAATATATGAAAATCACGCACCACTTAGTGAATTTGGGGCAAGTAGAACAGGATCCGGGACCAAAGGCTTTACGTACAGTGGCGAGATGGCTGGGGACGGTTGTTAAACCGGCAGGACCAACACCCCAGGTCAGCCAACTGTTGGAGGAAAACTCGAAAAAATGGCTGGAAGAGAGCTTGCGGATTCTCAAGAGGCACTACTTATCGACACTGGAGGAGACCACAACTCACTTAAGAGAAATGGACCCGCGGAATTTGGAGAGAGCATTGGAGGTGGCGGTGAAATAGGTTAGGAGGAATTTGAAGAACATCCTTCCGACGACTCTAACCACTGCGAAAGAGCAGATTAAGAAAATTTGGGAAGATCCTATCAGTACGTAAAGTTTCAAGGTGCAAGGAGAGGATGCAGCAACAACTAGTACGGTCCCACAGCCCAGGCAGAAATCAAAGGAGGAAAAGGCGGGCGGAAGTGGGCTCCAAAGAGAAGAGGAGAGGACAAAGGAACAGGAGAAGGCCAACAGCAATATAACAAGGAAAAGAGGGGCGGGGGTGTCAGTAAGACCTAACCTACGTCCATATTCCCCAGTAATCAATTCCAAAGTACAGACTGACAGTTCAGAGGAATCAACGGATGAGGACATTATATGGATAACCAAAGATGAAATAATGGGCAGTAGGAGGTCGCAGGAAGAGAAAGATAGGATGGATGATGAAGAGGAGGAACAATGGGAGGAACAAGGGCAGGAGGAAGAAGAGGTAGATGTGTGGGAATTGGAGACAAAACGAAAAAAGAGAAAAACAGAGACTCCATTGGAGGGGGATGGATTCGAAAGGCAGGAACATGGAGGCCATAAGTTACAAAACTGGCATTTAAAACCAACGATACAGAGGACTGTGTTGTTTTTGGGAGATTCAAACATAGCCCGACTACCAAAAAACATAGACAAAAGAGTTCAAACGGTGTGTTACCCCGGGGCAAGATGGGTTCATATACACGAAATTCTGAGAAATAAAACGCAAACAACGGACTGGGTCACGAAGGTGATATCATTCGGGATCAATGACCGAGACTGTGAATCTACCATCTGGGTGGGGAAATGGATCCAGAGGACCTTGGAGGCAGCAGAGAACAGCTTTCCAAATGCACAAATTTTCATTCCGACTGTGAACTTTGACAAGGGGTTAACCCAGAATCAAATCTCCAAACTCAACCAAATCAACAACTTCATCCTAAAAACAGGCAAAACTATTGAAGCTCTTCCCTCTGAGCAATTTCGAACAGGAATGGACGGGATTCACTGGACGGCGGACACGGGCCGGGCGATGCTGAATCATTGGATGGAGCGTTTAAACTAGTCCGGGAGAGGTACTCGGTCAGACAAGAGTCTAGGACCGTGGTGAACCTCTCCCGGACAAAGATTTTAAGCAAAGCAGAATTATCGGTCTTAGAGAAAGGATTGACTTTTGTTCCGGTCGGAAAAGGAATGGGAGGAAAAGGGTGGGATCGCCTAGAGACGGAGGCCGCAGTGACGGAGTACCATAGGAGATTAAAACTGGCGAGTTTTTTTGAAGATCAAGAAGAGGAATGGCAAAAAAGATTATTTACCACTAGTTCTGAATGGGAACCAGAGGAATCAGAGATACCGGCAACAGTGAAACGTATAATTAAGGAAGATCAAACAACACTCAAAGGTATGAAAGAATTGATAGAAGAGGACAACCTGTCCAGAGAAGAATGGAAAGCCTTGAACGAATTAAGACGAGACACCTCCCTGATAATAAAACCGGCAGATAAAGGCAGTTTAGTGGTACTGATGGATAGGGCTCAGTATGTAAAAGAGGCAGATAGGCAATTAACCCCCTGGGGTCGACCATATCGCCCGCGATATAAGCACACTTTTTTCCTTATCAGTGCAAAAAAGACTCAAATTACTCTGTTGATTTTTATCTTACATATAAGTGTTATACATCATTCGATCCTGTGAAGTGTGTATTTTTTTTGTGGAACCTCACAATAAAAACAAAGTGTTGTGTTTTTCGCCAAATAAACAATAATAAACATGATGCGCGTTCTGCGTTCTCTCTTTTAGTGAAGTCCATTCTAAAACGCGTCCGAAAAATACACTGTTACTCACTCAATACTTGTCACAGAGACACGAGACATATGTCTTTTTAAAGCTTGTGTTCTCTTCTTTTAAATGAAGTAATTTATTAAAAAAATAAATATTTACAGTTTATGTAATCCGTTTGAAACCAAGGAGAGGCACAGTTTTTTCGTTCTCAGTTCATTATCTTTAATTAGCTGAGACCGCCACGCCCCCAGCGCTTTTCACATGGTAAAATGGGAGATCTAATGTTATGCAAAGCATACGCCCACCGATCAGTGGCATAACAACACAAAGTTTTTGGCACGCTACTCCGCCGAAAAGGTCCTTCAGATGATTCTACACAGCGAGGAAGATTTCACCTTTTCCTCTGAGGAAGATTCCTGCAACTCGGACGACGAACGGCTGCATTTTGAAGAACGCGTTGACCCCGCCGAGGATTTCATTTCGGAGTAAGTTGTTTAGTGTTGTATAATTCATTTTCTGATCATATAGAGCTCATATGAATTTTCCGACTATTTTGAAAAGATTGCCTCACATCATTCGGGCATAGTATAGGCTACCTAGCCTACGCTTGTATATGTTTTGAATGTGATATAGCCTGTTACTCTCTAAACAAATTTGTTGGGCTATTATATTATCTAATACTATGCGTTATGTATTTTGTTAACAGTTACATGTTTAGGTTATATAGCCTACTGATTACGTTAAATATGTTTCAGCCTCCGGTAAAATATGTGATCTCTAGCCTGTCTAAATACAATACATTTTTATATATAACTGTTCATAATGTATTTAGTTTGCTAATAACTGCTTATGTTAATGTGTTTGAGAGAAATATATTTCAGGCTCCGGTAATTAGGTCTAAATACAATATATCTTGGCCTATTTATATAATTAATTGTTCAGCTTTGGTTACCCTAGACACTATATCATGCGTAAATAACTTAGGCGTGCCTTATGCACAGATGTTTGTGAATACAGGTGTAAATGTTTGAAATGCGTTCGCAAACGGGCCATCCACTAAATGCGTGCATCAACAGCCTACTCGCGGTGACGCGACGCGTCGGCCCATTAATATTTCTCCGTCCCATATGGCCCATCAACAGATATAAATGTTCGGTTAGCCTATGACACTATCATGGCCTCGTGAATACAGGTGTAAATGTTTGAAATGTAGTGATGTGTCATTCACGAACTATCCGTTCATTGAGTAGGCTATTTCATGTATGGCCCATCTATAGATATTTCGCCTTTTTGTGTTTACAGAATAATAATGTAAAAGTTGTATTTTGTTTACTTTTAATAATGTAAAAGTTCCCATTCTTGAGTGAAACTACAAAAAACTTATTTTTTTTATCCATACCCATTATTTTTCCATCAGTTTACTTTGGATAATGCTAACAGTTTATTTTATTTTAATTTCTCAGGAATGTCTCAGCATCCCGTTCTCCTTCGCCAGCACCACGCAGAGGGACACGCAGGTGTCGTTCAGTTCTCGGTGCGATGGACAATTTCTACACAAGCCCAAAGCTCCTAAAAGACTTGTTTGCAATGAAGTTTGGTGCATGTGGGACTTACAGGGACAACAGGAAGGACTGCCCTAAGAATGCAGCTAATTCACTCTCTAAAAAATCTGCCAGAGGAGAGGATCCATCAGGTGGATTCGGGATGGACCTCTTGTTTTTGTGAAGTGGATGGACACTCGAGAGGTATCTGTCTGTTCTACCATCCATCCTGCTTATACGGGAGACACTGTGCAGAGGAGGGTGAAAACACAAGATACATGGAGGACAAAGACATTTCCATGTCCTGCACCTGTGACTGCATACAATCAGAACATGGGCGGTGTTGACCTGTCTGATCAGCTGTTACAGTACTACACTGCACAACACAAAACAATGAAGTGGTACAGAAAGATTTTTCTACACTTCTTGGGCATTGTTTCCACCAACTCTTTCATTGTGCACAAAGAGCTACATGGTAACATGTCACATAAAGAGTTTATGGAGTAACTGATCACAGAGCTCTGTGGTGTGTCACAGAAAACTGCACCAAAACGGACCAATAGTGACCATGTACCAGTTCCAGGAGCTGAGCTGACATCAGATGAAAGGAATGTTGCCACACTTGGTCGCCGGACATGTGTTCATTGCAAAGCAGTGCGTGGTAAAACGCAATTAACACCATGGAAATGCCAGGCATGTGATGTTCACTTATGTCTTCAGTTGAAAAGGAACTGTTTTCAAGAGTGGCATAAAGATGTGTGACTGTGTTACTCTTAATTTATTATTATTATTATTTTTTTTAAATATTAAAAATAGGAATGTGTCCAAACTTTTCACCTGTACTATGTTTATGTATGTAGCACTCTGGTCTTGTGAGGCACAATATTTAGTTCCTCCACATGGAGGAATTACAATAAAACAGAAAACATAACCTTTGAATCTCCTCTCATTCTTAGTTCAGGCTGCCTCACAGCAGCTTGATGGGCCATTAGCCGCTGGGGGAGTGTCTTTTGTCTCCCCTGGTGTAAATCTCACTTAATATTCATGGCCATTGACACTCCCACGCATACAGCAGTGCTGACACAAAAACTGACTTGCAATATTTAAATTGTTATATTGTGGTTTGTGAAAGTGTGGTCAGAATGATTTTCACATCATTTTTTAGTAAAAATTCTAGCCTACAAGAATAGTGAGTCAAAAGTCTTGTGAACAACTGTTCAGTATTTGTTAAATGGCCTTATTGCAGTGACAATTTTTTTCCTAAAACTAACTTACCACGCATAATATTTTTTTTCTATAAAATGCAAACATGTACATCTATTTTGCTCATGTATTATTGTAGCAGTGTTTGTGATGAATATAGCATAATTATATGTTGGCCAATGGTATGTTGTAAGTAGCTGAAATAAGCAAAAATGTCAGGGCATGTCAAAACTTCTCAAGGGCCCCAAACACACCTCAGACCCCAGGGGGTTAAGTAATCCAGAATTCCATCAAAGGCTACCAGCACCCATTTTCATGGAATCAGTAGAAAAAATTGAGAGAGAGATGGAGGAGCTGCAGAAAAAGCATGTGTTAAACAAAAAACAGATACAGTACATCAGGGGTAGTGCTCAACCAAGAGGAAGAAAATTCTATCTGTTACCCAAAGTTCACAAGGACAGAAACACTTGGCCCTCCCCTGATGTTCCGCCAGGGAGGCCTATTGTCTCAGATTGTGGGAGTGAGAGCTATGGGGTAGCGGAATTTATCACGGTTTTTCTTAATCCTATCTCAATAAAACACCATAGCTACGTGAAAGACACGTGTGATTTTTTGAGTAAAATCAAAGACTTGAAAATCAATTCCGGAGCAAGACTTTTCTCTATGGACGTGGAAAGTCTATATACGAACAAAGATACCCAAAGAGGTCTACAGGCGGTGGCCAGAGCCCTGAAAAAATATCCTCAGGAAGGTAGACCGGACGAGAGCCTTTTGAGACTTTTGGAGTTAAGTTTAACACGAAATGACTTTGAGTTTAATGGACAATACTACCTACAAATTAAGGGAACAGCAATGGGGAAAAGATTTGCCCCAGCCTACGCGAACATCTATATGGCAGAATGGGAGGAGACAGTATTTCCCAAGTGTCGGGTCTTACCCACTCAATATTTTAGGTACCTGGATGACATTTGGGGGGTATGGGAAGGGACTGATGAAGAGTGGACAGAATTCGTCCATACACTGAATACACACCACCCATCGATCCAAGTGAAATGGGAGTTGAAGGAAGATAGGATTGATTTCCTAGACATGACATTATACAAAGGACCGGACTGGACAGTCACTGGAAGATTGGACTCTGAAGTATTTTTCAAAACTACGGATACACATGCCTTATTACATTGGAATAGTCACCATGACAAACATGTTTTTAAAGGAATAGTGAAAGCGCAACTGTTAAGATTCCGTAGGATTTGTACGAGGGAGGAAGATCGGAAAGAAGCGGCAAGAATCTTGATCAAGGCCCTTAAAGAGAGGGGCTATTCACGGAGTTTTTTAAGGAACGTGGCAAGGGAAGAAAAACAACAGAAAAAGAAAACCAACGTATCTCGTGGGAGGATCCTTCCGGTGATTCTAAGATATTCAAAAAATTGGCTATGGGATTAAGAAGGAATTTTCAGAGGTTGGGTGGAGGAGAGGGATTGGGAGAGAGGTATAGAGTAATAGCAGCTTATAGGAGGGGGAGGAACTTGAAAGATATGTTGGTGCATAGTGGGTTGTGTCCAACAAACAGGAGGGCTCCAAAAAAGAACAAGGATATTTTTGTAAGGGGAAAAGGGAGGGTGGTTTATAGATTGGGTCGGGCAATCCCATTGAATTGCGAGAATTGCGTATACCTCATTAGATGCCTGAGATGTGGGATCAGATATGTAGGTGAGACAAAAAATTCAATACTTACGAGGATGTGGGCCCACAGATACACGATAAGAAAGGGAACGCAGAGGAAGGGCCACATCGTTCCTCATTTTCAAAGGCACGGAGTGAAGAACTTGAGCATAATGGGATTGGAGCACAACCCGGAGTGGAGTAAAAAGGACAGATTGAAGAGGGAAAGATTCTGGGTCAAAAGATTGGATACCTGGTTTCCCAAGGGACTCAACATTAAATAAGATATATATAAGTAGTGTTAGCATAAACGTTGTGTCACTTTTTATGATTTATGATGTGATTTATGGCATATACTCTTACATTGGATGTGTGCCTGTCACTCGTGTCTGTCATGTGTACGTCTTCGTGAAGGAAAACAGCGCTGATTTACGACCGCGCACAGGCTGCAGAGTGACTAGACTGCGTGTCACCACGTGAATGTCATAGGTGTCAGTGCTTCCGACCTAATGTTGCAGTGCTCTATTGTATCTTGTGGGGTACTGGCCATAAATGTTTAATGTGTTAATTAAGCAACAGCTGGTGACAGAACGGCGACGGCAGCCGAAAATAAACAGTTAACTGCCATAGCTAAAGAACGCAAAAATCACTAAGCAATAGTAAAGAGCACGGCATAGAGAATAATTTAATCAACACACAAAATACAAAAAGAAAGTGTTTTTAAAAAGAATGAGAATGGTTGATTTTAGCAATTAATGATATACAGAAACAATTTCAATGTCACAAAACCTAAAACATAACATTAACTGTCTTAATCTGTCACGTAGTAACGACTACGGCAAATCAGCTGCTCTCCCGTAGTAGACGGTTACTGTATAACGTCAAGAAGTATCAGTTAATGTCGCGCAAAAGAACGCCAGTTGCCGTCGCCGTTCCACCAGAGGCTATTGCTTAAAGTCCCTATATGACAGCGACGACGGGTCTCGGTATGTCTTCATGAAGGAGACCAATGTTGATTTACGACCGAGCGCACGCAAAGGCGTCGTCGTGACTAGAGTGTGTGTCACCACAAGTGTTAGTGTCCGGAAGGTTCTTTTATGGCTTCCGACCGTATGTTTCCATGCTCTATTGTATCTTAGGTATTGGCCATAGGTGTTATAATGTCTTAATTGTGACGGCGACGGATGGTCTCGCCAGAGTTCGCACTTCTTTCACGTTTCACGTATAAAGCTGCGTAGAACGCAAACTGTTACAGAACCGAACAACGCTATCACTCGTCTCTCTCATCGTTCTCAAAAACGTGTGTGGAAGAAAATGGATGCCTGTCATAACAGTAAGTTTGTTTAATTTCATCATGTGTTATTATTATTATTACAAAGCTTTTTATCTGTTTTACATGCGTCATTTTGTTATGTTGCCTTACTTAAAGGTCTCTCTGCGCTGCAGGTCATGGCGATCTCAAAGATTTGATTGATGAAATTAGTTTCTTGAATCAGGCTAGTGGTGGTATGTATAATTACGTTTTTAAATGATACATACAGTTTTGTTTGTGTGTGTGTGTGGATAATAGCGTTTTGTTTGACAGGAGGTGTGTCTCATGGTGCAGGTCGTACTGTTTTAGCACCACTCAGCAATACTGATGGTTCGCGAGAGAATGAAGACAAGCATGCCACCGGTAAATTCAAATGTTGTTACATTCATAGTGTTTAAGTGAGTGTTTTTGGATGTGTGAAAAAAAAAATGCTTTACCTTTTTGTCTTGTTATTACCAGGACCAAAACGGAAAACTATCACGGCGTTAGTGCATGCTCCATCGAATGATCGAGCTAATTCAAACCCTCTCGGTAATGCACAATTTGACTTTTCAAACAAAATATTAGTATATGATGCGATGGTTTTTGTTGAAATTATTTTAATAATTTTAACATGTGTATTTTTACAGAAGGATTATCAAACGTAGTGAGAGCTATTGGTGCGTCTGACCCGGTTAAGGATGGCGTCAGTGGAATAAGACCGAAAAATAAGCTTAAACGCAAATCTACTGTGGACACCCGGACTTCGAGAGATTTCGTACAACCACCACCAGCTCCGAAGAAACCTAGACGAAAGGCTATTAAAAGTAGGTACCATACAAAATATCATTTTCTAATCAGTCTAAATAATATGTTGATATGCACAGAGTTCAAATTGATTTTATTTGACCGTAATGTTGCTATGTTATGTGCAAACGTACGTCGGTTTTAGTATGTTTTGTTAACATGCATTTTACATTTGTTTTTGAAAATCAGTCTCCGATGACATCTGTGTTGTAAAGATATGGTGTTTTTTAGCCTGTGGCACCCTCTATAGGCGTGATTTAGTATTAAATGCGGGGGCATTCACAGTCATTTATGTTTTTTTTTGTTTGTTTGTTTTGATTATATGTGTAAATATATGTAGTTGTGACACTAACATTTAAAAACAGCATTAGTACTACCAGTCTGAATTTAAATATATATATATATATATATATATTAGTCATGCAAATTATGTTAATAATGTAATATTTTTATTTTGTTTTTTCACACTGTTCTTTTTTTATCTCAACAGAAAATATAGAGAATGAAAACACTTTTCCTGATATAGACGATGTTCAGAAGTGGACAGACGATCTGATTCAATCGTGGGATGATTGTGTGTTTAACACATGTCCTAAAGAAGATCAACATCCTGTACAGGCCAACTATGATCCAGCATCTGTGACAGAATCTGATCCACATGAACTGCCTTCAAACCAGGAAGCTTTCAGGCGGGAATCACAACCCAATATAGACATTCAGCAGATAACAGGAGCGATACAGGACTCTGTCAAGACTGCATTGAATGACATCGAGGAGCATCTAAACAGAAGATTTGATGCAATTGAGAGCTTGCAACAACAACAAGGTATTCAGATTAACAAGATTCTTAATGTATTTGATGTCACACAACAACAGGGTATTTGGATTAAACAAATCATTGCGTCGCATCGTTTGCTTAATGGAGCCGTCCAAAAAGTAGGCAGTGATCAGGGTATGACAATAGAGTTATTAAAGCGTGTCGTGATCATGCTTAAAAAGAAATTTGGGTGAATTGTGAACTATTTTTTTTTTTTTTGGTCACACTTACTGCGTGTAACTTTTACCATAACTGCATATTTGATTGTATGTATAAATCTTTTTTTTTTTTTCACTGTGTGTATACTGAGTTTATCATCCATAGTTGTTTTAAATGTACACCTAGCAGACATTTAAATAAAAAAAGATTGATTTAAAAAATGCCTAAACGTTGTCGGGAACCAGATGGTATTGAACAGGGTGATGTAGGAAGGTTTAGATGTGACAATGGCCTACCCATTGAACAGTGCAGTAGCACAGAAACATTGCAATATTTAATTCGTACAATGGACGATATGAACAGGACAGAATTTACTGCTACTACTACAACTACAACAGACACATTGCTAGATTTGATAAACATAGTGAGATCGATGTCAGATGAGGATCATGTGCTAAATACTGATTTTGAACATTTTGTAAATACGCATCTTACCAGACCGGTGGAGGGTCACGGACCCACACACATTGACCCAAACCCCATAAATGCTCTGCAGATAGTTGTGTGCACTGTGGTGAGAACTTGGTTACCGATGGTGAACATCAATGTTTTATTCAACCTGTTAAGCCGAAAGCTCCAAACGATCGTTACATTTTCTATGATTTCGAGACCCGTTATGAAAACGGCAAACACGTTGCGAACTTTGTATGTGCCATCACATTTGATGGTCAAGAATTTGTGGCTGAGGGTCCCGATTGTGTGGACCTTCTCATCAAAAAATTCAGACAACCTCGTTACAGTAATTACACATGGATAGCCCACAATTCGTCCGCTTTTGACAACTATCTTCTTTTGGAATTTTTCACTAAGATGGGGATTGCTCCTAAAATTACAATGCGTGGATGTCGTCTAATCCTAATGTATGACAGTACGTTCAAACAAAGGTACATTGATTCGTATTCATTTATCCCAATGCGTCTTGCGAAAACGACAAAAGCATTTAATCTGACTAATGCAGAGAAGGGATATTTTCCACATCACTTTAACCGTGCAGAAAACGACACCTACATAGGTCCATATCCTGACAAGAAATTTTATGGATACGCAACAATGTCGAACGAAGACAGGGTAGCATTTGATGAATGGTACAACACAACCTCTGACAAAGTGTTTGATTTTAAAAAAGAACTTGCGATTTATGGTAAAAACGATGTTGTTTTGCTGAGGGAAGCATGCATGAAATACCGCGATGAATTCATTCATTGTACAGGTCTTGATCCATTTAATTACACCACTCTGGCAGCGACGTGTATGGCTATATATAAAACGCACTTCATTCCAAAAGACACGGTTGCTCTGACGCATAACAATGCGTATATCAATCAGAACAAGACTCATTCAAACATTTCGATTCAATGGCTCGAATTCATTCCGCAAATCACGGGGGATAGATGTTCAACATGCTTTAAACAGTGGTGAGATGTCTTTTGGGAAATACTATGTGGACGGATTCTATGACGATGGCAAGGTGAAAAAGGAATTTGAATTTCTCGGATGCTTTTTTCATGGTTGCGAACGATGTTATAACCCCAACGATCTAAACCCTTTATCAAAGGTGCCTTATGGCATTTTGAGAAGACAATGCGACGACAAGATTGAAATTCTGGAGCGGGCCTACGGCCTTCAGGTCGAAACGATGTGGGAATGTGATTGGTTATGTGCTAAACAGAATGATGCTACAGTGATCAATTTCATGTCCACTTACATTTACCCTGAAAGATTGAAACCACGGGATTCTCTTTTCGGGGGAAGGACTAATGCATTAAAACTGTACCACAAAGTCTCGGAGGGGGAACGCATAAGGTACATTGATTTTACATCGCTATACCCCTACTGTCAGGCTCGAAAATGCTACCCAATTGGCCATCCTGAAATAATATACAAGGATTTTCAAAACATTGAAGATTATTACGGTTTAGTCAAGGCAACCGTCCTTCCGCCGCAGAAGTTGCTTCACCCCGTACTGCCGTATAGGACCGGGGGTAAGTTAATGTTTCCACTCTGTAGGTCATGTGCTGATCATCAGAATCAAACACAGGCGTGTACGCATACTAACGAGGAAAGATCCATTCATGGGACCTGGGTTAGTATCGAGCTAATGAAAGCTATTGAGAAGGGATATGTAGTGACAAAAATTTACGAAGTTTGGCATTTCCCCCAACGATCAGAGACATTGTTTTGTGATTATGTTAAACATTTTTACAGTTCAAACAAGAGAGTTCAGGGTTTCCAAAAGATGTTGTGACCGATGCTGACAAAGAATCTTATGTAAAAGATTACTTTGAGAGAGAGGGGGTTAAGCTTAATCTGGACAAGATCGAGTTTAATGCCGCACGCAGATCAATCATGAAGCTAATTTTGAACACGCTGTGGGGGCGGTTCTCCATGAATGAACATTTGCCGACAACCGAAATACTCACAGACCCTGAACAGTTTGCCAGTCACATTTTTGGCACAGAGTATGACATCAAACATTTCTCATTTGTGTTAGACACTGTTGCAATTGTTCAGTGGGCTTACGCCAATGGGAAAGGGGCACAGACTCGTGACATTAACGTCTTTCTCGGTGCTTTCACAACAGCCCATGCAAGGTTAGAACTTTACGATCTTATGGACAAGTTGGGTAATAGACTGCTTTATTGTGACACCGATTCTCTTATATTCACATCTAAAGATGGTGAATACGAACCACCACTAGGCCCATACCTTGGTGAGCTTACAGATGAAATAGGGGGCGGAGACTACATTTTAGAATTTGCTTCTAGTGGTCCCAAAAGTTATGCATACATTACTGCTAATGGTTTAGTCTGTATGAAAGCCAAAGGTATCACATTGAATGCTGTGAACTCTGAGGCCATTAGGTTAGACTCGCTAATCGAACTTGTTAAACAGTATGTGCGAGGAAGGGATGATGACAATTACATTCTCGCACACACAGATAGTATAGTACGAAACAAAAAGCAGTTCACACTACACAATAAGTCAGTTGTGAAAAAATTCAAAGTTGTGTACAACAAACGTGTACTGCTACCTGATCTAACAACAATACCATATGGCTTCTGACAACGTTTTTGGGCACCGAGGGGTGCTAGACCCAAATGGTTTTGATTTCAGATTACAACATCCATTTTCATGTGTGTTAAGTGGTCCTTCTAACTCTGGAAAAACATTTTTTGTGAAAAAGTTGTTGGAGAATGCTAAAAGTGTATTTTCTAAAAATGTTGAAAACATTGTATATATCTATGATTGCTGGCAACCTTTATATGAAGAATTGTTGAAACTGTATGATATTAAATTTATTGAAGGTATACCACAGACTCTGAATGATGATCGATTGTTTCCTACCAACATGACAAATTTTGTAATATTGGATGATGTTATGAAAGACGCTAGTAGCTATTCAGAAGTTGAACGTTTGTTTACCAACTATGTACATCATAGAAACTTGAGTGCCATATATATTGTTCAAAACTTGTTTTTTCAAGGGAAATCCAGCAGGACCATCAGTTTGAATACTAATTATATGGTTTTGTTTAAAAACCCTCGAGACAATACTCAAATTAATGTGTTAGCACGCCAGATGTACCCCAGAAACACAAAATACTTTATGGAGTGTTATGAAAATGCAACCAGCATTCCTTTCGGCTATCTATTTATTGACTTTAAAGCGAAAACACCAGAACAGTACCGTCTCAGAACAGATATACTGTCACAGCATCCAGTTGTGTACATTCAGAAAAGAAAACATTGACATCGTGCGAGAGAGCGAATTGAAAAAAAAAATGTCTGCGAAACTTTTAAGAAATCTACCTCTTTTAAAACTGTTATTAAAAGCCACACCTAAACAAAGAAACAAAGATATTTTAGAAGCGGCCACAGATGAGCTCATTGTGACATTGTGTGAAGTGGCTCTCAACGTAGTCCATGGTAATATTCCACTAACACCGCAACAATATCAGAAACTGAAGAGGAGAAGAAGCGAGATCAAAATTGTTGCAGATAAAAAGATTGGTGTTAGACGTAAAAGACGGTTGATCAACCAGCAAGGTGGTTTTTTATTACCGTTATTATCAATAGCTATTCCGTATATATCAAGTTTGATTACATCTAAATAAGATTGGTAATGGAGTATGCTGAGAAGATGTTTTTAGTCCCACAACATCAGCTGGATAAACTGAAATCTACAAACACCCGAGAGTCTATACACCAGGTTGTAGAGAATGACTTGGATCTGACCATAAGAAATATTCTGCAAAGGTCTGATCTAGATCCTCATGAAAAAGCTAAGATGTACACTGGTGTTTTACAGAGGTTTTAAACTCTATCTAGACGAGGGGATAAAGAATCTGCCACAATAACATTAAGTCTACCACAGCATGACAGTTTTGAAAAAGAAGAAGACACTACATCTACACGACATGTGAGTGATCGTAGCTATTTAAATGATGTTAAAGATGAGATTTTAAAGAATATACCACAGAGGAGTGTGAAAAACGTTCGTTACATTTTAGATAAAATGTCTAAAACTAAAGACATCACATCATGGAGCGAGTCGGGTGAGTTTGTATTTAAAGGAAGGATAATCCCTGGTTCACACATGCTTGATCTAGTAAAAAGCATTACAGCGCCTCAAAACATTGCTGACGAACGGAGGCCCGGTGGTTGGTACGAGTTTTTGGAGGCTTTTGCTAGTTTAAATATGCCTTACTCTGTGGTACCAAATCACCACGTCAGAAATGCTGTTAATTCTTTCAAATCCAAATCAACTCTGACTATAAACAAATCATCTAAGAAGAATAAAAAACAGAAAGCGTATCCGACCACCCCAACACAATCAAAATATACAGAAGACATCGTATTCAAATCCCCCACTCTTGACAAAAGCCAGTGGTTACATTTTTAATCGCACTGATTGTATGTATTATTATTGTCATTGTTATTATTATTATCATTTGAGAAACTTATGACATATTGAATGTTATGCATGTGTAATAAAAGATGTTTTTTTTTAAAGAAAACACATTTCTGCTCAATAGTTTTTTGTTTTGTTATTTATTGTAAAAAAGATTAAGCATGAGACATGAACATTTCACCAATTTGCACACACTGTATACATTTGAAAACATTGTCATTACATCGAACTCGTTTCAGTTTTTTCACAAATAGTTTCACCTTTTTGTCGTTTTTAACAAGATTGTTGCTATACAATTTCATCACATATCCATAATCAAACCCCTTTGCCATGTGATAGAGAAAAACCACACAATGTTGTCCACATGTGTCTGATGAAAAATCTTGGACCTGCGTTGTTGAATGTTGTACTTCGTTAGAATTTACATTTAAAAAGTTCTTGATAATGGGAGGAAAACCTGGGTAATCTGGTTCATTACCAAAGCTGTCGAAAAAACAACCTACACGATCCTCGTTTATGTAGATAGCCAACCAATGTTCTCCTGGGAGTCCTGAAGGATGTGTGTTGATTGCAACCATTGCAGGTAGTTTTGTTAAAGGGGATTTAGGTAGATGGTCACACGGTAGCACTCCAAGAAAATATGTATTGCATGAGACCTTATCCATGATGGCCGTAAGCTGCACAGTGTTCATTTTAATGTATCAATAGTAATCAATAAGGACCTGTCGGCGATTTGACACTTCAATCATGCTGTCAAATATTGAGTAAACAATTAAGTTTATCGTCCACGGTAGTGGCTGTCTAAAACGGGCTTCTAGTCTAATATTCCCACTTTTGATAAGTGATACATGCTGACCACACTCCTCATCTGGTGTGAAATTGAATGCGTAAAGTGTATAGCCATGCAGAAAATCCTCCCTATCAATACACAGAGCTTGATTTTTTAGATGTCTTCCAGAAGCCAATACTAACTGGTAAAACTCCCGCACTGCAGAACCATTTTCATAATGTGGTTGCAATGGCTTTCCTGGTACTTGAACTCCCGCTGCATGAATAGATATATATATTCTAAATTAAAATTCTTAAAGGCAAAAGGGTTTTTATCATAAGCCCCAACGAATGCATCATTATCAACCATTCCTATAATCATTGATTTTGGTAGAGTCCCTAAAAATAAGTTTTCTTGATTGCATACACATGAACCAGCGGGTATTAAGAAGTTTTTCAGACACACTCTGTCAATGGGGTATTTGGCAGTGGTTGTGAGTAGAGCTTGTGCATGAGCCAGTCTCACGGCTGGCGACACTGTCACTTTTTTCACAAATAGCGATGCATACACAATGTTCACTTTATAAGCTGTAGCATTACTCCTCATCAGACAGAATTCGTCTTTATCTCTTGTCATGCGAATTCTAATGTCCAATCCATTAAGCATAAGCTTCCCTTGAAAGAAGATATCACCGTGAATAGGTGCTAGTAGTTCAACCACATTACTAGCATTGGTGAATGCCGCTCTCTTCATCAGACCAAGATTTCCTCCACTTTCCTCCACGTCGGCATCATCCATCATTGAAGCTGTATCTTTATAAAAGAGCCCTGCTGAGAATAGCGTTTCAAGCGCATCTTTGATCTAAATGCAGCGATAGGGATAGCTACTGCTGCTCTGAGAAACCAATTGATCGCCAAGTGACACATCCACTTGCGAGAAAAGAGACGCTGCCGGATAATTCACGAAACCTACAGGATCGCCGTCTGCCATGGGTGAGCCGTCTGGTTTAGTGATTTTGACACGCAAAAACACCATTGTGTTGTTTAGATCTATGTAATCCTCTCCATTCCCCGCAATAAAAAAACTCCAGTGGCGACGTGTCAGAAATCGCAGATAACGGTAAAACTTCTATATAAGTGTTTTTTTCAATCGATGTTTGTGTTAGCGGTACAGTAAACAGATCCAGTTCGGACTTTAACACTCTTCGGACATATTGTGTAGTAATGCCATGATCTAGAAAATTGTTTTAACAGATGTCCTTGATCTTTTTGAAGCAGCTCCCTTAGTTGTACCCTGGCGCTTACGCTTTACAACTGATGATTTCTTGGGAGGTCTTTTTGTTTTCTTCGGCTTCTGGCCACTCCTTCGCACACCCGGGGGCCTAGTTGCGCTTTTACGGGCCATTACCATTAGCCCCGATCCGTCTTGAGTATCGTGGTTGTTATTAAAAGACCGTGACAACGTATTACTAACAACGTCACTTAGTATGTTTTTGGCAGCCGATTTAAGATGCGGTTTGGCTATGTTAAATCTTCGTTTTAGTAACGGTATAGCCATTCTAAAGAGACCACGAAAAATGCCCCCCAAACCACCGCCATACATAACACCACCACCTACATAACCGGGCAGTCCGTTGCCCGCCTGGTTCTGGTAATAGGCAACATAACGCATAGGGTCGTCGTTGTGATTATTGTAATATACCATTTTTTTTTTTAAAAATATGTTTTACAGGCCTGAAGTGAAGTTTAATGCATACTTTCCCATAAGAAAATGGGACGTGCTGATTTTGATTCTATAACAATATCAGTGATGATGGATTTATTGACAGACGCGTAGTGGGGTTTGTCGTATCGAACACTGACTGTGTCGTTGTTACCACCTGTTATTTGTACACACTCCAGGAGTGGTACAAAGGCATCCCCCACAGTTTGGTAGCGTATAATATCCGTGTAGATATAAAGAGTATAGAAACCCCCGTGTATGTCTGACTGATGTATGGCGTGTGTTACAACATCCTTTTCAAAATTAGTTTTTTTCTGGATTTGTTTTTTGCAGAATAGAATCTCCTATAGGGACACCTGGTTTCAAACCTAAAATGATGGCTAGTTTACCATGGAATGTTATTGAAATGTTAGGTTTTGCTTTCAAAAACACTTTGTTTTTTACACGGTCATAGCCGAATACACCATGCGGCGCCACTAAATCATTTATTGCACTAACTAGAGTTGTGACATCATCGTAATACCCTGTTCTTATTGGAATGCGTGGTTTCGATAAGCTGGTCTTCTTCACATCTATTCCATGGCGTATGTTATTAGCATATTTTTCACCGTCAGCAGTGGTAGGCCATATGTTTATCTCGAAAACTGCATCGTTACTGTTAAAGGTGTACCAGCTCCTAGGATATTCAATTTGAACAAGTCCTACCTCCCATTCTCCTTTTATATTTATAGGGATAGCCAGTCTTGTTCTATAATTAGATATTTTATTATCAGGGTATACGGACTGTGACGCGTTGCAGGGTAGTGTAACGTAAAATCCTCCCTCTGCCATGTCTGCTTTTTATACATCTGTGTACATCTTGTGATTGTCATTTGTTTTATGGTGCCTGTATATCAACTAACTCTTTCTGATCGACCCATGATGCAAATTTCACAGGCCATCCGAGCCACTGCACCAGCACTAATGTTTTACGACCCTTCGTCTTCTTATCTAAAATTTTTTCAACTTTAAATGTCTTATTTTTACAGACACGTATTTTTTGTAACTCTTCTGCATAAAAAACGCCGTATAAATCCTCCCCATCATAATCGCGCAGTTTGTAGACAGGGGGTTCTCTTGGGATACATGACGATATCGTAAAATATTCTTGTGTGTAGTTTTCCTCATACCCTTTTGCAAACGGTCCTCTGACTTTAGAAATCCGAACTATATCCCCAATTTTGAATTTAAATATAGGCTTAACACTGTGCGGTCTCGTACCCCCATATAGGTTATGTAGCACCAGAGATTCGTTTTCTTTACACACATCAATCGGTCTCATCTTGATGCCTCTGTGATAGCTCGCATTGTATCCTTGCGTAATGTCTTGAAGTATATCGATGTAACGTTTGGAGTTTGTAGCAGTTAAATATCGCCACATTCTACTTTTCAATGTTCGGTTAAACCGTTCGACCACAGAAGCTTTTAATTCTGTGGCGGTGGGAAAATGATGGATGTTGTACTTTTTTGTTAAGTTTGGAAAATGTTTGTTAAAAAACTCCTTTCCTTTATCTGTCTGTAATTTCTGTGGTACACGGCCCTCTTTCAGTATGGATTCAAAAGCTTTAGAGACCTCTAGACCACTCTTGTTTTTTAAAGCTCTTGTGTATGCAAACTTACTAAACAGATCGATGCATGTCAAAAGAAAATGGTTATTGTCATTGAACTTGGCATAAGCGGACATATCAACTAGATCAGCCTGGTATTGCATATCAATGCCATAGACAAAAACCCGATTCCTTTTGTATTTTATTGGTGCTGTTCTGTGTAGTGTATATGCATCCTCGCCAGCAAGCCAGTCTGAAACTTCTTTATCGGTTAAACGAACACCTGTGTCTTTTAAAACGACTTCTTTTAAACGTTTTTTCCCCCCTAAAGAACCAGGATTAGATGGTGTGTAATATATCTTTTTCATTTCTTCGGACATATTGCCGCTTTACGCTCCACAAAAGAATAACACATATGTCTTAACCGTATCAGGTTTTTATTTCTTGAAACCGTGTAAAAACAATACAAAGCATAAGGTGTCATACAACATCGATGTAGTGTAAAAAATTTATACACACCACAGTGTTTTTCTCAATTACATAATCAACCAATGTTTCAATAATTTCACAAACATCCATGTGACTGTTTCTTGTTAACATGTCAACACAGATCAGTCACATATGTACACATACACAATATATCGGCTATTCTAATACTGCTGCCACATTCAGTTATCAAGTCTAAATTTTTTCTGATAGTTACACAAATTGGATTACCTGCATTAATACATATATGCATCATATCAGTCCATTCATTTGACATAGTTCTCACAACAGACATTTGTTTCTTGAGGTTTGTAAAACGTTTGGTATCAACAGAGCATTTGCTTACAGCAACAGATACATTGGCAGATTCATTAATAATCATATACAACAAGCTGGTCATCTCACATCTAACACGTTGTTTAAAGGACAAGTTAAGTATTTTACAATTAAAGCCCTGTTTTAAGATCATCCCTGATGAAATAGAATAGTTAAGATTGTTTTTTAAACAAATGCTCCTGTCACGAGAATTTTAGGTTTCTGTGTTAGTACCCCCCCACCTTTACAATGAAAGCATAGGTGCACTCGAACAATCATTCATAAAAACGCATAAAACTTTAGTTTACAAAGACGTGAAACTCACCAAGTGGTCTGGGGTGTTCACTGATATGCTCACACAAAAATCGCTACAAAATATGCTTTTCCAACAGGTTTTACCCTAGTTTTTGTCCAAGTCCATTTTTTTCCTGTTTTTGGTTGAAGTCCATATTAGTCAATTGTCGAGTTCACGTGCGCGATCATTGGTAACTAGATAACTAAGGATCGCGCACGCAAACTCGACAATTGACTAATATGGACTTCAACCAAAAACAGGAAGAAAATAGACTTGGACAAAAACTAGGATAAAACCTGTTGGAAAACATATTTAACAGCGATTTTTGTGTGAGCATATCAGTGAACACCCCAGACCACTCGGTGAGTTTCACGTCTTTGTAAACTAAAGTTTTATGCGTTTTTATGAATGATTGTTCGAGTGCACCTATGCTTAGGTGGGGGGGTACTAACACAGAAACCTAAAATTCTCGTGACAGGAGCATTTGTCTCAAAAACAATCTTAACTATTCTATTTCATCAGGGATGATCTTAAAACAGGGCTTAAATTGTAAAATACCGAACTTGTCCTTTAAGTAGACACTTTGCCAGTCCGGATGCAAAACACGTGTTCCCCATGTTGTTTTTAGAATCACGCAGTTTGGATATTACCTTTCCAGCAGTCCACAGCGTCATAAACAATTTGTTCGCTGGTGCCGTCCACTACTTTCTCTCTGATCTCACGAAGTTTTTCCACAATGAAAACCTCGTCCCGCAATTCGTGTAAAATAGCATCCACCGACCCCTGAATCCTCTGGGGATGAACCCTTAAACCACAACAGCTCAATGCTTGATTACGGGTTACCAGATTACGGGTCAGTTCATCAAAGTATGCATCAAAGAAATAGGGACCTGGTTGAAACAAACAGGAGTGTCTAATCTGACTGGGGTGATCCACTTCACAACCCAAACAGATTTCTTTTAACTTTTTGTTAATGATGTGTTCCAGA
This sequence comes from Cyprinella venusta, assembly GCA_038021265.1. Taxonomy (NCBI): domain Eukaryota; kingdom Metazoa; phylum Chordata; class Actinopteri; order Cypriniformes; family Leuciscidae; genus Cyprinella; species Cyprinella venusta. The sequence continues at coordinate 9,968,264 of CM075863.1, forward strand.
AGGACGACGACTGTTGCTTTTATGATCTTGAATACGTCAGTACGGATACTGTCTGTGTCGTCAATTCCAGCAAGGGTTGCTGCTCCAGCTATTGCACCAGTGTTACCATATGGAGTTGTAAGGAAGGTCAGGTTGTGATATCCAAGGTCCATACAAAATTTATCCAACCAGCTATTGTCGTAAGATTGGGGGTGGGGCTCACCCATTGTAGCATTGTCATCAGGCATCGCAGGGGTGGTAGACTCAGGGTTGTTGCTGTAGGAGTAGGAGGCAGTTGAAAGTTCTTGAGACATGTTGAATGAATGTAGCATTGTGACAATCCGCAGACTTATTTTAATGACTGTAATATGTGGGAGGGGTTAAGAGGCGGTCTTTGTTGGTGGTAACGCCTTGTTCCGGGTGAAACAATTTCATCTTTACAGAACTGTAACGATCGTACATGTTGCACCATCTAAACATCTTGTCTATGCATGTAAATATGCTGTCAAGCACATTTACATCTTTCCACTTAAACAGAAATGTCATATCGTAGCAGCTGTGATGCGCAGATTCAATAATAGGCCAAGTAGGATCACTGAGCCTTGTCTTATTGTAGCAGCAAAAAATGTAAACACAATCCTCTGGTAGCTTTTTACTGTGATCCCCGACCACGCGAAATCTCGTGTTAGGAGCTATACCGTCCCACTATGATATATACAACGGATCATTACCACAGTCGTTCAAATCTCTCCAAACATTGTTGAAAAACAGAGACCAGTCTTTGTCTTCAAAAATCAGATATGGAGTCTCCAATGTAAATTTGTCGCCAACTTCCGCCATGTAGAGTTTCACTGTACGCGACACTTTGTCAAACATGATGCTTCTTCCTTGGAGCAAATGTTAGATCATCTCTCAGTTCAACGCGTCCTCTTGTCCGCGAAATGCACATAACCTTTCTAGTAGTTTTAGGTGTTCTCGGGGTAGCCATTGTATCGGTAAATCTTGTAGAAGAATTGTCGTCTGTGTTCAGTAGCATGTGTCCTAACTGTATTTAAACAATCATCAGTATGATGTAGGTAGTGACATATTTGTAGTAAGGTTGTTAGTCCAGGAAGTAATGTACTATAAAAACAAAAAGGGCCAATAGCAATTTGCACAGTGTGACACCATTAAAGAGTCATAAGATCTTACCGGACATAAAGGAACCTGTCACACAACCATAAATCAGAAAACACCGGTTACATGATACAAGAACACTATGATCGTTGTAACTGACACCTGTCAGTCATTAACTGATTTTTAAGGCCATAAATCACATCATAAATCATAAAAAGTGACACAACGTTTATGCTAACACTACTCAGGGCCCTCAGGGAGGAAAATGAAAGACTGCATGACCAGCAGAGCATCCAGCAGGATCTTCTGGAGCCAGTAAAGATCTTGAGACCCAAGTCAAGGCTTTACATAAGGAGAACAACAGGCTGTGAAAAATGGCAGTTAAAGGCAATTATCTTTTTTAGATTAAAATAATGATTCTTTTAGATTAAAGAAATCACTGTCTCTTGTTTTTGGTGTTATTGTTAGAGATGTATCTGTGTGTACATTTTTAGGGGATATCTAAAAAGTATCCCTTTAGTATCCCTATACTGATATAGTATAAGGTTTCCTTTCCTGTATGAAAAATTTAGCCTAGGGCTAAACACTGTATTGTCACTGAGGCAAAATTGGTCTGGCAGAAACCCTGTAATGCTTTCAGAACCCCTCACAAACACATTTTGCTACACTTTGAGACACCAAAAAATTGAGGTGTATTTTGTTTTTTTTACATTTTATGTATTTACAACTTGTTTGGAGTCTGGTTGTGGTAAATTCGGTGGGCCATATTTTCCAGAAATTCCATCACTCTTAGCAGCTGTGAGGTCCCTCATTTCGGATAATAGGGACTTTAAGCAACAGCTGCGAATGGAACGGCAACGGTGACCGGAAGTATGCTGTCAGACCGCCGTAGCCAAGAACGTAAAAATCACTAAGCAACCGTAAACAGGATGGCGCAACACGGCATTCAGTCATTTAGTGAGATACAAAAAAAATGTCATTTAAAAAAGCAAGAGAAGGATTACTTTTGGCATTAAATGACAATCTATTGTCAGACGAGGAATTTTTACTACTTTATGATGTAAATAAGTCTAAAAATCTAGATTTACCGTGTAAGCAATACTTGCCTTTTAACCTTGATTACATGAATGAAGACGAATGCTTAAATGAATTTCGTGTCAGAAAATGTGACCTACCAATTCTGGTAGATGTTCTCGGGATTCCCAATGAAATTGTTTGTGATCAGAGAAGTGTTGTGGGAGGAGTCGAGGCGCTGTGTATGCTCCTTAAGAGGCTGGCATACCCTTGCCGCTACAGTGATATGATGCAAAGGTTTGGTCACAGACAAGTCCCGGTCCTTTGCATGGCCACAAACTCCATGCTGGACTATATATATACTGCACACCATCACAGGATAACTCAGTGGAATGAAAAAATACTGAACCCTGTAGCATTGAGAACATATGCTGACTGCATCCTCCAAATGGCAGCCCCTCTGGATAATTGCTTTGGGTTTATTGATGGCACTGTACGACCCATTGCCAGACCAGGTGTGACACAGAGGATCTTATATAATGGTCATAAACGCATCCACAGTCTAAAATACCAGGCAGTAGCCATTCCTAATGGTTTAATAGGCCATCTGTATGGTCCTGTAGGTAAGTCTAAATAATTTGCAATCTACGAAAACATTGTCATTCCCTTTCAAATTTATAAAATAAAATAAAAACATTTTAAAATTAAAAATATATATATTTTAACAGAGGGAAAGAAGCATGACTCTGGAATGCTGGCAGAATCTGGGCTGTTGGAATTGCTGCAACATCATGCCATGTCTGTAGATGGTCATCCAATGTGTGTGTATGGGGACCCAGCATACCCACTGCGTGTGCATCTGCAAGCCCCATTTCGACATGTTCATCTCACCCCTCAAATGATGGAATACAACAAACGAATGAGTGAAGTCAGAGTGTCTGTGGAGTGGTTGTTTGGGGACAGCAAACTACTTCAAGTTCATGGACTTCAAAAAACATTTAAAAATTGGTTTGAGTAGTGTTGGAAAATTGTATGTTGTGTCTGCTTTGTTAAAAGTCAAGGTAAAGGGAAAAGATGGAATGAGGTGGCTAAGTAACTGCCTGTTATAAATGACAGAGCACAAAATTGTCATAAGTGCAAACAAAAAATGTCATACGGACAAACGATTTTACCGTATGACATGTTGTTATACCATATGACACAGAGCATTTAACTGTTATTTCTTAATTGTTATATCACATATATAGTTTGTACGACTACTATGAATTAATATTAACATATATAATATATTTCTGCCTATTTTAAGCATTTTTTTCACATTATTACAGATGCCTCTCTCTAGTAAGGAGAGGGGTGTATGTTTCCGTGCAAAGCTAAGGGCAGATCCTGCAGCTAGAGAGGAGAACCTCGCCAAGAGGAGGGAAAGGTATAACTGTGAGAGTATATGATGCCAGTAATGTTAGGATGTGCCAGTTTAGTCAGTATAGGCAGTATCTTATCTATAGGCCTGAGTTGAAGTCAGCATCACAATGTTTCTGGAAAGTGGCTTCATACACAGTGGGGCCAAAAAGTATTTAGTCAGCCACTGATTGTGCAAGTTCTCCTACTTAGAATGTTGAGAGAGGTCTGTCATTTTCATCATAGGAACACTTCAACTCTGAGAGACAAAACGAGAAAAGTAAACACTGTAAACACCAGCTACAGCGTGTGCAAACCTGCTGAAGACTTACAGGGAACGTTTGTTAACAAACGTCCGTTAAAATAAGGTTCACTTGAGATGCCTGTTTCTTTAAAATAATTTTGAATTGACCTACATCAATTTATTACATTAAAAATGCAATGAAACATTGAAATTGGACTATGTCATACGGTAAAACAAAAATATGTCATATGGTAAAACATTGAATTTTAAAAGAAATAAAAATAGATACTTTGTTTTTTTACAGGGTTCATGAAAATAATAGAGGAGAGCTAGTATGATATACATATATATATAGTTTCAAGGCATTTTTGACTAATTTATCGCAAAAAATAGAACAAATGTCCATAGATGACATGCTGTGGTTGTTAAAAAACAAAATATCTAATATTTGTGGTGTAGGTGGTTATATTTTGCAACTTGTTATATGATACTTACAGATCAACTATTACATTCATGGGTTTTTTTTAACTGTGTCATGAATTTAAATTTAATTTATTCCTAAAAATCACTTCGTTTTACCGTATGACATTTTCAAGGACTGTATACAAAGAAACACATTAAAATGTCATATATTGATATTTTTTATAAGGGGCACTAATAAAAACAAAAAATATACACATAGATGTACACAAAAAATGCTATATTTAATTTGTCCTTTCATTTTTATTTTTTTACTGTTTTGAAATTCTAAAACGTCACTGACCCAAACGCGAAACAAAGTCAAAAAACAGAAGAGATTTCTTGTTGATACACTGTTAAATCTTCACAGAAAATTTCAGTCTGAAAATGCAAACAGAGCAGTATCCTACACTCTCTTTTGCAGACTTCGTCCCTTCTGGGTTGTACATCCAAGCATTCAAGATAGAGACACATGCATGTGCAAAATCCATGAGAACCTTGGCTTTGTGGTTGACAAGTTGAAGCAATTAAATTTGCTTCACAACTCTAACCTTGAGAAGCTAATAGAGGAGGTATCTTGCAGCACCAGCAGTAAGGAGTGCATGTATGGAGAGTGTCCAAAATGCAAACTGAAAAGCTTCCCACTGGATACTGTTACCAATGCATCAATGCGTATAACATACACACAATGGGTACTGGAGGAGAAAGAGATGAACAGAATGCCAAAAGAAAGTGAGACTGTGTCATTCAAAGTGACAGCAAAAAAACAAATCGAAAGCTCTTTAGATGAGCTCATTGAGCATTTCACGTTCCTTCTGCATAAGTTCAAGAAGCATGTGTTCAACATCAAGCAGCAGTTCTCATTCTCCAGAGAACTAAAGAGATGTCTGTCCTCACATGAGTGCATTATACATGTGGACTTCTCAGAAAACTACTCATGCAAATACAGTGGTGAGATCCAGGCTGTACATTTCGATGCCTCACACCAACAGGCAACATTGCACACAGGTGTGTTATATGTTGGTGATAATGCTAGCCCTCTCTGCTTCTGTACCATCTCTCAATCCAAGCAAAAAGGTCCCCCCGCAATCTGGCAACATCTTGAACCAGTACTGGACTACATACAAGCCCATCATCCATCTGTGTCTGTGGTCCACTTCTTCAGTGATGGCCCTTGTACTCAATATAGGCAGAAAGGTAATTTCTTCCTGTTCAGTACTGAGTTGAGCAAGAGGGGCTTTGAGAGTGGCACCTGGAATTTCTTTGAAGCAAGCCACGGCAAGGGTGCTCCTGATGGTGTTGGGGGAGTTTTAAAAAGAATGGCAGATCAGCTTGTGAGTCAAGGGCGTGATATCCCTGATGCCATCACACTCTACCGAGCGCTGCTGACCACTGGCACCACAGTGAAGCTCTTTTACGTGGAAAACGAGAATATTGTGGATGCATACCGTAACTTTCCAGCAAACATCCCATCGGTCCCTGGGACAATGAGAATACACCAAGTAGTCACCAACAGAAAAGGCCACTTGATCTCCAGGGACGTAAGCTGTCTGTGTGCTACAATGAATAACCTGTCCTGCACATGTTTCAACACTCACCACTTCACCTTCCCTCCACTGTCAGCTACCTCAAGCACACCAGTCAGACCTCAACCAATCCAGTCAGAGGAGCACCTGACAGAAGAACTTCAGGAACCCCAGGAGATTGACTGGAATGACGACCAGATTATCGGAAAATGGTGTGTCCTGACATATGACAATGAGATCTACCCCGGAATCATTGTGGCAAAAGATGAAGGATATGCCCAAGTGAAGTGCATGCACCGTGTTGGCCCGAATAGATTTTTCTGGCCATCCCGTGAGGACAGCATCTGGTACATGCTTGATGACATTTTAAGAATGATTCCTGCTCCTCTTAATGTGACAGCACGGCACGTAGAAATACGGAAAGACATCTGGTCAAAACTTATTGGTTAGGCAGACAGGAATGTTACATTGGTCATTAGTGATCATTGACTTTTGTTTATTCTGTTAAAGCCAAACACGTTCAACAGTCCTGAGCGCCAGTAGTTAAAAAGTTGTTGTGTACTTAGTTGAGTTCTAATGACTGTCTGCTCTGCTGGGTGGGAATGGTTAACCAAAGAAATCGCTGCATCACCATCCACCTTCAGGATAGAAGCAGGAAATGGCCACTCTGAAATGTTGTTATGGGTAATCTTTAAACCCAACACACTCACCAAATGCCTGCATGATCATTATATGATCTGCATTTTGTTTTTTATTCTTTTTTTATAGTGGCCTTTAGTAAGTGATCGTTATTTGGTTCACTTGTTTTTTGCTTATTCTGTTAGGGCCAAATATGTTCAGTTGGTCATGTTATTGCAATGTAATTGTAATGTTTTAGTAAAACAATTGATTTGCATGTACATCTCCAGATTCCTCGTAATTTTTTTTTAGAGCTGTCTCCAAAATATGTGGATTAGTCATGTTGAATTAAAGGTTTATGAATGTCCAATTAAGACTCCATCACACCAAATGTAACTCAAACAAGCAGTATAACCAATACGGTAATTGTTGTCAACCCTGTTACTGATGTGTCAACCCTGTTACTTGTATAATATTCTAATATCACTTGAAAGATAAAAATAAAAATGTATCCATCTAATTGTAAATGTTTAGTAAGAGAGGCTAATAATCCACTCAAAGTTGAATTTAGGTGTTTTATTTTTGTTTCCATACATTTTTCTTAAAACAGAAGATGCTGGGAGAGTGTCATTTTGAAATGAACATATTCATTGACTAAAAAAAAAAAACTTAATATTCTCAATTCACAAACACTCTTAATGTAACAAGGGGGGTTTATCTTTCACATTATATCAGATTTGTTCTATAAATGTTTTTAAAACCTTTTCAAAAAGTTATTAATATGTCGGTAACAGGGTTGACCAAACACACACATTTACGTTGGTTATATGAAAAAAAATGTAAAAAATAAGATAGCCTGAGATGGCACGGCACATTTTCCTGAAAGGTAAGGATCTACTTCATCTAAAAAGGGGCTTAAAGATTTTCAAAAAAGGACTTTGAAAATCAAACATTACAAGTGGGAAATGGCACGTTTTCGTATAATGACCCATATGTTGGCCAATGGTATGTTGTAAGTAGCTGAAATAAGCAAAAATGTCAGGGCATGTCAAAACTTCTCAAGGGCCCCAAACACACCTCAGACCCCAGGGGGTTAAGCATTTTGAGTTACCATTGTGTCAAATGTCTTTTATTCAGCCAAATCATGAGATGTTGTCATGTGTTTTGCTTCAAAATAAAGCTGAGTATGTGTCCTTTCATAATCCAACACTTATTTGGCTTTATCATGTTCATAGAGGGAATGAGAGGTCATCAAATTGCTGAAAATTTGGGAGCACTTTACAGCTTTTCAACTTTGATTCTCCTGTTAAACTGAATGCATGTCATTCAGTGTTTATGCTACAGACATGTTTTGCACATCTGTTTAAAGCTTGAGACCTGCACTTCAATGTGTTTCTATTCAATTTTCTGTATCTAGTTCAGGGAGTTAACACTACAGACTAAAGTTCAGGACGGCATCGTTGAGCTCACCCGAGGCCCGTGTCCTCACTGTGTCTGCTGTTCTAAAATGAAAAAATTAAATTAAATAATTACATTGTCACAATTCAGAATTTTAAAGTGGCTACTCTAGTAAATTAAGTTTCCTAAATGTATTTTCTTTTTGTTGCTCAATTTAATAGACAGTTAAAATATCTTAAGGTTAGATATAGATATAGGGTTATACAGAAGAGTGAATTAATTCTTAAAGACTTGTAAGATCTTGTTCAGGGTCCCTCATGTTGGACGGACATTTTAATTGCATTTTTTGTCTGTTAAGAGGAACAAAAACACTCTTTATTTATGTTACGTCCCTAAAACGGCTCAGGGAATGAAAGGACACAACATAAAGTATATTTTTTTGTTTTAAATAATCTGTCCCAGGATTAATTAGCCTTATAGCTACGCTATGGTGGTGCTGGAGCGAAATACTACAATAACACAAGGAGGTTTGAATCATATGAATGAAGATATTTATTCATGACCACCAAGTGCACAAATGAGAGAGAGAAAATAATCCAATTGCCGTACCCAGGGAGTAGGAGTCTAAGCGGGGCTTAAAGCAAAGAAATAATCAAAACAAAAACCCACATTCTAACTCCCCATCCCCACTAAACTACAACACCAAAGAAATAATAAAAAAAAAACAAAATCGACGGCGCTCGACACGCCCTCGCTACCCTACTCTACGTAAAAACTCAAACATACAAAGATAGCACCCGCTCCTTACCTGGTGTTCTAACAATGTGCTTCCCTAGGTGTTGTAATGGAAGTCACGTGACATACTTTCCTAACTACTACTCCCGGGCCGGGCATAAAACAGGATCAATAGTGATCAACAAAAAAAAGAAGAAACATGACTCAAGTTCTTAACGTAACGAAAAATAAACAAAACAAGTAACTCCAAGGTATTAACCTTCAGTAACGAAAACAAAACAAAAGAAAACAAATGAGGCACACCAATATCACGGCGTGACCCGAAACAAAGAGCCACAGCTCGCTCTCTCTCTCTCTCCTCTTCCGGTCCACGTCAGTCTTTTATGGTCAGGACGCCCATCCCGTTCCACGTCACATTAATGATGACAGACAGCCAGTAGTACCGCCCTGAGAGATGATAGCGGAGAAAGTGAAAGCGAAACAACAGCAAAAAAAAATAAACAAAAGAACCACATATCCCCGGAGAACGTAACATCCCCACCCTAAAAAAAACAAACATGATACAACATTATGTTTGTTACAACTCCCACAAGGAAGGGAAGAAGGGGGAAAAAAAACAATTAACAATATCAACATTCATACACCTTCTCCAACTCTTGAAAGCGCATCGGCTACCACGTTCTCCGAGCCTCGTTTATGCCGAATTTCGATGTTATAATTTTGGACAATTAAAGCCCATCTCATTAACCTTTGATTCTGGTTATACATTCGGCACAGAAAGGTTAGGGGGTTATGATCGGTGTAAACAATCACTGGATATGCCGTAGATCCCACATACACTTCAAAATTCTGAAGTGCCAACAGCAAAGCTAATGCCTCCTTCTCAATAGTTGAGTAGTTGATTTGGTGCTTATTGAATTTCTTTGAAAAGTAACAAATGGGATGATCTACTCCATCTGCACTCTCCTGGAGAAGCACTGCACCCGCGCCGTACGCACTCGCGTCAACCTCAAGCGTAAACGGCACCATGAAATTAGGCGCAGACAACACCGGTGCACTACACAGTAATGCCTTAATATTCTCAAAAGCTTGTTGATTTTCCAAAGACCAGCTAAAAGTTTTTACAGGACTAAGCAGATCCGTTAAAGGACGAGCCACAGTAGAGAAATTTTTACAGAAAGTTCTGTAATACCCTGCCATCCCGAGAAAACGCCGCAATTCACGTCTTGTCGAAGGTGCGGGAAACTCAAGAATGGCTAGAATTTTAGCTTCCACCGGACGAACCTGACCTTGACCTACCTCCCTTCCCAAATATCTGACAGTGGCCTTGCCAAATTCACACTTAGTCAGATTCAAGGTCAAGGAAGCTTTTTGAAGGCGTTGGAACACTGTTCGCAACAGGGATAGATGTTCAGGCCAACTCGTCGAATACACCACCAGGTCGTCTAAGTAAGCACTGCAATTAGAAACGCCGGCAAGTACAGTATTTACTAATCTTTGAAAAGTGGCCGGGGCGTTTCGTAATCCGAAGGCCATAACACGGTACTGCATAAATGAATCAGGCGTTACGAAGGCAGAAATCTCTGAAGCTCGAGGGGTTAACGGCACCTGCCAATATCCCTTCAGAAGATCTAATTTACTAACAAATTGGGCTGAGCCCAAATTGTCAATACAATCCTCCATACGAGGCAAAGGGAAACAGTCTGGCACAGTGACAGCGTTAATCTTCCGATAGTCCGTGCAAAATCGATAACTTCCGTCTGACTTCGGGACAAGTAGGCAAGGTGAGCTCCACGGACTACTACTAGGTTCAGCAAGACCTTCTCTTACCAAATAATCAACTTCATTTCTCATTAAAGATCGCTTAGTTGCATTCATCCTATAGGGATGCTGCTTAATAGGCTGCGCATCCTTCACATTAATGTCATGGCACAGCACATGTGTTTGTGAAGGAATATCACCACAAATTACAGAAAACTCATGAATGAGCGCAGTCACGTCTTGTTTCTGTGACTCAGCTAAGCCGACAAGGAAGCTTGAAAGATCGCACAATACCTCGGAGTTCGACAAACGCGCAGAAGGTAACGGATCGCTGCGTAACATCAAACCATCCTCATCGAGTTCGGCAGCGGATGACTCTTCCACTGGACAGTTCACAGCCACCGGAGAGAGAGCGGGCCCTGCAGTCTCATCCGTAGTGGGATCTAAAACCACGTCATCTCTGGAATGATACATTTTCAGCATGTTAATGTGACAAATTCTTCGCTGCCGCTTCCTGTCAGGCGTTTTAACTATATAGTCAGTTTCACTCTTTTTACCCACAATTTCGTACGGTCCAGCAAAACGTGCTGACAACGCAGACCCTGGGATCGGCAACAACACTAATACTCTATCTCCCACAGAAAATGAACGGAGAAGTGTCTTTTTATCAAACCGTTTCTTCATGTCACTCTGAGTCTTAGATAAAAAATCTTTAGCCAAGTCACAGGCGTTCTGCACACGTTCACGAAGTCTGCAAACGTAATCCAGCACATTGATTTTTGGACTAGAGTCATTACCAATGCCAAGCATTTGTTCCTTAAGCACCTTTAAAGGTCCCCTAACAGAGTGTCCGAAGACTAGGTCAGCTGGACTAAACCTTAACGACTCCTGTACTGTCTCTCGTATAGCGAATAAAACGAAAGGAAGTCCCTCGTCCCATTCATTACCGGTGTCCACACAGTACTTTTTCAGCATCGATTTTAGCGTTTGATGAAACCTTTCCAGGGCTCCCTGGCTTTCAGGATGATACGGACTTGACACACGATGTTTTATATTGAGCGAGCCCAACACCTGCTTGAACACTCTGGAAAGGAAATTCGTCCCTTGATCCGTTTGAACGAACTTCGGTAGTCCAAAAGTAGAGAAAAATTTAATAAGGGACCTAATTACAGATTTGGCAGTAATCGTTCGTAATGGTATAGCCTCTGGATATCGGGTAGCAGAACACATGATGGTAAGAACAAACTTATTACCCGATTTTGTCTTAGGGAGCGGCCCCACACAATCCACAATTACATTCTCAAACGGCTCACCTAATGCTGGGATAGGCACCAGTGGAGCCGGAGGAATAACTTGATTCGGCTTTCCCATACATTGACATGTGTGACATGTTCGACAAAAATTTGCCACATCCCTCTTAAGTCCAGGCCAGAAAAAATGTCTCAAAACACGGTCATACGTTTTGGTGACCCCCAGATGTCCGGAAAAAACGTGATCATGCGCAAGGGAAAGAACGGGAGCGCGGTATGTGGAAGGAATTACCACTTGGTATACTAATACACTCTCCTCGCTCACAGTGGAAGGCGGCTGCCATGTACGCAACAATAAACCCTCATCGATGATATACGAGCCCCCCTTGTCCTTACCATCCCTTGCTGCCGTGAAACACTTCGACAAAGTTTCATCCTTCTTCTGAGCTTCCACTATTTCTTCACGAGTAACTGACAAAGGCAAAATAACATTACCGACTTTTGTAACTTCTGTATCCCTACCAATAGGATCACGGTGCGTCACAGCTTCACCAGACTCACACAAAAAAGTATCCTCCAACACCAGCTCCTCAGCTTTTTTCTTAACCTGCGCACGAGTGAGAACACATGCAGGAAAAAGATCAGGGTATGTTTGGGCTAATTCCTCTGATTCTAGAGTCAACACAGGGCTGTCAACTACTTCTAATGCAGGTAACACTCTCCCTCCAGCCAAATCATTTCCTAAAATAAATGACACCCCTGGAACAGGCAACGCAGAACGCACCCCCACATTGACAAATCCTGTAACTAATTCAGACCTCACATATATACGGTGCAACGGCACCTTAACCACCTCCATACTGAACCCCTGAACTAATATGCTAGATCCCAAATGTGACTGATCAGAAAAGGGCAACACATCAGCACATATGAACGAGTAAGCAGCTCCGGTATCACGCAACATCTGTATCTCCACCTGTTCCTCAAGATTACCACTAAACGATACAAACCCTCTCAATAAGAAAGGCTTGTATACTTCAGATAACACTTTTGTGGACTCCCCAGGAACAGTGTTTACAAAAGCAACAGGCTTCTGCTGTGAACCATTCTGCGATTTGCGTTTCAGCACTAAACAATCTGCGATAACGTGCCCAGTCTTATGGCAGTAAAAACACTCACGTCTCTCTTTCGATTGTTCACCCGCCACCTTTACTTGCTCGTTAACAAGTTTCCCCTGAAACACTTGATGCTGAGCTGCACCCACTGTCGTGTTTCTATCCGGGCGTGCACTAAAAAACACATTCTTATGTGTGAGCGCAAACTCATCCGCGCGCACGGCTGCAGTGGCAAGATCTATAACTTTTTGCTCATTCAAATACAGAACCACGCGTTCCGGCAAACATTTCTTGAAATCTTCGAGCAAAATTAACTCTCGGAGAGACGAAAAATCTGTTACTTTGTTTGAGACACACCATTTATCAAATAGAACCCCTTTCTCTCGCGCGAATTCAACAAAGGTCTGATTCATATTTTTCCTGTGGTTTCTAAATTTTTGCCGGTAAGCCTCCGGAACCAACTCAAATGAACGAAGGATAGCTGTCTTGACAGTCTCATACTGTAAACTATCCTCTAACGAAAGCGCGGAGAAAACCTCCAAAGCTTTCCCCGACAACCGGCACTGTAACAATAATGTCCAAACATCTTTCGGCCATCCCAACGAGACCGCTATTCGCTCGAAAGCTCCAAAATAGCTATCCACTTCCGACTCCCTGAACAAAGGCACTAAGGGAAGATTTTTACTCACATCAAATGCAGCATGACCTGCAGTATCTTTACTCACCGAGTGAGAGGTGACAGGGCCAGTAGCGACAGGTGCGAGCTTCCTCCCCTCTATCTCTAACCGGCGTAAGTTCACCTCCTTCTCAGCCTCAATTTCTAGGCTACGGATTTTGAGCCGCAGATCAAATTCGCTCTGACGTGCTTGCGCTCTCTCCTCCGCATCAATGCGGAGTCGGGCGAGGCGAACTTTCAGTTTCGCATCCCCTCCTGATCCCGGCGTGGCCGGGGAAAGCGGCTCAAAAAGTGGCAGAGCAGCTCGGCCTTCGACCTCCGTCTCCGTCCCAGCAAGTCCCACCACTTTCTCCCCAGCTTTAATTCTTTGCGCATTAACGGCGACTTGATCTGCTTCTCCCTCCGCCCCAGATAAATCCAAAATATCCATTTCCACTAATTGATGCAATAAAAAATCTTTAATTTCCCTTTTTAATAATTGCTGCTTAACAGAAATTCGGAAGTGGTCGGCTATAGCGATCAATTCATCCTTTCTACATTTCTCAAATGTCTCAAATGAAGGATTCGCAATAAAATCCTGCGCATTAGATGTCATGATAAAATACACACACGAACCACAGGTCAAACAAATCCCAAATGTTGACCTACTAAACCCTTAGATCTCGTAAATAGGCCTAACCACCACGCAATATACCAGCCCACAACAACGTCTCCAGGCTTTTAGGAACGGACGAGCCCCCAATTTATGTTACGTCCCTAAAACGGCTCAGGGAATGAAAGGACACAACATAAAGTATATTTTTTTGTTTTAAATAATCTGTCCCAGGATTAATTAGCCTTATAGCTACGCTATGGTGGTGCTGGAGCGAAATACTACAATAACACAAGGAGGTTTGAATCATATGAATGAAGATATTTATTCATGACCACCAAGTGCACAAATGAGAGAGAGAAAATAATCCAATTGCCGTACCCAGGGAGTAGGAGTCTAAGCGGGGCTTAAAGCAAAGAAATAATCAAAACAAAAACCCACATTCTAACTCCCCATCCCCACTAAACTACAACACCAAAGAAATAATAAAAAAAAAACAAAATCGACGGCGCTCGACACGCCCTCGCTACCCTACTCTACGTAAAAACTCAAACATACAAAGATAGCACCCGCTCCTTACCTGGTGTTCTAACAATGTGCTTCCCTAGGTGTTGTAATGGAAGTCACGTGACATACTTTCCTAACTACTACTCCCGGGCCGGGCATAAAACAGGATCAATAGTGATCAACAAAAAAAAGAAGAAACATGACTCAAGTTCTTAACGTAACGAAAAATAAACAAAACAAGTAACTCCAAGGTATTAACCTTCAGTAACGAAAACAAAACAAAAGAAAACAAATGAGGCACACCAATATCACGGCGTGACCCGAAACAAAGAGCCACAGCTCGCTCTCTCTCTCTCTCCTCTTCCGGTCCACGTCAGTCTTTTATGGTCAGGACGCCCATCCCGTTCCACGTCACATTAATGATGACAGACAGCCAGTAGTACCGCCCTGAGAGATGATAGCGGAGAAAGTGAAAGCGAAACAACAGCAAAAAAAAATAAACAAAAGAACCACATATCCCCGGAGAACGTAACAATGTCCATGCCCCCATAGCTGCCATTTTAGCTGGGTGGGAGCTCTGGGCATTCGCGGTCACAGCTCTGTGTAGCAAGCACAAATCCGGTTCATTTTTGTTTCTATAGTCAGTACTCACAAAGGTCTAACGATCAAGATTACCTTAAAATTACCTGGAGTTCTCCTTTAACACTACAGACTAAAGTTCAGGACAGCGCCATTGAGCTCACCCGAGGCCTGTGTCTTCACTGTGTCTGCTGTTCAAAAATGTCTGTATTTAACTCAAATCTCAAGTGTTTTTTTCTGCTTTTTGGATCAAATTTAACAGTGAGTACTGCACTTATTAGTGCCAACACTGATTATGTTGTATCTTGGTCAGAGAGGGGAAGAGACTGTGTTGCGCATGTCACTTGCAGCCGGTAATGTCTCCTGTTGCATCGCAAAATGTCTTTAATTCAGTCTAACTTTGAGCTGTTGACATGTTTGGCTTCAAAATAAAGCTCAGTACGAGCACTTTACTAGTGTACTGATGATTTGACTGCATCATGTTCCTAGCGTGAATGGGAGGTCGTTGATTTGGCCTTGTTGTGGTGAACATCTGGGAGCACTTTTCCAGTTTTCAACTTTGAATCTTCTGTTAAAATGAATGTCTTTCAGTCAATTTTTATGCAACAACAAGGTTTTGCACAGCTTTTAAAGCCTAAAATGTGTAGTTTAATGTTTGCCTAATACATTTTCTGTATCTCGTTCAGGGAGAATAATTAAAATTAAAGGAGAGAACAGGCTGGATGGTGACACTGCACAAAAACGACTGAACGAATTTCTTCATTGTTCATTAAAACAATGTCCAATCAGACTGTGCCTTACATCATTGGAAAGCTCATGTAAAGTGTATCATCGGCACTAGTTTCCAAATATATGAATGACTTTAGGGTATCTTGTTCATCAAGTGAAAGAGAACAGGTACGTTTGTCGTGAATCCAGGCAATGTCTAATCAGAGCAATCCTAATATTATTGGAAAGCTCATGTTTTCCCCTGTCACATGATCCCAAGCTGACTATTGGACATTGTTCCTGGCCTGAGAGAACGGTCAAATTGCCGTTGATTTAGGCCTCTCTGCTGGGTGGTGAAAGCACTAAAATGGCTGTACGAATTTGTTCATTGTTTGTGAAGGCAATCTCCTATCAGAATGAGCCTTGCATCATTGTAAAGGTTGAGTTTTGCATTTTCACATGAGTCCGAGCTCACAATTTCATGTTGTTCCAGGCCCGAGAAAACAGGGCTCAAATAGGTGTCGATTTAGGCCTTTCTGCTGGATGGTGAAGGCACAAAAATGGCTGTATGAATGTCTTTATTGTTCATTGAGGCAAAGTCCCACCAGATTGAGCCTCACATCATTGTAAAGCTCATGTTTTGTCATTTTACTTGAGGCCAAGCTCTCTTTGATGTGTTGTTCGAGACCTGAGATAAAATGGGGTCACGTCGGCCACCATTAAGGGCACAAAACGCTGCTCTTACGGACAGTGTACATGTACACATAAAAATCTTTATGTAATCATAAAGTTCATGTTATGCCACTCGCAACGAGCCCAAGCACATTGCTGTGTTTCATCCGCCGAGCGCGAAATCCCCCTTCAAACACGAACCGTCCTCACGTACCGATCAGTCCCTCTCTAAGAGAGTCAGGCCAAAATCGTAAAAACATTCGTAAAAATCGACCTGAACGTCGAAAACAAAGGCACCGATGTTCTCAGTAGAGCGGGCCGGACGCTCCAATGCCTGACTCAGTGGGATCTGGCACTCTAACGCATTTCTACAAATCCCACGGAGCAGTTTCCAATACGGTGAGGGGCCGCGCATAATTGTGAGCCTCGCACGCCTGGATAGTACGGGCCACGAGACCAATGAATCAGGTGGCGTTTTGCCATTCAAACACACTCTCTCAGGCCGCACGCCACTCTGCTGGGGAGGTACCGATCGGTTCTTTTTAAGGCCCAGGCTTGGTTTCGCTCTTGAAGGTCAGACAATTCATTATTAAACATTATTTCGTCCTTTTACTCTGTCCTTATGCTTATTTACCAGGCCTGTAAAACCATCATAAAAATGTCCAAGCATTCTCATCAATAAGGCTAATTCTTCCCCAGTCAAAATCATACAGGTCAAGTAGAAAACCTTGCACTGAGACCTGCTTCATTACCCTCTTAAAGATTATGAGTGGCCTTTGTTTTAGGATTTTATTTGTTCCTTACTGATGCTATAAGACAATGATCACTAATGTCATTTGAAAAAAAAAGAAAAAAAAAAACGAGGCACAACAGAGGAAGAGTATTTATGAGGGACATTTGTAAGAATAAGACAAATTATGAAATATTTTTGGTTTGTTCTAGTGGTGCTTTTCACAATCTGAGAAAGATAAAAAAGAATCACAAAATGATCAGACATTGGCAAAAGCCAATTCCAGTTAAGATCTCATAAAATCAAATTCATTATAATTTAAACTTATTAATAACTCCCTCAATGAAGAAAGAGTGCCACCATCAGCTGAAGGGCTGAACAACCACCAACTGTGATGTGAAGACATTCAGAAACTTCTAAGTTAAGGGCCAACAACTCAAAGAGTCTGCTTATTGACTAAGACAATCCCATTCACAATAAATTACTTTTTTCACATATATTTCAACACCTCCACCCTTTTTAGTCAGTCTGTTCTGAATAAGTTGAATAGGCGTAATTATATGGGGGGACAGGGGGACACGTCCCCCCCAATGTTTGATCATACTGTATGCGGGCAATGTCGATGTGATTGCAAATACGTCTTTCTCTCCAGCTCCGAAAATATAAAATCCCAGCCCCAAAAATTGGGAAAAAATGAAATTTTTCTGTGGACAGAACCCTTTCGCTGCTCCATCAACGTTTCATGCCAAATCGCTATATTTTTTTGTTTAAAATGTACCGCAAGATACAGTTTCTTTCCAAAACGCGATAAGCGCCAGCCCTGTTTTTAGCCAAAACGCGATAAATCCTCGAATTCGATGAGCGTTCACGCAATCCAGCTCGGCGGCACTCTGAACAGAGGTTTGTTTATGTTCATTCATTCCTCAAAATGAGTTGTTTTCTAGTCGACTAGAAGTAGATCATTTAAGCCATTTGTCTAATCAGTAATCACATATATTGATTTAATTAAATTTGAGAGAAACCATGAGCGTATTTAATTGCCTATTCCGCATCTCGCACGCATAGCTTGCCACAAGGAACCAGCAAAAGTAATGATTATGCATGAAACATATGAATTGTTTATTAATAAACTAGTGTTTTCTGTCAGTGTCAGCAGCAAAGATAAAGTTGATGATGCTTACTTATCTTGCCATCTTCCCAGTGAACGCGCATAGGCCTATAGAAACGCATACTTCGAATTAGCCTACATACGCAGAGAGTTGCCAATTTATTTTCGTTTTTAATTGTTTTGTTTAAAAGTATACATTTAAAGCTTTCTGTAGCTTAGTTCTCAGGTGTGTGAGGCAAGCATCGTGGTGTTTCGGTTCATAAAATGAGACGCGCTCCGGTTCACCTGCGCGCCTCTGTGTCCTGATTATATTGTCTGATATTTGCTTCTACCTTCTAGTGTTTTAATCCAGTCAATTTGTTGATGAAACATTTATTAAAATAAATATACAATCTATATCAAATGAAATGTACAAGCTTTCTACAAAACAAAACTGAATAAGTGGTCAAAATCGTGTCTGACCCACTCCAAATATTTTCCGATATTGGGCAGCTTTTGAGTTTTGATCCTATCTCACTCATCTCATGCGGTTCCCTTTTCATAGCCTACTCAACATAGATGAAATAATAAAAATAAGTAATGTAATATTATTAAACACATATGTGAAACGAATAGCCTATGTTTATTTTAAGTTTTTTTTTTTTTTTTTTTTTTTTTTTTTTACTTAGCCTATATTTAAGCGTCACCACTTTGCTCACATGCTTTGTAGGCTAGTGTGCATGTCCTGGAGGGGTGCCCATCCCTTTTTTGAATATATCGTAATCATTATTGATAATTTTTTAATAATTATTTTTTTCATGCACATATGTTGAAATTGGTACTAATTGTTTGAGGTTTGACACTTTACTAAAAATGACTCTACTAAAAATGATACAAAAAAATGGATGGATTTATAGTGTTTTGGAAAAAAAACTTTTAATTTATCATTAACAATATTGTTGTTTGATTTAATAATCATTGTTAAAATGTTCAGACTGAACCAATAAAACATTTCAACAGGATAATTTGAATATTCACAAAATGTGTGGTAAAAAAAGTAGTTTTCCTGAAAACTATTGAAATGGATTTATAGCGTTTTGGAAAAGAACTCCTCAATTGTAGTACTATACAGCTTGTATGAATGGGAGGGACTATTAACAAGCAACCGACAGCTACTGTAGCTAACGTTACTGTATGCACGCTACGCTAGCATGTAGCCTGGCTTTAAAGGGATAGCGGTCAGTGACAGGCTTGTCAAATGTAGGCCTACTCAATTTATCAAACCCAGTTTTGACAGCTAACGTTACCGTTTTAGGCCACGTTCATGTTCTCCGAATTGGGTTATTATCTAGCAAGTTATTTTAGAGTCCTGCCATTTGTTTTTTCTTACTTCACTATTTTCATCCCTTGGAATTGCGTTGCTGTTATATTTCACACTAGTGGCCAAAAATTAACAAGAGAAAGACTGCAGCAGCTGACATCCGTAATTTCTTTGGAAAGAAAAAGAAAGTAAGTTTCTGGAGATTTTAGGCATTTTTAACGGAGAGGTAATTAAATGTTCTAAGGTGTGCAGGACACCAGACTGACATTAATAGCTCTTAACTGACATTCATTGTGAGTGAATGTAATGTTATAGGGTAAGATGTGGTAGCCTAACAATTAAGCACCCCTAAGAATTGTTGAAATGTTTAATTGCTGAAACAAAAAAGCAAAGTTTAGAGGAAAAAGAATATGTGGATCATGGCCATTCTTGTGAGAATTATGAAGGGGAAAAGATTTTTAGATTTTTAGAAAATGTGATATTTTTTAGTATTGGGATAATCTCTATACCAGTGGATTATTTAAAGGGATAGTTCACCCAAAAATGTCCTTTGTTCTTCTTCGGAGCACAAATGAAGATATTTTTGATTAAATCTGAGAGGTGGATCACTCCTCCATAGGCTTCCTAAGGGATTGAAACTTGACGGCCCATAAATTCATTGAAGAAAATGTTTAAATATTTAATGTGCCTACAGTGGCTAGATCTGAAGTTTATTGAGCTATGAGAATACTTTTTGAGCACAAGTGTTAAAGGTGACATGTTACAAAGTATGCACTGATTCATATCATATGAATATTTAAATTCAGCTTTGTGACTTAATAGCCTGTATTTAGCGGCTTTACTGTGTACTGTATATAGGATTTATAAACCTTCTTGAAGTTTATTACTTTGTGTTTGATTTAAAAAGAAGTGTCAAGAATTTAATTGTGATGCAAAAATATATATAATATATATAGTAAGTATACGTTGGTTTGACGATCCGATGCAATACAATTCCTTTTTGTGTTACACTATTACAAACATTCGGACTTTTATTTTATTTTGATTAAAAAAATGTGTGCATGCATCAACACACAAAAAGTCCCACAGCTGTCCCCCCCCAATGTGTGATTGACAAATTCGCCCTTAAGTTGAACCCATCTACAGACAGATCCTTATCAGAAATAGAGTTAATTCATGTTTCACATCAAACAAAAACATAAGCATTGGTTGAAAGAGCCCAGATATGAACCACATCTATTTTGCCAACCAGACTATGAACATTCAAATGACTATCCTAATTAATGATCTTGCATCACCACATCTTAAACAATGTGACTTTCTGTAAGGACAATTCTAGGGAAAAATTCTAAGGGTGACTTGAATTAGATTTAAGAAAACTGTCTTTGGGACAATCAGCTTTTTCCATTTAGAGGATTCGAAAGATGGAATTCAGTTCCTGTTCATATTAGAAAAACTACATCATCTAGCATTTTAAATAAAAATCATTTCTCCTAACAAAGCCAACTTTTCCACCTTTTGTTGTTAGTGTGCACAGTGTTGAAAAAACTTTGAATAATGAACCATTTTATGATACAGCTGAGGAGAAAGCCGCAAAGCTTCATTTCACCATGACTAGTAGTTGATTTCAAAATCAAATAAGTAAAAATAAACAAATAAACTATTATATGCACACAAGCTTTTAGCTATGCTAATAATTTGACACAAAACACAGCAATCTCTCTCTGTCCAACTCCCTCTATGAGCTCCTAAAGCACTCTGAGAGGCCCTTTTAAAAAGGCCAAGCCCCTCCTATTTGGATTAAACCATTTAGTAATTAAAGGTAATTAAGAAATTCAAGAAAGATAAAAAATAGGATTTAACAGTAACAGAGAGGCACACTGTTATACTAATTAAAAATACATAAACATTTGAATAAAAACAAAATCTATTAATTAATAATGTTCAACAATGTTCAACCTAGAATTAAATAGATCACCAATCTCGCCCTCATACATGAGAACAATGGACTGTGCCTTCTATTGTAGTGGTGGGAAGTTCGGATCATTTTACAGACTCGGATCTTTGAGTCTCGTTCAGTAAAATGAACGAATCTTTTATTGAGTCATTTCGGTCATTTCATCATTAAATAATTAAAATGTCATGTTGAATATCCCAAAACATCTAGTACTTAATCTAGTACGAAAATCTTGATTACATTTGTAAAAATGACATAAATGACTATAGGGTAATGCAGCCAAGGCCAAATTATAAGCAACTGAAATAACTGTATTAATTAGTTGCTGGGTCTCAAATTCAGGCTATTGCAGTCTGACTGTTATAGTTCACCTCACCTCCTGATCCGAGACGTTCTTTCCTTTGCAACTTCATATTTATCAGTTTTGTTCTCCTCCTCTCATGTCTCGAGACATTAGCTGTTGACTCGTCAGTGTCTGACTCTGATCTGTGCTGTTTGCTGGGCCGTGTCGTCGCGATATAACAAGACCGGAAAGAGTAAAGATTAGTTCATCTCTCTCGAGTCTCTAGTTCGGGTTCGGACGGGTCTGAGTCTTTCGTTCTTCCTGTCAGTCCTATTAAGTCTATGCTTTCAGTACCGGAAAGGGGAATGATTAGTTCATTTGAGTCTTCGGGTTTGAGTCCTTCGTTCTTTTCTCACGTGGCCACCACTGGTCTCTCGCATCAAATACATTAGATTCGTATTATTGACTGCGTCTGAATGTATATTGCGTTAGGCATAAAAATACAAAATATGTTCAATAAACACTATAAACAAAAGTTCCATTATTCATTATTATTGTCCCTGTCCGTCTCGAGACAGAAAAAGACTTTTCTATATTATGCATCTGTGGTGTGTTTTATTATATATTATACATTAATCGACTACTATTATATTATACATCATCTACGTCCTTGCTTGCAAAACGTTTGTGAATTAGTTCGTAAAAATACGGTGCAATTCACGTGACTAAAGAACGAAGGACTCAAACCCGAAGACTCAAATGAACTAATCATCGCTCTTTCCGGTGGTCTGACAGCATAGACTTAATGGGACTGACAGGAAGAACGAAAGACTCAGACCCGAACTCGAGAGATGAACTAATCATTTCTCTTTCCGGTACTGATAGCATTGACTCTATGGGACTGACAGGAAGAACGAAAGACTCAGACTCGCCCCGAACCCGAACTAGAGATTCGAGAGATGAACTAATCATTTCTGTTTCCAGTACAGATTCAGAATCCATAATGCGCATGCGCGGGTAACACAATATGAACGAATCACTCCCTGGGACAACTCGGTAGTCCCGAGTCATATTAAAGATTCGTTCAAAATGAACGAATCGTTCATGAACGACACATCACTATTCTATTGGCAGGAATGAGATAGTGATGGGAAGTTCGGTTCTTTTCCACCAACTGGTAAAAAAACGGTTCACCAGTTCTTGTATGTAATGACATCACTTCTATCTCCAAGGTGGATAAACAATACATATATAATACATAATTAAAATAAAGTAATTTATAATCATAAATTCGTCCCATCATTCAAGTCCTCAGTTCACCTGTGTTCATGTTTTATTACTATCACGTATGCTTAGTATGTCCAGCTCATCGGTTCTCCGTATCAAGCGTGTCCGAAAGAAACAGTAGCAGTGTGTGTAAGTCTGAGCTGAGAACTGCTGAAACCTGAATATACACAGTCAACAAAGCTAAAGTTGAAGTTAACCAGTCAGATACTTTATTCAATTCAGCATTATATGGTTTTACTTCGAGTATACTATATTATACTATACTCAACTGTCAACTATATTAATATAGTATAGTAATGTACTATTAAACTATATTTACTGCTAACATAGAGGAACAATTTCAAAAACTGGTACTGAAAGGACTTAAAGGTTCAAACAGCGATTGTGGGTAATGTCACTTCTGTTTGTGTTTGAGGCGAGATCCCAAACAAAACAAGTTAGCTCGCCCCCTCCCTCCCGTTTCACGCATCATGAAAAAAATGATCATGCACGCGTATTTCTTAAAGCGTCAAAAACACACTTTTTTTAGACTGAGGGTCTGCCTCAATGATGTCTCATTCTGTGAACTGTGAAATGTGAACAACAGCTATCTGGAATAATATTATAACAGCTTATTATTATTATTTGGCTAAAGTTAGTCCTTATTTTTAGTCCTTATTGTTATTTAGCTAAAGTTAGAACGTAGGCTAACGTTCGTGTTATTGCTAACAGTAGGCTACAATGTTATGGCTACAATTCAAATTAGACGCAACTCACACAATAAATCCCGACAATCTGATATTCGCCAGAGCTAAGTTTAGTCAAGCTTTGCTCATATATTTTTAAATAATTATATTCTATATACATAGTTCACATACTAAAAAGTCAGCACTAGAACTCACCTCATCAATATTCAATTCATTGAGTTCTCTTGTGCGTGAAAATCCCAGTAGATTAGCAGTTTCTGAAATACTCAGACCAGCCCTTCTGGCACCAACAATCATGCCACGTTCAAAGTCACTCAAATCACCTTTCTTCCCCATACTGATGCTCGGTTTGAACTGCAAGAGATTGTCTTGACCATAACTTTATACTCCATTTGTATCCTTAAAAAAGAAACAAGTTAACGTTAGTGTTATTTCTTTGTAAATATTATAAAGATTTTTTTTGTATTATCCTTATAGGTTAAACCAAATTGTATGAGAGAATTTTCTAAAAATGACTACAATAACGAATATAGCTGCAAGCAGCCATTACCGGGGCCAAGCGCAAGAAGCGGCAACATATGCCAAAATGGCAAGGAGTGGCATAACAACTGCAGCAAGGAGCAATTAAGGGCATTTTGAGAAAACTTTGGGCAAATGGCTAAAAAAATCACATAAACATTGACTTATAAGATGATTTAATGGCTTATCACTTTCGAACAATAGGTGGCGCAGTTACGAAATAGATGTGATGTGGTGAGAGTGAGGTGACAATGACACATGCAAAGTTTGGTGTCAAAATGTGAAGGCATTGCAGAGATAAAGCCTAAATAGTCATTTTGGCAGCATGCCTCAACTTTGATGCTGTGGTATACAAAAACGGTTTTGTCTATCGTCACGCAATCCATAACTTTTAGTCGGCACGGTCTGGAGATGATACGATTCAATTTTCGTGATAATCGGACACACGGTCTAGGAGGAGTTCGAAAAAGAAGGTTTTTCAAAGAAATAAAGATGACGGACAGGAAGTTTGGCTGATTATGGAAAACCTGATATCTATGTTTTCGGCATAACCCAAGGAATCTATTAAGATCAGTTTCATTGCAATAGGCAAATTTATTCAAAAGATATTAGCATTTTCAGAAATTAATTATAACATTTGACCAACAGGTGGCGCTGTCTCAAAATCTTTTGAGTACCTTCGGGGCATGCTGCTTATGGCACAAACTGAGTTTCGTAATATTACACCAATGCATTTGTTTAATATAGCATTTAAATCACAAAACTGTATTGAAGTCAATGGGAATTTCACGTTTTGTTCTATTATAGCGCCACCAAGAGGCTCAGTCCCACAATTTTTTTCATGTGTCCTCAGAGTGAGCCCATACATATGTCTGTCAATTTTGGTGAAAATATCTCAATTCGCTTCCGAGTTATAAACATTTATATGAAAGAACACATAAAAAATGACCGACACATGTCTTTGTTTGAATTTTACTACCCCTTACTATCAATATTTTTGCATTTGGGCATTAGCGTAAAGTTAACGAGCTATGATTGCGTGTTTCTGGCGGTGGTTTCGTCTCGATCGGAACAGCGGTTTCGAAGATATCGCCAAGTGTTTTTTTCGCGCTAAATCGCTACGCTACACCAACCGTAAGACGAAACCTAACATATTTGGTATCGTTGGACTCGGCAACGATTCAGGACCTCAAAAAGATGACTCCCTTGAAAATAAGTGTACCACACCCAAAGTTTTAAGCGTTTGAAAAAAAAATTTCACCACTAGGTGGCGCTGTTTCGAAACTTCTCAGGCTCCTTTAGGGCATCGTACTGATGAACCATACCGAGTTTCGTAACAATTCGTTCATGCGTTCGAAAAATACAGCATTTTAGCACATAATTCAAAATGGCCGACAGCCAAAATGGCCGATCTGGATAAATTTGATATCAGTCGACTCGGCATGACGCCCTGAATCTAACGAGACCAAGTTTATGATTTTTGGACAAACCGTTCAAAAGTTACGAGTAAAAATAGCAATTTTTCATATCTCCGGACCACTAGGTGGCGCTGCGCCGAAACGCTGCATGTAGCCTCAAGTCATGCTTGTGACAACACATACCAAGTTTGGTCTGAATACGATGAAGCGTTGCGGAGATACAGCCTTACGTCTGTTTTCGCAAGCGCTACGTAAAATTAGTTTGTGCGTTTATCGAAAACGGCTAAGCGAATCAACTTGAATTCCATAACTTTTTGTCAGCACTGCCTGGAGATGATCCGGTGCAATTTTGGTGAAAATCGGACAAACGGCCTAGGACGAGTTCGCAAAAGTAGGTTTTTTGGACAATTCAAAATGGCGGCCATTTTTAATGACGCAAAATGACGTCATAGGGTGCGATCAAATCGGTATGAGCTCAGGAACAAGAGGAAAAAAGAATTTCGTTGATAGGCCTTACGGTTCAAACGTTATTAGCATAATAAAAGTGAAACTTTGGACAGTTGGTGGCGCTAGAGGGAATGAGTTAGAGACACCAAAATTGGTGTATTTAATGGTGGGACTGTCCTCTATCAGAATGTCAAACCAAAACAACTTTCCCGCAAAGCGGTCTATGGGCTGCCATAGACGCCCAGTCGGAAGAAGAATAATAATAATAATAAATATAGCTGCAAGCAGCCATTACCGGGGCCAAGCGCAAGAAGCGGCAACATATGCCAAAATGGCAAGGAGTGGCAGACCAACTGCAGCAAGGAGCAATTAAGGGCATTTTGAGAGAACTTTGGGCAAATGGCTAAGAAAATCACATAAACATTAACTTATAAGATGATTTAATGGGTTATCACTTTCGAACAATAGGTACCGCAGTTACGAAATAGATGTGATGTGGTCAGAGTGAGGTGACAATGACACATGCAAAGTTTGGTGTCAAAATGTGAAGGCATTGCAGAGATAAAGCCTAAATAGTAATTTTGGCAGCATGCCTAAACTTTGATGCTGTGGTATACGAAAACGGTTTTGTCTATCATCATGCAATTCATAACTTTTAGTCGGCACGGTCTGGAGATGATACGATTCAATTTTCGTGAAAATCGGACAAACGGTCTAGGAAGAGTTTGAGAAAGAAGGTTTTTCAAAGAAATAAAGACGGCGGACAGGAAGTTTGGCTGATTATGGCAAACCTGATATCTATGTTTTCGGCATAACCCAAGGAATCTATTAAGATCAGTTTCATTGCAATAGGCAAATTTGTTCAAAAGTTATTAGCGTTCTCAGAAATTAATTATAACTTTTGACCAACAGGTGGCGCTGTCTCAAAATCTTTTCAGTACCTTCAGGGCATGCTGCTTATGGCACACACTTAGTTTCGTAATGTTAGACCAAAGCATTTGTTTAGTATAGCATTGTATTTCACAAAACTGTATTGAAGTCAATGGGAATTTCACGTTTTGTTCTATTATAGCGCCACCAAGAGGCTCAGTCTTACAATTTTTTTTATGTGTCCTCAGAGTGACCCCATACATATGTGTGTCAATTTTGGTGCAAATATCTCAATTCTCTTCCGAGTTATAAACATTTATTTGAAGAAACACGTAAAAAATGACTGACACATGACTTTGTTTGAATTTTACTACCCCTTACTATCAATATTTTCGCATTTGGGCATTAGCATTTAGTTAACGAGCTATGATTCCGTGTTTCTGGCGGTGGTTTCGTCTCGATCGGAACAGCGGTTTCGAAGATATCGCCAAGTGTTTTTTTCGCGCTAAATCGCTACGCTACACCAACCGTAAGACGAAACCCAACATATTTGGTATCGTTGGACTCGGCAACGATTCAGGACCTCAAAAAGATGACTCGCTTGAAAATAAGTGTACCACACCCAAAGTTATAAGCGTTTGAAAAAAAAAATTCACCACTAGGTGGCGCTGTTTCGAAACTTCTCAGGCTCCTTTAGGGCATCGTTCTGATGAACCATACCGAGTTTCGTAACAATTCGTTCATGCGTTCAAAAAATACAGCATTTTAGCACATAATTCAAAATGGCCGACAGCCAAAATGGCCGATCTGGATAAATTTGATATCAGTCGACTCGGCATGACGCCCTGAATCTAACGAGACCAAGTTTTTGATTTTTGGACAAACCGTTCAGAAGTTACGAGGAAAAATAGCCATTTTTCATATCTCCGGACCACTAGGTGGCGCTGCACCGAAACGCTGCATGTAGCCTCAGGTCCTGCTTGTGACGACACGTACCAAGTTTGGTCTGAATACGATGAAGCGTTGCGGAGATACAGCCTTACGTCTGTTTTCGCAAGCGCTACGTAAAATTAGTTTGTGCGTTTTTCAAAAACGGCTAATCGAATC
Organism: Cyprinella venusta; assembly: GCA_038021265.1. Lineage (NCBI taxonomy): Eukaryota > Metazoa > Chordata > Actinopteri > Cypriniformes > Leuciscidae > Cyprinella > Cyprinella venusta. Next base: position 9,996,323 of record CM075863.1, read on the forward strand.
AACTTGATTTCCATAACTTTTTGTCAGCACTCCCTGGAGATGATCCGGTGCGATTTTGGTGAAAATCGAACAAACGGCCTAGGACGAGTTCGCAAAAGTAGGTTTTTTGGACAATTCAAAATGGCGGCCATTTTTTATGACGCAAAATGACGTCATAGGGTGCGATCAAATCGGCATGAGCTCAGGAACAAGAGGAAAAAAGAATTTCGTTGATAGGCCTTACGGTTCAAACGTTATTAGCATAATAAAAGTGAAACTTTGGACAGTTGGTGGCGCTAGAGGGAATGAGTTAGAGTCACCAAAATTGGTGTATTTAATGGTGGGACTGTCCTCTATCAGAATGTCAAACCAAAACAACTTTCCCGCAAAGCGGTCTATGGGCTGCCATAGACGCCCAGTCGGAAGAAGAATAATAATAAATATAGCTGCAAGCAGCCATTACCGGGGCCAAGCGCAAGAAGCGGCAACATATGCCAAAATGGCAAGGAGTGGCAGACCAACTGCAGCAAGGAGCAATTAAGGGCATTTTGAGAGAACTTTGGGCAAATGGCTAAGAAAATCACATAAACATTAAATTATAAGATGATTTAATGGGTTATCACTTTCGAACAATAGGTGCCGCAGTTACGAAATAGATGTGATGTGGTCAGAGTGAGGTGACAATGACACATGCAAAGTTTGGTGTCAAAATGTGAAGGCATTGCAGAGGTAAAGCCTAAATAGTAATTTTGGCAGCATGCCTAAATTTTGATGCTGTGGTATACGAAAACGGTTTTGTCTATCATCATGCAATTCATAACTTTTAGTCGGCACGGTCTGGAGATGATACGATTCAATTTTCGTGAAAATCGGACAAACGGTCTAGGAGGAGTTCGAAAAAGAAGGTTTTTCAAAGAAATAAAGACGGCGGACAGGAAGTTTGGCTGATTATGGCAAACCTGATATCTATGTTTTCGGCATAACCCAAGGAATCTATTAAGATCAGTTTCATTGCAATAGGCAAATTTGTTCAAAAGTTATTAGCGTTCTCAGAAATTAATTATAACTTTTGACCAACAGGTGGCGCTGTCTCAAAATCTTTTCAGTACCTTCAGGGCATGCTGATTATGGCACAAACTTAGTTTCGTAATGTTAGACCAAAGCATTTGTTTAGTATAGCATTGTATTTCACAAAACTGTATTGAAGTCAATGGGAATTTCACGTTTTGTTCTATTATAGCGCCACCAAGAGGCTCAGTCTTACAATTTTTTTTATGTGTCCTCAGAGTGACCCCATAAATATGTGTGTCAATTTTGGTGCAAATATCTCAATTCGCTTCCGAGTTATAAACATTTATTTGAAGAAACACGTAAAAAATGACTGACACATGACTTTGTTTGAATTCTACTACCCCTTACTATCAATATTTTCGCATTTGGGCATTATCATATAGTTAACGAGCTATGATTCCGTGTTTCTGGCGGTGGTTTCGTCTCGATCGGAACAGCGGTTTCGAAGATATCGCCAAGTGTTTTTTTTGCGCTAAATCGCTACGCTACACCAACCGTAAGACGAAACCTAACATATTTGGTATCGTTGGACTCGGCAACGATTCAGGACCTCAAAAAGATGACTCCCTTGAAAATAAGTGTACCACACCCAAAGTTATAAGCGTTTGAAAAAAAAAGTTCACCACTAGGTGGCGCTGTTTCGAAACTTCTCAGGCTCCTTTAGGGCATCGTACTGATGAACCATACCGAGTTTCGTAACAATTCGTTCATGCGTTCAAAAAATACAGCATTTTAGCACATAATTCAAAATGGCCGACAGCCAAAATGGCCGATCTGGATAAATTTGATATCAGTCGACTCGGCATGACGCCCTGAATCTAATGAGACCAAGTTTATGATTTTTGGACAAACCGTTCAGAAGTTACGAGCAAAAATAGCCATTTTTCATATCTCCGGACCACTAGGTGGCGCTGCGCTGAAACGCTGCATGTAGCCTCAGGTCATGCTTGTGACGACACGTACCAAGTTTGGTCTGAATACGATGAAGCGTTGCGGAGATACAGCCTTACGTCTGTTTTTGCAAGCGCTACGTAAAATTAGTTTGTGCGTTTATCAAAAACGGCTAATCGAATCAACTTGAATTCCATAACTTTTTGTCAGCACTGCCTGGAGATGATCCGGTGCAATTTTGGTGAAAATCGGACAAACGGCCTAGGACGAGTTCGCAAAAGTAGGTTTTTTGGACAATTCAAAATGGCGGCCATTTTTAATGACGCAAAATGACGTCATAGGGTGCAATCAAATTGGCATGAGCTCAGGAACAAGAGGAAAAAAGAATTTCGTTGATAGGCCTTACGGTTCAAAAGTTATTAGCATAATAAAAGTGAAACTTTGGACAGTTGGTGGCGCTAGAGGGAATGAGTTAAAGACACCAAAATTGGTGTATTTAATGGTGGGACTGTCCTCTATCAGAATGTCAAACCAAAACAACTTTCCCGCAAAGCGGTCTATGGGCTGCCATAGACGCCCAGTCGGAAGAAGAATAATAATAATAATAATAAGAATAATAATAATAAGAACCGGAACAGATACAATAGGTGCCTCGCACCTTCGGTGCTTGGCCCCTAATAATAATAATAAGAACCGGAACAGATACAATAGGTGCCTTTGCACCTTCGGTGCTTGGCCCCTAATAAGAACCGGAACAGATACAATAGGTGCCTCGCACCTTCGGTGCTTGGCCCCTAATAATAATAAATATAGCTGCAAGCAGCCATTACCGGGGCCAAGCGCAAGAAGCGGCAACATATGCCAAAATGGCAAGGAGTGGCAGACCAACTGCAGCAAGGAGCAATTAAGGGCATTTTGAGAGAACTTTGGGCAAATGGCTAAGAAAATCACATAAACATTAACTTATAAGATGATTTAATGGGTTATCACTTTCGAACAATAGGTGCCGCAGTTACGAAATAGATGTGATGTGGTCAGAGTGAGGTGACAATGACACATGCAAAGTTTGGTGTCAAAATGTGAAGGCATTGCAGAGATAAAGCCTAAATAGTATTTTGGCAGCATGCCTAAATTTTGATGCTGTGGTATACGAAAACGGTTTTGTCTATCATCATGCAATTCATAACTTTTAGTCGGCACGGTCTGGAGATGATACGATTCAATTTTCGTGAAAATCGGACAAACGGTCTAGGAGGAGTTCGAAAAAGAAGGTTTTTCAAAGAAATAAAGACGGCGGACAGGAAGTTTGGCTGATTATGGCAAACCTGATATCTATGTTTTCGGCATAACCCAAGGAATCTATTAAGATCAGTTTCATTGCAATAGGCAAATTTGTTCAAAAGTTATTAGCGTTCTCAAAAATTAATTATAACTTTTGACCAACAGGTGGCGCTGTCTCAAAATCTTTTCAGTACCTTCAGGGCATGCTGCTTATGGCACACACTTAGTTTCGTAATGTTAGACCAAAGCATTTGTTTAGTATAGCATTGTATTTCACAAAACTGTATTGAAGTCAATGGGAATTTTACGTTTTGTTCTATTATAGCGCCACCAAGAGGCTCAGTCTTACAATTTTTTTTATGTGTCCTCAGAGTGACCCCATACATATGTGTGTCAATTTTGGTGCAAATATCTCAATTCGCTTCCGAGTTATAAACATTTATTTGAAGAAACACGTAAAAAATGACTGACACATGACTTTGTTTGAATTTTACTACCCCTTACTATCAATATTTTCGCATTTGGGCATTAGCATATAATTAACAAGCTATGATTCCGTGTTTCTGGCGGTGGTTTCGTCTCGATCGGAACAGCGGTTTCGAAGATATCGCCAAGTGTTTTTTTCGCGCTAAATCGCTACGCTACACCAACTGTAAGACGAAACCTAACATATTTGGTATCGTTGGACTCGGCAACGATTCAGGACCTCAAAAAGATGAGTCGCGTGAAAATAAGTGTATCACACCCAAAGTTATAAGCGTTTGAAAAAAAAAGTTCACCACTAGGTGGCGCTGTTTCGAAACTTCTCAGGCTCCTTTAGGGCATTGTACTGATGAACCATACCGAGTTTCGTAACAATTCGTTCATGCGTTCAAAAAATACAGCATTTTAGCACATAATTCAAAATGGCCGACAGCCAAAATGGTCGATCTGGGAAAATTGGATATCAGTCGACTCGGCATGACGCCCTGAATCTAACGAGACCAAGTTTATGATTTTTGGACAAACCGTTCAGAAGTTACGAGCAAAAATAGCCATTTTTCATATCTCCGGACCACTAGGTGGCGCTGCGCCGAAACGCTGCATGTAGCCTCAGGTCATGCTTGTGACGACACGTACCAAGTTTGGTCTGAATACGATGAAGCGTTGCGGAGATACAGCCTTACGTCTGTTTTCGCAAGCGCTACGTAAAATTAGTTTGTGCGTTTATCGAAAACGGCTAAGCGAATCAACTTGAATTCCATAACTTTTTGTCAGCACTGCCTGGAGATGATCCGGTGCGATTTTGATGAAAATCGGACAAACGGCCTAGGACGAGTTCGCAAAAGTAGGTTTTTTGGACAATTCAAAATGGCGGCCATTTTTTATGACGCAAAATGACGTCATAGGGTGCGATCAAATCGGTATGAGCTCAGGAACAAGAGGAAAAAAGAATTTCGTTGATAGGCCTTACGGTTCAAACGTTATTAGCATAATAAAAGTGAAACTTTGGACAGTTGGTGGCGCTAGAGGGAATGAGTTAGAGACACCAAAATTGGTGTATTTAATGGTGGGACTGTCCTCTATCAGAATGTCAAACCAAAACAACTTTCCCGCAAAGCGGTCTATGGGCTGCCATAGACGCCCAGTCGGAAGAAGAATAATAATAATAAATATAGCTGCAAGCAGCCATTACCGGGGCCAAGCGCAAGAAGCGGCAACATATGCCAAAATGGCAAGGAGTGGCAGAACAACTGCAGCAAGGAGCAATTAAGGGCATTTTGAGAAAACTTTGGGCAAATGGCTAAAAAAATCACATAAACATTGACTTATAAGATGATTTAATGGCTTATCACTTTCGAACAATAGGTGGCGCAGTTACGAAATAGATGTGATGTGGTGAGAGTGAGGTGACAATGACACATGCAAAGTTTGGTGTCAAAATGTGAAGGCATTGCAGAGATAAAGCCTAAATAGTCATTTTGGCAGCATGCCTCAAATTTGATGCTGTGGTATACAAAAACGGTTTTGTCTATCGTCACGCAATCCATAACTTTTAGTCGGCACGGTCTGGAGATGATACGATTCAATTTTCGTGATAATCGGACACACGGTCTAGGAGGAGTTCGAAAAAGAAGGTTTTTCAAAGAAATAAAGATGACGGACAGGAAGTTTGGCTGATTATGGAAAACCTGATATCTATGTTTTCGGCATAACCCAAGGAATCTATTAAGATCAGTTTCATTGCAATAGGCAAATTTATTCAAAAGATATTAGCATTTTCAGAAATTAATTATAACATTTGACCAACAGGTGGCGCTGTCTCAAAATCTTTTTAGTACCTTCAGGGCATGCTGCTTATCGCACAAACTGAGTTTCGTAATATTACACCAATGCATTTGTTTAATATAGCATTTAAATCACAAAACTGTATTGAAGTCAATGGGAATTTCACGTTTTGTTCTATTATAGCGCCACCAAGAGGCTCAGTCCCACAATTTTTTTCATGTGTCCTCAGAGTGAGCCCATACATATGTCTGTCAATTTTGGTGAAAATATCTCAATTCGCTTCCGAGTTATAAACATTTATATGAAAGAACACATAAAAAATGACCGACACATGACTTTGTTTGAATTTTACTACCCCTTACTATCAATATTTTCGCATTTGGGCATTAGCGTATAGTTAACGAGCTATGATTCCGTGTTTCTGGCGGTGGTTTCGTCTCGATCGGAACAGCGGTTTCGAAGATATCGCCAAGTGTTTTTTTTGCGCTAAATCGCTACGCTACACCAACCGTAAGACGAAACCCAACATATTTGGTATCGTTGGACTCGGCAACGATTCAGGACCTCAAAAAGATGACTCCCGTGAAAATAAGTGTATCACACCCAAAGTTATAAGCGTTTGAAAAAAAAAGTTCACCACTAGGTGGCGCTGTTTCGAAACTTCTCAGGCTCCTTTAGGGCATCGTACTGATGAACCATACCGAGTTTCGTAACAATTCGTTCATGCGTTCAAAAAATACAGCATTTTAGCACATAATTCAAAATGGCCGACAGCCAAAATGGTCGATCTGGGAAAATTGGATATCAGTCGACTCGGCATGACGCCCTGAATCTAACGAGACCAAGTTTATGATTTTTGGACAAACCGTTCAGAAGTTACGAGCAAAAATAGCCATTTTTCATATCTCCGGACCACTAGGTGGCGCTGCGCCGAAACGCTGCATGTAGCCTCAGGTCATGCTTGTGACGACACGTACCAAGTTTGGTCTGAATACGATGAAGCGTTGCGGAGATACAGCCTTACGTCTGTTTTTGCAAGCGCTACGTAAAATTAGTTTGTGCGTTTATCAAAAACGGCTAATCGAATCAACTTGAATTCCATAACTTTTTGTCAGCACTGCCAGGAGATGATCCGGTGCGATTTTGGTGAAAATCGGACAAACGGCCTAGGACGAGTTCGCAAAAGTAGGTTTTTTGGACAATTCAAAATGGCGGCCATTTTTAATGACGCAAAATGACGTCATAGGGTGCGATCAAATCGGCATGAGATCAGGAACAAGAGGAAAAAAGAATTTCGTTGATAGGCCTTACGGTTCAAAAGTTATTAGCATAATAAAAGTGAAACTTTGGACAGTTGGTGGCGCTAGAGGGAATGAGTTAGAGACACCAAAATTGGTGTATTTAATGGTGGGACTGTCCTCTATCAGAATGTCAAACCAAAACAACTTTCCCGCAAAGCGGTCTATGGGCTGCCATAGACGCCCAGTCGGAAGAAGAATAATAATAATAAATATAGCTGCAAGCAGCCATTACCGGGGCCAAGCGCAAGAAGCGGCAACATATGCCAAAATGGCAAGGAGTGGCAGACCAACTGCAGCAAGGAGCAATTAAGGGCATTTTGAGAGAACTTTGGGCAAATGGCTAAGAAAATCACATAAACATTAACTTATAAGATGATTTAATGGGTTATCACTTTCGAACAATAGGTGCCGCAGTTACGAAATAGATGTGATGTGGTCAGAGTGAGGTGACAATGACACATGCAAAGTTTGGTGTCAAAATGTGAAGGCATTGCAGAGATAAAGCCTAAATAGTAATTTTGGCAGCATGCCTAAACTTTGATGCTGTGGTATACGAAAACGGTTTTGTCTATCATCATGCAATTCATAACTTTTAGTCGGCACGGTCTGGAGATGATACGATTCAATTTTCGTGAAAATCGGACAAACGGTCTAGGAGGAGTTCGAAAAAGAAGGTTTTTCAAAGAAATAAAGACGGCGGACAGGAAGTTTGGCTGATTATGGCAAACCTGATATCTATGTTTTCGGCATAACCCAAGGAATCTATTAAGATCAGTTTCATTGCAATAGGCAAATTTGTTCAAAAGTTATTAGCGTTCTCAGAAATTAATTATAACTTTTGACCAACAGGTGGCGCTGTCTCAAAATCTTTTCAGTACCTTCAGGGCATGCTGCTTATGGCACACACTTAGTTTCGTAATGTTAGACCAAAGCATTTGTTTAGTATAGCATTGTATTTCACAAAACTGTATTGAAGTCAATGGGAATTTTACGTTTTGTTCTATTATAGCGCCACCAAGAGGCTCAGTCTTACAATTTTTTTTATGTGTCCTCAGAGTGACCCCATACATATGTGTGTCAATTTTGGTGCAAATATCTCAATTCGCTTCCGAGTTATAAACATTTATTTGAAGAAACACGTAAAAAATGACTGACACATGACTTTGTTTGAATTTTACTACCCCTTACTATCAATATTTTCGCATTTGGGCATTAGCGTGTAGTTAACAAGCTATGATTCCGTGTTTCTGGCGGTGGTTTCGTCTCGATCGGAACAGCGGTTTCGAAGATATCGCCAAGTGTTTTTTTCGCGCTAAATCGCTACGCTACACCAACTGTAAGACGAAACCTAACATATTTGGTATCGTTGGACTCAGCAACGATTCAGGACCTCAAAAAGATGAGTCCCGTGAAAATAAGTGTATCACACCCAAAGTTATAAGCGTTTGAAAAAAAAAGTTCACCACTAGGTGGCGCTGTTTCGAAACTTCTCAGGCTCCTTTAGGGCATCGTACTGATGAACCATACCGAGTTTCGTAACAATTCGTTCATGCGTTCAAAAAATACAGCATTTTAGCACATAATTCAAAATGGCCGACAGCCAAAATGGGCGATCTGGGAAAATTGGATATCAGTCGACTCGGCATGACGCCCTGAATCTAACGAGACCAAGTTTATGATTTTTGGACAAACCGTTCAGAAGTTACGAGCAAAAATAGCCATTTTTCATATCTCCGGACCACTAGGTGGCGCTGCGCCGAAACGCTGCATGTAGCCTCAGGTCATACTTGTGACGACACGTACCAAGTTTGGTCTGAATACGATGAAGCGTTGCGGAGATACAGCCTTACGTCTGTTTTCGCAAGCACTACGTAAAATTAGTTTGTGCGTTTATCGAAAACGGCTAAGCGAATCAACTTGAATTCCATAACTTTTTGTCAGCACTGCCTGGAGATGATCCGGTGCGATTTTGATGAAAATCGGACAAACGGCCTAGGACGAGTTCGCAAAAGTAGGTTTTTTGGACAATTCAAAATGGCGGCCATTTTTAATGACGCAAAATGACGTCATAGGGTGCGATCAAATCGGTATGAGCTCAGGAACAAGAGGAAAAAAGAATTTCGTTGATAGGCCTTACGGTTCAAACGTTATTAGCATAATAAAAGTGAAACTTTGGACAGTTGGTGGCGCTAGAGGGAATGAGTTAGAGACACCAAAATTGGTGTATTTAATGGTGGGACTGTCCTCTATCAGAATGTCAAACCAAAACAACTTTCCCGCAAAGCGGTCTATGGGCTGCCATAGACGCCCAGTCGGAAGAAGAATAATAATAATAAATATAGCTGCAAGCAGCCATTACCGGGGCCAAGCGCAAGAAGCGGCAACATATGCCAAAATGGCAAGGAGTGGCATAACAACTGCAGCAAGGAGCAATTAAGGGCATTTTGAGAAAACTTTGGGCAAATGGCTAAAAAAATCACATAAACATTGACTTATAAGATTATTTAATGGCTTATCACTTTCGAACAATAGGTGGCGCAGTTACGAAATAGATGTGATGTGGTGAGAGTGAGGTGACAATGACACATGCAAAGTTTGGTGTCAAAATGTGAAGGCATTGCAGAGATAAAGCCTAAATAGTCATTTTGGCAGCATGCCTCAAATTTGATGCTGTGGTATACAAAAACGGTTTTGTCTATCGTCACGCAATCCATAACTTTTAGTCGGCACGGTCTGGAGATGATACGATTCAATTTTCGTGATAATCGGACACACGGTCTAGGAGGAGTTCGAAAAAGAAGGGTTTTCAAAGAAATAAAGATGACGGACAGGAAGTTTGGCTGATTATGGAAAACCTGATATCTATGTTTTCGGCATAACCCAAGGAATCTATTAAGATCAGTTTCATTGCAATAGGCAAATTTATTCAAAAGATATTAGCATTTTCAGAAATTAATTATAACATTTGACCAACAGGTGGCGCTGTCTCAAAATCTTTTTAGTACCTTCGGGGCATGCTGCTTATGGCACAAACTGAGTTTCGTAATATTACACCAATGCATTTGTTTAATATAGCGTTTTTAAATCACAAAACTGTATTGAAGTCAATGGGAATTTCACGTTTTGTTCTATTATAGCGCCACCAAGAGGCTCAGTCCCACAATTTTTTTCTTGTGTCCTCAGAGTGAGCCCATACATATGTCTGTCAATTTTGGTGAAAATATCTCAATTCGCTTCCGAGTTATAAACATTTATATGAAAGAACACATAAAAAATGACCGACACATGACTTTGTTTGAATTTTACTACCCCTTACTATCAATATTTTCGCATTTGGGCATTAGCATATAGTTAACAAGCTATGGTTTCGTGTTTCTGGCGGTGGTTTCGTCTCGATCGGAACAGCGGTTTCGAAGATATCGCCAAGTGTTTTTTTCGCGCTAAATCGCTACGCTACACCAACCGTAAGATGAAACCCAACATATTTGGTATCGTTGGACTCGGCAACGATTCAGGACCTCAAAAAGATGACTCCCGTGAAAATAAGTGTATCACACCCAAAGTTATAAGCGTTTGAAAAAAAAAGTTCACCACTAGGTGGCGCTGTTTCGAAACTTCTCAGGCTCCTTTAGGGCATCGTACTGATGAACCATACCGAGTTTCGTAACAATTCGTTCATGCGTTCAAAAAATACAGCATTTTAGCACATAATTCAAAATGGCCGACAGCCAAAATGGCCGATCTGGGAAAAATGGATATCAGTCGACTCGGCATGACGCCCTGAATCTAACGAGACCAAGTTTTTGATTTTTGGACAAACCGTTCAGAAGTTACGAGCAAAAATAGCCATTTTTCATATCTCCGAACCAGTAGGTGGCGCTGCGCCGAAACGCTGCATGTAGCCTCAGGTTATGCTTGTGACGACACGTACCAAGTTTGGTCTGAATACGATGAAGCGTTGCGGAGATACAGCCTTACGTCTGTTTTTGCAAGCGCTACGTAAAATTAGTTTGTGCGTTTATCGAAAACGGCTAATCGAATCAACTTGAATTCCATAACTTTTTGTCAGCACTGCCTGGAGATGATCCGGTGCGATTTTGGTGAAAATCGGACAAACGGCCTAGGACGAGTTCGCAAAAGTAGGTTTTTTGGACAATTCAAAATGGCGGCCATTTTTTATGACGCAAAATAACGTCATAGGGTGCGATAAAATCGGCATGAGCTCAGGAACAAGAGGAAAAAAGAATTTCGTTGATAGGCCTTACGGTTCAAAGGTTATTAGCATAATAAAAGTGAAACTTTGGACAGTTGGTGGCGCTAGAGGGAATGAGTTAGAGACACCAAAATTGGTGTATTTAATGGTGGGACTGTCCTCTATCAGAATGTCAAACCAAAACAACTTTCCCGCAAAGCGGTCTATGGGCTGCCATAGACGCCCAGTCGGAAGAAGAATAATAATAATAATAATAAATATAGCTGCAAGCAGCCATTACCGGGGCCAAGCGCAAGAAGCGGCAACATATGCCAAAATGGCAAGGAGTGGCAGACCAACTGCAGCAAGGAGCAATTAAGGGCATTTTGAGAGAACTTTGGGCAAATGGCTAAGAAAATCACATAAACATTAACTTATAAGATGATTTAATGGGTTATCACTTTCGAACAATAGGTGCCGCAGTTACGAAATAGATGTGATGTGGTCAGAGTGAGGTGACAATGACACATGCAAAGTTTGGTGTCAAAATGTGAAGGCATTGCAGAGATAAAGCCTAAATAGTAATTTTGGCAGCATGCCTAAACTTTGATGCTGTGGTATACGAAAACGGTTTTGTCTATCATCATGCAATTCATAACTTTTAGTCGGCACGGTCTGGAGATGATACGATTCAATTTTCGTGAAAATCGGACAAACGGTCTAGGAGGAGTTCGAAAAAGAAGGTTTTTCAAAGAAATAAAGACGGCGGACAGGAAGTTTGGCTGATTATGGCAAACCTGATATCTATGTTTTCGGCATAACCCAAGGAATCTATTAAGATCAGTTTCATTGCAATAGGCAAATTTGTTCAAAAGTTATTAGCGTTCTCAGAAATTAATTATAACTTTTGACCAACAGGTGGCGCTGTCTCAAAATCTTTTCAGTACCTTCAGGGAATGCTGCTTATGGCACACACTTAGTTTCGTAATGTTAGACCAAAGCATTTGTTTAGTATAGCATTGTATTTCACAAAACTGTATTGAAGTCAATGGGAATTTTACGTTTTGTTCTATTATAGCGCCACCAAGAGGCTCAGTCTTACAATTTTTTTTATGTGTCCTCAGAGTGACCCCATACATATGTGTGTCAATTTTGGTGCAAATATCTCAATTCGCTTCCGAGTTATAAACATTATTTGAAGAAACACGTAAAAAATGACTGACACATGACTTTGTTTGAATTTTACTACCCCTTACTATCAATATTTTCGCATTTGGGCATTAGCATATAGTTAACAAGCTATGATTCCGTGTTTCTGGCGGTGGTTTCGTCTCGATCGGAACAGCGGTTTCGAAGATATCGCCAAGTGTTTTTTTCGCGCTAAATTGCTACGCTACACCAACTGTAAGACGAAACCTAACATATTTGGTATCGTTGGACTCGGCAACGATTCAGGACCTCAAAAAGATGAGTCCCGTGAAAATAAGTGTATCACACCCAAAGTTATAAACGTTTGAAAAAAAAAGTTCACCACTAGGTGGCGCTGTTTCGAAACTTCTCAGGCTCCTTTAGGGCATCGTACTGATGAACCATACCGAGTTTCGTAACAATTCGTTCATGCGTTCAAAAAATACAGCATTTTAGCACATAATTCAAAATGGCCGACAGCCAAAATGGTCGATCTGGGAAAATTGGATATCAGTCGACTCGGCATGACGCCCTGAATCTAACGAGACCAAGTTTATGATTTTTGGACAAACCGTTCAGAAGTTACGAGCAAAAATATCCATTTTTCATATCTCCGGACCACTAGGTGGCGCTGCGCCGAAACGCTGCATGTAGCCTCAGGTCATGCTTGTGACGACACGTACCAAGTTTGGTCTGAATACGATGAAGCGTTGCGGAGATACAGCCTTACGTCTGTTTTCGCAAGCGCTACGTAAAATTAGTTTGTGCGTTTATCGAAAACGGCTAAGCGAATCAACTTGAATTCCATAACTTTTTGTCAGCACTGCCTGGAGATGATCCGGTGCGATTTTGATGAAAATCGGACAAACGGCCTAGGACGAGTTCGCAAAAGTAGGTTTTTTGGACAATTCAAAATGGCGGCCATTTTTTATGACGCAAAATGACGTCATAGGGTGCGATCAAATCGGTATGAGCTCAGGAACAAGAGGAAAAAAGAATTTCGTTGATAGGCCTTACGGTTCAAACGTTATTAGCATAATAAAAGTGAAACTTTGGACAGTTGGTGGCGCTAGAGGGAATGAGTTAGAGACACCAAAATTGGTGTATTTAATGGTGGGACTGTCCTCTATCAGAATGTCAAACCAAAACAACTTTCCCGCAAAGCGGTCTATGGGCTGCCATAGACGCCCAGTCGGAAGAAGAATAATAATAATAATAATAATAATAAGAACCGGAACAGATACAATAGGTGCCTCCGCACCTTCGGTGCTTGGCCCCTAATAATAAGAACCGGAACAGATACAATAGGTGCCTCGCACCTTCGGTGCTTGGCCCCTAATAATAATAATAAGAACCGGAACAGATACAATAGGTGCCTCCGCACCTTCGGTGCTTGGCCCCTAAATATAGCTGCAAGCAGCCATTACCGGGGCCAAGCGCAAGAAGCGGCAACATATGCCAAAATGGCAAGGAGTGGCAGACCAACTGCAGCAAGGAGCAATTAAGGGCATTTTGAGAGAACTTTGGGCAAATGGCTAAGAAAATCACATAAACATTAACTTATAAGATGATTTAATGGGTTATCACTTTCGAACAATAGGTGCCGCAGTTACGAAATAGATGTGATGTGGTCAGAGTGAGGTGACAATGACACATGCAAAGTTTGGTGTCAAAATGTGAAGGCATTGCAGAGATAAAGCCTAAATAGTAATTTTGGCAGCATGCCTAAACTTTGATGCTGTGGTATACGAAAACGGTTTTGTCTATCATCATGCAATTCATAACTTTTAGTCGGCACGGTCTGGAGATGATACGATTCAATTTTTGTGAAAATCAGACAAACGGTCTAGGAGGAGTTCGAAAAAGAAGGTTTTTCAAAGAAATAAAGACGGCGGACAGGAAGTTTGGCTGATTATGGCAAACCTGATATCTATGTTTTCGGCATAACCCAAGGAATCTATTAAGATCAGTTTCATTGCAATAGGCAAATTTGTTCAAAAGTTATTAGCGTTCTCAGAAATTAATTATAACTTTTGACCAACAGGTGGCGCTGTCTCAAAATCTTTTCAGTACCTTCAGGGCATGCTGCTTATGGCACACACTTAGTTTCGTAATGTTAGACCAAAGCATTTGTTTAGTATAGCATTGTATTTCACAAAACTGTATTGAAGTCAATGGGAATTTTACGTTTTGTTCTATTATAGCGCCACCAAGAGGCTCAGTCTTACAATTTTTTTTATGTGTCCTCAGAGTGACCCCATACATATGTGTGTCAATTTTGGTGCAAATATCTCAATTCGCTTCCGAGTTATAAACATTTATTTGAAGAAACACGTAAAAAATGACTGACACATGACTTTGTTTGAATTTTACTACCCCTTACTATCAATATTTTCGCATTTGGGCATTAGCATATAGTTAACAAGCTATGATTCCGTGTTTCTGGCGGTGGTTTCGTCTCGATCGGAACAGCGGTTTCGAAGATATCGCCAAGTGTTTTTTTCGCGCTAAATCGCTACGCTACACCAACTGTAAGACGAAACCTAACATATTTGGTATCGTTGGACTCGGCAACGATTCAGGACCTCAAAAAGATGAGTCCCGTGAAAATAAGTGTATCACACCCAAAGTTATAAGCGTTTGAAAAAAAAAGTTCACCACTAGGTGGCGCTGTTTCGAAACTTCTCAGGCTCCTTTAGGGCATCGTACTGATGAACCATACCGAGTTTCGTAACAATTCGTTCATGCGTTCAAAAAATACAGCATTTTAGCACATAATTCAAAATGGCCGACAGCCAAAATGGTCGATCTGGGAAAATTGGATATCAGTCGACTCGGCATGACGCCCTGAATCTAACGAGACCAAGTTTATGATTTTTGGACAAACCGTTCAGAAGTTACGAGCAAAAATAGCCATTTTTCATATCTCCGGACCACTAGGTGGCGCTGCGCCGAAACGCTGCATGTAGCCTCAGGTCATGCTTGTGACGACACGTACCAAGTTTGGTCTGAATACGATGAAGCGTTGCGGAGATACAGCCTTACGTCTGTTTTCGCAAGCGCTACGTAAAATTAGTTTGTGCGTTTATCGAAAACGGCTAAGCGAATCAACTTGAATTCCATAACTTTTTGTCAGCACTGCCTGGAGATGATCTGGTGCGATTTTGATGAAAATCGGACAAACGGCCTAGGACGAGTTCGCAAAAGTAGGTTTTTTGGACAATTCAAAATGGCGGCCATTTTTTATGACGCAAAATGACGTCATAGGGTGCGATCAAATCGGTATGAGCTCAGGAACAAGAGGAAAAAAGAATTTTGTTGATAGGCCTTACGGTTCAAACGTTATTAGCATAATAAAAGTGAAACTTTGGACAGTTGGTGGCGCTAGAGGGAATGAGTTAGAGACACCAAAATTGGTGTATTTAATGGTGGGACTGTCCTCTATCAGAATGTCAAACCAAAACAACTTTCCCGCAAAGCGGTCTATGGGCTGCCATAGACGCCCAGTCGGAAGAAGAATAATAATAATAATAATAAATATAGCTGCAAGCAGCCATTACCGGGGCCAAGCGCAAGAAGCGGCAACATATGCCAAAATGGCAAGGAGTGGCAGAACAACTGCAGCAAGGAGCAATTAAGGGCATTTTGAGAAAACTTTGGGCAAATGGCTAAAAAAATCACATAAACATTGACTTATAAGATGATTTAATGGCTTATCACTTTCGAACAATAGGTGGCGCAGTTACGAAATAGATGTGATGTGGTGAGAGTGAGGTGACAATGACACATGCAAAGTTTGGTGTCAAAATCTGAAGGCATTGCAGAGATAAAGCCTAAATAGTCATTTTGGCTGCATGCCTCAACTTTGATGCTGTGGTATACAAAAACGGTTTTGTCTATCGTCACACAATCCATAACTTTTAGTCGGCACGGTCTGGAGATGATATGATTCAATTTTCGTGATAATCGGACACACGGTCTAGGAGGAGTTCGAAAAAGAAGGTTTTTCAAAGAAATAAAGATGGCGGACAGGAAGTTTGGCTGATTATGGAAAACCTGATATCTATGTTTTCGGCATAACCCAAGGAATCTATTAAGATCAGTTTCATTGCAATAGGCAAATTTATTCAAAAGATATTAGCATTTTCAGAAATTAATTATAACATTTGACCAACAGGTGGCGCTGTCTCAAAATCTTTTTAGTACCTTCGGGGCATGCTGCTTATGGCACAAACTGAGTTTCGTAATATTACACCAATGCATTTGTTTAATATAGCATTTAAATCACAAAACTGTATTGAAGTCAATGGGAATTTCACGTTTTGTTCTATTATAGCGCCACCAAGAGGCTCAGTCTTACAATTTTTTTTATGTGTCCTCAGAGTGACCCCATACATATGTGTGTCAATTTTGGTGAAAATATCTCAATTCGCTTCCGAGTTATAAACATTTATTTGAAGAAACACGTAAAAAATGACCGACACATGTCTTTGTTTGAATTTTACTACCCCTTACTATCAATATTTTTGCATTTGGGCATTAGCGTTTAGTTAACAAGCTATGATTGCGTGTTTATGGTGGTGGTTTCGTCTCGATCGGAACAGCGGTTTCGAAGATATCGCCAAGTGTTTTTTTCGCGCTAAATCGCTACGCTACACCAACTGTAAGACGAAACCCAACATATTTGGTATCGTTGGACTCGGCAACGATTCAGGACATCAAAAAGATGACTCCCTTGAAAATAAGTGTACCACACCCAAAGTTATAAGCGTTTGAAAAAAAAGTTCACCACTAGGTGGCGCTGTTTCGAAACTTCTCAGGCTCCTTTAGGGCATCGTACTGATGAACCATACCGAGTTTCGTAACAATTCGTTCATGCGTTCAAAAAATACAGCATTTTAGCACATAATTCAAAATGGCCGACAGCCAAAATGGCCGATCTGGGAAAATTGGATATCAGTCGACTCGGCATGACGCCCTGAATCTAACGAGACCAAGTTTATGATTTTTGGACAAACCGTTCAGAAGTTACGAGCAAAAATAGCCATTTTTCATATCTCCGGACCACTAGGTGGCGCTGCGCCGATACGCTGCATGTAGCCTTAGGTCATGCTTGTGACAACACATACCAAGTTTGGTCTGAATACGATGAAGCGTTGCGGAGATACAGCCTTACGTCTGTTTTCGCAAGCGCTACGTAAAATTAGTTTGTGCGTTTATCGAAAACGGCTAATCGAATCAACTTGAATTCCATAACTTTTTGTTAGCACTGCCTGGAGATGATCCGGTGCGATTTTGGTGAAAATCGGACAAACGGCCTAGGACGAGTTCGCAAAAGTAGTTTTTTTGGACAATTCAAAATGGCGGCCATCTTTTATGACGCAAAATGACGTCATAGGGTGCGATCAAATCGGCATGAGCTCAGGAACAAGAGGAAAAAAGAATTTCGTTGATAGGCCTTACGGTTCAAACGTTATTAGCATAATAAAAGTGAAACTTTGGACAGTTGGTGGCGCTAGAGGGAATGAGTTAGAGACACCAAAATTGGTGTATTTAATGGTGGGACTGTCCTCTATCAGAATGTCAAACCAAAACAACTTTCCCGCAAAGCGGTCTATGGGCTGCCATAGACGCCCAGTCGGAAGAAGAATAATAATAATAAATATAGCTGCAAGCAGCCATTACCGGGGCCAAGCGCAAGAAGCGGCAACATATGCCAAAATGGCAAGGAGTGGCAGACCAACTGCAGCAAGGAGCAATTAAGGGCATTTTGAGAGAACTTTGGGCAAATGGCTAAGAAAATCACATAAACATTAACTTATAAGATGATTTAATGGGTTATCACTTTCGAACAATAGGTGCCGCAGTTACGAAATAGATGTGATGTGGTCAGAGTGAGGTGACAATGACACATGCAAAGTTTGGTGTCAAAATGTGAAGGCATTGCAGAGATAAAGCCTAAATAGTAATTTTGGCAGCATGCCTAAACTTTGATGCTGTGGTATACGAAAACGGTTTTGTCTATCATCATGCAATTCATAACTTTTAGTCGGCACGGTCTGGAGATGATACGATTCAATTTTCGTGAAAATCGGACAAACGGTCTAGGAGGAGTTCGAAAAAGAAGGTTTTTTAAAGAAATAAAGACGGCGGACAGGAAGTTTGGCTGATTATGGCAAACCTGATATCTATGTTTTCGGCATAACCCAAGGAATCTATTAAGATCAGTTTCATTGCAATAGGCAAATTTGTTCAAAAGTTATTAGCGTTCTCAGAAATTAATTATAACTTTTGACCAACAGGTGGCGCTGTCTCAAAATCTTTTCAGTACCTTCAGGACATGCTGCTTATGGCACACACTTAGTTTCGTAATGTTAGACCAAAGCATTTGTTTAGTATAGCATTGTATTTCACAAAACTGTATTGAAGTCAATGGGAATTTTACGTTTTGTTCTATTATAGCGCCATCAAGAGGCTCAGTCTTACAATTTTTTTTATGTGTCCTCAGAGTGACCCCATACATATGTGTGTCAATTTTGGTGCAAATATCTCAATTCGCTTCCGAGTTATAAACATTTATTTGAAGAAACACGTAAAAAATGACTGACACATGACTTTGTTTGAATTTTACTACCCCTTACTATCAATATTTTCGCATTTGGGCATCAGCGTTTAGTTAACAAGCTATGATTCCGTGTTTCTGGCGATGGTTTCGTCTCGATCGGAACAGCGGTTTCGAAGATATCGCCAAGTGTTTTTTTCGCGCTAAATCGCTACGCTACACCAACTGTAAGACGAAACCTAACATATTTGGTATCGTTGGACTCGGCAACGATTCAGGACCTCAAAAAGATGAGTCCCGTGAAAATAAGTGTATCACACCCAAAGTTATAAGCGTTTGAAAAAAAAAGTTCACCACTAGGTGGCGCTGTTTCGAAACTTCTCAGGCTCCTTTAGGGCATCGTACTGATGAACCATACCGAGTTTCGTAACAATTCGTTCATGCGTTCAAAAAATACAGCATTTTAGCACATAATTCAAAATGGCCGACAGCCAAAATGGTCGATCTGGGAAAATTGGATATCAGTCGACTCGGCATGACGCCCTGAATCTAACGAGACCAAGTTTATGATTTTTGGACAAACCGTTCAGAAGTTACGAGCAAAAATAGCCATTTTTCATATCTCCGGACCACTAGGTGGCGCTGCGCCGAAACGCTGCATGTAGCCTCAGGTCATGCTTGTGACGACACGTACCAAGTTTGGTCTGAATACGATGAAGCGTTGCGGAGATACAGCCTTACGACTGTTTTTGCAAGCGCTACGTAAAATTAGTTTGTGCGTTTATCGAAAACGGCTAAGCGAATCAACTTGAATTCCATAACTTTTTGTCAGCACTGCCTGGAGATGATCCGGTGCGATTTTGATGAAAATCGGACAAACGGCCTAGGACGAGTTCGCAAAAGTAGGTTTTTTGGACAATTCAAAATGGCGGCCATTTTTTATGACGCAAAATGACGTCATAGGGTGCGATCAAATCGGTATGAGCTCAGGAACAAGAGGAAAAAAGAATTTTGTTGATAGGCCTTACGGTTCAAACGTTATTAGCATAATAAAAGTGAAACTTTGGACAGTTGGTGGCGCTAGAGGGAATGAGTTAGAGACACCAAAATTGGTGTATTTAATGGTGGGACTGTCCTCTATCAGAATGTCAAACCAAAACAACTTTCCCGCAAAGCGGTCTATGGGCTGCCATAGACGCCCAGTCGGAAGAATAATAATAATAATAATAATAATAATAAGAACCGGAACAGATACAATAGGTGCCTCCGCACCTTCGGTGCTTGGCCCCTAATAATAAGAACCGGAACAGATACAATAGGTGCCTCCGCACCTTCGGTGCTTGGCCCCTAATAATAATAAGAACCGGAACAGATACAATAGGTGCCTCCGCACCTTCGGTGCTTGGCCCCTAAATATAGCTGCAAGCAGCCATTACCGGGGCCAAGCGCAAGAAGCGGCAACATATGCCAAAATGGCAAGGAGTGGCAGACCAACTGCAGCAAGGAGCAATTAAGGGCATTTTGAGAGAACTTTGGGCAAATGGCTAAGAAAATCACATAAACATTAACTTATAAGATGATTTAATGGGTTATCACTTTCGAACAATAGGTGCCGCAGTTACGAAATAGATGTGATGTGGTCAGAGTGAGGTGACAATGACACATGCAAAGTTTGGTGTCAAAATGTGAAGGCATTGCAGAGATAAAGCCTAAATAGTAATTTTGGCAGCATGCCTAAACTTTGATGCTGTGGTATACGAAAACGGTTTTGTCTATCATCATGCAATTCATAACTTTTAGTCGGCACGGTCTGGAGATGATACGATTCAATTTTCGTGAAAATCGGACAAACGGTCTAGGAGGAGTTCGAAAAAGAAGGTTTTTCAAAGAAATAAAGACGGCGGACAGGAAGTTTGGCTGATTATGGCAAACCTGATATCTATGTTTTCGGCATAACCCAAGGAATCTATTAAGATCAGTTTCATTGCAATAGGCAAATTTGTTCAAAAGTTATTAGCGTTCTCAGAAATTAATTATAACTTTTGACCAACAGGTGGCGCTGTCTCAAAATCTTTTCAGTACCTTCAGGGCATGCTGCTTATGGCACACACTTAGTTTCGTAATGTTAGACCAAAGCATTTGTTTAGTATAGCATTGTATTTCACAAAACTGTATTGAAGTCAATGGGAATTTTACGTTTTGTTCTATTATAGCGCCACCAAGAGGCTCAGTCTTACAATTTTTTTTATGTGTCCTCAGAGTGACCCCATACATATGTGTGTCAATTTTGGTGCAAATATCTCAATTCGCTTCCGAGTTATAAACATTTATTTGAAGAAACACGTAAAAAATGACTGACACATGACTTTGTTTGAATTTTACTACCCCTTACTATCAATATTTTCGCATTTGGGCATTAACGTTTAGTTAACAAGCTATGATTCCGTGTTTCTGGCGGTGGTTTCGTCTCGATCGGAACAGCGGTTTCGAAGATATCGCCAAGTGTTTTTTTCGCGCTAAATCGCTACGCTACACCAACTGTAAGACAAAACCTAACATATTTGGTATCGTTGGACTCGGCAACGATTCAGGACCTCAAAAAGATGAGTCCCGTGAAAATAAGTGTATCACACCCAAAGTTATAAGCGTTTGAAAAAAAAAGTTCACCACTAGGTGGCGCTGTTTCGAAACTTCTCAGGCTCCTTTAGGGCATCGTACTGATGAACCATACCGAGTTTCGTAACAATTCGTTCATGCATTCAAAAAATACAGCATTTTAGCACATAATTCAAAATGGCCGACAGCCAAAATGGTCGATCTGGGAAAATTGGATATCAGTCGACTCGGCATGACGCCCTGAATCTAACGAGACCAAGTTTATGATTTTTGGACAAACCGTTCAGAAGTTACGAGCAAAAATAGCCATTTTTCATATCTCCGGACCACTAGGTGGCGCTGCGCCGAAACGCTGCATGTAGCCTCAGGTCATGCTTGTGACGACACTTACCAAGTTTGGTCTGAATACGATGAAGCGTTGCGGAGATACAGCCTTACGTCTGTTTTCGCAAGCGCTACGTAAAATTAGTTTGTGCGTTTATCGAAAACGGCTAAGCGAATCAACTTGAATTCCATAACTTTTTGTCAGCACTGCCTGGAGATGATCTGGTGCGATTTTGATGAAAATCGGACAAACGGCCTAGGACGAGTTCGCAAAAGTAGGTTTTTTGGACAATTCAAAATGGCGGCCATTTTTTATGACGCAAAATGACGTCATAGGGTGCGATCAAATCGGTATGAGCTCAGGAACAAGAGGAAAAAAGAATTTCGTTGATAGGCCTTACGGTTCAAACGTTATTAGCATAATAAAAGTGAAACTTTGGACAGTTGGTGGCGCTAGAGGGAATGAGTTAGAGACACCAAAATTGGTGTATTTAATGGTGGGACTGTCCTCTATCAGAATGTCAAACCAAAACAACTTTCCCGCAAAGCGGTCTATGGGCTGCCATAGACGCCCAGTCGGAAGAAGAATAATAATAAATATAGCTGCAAGCAGCCATTACCGGGGCCAAGCGCAAGAAGCGGCAACATATGCCAAAATGGCAAGGAGTGGCAGACCAACTGCAGCAAGGAGCAATTAAGGGCATTTTGAGAGAACTTTGGGCAAATGGCTAAGAAAATCACATAAACATTAACTTATAAGATGATTTAATGGGTTATCACTTTCGAACAATAGGTGCCGCAGTTACGAAATAGATGTGATGTGGTCAGAGTGAGGTGACAATGACACATGCAAAGTTTGGTGTCAAAATGTGAAGGCATTGCAGAGATAAAGCCTAAATAGTAATTTTGGCAGCATGCCTAAACTTTGATGCTGTGGTATACGAAAACGGTTTTGTCTATCATCATGCAATTCATAACTTTTAGTCGGCACGGTCTGGAGATGATACGATTCAATTTTCGTGAAAATCGGACAAACGGTCTAGGAGGAGTTCGAAAAAGAAGGTTTTTCAAAGAAATAAAGACGGCGGACAGGAAGTTTGGCTGATTATGGCAAACCTGATATCTATGTTTTCGGCATAACCCAAGGAATCTATTAAGATCAGTTTCATTGCAATAGGCAAATTTGTTCAAAAGTTATTAGCGTTCTCAGAAATTAATTATAACTTTTGACCAACAGGTGGCGCTGTCTCAAAATCTTTTCAGTACCTTCAGGGCATGCTGCTTATGGCACACACTTAGTTTCGTAATGTTAGACCAAAGCATTTGTTTAGTATAGCATTGTATTTCACAAAACTGTATTGAAGTCAATGGGAATTTTACGTTTTGTTCTATTATAGCGCCACCAAGAGGCTCAGTCTTACAATTTTTTTTATGTGTCCTCAGAGTGACCCCATACATATGTGTGTCAATTTTGGTGAAAATATCTCAATTCGCTTCCGAGTTATAAACATTTATTTGAAGAAACACGTAAAAAATGACTGACACATGACTTTGTTTGAATTTTACTACCCCTTACTATCAATATTTTCGCATTTGGGCATTAGGGTTTAGTTAACAAGCTATGATTCCGTGTTTCTGGCGGTGGTTTCGTCTCGATCGGAACAGCGGTTTCGAAGATATCGCCAAGTGTTTTTTTCGCGCTAAATCGCTACGCTACACCAACTGTAAGACAAAACCTAACATATTTGGTATCGTTGGACTCGGCAACGATTCAGGACCTCAAAAAGATGAGTCCCGTGAAAATAAGTGTATCACACCCAAAGTTATAAGCGTTTGAAAAAAAAAGTTCACCACTAGGTGGCGCTGTTTCGAAACTTCTCAGGCTCCTTTAGGGCATCGTACTGATGAACCATACCGAGTTTCGTAACAATTCGTTCATGCGTTCAAAAAATACAGCATTTTAGCACATAATTCAAAATGGCCGACAGCCAAAATGGTCGATCTGGGAAAATTGGATATCAGTCGACTCGGCATGACGCCCTGAATCTAACGAGACCAAGTTTATGATTTTTGGACAAACCGTTCAGAAGTTACGAGCAAAAATAGCCATTTTTCATATCTCCGGACCACTAGGTGGCGCTGCGCCGAAACGCTGCATGTAGCCTCAGGTCATGCTTGTGACGACACGTACCAAGTTTGGTCTGAATACGATGAAGCGTTGCGGAGATACAGCCTTACGTCTGTTTTCGCAAGCGCTACGTAAAATTAGTTTGTGCGTTTATCGAAAACGGCTAAGCGAATCAACTTGAATTCCATAACTTTTTGTCAGCACTGCCTGGAGATGATCCGGTGCGATTTTGATGAAAATCGGACAAACGGCCTAGGACGAGTTCGCAAAAGTAGGTTTTTTGGACAATTCAAAATGGCGGCCATTTTTTATGACGCAAAATGACGTCATAGGGTGCGATCAAATCGGTATGAGCTCAGGAACAAGAGGAAAAAAGAATTTCGTTGATAGGCCTTACGGTTCAAACGTTATTAGCATAATAAAAGTGAAATTTTGGACAGTTGGTGGCGCTAGAGGGAATGAGTTAGAGACACCAAAATTGGTGTATTTAATGGTGGGACTGTCCTCTATCAGAATGTCAAACCAAAACAACTTTCCCGCAAAGCGGTCTATGGGCTGCCATAGACGCCCAGTCGGAAGAAGAATAATAATAAATATAGCTGCAAGCAGCCATTACCGGGGCCAAGCGCAAGAAGCGGCAACATATGCCAAAATGGCAAGGAGTGGCAGAACAACTGCAGCAAGGAGCAATTAAGGGCATTTTGAGAAAACTTTGGGCAAATGGCTAAAAAATCACATAAACATTGACTTATAAGATGATTTAATGGCTTATCACTTTCGAACAATAGGTGACGCAGTTACGAAATAGATGTGATGTGGTGAGAGTGAGGTGACAATGACACATGCAAAGTTTGGTGTCAAAATGTGAAGGCATTGCAGAGATAAAGCCTAAATAGTCATTTTGGCAGCATGCCTCAACTTTGATGCTGTGGTATACAAAAACGGTTTTGTCTATCGTCACGCAATCCATAAATTTTATTCGGCACGGTCTGGAGATGATACGATTCAATTTTCGTGATAATCGGACACACGGTCTAGGAGGAGTTCGAAAAAGAAGGTTTTTCAAAGAAATAAAGATGACGGACAGGAAGTTTGGCTGATTATGGAAAACCTGATATCTATGTTTTCGGCATAACCCAAGGAATCTATTAAGATCAGTTTCATTGCAATAGGCAAATTATTCAAAAGATATTAGCATTTTCAGAAATTAATTATAACATTTGACCAACAGGTGGCGCTGTCTCAAAATCTTTTTAGTACCTTCGGGGCATGCTGCTTATGGCACAAACTGAGTTTCGTAATATTACACCAATGCATTTGTTTAATATAGCGTTTTTAAATCACAAAACTGTATTGAAGTCAATGGGAATTTCACGTTTTGTTCTATTATAGCGCCACCAAGAGGCTCAGTCCCACAATTTTTTTCTTGTGTCCTCAGAGTGAGCCCATACATATGTCTGTCAATTTTGGTGAAAATATCTCAATTCGCTTCCGAGTTATAAACATTTATATGAAAGAACACATAAAAAATGACCGACACATGACTTTGTTTGAATTTTACTACCCCTTACTATCAATATTTTCGCATTTGGGCATTAGCGTATAGTTAACAAGCTATGGTTCCGTGTTTCTGGCGGTGGTTTCGTCTCGATCGGAACAGCGGTTTCGAAGATATCGCCAAGTGTTTTTTTCGCGCTAAATCGCTACGCTACACCAACCGTAAGATGAAACCCAACATATTTGGTATCGTTGGACTCGGCAACGATTCAGGACCTCAAAAAGATGACTCCCGTGAAAATAAGTGTATCACACCCAAAGTTATAAGCGTTTGAAAAAAAAAGTTCACCACTAGGTGGCGCTGTTTCGAAACTTCTCAGGCTCCTTTAGGGCATCGTACTGATGAACCATACCGAGTTTCGTAACAATTCGTTCATGCGTTCAAAAAATACAGCATTTTAGCACATAATTCAAAATGGCCGACAGCCAAAATGGCCGATCTGGGAAAAATGGATATCAGTCGACTCGGCATGACGCCCTGAATCTAACGAGACCAAGTTTTTGATTTTTGGACAAACCGTTCAGAAGTTACGAGCAAAAATAGCCATTTTTCATATCTCCGAACCAGTAGGTGGCGCTGCGCCGAAACGCTGCATGTAGCCTCAGGTTATGCTTGTGACGACACGTACCAAGTTTGGTCTGAATACGATGAAGCGTTGCGGAGATACAGCCTTACGTCTGTTTTTGCAAGCGCTACGTAAAATTAGTTTGTGCGTTTATCGAAAACGGCTAATCGAATCAACTTGAATTCCATAACTTTTTGTCAGCACTGCCTGGAGATGATCCGGTGCGATTTTGGTGAAAATCGGACAAACGGCCTAGGACGAGTTCGCAAAAGTAGGTTTTTTGGACAATTCAAAATGGCGGCCATTTTTTATGACGCAAAATAACGTCATAGGGTGCGATAAAATCGGCATGAGCTCAGGAACAAGAGGAAAAAAGAATTTCGTTGATAGGCCTTACGGTTCAAAGGTTATTAGCATAATAAAAGTGAAACTTTGGACAGTTGGTGGCGCTAGAGGGAATGAGTTAGAGACACCAAAATTGGTGTATTTAATGGTGGGACTGTCCTCTATCAGAATGTCAAACCAAAACAACTTTCCCGCAAAGCGGTCTATGGGCTGCCATAGACGCCCAGTCGGAAGAAGAATAATAATAATAATAATAAATATAGCTGCAAGCAGCCATTACCGGGGCCAAGCGCAAGAAGCGGCAACATATGCCAAAATGGCAAGGAGTGGCAGACCAACTGCAGCAAGGAGCAATTAAGGGCATTTTGAGAGAACTTTGGGCAAATGGCTAAGAAAATCACATAAACATTAACTTATAAGATGATTTAATGGGTTATCACTTTCGAACAATAGGTGCCGCAGTTACGAAATAGATGTGATGTGGTCAGAGTGAGGTGACAATGACACATGCAAAGTTTGGTGTCAAAATGTGAAGGCATTGCAGAGATAAAGCCTAAATAGTAATTTTGGCAGCATGCCTAAACTTTGATGCTGTGGTATACGAAAACGGTTTTGTCTATCATCATGCAATTCATAACTTTTAGTCGGCACGGTCTGGAGATGATACGATTCAATTTTCGTGAAAATCGGACAAACGGTCTAGGAGGAGTTCGAAAAAGAAGGTTTTTCAAAGAAATAAAGACGGCGGACAGGAAGTTTGGCTGATTATGGCAAACCTGATATCTATGTTTTCGGCATAACCCAAGGAATCTATTAAGATCAGTTTCATTGCAATAGGCAAATTTGTTCAAAAGTTATTAGCGTTCTCAGAAATTAATTATAACTTTTGACCAACAGGTGGCGCTGTCTCAAAATCTTTTCAGTACCTTCAGGGAATGCTGCTTATGGCACACACTTAGTTTCGTAATGTTAGACCAAAGCATTTGTTTAGTATAGCATTGTATTTCACAAAACTGTATTGAAGTCAATGGGAATTTTACGTTTTGTTCTATTATAGCGCCACCAAGAGGCTCAGTCTTACAATTTTTTTTATGTGTCCTCAGAGTGACCCCATACATATGTGTGTCAATTTTGGTGCAAATATCTCAATTCGCTTCCGAGTTATAAACATTTATTTGAAGAAACACGTAAAAAATGACTGACACATGACTTTGTTTGAATTTTACTACCCCTTACTATCAATATTTTCGCATTTGGGCATTAGCATATAGTTAACAAGCTATGATTCCGTGTTTCTGGCGGTGGTTTCGTCTCGATCGGAACAGCGGTTTCGAAGATATCGCCAAGTGTTTTTTTCGCGCTAAATTGCTACGCTACACCAACTGTAAGACGAAACCTAACATATTTGGTATCGTTGGACTCGGCAACGATTCAGGACCTCAAAAAGATGAGTCCCGTGAAAATAAGTGTATCACACCCAAAGTTATAAACGTTTGAAAAAAAAAGTTCACCACTAGGTGGCGCTGTTTCGAAACTTCTCAGGCTCCTTTAGGGCATCGTACTGATGAACCATACCGAGTTTCGTAACAATTCGTTCATGCGTTCAAAAAATACAGCATTTTAGCACATAATTCAAAATGGCCGACAGCCAAAATGGTCGATCTGGGAAAATTGGATATCAGTCGACTCGGCATGACGCCCTGAATCTAACGAGACCAAGTTTATGATTTTTGGACAAACCGTTCAGAAGTTACGAGCAAAAATATCCATTTTTCATATCTCCGGACCACTAGGTGGCGCTGCGCCGAAACGCTGCATGTAGCCTCAGGTCATGCTTGTGACGACACGTACCAAGTTTGGTCTGAATACGATGAAGCGTTGCGGAGATACAGCCTTACGTCTGTTTTCGCAAGCGCTACGTAAAATTAGTTTGTGCGTTTATCGAAAACGGCTAAGCGAATCAACTTGAATTCCATAACTTTTTGTCAGCACTGCCTGGAGATGATCCGGTGCGATTTTGATGAAAATCGGACAAACGGCCTAGGACGAGTTCGCAAAAGTAGGTTTTTTGGACAATTCAAAATGGCGGCCATTTTTTATGACGCAAAATGACGTCATAGGGTGCGATCAAATCGGTATGAGCTCAGGAACAAGAGGAAAAAAGAATTTCGTTGATAGGCCTTACGGTTCAAACGTTATTAGCATAATAAAAGTGAAACTTTGGACAGTTGGTGGCGCTAGAGGGAATGAGTTAGAGACACCAAAATTGGTGTATTTAATGGTGGGACTGTCCTCTATCAGAATGTCAAACCAAAACAACTTTCCCGCAAAGCGGTCTATGGGCTGCCATAGACGCCCAGTCGGAAGAATAATAATAATAATAATAATAATAATAAGAACCGGAACAGATACAATAGGTGCCTCCGCACCTTCGGTGCTTGGCCCCTAATAATAAGAACCGGAACAGATACAATAGGTGCCTCGCACCTTCGGTGCTTGGCCCCTAATAATAATAATAAGAACCGGAACAGATACAATAGGTGCCTCCGCACCTTCGGTGCTTGGCCCCTAAATATAGCTGCAAGCAGCCATTACCGGGGCCAAGCGCAAGAAGCGGCAACATATGCCAAAATGGCAAGGAGTGGCAGACCAACTGCAGCAAGGAGCAATTAAGGGCATTTTGAGAGAACTTTGGGCAAATGGCTAAGAAAATCACATAAACATTAACTTATAAGATGATTTAATGGGTTATCACTTTCGAACAATAGGTGCCGCAGTTACGAAATAGATGTGATGTGGTCAGAGTGAGGTGACAATGACACATGCAAAGTTTGGTGTCAAAATGTGAAGGCATTGCAGAGATAAAGCCTAAATAGTAATTTTGGCAGCATGCCTAAACTTTGATGCTGTGGTATACGAAAACGGTTTTGTCTATCATCATGCAATTCATAACTTTTAGTCGGCACGGTCTGGAGATGATACGATTCAATTTTTGTGAAAATCAGACAAACGGTCTAGGAGGAGTTCGAAAAAGAAGGTTTTTCAAAGAAATAAAGACGGCGGACAGGAAGTTTGGCTGATTATGGCAAACCTGATATCTATGTTTTCGGCATAACCCAAGGAATCTATTAAGATCAGTTTCATTGCAATAGGCAAATTTGTTCAAAAGTTATTAGCGTTCTCAGAAATTAATTATAACTTTTGACCAACAGGTGGCGCTGTCTCAAAATCTTTTCAGTACCTTCAGGGCATGCTGCTTATGGCACACACTTAGTTTCGTAATGTTAGACCAAAGCATTTGTTTAGTATAGCATTGTATTTCACAAAACTGTATTGAAGTCAATGGGAATTTTACGTTTTGTTCTATTATAGCGCCACCAAGAGGCTCAGTCTTACAATTTTTTTTATGTGTCCTCAGAGTGACCCCATACATATGTGTGTCAATTTTGGTGCAAATATCTCAATTCGCTTCCGAGTTATAAACATTTATTTGAAGAAACACGTAAAAAATGACTGACACATGACTTTGTTTGAATTTTACTACCCCTTACTATCAATATTTTCGCATTTGGGCATTAGCATATAGTTAACAAGCTATGATTCCGTGTTTCTGGCGGTGGTTTCGTCTCGATCGGAACAGCGGTTTCGAAGATATCGCCAAGTGTTTTTTTCGCGCTAAATCGCTACGCTACACCAACTGTAAGACGAAACCTAACATATTTGGTATCGTTGGACTCGGCAACGATTCAGGACCTCAAAAAGATGAGTCCCGTGAAAATAAGTGTATCACACCCAAAGTTATAAGCGTTTGAAAAAAAAAGTTCACCACTAGGTGGCGCTGTTTCGAAACTTCTCAGGCTCCTTTAGGGCATCGTACTGATGAACCATACCGAGTTTCGTAACAATTCGTTCATGCGTTCAAAAAATACAGCATTTTAGCACATAATTCAAAATGGCCGACAGCCAAAATGGTCGATCTGGGAAAATTGGATATCAGTCGACTCGGCATGACGCCCTGAATCTAACGAGACCAAGTTTATGATTTTTGGACAAACCGTTCAGAAGTTACGAGCAAAAATAGCCATTTTTCATATCTCCGGACCACTAGGTGGCGCTGCGCCGAAACGCTGCATGTAGCCTCAGGTCATGCTTGTGACGACACGTACCAAGTTTGGTCTGAATACGATGAAGCGTTGCGGAGATACAGCCTTACGTCTGTTTTCGCAAGCGCTACGTAAAATTAGTTTGTGCGTTTATCGAAAACGGCTAAGCGAATCAACTTGAATTCCATAACTTTTTGTCAGCACTGCCTGGAGATGATCTGGTGCGATTTTGATGAAAATCGGACAAACGGCCTAGGACGAGTTCGCAAAAGTAGGTTTTTTGGACAATTCAAAATGGCGGCCATTTTTTATGACGCAAAATGACGTCATAGGGTGCGATCAAATCGGTATGAGCTCAGAAACAAGAGGAAAAAAGAATTTTGTTGATAGGCCTTACGGTTCAAACGTTATTAGCATAATAAAAGTGAAACTTTGGACAGTTGGTGGCGCTAGAGGGAATGAGTTAGAGACACCAAAATTGGTGTATTTAATGGTGGGACTGTCCTCTATCAGAATGTCAAACCAAAACAACTTTCCCGCAAAGCGGTCTATGGGCTGCCATAGACGCCCAGTCGGAAGAAGAATAATAATAATAATAATAAATATAGCTGCAAGCAGCCATTACCGGGGCCAAGCGCAAGAAGCGGCAACATATGCCAAAATGGCAAGGAGTGGCAGAACAACTGCAGCAAGGAGCAATTAAGGGCATTTTGAGAAAACTTTGGGCAAATGGCTAAAAAAATCACATAAACATTGACTTATAAGATGATTTAATGGCTTATCACTTTCGAACAATAGGTGGCGCAGTTACGAAATAGATGTGATGTGGTGAGAGTGAGGTGACAATGACACATGCAAAGTTTGGTGTCAAAATCTGAAGGCATTGCAGAGATAAAGCCTAAATAGTCATTTTGGCTGCATGCCTCAACTTTGATGCTGTGGTATACAAAAACGGTTTTGTCTATCGTCACACAATCCATAACTTTTAGTCGGCACGGTCTGGAGATGATATGATTCAATTTTCGTGATAATCGGACACACGGTCTAGGAGGAGTTCGAAAAAGAAGGTTTTTCAAAGAAATAAAGATGGCGGACAGGAAGTTTGGCTGATTATGGAAAACCTGATATCTATGTTTTCGGCATAACCCAAGGAATCTATTAAGATCAGTTTCATTGCAATAGGCAAATTTATTCAAAAGATATTAGCATTTTCAGAAATTAATTATAACATTTGACCAACAGGTGGCGCTGTCTCAAAATCTTTTTAGTACCTTCGGGGCATGCTGCTTATGGCACAAACTGAGTTTCGTAATATTACACCAATGCATTTGTTTAATATAGCATTTAAATCACAAAACTGTATTGAAGTCAATGGGAATTTCACGTTTTGTTCTATTATAGCGCCACCAAGAGGCTCAGTCTTACAATTTTTTTTATGTGTCCTCAGAGTGACCCCATACATATGTGTGTCAATTTTGGTGAAAATATCTCAATTCGCTTCCGAGTTATAAACATTTATTTGAAGAAACACGTAAAAAATGACCGACACATGTCTTTGTTTGAATTTTACTACCCCTTACTATCAATATTTTTGCATTTGGGCATTAGCGTTTAGTTAACAAGCTATGATTGCGTGTTTATGGTGGTGGTTTCGTCTCGATCGGAACAGCGGTTTCGAAGATATCGCCAAGTGTTTTTTTCGCGCTAAATCGCTACGCTACACCAACTGTAAGACGAAACCCAACATATTTGGTATCGTTGGACTCGGCAACGATTCAGGACATCAAAAAGATGACTCCCTTGAAAATAAGTGTACCACACCCAAAGTTATAAGCGTTTGAAAAAAAAGTTCACCACTAGGTGGCGCTGTTTCGAAACTTCTCAGGCTCCTTTAGGGCATCGTACTGATGAACCATACCGAGTTTCGTAACAATTCGTTCATGCGTTCAAAAAATACAGCATTTTAGCACATAATTCAAAATGGCCGACAGCCAAAATGGCCGATCTGGGAAAATTGGATATCAGTCGACTCGGCATGACGCCCTGAATCTAACGAGACCAAGTTTATGATTTTTGGACAAACCGTTCAGAAGTTACGAGCAAAAATAGCCATTTTTCATATCTCCGGACCACTAGGTGGCGCTGCGCCGATACGCTGCATGTAGCCTTAGGTCATGCTTGTGACAACACATACCAAGTTTGGTCTGAATACGATGAAGCGTTGCGGAGATACAGCCTTACGTCTGTTTTCGCAAGCGCTACGTAAAATTAGTTTGTGCGTTTATCGAAAACGGCTAATCGAATCAACTTGAATTCCATAACTTTTTGTTAGCACTGCCTGGAGATGATCCGGTGCGATTTTGGTGAAAATCGGACAAACGGCCTAGGACGAGTTCGCAAAAGTAGTTTTTTTGGACAATTCAAAATGGCGGCCATCTTTTATGACGCAAAATGACGTCATAGGGTGCGATCAAATCGGCATGAGCTCAGGAACAAGAGGAAAAAAGAATTTCGTTGATAGGCCTTACGGTTCAAACGTTATTAGCATAATAAAAGTGAAACTTTGGACAGTTGGTGGCGCTAGAGGGAATGAGTTAGAGACACCAAAATTGGTGTATTTAATGGTGGGACTGTCCTCTATCAGAATGTCAAACCAAAACAACTTTCCCGCAAAGCGGTCTATGGGCTGCCATAGACGCCCAGTCGGAAGAAGAATAATAATAATAAATATAGCTGCAAGCAGCCATTACCGGGGCCAAGCGCAAGAAGCGGCAACATATGCCAAAATGGCAAGGAGTGGCAGACCAACTGCAGCAAGGAGCAATTAAGGGCATTTTGAGAGAACTTTGGGCAAATGGCTAAGAAAATCACATAAACATTAACTTATAAGATGATTTAATGGGTTATCACTTTCGAACAATAGGTGCCGCAGTTACGAAATAGATGTGATGTGGTCAGAGTGAGGTGACAATGACACATGCAAAGTTTGGTGTCAAAATGTGAAGGCATTGCAGAGATAAAGCCTAAATAGTAATTTTGGCAGCATGCCTAAACTTTGATGCTGTGGTATACGAAAACGGTTTTGTCTATCATCATGCAATTCATAACTTTTAGTCGGCACGGTCTGGAGATGATACGATTCAATTTTCGTGAAAATCGGACAAACGGTCTAGGAGGAGTTCGAAAAAGAAGGTTTTTTAAAGAAATAAAGACGGCGGACAGGAAGTTTGGCTGATTATGGCAAACCTGATATCTATGTTTTCGGCATAACCCAAGGAATCTATTAAGATCAGTTTCATTGCAATAGGCAAATTTGTTCAAAAGTTATTAGCGTTCTCAGAAATTAATTATAACTTTTGACCAACAGGTGGCGCTGTCTCAAAATCTTTTCAGTACCTTCAGGACATGCTGCTTATGGCACACACTTAGTTTCGTAATGTTAGACCAAAGCATTTGTTTAGTATAGCATTGTATTTCACAAAACTGTATTGAAGTCAATGGGAATTTTACGTTTTGTTCTATTATAGCGCCATCAAGAGGCTCAGTCTTACAATTTTTTTTATGTGTCCTCAGAGTGACCCCATACATATGTGTGTCAATTTTGGTGCAAATATCTCAATTCGCTTCCGAGTTATAAACATTTATTTGAAGAAACACGTAAAAAATGACTGACACATGACTTTGTTTGAATTTTACTACCCCTTACTATCAATATTTTCGCATTTGGGCATCAGCGTTTAGTTAACAAGCTATGATTCCGTGTTTCTGGCGATGGTTTCGTCTCGATCGGAACAGCGGTTTCGAAGATATCGCCAAGTGTTTTTTTCGCGCTAAATCGCTACGCTACACCAACTGTAAGACGAAACCTAACATATTTGGTATCGTTGGACTCGGCAACGATTCAGGACCTCAAAAAGATGAGTCCCGTGAAAATAAGTGTATCACACCCAAAGTTATAAGCGTTTGAAAAAAAAAGTTCACCACTAGGTGGCGCTGTTTCGAAACTTCTCAGGCTCCTTTAGGGCATCGTACTGATGAACCATACCGAGTTTCGTAACAATTCGTTCATGCGTTCAAAAAATACAGCATTTTAGCACATAATTCAAAATGGCCGACAGCCAAAATGGTCGATCTGGGAAAATTGGATATCAGTCGACTCGGCATGACGCCCTGAATCTAACGAGACCAAGTTTATGATTTTTGGACAAACCGTTCAGAAGTTACGAGCAAAAATAGCCATTTTTCATATCTCCGGACCACTAGGTGGCGCTGCGCCGAAACGCTGCATGTAGCCTCAGGTCATGCTTGTGACGACACGTACCAAGTTTGGTCTGAATACGATGAAGCGTTGCGGAGATACAGCCTTACGACTGTTTTTGCAAGCGCTACGTAAAATTAGTTTGTGCGTTTATCGAAAACGGCTAAGCGAATCAACTTGAATTCCATAACTTTTTGTCAGCACTGCCTGGAGATGATCCGGTGCGATTTTGATGAAAATCGGACAAACGGCCTAGGACGAGTTCGCAAAAGTAGGTTTTTTGGACAATTCAAAATGGCGGCCATTTTTTATGACGCAAAATGACGTCATAGGGTGCGATCAAATCGGTATGAGCTCAGGAACAAGAGGAAAAAAGAATTTTGTTGATAGGCCTTACGGTTCAAACGTTATTAGCATAATAAAAGTGAAACTTTGGACAGTTGGTGGCGCTAGAGGGAATGAGTTAGAGACACCAAAATTGGTGTATTTAATGGTGGGACTGTCCTCTATCAGAATGTCAAACCAAAACAACTTTCCCGCAAAGCGGTCTATGGGCTGCCATAGACGCCCAGTCGGAAGAATAATAATAATAATAAATATAGCTGCAAGCAGCCATTACCGGGGCCAAGCGCAAGAAGCGGCAACATATGCCAAAATGGCAAGGAGTGGCATAACAACTGCAGCAAGGAGCAATTAAGGGCATTTTGAGAAAACTTTGGGCAAATGGCTAAAAAAATCACATAAACATTGACTTATAAGATGATTTAATGGCTTATCACTTTCGAACAATAGGTGGCGCAGTTACGAAATAGATGTGATGTGGTGAGAGTGAGGTGACAATGACACATGCAAAGTTTGGTGTCAAAATGTGAAGGCATTGCAGAGATAAAGCCTAAATAGTCATTTTGGCAGCATGCCTCAACTTTGATGCTGTGGTATACAAAAACGGTTTTGTCTATCGTCACGCAATCCATAACTTTTAGTTGGCACGGTCTGGAGATGATACGATTCAATTTTCGTGATAATCGGACACACGGTCTAGGAGGAGTTCGAAAAAGAAGGTTTTTCAAAGAAATAAAGATGACGGACAGGAAGTTTGGCTGATTATGGAAAACCTGATATCTATGTTTTCGGCATAACCCAAGGAATCTATTAAGCAAATTTATTCAAAAGATATTAGCATTTTCAGAAATTAATTATAACATTTGACCAACAGGTGGCGCTATCTCAAAATCTTTTTAGTACCTTCGGGGCATGCTGCTTATGGCACAAACTGAGTTTCGTAATATTATACCAATGCATTTGTTTAATATAGCATTTAAATCACAAAACTGTATTGAAGTCAATGGGAATTTCACGTTTTGTTCTATTATAGTGCCACCAAGAGGCTCAGTCCCACAATTTTTTTCATGTGTCCTCAGAGTGAGCCCATACATATGTCTGTCAATTTTGGTGAAAATATCTCAATTCGCTTCCGAGTTATAAACATTTATATGAAGGAACACATAAAAAAATGACCGACACATGTCTTTGTTTGAATTTTACTACCTCTTACTATCAATATTTTCGCATTTGGGCATTAGCGTATAGTTAACAAGCTATGATTCCGTGTTTCTGGCGGTGGTTTCGTCTCGATCGGAACAGCGGTTTCGAAGATATCGCCAAGTGTTTTTTTCGCGCTAAATCGCTACGCTACACCAACCGTAAGACAAAATCCAACATGTTTGGTATCGTTGGACTCGGCAACGATTCAGGACCTCAAAAAGATGACTCCCGTGAAAATAAGTGTATCACACCCAAAGTTATAAGCGTTTGAAAAAAAAAGTTCACCACTAGGTGTCGCTGTTTCGAAACTTCTCAGGCTCCTTTAGGGCATCGTACTGATGAACCATACCGAGTTTCGTAACAATTCGTTCATGCGTTCAAAAAATACAGCATTTTAGCACATAATTCAAAATGGCCGACAGCCAAAATGGCCGATCTGGGAAAATTGGATATCAGTCGAATCGGCATGACGCCCTGAATCTAACGAGACCAAGTTTATGATTTTTGGACAAACCGTTCAGAAGTTACGAGCAAAAATAGCAATTTTTCATATCTCCGGACCACTAGGTGGCGCTGCGCCGAAACGCTGCATGTAGCCTCAGGTCATGCTTGTGACAACACATACCAAGTTTGGTCTGAATACGATGAAGCGTTGCGGAGATACAGCCTTACGTCTGTTTTCGCAAGCGCTACGTAAAATTAGTTTGTGCGTTTATCAAAAACGGCTAATTGAATCAACTTGAATTCCATAACTTTTTGTCAGCACTGCCTGGAGATGATCCGGTGCGATTTTGGTGAAAATCGGACAAACGGCCTAGGACGAGTTCGCAAAAGTAGGTTTTTTGGACAATTCAAAATGGCGGCCATTTTTTATGACTCAAAATGACGTCATAGGGTGCGATCAAATCGGCATGAGCTCAGGAACAAGAGGAAAAAAGAATTTCGTTGATAGGCCTTACGGTTCAAAAGTTATTAGCATAATAAAAGTGAAACTTTGGACAGTTGGTGGCGCTAGAGGGAATGAGTTAGAGACACCAAAATTGGTGTATTTAATGGTGGGACTGTCCTCTATCAGAATGTCAAACCAAAACAACTTTCCCGCAAAGCGGTCTATGGGCTGCCATAGACGCCCAGTCGGAAGAAGAATAATAATAATAATAATAATAAGAACCGGAACAGATACAATAGGTGCCTCCGCACCTTCGGTGCTTGGCCCCTAAT
Organism: Cyprinella venusta; assembly: GCA_038021265.1. NCBI lineage: Eukaryota > Metazoa > Chordata > Actinopteri > Cypriniformes > Leuciscidae > Cyprinella > Cyprinella venusta. The sequence goes on from CM075863.1 coordinate 10,033,719, forward strand.
AATAATAATAAGAACCGGAACAGATACAATAGGTGCCTCCGCACCTTCGGTGCTTGGCCCCTAATAATAAGAACCGGAACAGATACAATAGGTGCCTCCGCACCTTCGGTGCTTGGCCCCTAATAATAATAAGAACCGGAACAGATACAATAGGTGCCTCCGCACCTTCGGTGCTTGGCCCCTAAATATAGCTGCAAGCAGCCATTACCGGGGCCAAGCGCAAGAAGCGGCAACATATGCCAAAATGGCAAGGAGTGGCAGACCAACTGCAGCAAGGAGCAATTAAGGGCATTTTGAGAGAACTTTGGGCAAATGGCTAAGAAAATCACATAAACATTAACTTATAAGATGATTTAATGGGTTATCACTTTCGAACAATAGGTGCCGCAGTTACGAAATAGATGTGATGTGGTCAGAGTGAGGTGACAATGACACATGCAAAGTTTGGTGTCAAAATGTGAAGGCATTGCAGAGATAAAGCCTAAATAGTAATTTTGGCAGCATGCCTAAACTTTGATGCTGTGGTATACGAAAACGGTTTTGTCTATCATCATGCAATTCATAACTTTTAGTCGGCACGGTCTGGAGATGATACGATTCAATTTTCGTGAAAATCGGACAAACGGTCTAGGAGGAGTTCGAAAAAGAAGGTTTTTCAAAGAAATAAAGACGGCGGACAGGAAGTTTGGCTGATTATGGCAAACCTGATATCTATGTTTTCGGCATAACCCAAGGAATCTATTAAGATCAGTTTCATTGCAATAGGCAAATTTGTTCAAAAGTTATTAGCGTTCTCAGAAATTAATTATAACTTTTGACCAACAGGTGGCGCTGTCTCAAAATCTTTTCAGTACCTTCAGGGCATGCTGCTTATGGCACACACTTAGTTTCGTAATGTTAGACCAAAGCATTTGTTTAGTATAGCATTGTATTTCACAAAACTGTATTGAAGTCAATGGGAATTTTACGTTTTGTTCTATTATAGCGCCACCAAGAGGCTCAGTCTTACAATTTTTTTTATGTGTCCTCAGAGTGACCCCATACATATGTGTGTCAATTTTGGTGCAAATATCTCAATTCGCTTCCGAGTTATAAACATTTATTTGAAGAAACACGTAAAAAATGACTGACACATGACTTTGTTTGAATTTTACTACCCCTTACTATCAATATTTTCGCATTTGGGCATTAACGTTTAGTTAACAAGCTATGATTCCGTGTTTCTGGCGGTGGTTTCGTCTCGATCGGAACAGCGGTTTCGAAGATATCGCCAAGTGTTTTTTTCGCGCTAAATCGCTACGCTACACCAACTGTAAGACAAAACCTAACATATTTGGTATCGTTGGACTCGGCAACGATTCAGGACCTCAAAAAGATGAGTCCCGTGAAAATAAGTGTATCACACCCAAAGTTATAAGCGTTTGAAAAAAAAAGTTCACCACTAGGTGGCGCTGTTTCGAAACTTCTCAGGCTCCTTTAGGGCATCGTACTGATGAACCATACCGAGTTTCGTAACAATTCGTTCATGCATTCAAAAAATACAGCATTTTAGCACATAATTCAAAATGGCCGACAGCCAAAATGGTCGATCTGGGAAAATTGGATATCAGTCGACTCGGCATGACGCCCTGAATCTAACGAGACCAAGTTTATGATTTTTGGACAAACCGTTCAGAAGTTACGAGCAAAAATAGCCATTTTTCATATCTCCGGACCACTAGGTGGCGCTGCGCCGAAACGCTGCATGTAGCCTCAGGTCATGCTTGTGACGACACTTACCAAGTTTGGTCTGAATACGATGAAGCGTTGCGGAGATACAGCCTTACGTCTGTTTTCGCAAGCGCTACGTAAAATTAGTTTGTGCGTTTATCGAAAACGGCTAAGCGAATCAACTTGAATTCCATAACTTTTTGTCAGCACTGCCTGGAGATGATCTGGTGCGATTTTGATGAAAATCGGACAAACGGCCTAGGACGAGTTCGCAAAAGTAGGTTTTTTGGACAATTCAAAATGGCGGCCATTTTTTATGACGCAAAATGACGTCATAGGGTGCGATCAAATCGGTATGAGCTCAGGAACAAGAGGAAAAAAGAATTTCGTTGATAGGCCTTACGGTTCAAACGTTATTAGCATAATAAAAGTGAAACTTTGGACAGTTGGTGGCGCTAGAGGGAATGAGTTAGAGACACCAAAATTGGTGTATTTAATGGTGGGACTGTCCTCTATCAGAATGTCAAACCAAAACAACTTTCCCGCAAAGCGGTCTATGGGCTGCCATAGACGCCCAGTCGGAAGAAGAATAATAATAAATATAGCTGCAAGCAGCCATTACCGGGGCCAAGCGCAAGAAGCGGCAACATATGCCAAAATGGCAAGGAGTGGCAGACCAACTGCAGCAAGGAGCAATTAAGGGCATTTTGAGAGAACTTTGGGCAAATGGCTAAGAAAATCACATAAACATTAACTTATAAGATGATTTAATGGGTTATCACTTTCGAACAATAGGTGCCGCAGTTACGAAATAGATGTGATGTGGTCAGAGTGAGGTGACAATGACACATGCAAAGTTTGGTGTCAAAATGTGAAGGCATTGCAGAGATAAAGCCTAAATAGTAATTTTGGCAGCATGCCTAAACTTTGATGCTGTGGTATACGAAAACGGTTTTGTCTATCATCATGCAATTCATAACTTTTAGTCGGCACGGTCTGGAGATGATACGATTCAATTTTCGTGAAAATCGGACAAACGGTCTAGGAGGAGTTCGAAAAAGAAGGTTTTTCAAAGAAATAAAGACGGCGGACAGGAAGTTTGGCTGATTATGGCAAACCTGATATCTATGTTTTCGGCATAACCCAAGGAATCTATTAAGATCAGTTTCATTGCAATAGGCAAATTTGTTCAAAAGTTATTAGCGTTCTCAGAAATTAATTATAACTTTTGACCAACAGGTGGCGCTGTCTCAAAATCTTTTCAGTACCTTCAGGGCATGCTGCTTATGGCACACACTTAGTTTCGTAATGTTAGACCAAAGCATTTGTTTAGTATAGCATTGTATTTCACAAAACTGTATTGAAGTCAATGGGAATTTTACGTTTTGTTCTATTATAGCGCCACCAAGAGGCTCAGTCTTACAATTTTTTTTATGTGTCCTCAGAGTGACCCCATACATATGTGTGTCAATTTTGGTGAAAATATCTCAATTCGCTTCCGAGTTATAAACATTTATTTGAAGAAACACGTAAAAAATGACTGACACATGACTTTGTTTGAATTTTACTACCCCTTACTATCAATATTTTCGCATTTGGGCATTAGGGTTTAGTTAACAAGCTATGATTCCGTGTTTCTGGCGGTGGTTTCGTCTCGATCGGAACAGCGGTTTCGAAGATATCGCCAAGTGTTTTTTTCGCGCTAAATCGCTACGCTACACCAACTGTAAGACAAAACCTAACATATTTGGTATCGTTGGACTCGGCAACGATTCAGGACCTCAAAAAGATGAGTCCCGTGAAAATAAGTGTATCACACCCAAAGTTATAAGCGTTTGAAAAAAAAAGTTCACCACTAGGTGGCGCTGTTTCGAAACTTCTCAGGCTCCTTTAGGGCATCGTACTGATGAACCATACCGAGTTTCGTAACAATTCGTTCATGCGTTCAAAAAATACAGCATTTTAGCACATAATTCAAAATGGCCGACAGCCAAAATGGTCGATCTGGGAAAATTGGATATCAGTCGACTCGGCATGACGCCCTGAATCTAACGAGACCAAGTTTATGATTTTTGGACAAACCGTTCAGAAGTTACGAGCAAAAATAGCCATTTTTCATATCTCCGGACCACTAGGTGGCGCTGCGCCGAAACGCTGCATGTAGCCTCAGGTCATGCTTGTGACGACACGTACCAAGTTTGGTCTGAATACGATGAAGCGTTGCGGAGATACAGCCTTACGTCTGTTTTCGCAAGCGCTACGTAAAATTAGTTTGTGCGTTTATCGAAAACGGCTAAGCGAATCAACTTGAATTCCATAACTTTTTGTCAGCACTGCCTGGAGATGATCCGGTGCGATTTTGATGAAAATCGGACAAACGGCCTAGGACGAGTTCGCAAAAGTAGGTTTTTTGGACAATTCAAAATGGCGGCCATTTTTTATGACGCAAAATGACGTCATAGGGTGCGATCAAATCGGTATGAGCTCAGGAACAAGAGGAAAAAAGAATTTCGTTGATAGGCCTTACGGTTCAAACGTTATTAGCATAATAAAAGTGAAATTTTGGACAGTTGGTGGCGCTAGAGGGAATGAGTTAGAGACACCAAAATTGGTGTATTTAATGGTGGGACTGTCCTCTATCAGAATGTCAAACCAAAACAACTTTCCCGCAAAGCGGTCTATGGGCTGCCATAGACGCCCAGTCGGAAGAAGAATAATAATAAATATAGCTGCAAGCAGCCATTACCGGGGCCAAGCGCAAGAAGCGGCAACATATGCCAAAATGGCAAGGAGTGGCAGAACAACTGCAGCAAGGAGCAATTAAGGGCATTTTGAGAAAACTTTGGGCAAATGGCTAAAAAATCACATAAACATTGACTTATAAGATGATTTAATGGCTTATCACTTTCGAACAATAGGTGACGCAGTTACGAAATAGATGTGATGTGGTGAGAGTGAGGTGACAATGACACATGCAAAGTTTGGTGTCAAAATGTGAAGGCATTGCAGAGATAAAGCCTAAATAGTCATTTTGGCAGCATGCCTCAACTTTGATGCTGTGGTATACAAAAACGGTTTTGTCTATCGTCACGCAATCCATAAATTTTATTCGGCACGGTCTGGAGATGATACGATTCAATTTTCGTGATAATCGGACACACGGTCTAGGAGGAGTTCGAAAAAGAAGGTTTTTCAAAGAAATAAAGATGACGGACAGGAAGTTTGGCTGATTATGGAAAACCTGATATCTATGTTTTCGGCATAACCCAAGGAATCTATTAAGATCAGTTTCATTGCAATAGGCAAATTATTCAAAAGATATTAGCATTTTCAGAAATTAATTATAACATTTGACCAACAGGTGGCGCTGTCTCAAAATCTTTTTAGTACCTTCGGGGCATGCTGCTTATGGCACAAACTGAGTTTCGTAATATTACACCAATGCATTTGTTTAATATAGCGTTTTTAAATCACAAAACTGTATTGAAGTCAATGGGAATTTCACGTTTTGTTCTATTATAGCGCCACCAAGAGGCTCAGTCCCACAATTTTTTTCTTGTGTCCTCAGAGTGAGCCCATACATATGTCTGTCAATTTTGGTGAAAATATCTCAATTCGCTTCCGAGTTATAAACATTTATATGAAAGAACACATAAAAAATGACCGACACATGACTTTGTTTGAATTTTACTACCCCTTACTATCAATATTTTCGCATTTGGGCATTAGCGTATAGTTAACAAGCTATGGTTCCGTGTTTCTGGCGGTGGTTTCGTCTCGATCGGAACAGCGGTTTCGAAGATATCGCCAAGTGTTTTTTTCGCGCTAAATCGCTACGCTACACCAACCGTAAGACGAAACCCAACATATTTGGTATCGTTGGACTCGGCAACGATTCAGGACCTCAAAAAGATGACTCCCGTGAAAATAAGTGTATCACACCCAAAGTTATAAGCGTTTGAAAAAAAAAGTTCACCACTAGGTGGCGCTGTTTCGAAACTTCTCAGGCTCCTTTAGGGCATCGTACTGATGAACCATACCGAGTTTCGTAACAATTCGTTCATGCGTTCAAAAAATACAGCATTTTAGCACATAATTCAAAATGGCCGACAGCCAAAATGGCCGATCTGGGAAAAATGGATATCAGTCGACTCGGCATGACGCCCTGAATCTAACGAGACCAAGTTTTTGATTTTTGGACAAACCGTTCAGAAGTTACGAGCAAAAATAGCCATTTTTCATATCTCCGAACCAGTAGGTGGCGCTGCGCCGAAACGCTGCATGTAGCCTCAGGTCATGCTTGTGACGACACGTACCAAGTTTGGTCTGAATACGATGAAGCGTTGCGGAGATACAGCCTTACGTCTGTTTTTGCAAGAGCTACGTAAAATTAGTTTGTGCGTTTATCGAAAACGGCTAATCGAATCAACTTGAATTCCATAACTTTTTGTCAGCACTGCCTGGAGATGATCCGGTGCGATTTTGGTGAAAATCGGACAAACGGCCTAGGACGAGTTCGCAAAAGTAGGTTTTTTGGACAATTCAAAATGGCGGCCATTTTTTATGACGCAAAATGACGTCATAGGGTGCGATCAAATCGGCATGAGCTCAGGAACAAGAGGAAAAAAGAATTTCGTTGATAGGCCTTACGGTTCAAAGGTTATTAGCATAATAAAAGTGAAACTTTGGACAGTTGGTGGCGCTAGAGGGAATGAGTTAGAGACACCAAAATTGGTGTATTTAATGGTGGGACTGTCCTCTATCAGAATGTCAAACCAAAACAACTTTCCCGCAAAGCGGTCTATGGGCTGCCATAGACGCCCAGTCGGAAGAAGAATAATAATAATAATAATAATAATAATAATAAGAACCGGAACAGATACAATAGGTGCCTCGCACCTTCGGTGCTTGGCCCCTAAATATAGCTGCAAGCAGCCATTACCGGGGCCAAGCGCAAGAAGCGGCAACATATGCCAAAATGGCAAGGAGTGGCATAACAACTGCAGCAAGGAGCAATTAAGGGCATTTTGAGAAAACTTTGGGCAAATGGCTAAAAAATCACATAAACATTGACTTATAAGATTATTTAATGGCTTATCACTTTCGAACAATAGGTGGCGCAGTTACGAAATAGATGTGATGTGGTGAGAGTGAGGTGACAATGACACATGCAAAGTTTGGTGTCAAAATGTGAAGGCATTGCAGAGATAAAGCCTAAATAGTCATTTTGGCAGCATGCCTCAAATTTGATGCTGTGGTATACAAAAACGGTTTTGTCTATCGTCACGCAATCCATAACTTTTAGTCGGCACGGTCTGGAGATGATACGATTCAATTTTTGTGATAATCGGACACACGGTCTAGGAGGAGTTCGAAAAAGAAGGTTTTTCAAAGAAATAAAGATGACGGACAGGAAGTTTGGCTGATTATGGAAAACCTGATATCTATGTTTTCGGCATAACCCAAGGAATCTATTAAGATCAGTTTCATTGCAATAGGCAAATTTATTCAAAAGATATTAGCATTTTCAGAAATTAATTATAACATTTGACCAACAGGTGGCGCTGTCTCAAAATCTTTTTAATACCTTCGGGGCATGCTGCTTATGGCACAAACTGAGTTTCGTAATATTACACCAATGCATTTGTTTAATATAGCGTTTTTAAATCACAAAACTGTATTGAAGTCAATGGGAATTTCACGTTTTGTTCTATTATAGCGCCACCAAGAGGCTCAGTCCCACAATTTTTTTCTTGTGTCCTCAGAGTGAGCCCATACATATGTCTGTCAATTTTGGTGAAAATATCTCAATTCGCTTCCGAGTTATAAACATTTATATGAAAGAACACATAAAAAATGACCGACACATGACTTTGTTTGAATTTTACTACCCCTTACTATCAATATTTTCGCATTTGGGCATTAGCGTATAGTTAACAAGCTATGGTTCCGTGTTTCTGGCGGTGGTTTCGTCTCGATCGGAACAGCGGTTTCGAAGATATCGCCAAGTGTTTTTTTCGCGCTAAATCGCTACGCTACACCAACCGTAAGACGAAACCCAACATATTTGGTATCGTTGGACTCGGCAACGATTCAGGACCTCAAAAAGATGACTCCCGTGAAAATAAGTGTATCACACCCAAAGTTATAAGCGTTTGAAAAAAAAAGTTCACCACTAGGTGGCGCTGTTTCGAAACTTCTCAGGCTCCTTTAGGGCATCGTACTGATGAACCATACCGAGTTTCGTAACAATTCGTTCATGCGTTCAAAAAATACAGCATTTTAGCACATAATTCAAAATGGCCGACAGCCAAAATGGCCGATCTGGGAAAAATGGATATCAGTCGACTCGGCATGACGCCCTGAATCTAACGAGACCAAGTTTTTGATTTTTGGACAAACCGTTCAGAAGTTACGAGCAAAAATAGCCATTTTTCATATCTCCGAACCAGTAGGTGGCGCTGCGCCGAAACGCTGCATGTAGCCTCAAGTCATGCTTGTGACGACACGTACCAAGTTTGGTCTGAATACGATGAAGCGTTGCGGAGATACAGCCTTACGTCTGTTTTTGCAAGAGCTACGTAAAATTAGTTTGTGCGTTTATCGAAAACGGCTAATCGAATCAACTTGAATTCCATAACTTTTTGTCAGCACTGCCTGGAGATGATCCGGTGCGATTTTGGTGAAAATCGGACAAACGGCCTAGGACGAGTTCGCAAAAGTAGGTTTTTTGGACAATTCAAAATGGCGGCCATTTTTTATGACGCAAAATGACGTCATAGGGTGCGATCAAATCGGCATGAGCTCAGGAACAAGAGGAAAAAAGAATTTCGTTGATAGGCCTTACGGTTCAAAGGTTATTAGCATAATAAAAGTGAAACTTTGGACAGTTGGTGGCGCTAGAGGGAATGAGTTAGAGACACCAAAATTGGTGTATTTAATGGTGGGACTGTCCTCTATCAGAATGTTAAACCAAAACAACTTTCCCGCAAAGCGGTCTATGGGCTGCCATAGACGCCCAGTCGGAAGAATAATAATAATAATAATAATAATAATAATAATAATAAGAACCGGAACAGATACAATAGGTGCCTCGCACCTTCGGTGCTTGGCCCCTAATAATAAGAACCGGAACAGATACAATAGGTGCCTTTGCACCTTCGGTGCTTGGCCCCTAATAAATATAGCTGCAAGCAGCCATTACCGGGGCCAAGCGCAAGAAGCGGCAACATATGCCAAAATGGCAAGGAGTGGCAGAACAACTGCAGCAAGGAGCAATTAAGGGCATTTTGAGAAAACTTTGGGCAAATTGCTAAAAAAATTACATAAAAATTGACTTATAAGATGATTTAATGGCTTATCACTTTCGAACAATAGGTGGCGCAGTTACGAAATAGATGTGATGTGGTGAGAGTGAGGTGACAATGACACATGCAAAGTTTGGTGTCAAAATGTGAAGGCATTGCAGAGATAGAGCCTAAATAGTCATTTTGGCAGCATGCCTCAACTTTGATGCTGTGGTATACAAAAACGGTTTTGTCTATCGTCACGCAATCCATAACTTTTAGTCGGCACGGTCTGGAGATGATACGATTCAATTTTCGTGATAATCGGACACACGGTCTAGGAGGAGTTCGAAAAAGAAGGTTTTTCAAAGAAATAAAGATGACGGACAGGAAGTTTGGCTGATTATGGAAAACCTGATATCTATGTTTTCAGCATAACCCAAGGAATCTATTAAGATCAGTTTCATTGCAATAGGCAAATTCATTCAAAAGATATTAGCATTTTCAGAAATTAATTATAACATTTGACCAACAGGTGGCGCTGTCTCAAAATCTTTTTAGTACCTTCGGGGCATGCTGCTTATCTCACAAACTGAGTTTCGTAATATTACACCAATGCATTTGTTTAATATAGCATTTAAATCACAAAACTGTATTGAAGTCAATGGGAATTTCACGTTTTGTTCTATTATAGCGCCACCAAGAGGCTCAGTCCCACAATTTTTTTCATGTGTCCTCAGAGTGAGCCCATACATATGTCTGTCAATTTTGGTGAAAATATCTCAATTCGCTTCCGAGTTATAAACATTTATATGAAAGAACACATAAAAAATGACCGACACATGACTTTGTTTGAATTTTACTACCCCTTACTATCAATATTTTCGCATTTGGGCATTAGCGTTTAGTTAACAAGCTATGATTCCGTGTTTCTGGTGGTGGTTTCGTCTCGATCGGAACAGCGGTTTCGAAGATATCGCCAAGTGTTTTTTTCGCGCTAAATCGCTACGCTACACCAACCGTAAGACGAAACCCAACATATTTGGTATCGTTGGACTCGGCAACGATTCAGGACCTCAAAAAGATGACTCCCGTGAAAATAAGTGTACCACACCCAAAGTTATATGCGTTTGGAAAAAAAAGTTCACCACTAGGTGGCGCTGTTTCGAAACTTCTCAGGCTCCTTTAGGGCATCGTACTGATGAACCATACTGAGTTTCGTAACAATTCATTCATGCGTTCAAAAAATACAGCATTTTAGCACATAATTCAAAATGGCCGACAGCCAAAATGGCCGATCTGGGAAAATTCGATATCAGTCGACTCGGCATGACGCCCTGAATCTAACGAGACCAAGTTTATGATTTTTGGACAAACCGTTCAGAAGTTACGAGCAAAAATAGCCATTTTTCATATCTCCGGACCACTAGGTGGCGCTGCGCTGAAACGCTGCATGTAGCCTCAGGTCATGCTTGTGACGACACGTACCAAGTTTGGTCTGAATACGATGAAGCGTTGCGGAGATACAGCCTTACGTCTGTTTTTGCAAGCGCTACGTAAAATTAGTTTGTGCGTTTATCAAAAACGGCTAATCGAATCAACTTGAATTCCATAACTTTTTGTCAGCACTGCCTGGAGATGATCCGGTGCAATTTTGGTGAAAATCGGACAAACGGCCTAGGACGAGTTCGCAAAAGTAGGTTTTTTGGACAATTCAAAATGGCGGCCATTTTTAATGACGCAAAATGACGTCATAGGGTGCAATCAAATCGGCATGAGCTCAGGAACAAGAGGAAAAAAGAATTTCGTTGATAGGCCTTACGGTTCAAACGTTATTAGCATAATAAAAGTGAAACTTTGGACAGTTGGTGGCGCTAGAGGGAATGAGTTAGAGACACCAAAATTGGTGTATTTAATGGTGGGACTGTCCTCTATCAGAATGTCAAACCAAAACAACTTTCCCGCAAAGCGGTCTATGGGCTGCCATAGACGCCCAGTCGGAAGAAGAATAATAATAATAAATATAGCTGCAAGCAGCCATTACCGGGGCCAAGCGCAAGAAGCGGCAACATATGCCAAAATGGCAAGGAGTGGCAGACCAACTGCAGCAAGGAGCAATTAAGGGCATTTTGAGAGAACTTTGAGCAAATGGCTAAGAAAATCACATAAACATTAACTTATAAGATGATTTAATGGGTTATCACTTTCGAACAATAGGTGCCGCAGTTACGAAATAGATGTGATGTGGTCAGAGTGAGGTGACAATGACACATGCAAAGTTTGGTGTCAAAATGTGAAGGCATTGCAGAGATAAAGCCTAAATAGTAATTTTGGCAGCATGCCTAAACTTTGATGCTGTGGTATACGAAAACGGTTTTGTCTATCATCATGCAATTCATAACTTTTAGTCGGCACGGTCTGGAGATGATACGATTCAATTTTCGTGAAAATCGGACAAACGGTCTAGGAGGAGTTCGAAAAAGAAGGTTTTTCAAAGAAATAAAGACGGCGGACAGGAAGTTTGGCTGATTATGGCAAACCTGATATCTATGTTTTCGGCATAACCCAAGGAATCTATTAAGATCAGTTTCATTGCAATAGGCAAATTTGTTCAAAAGTTATTAGCGTTCTCAGAAATTAATTATAACTTTTGACCAACAGGTGGCGCTGTCTCAAAATCTTTTCAGTACCTTCAGGGCATGCTGCTTATGGCACACACTTAGTTTCGTAATGTTAGACCAAAGCATTTGTTTAGTATAGCATTGTATTTCACAAAACTGTATTGAAGTCAATGGGAATTTTACGTTTTGTTCTATTATAGCGCCATCAAGAGGCTCAGTCTTACAATTTTTTTTATGTGTCCTCAGAGTGACCCCATACATATGTGTGTCAATTTTGGTGCAAATATCTCAATTCGCTTCCGAGTTATAAACATTTATTTGAAGAAACACGTAAAAAATGACTGACACATGACTTTGTTTGAATTTTACTACCCCTTACTATCAATATTTTCGCATTTGGGCATTAGCGTTTAGTTAACAAGCTATGATTCCGTGTTTCTGGCGGTGGTTTCGTCTCGATCGGAACAGCGGTTTCGAAGATATCGCCAAGTGTTTTTTTCGCGCTAAATCGCTACGCTACACCAACTGTAAGACGAAACCTAACATATTTGGTATCGTTGGACTCGGCAACGATTCAGGACCTCAAAAAGATGAGTCCCGTGAAAATAAGTGTATCACACCCAAAGTTATAAGCGTTTGAAAAAAAAAAGTTCACCACTAGGTGGCGCTGTTTCGAAACTTCTCAGGCTCCTTTAGGGCATCGTACTGATGAACCATACCGAGTTTCGTAACAATTCGTTCATGCGTTCAAAAAATACAGCATTTTAGCACATAATTCAAAATGGCCGACAGCCAAAATGGTCGATCTGGGAAAATTGGATATCAGTCGACTCGGCATGACGCCCTGAATCTAACGAGACCAAGTTTATGATTTTTGGACAAACCGTTCAGAAGTTACGAGCAAAAATAGCCATTTTTCATATCTCCGGACCACTAGGTGGCGCTGCGCCGAAACGCTGCATGTAGCCTCAGGTCATGCTTGTGACGACACGTACCAAGTTTGGTCTGAATACGATGAAGCGTTGCGGAGATACAGCCTTACGTCTGTTTTCGCAAGCGCTACGTAAAATTAGTTTGTGCGTTTATCGAAAACGGCTAAGCGAATCAACTTGAATTCCATAACTTTTTGTCAGCACTGCCTGGAGATGATCCGGTGCGATTTTGATGAAAATCGGACAAACGGCCTAGGACGAGTTCGCAAAAGTAGGTTTTTTGGACAATTCAAAATGGCGGCCATTTTTTATGACGCAAAATGACGTCATAGGGTGCGATCAAATCGGTATGAGCTCAGGAACAAGAGGAAAAAAGAATTTCGTTGATAGGCCTTACGGTTCAAACGTTATTAGCATAATAAAAGTGAAACTTCGGACAGTTGGTGGCGCTAGAGGGAATGAGTTAGAGACACCAAAATTGGTGTATTTAATGGTGGGACTGTCCTCTATCAGAATGTCAAACCAAAACAACTTTCCCGCAAAGCGGTCTATGGGCTGCCATAGACGCCCAGTCGGAAGAATAATAATAATAATAATAAATATAGCTGCAAGCAGCCATTACCGGGGCCAAGCGCAAGAAGCGGCAACATATGCCAAAATGGCAAGGAGTGGCAGACCAACTGCAGCAAGGAGCAATTAAGGGCATTTTGAGAGAACTTTGGGCAAATGGCTAAGAAAATCACATAAACATTAACTTATAAGATGATTTAATGGGTTATCACTTTCGAACAATAGGTGCCGCAGTTACGAAATAGATGTGATGTGGTCAGAGTGAGGTGACAATGACACATGCAAAGTTTGGTGTCAAAATGTGAAGGCATTGCAGAGATAAAGCCTAAATAGTATTTTGGCAGCATGCCTAAATTTTGATGCTGTGGTATACGAAAACGGTTTTGTCTATCATCATGCAATTCATAACTTTTAGTCGGCACGGTCTGGAGATGATACGATTCAATTTTCGTGAAAATCGGACAAACGGTCTAGGAGGAGTTCGAAAAAGAAGGTTTTTCAAAGAAATAAAGACGGCGGACAGGAAGTTTGGCTGATTATGGCAAACCTGATATCTATGTTTTCGGCATAACCCAAGGAATCTATTAAGATCAGTTTCATTGCAATAGGCAAATTTGTTCGAAAGTTATTAGCGTTCTCAGAAATTAATTATAACTTTTGACCAACAGGTGGCGCTGTCTCAAAATCTTTTCAGTACCTTCAGGGCATGCTGATTATGGCACACACTTAGTTTCGTAATGTTAGACCAAAGCATTTGTTTAGTATAGCATTGTATTTCACAAAATTGTATTGAAGTCAATGGGAATTTCACGTTTTGTTCTGTTATAGCGCCACCAAGAGGCTCAGTCTTACAATTTTTTTTATGTGTCCTCAGAGTGAGCCCATACATATGTGTGTCAATTTTGGTGCAAATATCTCAATTCGCTTCCGAGTTATAAACATTTATTTGAAGAAACACGTAAAAAATGACCGACACATGACTTTGTTTGAATTTTACTACCCCTTACTATCAATATTTTCGCATTTGGGCATTAGCATATTGTTAACAAGCTATGATTCCGTGTTTCTGGCGGTGGTTTCGTCTCGATCGGAACAGCGGTTTCGAAGATATCGCCAAGTGTTTTTTTCGCGCTAAATCGCTACGCTACACCAACCGTAAGACGAAATCCAACATGTTTGGTATCGTTGGACTCGGCAACGATTCAGGACTTCAAGAAGATGACTCCCGTGAAAATAAGTGTACCACACCCAAAGTTATAAGCGTTTGAAAAAAAAAGTTCACCACTAGGTGGCGCTGTTTCAAAACTTCTCAGGCTCCTTTAGGGCATCGTACTGATGAACCATACCGAGTTTCGTAACAATTCGTTTATGCGTTCAAAAAATACAGCATTTTAGCACATAATTCAAAATGGCCGACAGCCAAAATGGCCGATCTGGGAAAATTGGATATCAGTCGACTCAGCATGACGCCCTGAATCTAACGAGACCAAGTTTATGATTTTTGGACAAACCGTTCAGAAGTTACGAGCAAAAATAGCCATTTTTCATATCTCCGGACCACTAGGTGGCGCTGCGCCGAAACGCTGCATGTAGCCTCAGGTCATGCTTGTGACGACACGTACCAAGTTTGGTCTGAATACGATGAAGCATTGCGGAGATACAGCCTTACGTCTGTTTTTGCAAGCGCTACGTAAAATTGGTTTGTGCGTTTATCGAAAACGGCTAATCGAATCAACTTGAATTCCATAACTTTTTGTCAGCACTGCCTGGAGATGATCCGGTGCAATTTTGGTGAAAATCGGACAAACGGCCTAGGACGAGTTCGCAAAAGAAGGTTTTTTGGACAATTCAAAATGGCGGCCATTTTTAATGACGCAAAATGACGTCATAGGATGCAATCAAATCGGCATGAGTTCAGGAACAAGAGGAAAAAAGAATTTCGTTGATAGGCCTTACGGTTCAAAAGTTATTAGCATAATAAAAGTGAAACTTTGGACAGTTGGTGGCGCTAGAGGGAATGAGTTAGAGATACCAAAATTGGTGTATTTAATGGTGGGACTGTCCTCTATCAGAATGTCAAACCAAAACAACTTTCCCGCAAAGCGGTCTATGGGCTGCCATAGACGCCCAGTCGGAAGAATAATAATAATAATAATAATAATAATAAATATAGCTGCAAGCAGCCATTACCGGGGCCAAGCGCAAGAAGCGGCAACATATGCCAAAATGGCAAGGAGTGGCAGAACAACTGCAGCAAGGAGCAATTAAGGGCATTTTGAGAAAACTTTGGGCAAATGGCTAAAAAAATCACATAAAAATTGACTTATAAGATGATTTAATGGCTTATCACTTTCGAACAACAGGTGGTGCAGTTACGAAATAGATGTGATGTGGTGAGAGTGAGGTGACAATGACACATGCAAAGTTTGGTGTCAAAATCTGAAGGCATTGCAGAGATAAAGCCTAAATAGTCATTTTGGCAGCATGCCTCAACTTTGATGCTGTGGTATACAAAAACGGTTTTGTCTATCGTCACGCAATCCATAACTTTTAGTCGGCACGGTCTGGAGATGATACGATTCAATTTTCGTGATAATCGGACACACGGTCTAGGAGGAGTTCGAAAAAGAAGGTTTTTCAAAGAAATAAAGATGACGGACAGGAAGTTTGGCTGATTATGGAAAACCTGATATCTATGTTTTCGGCATAACCCAAGGAATCTATTAAGATCAGTTTCATTGCAATAGGCAAATTTATTCAAAAGATATTAGCATTTTCAGAAATTAATTATAACATTTGACCAACAGGTGGCGCTGTCTCAAAATCTTTTGAGTACCTTCGGGGCATGCTGCTTATGGCACAAACTGAGTTTCGTAATATTACACCAATGCATTTGTTTAATATAGCATTTAAATCACAAAACTGTATTGAAGTCAATGGGAATTACGCGTTTTGTTCTATTATAGCGCCACCAAGAGGCTCAGTCCCACAATTTTTTTCATGTGTCCTCAGAGTGAGCCCATACATATGTCTGTCAATTTTGGTGAAAATATCTCAATTCGCTTCTGAGTTATAAACATTTATATGAAAGAACACATAAAAAATGACCGACACATGTCTTTGTTTGAATTTTACTACCCCTTACTATCAATATTTTCGCATTTGAGCATTAGCGTATAGTTAACGAGCTATGGTTCCGTGTTTCTGGCGGTGGTTTCGTCTCGATCGGAAGAGCGGTTTCGAAGATATCGCCAAGTGTTTTTTTCGCGCTAAATCGCTACGCTACACCAACCGTAAGACGAAACCTAACATATTTGGTATCGTTGGACTCGGCAACGGTTCAGGACCTCAAAAAGATGACTCCCTTGAAAATAAGTGTACCACACCCAAAGTTATAAGCGTTTGAAAAAAAAAGTTCACCACTAGGTGGCGCTGTTTCGAAACTTCTCAGGCTCCTTTAGGGCATCGTACTGATGAACCATACCGAGTTTCGTAACAATTCGTTCATGCGTTCAAAAAATACAGCATTTTAGCACATAATTCAAAATGGCCGACAGCCAAAATGGCCGATCTGGGAAAATTGGATATCAGTCGACTCGGCATGATGCCCTGAATCTAACGAGACCAAGTTTATGATTTTTGGACAAACCGTTCAGAAGTTACGAGCAAAAATAGCCATTTTTCATATCTCCGGACCACTAGGTGGCGCTGCGCTGAAACGCTGCATGTAGCCTCAAGTCATGCTTGTGACGACACGTACCAAGTTTGGTCTGAATACGATGAAGCGTTGCGGAGATACAGCCTTACGTCTGTTTTTGCAAGCGCTACGTAAAATTAGTTTGTGCGTTTATCGAAAACGGCTAATCGAATCAACTTGAATTCCATAACTTTTTGTCAGCACTGCCTGGAGATGATCCGGTGCAATTTTGGTGAAAATCGGACAAACGGCCTAGGACGAGTTTGCAAAAGTAGGTTTTTTGGACAATTCAAAATGGCGGCCATTTTTTATGACGCAAAATGACGTCATAGGATGCGATCAAATCGGCATGAGCTCCGGAACAAGAGGAAAAAAGAATTTTGTTGATAGGCCTTACGGTTCAAACGTTATTAGCATAATAAAAGTGAAACTTTGGACAGTTGGTGGCGCTAGAGGGAATGAGTAAGAGACACCAAAATTGGTGTATTTAATGGTGGGACTGTCCTCTATCAGAATGTCAAACCAAAACAACTTTCCCGCAAAGCGGTCTATGGGCTGCCATAGACGCCCAGTCGGAAGAAGAATAATAATAATAAATATAGCTGCAAGCAGCCATTACCGGGGCCAAGCGCAAGAAGCGGCAACATATGCCAAAATGGCAAGGAGTGGCAGACCAACTGCAGCAAGGAGCAATTAAGGGCATTTTGAGAGAACTTTGGGCAAATGGCTAAGAAAATCACATAAACATTAACTTATAAGATGATTTAATGGGTTATCACTTTCGAACAATAGATGCCGCAGTCACGAAATAGATGTGATGTGGTCAGAGTGAGGTGACAATGACACATGCAAAGTTTGGTGTCAAAATGTGAAGGCATTGCAGAGATAAAGCCTAAATAGTAATTTTGGCAGCATGCCTAAACTTTGATGCTGTGGTATACGAAAACGGTTTTGTCTATCATCATGCAATTCATAACTTTTAGTCGGCACGGTCTGGAGATGATACGATTCAATTTTCGTGAAAATCGGACAAACGGTCTAGGAGGAGTTTGAAAAAGAAGGTTTTTCAAAGAAATAAAGACGGCGGACAGGAAGTTTGGCTGATTATGGCAAACCTGATATCTATGTTTTCGGCATAACCCAAGGAATCTATTAAGATCAGTTTCATTGCAATAGGCAAATTTGTTCAAAAGTTATTAGCGTTCTCAGAAATTAATTATAACTTTTGACCAACAGGTGGCGCTGTCTCAAAATCTTTTCAGTACCTTCAGGGCATGCTGCTTATGGCACACACTTAGTTTCGTAATGTTAGACCAAAGCATTTGTTTAGTATAGCATTGTATTTCACAAAACTGTATTGAAGTCAATGGGAATTTCACGTTTTGTTCTATTATAGCGCCACCAAGAGGCTCAGTCTTACAATTTTTTTTATGTGTCCTCAGAGTGACCCCATACATATGTGTGTCAATTTTGGTGCAAATATCTCAATTCGCTTCCGAGTTATAAACATTTATTTGAAGAAACACGTAAAAAATGACTGACACATGACTTTGTTTGAATTTTACTACCCCTTACTATCAATATTTTCGCATTTGGGCATTAGCGTTTAGTTAACAAGCTATGATTTCGTGTTTCTGGCGGTGGTTTCGTCTCGATCGGAACAGCGGTTTCGAAGATATCTCCAAGTGTTTTTTTCGCGCTAAATCGCTACGCTACACCAACCGTAAGACGAAACTCAACATATTTGGTATCGTTGGACTCGGCAACGATTCAGGACCTCAAAAAGATGACTCCCGTGAAAATAAGTGTACCACACCCAAAGTTATAAGCGTTTGAAAAAAAAAGTTCACCACTAGGTGGCGCTGTTTCGAAACTTCTGAGGCTCCTTTAGGGCATCGTACTGATGAACCATACCGAGTTTCGTAACAATTCGTTCATGCGTTCAAAAAATACAGCATTTTAGCACATAATTCAAAATGGCCGACAGTCAAAATGGCCGATCTGGATAAATTTGATATCAGTCGACTCGGCATGATGCCCTGAATCTAACGAGACCAAGTTTATGATTTTTGGACAAACCGTTCAGAAGTTACGAGCAAAAATAGACATTTTTCATATCTCCGGACCACTAGGTGGCACTGCGCCGATACGCTGCATGTAGCCTCAGGTCATGCTTGTGACAACACGTACCAGGTTTGGTCTGAATACGATGAAGCGTTGCGGAGATACAGCCTTACGTCTGTTTTTGCAAGCGCTACGTAAAATTAGTTTGTGCGTTTATCGAAAACGGCTAATCGAATCAACTTGAATTCCATAACTTTTTGTCAGCACTGCCTTGAGATGATCCGGTGCAATTTTGGTGAATATCGGACAAACGGCCTAGGACGAGTTCGCAAAAGTAGGTTTTTTGGACAATTCAAAATGGCGGCCATTTTTAATGACGCAAAATGACGTCATAGGGTGCAATCAAATCGACATGAGCTCAGGAACAAGACGAAAAAAGAATTTCGTTGATAGGCCTTACGGTTCAAAAGTTATTAGCATAATAAAAGTGAAACTTTGGACAGTTGGTGGCGCTAGAGGGAATGAGTTAGAGACACCAAAATTGGTGTATTTAATGGTGGGACTGTCCTCTATCAGAATGTCAAACCAAAACAACTTTCCCGCAAAGCGGTCTATGGGCTGCCATAGACGCCCAGTCGGAAGAAGAATAATAATAATAATAAATATAGCTGCAAGCAGCCATTACCGGGGCCAAGCGCAAGAAGCGGCAACATATGCCAAAATGGCAAGGAGTGGCAGAACAACTGCAGCAAGGAGCAATTAAGGGCATTTTGAGAAAACTTTGGGCAAATGGCTAAAAAAATCACATAAACATTGACTTATAAGATGATTTAATGGCTTATCACTTTCGAACAATAGGTGGCGCAGTTACGAAATAGATGTGATGTGGTGAGAGTGAGGTGACAATGACACATGCAAAGTTTGGTGTCAAAATCTGAAGGCATTGCAGAGATAAAGCCTAAATAGTCATTTTGGCTGCATGCCTCAACTTTGATGCTGTGGTATACAAAAACGGTTTTGTCTATCGTCTCGCAATCCATAACTTTTAGTCGGCACGGTCTGGAGATGATACGATTCAATTTTCGTGATAATCGGACACACGGTCTAGGAGGAGTTCGAAAAAGAAGGTTTTTCAAAGAAATAAAGATGGCGGACAGGAAGTTTGGCTGATTATGGAAAACCTGATATCTATGTTTTTGGCATAACCCAAGGAATCTATTAAGATCAGTTTCATTGCAATAGGCAAATTTATTCAAAAGATATTAGCATTTTCAGAAATTAATTATAACATTTGACCAACAGGTGGCGCTGTCTCAAAATCTTTTGAGTACCTTCGGGCATGCTGCTTATGGCACAAACTGAGTTTCGTAATATTACACCAATGCATTTGTTTAATATAGTATTTAAATCACAAAACTGTATTAAAGTCAATGGGAATTTCACGTTTTGTTCTATTATAGCGCCACCAAGTGGCTCAGTCCCACAATTTTTTTCATGTGTCCTCAGAGTGAGCCCATACATATGTCTGTCAATTTTGGTGAAAATATCTCAATTCGCTTCCGAGTTATAAACATTTATATGAAAGAACACATAAAAAATGACCGACACATGTCTTTGTTTGAATTTTACTACCCCTTACTATCAATATTTTCGCATTTGGGCATTAGCATATAGTTAACGAGCTATGATTGCGTGTTTCTGGTGGTGGTTTCGTCTCGATCGGAACAGCGGTTTCGAAGATATTGCCAAGTGTTTTTTTCGCGCTAAATCGCTACGCTACACCAACCGTAAGACGAAACCCAACATATTTGGTATCGTTGGACTCGGCAACGATTCAGGACCTCAAAAAGATGACTCCCGTGAAAATAAGTGTATCACACCCAAAGTTATAAGCGTTTGAAAAAAAAAGTTCACCACTAGGTGGCGCTGTTTCGAAACTTCTCAGGCTCCTTTAGGGCATCATACTGATGAACCATACCGAGTTTCGTAACAATTCGTTCATGCGTTCGAAAAATACAGCATTTTAGCACATAATTCAAAATGGCCGACAGCCAAAATGGCCGATCTGGATAAATTTGATATCAGTCGACTCGGCATGACGCCCTGAATCTAACGAGACCAAGTTTATGATTTTTGGACAAACCGTTCAGAAGTTACGAGCAAAAATAGCCATTTTTCATATCTCCGGACCACTAGGTGGCGCTGCGCTGAAACGCTGCATGTAGCCTCAGGTCATGCTTGTGACGACACGTACCAAGTTTGGTCTGAATACGATGAAGCGTTGCGGAGATACAGCCTTACGTCTGTTTTTGCAAGCGCTACGTAAAATTAGTTTGTGCGTTTATCAAAAACGGCTAATCGAATCAACTTGAATTCCATAACTTTTTGTCAGCACTGCCTGGAGATGATCCGGTGCAATTTTGGTGAAAATCGGACAAACGGCCTAGGACGAGTTCGCAAAAGTAGGTTTTTTGGACAATTCAAAATGGCGGCCATTTTTAATGACGCAAAATGACGTCATAGGGTGCGATCAAATCGGCATGAGCTCAGGAACAAGAGGAAAAAAGAATTTCGTTGATAGGCCTTACGGTTCAAACGTTATTAGCATAATAAAAGTGAAACTTTGGACAGTTGGTGGCGCTAGAGGGAATGAGTTAGAGACACCAAAATTGGTGTATTTAATGGTGGGACTGTCCTCTATCAGAATGTCAAACCAAAACAACTTTCCCGCAAAGCGGTCTATGGGCTGCCATAGACGCCCAGTCGGAAGAAGAATAATAATAATAAATATAGCTGCAAGCAGCCATTACCGGGGCCAAGCGCAAGAAGCGGCAACATATGCCAAAATGGCAAGGAGTGGCAGACCAACTGCAGCAAGGAGCAATTAAGGGCATTTTGAGAGAACTTTGGGCAAATGGCTAAGAAAATCACATAAACATTAACTTATAAGATGATTTAATGGGTTATCACTTTCGAACAATAGGTGCCGCAGTTACGAAATAGATGTGATGTGGTCAGAGTGAGGTGACAATGACACATGCAAAGTTTGGTGTCAAAATGTGAAGGCATTGCAGAGATAAAGCCTAAATAGTAATTTTGGCAGCATGCCTAAACTTTGATGCTGTGGTATACGAAAACGGTTTTGTCTATCATCATGCAATTCATAACTTTTAGTCGGCACGGTCTGGAGATGATACGATTCAATTTTCGTGAAAATCGGACAAACGGTCTAGGAGGAGTTCGAAAAAGAAGGTTTTTCAAAGAAATAAAGACGGCGGACAGGAAGTTTGGCTGATTATGGCAAACCTGATATCTATGTTTTCGGCATAACCCAAGGAATCTATTAAGATAAGTTTCATTGCAATAGGCAAATTTGTTCAAAAGTTATTAGCGTTCTCAGAAATTAATTATAACTTTTGACCAACAGGTGGCGCTGTCTCAAAATCTTTTCAGTACCTTCAGGGCATGCTGCTTATGGCACACACTTAGTTTCGTAATGTTAGACCAAAGCATTTGTTTAGTATAGCATTGTATTTCACAAAACTGTATTGAAGTCAATGGGAATTTTACGTTTTGTTCTATTATAGCGCCACCAAGAGGCTCAGTCTTACAATTTTTTTTATGTGTCCTCAGAGTGACCCCATACATATGTGTGTCAATTTTGGTGCAAATATCTCAATTCGCTTCCGAGTTATAAACATTTATTTGAAGAAACACGTAAAAAATGACTGACACATGACTTTGTTTGAATTTTACTACCCCTTACTATCAATATTTTCGCATTTGGGCATTAGCATATAGTTAACAAGCTATGATTCCGTGTTTCTGGCGGTGGTTTCGTCTCGATCGGAACAGCGGTTTCGAAGATATCGCCAAGTGTTTTTTTCGCGCTAAATCGCTACGCTACACCAACTGTAAGACGAAACCTAACATATTTGGTATCGTTGGACTCGGCAACGATTCAGGACCTCAAAAAGATGAGTCCCGTGAAAATAAGTGTATCACACCCAAAGTTATAAGCGTTTGAAAAAAAAAGTTCACCACTAGGTGGCGCTGTTTCGAAACTTCTCAGGCTCCTTTAGGGCATCGTACTGATGAACCATACCGAGTTTCGTAACAATTCGTTCATGCGTTCAAAAAATACAGCATTTTAGCACATAATTCAAAATGGCCGACAGCCAAAATGGTCGATCTGGGAAAAATGGATATCAGTCGACTCGGCATGACGCCCTGAATCTAACGAGACCAAGTTTATGATTTTTTGACAAACCGTTCAGAAGTTACGAGCAAAAATAGCCATTTTTCATATCTCCGGACCACTAGGTGGCGCTGCGCCGAAACGCTGCATGTAGCCTCAGGTCATGCTTGTGACGACACGTACCAAGTTTGGTCTGAATACGATGAAGCGTTGCGGAGATACAGCCTTACGTCTGTTTTCGCAAGCGCTACGTAAAATTAGTTTGTGCGTTTATCGAAAACGGCTAAGCGAATCAACTTGAATTCCATAACTTTTTGTCAGCACTGCCTGGAGATGATCTGGTGCGATTTTGATGAAAATCGGACAAACGGCCTAGGACGAGTTCGCAAAAGTAGGTTTTTTGGACAATTCAAAATGGCGGCCATTTTTTATGACGCAAAATGACGTCATAGGGTGCGATCAAATCGGTATGAGCTCAGGAACAAGAGGAAAAAAGAATTTCGTTGATAGGCCTTACGGTTCAAACGTTATTAGCATAATAAAAGTGAAACTTTGGACAGTTGGTGGCGCTAGAGGGAATGAGTTAGAGACACCAAAATTGGTGTATTTAATGGTGGGACTGTCCTCTATCAGAATGTCAAACCAAAACAACTTTCCCGCAAAGCGGTCTATGGGCTGCCATAGACGCCCAGTCGGAAGAAGAATAATAATAATAATAAATATAGCTGCAAGCAGCCATTACCGGGGCCAAGCGCAAGAAGCGGCAACATATGCCAAAATGGCAAGGAGTGGCAGACCAACTGCAGCAAGGAGCAATTAAGGGCATTTTGAGAGAACTTTGGGCAAATGGCTAAGAAAATCACATAAACATTAACTTATAAGATGATTTAATGGGTTATCACTTTCGAACAATAGGTGCCGCAGTTACGAAATAGATGTGATGTGGTCAGAGTGAGGTGACAATGACACATGCAAAGTTTGGTGTCAAAATGTGAAGGCATTGCAGAGATAAAGCCTAAATAGTAATTTTGGCAGCATGCCTAAACTTTGATGCTGTGGTATACGAAAACGGTTTTGTCTATCATAATGCAATTCATAACTTTTAGTCGGCACGGTCTGGAGATGATACGATTCAATTTTCGTGAAAATCGGACAAACGGTCTAGGAGGAGTTCGAAAAAGAAGGTTTTTCAAAGAAATAAAGACGGTGGACAGGAAGTTTGGCTGATTATGGCAAACCTGATATCTATGTTTTCGGCATAACCCAAGGAATCTATTAAGATCAGTTTCATTGCAATAGGCAAATTTGTTCAAAAGTTATTAGCGTTCTCAGAAATTAATTATAACTTTTGACCAACAGGTGGCGCTGTCTCAAAATCTTTTCAGTACCTTCAGGGCATGCTGCTTATGGCACACAATGAGTTTCGTAATGTTAGACCAAAGCATTTGTTTAGTATAGCATTGTATTTCACAAAACTGTATTGAAGTCAATGGGAATTTCACATTTTGTTCTATTATAGCGCCACCAAGAGGCTCAGTCTTACAATTTTTTTATGTGTCCTCAGAGTGACCCCATACATATGTGTGTCAATTTTGGTGCAAATATCTCAAATCGCTTCCGAGTTATAAACATTTATTTGAAGAAACACGTAAAAAATGACTGACACATGACTTTGTTTGAATTTTACTACCCCTTACTATCAATATTTTCGCATTTGGGTGTTAGCATATAGTTAACAAGCTATGATTCCGTGTTTCTGGCGGTGGTTTCGTCTCGATCGGAACAGCGGTTTCGAAGATATCGCCAAGTGTTTTTTTCGCGCTAAATCGCTACGCTACACCAACCGTAAGACGAAACCCAGCATATTTGGTATTGTTGGACTCGGCAACGATTCAGGACCTCAAAAAGATGACTCCCGTGAAAATAAGTGTACCACACCCAAAGTTATAAGCGTTTGAAAAAAAAAGTTCACCACTAGGTGGCGCTGTTTCGAAACTTCTCAGGCTCCTTTAGGGCATCGTACTGATGAACCATACCGAGTTTCGTAACAATTCGTTCATGCGTTCAAAAAATACAGCATTTTAGCACATAATTCAAAATGGCCGACAGCCAAAATGGTCGATCTGGGAAAATTGGATATCAGTCGACTCGGCATGACGCCTTGAATCTAACGAGACCAAGTTTATGATTTTTGGACAAACCGTTCAGAAGTTACGAGCAAAAATAGCCATTTTTCATATCTCCGGACCACTAGGTGGCGCTGCGCCGAAACGCTGCATGTAGCCTCAGGTCTTGCTTGTGACGACACGTACCAAGTTTGGTCTGAATACGATGAAGCGTTGCGGAGATACAGCCTTACGTCTGTTTTCGCAAGCGCTACGTAAAATTAGTTTGTGCGTTTATCGAAAATGGCTAAGCGAATCAACTTGAATTCCATAACTTTTTGTCAGCACTGCCTGGAGATGATCCGGTGCAATTTTGGTGAAAATCGGACAAACGGCCTAGGACGAGTTCGCAAAAGTAGGTTTTTTGGACAATTCAAAATGGCGGCCATTTTTTTGACGCAAAATGACTTCATAGGGTGCGATCAAATCTGCATGAGCTCAGGAACAAGAGGAAAAAAGAGTTTCGTTGATAGGCCTTACGGTTCAAAAGTTATTAGCATAATAAAAGTGAAACTTTGGACAGTTGGTGGCGCTAGAGGGAATGAGTTAGAGACACCAAAATTGGTGTATTTAATGGTGGGACTGTCCTCTATCAGAATGTCAAACCAAAACAACTTTCCCGCAAAGCGGTCTATGGGCTGCCATAGACGCCCAGTCGGAAGAAGAATAATAATAATAATAATAATAATAAGAACCGGAACAGATACAATAGGTGCCTCCGCACCTTCGG
This sequence comes from Cyprinella venusta, assembly GCA_038021265.1. NCBI lineage: Eukaryota > Metazoa > Chordata > Actinopteri > Cypriniformes > Leuciscidae > Cyprinella > Cyprinella venusta. The sequence continues at coordinate 10,059,692 of CM075863.1, forward strand.
TGCTTGGCCCCTAATAAGAACCGGAACAGATACAATAGGTGCCTCCGCACCTTCGGTGCTTGGCCCCTAAATATAGCTGCAAGCAGCCATTACCGGGGCCAAGCGCAAGAAGCGGCAACATATGCCAAAATGGCAAGGAGTGGCAGACCAACTGCAGCAAGGAGCAATTAAGGGCATTTTGAGAAAACTTTGGGCTAATGGCTAAAAAAATCACATAAACATTGACTTATAAGATGATTTAATGGCTTATCACTTTCGAACAATAGGTGGCGCAGTTACGAAATAGATGTGATGTGGTGAGAGTGAGGTGACAATGACACATGCAAAGTTTGGTGTCAAAATCTGAAGGCATTGCAGAGATAAAGCCTAAATAGTCATTTTGGCTGCATGCCTCAACTTTGATGCTGTGGTATACAAAAACGGTTTTGTCTATCGTCACGCAATCCATAACTTTTAGTCGGCACGGTCTGGAGATGATACGATTCAATTTTCGTGATAATCGGACACACGGTCTAGGAGGAGTTCGAAAAAGAAGGTTTTTCAAAGAAATAAAGATGGCGGACAGGAAGTTTGGCTGATTATGGAAAACCTGATATCTATGTTTTCGGCATAACCCAAGGAATCTATTAAGATCAGTTTCATTGCAATAGGCAAATTTATTCAAAAGATATTAGCATTTTCAGAAATTAATTATAACATTTGACCAACAGGTGGCGCTGTCTCAAAATCTTTTGAGTACCTTCGGGGCATGCTGCTTATGGCACAAACTGAGTTTCGTAATATTACACCAATGCATTTGTTTAATATAGCATTTTATTTCACGTGGGATTTTATTTTCAGCATTTTATTTTCACGTTTTATTTCAATGGGAATTTCACGTTTTGTTCTATTATAGCGCCACCAAGAGGCTCAGTCCCACAATTTTTTTCATGTGTCCTCAGAGTGAGCCCATACATATGTCTGTCAATTTTGGTGAAAATATCTCAATTCGCTTCCGAGTTATAAACATTTATATGAAAGAACACATAAAAAATGAGCGACACATGTCTTTGTTTGAATTTTACTACCCCTTACTATCAATATTTTTGCATTTGGGCATTAGCGTATAGTTAACGAGCTATGATTGCGTGTTTCTGGCGGTGGTTTCGTCTCGATCGGAACAGCGGTTTCGAAGATATCGCCAAGTGTTTTTTTCGCGCTAAATCGCTACGCTACACCAACCGTAAGACGAAACCTAACATATTTGGTATCGTTGGACTCGGCAACGATTCAGGACCTCAAAAAGATGACTCCCTTGAAAATAAGTGTACCACACCCAAAGTTTTAAGCGTTTGAAAAAAAAATTTCACCACTAGGTGGCGCTGTTTCGAAACTTCTCAGGCTCCTTTAGGGCATCGTACTGATGAACCATACCGAGTTTCGTAACAATTCGTTCATGCGTTCGAAAAATACAGCATTTTAGCACATAATTCAAAATGGCCGACAGCCAAAATGGCCGATCTGGATAAATTTGATATCAGTCGACTCGGCATGACGCCCTGAATCTAACGAGACCAAGTTTATGATTTTTGGACAAACCGTTCAGAAGTTACGAGCAAAAATAGCAATTTTTCATATCTCCGGACCACTAGGTGGCGCTGCGCCGAAACGCTGCATGTAGCCTCAAGTCATGCTTGTGACAACACATACCAAGTTTGGTCTGAATACGATGAAGCGTTGCGGAGATACAGCCTTACGTCTGTTTTCGCAAGCGCTACGTAAAATTAGTTTGTGCGTTTATCGAAAACGGCTAAGCGAATCAACTTGAATTCCATAACTTTTTGTCAGCACTGCCTGGAGATGATCCGGTGCAATTTTGGTGAAAATCGGACAAACGGCCTAGGACGAGTTCGCAAAAGTAGGTTTTTTGGACAATTCAAAATGGCGGCCATTTTTAATGACGCAAAATGACGTCATAGGGTGCGATCAAATCGGTATGAGCTCAGGAACAAGAGGAAAAAAGAATTTCGTTGATAGGCCTTACGGTTCAAACGTTATTAGCATAATAAAAGTGAAACTTTGGACAGTTGGTGGCGCTAGAGGGAATGAGTTAGAGACACCAAAATTGGTGTATTTAATGGTGGGACTGTCCTCTATCAGAATGTCAAACCAAAACAACTTTCCCGCAAAGCGGTCTATGGGCTGCCATAGACGCCCAGTCGGAAGAAGAATAATAATAAATATAGCTGCAAGCAGCCATTACCGGGGCCAAGCGCAAGAAGCGGCAACATATGCCAAAATGGCAAGGAGTGGCAGACCAACTGCAGCAAGGAGCAATTAAGGGCATTTTGAGAGAACTTTGGGCAAATGGCTAAGAAAATCACATAAACATTAACTTATAAGATGATTTAATGGGTTATCACTTTCGAACAATAGGTGCCGCAGTTACGAAATAGATGTGATGTGGTCAGAGTGAGGTGACAATGACACATGCAAAGTTTGGTGTCAAAATGTGAAGGCATTGCAGAGATAAAGCCTAAATAGTAATTTTGGCAGCATGCCTAAACTTTGATGCTGTGGTATACGAAAACGGTTTTGTCTATCATCATGCAATTCATAACTTTTAGTCGGCACGGTCTGGAGATGATACGATTCAATTTTCGTGAAAATCGGACAAACGGTCTAGGAGGAGTTCGAAAAAGAAGGTTTTTCAAAGAAATAAAGACGGCGGACAGGAAGTTTGGCTGATTATGGCAAACCTGATATCTATGTTTTCGGCATAACCCAAGGAATCTATTAAGATCAGTTTCATTGCAATAGGCAAATTTGTTCAAAAGTTATTAGCGTTCTCAGAAATTAATTATAACTTTTGACCAACAGGTGGCGCTGTCTCAAAATCTTTTCAGTACCTTCAGGGCATGCTGCTTATGGCACACACTTAGTTTCGTAATGTTAGACCAAAGCATTTGTTTACTATAGCATTGTATTTCACAAAACTGTATTGAAGTCAATGGGAATTTTACGTTTTGTTCTATTATAGCGCCACCAAGAGGCTCAGTCTTACAATTTTTTTTATGTGTCCTCAGAGTGACCCCATACATATGTGTGTCAATTTTGGTGCAAATATCTCAATTCGCTTCCGAGTTATAAACATTTATTTGAAGAAACACGTAAAAAATGACTGACACATGACTTTGTTTGAATTTTACTACCCCTTACTATCAATATTTTCGCATTTGGGCATTTGCGTATAGTTAACAAGCTATGATTCCGTGTTTCTGGCGGTGGTTTCGTCTCGATCGGAACAGCGGTTTCGAAGATATCGCCAAGTGTTTTTTTCGCGCTAAATCGCTACGCTACACCAACTGTAAGACAAAACCTAACATATTTGGTATCGTTGGACTCGGCAACGATTCAGGACCTCAAAAAGATGAGTCCCGTGAAAATAAGTGTATCACACCCAAAGTTATAAGCGTTTGAAGAAAAAAGTTCACCACTAGGTGGCGCTGTTTCGAAACTTCTCAGGCTCCTTTAGGGCATCGTACTGATGAACCATACCGAGTTTCGTAACAATTCGTTCATGCGTTCAAAAAATACAGCATTTTAGCACATAATTCAAAATGGCCGACAGCCAAAATGGTCGATCTGGGAAAATTGGATATCAGTCGACTCGGCATGACGCCCTGAATCTAACGAGACCAAGTTTATGATTTTTGGACAAACCGTTCAGAAGTTACGAGCAAAAATAGCCATTTTTCATATCTCCGGACCACTAGGTGGCGCTGTGCCGAAACGCTGCATGTAGCCTCAGGTCATGCTTGTGACGACACGTACCAAGTTTGGTCTGAATACGATGAAGCGTTGCGGAGATACAGCCTTACGTCTGTTTTCGCAAGCGCTACGTAAAATTAGTTTGTGCGTTTATCGAAAACGGCTAAGCGAATCAACTTGAATTCCATAACTTTTTGTCAGCACTGCCTGGAGATGATCTGGTGCGATTTTGATGAAAATCGGACAAACGGCCTAGGACGAGTTCGCAAAAGTAGGTTTTTTGGACAATTCAAAATGGCGGCCATTTTTTATGACGCAAAATGACGTCATAGGGTGCGATCAAATCGGTATGAGCTCAGGAACAAGAGGAAAAAAGAATTTTGTTGATAGGCCTTACGGTTCAAACGTTATTAGCATAATAAAAGTGAAACTTTGGACAGTTGGTGGCGCTAGAGATAATGAGTAAGAGACACCAAAATTGGTGTATTTAATGGTGGGACTGTCCTCTATCAGAATGTCAAACCAAAACAACTTTCCCGCAAAGCGGTCTATGGGCTGCCATAGACGCCCAGTCGGAAGAAGAATAATAATAATAAATATAGCTGCAAGCAGCCATTACCGGGGCCAAGCGCAAGAAGCGGCAACATATGCCAAAATGGCAAGGAGTGGCAGACCAACTGCAGCAAGGAGCAATTAAGGGCATTTTGAGAGAACTTTGGGCAAATGGCTAAGAAAATCACATAAACATTAACTTATAAGATGATTTAATGGGTTATCACTTTCGAACAATAGGTGCCGCAGTTACGAAATAGATGTGATGTGGTCAGAGTGAGGTGACAATGACACATGCAAAGTTTGGTGTCAAAATGTGAAGGCATTGCAGAGATAAAGCCTAAATAGTAATTTTGGCAGCATGCCTAAACTTTGATGCTGTGGTATACGAAAACGGTTTTGTCTATCATCATGCAATTCATAACTTTTAGTCGGCACGGTCTGGAGATGATACGATTCAATTTTCGTGAAAATCGGACAAACGGTCTAGGAGGAGTTCGAAAAAGAAGGTTTTTCAAAGAAATAAAGACGGCGGACAGGAAGTTTGGCTGATTATGGCAAACCTGATATCTATGTTTTCGGCATAACCCAAGGAATCTATTAAGATCAGTTTCATTGCAATAGGCAAATTTGTTCAAAAGTTATTAGCGTTCTCAGAAATTAATTATAACTTTTGACCAACAGGTGGCGCTGTCTCAAAATCTTTTCAGTACCTTCAGGGCATGCTGCTTATGGCACACACTTAGTTTCGTAATGTTAGACCAAAGCATTTGTTTAGTATAGCATTGTATTTCACAAAACTGTATTGAAGTCAATGGGAATTTTACGTTTTGTTCTATTATAGCGCCACCAAGAGGCTCAGTCTTACAATTTTTTTTATGTGTCCTCAGAGTGACCCCATACATATGTGTGTCAATTTTGGTGCAAATATCTCAATTCGCTTCCGAGTTATAAACATTTATTTGAAGAAACACGTAAAAAATGACTGACACATGACTTTGTTTGAATTTTACTACCCCTTACTATCAATATTTTCGCATTTGGGCATTAGCGTTTAGTTAACAAGCTATGATTCCGTGTTTCTGGCGGTGGTTTCGTCTCGATCGGAACAGCGGTTTCGAAGATATCGCCAAGTGTTTTTTTCGCGCTAAATCGCTACGCTACACCAACTGTAAGACGAAACCTAACATATTTGGTATCGTTGGACTCGGCAACGATTCAGGACCTCAAAAAGATGAGTCCCGTGAAAATAAGTGTATCACACCCAAAGTTATAAGCGTTTGAAAAAAAAAGTTCACCACTAGGTGGCGCTGTTTCGAAACTTCTCAGGCTCCTTTAGGGCATCGTACTGATGAACCATACCGAGTTTCGTAACAATTCGTTCATGCGTTCAAAAAATACAGCATTTTAGCACATAATTCAAAATGGCCGACAGCCAAAATGGTCGATCTGGGAAAATTGGATATCAGTCGACTCGGCATGACGCCCTGAATCTAACGAGACCAAGTTTATGATTTTTGGACAAACCGTTCAGAAGTTACGAGCAAAAATAGCCATTTTTCATATCTCCGGACCACTAGGTGGCGCTGCGCCGAAACGCTGCATGTAGCCTCAGGTCATGCTTGTGACGACACGTACCAAGTTTGGTCTGAATACGATGAAGCGTTGCGGAGATACAGCCTTACGTCTGTTTTCGCAAGCGCTACGTAAAATTAGTTTGTGCGTTTATCGAAAACGGCTAAGCGAATCAACTTGAATTCCATAACTTTTTGTCAGCACTGCCTGGAGATGATCTGGTGCAATTTTGATGAAAATCGGACAAACGGCCTAGGACGAGTTCGCAAAAGTAGGTTTTTTGGACAATTCAAAATGGCGGCCATTTTTTATGACGCAAAATGACGTCATAGGGTGCGATCAAATCGGTATGAGCTCAGGAACAAGAGGAAAAAAGAATTTCGTTGATAGGCCTTACGGTTCAAACGTTATTAGCATAATAAAAGTGAAACTTTGGACAGTTGGTGGCGCTAGAGGGAATGAGTTAGAGACACCAAAATTGGTGTATTTAATGGTGGGACTGTCCTCTATCAGAATGTCAAACCAAAACAACTTTCCCGCAAAGCGGTCTATGGGCTGCCATAGACGCCCAGTCGGAAGAAGAATAATAATAATAATAATAATAATAAGAACCGGAACAGATACAATAGGTGCCTCCGCACCTTCGGTGCTTGGCCCCTAATAATAAGAACCGGAACAGATACAATAGGTGCCTCCGCACCTTCGGTGCTTGGCCCCTAATAATAATAAGAACCGGAACAGATACAATAGGTGCCTTTGCACCTTCGGTGCTTGGCCCCTAATAACAAGCAGCCATTACCGGGGCCAAGCGCAAGAAGCGGCAACATATGCCAAAATGGCAAGGAGTGGCAGACCAACTGCAGCAAGGAGCAATTAAGGGCATTTTGAGAGAACTTTGGGCAAATGGCTAAGAAAATCACATAAACATTAACTTATAAGATGATTTAATGGGTTATCACTTTCGAACAATAGGTGGCGCAGTTACGAAATAGATGTGATGTGGTGAGAGTGAGGTGACAATGACACATGCAAAGTTTGGTGTCAAAATCTGAAGGCATTGCAGAGATAAAGCCTAAATAGTCATTTTGGCTGCATGCCTCAACTTTGATGCTGTGGTATACAAAAACGGTTTTGTCTATCGTCACGCAATCCATAACTTTTAGTCGGCACGGTCTGGAGATGATACGATTCAATTTTCGTGATAATCGGACACACGGTCTAGGAGGAGTTCGAAAAAGAAGGTTTTTCAAAGAAATAAAGATGGCGGACAGGAAGTTTGGCTGATTATGGAAAACCTGATATCTATGTTTTCGGCATAACCCAAGGAATCTATTAAGATCAGTTTCATTGCAATAGGCAAATTTATTCAAAAGATATTAGCATTTTCAGAAATTAATTATAACATTTGACCAACAGGTGGCGCTGTCTCAAAATCTTTTGAGTACCTTCGGGGCATGCTGCTTATGGCACAAACTGAGTTTCGTAATATTACACCAAATGCATTTGTTTAATATAGCATTTAAATCACAAAACTGTATTGAAGTCAATGGGAATTTCACGTTTTGTTCTATTATAGCGCCACCAAGAGGCTCAGTCCCACAATTTTTTTCATGTGTCCTCAGAGTGAGCCCATACATATGTCTGTCAATTTTGGTGAAAATATCTCAATTCGCTTCCGAGTTATAAACATTTATATGAAAGAACACATAAAAAATGACCGACACATGTCTTTGTTTGAATTTTACTACCCCTTACTATCAATATTTTTGCATTTGGGCATTAGCGTATAGTTAACGAGCTATGATTGCGTGTTTCTGGCGGTGGTTTCGTCTCGATCGGAACAGCGGTTTCGAAGATATCGCCAAGTGTTTTTTTCGCGCTAAATCGCTACGCTACACCAACCGTAAGACGAAACCTAACATATTTGGTATCGTTGGACTCGGCAACGATTCAGGACCTCAAAAAGATGACTCCCTTGAAAATAAGTGTACCACACCCAAAGTTTTAAGCGTTTGAAAAAAAAATTTCACCACTAGGTGGCGCTGTTTCGAAACTTCTCAGGCTCCTTTAGGGCATCGTACTGATGAACCATACCGAGTTTCGTAACAATTCGTTCATGCGTTCGAAAAATACAGCATTTTAGCACATAATTCAAAATGGCCGACAGCCAAAATGGCCGATCTGGATAAATTTGATATCAGTCGACTCGGCATGACGCCCTGAATCTAACGAGACCAAGTTTATGATTTTTGGACAAACCGTTCAGAAGTTACGAGTAAAAATAGCAATTTTTCATATCTCCGGACCACTAGGTGGCGCTGCGCCGAAACGCTGCATGTAGCCTCAAGTCATGCTTGTGACAACACATACCAAGTTTGGTCTGAATACGATGAAGCGTTGCGGAGATACAGCCTTACGTCTGTTTTCGCAAGCGCTACGTAAAATTAGTTTGTGCGTTTATCGAAAACGGCTAAGCGAATCAACTTGAATTCCATAACTTTTTGTCAGCACTGCCTGGAGATGATCCGGTGCAATTTTGGTGAAAATCGGACAAACGGCCTAGGACGAGTTCGCAAAAGTAGGTTTTTTGGACAATTCAAAATGGCGGCCATTTTTAATGACGCAAAATGACGTCATAGGGTGCGATCAAATCGGTATGAGCTCAGGAACAAGAGGAAAAAAGAATTTCGTTGATAGGCCTTACGGTTCAAACGTTATTAGCATAATAAAAGTGAAACTTTGGACAGTTGGTGGCGCTAGAGGGAATGAGTTAGAGACACCAAAATTGGTGTATTTAATGGTGGGACTGTCCTCTATCAGAATGTCAAACCAAAACAACTTTCCCGCAAAGCGGTCTATGGGCTGCCATAGACGCCCAGTCGGAAGAAGAATAATAATAATAATAAGAACCGGAACAGATACAATAGGTGCCTTTGCACCTTCGGTGCTTGGCCCCTAAATATAGCTGCAAGCAGCCATTACCGGGGCCAAGCGCAAGAAGCGGCAACATATGCCAAAATGGCAAGGAGTGGCAGAACAACTGCAGCAAGGAGCAATTAGGGGCATTTTGAGAAAACTTTGGGCAAATGGCTAAAAAAAATTACATAAAACTTGACTTATAAGATGATTTAATGGCTTATCACTTTCGAACAATAGGTGGCGCAGTCACGAAATAGATGTGATGTGATGAGAGTGAGGTGACAATGACACATGCAAAGTTTGGTGTCAAAATCTGAAGGCATTGCAGAGATAAAGCCTAAATAGTCATTTTGGCTGCATGCCTCAACTTTGATGCTGTGGTATACAAAAACGGTTTTCTCTATCGTCACGCAATCCATAACTTTTAGTCGGCACGGTCTAGAGATGATACGATTCAATTTTCGTGATAATCGGACACACGGTCTAGGAGGAGTTCGAAAAAGAAGGTTTTTCAAAGAAATAAAGATGGCGGACAGGAAGTTTGGCTGATTATGGAAAACCTGATATCTATGTTTTCGGCATAACCCAAGGAATCTATTAAGATCAGTTTCATTGCAATAGGCAAATTTATTCAAAAGATATTAGCATTTTCAGAAATTAATTATAACATTTGACCAACAGGTGGCGCTGTCTCAAAATCTTTTGAGTACCTCCGGGGCATGCTGCTTATGGCACAAACTGAGTTTCGTAATATTACACCAATGCATTTGTTTAATATAGCATTTAAATCACAAAACTGTATTGAAGTCAATGGGAATTTCACGTTTTGTTCTATTATAGCGCCACCAAGAGGCTCAGTCCCACAATTTTTTTCATGTGTCCTCAGAGTGAGCCCATACATATGTCTGTCAATTTTGGTGAAAATATCTCAATTCGCTTCCGAGTTATAAACATTTATATGAAAGAACACATAAAAAATGACCGACACATGTCTTTGTTTGAATTTTACTACCCCTTACTATCAATATTTTCGCATTTGGGCATTAGCGTTTAGTTAACAAGCTATGATTCCGTGTTTCTGGCGGTGGTTTCGTCTCGATCGGAACAGCGGTTTCGAAGATATCGCCAAGTGTTTTTTTCGCGCTAAATCGCTACGCTACACCAACCGTAAGACGAAACCCAACATATTTGGTATCGTTGGACTCGGCAACGATTCAGGACCTAAAAAAGATGACTCCCGTGAAAATCAGTGTATCACACCCAAAGTTATAAGCGTTTGAAAAAAAAAGTTCACCACTAGGTGGCGCTGTTTCGAAACTTCTCAGGCTCCTTTAGGGCATCGTACTGATGAACCATACCGAGTTTCGTAACAATTCGTTCATGCGTTCAAAAAATACAGCATTTTAGCACATAATTCAAAATGGCTGACAGCCAAAATGGCCGATCTGGGAAAATTGGATATCAGTCGACTCGGCATGACGCCCTGAATCTAACGAGACCAAGTTTATGATTTTTGGACAAACCGTTCAGAAGTTACGAGCAAAAATAGCCATTTTTCATATCTCCGGACCACTAGGTGGCGCTGCGCCGAAACGCTGCATGTAGCCTCAGGTCATGCTTGTGACGACACGTACCAAGTTTGGTCTGAATACGATGAAGCGTTGCGGAGATACAGCCTTACGTCTGTTTTTGCAAGCGCTACGTAAAATTAGTTTGTGCGTTTATCGAAAACGGCTAATCGAATCAACTTGAATTCCATAACTTTTTGTCAGCACTGCCTGGAGATGATCCGGTGCGATTTTGGTGAAAATCGGACAAACGGCCTAGGACGAGTTCGCAAAAGTAGGTTTTTTGGACAATTCAAAATGGCGGCCATTTTTTATGACGCAAAATGACGTCATAGGGTGCGATCAAATCGGCATGAGCTCAGGAACAAGAGGAAAAAAGAATTTCGTTGATAGGCCTTACGGTTCAAACGTTATTAGTATAATAAAGGTGAAACTTTGGACAGTTGGTGGCGCTAGAGGGAATGAGTTAGAGACACCAAAATTGGTGTATTTAATGGTGGGACTGTCCTCTATCAGAATGTCAAACCAAAACAACTTTCCCGCAAAGCGGTCTATGGGCTGCCATAGACGCCCAGTCGGAAGAATAATAATAATAAATATAGCTGCAAGCAGCCATTACCGGGGCCAAGCGCAAGAAGCGGCAACATATGCCAAAATGGCAAGGAGTGGCAGAACAACTGCAGCAAGGAGCAATTAAGGGCATTTTGAGAAAACTTTGGGCAAATGGCTAAAAAAATTACATAAAAATTGACTTATAACATGATTTAATGGCTTATCACTTTCGAACAATAGGTGGCGCAGTTACGAAATAGATACGATGTGGTGAGAGTGAGGTGACAATGACACATGCAAAGTTTGGTGTCAAAATCTGAAGGCATTGCAGAGATAAAGCCTAAATAGTCATTTTGGCTGCATGCCTCAAATTTGATGCTGTGGTATACAAAAACGGTTTTGTCTATCGTCACGCAATCCATAACTTTTAGTCGGCACGGTCTGCAGATGATACGATTCAATTTTCGTGATAATCGGACACACGGTCTAGGAGGAGTTCGAAAAAGAAGGTTTTTCAAAGAAATAAAGATGGCGGACAGGAAGTTTGGCTGATTATGGAAAACCTGATATCTATGTTTTCAGCATAACCCAAGGAATCTATTAAGATCAGTTTCATTGCAATAGGCAAGTTTATTCAAAAGATATTAGCATTTTCAGAAATTAATTATAACATTTGACCAACAGGTGGCGCTGTCTCAAAATCTTTTTAGTACCTTCGGGGCATGCTGCTTATGGCACAAACTGAGTTTCGTAATATTACACCAATGCATTTGTTTAATATAGCATTTAAATCACAAAACTGTATTGAAGTCAATGGGAATTTCACGTTTTGTTCTATTATAGCGCCACCAAGAGGCTCAGTCCCACAATTTTTTTCGTGTGTCCTCAGAGTGAGCCCATACATATGTCTGTCAATTTTGGTGAAAATATCTCAATTCGCTTCCGAGTTATAAACATTTATATGAAAGAACACAAAAAAAATGACCGACACATGACTTTGTTTGAATTTTACTACCCCTTACTATCAATATTTTCGCATTTGGGCATTAGCATATAGTTAACAAGCTATGATTCCGTGTTTCTGGCGGTGGTTTCGTCTCGATCGGAACAGCGGTTTAGAAGATATCGCCAAGTGTTTTTTTCGCGCTAAATCGCTACGCTACACCAACCGTAAGACGAAACCCAACATATTTGGTATCGTTGGACTCGGCAACGATTCAGGACCTCAAAAAGACGAGTCCCGTGAAAATAAGTGTATCACACCCAAAGTTATAAGCGTTTGAAAAAAAAAGTTCACCACTAGGTGGCGCTGTTTCGAAACTTCTCAGGCTCCTTTAGGGCATCGTACTGATGAACCATACCGAGTTTCGTAACAATTCGTTCATGCGTTCAAAATATACAGCATTTTAGCACATAATTCAAAATGGCCGACAGCCAAAATGGTCGATCTGGGAAAATTGGATATCAGTCGACTCGGCATGACGCCCTGAATCTAACGAGACCAAGTTTATGATTTTTGGACAAACCGTTCAGAAGTTACGAGCAAAAATAGCCATTTTTCATATCTCCGGACCACTAGGTGGCGCTGCGCCGAAACGCTGCATGTAGCCTCAGGTCATGCTTGTGACGACACGTACAAAGTTTGGCCTGAATACGATGAAGCGTTGCGGAGATACAGCCTTACGTCTGTTTTCACAAGCGCTACGTAAAATTAGTTTGTGCGTTTATCGAAAACGGCTAAGCGAATCAACTTGAATTCCATAACTTTTTGTCAGCACTGCCTGGAGATGATCCGGTGCAATTTTGATGAAAATCGGACAAACGGCCTAGGACGAGTTCGCAAAAGTAGGTTTTTTGGACAATTCAAAATGGCGGCCATTTTTTATGACGCAAAATGACGTCATAGGGTGCGATCAAATCGGTATGAGCTCAGGAACAAGAGGAAAAAACAATTTCGTTGATAGGCCTTACGGTTCAAACGTTATTAGCATAATAAAAGTGAAACTTTGGACAGTTGGTGGCGCTAGAGGGAATGAGTTAGAGACACCAAAATTGGTGTATTTAATGGTGGGACTGTCCTCTATCAGAATGTCAAACCAAAACAACTTTCCCGCAAAGCGGTCTATGGGCTGCCATAGACGCCCAGTCGGAAGAAGAATAATAATAATAATAATAATAATAAGAACCGGAACAGATACAATAGGTGCCTCCGCACCTTCGGTGCTTGGCCCCTAATAATAATAATAATAATAAGAACCGGAACAGATACAATAGGTGCCTCCGCACCTTCGGTGCTTGGCCCCTAATAATAAGAACCGGAACAGATACAATAGGTGCCTCGCACCTTCGGTGCTTGGCCCCTAATAAGAACCGGAACAGATACAATAGGTGCCTCCGCACCTTCGGTGCTTGGCCCCTAATAATAAGAACCGGAACAGATACAATAGGTGCCTCGCACCTTCGGTGCTTGGCCCCTAAATAGCCTATATTGCAATTGCAATTATGAACATTGGATTAATAGATGTGTTTTTTACAAGGCTAATTTTAAATAAAATAAAAGTTTTGTCACGAAAGACTTGTGTTAAAGAATCTGTTGAATAAGAGTCTTTCACTTTGAAATAGACGCTCGTAACATGAAGAACCGGTAAATGAATCTTTCTAGAGATTCGATTCACTGAGGTGACGTGTTTCATTGAGGAAAACCGGACGAGACCGTGAGAGTAACATTGTTGTCATGGATACAATCACACGTAGCCAATTCATTTGATTCATTCAACTGTCACTTGTGTTGTGAAGGTAAGTCCGCCTTTTTTATTATATAATTGTATCGTTATAATGCTTTAAATTACTGTTCTGCTATACATTTCTAAATTAATGTGTATTTGTAACACTAAAACGTATGAAAACGTTTTTTTTTTCTTCGTTTTTTCTTTTTGTTGTTGTTACTTCGATACACTATAGGCTTATAATAATAACAACGCGTTAGGCTCGCCTATCAAAATATTTTTTAATAAATGACTATAAAAAAATCTTTATCTGTTTTTAACATATCACATTACTTTGTTTTGTATTTAATCGGTAATAATTGATATTGTACCTTTTGGTTACCAGAAAAGAAGTAAATAATCTGCACCGGACGAGACCGTGAAGGGGGTCGATCGCACACCGGACGCGCAGCGCAGTGCCGCGTCACGTCGCGCCACGTCTAGAACAATTCACAGGTATCGCACACTGGACGCGCAAATTCTATTCGCACGAACTCAGTTTTGAATCAACTCCTGGGGCCTCATGTATAAAACTTTGCGTAGATTTCATCCTTAAAGTGTGCGTACGCACATAAGGCAGAATCTGCGTACACATAAAAGTTTTCAGATTTATAAAACCCATAGACAGTAAAAGAAATGGACAGAGCAATCTCATTGGAACTCCATTGAGACGATTGAAGCCCGTTATGGGTGATTTTTTAGCACTTCCGTCCCTGACGCGCAGGGTACTTCTCATTTCTTATTTGTGCATCCTGTTTCCTTTCCTTGCTTCCTTTCCTTGCGTCTCAGCTCCACCCCCTGTAGGACGCGAGGGAAGGAAGCGAGGAAAGGAAAAGAGGACAGAGGAATTAAATAAAAGCTTTTTTATATACATTGGAATACATGATCACTCGAGCGTCACTCCACAGTGTCATCGGCAGCGCTAAAAGGATCTGCCCTTATGTTGTTGAAGTTTGATTATTTAATAAATTCATAATAAATAATAATAAAGATAGGCTATACTGTTGAAATATCTGAGATGTGTGGTTTATATAAACTGCAGAGGTAAAGTATAAATTAAAATGATTGAGACGTGACGGGGGAGGAGAATTGACACGTGCGTCACGTTTAGTCAATATAACAGTTCCGCGTAGGATGCACCTGTGTATCCTCACTTATGACTCCTCAGGAAGCCTCCTATCTCCTCAATCCTCGACTCCTCACGGTGCAATTAGAGAATTGAGATGTCCTTCAAGATGGCTTCAAGGAGGGATATTGAGAAGCACCCGCAGACTCATACAGAGCTAGACTATGTAGATGTGACGTGAGTGAACCGTTTGACTTCTAGTGTGGTGGCATGAGAAATCTGAATCATTCCCTCCTGAAACATGGGCAGAGGCAGAGAGTATGAATAGGAGCTGTCCACGGGCTAGGAGAAGGAGAAAAGTTTGCTAGGTATTCTGATTAATTATTTTGTCATTTTGCCTCCACGTTTCCCGATTGCGCGGGAGCTTCTTCTCGTGTCCATACGGTAATCTCAAAACTGTGCGACAGAGAGTCGCGTGGGTATGACGCAATCGTTAGCCTACTTTCACTAAAACTGCTTCTACGGGGCCATGACATAAGCTACAAGGTAATGGAGCTATTTATACATTGTATATATAATTGTATAATTATACATTATAAAGGACAAATAAGGTCTTCAAACGCCTCAGATGTAAAGTTATTCACTGTCAAAGTGACGCCAAAATGAACGGGAATCAATGGGAATGCTAACGCAAGTGAAGTTCTGCCACAAGATGTCAGCTCCCGCGAGGCTTCAACTTCCGCTCGATGGATTACCCCCTTGATAAAACCATGCGTACGCCAGAACCTGTGTAGAATTCACTTTATAAATCCCATTCAGCGGAAGAATGCGCGCATGTGCGTCTCCTCCCTGAAATAACCATACATGAAGATTAAAACGCCTGGTTTAAATATGCATATCCACATCTGCATATCATTTGCATATGATTATTCATCCACATGATACCAAGTTTAACGGTACAAGACGTTAGGAAAATATGAAATGCGGATGTGCCGTCACATTATTAAACATTATTTATTTTTTTTAGTAGCCTATATCCTTGCCTTGTTTTTGAATGAATAAATCAAATAGTGTTAAATACATTTAATCTTTTCCACTGGCTAAATAGTATTTTTAATTGATTTATATTTTAATGGAAACAGAGAGACATGGGATGTGCATTATTTGCACAAAACAATTTTCTCAATCTGCTATTACTGTATCATGATTAGCAATTATCTCTAGTTAAAAAATTAAAACACAGCATGCCAGAAGAAAAGTGTTCAAAAGCATTGCATCCACAACAAATAGGTCTATTTCTATTTATTGAATATATTTTTTTGTAACTTCTCAGTTATGATTTCTTGTAGTTTAAGTGTTTAACTCCATTAACTAGAATGGCATATTTAATCTAAATGTTTATATCAGAAGTAAAACATAGTTTAATTCTTTTATTTTATTTAAACTGTTAGAATTAAACTTTTACTGTTACTGAGAACATGCACTCTATTTATGATTTGGACTCATAATGAAGATTGACGGTTTTACTCCATCTGCCGTTAGATTATAGCCCAGCTAACACAGTACGTTGTGACGACGTCGTCAGTTAGTCGTCATTTGGTCAGCGTGACATTACTTTGTGGCAACGTTGTGAGGACGTCGTGGTAAAGTTCCATTTTTTAAGATCTTTGCAAGGGGGTAATCCATCGACCGGAAGTTGAAGCCTCGTGGGAGCTGACATCTTGTTGGAGAACTTCACTTGCGTTAGCATTCCCATTGACTCCCGTTCATTTTGGCGTCACTACTTTACATCTGAGGCGTTTGAAGACCCCATTTGTCCTTTATTTATTTCTAAAGAAACTTGACAATGTATAAATAGCTCCAATACCTTGTAGCTTATGTTATGGCCCCGTAGAAGCAGTTTTAGTGAAAGTAGGCTAACGATTGCGTCATACCCACGCGACTCCCTGTCGCGCAGTTTTGAGATTACCGTATGGACACGAGAAGAAGCTCACGCGCAATCGGGAAAAGTGGAGGCAGAATGACGAAATAATTTATCAGAATACCTAGCAAACTTGTCTCCTTCTCCTAGCCCGTGGACAGCTCCTATTCATACTCTCCGCCTCTGCGCATGTTTCGGAAGGGAATGATTCAGATTTCTCATGCCACCGCACTAGAAATCAAACGGGTCACTCACGTCACATCTACATAGACTAGCTCTGTATGAGTCTGCGCGTCAGGGACGGAAGTGCTAAAAAATCGCCAAAAACGGGCTTCAGTCGTCTCAATGGAGTTCCAATGAGATCGCTCTGTCCATTTCTTTTACTGTCTATGGATCTTTGCTAACGTTCCAGAAACGTTGTGGGTAGTCCTTAAAAGAGGTCGCTAGTTTATCCCATGGAAAACGTTGTAGAGATGTGGTCAACTGGTCACCAGATAATTTAATCAAATCTTTGATGAATTATAATTACATTTCCCATATAATATCCAAATGGCATATAATATTACTAGGACTTGTAACGCGATTTTCTGGAAAGTTATCTGGAGACCAGTTGACCACGTCTCTACAACGTTCTCCATGGGATAAACTAGCGGCATCTTTTGAGGACGTGCCCACAACGTTTCTGGAACGTTAGCAAAGATCTTAAAAAAATGGAACTTTACCACGACGTCCTCACAACGTGTCACAATGACTAAATAAAACAATGCAACTCCACAAACAGGCTTTAAAAGTTTTATTAAAATAGGAAAAACAGAACAAAGATTTTACAGCATTATAAAAATGAATAACTGAGCAAATAGCATTAAAAGCATGAACAATAAAAGAGCAGGAGGGGGGGGGGGGGGGGGGGAATAAAAAGCAAAACACTCGTGTATCATTCATCTTCAAATCTGTCATTCATGCCGACAATTGGTCCTTCCAAACCAGCCAAACGAGGACATCTTTAAACATAATGAATGCCCTGTAAAATAATGATCGGAGATTGAATTAATAATAACAATAGGCTATAATAATCATGCGCAAAATACATGCCTTCTCCAGCCTGAAGACATCAACTTTTTTTCTGGTAAGTTTCACTTCACGACTCTTCATTGAATAGCATACATGACTATTAAATAACTTAGCCTAAATTTTCGTTATGTGCTCTAAAAAACAAACAAACAAACACTGATTTGCTATTTCTAATTGTAGCTAAATTAATTTCAAATGATGTTTCATTAAGAAATTGCCTAGATTTAATAAATAACACTTGGCAACCCATGATTACATATTATGTCATATGTCAATCATATGATCATATGTTAAGATTGTCACTTGGGGTTTTATTTTATAATTATGGACCACGAATATGTCAGAATTTCATTATTGGCTATGTATGTATATTTATTTATTTTTTTATTTTTTCCCCTTTTTTGATTATTATAACTGTTGTTTTCACTTGTAGGCTATGTAATGTATTATTTTGATGGAACGGGTTATTATGGGGGGAAAAGCTTTAAAGCCACAATCTGTACTTTTTCGGCTTTAAAAATAGCAAAAATAACTGTATCTATGTTATATATTTCTATTAGATGTGTACTTACATTATCTCGACAGTTTCCACCAACTTTTAAATACGGAGAAATTTATAGTTTAATTCGAAGACACGGGACGTTTCTTTATTTCCGTTCCGTCGTCCGTCTATGGCGTCATATAACCTTTGACTCCTCTATTTTCTCTAACTTCCTTGCGGAACCCGGCGAAACCACCAAACACAAAGAGGAACACTGGACTACCGCCAAGAAAGCATAGAAAATGACGAAAAAAAATTTAAGACGTATTTTTATGCGTGTAAATCACGTGCCCGCTCACGACCGCTCACTCAGACGAGATGCACTGTCCCCCGGTGCAGCTCGCGCATATAGCGCTCCCCGTTCCGGTCGTCTCATTCAAATCAGCCAACTGTTGCTGTTGCGAGCCGCGCACATTGAATACTCATATGAGTCAGGTTGCGAATGTACGTGCCCGATTTAGCGCGCTCATGCTTACTAAATAAACGCCTCACCTGCGGCGCAAGCTATCACTACATTCCCTTTAGCCTTTAGCACATAGTGGATGCATAACGCAAACCCAGTCAAACGTTTGACTGCACTATCTTACGTGCTTGCATGCGTAACTCGTCCTGGCGTCACACACTGCCCAGATTTTCAATCCATATTTCGCCAGCTTATTAGGCATGTACTGCTTGAATGAGCATCTACCTCGAAATGGCACCAGGCACTCATCCACCGTTATGTCTGAACCAGGGTTGAACATTAGAGGGAGACGCTCCACCCATAAGTCCCACAGGTTCCGAATTGGTGCCAGCTTGTCAGTTTCTCGGCGAGCAGGTCTCGTTGCCCTGTCATCAAATCGAATGACTCTTGACAAAGTTTTAAACCTTTTCAGAGTCATTACAGCACAAAAAATTGCACGCCCAGATTCAGCCTCCCACAAACTGGACAGGGCCTCATTGTTAGAACGAAAAACTCCGGCAAGAATAAGCAGACCAATAAATGCCTCAATATCGGTCCAGTCCACATCCCTCCAGTCAGCATCATATACTCGCTTGCCTTCCAAATTTGTCATCTCCACTAAGATGCTTTGGATGCTTTTTGGAAAAAACAATAAAAAAGATGACTTTATGTCCTCTACACGAGAACATGCGTACCTTGTCGGTCCGGGTGTCAGCTTTGTCACACGTGCTGCTGAAGCTCTCCCTGGTCCCTGGGAAGGTGGAGTAGTGGACCAGGTTATTTGCCCATTTTTAGAAGTGAAGGTTTGATCTGCATCTCCCTCCTCACAGTCCTCCTCCGATTCCTGGTACTTGTTGAGGCAAAAATCCTTTCCAACAGACATCACTGCGTAAGAGACACTTCAGAGTCAAATTAATAAAGAAAGAGAAGTTTATTCTTGCAAGAAGGTTCAGTCTGACACACAGAACCCAGCCAACACAGTCATGTGGGGCCCACAGTGGTTTGACCTGGGCTATCTAACTGGGACCCAGCCAGTTTTGTCCATGGTTTCCACTTTGGCCCTACATGGGTTTGCCCAGATAAAATGAACACTGCTCAGTGTGCACACTACAGGCTGTTAAATGTAACACTGAATCAGTGTTGGGGTTAATGAGATAATTAAGTGATTAATTGAGTGATGATTGAGCATTATTGAAGTAGGGCTGGGCGATAATATCGCACGATATTGTATGCGCGTGTAATCAGTAAAGCCGGTTCCTTGATTAGTAGTAAATCACATTCACATGCTTTCAGATGGACGATATGAGTGTTAAAGTTAATGAGATAATTAAGTGATTAATTTAGTGATGATTGAGCATAGGGCTGGGCGATAATATCGCACGATATTGTATGCGCATCTAATCAGTAAAGCCGGTTCATTGATTAGTAGTAAATCACCTTCACCTGCTTTCAGATGGAGCGGCATTTACTACAAAGAGCCGTAGATCACTGACAAGCTGAGCCAAATCGCGTTAATATCGAGGACATATCGATAGCGATATTTAATGCGATATGGCTCAACTGGTCAGTTAATTACGGCTCTTCGTCACGACAAAATCTCCCGTGTTAAACTAATACAACTGGGGGTGTATATAAGTCCACACTCAAGAGCGTTAAAGTTAATGAGATAATTATGTGATTAAATGAGTGATGATTGAGCATTATTGAAGACACCTAATTCAGAATCACAAGGAAAAAATCAAAAAATTTAAGCCACCGTTATGGAGGTGAGTGTTTGCTTTAGTTGGTCTTCTTGACCCTTATGTTAAAAATTTTATATGTAATTTGCTATTGCATCTGAGTTAATCCTGTCAAAGGATTACAAACAAAGATAAGCAATTATAAAATGATGATAGTTACATAATGACTGTCATCGTTTAAAATTTATGTCTATGATTTATTTTGTTGGTTGGTGTATAACTAAGATTCTGCATAAACATCTGGATTGTTAAATATAATGTAATTTCTCAAAAGTTGTTTAAAAAAATCTTTCTTTAAGGCGCACACACAGACCTCAAGATTCAGTCAAATCTTCTCAACAACGGTGACGAGTAGAATATTCAACTAGGAAAAGTAAATTACATAGACAATTCAGATCATAATTTATTCATACCACAATGCATGATGGGAGACATTAATGAGTTGTGATTGGTGGCAGCATGTAACCATGGATGAGATAGACAGGCTGATTATTGATCTCTGTGTTTCTGTATAAAGATGAACGTGATTTGATTAAAATGTTTTATTAAATATTTGAGGTTATAAGAAAGTACAGACATGTAACATAACTACAAAACTGTAGCTAAGAAGTTAACCAAATCATCTGAATACTTATATTTTTCAGATCATTGCATGATTAGGCTATGTCAAAACATAGCTAACACTATCAGATCAAGTTGCCTTTGTTCATTTGACTGTTATAAGTCAAAATCACCAGGCAAACAAAAATTAATGTGAAAATATAAGTGTCAAGAGCCCAACTAAAGCAGACAATGATCTCCATAACGGTGGCTGAAAATTTGTGATTGTCCTTCAGTGATTCTGCTTGTTATCATCAGGTGTCTTCAATAATGCTCAATCATCACTAAATTAATCACTTAATTATCTCATTAACTTTAACACTCATATCGTCCATCTGAAAGCATGTGAATGTGATTTACTACTAATCAAGGAACCGGCTTTACTGATTAGACGCGCATACAATATCGTGCGATATTATCGCCCAGCCCTAATTGAGCATTATTGAAGACACCCGATGATAACAAGCAGAATCACTGAAGGACAATCACAAATTTTCAGCCACCGTTATGGAGATCATTGTCTGCTTTAGTTGGGCTCTTGACCCTTATTTTTTCACTTTAATTTTTGTTTGCCTGGTGATTTTGACTTATAACATTCAAATGAACAAAGGCAACTTGATCTGATAGTGATGGCTATGTTTTGACATACCCTAATCATGCAATGATCTGAAAAATATAAGTATTCAGATGATTTGGTTAACTTCTTAGCTACAGTTTTGAAGTTATGTTACATGTCTGAACTTTCTTATAACCTCAATTATTTAATAAAATATTTTAATCAAATCACTGTCATCTTTATACAGAAACACAGAGATCAATAATCAGCCTGTCTATCTCATCCGTGTTGACATGTTGCCACCAATCACAACTCATTAATGTCTCCCATCATGCATTGCGGTATGAATAAATTATGATCTGAATTGTCTATGTAATTTACTTTTCCTACTTGAATATTCTACTCGTCACCGTTGTTGAGGAGCTTTGACTGAATCTTGAGGTCTGTGTGTGCCTTAAAGAAAGATTTTTTTAAAAACAACTTTTGAGAAATTACATTATATTTAACATTCTGGATGTTTATGCAGAATCTCGGTTATACAGTAAACAACAAATTAATTCACAGACATAAATTTTAAATGATGAAAGTCATTATGTAACTAACATCATTTTATAATTGTTTATCTTTGTTCATCTGACAGGATTAACTCAGATGCAATAGCAAATTAAATATATATATATATATATATATTTTAATATAAGGGTCAAAAAGCCCAACTAAAGCAAACACTCATCTCCACAACGGTGGCTTAAAATTTTAGATTTTTTCCTTGTGATTTTGCTTTATCGATATGTCCTCGATATTAACGCGATTTGGCTCAGCTTGTCAGTGATCTACGGCTCTTTGTAGTAAATGCCGCTCCATCTGAAAGCAGGTGAAGGTGATTTACTGATTAGATGCACATAATAATATTGTGCGATATATCGCCCAGCCCTACAGCAAAGACCACAAAGACAAAGTTATAATGATGATTGTCATGACATAACCAAAACCATTAATTATTTATTGTCTTTGTTCATCAGGCAGTCATAACTCATAAACAATAGCCAAACAAAGTCTAATTTTGTTAATAATGTGTCAAGAGTCCAACTAAATCAAACACTGATCTCCATAACGGTGGCTTACAATTTGTGATTTTCTCCTTCAGTGATTCTGCTTGTTAACATCAGGTGTCTTCAATAATGCTCAATCATCACTAAATTAATCACTTAATTATCTCATTAACCCCAACACTGATTCAGTGTTACATTTAACAGCCTGTAGTGTGCACACTGAGCAGTGTTCATTTCATCTGGGCAAACCCATGTAGGGCCACCATGGAAACCATGGACAAAACTGGCTGGGTCCCAGTTAGATAGCCCAGGTCAAACCAATGTGGGCCCCACATGACTGTGTTGGCTGGGAAGTAACGCTGTGCATGAGAGTGACACCCAGAACACAGGCTGGGGTGAGATCTAAATAGTTCTCCCTCAAGGTTATTTTACTGCAGGCCAAGCCTTCTCTGTAAATTTCCACACACCATAGGATTCATCATGTTAGATTTACCTCCCCGTCTAAGATGACCTCTGACCCAGCCGGTTAGAAAACATTCCTCCATAGTACACATAGGAGGCAAAACATAAGATCTAATAACCATATGCAGTACATGTAAGATTAAAATTAAATTCCACCTTCCTCCAACCCTGTGTTTTCTTCAGTGGGATCACAGTCTTCTGGTTCAGAGTCTTCAGGCTCAGAGTCTTCCAGGGCATCTTCAGTTTCGCTGGAATCCAGCACGCAGTCCAGTGTCTCAAGGAGAGTGTACCTCTTTGCCATACTGCCAGCACAGAATGAACTGTGTGCAGGACACCAAAGACCCTCTTTTATAGCCTTTGCGTGGGAAAAATTACTTTGTTTTCTAAACGTAAACTTTTTACAGGGGAAAAGGTCAGTTGTTTTTTATCTCTGTTTCATCTCTCTCTATCTCTCTATACATGGGAGTGTGCATGTGCATGCATTAGGTTCACTCACACGTGTTCCACATGCATGATGCTGATTTCATTAGCCAAATTGGATACAAATTATCTCTGTGACAGTCACACCTGTGTGTGTATCTGTGTGTGAGAGAGAGAGAAAGAGAGTGCATGTGAATTTGTGTGTGTGTGTGTGCGTGCGTGTTCCCGCAAACCCCACAAAGTGAGGTCTCAGTTAAAAACCTCCAAACTGAGGACATGCCTTTCCCTGTGTTTCAAGGAGAAAACAATAGACTTTCTAGACACTAGTTGGAGCCGCAGAGCTATACACTCCATTAAAATATCTTTAGAAGCAAGATTTAAGAAAAAGTTTTTAATCATCATACTGAGGACCAGGGGTGTAGCCAGTATTGAGTACTGGCCCGCCCAGGCAAGTTTGATAAAAATAATATTTTAGTTTATATTTATTAGTCAAATGCATTTAAGAAAATATATGATGTTGACTGCTGTGTATTCGTTTCCCGAATAAAATGAAACTGTTGAAGCAAGTCATAGAAAGCCTCCCCCCGGAACGTGACTATGGTTGCTGGGGTAATTTTCGGGGAAACTGTCTTTGCACTGCACTAGCCTGAATAAAATAGACAAGTTATTATCTACACTGGTGTTTCCAGCCTTATTTGAGCTCTGTTGGTTGAACATGATGATTTGCCGAATATAAAGTTTTTCTGTTTTTGCAGTTGTTTGTCTATTAATGTTTCTACTTTCTAAGGTTAATTATTATTGAATTAATTTTTTTTCTATGAAAAACTATATGCCCACTCACATTTTCACTGGCCCACCCAAAATAAAATTTCTGCCTACGCCACTGCTGAGGACTCATCACACTTTGAACTATAAATGCAATGTGTAGAACAGTGGTTTACAAAGAGCAGTCCAGGGCCTTCTGGGGGGCCTCCCCAAAGATTGCCTACATGACAAGTACATAGAATTATATGGAGTTGATTGTAAGTGAGTTACAAATGTTTTGTTTGAGTATTTATCTTAAGATAATTGTTTCATGATTTTAGTGTGAATTTATGAAAAAGTCTATTCTTATCAGTACTGTTCATTTGCATTTTTGGGAGGGCTGTGGTGGAATTAGGTGAATTAAACCTCACAAACTAGACCAAAATATTTAATTTTAAGCATATTTGCCTTTATATTTTTTGCAGTTAATAAACAAATTACCTCATTTAACAATAACAAACAGCTACCAACAATGGTAGACGGAATACCACAAGGGTACATAACAAATCCAACACTCCACACAACATGAATGCAAACAAACCTCATAACCTTCTTTTGCAAAGACGTATGAAGATGAATAAATAAAAAATAATATCTGGCACCTTGGAAATAAAAGATAAATAAAATATTGGTCTTTAACCAAGACAACAGTACTGAAAAGTGCTTAACTGGCATAAAACATGACCAAGGCGGCTTTGTCCCAACACAGGGAAATTCAAGGAAACTATATACATTTCCTTGACAGTGCACAGTGTGCATGGGTAAATGAACAACTTTTAAATGCTACAACTAACTGGTGCTGAACAAGGACAGAACCACAGCAGAAAATAAATTCTCTCTGAAGCCACGACAAACCTTAGCAGCATCCTTAAACATTTTGAAACAGCCTTCTCTTGACTTTAATTATTTCATTGTAAACATAATACTTCACGTCCTTCCAGGTGCGGTTTTTCAGTGCTGGGGACTCATGCGTGATGCACAGCATGCAGGCTTCTTTCCCAGGCACTCGTCTCACAGCTATGAATTTGCCCATCCTTCTTTCCACTGCACTCTTTTCCTCTACATCCCACGGTCCAGCCCGTTCTCATCCCAAAGCGCCATATACGACGCTTTTGCAAAAGCGTAAATATCGAACGCACATGGCACCCTTTAGCGCCAAATGAGACGCAGAAATATTAGGTCCAAAAGCGCCCCCTAGTGTTCTAACCCTTACCCCACACCATACCTAAACTTAACCAAAACGAAAGCGTCTAATTAGACGTTAAAGGGTGCCGTGAGCGCCGCATTTTTACGCTTTTGCAAAAGTGTCAAATATAACGCTTTGGGATGAGAATGCGTTGCACGGTCTCTTGGTCTGTTTTTGTGAATCTGAAAAAGAAGGGTTTTATTGAAGTTAAATGTCATATTTGCACTAATCTCTTACGTTTAAGTCTCTCAAATATTGGACTAAACTTATTTGTATACACCCCTGTAGAAGGGTCAATGACGTGACGCTTGCTTTTTCTGTCCGACTGAACTTTTTACCAATTAATAAACATTAAAATTAATAAAATTATAACATGTATGTCTACCACTTCCCTTATACATATGCCCACTCTTATTTCTTTAAAAATAATTGGTTTATTGGCATTTTCTGCCATCTGAAGTGTGAAAACATCATGTGGGGCGACCGTCCGGCCTTGACTTCTGTTTGGACAACTGGTTTTAAATCAAACTAAAATAATTTAAATATAATCCTTACCCTATTTGGCATAATTTTAAACTTGTTTTCCATTGATTGACAAAGTTATGAAACATTTGTACACACATTTCAATCATAATAAACAAACAAATCTTGTCCGAAGATGTTCATTGTCTGAAATATCATCTGGGGCGACCATCAAGAAAATGCAAATAAGGGCCTTATATTTTGATAATCATCTCAAAGAAGATGTTGCATCGGCCAGCCTCATGGTGAGGGTCCTACAGAGGCAACTAGCAGGTGAGTAGCCACTCTCATTTTTACAAACAAATCCTCTTTAAGACTGCTGCAGTGTATACGTCACATTTTGATATCATGTGGGGCGACCAACCTAAAACTGTAAATTATAAGTTTTATACGCAAATCTTTATTTTTAAATTTTTAAATTGTAAATTTGTCAGTGATATGTGGTGAGAAGAAGCTAGCTTGGGTTCTATAGCTAAGCATTAGGCTGTTATACTTGATTAAACTTGATAATATCATGTGGGGCGACCGAGCATCATGTGGGGTGACCGCCACTGATTGCTTAAATGATAGAAAACACATATTATGTATTTGTAGTTTCTGTATGCAAATGTTTTCATTCATTATATGCATTTAGTTGTTTTAAATAACTTTCTACATTTCACCACATATTTTTTCTAAATTTCAATTATTTCCATCCTACTTCAGAGAGGACTAAGCTTACTTCTATTTGATTATTATGTTTTTTATCAGAGAAATGTGTGAATATTAAGCATTCATTCTACTTTTTCCTTCTTTTTTCTAACTCTGTGTATGTTTAAATATACTTTTTTTTCTAGATGGCCCCACTAACAAGCAAAGAAAAGACTGCTCGCTACAGGCAGCGGAAAATACTGTTCAATGTGTCTGCAGAATGCTGCTATGTTCAATTGTTAAATGAAAATATTAATGAAAATGCAAACATTGTATGTTTAAGTGATTAATCAAATGAAAAGGAAAAAGGAAAATGCTGTTCAATGTTATGTCCAAGCGTTTAATGCATTAGTATTGATAGTATTTTAATATGATGGTTATGTGTCAAATGAAATAGTGAGGAAACTGTTAATGTTATGAAATGTGTCAAATGAAATGGATATGCTGATTCTTCATACAATTTCATTAAATATGCTGATTCTTCATAAAAGTTCATTAAATGTGTTTTAACTATCAAAATCATTGAATAGTCTTAATTGCCTGCTGTTTTTCATCATGTGGGGCGACCACTTGTCATGTGGGGTAACCAACCATATTCAATTCTGTAGTAAATTAAAAAAATTACGTCTGTCCATTTTGGTTGAAATATAATTCATTGGTGTAACATCAATAAGTGGATACTATATGTACACATTTTAAATCAGTTTTATGGATTATATGAATAAAAAAAATATGTAATTGCTTTATGAGGGTGACACTGCCATTATAGATATAAATGTATTTAACATAATTTGCAATAAATGAAAGGACTCATGAGTATATCTTTCTTAAACAGTTCAATTAATTACTGATACTTCTTAAAATATAACTTATGTAAAGGAAATCTATTAATTTTAAGATAAATTACGGTCGCCCCAAATGACTTTTTTAAGGTCATTGCCCGATTCATTTGAGTTTAAAAGCACTAAAATATCTTTGTTTGAAGTTTTCACACACATGCATGTGTAGACTACACTCCAAATGTTTAGAAAATAGACAAATATATTATTATTTCAAGTATTTTAAAAATCGGCCTCTCAAAGGCCTTATACGTCATTGACCCAGAAACGTTATGATGGGTTTAAATCGGGTGTAAGATGGGGTGTAATTTTCTTTTATTAAATCCAGACAAGACAGAGGTAATACTTATCGGTTCAAAAAAAAAAAAAAACGCCAACAAAACCCCTTACAATACAACTTTAATATAGAAGGATGTCCTGTTACTTTATCCACTACAGTAAAAGACCTGGGTGTTATACTAGACCGCAAACTGTCTTTCGAAAATCATATTTCATATGTTACAAAAACAGCTTTTTTCCACCTTAGAAACATTGCTAAGCTACGTAACATGCTATCTCTCTCTGATGCAGAAAAGTTAGTTCATGCATTCATGACCTCGAGACTAGATTACTGTAATGCTTTATTAGCCGGTTGTTCTGCATCCTCAATAAACAAGCTACAGTTAGTACAAAATGCAGCTGCTCGAGTTCTTACTAGGTCAAGAAAATATTATCATATAACACCGATTCTATCATCACTTCATTGGTTACCTATAAAGTTCTGTATCAATTACAAGGTATTGCTTTTGACTTATAAAGCTCTAAATGGTTTTGCTCCTGTCTATTTAACAGATCTTCTTATGCCCTACAATCCATCGCGCTCTTTAAGATCACTAAATTCGAGGCTTCTGGTCATTCCTAGGATATCCAGATCCACCAAAGGAGGGAGAGCATTTTCACATTTAGCTCCAAAGCTGTGGAAAATCCTTCCTGATATTGTTCGTTGCTCAGACTCACTCTCCCAGTTTAAAACTAAAGATGCATTTATTTAGCCTGACATTCATGTAATATTTTAAACTTACAGTTAAATCCGGCCTCTAGTTCATAAACGCCAGAAGTGAACACGTCCCCGACTGAGCCTGGGTTCTCCCAAGGTTTTTTTTCTCCATCGGGTCATCTGATGGAGTTTTAGGACACCTTTAGGTAACCTTATGGAGTTTTTTGGTTCCTTGCCACTGTTGCCTTTGGCTTGCTCAGTTGGGGATATTTTGGGGATATGTAATTAAATTTTATAAATCAATAAATTCCACTAGAAACAAAACTTGTTCTAATTTAATTTAATACTGTGAATCTGCTTTGATACAATCTGAATTGTGAAAAGCACTATACAAATATATTCGACTTAAATTATTTGTAACTGATATCAGGCTAACTTTGATGATAACAGTATCAAAGAAACCTGTCGAGGTATTCTTTCATTGATTATACATGTTACATTTATAAAATACTAAGGCTAATATAAATGGGTATTTTTAGTTTACTAACCAAAATGTGTTAAATTGTGCGTAAACTGTGCTGTTTTAGCTGACGCATCCAAAGCCCTAGCCATCATCTCTAATTAGGGATGCTCTGATCAGGATTTTTGCAGCCGATACCGAGTAGCGATTTCTTGTCATGGTGATCGGCCGATACCGATTCCGATGCTTAATTGACTTAATATAAGACAAATAAACAAAATGGAACAGTTTAATGCAGCTCATAAGGTTTATTTAAACATTGTCCAATACTGTGGAGGACAAAATAAACATTTAGTCTCCTAAAATGGAGAAGTCTAATGTAACTTAAACATCGTCCAATACAAGTCTGAGCAGGACAAAATAAATAAATAAATAAAAATCGAACAACATTTAAACTCCTAAAAGAACAAATTGAAGTGGTTTGATACAACTCATTAGGTTTAAATAAATAATGTTCAATGTTAAAGAGAATAAAATAAATAGAAACATTTAAACTCCAACATGGAGAAGTCTGATGTAACAAAGAAGGTTTAATTAAACATTCTCCAATATAAGTCAACCACAGAGGATTGCACTGAAGGGTTGGGGTCAGAATCCCTTGCCTCTTCAATGCGAGTATACGTATATCCTTTTTATGATTACATTATTCTTATAATTATTAATCAAAATGGTTAATCTAATCACTTCTGTTTTTGATAAGTGTTTTACAAATAGTTTTTGAGTATACTCTATGCATGCCTCTCTCATGAGTGTCTTATGATTTCTGTGACTAATCTGTAGTGGCCCTCAGCTATACATTAAATACAGGCTCATTGTGCGTATGGAATGAATGTGTTAAGCCAAGAGAAGACCCTCATTATGTGATCCTGATCGCCTGCTGACTGACCCCACTGAGGAGCGGAGGTCAACTCCTGTATGGCCCTATGATTGTTCCACAAATGTTATACTTCTTTAATACTTATATCCCTTAAGAAATAATGTAATAGTCATTTCTTCTATTTCCAAGGATGGAAGGCTGTATCAGTATGTTGTACGTCATCTGATATGATAATAGAGAACTCAGGCCTGTACAATCTTCCTAGGTCTATATTCCATGGTGTTTTGGTGTATGTTGAATGTTCTGTGCAGATCTCGTGACATGGGCACCAGGTCTCATGACGCTCTTCGATGGTACCCCCGAGGTCATTGATGGACACTTCGTGACTTGGATGACAGCTATCAAGATTGATGTCAACATGCCCTTCTATCTATGTATAATTGTTTAGATTTTATGTTCTCTTAGCCAATCAGAAGTGAATGTTTATGTAATACATGCCCTTGAAAACCTCCTAGCTTGCGACCTCCTCGTGAGACTTTGACGCTGGCTCTACCAATTAAACTGCAAACTATTCTTCAGTAAATTTTCATCTTTGATTGCAACTCTCGACTCCTGGTCTCATTTCAACATCTCTGGTCCTGGGCTGAAATCTGATAGCCCCCTATCAGCACGTAACCGCAGCAACCGCGATATTCAAGTTTTTTTTTTTTATATAAGGCTATAGCCTACCCTTCTTGTTTTGAACTTAATGCATGTGTATTAAATGTTAAACAAGTTCATAATGATAACAAGACTGTTTATTATGGTGATTTGTAGCCTTCAGGCTTCACACAGACAGTGAATGAGAGAGATCGGTAGAGCGCGTGCATTACCTGCGTCTGTCTTTGAAGTCGTGAAAAGCTTGTCGTGTCAAAGGGAAGCGAAATATTCTCTTCACGGGTATTTTCCCGTTCTCTTCAGGGGTATTTTCCCATAAATGCGCGTCAGCAGCAGCGCTGGTCAGCATCGATCCACAGCACAAGGAAGCCGCGGCGAAATAAAATCAGCGAGTAACGCCATTCTCTGGTAACGCATTGAATCAATGCTATATTGGTCTCTAATAAGTGAAGCATCAGCTTCAGCGTTGCCCATTCGACGCATTGCTGCTCAGCTGAGCCTTGAAAAGTTGAACCTCAAAGTTAAAAATAATTAACATCTTGTTTCATAACATCTCTTTTAATGAATCAGATTTTTTAAAACGTGTTCGTTGAATGAACGGTTCAAAGACTCGCTCAAAGCTCAAAGTCCGTTGTCATAACAATATGCGCGCTGAGAAGGTCTTTCAATGCGCATATACTGTAGACGCTGTTTAGTTTCGGTTACATTGGTTACTGAAAATGTCCTCGTTTTTGTCCACATCGTAAACTTTATTTATAGCAACAAATATATATAAATTAAATAAATAAATGGCTGTAATACCGCATATCGCGCTATTGAGCCACTCAACATTACCGCAAGGGAAATTCCATAACCACGACAGCCCTTGTACGTTCTCACGCGTTGACGTCATCAAATCGCGATTGGTTTGTAAGATCGGCCAAGTTAGTGAGTACCGATCGAGTCATAAAATGTTATGATCAGCCGATACCGATCTCCGGCCGATCGATCGGAGCATCCCTTTCTCTAATTAATAATAAGAAAATAGGCAAATTTTGCAGTCTTAAAAGTGCAATAGAAGAAAATACCCACATAGCAACTGACTCCGGAACGGATCTGCCGCGGAGGTAAGAAAAAGGTCCGGAACGGAGTCAACTTGCACAGCGCAACGGATCCGGAACAGATAAGGATTGCGGATCCAGACTAGATCCGCGGCAGACCCTATCCGGATCCGATCTGGACCCGTTCATTTCGGTATGAAAACCTTTCAGATCACTCATTCAAAACTAGTAATCTGGCCAAAACTACAAAAATATTTCAAATCTGTTGGTGGAATAACATTAGATAGACTGCCCACTAAACAACAGGATGTCCAAAAGACGTCTTTTCAACGTCTTTGTCACAAAAGTCGGATGCTGAAGAGACGCCTACTGAGGAGCCAGAATTAAAAGTTTTTATGACATGTTTTTTGACCTGTTGCACGTCTGATATAGACGGTCATCAAAGCTTTGTACAAGTTTATAGGTCAAATGTGGCCATTGTGTTTAAAACTCATGTTTATATCAATGTAATTTCCTTAATTTTTTTAGATGAGGTTTAGATGTTATGTTTCATTTTAAGTAACCATTGTGGTGATCAGTGTTTGCTTTAGTTGGGCTCTTGGTCCCAATTCTTTGTACTTTAACTTCTATTTGGCTGTTGTAACTGTATGTTTGTATAACACTATTGTTATTGCAGAGAAAGCCAAGAAAATTGAAGCTGCTGTTATCAACCCCTTTTTGATGATGAAAAAAACACAAAATGATCAATTAATGTTTTGTGTAGACTTTTGTTCTTATATCTACTGTTCATAACCATTTATCTTGTTAAATTGTGTTATTTGGACCAGTACCATTATTATCACTCATTTTATGGTGAATAAAATCATGTGTACACAATGTTTAGAGCAAATATATATCATATAGTCACACACAGACATCAATATTCTGCTTATGATTCTCAACAACGGTGACAACCAAAACAAAAAAGCTTGGAAATCAAGGATGTTTTGTACTTTGAAAGCTACCCATCATGCATTGCAGCATGAAGCTTTGTTATTGTCACCATTCTTGTGATACATACGCATAATCTTGATGTCTGTGAGTGACTATCAAGGAGATTTTCTAATAACATTGTTTAAACAAGCTTTTTTTCAATTCACCTTCAAATAAGTGTTAATTTTAATGGTACTGGTCCAAAAAATTAATTCCACAAGATAGGTGGTTATTATCGGCAGATATAAAGAAAAAGTCTAAACACATAATTGAATGCTGACAAGCTCATGACAGCATCTTACTTTTTCTTGGCTTTCTCTGCAATAACAATTGTGTTATACAAACACACAGTTACAACAGCCAAAAAAACTTAAAGTGAGAAGAATTGGGACCAAGAGCCCAACTAAAGCAAACACTAATCACCACAATGGTTACTTAAAATGAAACATAACATCTAAACCTCATCTAATCAATGTAAGGAAATTACATTGATATAAATATGAGTTTTAAACATGATGGCCACATTTGACCTATAAACTTGTACGAAGCTTTGATGACCGTCTATATCGGACGTGCAACAGGTCAAAAAAACACGTCATAAAAACTTTTAATTCTGGCTCCTCAGTGGGCGTCTCTTCAGCATCCGACTTTTGTTACAAGGATGAAGTTGTGGATCAGAAGACTTTGGACGACATCTTTCAAGACGTCAGAGAATGTCAGAGAGTAAAACTAGATCTAGATTTTTTTTTTTTGGGGGGGGGGGGTGTATAGTTTTTATGCATGGTTTTCGTTGGGTTGGAAAGTTTGAGAAATGATCATGTTTGTTAATCTTAAGCTTATTTGTTAATTTTAAGGTGTCTGTGAGGGTGAAGATTTTGGAGTTGCTTTTCCAATAGGAGACCTTAACTAGGAGCCGGCAGAGACTGAAACAGACAACAGTTGCTGATCACACCAGAGCAATGGTGCTAACTGTTTGGGGTGAAAGCTCAGTGAAAATTGAAGAGTGGTATGAGTTTCAAAATGTGTCAGTCAGGTTGTTTAAACAACGTCCATGTTTAAACTCTGCAGACTACATATTCTGATATAGATGATTGTGGAAGTGTTGCACAACCCGAAAAAAGTGATCGAGAAATATAGTGGGAGACATTGTCGACACTGAAGTAAGCGTTGAATACTTGTGTCCACATTTTCACACTTTGGAATTTGTCAACTTCGAAACTAATATGATGGGCTGTCCAAGCTGCAAAGCTTTTTGCAAAACATCGAAAGTAGTGTCAAATTTATGTGGACATATAACAACTGATACTGGAGCAGCGAAAAAGAATATTCCAATGGACAATGATGCATTTTGCAAGTTGTTAGGTTTACAAATTTATGTGGACATATAACAATTGATACTGGAGCAGCGAGAAAGAATATTCCAATGGACAATGATGCATTTTGCAAGTTGTTAGGTTTAGAAAGAGTAGCAAATTATGATAGTGATGAGTTTGCTTTGAAAATAGAGTCATGACAAAGTAATGTTTGAAATGTTGGGTGACGTAATAATGAATGTACAGTTCGCAGATGGTTTTGACGTTCTGTCAGAGTTCTGTGAGGCCAGCAGCAGTAATGAACCTGCAGGTAGCGAAACTGTGCAGTCAAATGTCAATGTTGAACGGGAAAGTACTTCAGCGGTGAGTGCTTGTGTGAAAAGCAGTAGTGAACCTGATAGTAGCGAACACGTGCAATCTAAAATCTCTGAGGAGGACAGTGTGCCTCATACTTCTGCTGCAAGTGTCTGTGTTATAGAGGAAAAGGGCAAAGAAATGCAGGATGTTTTTGACGAGATCGATTTAGATTTTCCAGATCTTGAGTAATCTGATGGATGCAACAATACAATGGATACTGAGTGTTTGAATGTGTATCTTAAGTTGTTGAAAAATATCTGAAGTGTAAATACTTTAGACATCTCACAAATTGGAAGTTGTTTTATACTAGGGCTGGGCGATAATATCGCACTATATTGTATGCACATCTAATCAGTAAAGCCGGTTCCTTGATTAGTAGTAAATCACCTTCACCTGCTTTCAGATGGAGCGGCATTTACTACAAAGAGCCGTAGATCATTGACAAGCTGAGCCAAATCGCGTTAATATCAAGGACATATCGATAGCGATATTTAATGCGATATGGCTCAACTGGTCAGTTAATTACGGCTCTTCGTCACGACAAAATCTCCCGTGTTAAATTAACACACCTGGGGGTGTATATAAGTCCACACTCAAGAGCGTTAAAGTTAATGAGATAATTTAGTGATTAAATGAGTGATGATTGAGCATTATTGAAGACACCTAAAGCAGAATCATAAGGAAAAAAATCTAAAATTTTAAGATTTTATAATAATTTGCTATAAAATGATGTTGGTTACATAATGACCAGGGTCCAGGGTAATATTAAATACTGCTTGGTAATAATAATGTTCCAGGGTAATAATAAATACTGCATTTGGATCCACCTTTGTGTCTCAGAACAGCTTTGTTCCACAACTGTGTGCGTTGATCAATGTTTATTATGTGTGTAATGATGCCCTCATGTCACGATTCGATAGATATCACGATACTGAACTCACAATACGATATTAATGCGATACTTCAAGACATGAAGAAAGGTTATCAAAAAATAACTGTTCATTAAAATGCTAAATTTTATGATACATTGTGGGGGGGGGGGGTGTTGGAATGGGGGTTTTTCATCATTAATAATATTATTATTAGTGTTTTTGTTGTTATTAATTGCAGAAAGTGTTTGACACATGGCACTGACAATTCAACCAAATACAAAGACCCCTAAAAATACCTTCTTGACCCCTAAAAATTTAACCCAAAATTTTACCCCTACCCAAAGACCCTTATTATAAATTTTATATTTTAATATGCTGTTGCATCTGAGTTATATCTGTCAGATGAGCAAAAATAAACAATGCCAAAATGATGTGGATCATATAATGACATTCGTCATTTGAAATTTATGTCTGGGATATATTCTGTTGGTTACTGTATAACTGAGATTCTGCATAAATGTCCAGAATGCTAAATATAATAGACAGATTTCTCAAAAGTTGTTAAAAAAAAAACCTTTCCTTTAGGCACACACAGACCTCAAGATTCAGTCAATGCTTCTCAACAATGGTGACGAGCAGAATATTCAAGTAGGAAAAGTAAATTACATAGACAATTCAGATCATAATTTATTCATACCTCAATGCATGATGGGGGCCATTAATGAGTTGTGATTGGTGGCAACAAGGATTAGTAATGTCACCGCGGTTGAGATAGACAGGCTGATTATTGATCTGTGTGTTTCTAAATAAAAAAGTGCTTTGATCAGAATTTTTTTTATTAAATAATTTAGGCTATAAGAAAAACACAGATATGGAGTAAAACCACACAACTGTTGCTAACAAGTTAAAGCAAATCATCTGAGTAATTTCACTTTTTAGATCACAACATGATTATGTCAAAACATAGCCAACACTATTAGATCACAGATGTCTTTGTTCATTTGACTGCTATAAATCAATAACAGCAGGCAAACAAAAATTAAAGTGAAAATATAAGTGTCAAGAGCCCAACTAAAGCAGACACTGATCTCCATAACGGTGACTTACAATTTGTGATTTTGTCCTTCAGTGATTCTGCTTGTGATCATCAGGTGTCTTCAATAATGCTCAATCATCACTAAATTAATCACTTTATTATCTCATTAACTTTAACACTCATATCGTCCATCTGAAAGCATGTGAATGTGATTTACTACTAATCAAGGAACCGGCTTTACTGATTAGACGCGCATAACAATATCGTGCGATATATCGCCCAGCTCTAACAGTGAGATTGGAGCAGCCAGAGACAATTTGCGCGCTGCGGCATATTAACCTCCTGAGACCCGAGTTTTGGGTGGAAAAGTCCAGGGGCCTGAAAGTAAAAGTACTGCCACATTTGTATTCCACCCACAGCAAAAACTCCAGTGTTAAATATATTATATTTAATTTTCTGCGTGAGAAATACAATGTGTGGCGGGAGTGCGTGACAAAAGACCGAAATGAGTGACTGTCACTCTCAATGCGTGACGCTTGAGAGCCCTGTATAAGAAAGTACAGATATGTAGCATAACCACAAAATTGTAGCTAATAATTTAACCAAATCATCTGAATATGTTTCATTTTTCAGATCATTGCATGATTATGTCAAAACAAAAACAGCACTATCAGATCACAGTTGCCTTTGTTCATTTGACTGTAATTAGTCAAAATCACCAGGCATACAAAAATTAAAGTGAAAATATAAGGGTCAAGAGCCCAACTAAAGCAAACACTGATCTCCATTACGGTGACTTACAATTTGTGATTTTGTCCTTCAGCATTCTGCTTGTGATCATCAGGTGTCTTCAATAATGCTCAATCATCACTAAATTAATCACTTAATTATCTCATTAACTTTAACACTCATATCGTCCATCTGAAAGCATGTGAATGTGATTTACTACTAATCAAGGAACCGGCTTTACTGATTAGACGCGCATACAATATCGTGCGATATTATCGCCCAGCTCTATTTTATACCATATTTATATATGTTTTTTTAAAATACTCCGTACATTGCTAAAATGTTTAATTTTGAAAATAACAAAGTGACTTCTTTTATTTGTTGTATAAGTAATGTACTCTGGATTCAGAGTTTGGTTTTCTCAACCAAAGTTTGTGTACAGAAAGAAATTAAAAGCTTGTTTATCTCAAGTCTGTGTTAATTGTATCTGTAATGTAATGTGAAAACTTCACTATAGGTTTTTACATTTATCTTCTGGGTTTAAGCCATCAGGAGAGTGCCGAGATGTATTTTTCATAATTTGTCGATCAATTGATCACTAGGGTTATGATTTTGTATATCTTACCTTCAGCTTCGTAGAGGGCAGCTTTTCTCCGAAGAAGAAGTTTGTCTCTTTTGCTGTAAAGTGCTGGATATTCCCCTTTCAGTTTGTAATTGATTGTGTGCTTATAATTATTCGGATCCATTGCATGAGCTTAATGCTGATAATTGACTCGCAACTATGCCTAACTTTACCCGTGGCGCGATCTTACCTGATTTGCATTATTGATGACTACGGAAACACGTGAAGAGTAAAATGTTATAAAAAATATGGTTTGTTGGCGCGGCAATACTTTGCAAACCACTATAACGTCTGCTATGTAAACTCCTCCATAGGCTACTCGCCAATATACCCAGGTGAATAATATTATTAAATGTGGGCCAATTAAAAATATAGCCAACTTAAAATTAAAATCGTTTGAATAATGAACAAATAAAATATACACCAACATTAATTTAGATCATTGACAGTTTTATACATAGAGAATTTATTAAACCAAAAACGTTCAGTGCTGTTATTAGACATGATGTCATGATGTACAGTATTCACAAAATAAAACACTTGATGATAGGCCATCAGCTGTAGATTTTATGGGGGGATACATATTTTGGCAGGTCGAAAAAACGGTCTGAAAAAATCTGTATCCCACTATAACTTTTGTCAGGAAACAAGAAATGTATTCAAAATCACTGCTGTTATTAGACATGATATACAGTATTTACAAAATAAAACACTTGATGACAGGCCATCATCTGTAGATTTTAGAGGGGGGATACATATTTTGGCAGGTCGAAAATACGGTCTGAAAAAATCTGTATCCCACTATAACTTTTGTCAGGAAACAAGAAATGTGTCCATATTCACAGTTGTTATTAGACATGATGTACAGTATTCACAAAATAAAACACTTGATGATAGGCCATCATCTGTAGATTTTAGAGGGGGGTTACATATTTTGACAGGTCGAAAAAACGGTCTGAAAAAATCTGTATCCCACTATAACTTTTATCAGGAATCGAGAAATGTGTCCATATTCACTGCTGTTATTAGACATGATGTACAGTATTCACAAAATAAAACACTTGATGATAGGCCATCATCTGTAAAATCGTTTTTTTTTTTTTGCCATTGACCAGCCTATGTTTAAGTGCAATGCAATATTGAGTCATTTTGGTAATAATTCACCATGGAAGGGGGGGGGGGTTTCGCCGCGGATCTAGTCTGGATCCGCGATTCTTATCCGTTCAGGATCCGTTGCGCTGTGCAAGTGGACTCCGTTCCGGACCTTGTTCTTACCTCTGCAGCAGATCCGTTCCGGAGTCAGTTGCTATGTGGGTTGGAACTTTTAACTTTTTAGGAGTAAGTTTGGATTCAAGACATTTGCAGATCATATCAGAAAAATGGAGGAAAAAGGGAAAAAAGTGATAAATGTGATGAGATGTTTGAGGGGAAGAGAATGGAGTGCAAG
This sequence comes from Cyprinella venusta, assembly GCA_038021265.1. Classification (NCBI taxonomy): domain Eukaryota; kingdom Metazoa; phylum Chordata; class Actinopteri; order Cypriniformes; family Leuciscidae; genus Cyprinella; species Cyprinella venusta. The sequence continues at coordinate 10,098,642 of CM075863.1, forward strand.
TAGATCATCATTAAAAAGAATATATGTGGCATTAATACGATCAGTGATCGATTATGTGAGGTGGTACAGGAATACAAGTACCTTGGTACAACAATTGACAGTAAGCTATGTTTTGATTCTCACATTGATGCTGTTTGTGCTAAAGCCCAGCAGCGAATGTATTTTCTTCGTAGATTGAGGAATTTTACTATTGACCCTACTTTGATGAAAATGTTTTATTCTTGTTTTCTTGAGTCTGTTTTAACCTTTTGTTTTATCTGTTGGTTTGGTTCCTTGTCTGCAAAGAACAAAAACCGACTAGAGAGCATTGTCAGAACATGTAGCAAGATTGCAGGTATTAACCTTCCTCCCTACATAGCAACTGACTCCGGAACGGATCTGCCGCAGAGGTAAGAACAAGGTCCGGAACGTCCACGAGTCCACTTGCACAGCGCAACGGATCCTGAACGGATAAGGATCGCGGATCCAGACTAGATCCACGGCAGAACCTATTCAGATCCGATCTGGACCCGTTCATTTCGATCTGAAAACCTTTCAGATCACTCATTCAAAACTAGTAATCCGGCCAAAACCACAAAAATATATCAAATCTATTGGTGGACCAACATTAGATAGACTGCCCACTAAACAACAGGATGTCCAAAAGATGTCTTTTCAACGTCTTTGTCACAAAAGTTGGATGCTGAAGAGACGTCCACTGAGGAGCCAGAATTAAAAGTTTTTATGACGTCTTTTTTTGAAGTGTTGCACGTCCGATATAGACGTTCATCGAACCTTCGTACAAGTTTAAAAACTAGGTCAAATGTGGCCATTGTGTTTAAAACTCATATTTATATCAATGTAATTTCCTTACATTGTTTAGTTGAGGTTTAGATGTTATGTTTCATTTTAAGTAACCATTGTGGTGATCAGTGTTTGCTTTAGTTGGGCTCTTGGTCCCAATTCTTCTCACTTTAAGTTTTTTTTTTATCTGTTGTAACTATGTGTTTGTTTAACACTATTGTTATTGTATTGCTATTGTACTATTGTTACCTAAGAAGTTTGAAAATTTTACCCATTGATCTTAAATGTCCAGTGTCTTTTAATTTGTCAAAAGAGCATAGTTTTATTAAGAAATTTTTAAAGAAACATCTTTTAGAAACAAATGATGCCACTGTTTTAACTAACCACAAGTCTCTTGTCTCTCTTGTGCAGGATCGAGAACCGGTGAGTCCAGTTCCAGGCCTCACACTAGGTGAGGCCAAAGATGTTTGGAGGAACGCAGCCCACCCAGCTCTCCAGAACAGGCTCAAGGACTTGTCGTGGATGGTGGCTCATGAGATCCTCCCGGTGAGGGCGGTAATGCACTCCAGAGGCATGGCCAAAAACCCCACCTGCCCACGGTCCGGATGTGGTTCCCCGGAGACCGTTCAACATCTGCTCTGGGAGTGCGGCGCTGCGCGGGACCTGTGGGCCAAGACCGGCCCCCTGTTTTTCCCGTGCCTGCCGGCGGGTCGGGCCCAGGTGGACTACAAGCTCGCCATCCTGGGGGTGGGTCAGGGCTTGAAAGAGCCGACACCAACAACGTTTGCCTCGCTCTAGCTCACCCTCAACCATATAAAGGATGCCATCTGCGCCACCAGAAACCTGCTGGTGGGGAAACGCGTGACGGTCCCCCTCCACGCGTGCGAGCAGAGAATAAGATCAACGCTGCAGGGTGGGCCGCACGTCGTTATTCGGATGGGGGGGCCGGGGTCACACGGAGAGGGTCCCGGCCGCCACCGTACCTGGCCGCCCGTAGATGCACCCTCACCACTCTGGCTACGGGAACAGCGGGCCGGAGGAGAGGGGATCTTCGCTGGGCGCTGGAAGCGAGGAGTCTGGGGCCTGTGCTGGAGACCTGGAGTGAATGGACAATCTTGTTAGGGACTCACCCTCGATCCTGTACAAGAGATGTTTTTATTTGGCATATTTTATTGTTTTATTGTTTTACATTTGCATTCCTGTTTTATTTTAATCCATTTTACCTTCCTTTAAAACAACACACAACACACATGGACTTTTGCACAACACATCCACACAACTGATTTTTTTAACTGTAAATTATGCTCTTTTTGTTGTTTTAAAATATGTGCAAAATGTGATTTATAAAGGAGAAAATGGATATTGAAAGAATGGAATGAAAAAATGTGACAATAAAACTTTTCGAAAGAAAAAAAAACACTATTGTTATTGCAGAGAAAGCCAAGAAAAAGTAAGATGCTGTAATCAGCTTGTCAACATTCAATGTTGTGTTTAGACTTTTTCTTTATATCTGCCTTTAATAAGCACCTATCTTGAGGAATTAATTTTTTGGACCAGTACCATTAAAATTAACACTTATTTGAAGGTGAATTAAAAAATGCTTGTTTAAACAATGTTATTAGCAAACCTACCTCATAGTCACACACAGACATCAAGATTTTGCGTATGTATCACAAGAATGGTGACAATAAAAAAAGCTTCATGCTGCAATGCATGTGTCACGGGTGTGGTTTAGGCAAGGAGCACGAGGAGACCGGAGTATCGGATAAAGACACTTTTTAATCACAAACAGGCAGGAAGACAGGAGTACAGGGCCACACGGGCTAACAACAAACATGCGTTTACATCGACCGACAAAGACAGACTGGAACAGAGGAGGCTAAATACACAGAGAAATCAAACATAATGAGGTGCAAACAGGTGAAGACGATGAATAGACGAGGAACAGGTGGCTGATGAGGGAGTGAGTTCATTAGGGGAAACAAGAGGATCCTGGGAAGTGTAGTGCTGAAGACGAGACAGACTGGTGCAGACGAGGGCTGTGACAGAACTCCCCCCTCCCGGAAGGCGTGACCTCACGCCGTAGCACCGAGGAAGGAGGGGGGAAGAACTGAGGGCAGAGTAGGGCGTGGCCAGGGCGGAGCAGGTTGAGGGCGTGGCGTAGCAGACTGAAGGCGTGGCCAGGGCGGAGCAGACCCTTCCGGCGGCCACGGTGGTGAAGACCCTTTAGGCGGCCACGGTGGTGAAGACCCTTCAGGCGGCCACGGTGGAGAAGACCCTTCAGGCGGCCACGGCGGTGAAGACCCCTCAGGCGGCCACGGCGGAGCAGGCTGAAGGCGAGACCAGGGCAGAGCAGGCTGAGAGAGAGACCAGGGCAGAGCAGGTAGAGGATGAGACCAGGGCGGAGCAGATGGAGGGAGAACCCCTGGTGGCGGCGATGGGAACTGGGCTAACGCCACCAGGGGGCCGACTGACAGGGGCGGAGCAGATGGGAGAGGAGACCAGGGTGCAGCAGAGGGACTGACGACAACGGGTGCTGAGGAGGGACCGAGGGACCAAGGGGACACCGCAGGCTCAGGTGACTGAAGTGATGACAGGGGTACAGAGGGACACGGTGAGGCCAAGGGGAGTGAGGGCTGACGGGTGACTGGAGGGAGTGAGGAGTCCGACTGAACCGGGGGGGTGGAATGACGGGACGAAGGCAGAGGATGGAAGTCCAGAGGTGAAGGGAGGATGGCGAGGGAGCGAAGGGAATCCGGAGGGGCGAGGGAGCCTGGTCGAGCTGGTGGAATGAGGGACCATGGAGGGACTGAGGGAGGTAGAAGCCAGGGGGAAGCCGATGGGACCGGGGGCCGAGGAAGTGTCCAGGTGGAGGAGGAGTGAGGCGTGAACCAGGGATCCAGTGACCAGGCTGGGTCGGGGAAGCAGGCAGGCGGAAACACAGACGGATGGCTGATGAGTGGAGGCGGGAGAGGGAGGCTGGGTGGGATCCAGGTCACGGATTTTGGTTGGACGGTCTCGGGCTCTGGCTGGACGGTCTCGGGCACTGGCTGGATGGTCTCGGGCTCTGGCTGGACGGTCTCGGGCTCTGGCTGGACGGTCTCGGGCTCTGGCTGGACGGTCTCGGGCTCTGGCTGGACGGTCTCGGGCTCTGGCTGGACGGTCTCGGGCTCCGGCTGGACGGTCTCGGGCTCTGGCTGGACGGTCTCGGGCACTGGCTGGACGGTCTCGGGCTCTGGCTGGACGGTCTCGGGCTCTGGCTGGACGGTCTCGGGCTCAGGCTGGACAGTCTCGGGCTTTATTGGAACTGGGCTGGACGGGACCAGCGGTGAGGCACATTCTGGCTGGACGGAGCTGGACGGGACCAGCGATGAGGAGATTTCTGGCTGGACGGAGCTGGACGGGACCAGCGGTGAGGCACATTCTGGCTGGACGGGGCTGGACGGGACCAGCGGTGAGGCACCTTCTGGCTGGACGGGGCTGGACGGGACCAGCGATGAGGAGAAAACACTCTCGACGAGGCTGGGCGGGACCAGCGTTGAAGACCGCTTGGGTGCGTCAGGGCTGACGGTGAGCTCAGGCTCGGCAGGGCTGACGGTTGCTGGCTGGACGGTCTCTGGCGAGGGCTCAGGAGGGCTGGACGGGACCAGCGATGAGGAGAGTTCGGGCTCAGGAGGGCTGGACGGGACCAGCGATGAGGAGGCTTCGGGCTCAGGAGGGCTGGACGGGACCAGCGATGAGGAAAGTTCGGGCTCAGGAGGGCTGGACGGGACCAGCGATGAGGAGCGTTCAGGCTTTGGAGTGGTGCTGGTGACTTCCTCCACGGTGAATGGAGATTCACAGCACACCAGCACCCACTCCACACAGGCGGCTAAAGTCTCTTCTGGACCGCTCCCTGGGAGGCGTGCCCGGGACCGCTCGCTGAGGCTGGCGATGTAGAAATCACACAGCGAGCGGTCCGAATAGTGTGTGAGGCACGCCAGCTCCAGAAAATCCCTGGTATGGGACTCCAGGGAGCGGTTTTCCTGTTCCAGACAGAGGAGGGCTACTGCTGGAAGGTCCATCTTACTTCTCTTTGCGGTCGGTCGATCTGTCACGGGTGTGGTTTAGGCAAGGAGCACGAGGAGACCGGAGTATCGGATAAAGACACTTTTTAATCACAAACAGGCAGGAAGACAGGAGTACAGGGCCACACGGGCTAACAACAAACATGCGTTTACATCGACCGACAAAGACAGACTGGAACAGAGGAGGCTAAATACACAGAGAAATCAAACATAATGAGGTGCAAACAGGTGAAGACGATGAATAGACGAGGAACAGGTGGCTGATGAGGGAGTGAGTTCATTAGGGGAAACAAGAGGATCCTGGGAAGTGTAGTGCTGAAGACGAGACAGACTGGTGCAGACGAGGGCTGTGACAGCATGATGCTTTCAAAGTACAAAACATCCTTGATTTCCAAGCTTTTTTGTTTTGGTTGTCACCGTTGTTGATAATCATATGCAGAATCTTGATGTCTGTGTGTGACTATATTAGTGGTGGGAAGTTTGGATCATTTTACAGACTCGGATCTTTGAATCTCGTTCAGTAAAATGAACTAATCTTTTATTGAGTCATTTCGTTCATTTCGGTCATTTCATCATTAAATAATTAAAATATCATGTTGAATATCCCAAAACATCTAGTACTTAATCTAGTACGAAAATCTTGATTACATTTGTAAAAATGACATAAATAACTATAGGGTAATGCAGCCAAGGCCAAATTATAAGCAACTGAAAGAACTGTATTAATTAGTTGCTGGGTCTCAAGTTCAGGCTATTGCAGTCTGACTGTTATAGTTCACCTCACCTCCTGATCCGAGACGTTCTTTCCTTTGCAACTTCACATTTATCAGTTTTGTTCTCCTCCTCTCATGTCTCGAGACGTTAGCTGTTGACTCGTCAGTGTCTAACTCTGATCTGTGCTGTTTGCTGGGCCGTGCCGTCGCGATATAACAAGACCGGAAAGAGTAAAGATTAGTTCATCTCTCTCGAGTCTCTAGTTCGGGTTCGGACGGGTCTGAGTCTTTCGTTCTTCCTGTCAGTCCCATTAAGTCTATGCTGTCAGTACCGGAAAGGGGAATGATTAGTTCATTTGAGTCTTCGGGTTTGAGTCCTACGTTCTTTTCTCACGTGGCCACCACTGGTCTCTCGCATCAAATACATTAGATTCGTATTATTGACTGCGTCTGAATGTATATTGTGTTATATAGGCATGGAAATACAAAATATGTTCAATAAACACTATAAACAAAAGTTCCATTATTCGTTATCCCTTATTATTGTCCCTGTCTATCTCTTTTCTATATTATTCATCTGTGGTGTGTTTTATTATATATTATACATTAATCGACTACTATTATATTATAAATCATCTACGTGCTTGTTTACAAAACGTTTGTGAATTAGTTTGTAAAAAGTTTGTGAATTAGTCTATTCAATACTGTGCAATTCACGTGACTAAAGAACGAAGGACTCAAACCCGAAGACTCAAATGAACTAATCATCTCTCTTTCCGGTGGTCTGACAGCATAGACTTAATGGGACTGACAGGAAGAACGAAAGACTCAGACCCGAACTCGAGAGATGAACTAATCATTTCTCTTTCCGGTACTGATAGCATTGACTCTATGGGACTGACAGGAAGAACGAAAGACTCGGACTCGCCCCGAACCCGAACTAGAGACTCGAGAGATGAACTAATCATTTCTGTTTCCAGTACAGATTCAGAATCCATATATTGCGCAATGCGCATGCGCGGGTAAGACAACATGAACGAATTCCTGGGACAACTCAGTAGTCCCGAGTCATATTAAAGATTCGTTCAAAATGAACGAATCGTTCATGAACGACACATCACTAGACTATATGACATATATTTGCTCAAAATATTGTGTAAACATGATTTTATTCACCTTAATATAAGTGATAATAATGGTACTGGTCCAAATAACACAATTTTACAAGATGAGTGGTTATGAACAGCAGATATAAGAACAAAAGTCTACGCACAACATTAGTTGCTCACTTGGTGTTTTTGTCATTATCAACAAGGAGTTGATGACAGCACCTTACATTTTCTTGCTTTTCTCTGCAATAACAATAGTGTTATACAAACACACAGTTACAACAGCCAAATAGAAGTTAAAGTACAAAGAATTGGGACCAAGAGCCCAACTAAAGCAAACACTGATCACCACAATGGTTACTTAAAACGAAACATAACATCTAAACCTCATCTAAACAATGTAAGGAAATTACATTGATATAAACATGAGATTTAAACACGATGGCCACATTTGACCTATAAACTTGTACGAAGCTTTGATGACCGTCTATATCGGACGTGCAACACGTCAAAAAAACACGTCATATAAACTTTTAATTCTGGCTCCTCAGTGGACGTCTCTTCACCATCCGACTTTTGTTACAAAGACGTTGAAAAGACATCTTTTGGACATCATGTTTGTTTAGTGGGCAGTCTATCTAATAGTCCACCAATAGATTTGAAATATCTTTTTGGTTTTGGCCAGATTACTAGTTTTGAATGAGTGATCTGAAAGGTCTTCAGACCGAAATGAACGGGTCCAGATCGGATCCGGATAGGGTCTGCCGTGGATCTAGTCTGGATCCGCGATCCTTATCCGTTCAGGATCCGTTGTGCTGTGCAAGTGGACTCCGTTCCGAACCTTGTTCTTACCTCCGCGGCAGATCCGTTCCGGAGTCAGTTGCTATGTGGGATCCCCTCTCCCTCATCTACTCCAATAGAGTAGCCAAGAAGGCTCTAGCTATTGCAGCTGACCACAGCCATCCTTTGTCCTGCCAGTTTAAGCTACTCCCCCCAGGTCGTAGGTACTCCATGCCCAAATGCAGGTCAAATAGATATAAAAACTCTTTTATCCCGACTTCGACCTCAATATTAAATAAATTACCGGAATTGTTTTAATGTACTTATATTTAAATGTATTTATTTTTGTGTGTATTATTATTAGGGACTATATGTGTTTTATACCTTGTGGTAATGTTGTGTGTTGTGTGTTGTGCCTTGTGTTTTTTTCTGCTGGCTGTACAAAGAATTGCCCTCCGGGGACAATAAAGTAACCTTGACCTTGACCTTATCCTGCCACCTGGAGATGAACGTGGACAGGGCCATTTATGGGCAGGGACGGTTCAGGTCGTTCACGTTCATGGAGATGTGGCAGAGGTACAGTCTGCACAAGGCGTTTCAGACTGTCCCGTACAGTGTGACAGATCAAGAGCGAAAGATGGCTCAGGAGGCGTACTGCTCTGTGCACCAGTGGCTGGTGATGAAGGAGGAGGACATCACCACCAAATCCCTGGAGCGCTTCAGAAAATATATTCTCGATAAAGAGGTAGGTTAAGGTGATTTTAAACTGCCTTGACTGTTACTACACATGCTATGTTGACAAACTTCAAGAGCGCAAAGCTTTCATTCATTCACAGAAGCCTTCATCTGATGCCACTCCTGCTGCTGCCACGTCCAGCTCTTCAAGAAGAGAACCGGAATTAGAAAGAGCTTCATTGCCAGGTATGTTGTGCACATACGAGGAATTTGTTTTGGTGACAGAAGCTTCTACAGCACAAACAAAATAACAGTGACAGGACACAGATAATACAAATCATACAACTAGAATTACACTCAAAAAAATGATGTGTTGGCTTTACTTAACTGTCATAAAGGGGGAAAATGCTCCATAAAATCATATGCAGAATGACATTTAAATGACTGAAAAATGGTCTGCTCTGCTCAAAACTTCACCAAATTAGCTGACCATATTATTCTAAGGAAGCGTGCAAAGTTTTATGGAGATCGGACCATCGGTGGAGGTGGCGCAGTTTACTGAAAAAGTTGGTAGCACCAGTGCAACCAGTAGAAAAGTTAGTCCTGGTTATTCTGTTAACCTTATTATGACACAAGCATTTTATTTTTTTTCCCCTTTCGTGTATGTGTATAAACTTCCATTCTGAAGTTTGCTCTCATACACATCAATTCTATTTTAATGAAATGTGACGGCAAAACTCCTCACACTAATCACTGAAACAATGGTTTTACTGTTGAAAACAGCATGCTTATTCTGGTGACCTGCTCTACAAACCTGTTTGTTAATGGAGGCACAACTTTATTAAAGGGGCACTTGGCAATTTTTTCAACTTGATAAAACCTTTTAGAAATAATTTCAATGGTTTAATAACCTGGGTAGGGTTGCACCAGCCGTTCGTAAATTCTTGTAACGTAAAGTCCACTCTAGAGGCTTCGTAACTACTAGCTAGTTTTTAACCAACTCTACTTTATTCAGTCGCGCCATTTGTTTGTAAGGTAGAGCGTAGCTATTAGGTCTATGGCTAGAGTTGCCAAGTGCCCCTTTAAAAGACAATTTAAAACAGACAGTTGAAGCGACTACCATCACTAATTATAATTATAAAGCCAGCGCTGGCATTTTGAAAAAATAAAACATAAATAAAACACAGGCTAACGTTACGTCTGGAATTATACATGCAAATACATTTAAAACGATTAAGTCTTAGCCTACTTACAGGTTGTGGTCCAACAACTGCTGCCTCTGGTTTTAAAGTTGGATCTGCTTCATTGTTTATTAAAAGTTTCTTGCTGCATTGAACTCGTGGAGATTCTGGAAGCTGTCTTCCGTAAAATGCGCAGCACAGAGAGCTAGATTACGATCGTCACTTTCAGGAATATAATCAAACATAAATTGTATCCATTGTTGATGAAGTATAGCATCCGTGGGAAGCTTGAAACACAGAAGACCTGACAGCTGCGTGAACACAACTCACTCGACGTGCTGCAGAAATATGCACATGCCCTTTCCTGCATATTCCGAAGGGAGTGGTTGATGCAAATGTGCGGGTTAGTGACGTACCATAACCCGTTGTAGTCCCAATCGAGTCGTTTTTGTAGGCGTTTACACTTCCTGGTTTTTAAAAGACGATATCTCTGCTTACATTGAACTTTCAGCGCTGCAACTTTGCAGATACTGTTCATGCACCATCAGCAACATTACACACTATTTAAAATAAAAAAGTGAAACTGGAATCAACCACCCCTTTAAAGTGTCATTGTTGACTTTAAGAATAGTGTGTTTATGATATATGGGTTTATATCTCATATGATTATATGAAAATCTTTTTTACAGCCTCTTTTGTTGACCAGTCTGAGGATGCACAAAGAGGACTACGGTGTCTGGTTCTTCAAAAACAAACTGAACTGAAAGCAGAAATGGTCATAGTAAAGGGCCTTTACAGGAGAATGCTTAGCCATCAACCACTTCTGGAAATGGACTCATCGGAGGAGGAGATGTCAGAAGATGATGCAGCTGACTTGGATTCCAGCACTTCTGATGAAGACTGATTGTTTATTATGTCTAATGTGTATTATTTACTGTGTTGCCTAGGTTAATAGTTTCTGACACTGAACTTAGTTACCATGATGTACTGAAAGTAAATTCCTCAGAATGTGGTTGTATAGTCATTAAAAATGAAAGAGGTGTGTGTTTTCACTTTGTCCGTATGTGTTTCTATGTCATGATGCCATGTTGCAGATTAATTAATTAGTTTAACTTCTAGTTAACTTCCAGTCTGATTTTCCTGAGCTATGAATCGACCCCCCAAAAAACTTGGTTGAGACTTGATGTTATTGAACAATAAACACTCTTTCTCTAGATGTTATCTCTGGCTTTCTAAATACTTGGTATAGTGTGGGATACTGTGGGAAACATGTTCTATAAAATTGTTTCTGTTACCATGTTTTTGAAAGGACACATTTTTTTTAAGAAAAATGCTTGGGCCCCTTTAAATGAGGGGCACGGCTACTATTTTCAATTTATAAACAAGAATGGGGAAGTTACTGTACCCACAATGATATCTGACCGTGTTTTCAGTCATTTTCACAATTTTTATAATTTTAATAATAATAAATAATTATATTGAATTACTATAGGCCTGAAGAGATTGGTTTAACCCTTATATGGTGTTCAGATCTGTCGGACCCGTTTTCATTCAATACCCAGGATAATTTATTAAACTTTAAGGATTCCTTTTTGGCATGCTGCTGCTGCAGTCTTTCTATCTAATCTGCAGTACTTCTAGAGGCCCTATGCTTATAGCTGCCTATTCCCATCAACCTGCTGCACACAGAGCCTGCTCTGCATGTGATGCATTGACATTCTGTGTGCCCACTGTCACATGCCTGTCCTGTCTTGTGTTGCACTTGGGTGTTTTGTTTTTTTGGGCCATGTGCTTGTGTCACTGACTACGTTTACATGCAGCCAATTTTCAGGTTGTGGTCGGGTTAAGGTCACTTTTCGGGTTTCTGAAACATTAGGGATAACCCGTTTACATGCGTGAGCCAATAGAGTTTCTCCTGTATACATGGTATTGCAATATCCTGATGTAAACGGCGACGCGCGGTTAGCGTCTAGACGTACGGACAACCTTAATACGCAAAATGTGTAATTTCTGATTCTTCTTCCTGTATCCAAAGACAACAACAACAGCAGTGTGCGGATAATGAATAGTTCGGTGCAGATAGCGATCGCCTTTGCTTGCGCTATGATGCTGGTAACGTTACTGAGCTCGTTCCAAAAGTATGCTGTGCTGCGTCTCGCCTGGTCTCGCCATGTTTACTTCCGGAATACTGCACGTGGATTTTTGTATGCGCCGAGAAGTTTCTCTACTCAAAAGACCAAGATTCCTTGCGAATAGAACATGCGCAGAACACAAATCACTATGGGGATATGCCGATACGCGTTTACATGACCAAAAATTCGAGTTAGAAAAGGGGTACCCCAGGTATAATATCCCGGTTTTTAAAATCCGGGATATGAGCATTTTTCGGGTTTTTGCCAGTGTTTACATGGACGTTCGCGACCGGGTTATTGCTAATATCCCGGTTTTGAACGGGTTATTGGCTGCATGTAAACGCAGTGAGTGTCAGATCCTTCCCCCTCGTTACCTGATTATTGTTTGAGTTCATCCACCTGTTCCCTCCTTATTAGTTCCCTTCTTATGTCTCCTCGTTTGCAGTCTGTGTCGGTACATTGTCTAATATCTCCCATTCCCCGTGACCCTCTGTTCAGGTTCTGTTATTGGTTTATTTTTATTCATTGTATTCTTCCCCATCGTGGGTTTTTTGCTTTGAGTTTTTTTTTTGTTTTAGTTATAAATTTATATATTCTCCAGCACTTGAGTCCTCACACCTTTTTGTTTACACTAACCGTGACACCCGCTTGCTCTCAAAGATGAGGCTTATGAATGGTGCATTACCTCAATGTTGCCAAAAGAGGTTGATCATATAATCATATAATGTTGTAAACCAAATACACCTGACCTTCTATCATCCAATCTGTGAGTCATTTTGAAGTAGGTTGACAATGGATCTCTCTGAAGAGCTAGGGGTACAAAATCATTGATGTTTCCACTCAATTTCCAGTCCACCATTGTGTCCCTGAGCAAGACACCCAGTTGCTCCAGAGACGTGCAACCTTTGGTGCATTGTATGGCATTTGTGTTCCAATTATAAGGCACAATGGATAAAAGCGTAAGCTAAATGACTAATCATTATATTAATTGTTATATTATACCCAGCCAGTCACAAGCAGATGGGTAACTCCTTTGAGTCTGGTAACTACTCAAGGTTTCTTCATGTCAAATAGGGAGTTTTTCCCTGGCCCAATTGCCTACCAAGTTGTTATACAGGGTTCAGGCTCTGTAAAGTATGTTGGGAAATTTTCAATTGTTTAAACACTATACAAGTAAAATTGAATTGAATGTCTCACTCAATCCTAACGAGACCCCATCAGATAGGGTAAAATGTAATGTTAGTTTTTTTTTTTCTTACAGTACAGTGTAATCATTACCAAATACATTTAAGAACAGACATTTACCTGCATGTATCTGCATAACGATAAGGTGGCGAAAATCATCAAATTTAACAAAACATAACACAAACTCTGAAATGCGGTAGATGTAACATGTTTTCTAAAACTTATTTCAGGGTGTTTGTGAGCTGTTTTCGAACTGGCAGTGAAGACATATCTTGCTTGGAGACTGTTTGTTATTTATTTAAGGGGCCACCGGAGGAGATTTTAGATCTGTAGTCAAAAAAGACTTGACCCTCCCTTCGCCAGCAATATTTTTTTCTATGATTTCTATGATCCAAAATGATTGTGAAAATGATGTACATAAAACAACACTTAGCAAACTCGATGTATTCTACACCAGAGGGTTGTTCCATAAAACAAGATTAGAAAATAAGCCAGGCTTATATTGGTTAGTCAAACTTATTGTCGGTGAATTCTGTTTCATAAACCAAACTTAAATTAGTTCAAACTCAGTTACCCTGGAAACTTATTCTGGGAAACTAGCCTGGTCCGGGGCAGGCTAACTGGCAGGCTAAGTCTGAGCTCAGGCTTAACGAGCACACCATTTATACTCACCTGCTGGTATTTCGATGTCATTTTATTTTACTTAAACACTATTAATACAATTTTTTAATAAATAAGGAAAATGTACTTTACTAATAAATGTAAGAAATTACAACGTATAAATACACTAAGAAATGTTCAAAACTTGTGTATTTAATTGGTGAGTTTGTTTAATGAGTTTGGTAATTAATGAAGTATATAAATAGGGAGCTGAACTCGTTTCCAAACTTAACCATGGCGTGTCCTTTCATAGATGAGGTGGCGGATGAGGGAGCTGTAGTCTTGCGGAGGGCATTTCAAAGAGAGAGAACTTTCAGAGACAGGTCAGACCCGTTTGTTGATCTTGAGTTAAAACACCTTTAAAGTGGGTTACATTATTTGGTGGTGGGAAAATGATGTCAAGTTTCATATGGGCAGATTATTGTCTTTGACCTGGCATTCGCTGTCAGTAATGTGGAATAGTAGAAGTTACGTAACAAAGCTTTAAAGAACCAGACCGCTGGCACTTCTGAATCAACTTTTTGCATTGGCCGGGAATAGGACCCTGGTCTCCCGCTTGGGAAGCGAGAATTCTACCACTGAACCACCAATGCTCAACAATCTCGAATAGAAACGTCCTTGAGTGATCGCTAAGAACTGGTAGTGAGGTTATGCTTCATTGGTTGCATAAGAGATGGAAGATGAGGAACACTTGTTGATCTTGAGTTAGCAGAAGTTACATAACAAAGCTTTAAAGAACCAGACCGCTGTTACTTCTGAATCAACTTTTTGCATTGGTCGGGAATCGGACCCGGGTCTCCCGCGCCGGGGCCGAGAATTGTTTAGCTAAACGGCCCTAAACAGTTTCCCATTTATTCTCAATGGTGGTGCTAAACCACTACGGATGCAATATATTTTTGGCCGCTACGAGTTTTGGCGCTGTTCCGAGTTTTTACAGACGCGCGGCTCTTTGGAAACCTTGGATCGCTTTGGACAAACTTCTTTGGAGACATCGACTCACTACCATCATTTACACTTTTTTTGTATTTATCAAAGGTAAGATATGTTTTTTTTATTAATATAAAACTAATGGGTTCATGTTCAGTCATATTGGTACTGTAGCTGCTAGCATCGATTGCTTGGTAAGATAACGTGTTATGAAATAAAGTGCCGAATAATTATTAACACGATCGTTTTAATTATTCATGTTTACTGTTTTCATGTCATGAGTCATGACGTTAAATAATATTGTCAGTCCGTTTCTTCAGCATTACAGTAACTCAGCATCGCTAGGTTTATATGGTGGGTGAATACGAGCTAAATAATGATTAGCCTAAACATTCACGTTTTTCAGGTGAACGGTTTTCATATTGTGACGTGAAATAAGCTATGTATAGTATGCATTTACAGTAATGTGATGATAACTCGTCTACACAGGCCTACTGTCTGTCTGACTAATTATACTCTCAGACTGTCATTAAAAACATAAAAATATATATTTTTAAGTATTAAAAAGTATTGTCTTCTTGACCTTTTGAACTACAGTATGTGACTGAACTTTAGAGATCAGATCAGAGATTGAACAAGCCCTTGTGTGATCCATTTCTCAATATAATTTTAAATGATCCACAGTTACATAGATTTCTGTTGTGCTCACTGTGTGAAGAGTTTTGCAAAAGTGACCTAAGTATTGAGAAATGTGTAAATTAAATTTAAAATTATTTTATTCTTTCAAGATGCAGAAGAAAATTACGTTCTTCCCAGGGAGAAAATGTGTTGTGTTCCGCAAGGGACCACTCGGATTTCTCCTCCAGGAGCCCTCTAAAGAAGCTAGGCGGATTAAGGACGACCCCACTCAGCAAGACAAGTCTGTGGCCCTGAGGGAAGACCTTGTGCGGCAGAATGCTCTGGCTGTGGTCCGTCAGAGAGGAGGGGATTCCTCAGACAGGATGGAGGTGATGGGAGACTACATCCTCCAGTTTGGGAAATATAAAGGGAAGTCTTTCAGGTGGCTTTTAGAGAACGATGTAGGGTACACTTTGTATCTCATCAAGAACCTCAAGAAGGAGGAGGCATTAGGCATCTGTATGTCTGAGGGGCATGGCAAGGACAGCCTACAGTCTTTTGTTAAATATGCTCTTAGTTTTGGAGAGATCCAGTCTCTTCTCACCTATGAGGCCACTGGAGTGGGTGTTGCGGCAGCCTCATCAGAAGATGACCAACTGGTTGGCTTTGGTTCCCGGGCCAAGAGCACTTGGAAAGAGATATGGGATGGCAGAGCTGATGGCTATGCGGACTTCATCATGAGGAAGAGCTGCGTCCCAGGGACACGCATGTGCAAGTTACAGCAGTACCTGCGGAAGAGGCAGGTATCTGCCACTGCTTCAACATCTGCTGAGCATGCCTCAAGGGCCCCAGCTAAACCCCTGGGTAGGTTATCCTAATTAACATTTTTGTTTATTTATTTTTTTTTAGATTAAAATAACTATTCATGTATGACAAGTAATAGACTTTAAAAATATTCCTGTATTCATCCATGTTAAAATATACTGTACATATGTGAAAAATGCTTATAATTCATCCTAAATTTGGAAAACGAATTCTTGTCTCTGCCACAGTGATGGATGACGATGAAGAGCTAGAGAAGGCGATGTTGGGCATCTCACCTTCTAAACTACAAGTGCAGAGCTGTAAGTACTCTGATATTACACTGACCAAATGTCAGAATTTATGATGACCTATGGTCTATTTTGTATCTGCTGTCTTCCATTTTTATTTCTCTTTGTTTGTGTGTAACCAGTTGCTGTGCCAGCAGCAGTAGCAGCAGCTGTCACACCCAGAGTGTCACCAGGAGCAAAGAAAGGTGTTTAAAGAAAAGGTTTCAGGGCTGGAGTACGATTCTTTTACATGATGAAATGCCCTCCAAAACTGAACCTTCACTTAACTTGTTATGCTGTTTGTGTTCTGGCCATGTTCCGGCCATGTTCCTCTAACAATATGGTTGAATGCTGTCGTTATAATAACTGTCCTACGGACTATGAATTGATCCTACCATGATGAACTGATTCCAACTACAAGGAGGGTAAATATGCATTTTTTTGTTTTCCATTTATGATGTATTAGAAACAAATTAAGGAGCGTTGGGTACTAACACTTGAATGCATGCTTGTTCATTGAGTTCTTACTAACACCAACACTTGCATATATTGTGCATTCTGAAATGACTGATACAACTGCAAGCATCACCAGTTGATGGTAAAACACTGTTATCAGTTTCATGTAGTCAACTGTTGAGTTAATTTGGGTTACATATAAACAATAATTGGTATATTTACGTTCATGCAGCTCCAGCCTCTCCGGGTCTGAAGAAAAAAACACCTGTGCCCCTACCAGCAGAGCTGACGTTCCTAGTAAAGGAGACAACAGCAGAGACGCAACTCAAAGAGTCAACTCTAGGTTTGTTTCCATTTTAGTGTAGGTATGATACTCAATTACAGATCTGCGTAATGCATAGCAGATATAACTCTGTATCATTTACACAAACATAATCAAAATTTGTGGTAACACTTTACGTTAAGGGTACATGAATTATCATGAATTCATGTATAAATTAATGCATGAATTATGCATTCATTCATGCATTAATATCTCTTGAATCATCAGGAACTAACACGAGTTGAACGTTTTTCATTCATGACTTCATGAATGAACAACATCTTAATTACACTTTTTTCAATCTTTAACAATCACTTACCCATACTTCAGATTCTTTTTCTAAACTCTTAACACAGATTCACTCCTATCTCACTGCACCTCTCACTTCATCTCTCACTGCATCTCTCACTGCACCTCTCACTGCATATCTTATTGCACCTCTCACTGCACCTCTCACTTCATCTCTCACTGGATCTCTCACTGGATCTCTCACTGCACCTCTCACTTCATCTCTCACTGGATCTCTCACTGCACCTCTCACTGGATCTCTCACTGGATCTCTCACTGGATCTCTCACTGCACCTCTCACTGGATCTCTCACTGGATCTCTCACTGCACCTCTCACTTCATCTCTCACTGGATCTCTCACTGCACCTCTCACTGCATCTCTTATTGCACCTCTCACTGCACCTCTCACTGGATCTCTCACTGCACCTCTCACTTCATCTCTCACTGCATCTCTCACTGCACCTCTCACTGCATCTCTTATTGCACCTCTCACTGCACCTCTCACTGGATCTCTCACTGCACCTCTCACTTCATCTCTCACTGCATCTCTCACTGCACCTCTCACTGCATCTCTTATTGCACCTCTCACTGCACCTCTCACTGGATCTCTCACTGGATCTCTCACTGCACCTCTCACTTCATCTCTAACTGGATCTCTCACTGCACCTCTCCCAGCTGTGGGTCAATTATTCAGTTGTTTTGTTTATTATCAGGACATACTAAATGTATTGTTATACAACAAAATCTATCTATAATGTTTTTGGGAGGTATAGCTTGTCTGTTAAGAAAATGTAAGTATTGTGGAAATGTATTCACTGACTGCATATTGTGTGAAAACAACATGAAATGTGTGAATGGTATGGCCACACAAGATTGATGCTGTGCTAATTGTGTTTATAATTTTGAAAATGTGACAACTGTTTGTAAAAATGCTTGTTAGCGACTGAAAAAAAACCTGTAAAACATTAACTAAGATGAGCAAATCATCATGAATTATGATTTATTACACATGACCATGATGCTTTCTTTGTTCACAGTTATGCCACCATTAAT
Source organism: Cyprinella venusta (assembly GCA_038021265.1). NCBI lineage: Eukaryota > Metazoa > Chordata > Actinopteri > Cypriniformes > Leuciscidae > Cyprinella > Cyprinella venusta. Next base: position 10,116,682 of record CM075863.1, read on the forward strand.
AGCACATTGTTCATCAGTGTTTCAAAGGGCCTAGTCACCACTTTAACAGAATTTGTGTGCTATGAGCTATGGTATATTATTTGGTCTATTATGGTCTTTTGGTCTATCAAGGTGTCTGTCCAATACAGCATCATTAACTAAGCATTAATCTATTAATGACTTCATCATGTGTGTGGCCCCTTAACTTAAGTGGTGACTAGGTCACTGATCTAGACAAAGAACAAAGAAAACATCATGATCATGCGTAATAAATGATTATTAATGATGATGTGCGTATCTTAGTTAATGTTTTAATTAAGGTGTTGTTCATTCATGAAGTCATGAATGAAAAATATTGAACTTGTGTTAGTTCCTGATGATTCAAGAGATATTAATGCATGAATGAATGGATAATTCATGCAATAATTTATACATGAATTTATGATAATTCATGTACCCTTACCGTAAAGTGTTACCAAATTTGTTCATCACATTATGATACTAATAGCCTGTACAAATGCAAAACATAAAAACTGCACTTCTTTTTAGGACCCCGCACAAGTGCTGCTGGCACCGCACAAGTGCCGCTTGCCTTTGAGGACAGTGGTGAAGAGGGTAAGAAAGAGCATCATGTAGACAACCCTTCCATTTTGTGAACTTGTAATCCAATCTGTAAAGGTTAATGCCCGACGAGTTGTCCATTGTCAGGTATTAATGGACGACGGCGAGGCGTGAACCGTCCGACACGTAGCAGCCGAAGTCCATTAATACCTAGACAATGGACACTTCGAGGGCATGAACCAGCTTACACCATGGTTACTTGACAAATAACACATTTTAAAACATTAGTTTATATTTTAATTGGTTTTACAATCGCAATCTAAAGTTTTTACAAACATTAACTTGGTTACACCTGACAGTTTATTTAGCAACCGGAGATATTTATAGTCCGCTCAGCTCATAGAACCCTTCAGTTTAGCTAACTTATAAAATATAAAGACGTTTGTTTAGATACAATAAATTGTAGACAATTTTTTGACTGTCTGTTGCTATAGTTACAGCTGATATAGCCAGCGCATTTATTTATTTATTTCGAAAACAGTAAACAATCAGTTTCAGCTTAACTCATTTACTTGTTGTCCTCTATCACTTTTTAATGGATGCAGCCACATAAGCCACGGTATAAATAATGTTAATCAGTTAAAAAAAATTTTGCCCTAAACATTTTTCTTTTTAAATCCTAGTTGCCTCAGCTCAGCCATCCATTCCTGTTCCTGTTCTCCTGCCTGGGCATGAGAACGACATGAGCAACTGGAGCTGTTCTCAACACCAGAAGCTATGGATTAGGATGGAGCTTCAGGATCTCGGGCTGTGGCCTGGGTCTCGTCCAGTGCGTAACCTAGGGAACGCAATTTCACTGTGGCGTCTTCCACCACAACCTGAGCTTGTCGATATGGTGGCTGCGCTCCCATCTCCCAACTTCTTCCAGCTCCACCCATTTTTCATCTGGAAGCCTGAGAGTCACATCATGGTCAGGTTGAGGAACAGTTACCCCCTGCCATGTCTGCATGGATGTCCTCATCCACAGGTGGTCTCTGCAGGTGTGGGCAGGCCCCGAGTGATTGTTGGTACCAGTGGCCAGTATTACATCTTGTCCTCACGTCTCTGCTGCAAGGCCTGTCGGAGGAACTGGTTTGCTGACAATCCGCGATGGCTTGAGAAGCTGCCCAAGCGGTTTACCAACCTTCTGCCCGCATTCCTGACCTACAAGAAGGCCATTTGCAAGTCTGTAATGGATGAGCTGAGGCGCACTGGCAAGTCACCAACTGATATGGCAAACCAGGTGAATGAGCTCATGCACCTCAAGTATGAGCGTGCTCACCTGGCATACCTGCATGCCATAGAAAGTGTCAGGGATGCTGAGGCGGGCATACATGGACAGAGGACAATTGGGCAGTTTCTGAGGAAGGAGAACATGCCACGTGCTTTTGGCCATTATGACGACCAAGATGGGTGGAATGGAGTCTCCGTGTCAAGCTTCTATCTAACCGACTGCCTACTAGATGAGTTCAGACGTCAACAGCCAGCCATGACCAAACTCCTCCAGGGCACTTTTGGGCATGTCCTCAGGTCAGACCACACCAGGAAAGTTGCAAGAAAAGTAACGCTGGCATCTGGTGTCATGTCCAGTTATGCCATCATGAATGAGAACTGGCTCATTGTTTCCTGGGTGATGGTTCAGTCTGAAACTGATAGGTCCTTGGAGCCGATGTACCAGGGAATGGCCAAGAGGTACAGCGATGCTGGAGTGGAAAAGGCAGGCTTCCACTGGATGGACAGGTGAGAACATCCATCTTTTCTCTTACCTCTGCCATTCAAATAGCCAATGACATGCCTAATAACTAGTGCTGTCAAAAAACAAACAAATTAATCACACCTTTTTTTTCTTAATAATTGTAATTAATAAAAACGAATATTTATTAATCCTTCTTGAAGCTACAAACATTACTCAGTCAAGAGCAGTGAGTGATTTGTTCTTTATTAACATTAATTCACCAAAAAAATCTAAATCGATCTACATTTTTGTAACTTGCTTTTAGGGATTGCTGTGCTCCATTTAAGATCCCAGACTGCATCCCTGGCGAACATCTACACTGGGATGCCTGGAAGACTACCCCTTCCATTGTTGCTTGGGCCACCTCTGGACCGCTGGAGAACACCTGTGCCTCACGGTCACATTTCAATCAAAACATTGTGGTAAAGCTGGACTTGTTCCATTGCCTGAGGCGTTTTTCACGGGAGTGCACCTCTGAGCATCACCCTCTGTTCAGCACTTTCTGCCAGCTCCTCTCTGCAGCCTTCTCTGTGGTGGATCAGGAGGATCTAAAGAGGCTCCAGGATGCCTATAGGTTCTGTGGTATCCATCCAGCCAATCCAACCAAACAACATATACGGGAGCACTGCAGGACCAAAATACCACAACCCACAGAGCTGCTGGACAGAGTGGAGAAAGTCCTTAAGCATCTGCACCAGGCCATGGACCCCAACAGTGTCCCACTCTTCAAGCCATCCATGCTGAAAACTTGGCGTATACAGAGAGTGCACATTCTCCGCGGTTGCCTCAGTGACCCTGAACTCTCTGAGGGCATAATGTACCGGTATGGTGGAACTCTTCAGCTAAACCACATACCCGGTGAAGGCGCCAAAGTCCCAATCTGGATCCCGGTCAGAGGTACGTCACAGCAGGAGGGGTACCACTTCCACCAGGCCCAGTGGATCACTGGGACTCATGTCTCCACTGAATTGTTCCAGGCACAGGGCATGACAGGGGTGGCACGGTGGAACTACCAACGGCTGGTGGACCTTAAGCAGCCAGGTGTCATCCTCCCTGATGTGTTTGACCCAGCTCTAATTGCGGAGTTAAATTTTGCCTCCAAGAGAGTGACTGGGCAGGAGAAGTACCCAGCAATTCATCTCTCTGACAGAGACACCGGCGAGAGGTTCGGCTTAGAGTACACAGAGCCAGGCTGCCGTCCAGTTCCTTTGGATTGGGACAAACACCGAACCCAAAAGAGAGACGAACCAGCTGCTCTTGTGCCTCTGCCGCCTGTGCAGACAAGTGGTCCTGCCCAAGCCCAGACTCCAGATGCAGCACCCGCCTCCAGCTGGACACTGATTTCCGGCACAGCATCCCCTAGACCGGCACCACCCATCGGTCGTTCGCTCTCTGCTGGTGCACTGCTAAAGCAGGAGATGACGTCAGAAGACGACCAGGTACCTCCAGTGGCGATGGGTAAGTAAAAATAATCTTTTTAGACATTAAGTTTTGCATTATGTTTTTAATGTAACTTCATGATCATCTGATGAACTGTTATTGCTTTATTGTATTTCAGAAATCTCACATGCCATGCCCCTCCCACTGAGGTCCTCGCCGAGAAGCGCTCGCACAGGACCCATAAAGACGGGTGGACGGGTTTTTGTGTTGGACCACACACGCTGGACGCCAACCATGAAAGAAGCTATCGACAGCTTGCTGCAGAAGTACCATGGGGAAAAGGACATTCTGAAGCTTGTGGATCGAGACTATGCTCAAATGGTCCATGAGTCTGCCACAGATCCCAATAGCTTGATGCACCCCACAACCAAGCTGCACATATCCCGCTATGTGAAGCACTTGGCAAAACTCCTCAACACCAGCTCTTCTTTGAACACAAGCCAGGAAAAACTTCTGGAGACTCAGCAGCTGTGGCACTCTTTAACAAAGGGGAGTGAGACGGCTAGTGTTCCTGTGGTCACCATGGAGCCGGCTATTGTGAACCCACCTGCACCTGCCCTGTCCACACCTCTGATACAAGACTCCATTGAGAAGATTGTAGAGGTCATCTTGGAGAGGCAACAGCAACAGCAACAGCAGCAGCCAGAGCAAAAGAAAAGGCAGACAAAGAAGTGTCTAGCTTGTGGACAGCCTAAGTCTCGATATGAGACTGATGGATCCTCTATCCACTTTTTCCACCAGCAAGGGCCTGTGCGCTACTTCTATTGTTCAAAGAAGGTGCATCAAAGTTATGCTGCTGAGGGACTCTCTAACCCCAAAATGCCTTTTGGAGAATTTGCACAGACAGAATTCTTTCAGAGGGAGCTGGAGGCCACCAAGAAACGGGTAGAGGAGAAGACTGAGAAAAAGAGGAAAAGGTCAGACTCCCAGCAAACAGGCCGCCGGTGCAGATTCTGCCACATGGACCTGAAACAGGGGCCGAACAGCCCACACATCCATACGGGCTTCCCTGGTGTGGCAGGGAAATACATCTACTGCCCATCTAAAGTGTATTCTCTATACAGAGATAAAGGCATGGCCAAGGAGATGAACTGGAATGAATTTCAGCAGTCTTCTTACTATGAGACAGAGAGGCAGAGATGGGTGGATGAAAGGAAAAAATAATTCACATGTAATTATTACATGTAAACCATTTATTTTAGATGTGTATTTGTATGTTCTGTAGGTTTTCTAGGCTTCTGTATAGATGCAAATATATTCTGAATAGATGTAAATATAAAAAATGTACCCTAATTTCCCTGAGTTTTAGTTTAATAAAACATTGATTTTAAGTAAAGAACTTGTTTCACTTGATTTAACCTGTTAATAACGAGCGCCCCCGGTACCGGGGGCAACACCTTGTTATGATGTTCGTACGTTTTTTTTACATGCTTCCATATAAGGTATAACCCAATGCATGGTATCATTTGAAAGCTTAGAATCTAGTCTTTACAAAGAATACCAACACTTTCGTTTTTATGAAACATTTCCAATGAAATATTAGCTTAAAAGTTAATAAAAATAAAAAAAAGTTGTCACCCGCGGCGGGATCCCCCCTCCCCGCGTGAACAAAATTTCATAATCATATTACTAAGCAACCACTGAATGGAGCTACACAAAATAGGTATCATTTTAAAGCTTAGAATCTCAGCTTTTTAATGCATATAATTACTTTAATTTTCGCTAAACGACAGCTGACTAGTCCCTCTAACTCTGGAGCCCCCGCCCGCGGGGGCAACCTGGCCGCGAAAATATACATTATCATATTTTTTTCAAAAAATAAGGCCTCGATTAACACAAAATAGGTGTCATTTGAAAGATTAGAGTCTGAACTTTACAGTGAATGTAGCCAATTGGATAAACTCCTAAGTAGTGCTGAGTTATTTGCTGATAAATAGGAGGGGGAAAAAAAATCATACTTCATACTTCATACTGCAAAATGTTAAAAACATCATACAGCTCAGATAGTCCTGTGCCATATGCTCCAAATGTGGAAAATGACACATCATTATTTACAGCAGATGCTTACGATAAAAATGAATCCAAACTCAACATAATCCATCACTCAGAACGAAAGATATTCCTTATGGAGTTCTAACACACAAAAAAAAAAAATCCAGACGCACGTGGCCAAGCGAGGTAGCTTAGATTTGGCCATTTTACTCATATCTTCATGTAACATACATCGATCATGAAATATTACACATCGATATTTACAGCAGGAGCTCACGATTACAAAGAGCCCAAACTCAATATATTCCATCAATCAGATCTGAAGATATTCCTCATGGCGTTCTAACAAAATAAATACCAGAGACGCACCAAGCCAAGTATATACTCAGTATGCACTAGCGTTTGATTTTCGCGTATAACTTCATAAAGCATGGCTAGATCGTAGAAAATTGCATATCTTTATTTTCAGCAGACTCTCACAATTAAAAAGAGCCCAAGCACAACATAATCCATCACTTAGATCAAAAGATATTACTGATGGAGTTGTGACACGCGAATCCCCACATGCGCTTATAGAGCCTTGTATAAAGATGGAACATTGATGTCGCGTTTTTACTCATAACTAAACGAATCATGCAGCAATTGTGGGAAATGGCACATCATTATTTACAGCAGATTTTTAAGAATATAAAGAGCCCAAACTCACCGTAATACATAACTCAGATCTAAAGATATCCCTCGTGGACAAGACATGACGCATCAATGAAGGAGCAGTAGCAGCGATACTATATGCTGTTTTGATGTGACGTTTCAGCTCATAACTCCACGAAACATGCATGGATTGTGAAAAATTGAACACCTTTATTGACAGCAGATTCTCACGATTAAAAAGAGCCCAAAGCTAATACAATCCATCGCGTTGATCACAAGATATTGTTCATGATTCATGAAGTGATGAATAAAAAACAAGTCTCAAGTCTATCCGTGCAATGCGTTTTCCAATGTTCCCGGAGCCATCCGTGCTCGTTCTCAAACGTGGAATAACACAAAATAGGTGTCATTTTAAAGCTTAGAATCTCAGTTTTTTAATGCATCTAATCACTTTGATTTTCTCTGAACAAGAGCTGACTAGTCCCTCTAACTCTGGCGCCTCCGACCGCGTGGGCAATCTGGCTGCGTAAATGTACATTATCATATTTTTTCAAAAAATAATGCCTCGATTAACACAAAATTGGTGTCATTTTAAAGATTAGAGTCTGAAATTTGCAGTGAATGTAGCCAATGTGATTAACTCCTAAGTAGTGCTGAGTTATTTGCTGATAAATAAAAAAAACATGTTTCATAATCTATAAAATATTTTATAACTATACTGCAATGAGTCAAAAACATCATACAGCTCATGAAACATTCACAGATCGTTGAAAATGGCAATTATTTTTTTAAAGCATATTATTACAATTAAAATGAGCCCACAATTTACACAATATATTGCTTTTATGATAAGAAACTCTTCATGGAGAAACAATTTTAAAAATGCCCTTTAGGGGGCGTCAAGGGCTATATTGGTTCCACGTGCTCTAACTTTTGAGTACTTCATCCAATCACCACAAAATTTTATACAGATTGAGGTCACATGTAGAGGGACTTCACTAAAAAAGAATTTTCCTTCTACCTGTTTTCCTTCCTGAGTTATTCCATGACAAAAAAAGAAAGATATGCAAAATGATAATAAAAATTATACATATGTATTGTCTTTCATCAGCAGTTTCTCGGCAGGAGAATTTCCAAATGTAATGTAATTTATATTTGAAGAGTTCAGATGCAAAAGCCTCTAAATGCCATTTGAAATTTTCTTCTAAAATGACCATTTTTATCAAGCTTGTATATTTAAGTTCAGTAATTTCACTTAAATGGCAATGAAGATTACCTATTAATTGTCATTTAAGTGAAATTACTGAACTTAAATATACAAGCTTGATAAAAATGATCATTTTAGAAGAAAATTTCAAATGGCATTTAGAGGCTTTTGCATCTGAACTCTTCATTTTCTTTTTTTTTGAAAAGTGTTCTTTCAAACGATACCTACCTTTTGACTTTCCTTACAATAGTTTTGAAGTTATGAGTCTTTACTTTTGTGTGTGTGACTCAGACAAAAAAAATTTAAAAACTCTAAAAAGTCCCTCAGTGCTTAACACACTAGTCAACTCACTTGACTATAGGTTAAATGGGTTATTTGTAATTTACTGACAATCAGATTGCAGCATTTTTGCCCACTGTCCATCGTACTAAATTTAACAGAGTATCAGACATTAATAATACTATAGTAATAGTAATATAGTAATAGTAATACTATAATATGAGCCTTCCTCTAATACAGACATTTCAGGAAGAACTGATGTACATTTTAACCTGCCTTTCATTTGAAATTTTACTTTATAATAACAGCAGTCTTTTGTTTAGACTTTATAATAACTGCATGCTATTAATCATTTGTTAAGCATGAGTAAGCAGTCAATTCATCATTTATAAAGCTTTAATATACATTAATAAGCAGTTTATAAATGCAGCTAAATGATTTGTTTCTTAATTTATAAGCATATCTATAATGTGTTTAATAATTGTATTTTCTACATTTACAGTAAATGATTTACTTTACTTTGTTAATGATCAATTAATCATTTCTAAATGAAGTATAGCATTATTTACAAACCATTTATTTAAGAGTTGTCAGTGATTCATAAGATCACTTAGAAAGTGTAAGTAAATGTAGTAAATACAGGTAGTTATAAAGCATTTAGTAGTGGTCAGTTAACTATTTTGTGAGCTCACCTAAAATGAGGACTATTCATGCCTTGTAAAGCATTAATAAAGGAGATTTAAAGGCGCATCAATCTAGAAACAGTCAAATGTAACAAACACAACTCGCTGTGTCTGTACAGAACAGACATATATAACAGCCTTTAAATCTCCTTTATAAATGAAGGCATGAATAGTCCTCACTTTAGATGAGTTCACTTTATAACAACCCGAAGTAAACCCCGAATTACAGCTTAAATAGATGTCAATAAAGCACTTATTAACACACTAACAATCTCTATAGGTCTGAATAATCAGATTTATTTATGTACATTTAAATAGTTTATTTATCATTTACGTATACGTTCTAAGTAATCTTATGAACTATTGACAACTCTTAGATAACTGGTTTATAAAAAATGCAATTCTTCATTTAGAAATGATAAATTATTCATTAATAAAGGATGAAAAAACTATTATTAAACAAATTATAGATACACTTTTAAATCAAGAAGAAAGCATTTATAGCTCTTTTCATAAACTGCTTACTAAGGTCTATTAATGCTTTATGAATGATGAATTAACTGTTTACTAATGATTATTAGCGTGTAGTTATTATAAAGTGTTATTGAAATGGGTAATAATGGGTAATAACTAGTGCAGCATTTCAGTATACCATGGACAGGGAGGGAAAATTTCAGCACCATGGACAGCAGGGTTGAAATGCTACAATTTGATTGGCTGTCAGTGTATTACAACTATCCGCGGCTGGCCCCCGCTTGGGAAGCGAGAATTCTACCACTGAACCACCAATGCGTGACAATTTCGTTCAGACATGTCTTTGAGTGATCGTTATGAACAGGTAGTGAGGTTATGCTTCATTGGTTGCATAAGAGATGGAAGATGAGGAACTCTTGTTGATCTTGAGTTAGCAGAAGTTACATAGCAAAGCTTTAAAGAACCAGACCACTGGCACTTCTGAATTTACTTTTTGCATTGGCCGGGAATCGGACCCGGGTCTCCCGCGTGGCAGGCGAGAATTCCTCCACTGAACCACCAATGCACGTCTTTGAGTGATCGTTATGGACAGGTAGTGTGGTTATGCTTCATTGGTTGCATAAGAGATGGAAGATGAGGAACACTTGTTGATCTTAAGTTAAAACACCTTTAACGTGGGTTGCATTATTTGGTGGCAACAAAATGATGACAAGTCTCATAAGGGGAGATCATTGTCTTTGAGCTAGCATTTGCTGTCAGTAATGTGGTAATGTCAGTGATGTACTTTTTGCATTGGCCGGGAATCGGGCCCGGATCTCCCGCGTGGCAGGCGAGAATTCTTCCACTGAACCACCAATGCACTACAATCTGTAACAGACATGTCCTTGAGTGATTGCCAAGAACAGGTAGTGAGGTTATGCTTCATTGGTTGCATAAGAGATGGAAGATGAGGAACTCTTGTTGATCTTGAGTTAGCAGAAGTTACATAGCAAAGCTTTAAAGAACCAGACCACTGGCACTTCTGAATTAACTTTTTGCATTAGCCGGGAATCGAACCCGGGTCTCCCGCTTGGGAAGTGAGAATTCTACCACTGAACCACCAATGCGCTACAATTTCATTCAGACACGTCTTTGAGTGATCGTTATGAACAGGTAGTGAGGTTATGCTTCATTGGTTGCATAAGAGATGGAAGATGAGGAACACTTGTTGATTTTCAGTTAGCAGAAGTTACATAGCAAAGCTTTAAAGAACCAGACCACTGGTACTTCAGAATTTACTTTCTGCATTGGCCGGGAATCGGACCCGGGTCTCCCGCGTGGCAGGCGAGAATTCTTCCACTGAACCACCAATGCTCTGCAATCTGTAACAGACACGTCCTTGAGTGATCCCCAAGAACAGGTAGTGAGGTTATGCTTCATTGGTTGCATAAGACATGGAAGATGAGGAACTGTTGTTGATCTTGAGTTAGCAGAAGTTACATAGCAAAGCTTTAAAGAACCAGACCACTGGCACTTCAGAATTAACTTTTTGCATTGGCCAGGAATCGGACCCGGGTCTCCCGCATGGCAGGCGAGAATTCTACCACTGAACCACCAATGCGCGACAATTTCATTCAGACACGTCTTTGAGTGATCGTTATGGACAGGTAGTGCGGTTATGCTTCATTGGTTGCATAAGAGATGGAAGATGAGGAACACTTGTTGATCTTGAGTTAGCAGAAGTTACATAGCAAAACTTTAAAGAACCACACCACGTGTACTTCAGAATTTACTTTCTGCATTGGCCGGGAATCGGACCCGGGTCTCCCGCGTGGCAGGCGAGAATTCTTCCACTGAACCACCAATGCTCTACAATCTGTAACTGACACGTCCTTGAGTGATCGCCAAGAACAGGTAGTGAGGTTATGCTTCATTGGTTGCATAAGAGATGGAAGATGAGGAACACTTGTTGATCTTGAGTTAGCAGAAGTTACATAGCAAAGCTTTAAAGAACCAGACCACTGGCACTTCTGAATTAACTTTCTGCATTGGCCGGGAATCGGACCCGGGTCTCCCGCTTGGGAAGCGAGAATTCTACCATTGAACCACCAATGCGCGACAATTTCATTCAGACACGTCTTTGAGTGATCGTTATGAACAGGTAGTGAGGTTATGCTTCATTGGTTGCATAAGAGATGGAAGATGAGGAACACTTGTTGATTTTCAGTTAGCAGAAGTTACATAGCAAAGCTTTAAAGAACCAGACCACTGGTACTTCAGAATTTACTTTCTGCATTGGCCGGGAATCGGACCCGGGTCTCCCGCGTGGCAGGCGAGAATTCTTCCACTGAACCACCAATGCTCTGCAATCTGTAACAGACACGTCCTTGAGTGATCCCCAAGAACAGGTAGTGAGGTTATGCTTCATTGGTTGCATAAGACATGGAAGATGAGGAACTGTTGTTGATCTTGAGTTAGCAGAAGTTACATAGCAAAGCTTTAAAGAACCAGACCACTGGCACTTCAGAATTAACTTTTTGCATTGGCCAGGAATCGGACCCGGGTCTCCCGCATGGCAGGCGAGAATTCTGCCACTGAACCACCAATGCGCGACAATTTCATTCAGACACGTCTTTGAGTGATCGTTCTGGACAGGTAGTGCGGTTATGCTTCATTGGTTGCATAAGAGATGGAAGATGAGGAACACTTGTTGATCTTGAGTTAGCAGAAGTTACATAGCAAAACTTTAAAGAACCACACCACGTGTACTTCAGAATTTACTTTCTGCATTGGCCGGGAATCGGACCCGGGTCTCCCGCGTGGCAGGCGAGAATTCTTCCACTGAACCACCAATGCTCTACAATCTGTAACTGACACGTCCTTGAGTGATCGCCAAGAACAGGTAGTGAGGTTATGCTTCATTGGTTGCATAAGAGATGGAAGATGAGGAACACTTGTTGATCTTGAGTTAGCAGAAGTTACATAGCAAAGCTTTAAAGAACCAGACCACTGGCACTTCTGAATTAACTTTCTGCAATGGCCGGGAATCGGACCCGGGTCTCCCGCTTGGGAAGCGAGAATTCTACCATTGAACCACCAATGCGCGACAATTTCGTTTAGACACGTCTTTGAGTGATCGTTATGAACAGGTAGTGAGGTTATGCTTCATTGGTTGCATAAGAGATGGAAGATGAGGAACTCTTGTTGATCTTGAGTTAGCAGAAGTTACATAGCAAAGCTTTAAAGAACCAGACCACTGGCACTTCTGAATTTACTTTTTGCATTGGCCGGGAATCGGACCCGGGTCTCCCACGTGGCAGGCGAGAATTCTACCACTGAACCACCAATGCGCGACAATTTCATTCAGGCACGTCTTTGACTGATCGTTATGAACAGGTAGTGAGGTTATGCTTCATTGGTTGCATAAGAGATGGAAGATGAGGTACACTTGTTGATTTTCAGTTAGCAGAAGTTACATAGCAAAGCTTTAAAGAACCAGACCACTGGCACTTCAGAATTAGCTTTTTGCATTGGCCGGGAATCGGACCCGGGTCTCCCGCATGGCAGGCGAGAATTCTACCAATGAACCACCAATGCGCGACAATTTCATTCAGACACGTCTTTGAGTAATCGTTATGGACAGGTAGTGAGGTTATGCTTCATTGGTTGCATAAGAGATGGAAGATGAGGAACACTTGTTGATCTTGAGTTAGCAGAAGTTACATAGCAAAACTTTAAAGAACCACACCACGTGTACTTCAGAATTTACTTTCTGCATTGGCCGGGAATCGGACCCGGGTCTCCCGCGTGGCAGGCGAGAGTTCTTCCACTGAACCACCAATGCTCTACAATCTGTAACTGACACGTCCTTGAGTGATCGCCAAGAACAGGTAGTGAGGTTATGCTTCATTGGTTGCATAAGAGATGGAAGATGAGGAACACTTGTTGATCTTGAGTTAGCAGAAGTTACATAGCAAAGCTTTAAAGAACCAGACCACTGGCACTTCTGAATTAACTTTCTGCATTGGCCGGGAATCGGACCCGAGTCTCCCGCTTGGGAAGCGAGAATTCTACCATTGAACCACCAATGCACTACAATCTGTAACAGACATGTCCTTGAGTGATTGCCAAGAACAGGTAGTGAGGTTATGCTTCATTGGTTGCATAAGAGATGGAAGATGAGGAACTCTTGTTGATCTTGAGTTAGCAGAAGTTACATAGCAAAGCTTTAAAGAACCAGACCACTGGCACTTCTGAATTAACTTTCTGCATTAGCCGGGAATCGGACTCGGGTCTCCCGCTTGGGAAGTGAGAATTCTACCACTGAACCACCAATGCGTGACAATTTCATTCAGACACGTCTTTGAGTGATCGTTATGAACAGGTAGTGAGGTTATGCTTCATTGGTTGCATAAGAGATGGAAGATGAGGAACACTTGTTGATTTTCAGTTAGCAGAAGTTACATAGCAAAGCTTTAAAGAACCAGACCACTGGTACTTCAGAATTTACTTTCTGCATTGGCCGGGAATCGGACCCGGGTCTCCCGCGTGGCAGGCGAGAATTCTTCCACTGAACCACCAATGCTCTGCAATCTGTAACAGACACGTCCTTGAGTGATCCCCAAGAACAGGTAGTGAGGTTATGCTTCATTGGTTGCATAAGACATGGAAGATGAGGAACTGTTGTTGATCTTGAGTTAGCAGAAGTTACATAGCAAAGCTTTAAAGAACCAGACCACTGGCACTTCAGAATTAACTTTTTGCATTGGCCAGGAATCGGACCCGGGTCTCCCGCATGGCAGGCGAGAATTCTACCACTGAACCACCAATGCGCGACAATTTCATTCAGACACGTCTTTGAGTGATCGTTATGGACAGGTAGTGCGGTTATGCTTCATTGGTTGCATAAGAGATGGAAGATGAGGAACACTTGTTGATCTTGAGTTAGCAGAAGTTACATAGCAAAACTTTAAAGAACCACACCACGTGTACTTCAGAATTTACTTTCTGCATTGGCCGGGAATCGGACCCGGGTCTCCCGCGTGGCAGGCGAGAATTCTTCCACTGAACCACCAATGCTCTACAATCTGTAACTGACACGTCCTTGAGTGATCGCCAAGAACAGGTAGTGAGGTTATGCTTCATTGGTTGCATAAGAGATGGAAGATGAGGAACACTTGTTGATCTTGAGTTAGCAGAAGTTACATAGCAAAGCTTTAAAGAACCAGACCACTGGCACTTCTGAATTAACTTTCTGCATTGGCCGGGAATCGGACCCGGGTCTCCCGCTTGGGAAGCGAGAATTCTACCATTGAACCACCAATGCGCGACAATTTCATTCAGACACGTCTTTGAGTGATCGTTATGAACAGGTAGTGAGGTTATGCTTCATTGGTTGCATAAGAGATGGAAGATGAGGAACACTTGTTGATTTTCAGTTAGCAGAAGTTACATAGCAAAGCTTTAAAGAACCAGACCACTGGTACTTCAGAATTTACTTTCTGCATTGGCCGGGAATCGGACCCGGGTCTCCCGCGTGGCAGGCGAGAATTCTTCCACTGAACCACCAATGCTCTGCAATCTGTAACAGACACGTCCTTGAGTGATCCCCAAGAACAGGTAGTGAGGTTATGCTTCATTGGTTGCATAAGACATGGAAGATGAGGAACTGTTGTTGATCTTGAGTTAGCAGAAGTTACATAGCAAAGCTTTAAAGAACCAGACCACTGGCACTTCAGAATTAACTTTTTGCATTGGCCAGGAATCGGACCCGGGTCTCCCGCATGGCAGGCGAGAATTCTGCCACTGAACCACCAATGCGCGACAATTTCATTCAGACACGTCTTTGAGTGATCGTTCTGGACAGGTAGTGCGGTTATGCTTCATTGGTTGCATAAGAGATGGAAGATGAGGAACACTTGTTGATCTTGAGTTAGCAGAAGTTACATAGCAAAACTTTAAAGAACCACACCACGTGTACTTCAGAATTTACTTTCTGCATTGGCCGGGAATCGGACCCGGGTCTCCCGCGTGGCAGGCGAGAATTCTTCCACTGAACCACCAATGCTCTACAATCTGTAACTGACACGTCCTTGAGTGATCGCCAAGAACAGGTAGTGAGGTTATGCTTCATTGGTTGCATAAGAGATGGAAGATGAGGAACACTTGTTGATCTTGAGTTAGCAGAAGTTACATAGCAAAGCTTTAAAGAACCAGACCACTGGCACTTCTGAATTAACTTTCTGCAATGGCCGGGAATCAGACCCGGGTCTCCCGCTTGGGAAGCGAGAATTCTACCATTGAACCACCAATGCGCGACAATTTCGTTTAGACACGTCTTTGAGTGATCGTTATGAACAGGTAGTGAGGTTATGCTTCATTGGTTGCATAAGAGATGGAAGATGAGGAACTCTTGTTGATCTTGAGTTAGCAGAAGTTACATAGCAAAGCTTTAAAGAACCAGACCACTGGCACTTCTGAATTTACTTTTTGCATTGGCCGGGAATCGGACCCGGGTCTCCCACGTGGCAGGCGAGAATTCTACCACTGAACCACCAATGCGCGACAATTTCATTCAGGCACGTCTTTGACTGATCGTTATGAACAGGTAGTGAGGTTATGCTTCATTGGTTGCATAAGAGATGGAAGATGAGGTACACTTGTTGATTTTCAGTTAGCAGAAGTTACATAGCAAAGCTTTAAAGAACCAGACCACTGGCACTTCAGAATTAGCTTTTTGCATTGGCCGGGAATCGGACCCGGGTCTCCCGCATGGCAGGCGAGAATTCTACCAATGAACCACCAATGCGCGACAATTTCATTCAGACACGTCTTTGAGTAATCGTTATGGACAGGTAGTGAGGTTATGCTTCATTGGTTGCATAAGAGATGGAAGATGAGGAACACTTGTTGATCTTGAGTTAGCAGAAGTTACATAGCAAAACTTTAAAGAACCACACCACGTGTACTTCAGAATTTACTTTCTGCATTGGCCGGGAATCGGACCCGGGTCTCCCGCGTGGCAGGCGAGAGCTCTTCCACTGAACCACCAATGCTCTACAATCTGTAACTGACACGTCCTTGAGTGATCGCCAAGAACAGGTAGTGAGGTTATGCTTCATTGGTTGCATAAGAGATGGAAGATGAGGAACACTTGTTGATCTTGAGTTAGCAGAAGTTACATAGCAAAGCTTTAAAGAACCAGACCACTGGCACTTCTGAATTAACTTTCTGCATTGGCCGGGAATCGGACCCGAGTCTCCCGCTTGGGAAGCGAGAATTCTACCATTGAACCACCAATGCACTACAATCTGTAACAGACATGTCCTTGAGTGATTGCCAAGAACAGGTAGTGAGGTTATGCTTCATTGGTTGCATAAGAGATGGAAGATGAGGAACTCTTGTTGATCTTGAGTTAGCAGAAGTTACATAGCAAAGCTTTAAAGAACCAGACCACTGGCACTTCTGAATTAACTTTCTGCATTAGCCGGGAATCGGACTCGGGTCTCCCGCTTGGGAAGTGAGAATTCTACCACTGAACCACCAATGCGTGACAATTTCATTCAGACACGTCTTTGAGTGATCGTTATGAACAGGTAGTGAGGTTATGCTTCATTGGTTGCATAAGAGATGGAAGATGAGGAACACTTGTTGATTTTCAGTTAGCAGAAGTTACATAGCAAAGCTTTAAAGAACCAGACCACTGGCACTTCAGAATTAACTTTTTGCATTGGCCGGGAATCGGACCCGGGTCTCCCGCATGGCAGGCGAGAATTCTACCACTGAACCACCAATGCGCGACAATTTCATTCAGACACGTCTTTGAGTGATCGTTATGAACAGGTAGTGAGGTTATGCTTTATTGGTTGCATAAGAGATGGAAGACGAGGAACACTTGTTGATCTTGAGTTAGCAGAAATTACATAGCAAAACTTTAAAGAACCACACCACTGGTACTTCAGAATTTACTTTCTGCATTGGCCGGGAATCGGACCCGGGTCTCCCGCGTGGCAGGCGAGAATTCTTCCACTGAACCACCAATGCTCTGCAATCTGTAACAGACACGTCCTTGAGTGATCCCCAAGAACAGGTAGTGAGGTTATGCTTCATTGGTTGCATAAGACATGGAAGATGAGGAACTGTTGTTGATCTTGAGTTAGCAGAAGTTACATAGCAAAGCTTTAAAGAACCAGACCACTGGCACTTCAGAATTAACTTTTTGCATTGGCCGGGAATCGGACCCGGGTCTCCCGCATGGCAGGCGAGAATTCTACCACTGAACCACCAATGCGCGACAATTTCATTCAGACACGTCTTTGAGTGATCGTTATGGACAGGTAGTGCGGTTATGCTTCATTGGTTGCATAAGAGATGGAAGATGAGGAACACTTGTTGATCTTGAGTTAGCAGAAGTTACATAGCAAAACTTTAAAGAACCACACCACGTGTACTTCAGAATTTACTTTCTGCATTGGCCGGGAATCGGACCCGGGTCTCCCGCGTGGCAGGCGAGAATTCTTCCACTGAACCACCAATGCTCTACAATCTGTAACTGACACGTCCTTGAGTGATCGCCAAGAACAGGTAGTGAGGTTATGCTTCATTGGTTGCATAAGAGATGGAAGATGAGGAACACTTGTTGATCTTGAGTTAGCAGAAGTTACATAGCAAAGCTTTAAAGAACCAGACCACTGGCACTTCTGAATTAACTTTCTGCATTGGCCGGGAATCGGACCCGAGTCTCCCGCTTGGGAAGCGAGAATTCTACCATTGAACCACCAATGCGCGACAATTTCGTTTAGACACGTCTTTGAGTGATCGTTATGAACAGGTAGTGAGGTTATGCTTCATTGGTTGCATAAGAGATGGAAGATGAGGAACTCTTGTTGATCTTGAGTTAGCAGAAGTTACATAGCAAAGCTTTAAAGAACCAGACCACTGGCACTTCTGAATTTACTTTTTGCATTGGCCGGGAATCGGACCCGGGTCTCCCGCGTGGCAGGCGAGAATTCTACCACTGAACCACCAATGCGCGACAATTTCATTCAGGCACGTCTTTGACTGATCGTTATGAACAGGTAGTGAGGTTATGCTTCATTGGTTGCATAAGAGATGGAAGATGAGGTACACTTGTTGATTTTCAGTTAGCAGAAGTTACATAGCAAAGCTTTAAAGAACCAGACCACTGGCACTTCAGAATTAACTTTTTGCATTGGCCGGGAATCGGACCCGGGTCTCCCGCATGGCAGGCGAGAATTCTACCACTGAACCACCAATGCGCGACAATTTCATTCAGACACGTCTTTGAGTGATCGTTATGGACAGGTAGTGAGGTTATGCTTCATTGGTTGCATAAGAGATGGAAGATGAGGAACACTTGTTGATCTTGAGTTAGCAGAAGTTACATAGCAAAACTTTAAAGAACCACACCACGTGTACTTCAGAATTTACTTTCTGCATTGGCCGGGAATCGGACCCGGGTCTCCCGCGTGGCAGGCGAGAATTCTTCCACTGAACCACCAATGCTCTACAATCTGTAACTGACACGTCCTTGAGTGATCGCCAAGAACAGGTAGTGAGGTTATGCTTCATTGGTTGCATAAGAGATGGAAGATGAGGAACACTTGTTGATCTTGAGTTAGCAGAAGTTACATAGCAAAGCTTTAAAGAACCAGACCACTGGCACTTCTGAATTAACTTTCTGCATTGGCCGGGAATCGGACCCGAGTCTCCCGCTTGGGAAGCGAGAATTCTACCATTGAACCACCAATGCGCGACAATTTCGTTCAGACACGTCTTTGAGTGATCGTTATGAACAGGTAGTGAGGTTATGCTTCATTGGTTGCATAAGAGATGGAAGATGAGGAACTCTTGTTGATCTTGAGTTAGCAGAAGTTACATAGCAAAGCTTTAAAGAACCAGACCACTGGCACTTCTGAATTTACTTTTTGCATTGGCCGGGAATCGGACCCGGGTCTCCCGCGTGGCAGGCGAGAATTCTACCACTGAACCACCAATGCGCGATGATCTCAATCAGACACGTCCTTGAGTGATCGCTATGGACAGGTAGTGAGGTTACCCTTCATTGGTTGCATAAGAGATGGAAGATGAGGAACACTTGTTGATCTTGAGTTAGCAGAAGTTACATAGCAAAGCTTTAAAGAACCAGACCACTGGCACTTCTGAAATAACTTTCTGCATTAGCCGGGAATCGGACCCGGGTCTCCCGCTTGGGAAGTGAGAATTCTACCACTGAACCACCAATGCGCGACAATTTCATTCAGACACGTCTTTGAGTGATCGTTATGAACAGGTAGTGAGGTTATGCTTCATTGGTTGCATAAGAGATGGAAGATGAGGAACACTTGTTGATTTTTTAGTTAGCAGAAGTTACATAGCAAAGGTTTAAAGAACCAGACCACTGGCACTTCTGAATTAACTTTCTGCATTGGCCGGGAATCGGACCCGGGTCTCCCGCTTGGGAAGCGAGAATTCTACCACTGAACCACCAATGCGCGACAATTTCATTCAGACATGTCTTTGAGTGATCGTTATGAACAGGTAGTGAGGTTATGCTTTATTGGTTGCATAAGAGATGGAAGATGAGGAACACTTGTTGATCTTGAGTTAGCAGAAGTTACATAGCAAAACTTAAAAGAACCACACCACTGGTACTTCAGAATTTACTTTCTGCATTGGCCGGGAATCGGACCCGGGTCTCCCGCGTGGCAGGCGAGAATTCTTCCACTGAACCACCAATGCTCTGCAATCTGTAACAGACACGTCCTTGAGTGATCGCCAAGAACAGGTAGTGAGGTTATGCTTCATTGGTTGCATAAGACATGGAAGATGAGGAACTGTTGTTGATCTTGAGTTAGCAGAAGTTACATAGCAAAGCTTTAAAGAACCAGACCACTGGCACTTCAGAATTAACTTTTTGCATTGGCCAGGAATCGGACCCGGGTCTCCCGCATGGCAGGCGAGAATTCTACCACTGAACCACCAATGCGCGACAATTTCATTCAGACACGTCTTTGAGTGATCGTTATGGACAGGTAGTGCGGTTATGCTTCATTGGTTGCATAAGAGATGGAAGATGAGGAACACTTGTTGATCTTGAGTTAGCAGAAGTTACATAGCAAAACTTTAAAGAACCACACCACGTGTACTTCAGAATTTACTTTCTGCATTGGCCGGGAATCGGACCCGGGTCTCCCGCGTGGCAGGCGAGAATTCTTCCACTGAACCACCAATGCTCTACAATCTGTAACTGACACGTCCTTGAGTGATCGCCAAGAACAGGTAGTGAGGTTATGCTTCATTGGTTGCATAAGAGATGGAAGATGAGGAACACTTGTTGATCTTGAGTTAGCAGAAGTTACATAGCAAAGCTTTAAAGAACCAGACCACTGGCACTTCTGAATTAACTTTCTGCATTGGCCGGGAATCGGACCCGGGTCTCCCGCTTGGGAAGCGAGAATTCTACCATTGAACCACCAATGCGCGACAATTTCATTCAGACACGTCTTTGAGTGATCGTTATGAACAGGTAGTGAGGTTATGCTTCATTGGTTGCATAAGAGATGGAAGATGAGGAACACTTGTTGATTTTCAGTTAGCAGAAGTTACATAGCAAAGCTTTAAAGAACCAGACCACTGGTACTTCAGAATTTACTTTCTGCATTGGCCGGGAATCGGACCCGGGTCTCCCGCGTGGCAGGCGAGAATTCTTCCACTGAACCACCAATGCTCTGCAATCTGTAACAGACACGTCCTTGAGTGATCCCCAAGAACAGGTAGTGAGGTTATGCTTCATTGGTTGCATAAGACATGGAAGATGAGGAACTGTTGTTGATCTTGAGTTAGCAGAAGTTACATAGCAAAGCTTTAAAGAACCAGACCACTGGCACTTCAGAATTAACTTTTTGCATTGGCCAGGAATCGGACCCGGGTCTCCCGCATGGCAGGCGAGAATTCTGCCACTGAACCACCAATGCGCGACAATTTCATTCAGACACGTCTTTGAGTGATCGTTCTGGACAGGTAGTGCGGTTATGCTTCATTGGTTGCATAAGAGATGGAAGATGAGGAACACTTGTTGATCTTGAGTTAGCAGAAGTTACATAGCAAAACTTTAAAGAACCACACCACGTGTACTTCAGAATTTACTTTCTGCATTGGCCGGGAATCGGACCCGGGTCTCCCGCGTGGCAGGCGAGAATTCTTCCACTGAACCACCAATGCTCTACAATCTGTAACTGACACGTCCTTGAGTGATCGCCAAGAACAGGTAGTGAGGTTATGCTTCATTGGTTGCATAAGAGATGGAAGATGAGGAACACTTGTTGATCTTGAGTTAGCAGAAGTTACATAGCAAAGCTTTAAAGAACCAGACCACTGGCACTTCTGAATTAACTTTCTGCAATGGCCGGGAATCGGACCCGGGTCTCCCGCTTGGGAAGCGAGAATTCTACCATTGAACCACCAATGCGCGACAATTTCGTTTAGACACGTCTTTGAGTGATCGTTATGAACAGGTAGTGAGGTTATGCTTCATTGGTTGCATAAGAGATGGAAGATGAGGAACTCTTGTTGATCTTGAGTTAGCAGAAGTTACATAGCAAAGCTTTAAAGAACCAGACCACTGGCACTTCTGAATTTACTTTTTGCATTGGCCGGGAATCGGACCCGGGTCTCCCACGTGGCAGGCGAGAATTCTACCACTGAACCACCAATGCGCGACAATTTCATTCAGGCACGTCTTTGACTGATCGTTATGAACAGGTAGTGAGGTTATGCTTCATTGGTTGCATAAGAGATGGAAGATGAGGTACACTTGTTGATTTTCAGTTAGCAGAAGTTACATAGCAAAGCTTTAAAGAACCAGACCACTGGCACTTCAGAATTAGCTTTTTGCATTGGCCGGGAATCGGACCCGGGTCTCCCGCATGGCAGGCGAGAATTCTACCAATGAACCACCAATGCGCGACAATTTCATTCAGACACGTCTTTGAGTAATCGTTATGGACAGGTAGTGAGGTTATGCTTCATTGGTTGCATAAGAGATGGAAGATGAGGAACACTTGTTGATCTTGAGTTAGCAGAAGTTACATAGCAAAACTTTAAAGAACCACACCACGTGTACTTCAGAATTTACTTTCTGCATTGGCCGGGAATCGGACCCGGGTCTCCCGCGTGGCAGGCGAGAGTTCTTCCACTGAACCACCAATGCTCTACAATCTGTAACTGACACGTCCTTGAGTGATCGCCAAGAACAGGTAGTGAGGTTATGCTTCATTGGTTGCATAAGAGATGGAAGATGAGGAACACTTGTTGATCTTGAGTTAGCAGAAGTTACATAGCAAAGCTTTAAAGAACCAGACCACTGGCACTTCTGAATTAACTTTCTGCATTGGCCGGGAATCGGACCCGAGTCTCCCGCTTGGGAAGCGAGAATTCTACCATTGAACCACCAATGCACTACAATCTGTAACAGACATGTCCTTGAGTGATTGCCAAGAACAGGTAGTGAGGTTATGCTTCATTGGTTGCATAAGAGATGGAAGATGAGGAACTCTTGTTGATCTTGAGTTAGCAGAAGTTACATAGCAAAGCTTTAAAGAACCAGACCACTGGCACTTCTGAATTAACTTTCTGCATTAGCCGGGAATCGGACTCGGGTCTCCCGCTTGGGAAGTGAGAATTCTACCACTGAACCACCAATGCGTGACAATTTCATTCAGACACGTCTTTGAGTGATCGTTATGAACAGGTAGTGAGGTTATGCTTCATTGGTTGCATAAGAGATGGAAGATGAGGAACACTTGTTGATTTTCAGTTAGCAGAAGTTACATAGCAAAGCTTTAAAGAACCAGACCACTGGTACTTCAGAATTTACTTTCTGCATTGGCCGGGAATCGGACCCGGGTCTCCCGCGTGGCAGGCGAGAATTCTTCCACTGAACCACCAATGCTCTGCAATCTGTAACAGACACGTCCTTGAGTGATCCCCAAGAACAGGTAGTGAGGTTATGCTTCATTGGTTGCATAAGACATGGAAGATGAGGAACTGTTGTTGATCTTGAGTTAGCAGAAGTTACATAGCAAAGCTTTAAAGAACCAGACCACTGGCACTTCAGAATTAACTTTTTGCATTGGCCAGGAATCGGACCCGGGTCTCCCGCATGGCAGGCGAGAATTCTACCACTGAACCACCAATGCGCGACAATTTCATTCAGACACGTCTTTGAGTGATCGTTATGGACAGGTAGTGCGGTTATGCTTCATTGGTTGCATAAGAGATGGAAGATGAGGAACACTTGTTGATCTTGAGTTAGCAGAAGTTACATAGCAAAACTTTAAAGAACCACACCACGTGTACTTCAGAATTTACTTTCTGCATTGGCCGGGAATCGGACCCGGGTCTCCCGCGTGGCAGGCGAGAATTCTTCCACTGAACCACCAATGCTCTACAATCTGTAACTGACACGTCCTTGAGTGATCGCCAAGAACAGGTAGTGAGGTTATGCTTCATTGGTTGCATAAGAGATGGAAGATGAGGAACACTTGTTGATCTTGAGTTAGCAGAAGTTACATAGCAAAGCTTTAAAGAACCAGACCACTGGCACTTCTGAATTAACTTTCTGCATTGGCCGGGAATCGGACCCGGGTCTCCCGCTTGGGAAGCGAGAATTCTACCATTGAACCACCAATGCGCGACAATTTCATTCAGACACGTCTTTGAGTGATCGTTATGAACAGGTAGTGAGGTTATGCTTCATTGGTTGCATAAGAGATGGAAGATGAGGAACACTTGTTGATTTTCAGTTAGCAGAAGTTACATAGCAAAGCTTTAAAGAACCAGACCACTGGTACTTCAGAATTTACTTTCTGCATTGGCCGGGAATCGGACCCGGGTCTCCCGCGTGGCAGGCGAGAATTCTTCCACTGAACCACCAATGCTCTGCAATCTGTAACAGACACGTCCTTGAGTGATCCCCAAGAACAGGTAGTGAGGTTATGCTTCATTGGTTGCATAAGACATGGAAGATGAGGAACTGTTGTTGATCTTGAGTTAGCAGAAGTTACATAGCAAAGCTTTAAAGAACCAGACCACTGGCACTTCAGAATTAACTTTTTGCATTGGCCAGGAATCGGACCCGGGTCTCCCGCATGGCAGGCGAGAATTCTGCCACTGAACCACCAATGCGCGACAATTTCATTCAGACACGTCTTTGAGTGATCGTTCTGGACAGGTAGTGCGGTTATGCTTCATTGGTTGCATAAGAGATGGAAGATGAGGAACACTTGTTGATCTTGAGTTAGCAGAAGTTACATAGCAAAACTTTAAAGAACCACACCACGTGTACTTCAGAATTTACTTTCTGCATTGGCCGGGAATCGGACCCGGGTCTCCCGCGTGGCAGGCGAGAATTCTTCCACTGAACCACCAATGCTCTACAATCTGTAACTGACACGTCCTTGAGTGATCGCCAAGAACAGGTAGTGAGGTTATGCTTCATTGGTTGCATAAGAGATGGAAGATGAGGAACACTTGTTGATCTTGAGTTAGCAGAAGTTACATAGCAAAGCTTTAAAGAACCAGACCACTGGCACTTCTGAATTAACTTTCTGCAATGGCCGGGAATCAGACCCGGGTCTCCCGCTTGGGAAGCGAGAATTCTACCATTGAACCACCAATGCGCGACAATTTCGTTTAGACACGTCTTTGAGTGATCGTTATGAACAGGTAGTGAGGTTATGCTTCATTGGTTGCATAAGAGATGGAAGATGAGGAACTCTTGTTGATCTTGAGTTAGCAGAAGTTACATAGCAAAGCTTTAAAGAACCAGACCACTGGCACTTCTGAATTTACTTTTTGCATTGGCCGGGAAGCGGACCCGGGTCTCCCACGTGGCAGGCGAGAATTCTACCACTGAACCACCAATGCGCGACAATTTCATTCAGGCACGTCTTTGACTGATCGTTATGAACAGGTAGTGAGGTTATGCTTCATTGGTTGCATAAGAGATGGAAGATGAGGTACACTTGTTGATTTTCAGTTAGCAGAAGTTACATAGCAAAGCTTTAAAGAACCAGACCACTGGCACTTCAGAATTAGCTTTTTGCATTGGCCGGGAATCGGACCCGGGTCTCCCGCATGGCAGGCGAGAATTCTACCAATGAACCACCAATGCGCGACAATTTCATTCAGACACGTCTTTGAGTAATCGTTATGGACAGGTAGTGAGGTTATGCTTCATTGGTTGCATAAGAGATGGAAGATGAGGAACACTTGTTGATCTTGAGTTAGCAGAAGTTACATAGCAAAACTTTAAAGAACCACACCACGTGTACTTCAGAATTTACTTTCTGCATTGGCCGGGAATCGGACCCGGGTCTCCCGCGTGGCAGGCGAGAGTTCTTCCACTGAACCACCAATGCTCTACAATCTGTAACTGACACGTCCTTGAGTGATCGCCAAGAACAGGTAGTGAGGTTATGCTTCATTGGTTGCATAAGAGATGGAAGATGAGGAACACTTGTTGATCTTGAGTTAGCAGAAGTTACATAGCAAAGCTTTAAAGAACCAGACCACTGGCACTTCTGAATTAACTTTCTGCATTGGCCGGGAATCGGACCCGAGTCTCCCGCTTGGGAAGCGAGAATTCTACCATTGAACCACCAATGCACTACAATCTGTAACAGACATGTCCTTGAGTGATTGCCAAGAACAGGTAGTGAGGTTATGCTTCATTGGTTGCATAAGAGATGGAAGATGAGGAACTCTTGTTGATCTTGAGTTAGCAGAAGTTACATAGCAAAGCTTTAAAGAACCAGACCACTGGCACTTCTGAATTAACTTTCTGCATTAGCCGGGAATCGGACTCGGGTCTCCCGCTTGGGAAGTGAGAATTCTACCACTGAACCACCAATGCGTGACAATTTCATTCAGACACGTCTTTGAGTGATCGTTATGAACAGGTAGTGAGGTTATGCTTCATTGGTTGCATAAGAGATGGAAGATGAGGAACACTTGTTGATTTTCAGTTAGCAGAAGTTACATAGCAAAGCTTTAAAGAACCAGACCACTGGCACTTCAGAATTAACTTTTTGCATTGGCCGGGAATCGGACCCGGGTCTCCCGCATGGCAGGCGAGAATTCTACCACTGAACCACCAATGCGCGACAATTTCATTCAGACACGTCTTTGAGTGATCGTTATGAACAGGTAGTGAGGTTATGCTTTATTGGTTGCATAAGAGATGGAAGACGAGGAACACTTGTTGATCTTGAGTTAGCAGAAATTACATAGCAAAACTTTAAAGAACCACACCACTGGTACTTCAGAATTTACTTTCTGCATTGGCCGGGAATCGGACCCGGGTCTCCCGCGTGGCAGGCGAGAATTCTTCCACTGAACCACCAATGCTCTGCAATCTGTAACAGACACGTCCTTGAGTGATCCCCAAGAACAGGTAGTGAGGTTATGCTTCATTGGTTGCATAAGACATGGAAGATGAGGAACTGTTGTTGATCTTGAGTTAGCAGAAGTTACATAGCAAAGCTTTAAAGAACCAGACCACTGGCACTTCAGAATTAACTTTTTGCATTGGCCGGGAATCGGACCCGGGTCTCCCGCATGGCAGGCGAGAATTCTACCACTGAACCACCAATGCGCGACAATTTCATTCAGACACGTCTTTGAGTGATCGTTATGGACAGGTAGTGCGGTTATGCTTCATTGGTTGCATAAGAGATGGAAGATGAGGAACACTTGTTGATCTTGAGTTAGCAGAAGTTACATAGCAAAACTTTAAAGAACCACACCACGTGTACTTCAGAATTTACTTTCTGCATTGGCCGGGAATCGGACCCGGGTCTCCCGCGTGGCAGGCGAGAATTCTTCCACTGAACCACCAATGCTCTACAATCTGTAACTGACACGTCCTTGAGTGATCGCCAAGAACAGGTAGTGAGGTTATGCTTCATTGGTTGCATAAGAGATGGAAGATGAGGAACACTTGTTGATCTTGAGTTAGCAGAAGTTACATAGCAAAGCTTTAAAGAACCAGACCACTGGCACTTCTGAATTAACTTTCTGCATTGGCCGGGAATCGGACCCGAGTCTCCCGCTTGGGAAGCGAGAATTCTACCATTGAACCACCAATGCGCGACAATTTCGTTTAGACACGTCTTTGAGTGATCGTTATGAACAGGTAGTGAGGTTATGCTTCATTGGTTGCATAAGAGATGGAAGATGAGGAACTCTTGTTGATCTTGAGTTAGCAGAAGTTACATAGCAAAGCTTTAAAGAACCAGACCACTGGCACTTCTGAATTTACTTTTTGCATTGGCCGGGAATCGGACCCGGGTCTCCCGCGTGGCAGGCGAGAATTCTACCACTGAACCACCAATGCGCGACAATTTCATTCAGGCACGTCTTTGACTGATCGTTATGAACAGGTAGTGAGGTTATGCTTCATTGGTTGCATAAGAGATGGAAGATGAGGTACACTTGTTGATTTTCAGTTAGCAGAAGTTACATAGCAAAGCTTTAAAGAACCAGACCACTGGCACTTCAGAATTAACTTTTTGCATTGGCCGGGAATCGGACCCGGGTCTCCCGCATGGCAGGCGAGAATTCTACCACTGAACCACCAATGCGCGACAATTTCATTCAGACACGTCTTTGAGTGATCGTTATGGACAGGTAGTGAGGTTATGCTTCATTGGTTGCATAAGAGATGGAAGATGAGGAACACTTGTTGATCTTGAGTTAGCAGAAGTTACATAGCAAAACTTTAAAGAACCACACCACGTGTACTTCAGAATTTACTTTCTGCATTGGCCGGGAATCGGACCCGGGTCTCCCGCGTGGCAGGCGAGAATTCTTCCACTGAACCACCAATGCTCTACAATCTGTAACTGACACGTCCTTGAGTGATCGCCAAGAACAGGTAGTGAGGTTATGCTTCATTGGTTGCATAAGAGATGGAAGATGAGGAACACTTGTTGATCTTGAGTTAGCAGAAGTTACATAGCAAAGCTTTAAAGAACCAGACCACTGGCACTTCTGAATTAACTTTCTGCATTGGCCGGGAATCGGACCCGAGTCTCCCGCTTGGGAAGCGAGAATTCTACCATTGAACCACCAATGCGCGACAATTTCGTTCAGACACGTCTTTGAGTGATCGTTATGAACAGGTAGTGAGGTTATGCTTCATTGGTTGCATAAGAGATGGAAGATGAGGAACTCTTGTTGATCTTGAGTTAGCAGAAGTTACATAGCAAAGCTTTAAAGAACCAGACCACTGGCACTTCTGAATTTACTTTTTGCATTGGCCGGGAATCGGACCCGGGTCTCCCGCGTGGCAGGCGAGAATTCTACCACTGAACCACCAATGCGCGATGATCTCAATCAGACACGTCCTTGAGTGATCGCTATGGACAGGTAGTGAGGTTACCCTTCATTGGTTGCATAAGAGATGGAAGATGAGGAACACTTGTTGATCTTGAGTTAGCAGAAGTTACATAGCAAAGCTTTAAAGAACCAGACCACTGGCACTTCTGAAATAACTTTCTGCATTAGCCGGGAATCGGACCCGGGTCTCCCGCTTGGGAAGTGAGAATTCTACCACTGAACCACCAATGCGCGACAATTTCATTCAGACACGTCTTTGAGTGATCGTTATGAACAGGTAGTGAGGTTATGCTTCATTGGTTGCATAAGAGATGGAAGATGAGGAACACTTGTTGATTTTTTAGTTAGCAGAAGTTACATAGCAAAGGTTTAAAGAACCAGACCACTGGCACTTCTGAATTAACTTTCTGCATTGGCCGGGAATCGGACCCGGGTCTCCCGCTTGGGAAGCGAGAATTCTACCACTGAACCACCAATGCGCGACAATTTCATTCAGACATGTCTTTGAGTGATCGTTATGAACAGGTAGTGAGGTTATGCTTTATTGGTTGCATAAGAGATGGAAGATGAGGAACACTTGTTGATCTTGAGTTAGCAGAAGTTACATAGCAAAACTTAAAAGAACCACACCACTGGTACTTCAGAATTTACTTTCTGCATTGGCCGGGAATCGGACCCGGGTCTCCCGCGTGGCAGGCGAGAATTCTTCCACTGAACCACCAATGCTCTGCAATCTGTAACAGACACGTCCTTGAGTGATCGCCAAGAACAGGTAGTGAGGTTATGCTTCATTGGTTGCATAAGACATGGAAGATGAGGAACTGTTGTTGATCTTGAGTTAGCAGAAGTTACATAGCAAAGCTTTAAAGAACCAGACCACTGGTACTTCTGAATTAACTTTCTGCATTGGCCGGGAATCGGACCCGGGTCTCCCGCATGGCAGGCGAGAATTCTACCACTGAACCACCAATGCGCGACAATTTCATTCAGACACGTCTTTGAGTGATCGTTATTGACAGGTAGTGCGGTTATGCTTCATTGGTTGCTTAAGAGATGGAAGATGAGGAACACTTGTTGATCTTGAGTTAGCAGAAGTTACATAGCAAAACTTTAAAGAACCACACCACGTGTACTTCAGAATTTACTTTCTGCATTGGCCGGGAATCGGACCCGGATCTCCCGCGTGGCAGGCGAGAATTCTTCCACTGAACCACCAATGCACTACAATCTGTAACAGACATGTCCTTGAGTGATTGCCAAGAACAGGTAGTGAGGTTATGCTTCATTGGTTGCATAAGAGATGGAAGATGAGGAACTCTTGTTGATCTTGAGTTAGCAGAAGTTACATAGCAAAGCTTTAAAGAACCAGACCACTGGCACTTCTGAATTAACTTTCTGCATTAGCCGGGAATCGGACCCGGGTCTCCCGCTTGGGAAGTGAGAATTCTACCACTGAACCACCAATGCGTGACAATTTCATTCAGACACGTCTTTGAGTGATCGTTATGAACAGGTAGTGAGGTTATGCTTCATTGGTTGCATAAGAGATGGAAGATGAGGAACACTTGTTGATTTTCAGTTAGCAGAAGTTACATAGCAAAGCTTTAAAGAACCAGACCACTGGCACTTCAGAATTAACTTTTTGCATTGGCCGGGAATCGGACCCGGGTCTCCCGCATGGCAGGCGAGAATTCTACCACTGAACCACCAATGCGCGACAATTTCATTCAGACACGTCTTTGAGTGATCGTTATGAACAGGTAGTGAGGTTATGCTTTATTGGTTGCATAAGAGATGGAAGACGAGGAACACTTGTTGATCTTGAGTTAGCAGAAATTACATAGCAAAACTTTAAAGAACCACACCACTGGTACTTCAGAATTTACTTTCTGCATTGGCCGGGAATCGGACCCTGGTCTCCCGCGTGGCAGGCGAGAATTCTTCCACTGAACCACCAATGCTCTGCAATCTGTAACAGACACGTCCTTGAGTGATCCCCAAGAACAGGTAGTGAGGTTATGCTTCATTGGTTGCATAAGACATGGAAGATGAGGAACTGTTGTTGATCTTGAGTTAGCAGAAGTTACATAGCAAAGCTTTAAAGAACCAGACCACTGGCACTTCAGAATTAACTTTTTGCATTGGCCGGGAATCGGACCCGGGTCTCCCGCATGGCAGGCGAGAATTCTACCACTGAACCACCAATGCGCGACAATTTCATTCAGACACGTCTTTGAGTGATCGTTATGGACAGGTAGTGCGGTTATGCTTCATTGGTTGCATAAGAGATGGAAGATGAGGAACACTTGTTGATCTTGAGTTAGCAGAAGTTACATAGCAAAGCTTTAAAGAACCACACCACGTGTACTTCAGAATTTACTTTTTGCATTGGCCGGGAATCGGACCCGGGTCTCCCGCGTGGCAGGCGAGAATTCTACCACTGAACCACCAATGCGCGATGATCTCAATCAGACACGTCCTTGAGTGATCGCTATGGACAGGTAGTGAGGTTACCCTTCATTGGTTGCATAAGAGATGGAAGATGAGGAACACTTGTTGATCTTGAGTTAGCAGAAGTTACATAGCAAAGCTTTAAAGAACCAGACCACTGGCACTTCTGAATTAACTTTCTGCATTAGCCGGGAATCGGACCCGGGTCTCCCGCTTGGGAAGTGAGAATTCTACCACTGAACCACCAATGCGCGACAATTTCATTCAGACACGTCTTTGAGTGATCGTTATGAACAGGTAGTGAGGTTATGCTTCATTGGTTGCATAAGAGATGGAAGATGAGGAACACTTGTTGATTTTTTAGTTAGCAGAAGTTACATAGCAAAGGTTTAAAGAACCAGACCACTGGCACTTCTGAATTAACTTTCTGCATTGGCCGGGAATCGGACCCGGGTCTCCCGCTTGGGAAGCGAGAATTCTACCACTGAACCACCAATGCGCGACAATTTCATTCAGACATGTCTTTGAGTGATCGTTATGAACAGGTAGTGAGGTTATGCTTTATTGGTTGCATAAGAGATGGAAGATGAGGAACACTTGTTGATCTTGAGTTAGCAGAAGTTACATAGCAATACTTTAAAGAACCACACCACTGGCACTTCAGAATTTACTTTCTGCATTGGCCGGGAATCGGACCCGGGTCTCCCGCGTGGCAGGCGAGAATTCTTCCACTGAACCACCAATGCTCTGCAATCTGTAACAGACACGTCCTTGAGTGATCGCCAAGAACAGGTAGTGAGGTTATGCTTCATTGGTTGCATAAGACATGGAAGATGAGGAACTGTTGTTGATCTTGAGTTAGCAGAAGTTACATAGCAAAGCTTTAAAGAACCAGACCACTGGCACTTCTGAATTAACTTTCTGCATTGGCCGGGAATCGGACCCGGGTCTCCCGCTTGGGAAGCGAGAATTCTACCATTGAACCACCAATGCGCGACAATTTCATTCAGACACGTCTTTGAGTGATCGTTATTGACAGGTAGTGCGGTTATGCTTCATTGGTTGCTTAAGAGATGGAAGACGAGGAACACTTGTTGATCTTGAGTTAGCAGAAGTTACATAGCAAAACTTTAAAGAACCACACCACGTGTACTTCAGAATTTACTTTCTGCATTGGCCGGGAATCGGACCCGGGTCTCCCGCGTGGCAGGCGAGAATTCTTCCACTGAACCACCAATGCTCTACAATCTGTAACTGACACGTCCTTGAGTGATCGCCAAGAACAGGTAGTGAGGTTATGCTTCATTGGTTGCATAAGAGATGGAAGATGAGGAACACTTGTTGATCTTGAGTTAGCAGAAGTTACATAGCAAAGCTTTAAAGAACCAGACCACTGGCACTTCTGAATTAACTTTCTGCATTGGCCGGGAATCGGACCCGGGTCTCCCGCTTGGGAAGCGAGAATTCTACCATTGAACCACCAATGCGCGACAATTTCATTCAGACACGTCTTTGAGTGATCGTTATGAACAGGTAGTGAGGTTATGCTTCATTGGTTGCATAAGAGATGGAAGATGAGGAACACTTGTTGATTTTCAGTTAGCAGAAGTTACATAGCAAAGCTTTAAAGAACCAGACCACTGGTACTTCAGAATTTACTTTCTGCATTGGCCGGGAATCGGACCCGGGTCTCCCGCGTGGCAGGCGAGAATTCTTCCACTGAACCACCAATGCTCTGCAATCTGTAACAGACACGTCCTTGAGTGATCCCCAAGAACAGGTAGTGAGGTTATGCTTCATTGGTTGCATAAGACATGGAAGATGAGGAACTGTTGTTGATCTTGAGTTAGCAGAAGTTACATAGCAAAGCTTTAAAGAACCAGACCACTGGCACTTCAGAATTAACTTTTTGCATTGGCCAGGAATCGGACCCGGGTCTCCCGCATGGCAGGCGAGAATTCTGCCACTGAACCACCAATGCGCGACAATTTCATTCAGACACGTCTTTGAGTGATCGTTCTGGACAGGTAGTGCGGTTATGCTTCATTGGTTGCATAAGAGATGGAAGATGAGGAACACTTGTTGATCTTGAGTTAGCAGAAGTTACATAGCAAAACTTTAAAGAACCACACCACGTGTACTTCAGAATTTACTTTCTGCATTGGCCGGGAATCGGACCCGGGTCTCCCGCGTGGCAGGCGAGAATTCTTCCACTGAACCACCAATGCTCTACAATCTGTAACTGACACGTCCTTGAGTGATCGCCAAGAACAGGTAGTGAGGTTATGCTTCATTGGTTGCATAAGAGATGGAAGATGAGGAACACTTGTTGATCTTGAGTTAGCAGAAGTTACATAGCAAAGCTTTAAAGAACCAGACCACTGGCACTTCTGAATTAACTTTCTGCATTGGCCGGGAATCGGACCCGGGTCTCCCGCTTGGGAAGCGAGAATTCTACCATTGAACCACCAATGCGCGACAATTTCGTTTAGACACGTCTTTGAGTGATCGTTATGAACAGGTAGTGAGGTTATGCTTCATTGGTTGCATAAGAGATGGAAGATGAGGAACTCTTGTTGATCTTGAGTTAGCAGAAGTTACATAGCAAAGCTTTAAAGAACCAGACCACTGGCACTTCTGAATTTACTTTTTGCATTGGCCGGGAATCGGACCCGGGTCTCCCACGTGGCAGGCGAGAATTCTACCACTGAACCACCAATGCGCGACAATTTCATTCAGGCACGTCTTTGACTGATCGTTATGAACAGGTAGTGAGGTTATGCTTCATTGGTTGCATAAGAGATGGAAGATGAGGTACACTTGTTGATTTTCAGTTAGCAGAAGTTACATAGCAAAGCTTTAAAGAACCAGACCACTGGCACTTCAGAATTAGCTTTTTGCATTGGCCGGGAATCGGACCCGGGTCTCCCGCATGGCAGGCGAGAATTCTACCAATGAACCACCAATGCGCGACAATTTCATTCAGACACGTCTTTGAGTAATCGTTATGGACAGGTAGTGAGGTTATGCTTCATTGGTTGCATAAGAGATGGAAGATGAGGAACACTTGTTGATCTTGAGTTAGCAGAAGTTACATAGCAAAACTTTAAAGAACCACACCACGTGTACTTCAGAATTTACTTTCTGCATTGGCCGGGAATCGGACCCGGGTCTCCCGCGTGGCAGGCGAGAGTTCTTCCACTGAACCACCAATGCTCTACAATCTGTAACTGACACGTCCTTGAGTGATCGCCAAGAACAGGTAGTGAGGTTATGCTTCATTGGTTGCATAAGAGATGGAAGATGAGGAACACTTGTTGATCTTGAGTTAGCAGAAGTTACATAGCAAAGCTTTAAAGAACCAGACCACTGGCACTTCTGAATTAACTTTCTGCATTGGCCGGGAATCGGACCCGAGTCTCCCGCTTGGGAAGCGAGAATTCTACCATTGAACCACCAATGCACTACAATCTGTAACAGACATGTCCTTGAGTGATTGCCAAGAACAGGTAGTGAGGTTATGCTTCATTGGTTGCATAAGAGATGGAAGATGAGGAACTCTTGTTGATCTTGAGTTAGCAGAAGTTACATAGCAAAGCTTTAAAGAACCAGACCACTGGCACTTCTGAATTAACTTTCTGCATTAGCCGGGAATCGGACTCGGGTCTCCCGCTTGGGAAGTGAGAATTCTACCACTGAACCACCAATGCGTGACAATTTCATTCAGACACGTCTTTGAGTGATCGTTATGAACAGGTAGTGAGG
The DNA here is from genome assembly GCA_038021265.1 of Cyprinella venusta. Classification (NCBI taxonomy): domain Eukaryota; kingdom Metazoa; phylum Chordata; class Actinopteri; order Cypriniformes; family Leuciscidae; genus Cyprinella; species Cyprinella venusta. The sequence continues at coordinate 10,151,339 of CM075863.1, forward strand.
TTATGCTTCATTGGTTGCATAAGAGATGGAAGATGAGGAACACTTGTTGATTTTCAGTTAGCAGAAGTTACATAGCAAAGCTTTAAAGAACCAGACCACTGGTACTTCAGAATTTACTTTCTGCATTGGCCGGGAATCGGACCCGGGTCTCCCGCGTGGCAGGCGAGAATTCTTCCACTGAACCACCAATGCTCTGCAATCTGTAACAGACACGTCCTTGAGTGATCCCCAAGAACAGGTAGTGAGGTTATGCTTCATTGGTTGCATAAGACATGGAAGATGAGGAACTGTTGTTGATCTTGAGTTAGCAGAAGTTACATAGCAAAGCTTTAAAGAACCAGACCACTGGCACTTCAGAATTAACTTTTTGCATTGGCCAGGAATCGGACCCGGGTCTCCCGCATGGCAGGCGAGAATTCTACCACTGAACCACCAATGCGCGACAATTTCATTCAGACACGTCTTTGAGTGATCGTTATGGACAGGTAGTGCGGTTATGCTTCATTGGTTGCATAAGAGATGGAAGATGAGGAACACTTGTTGATCTTGAGTTAGCAGAAGTTACATAGCAAAACTTTAAAGAACCACACCACGTGTACTTCAGAATTTACTTTCTGCATTGGCCGGGAATCGGACCCGGGTCTCCCGCGTGGCAGGCGAGAATTCTTCCACTGAACCACCAATGCTCTACAATCTGTAACTGACACGTCCTTGAGTGATCGCCAAGAACAGGTAGTGAGGTTATGCTTCATTGGTTGCATAAGAGATGGAAGATGAGGAACACTTGTTGATCTTGAGTTAGCAGAAGTTACATAGCAAAGCTTTAAAGAACCAGACCACTGGCACTTCTGAATTAACTTTCTGCATTGGCCGGGAATCGGACCCGGGTCTCCCGCTTGGGAAGCGAGAATTCTACCATTGAACCACCAATGCGCGACAATTTCGTTCAGACACGTCTTTGAGTGATCGTTATGAACAGGTAGTGAGGTTATGCTTCATTGGTTGCATAAGAGATGGAAGATGAGGAACACTTGTTGATTTTCAGTTAGCAGAAGTTACATAGCAAAGCTTTAAAGAACCAGACCACTGGTACTTCAGAATTTACTTTCTGCATTGGCCGGGAATCGGACCCGGGTCTCCCGCGTGGCAGGCGAGAATTCTTCCACTGAACCACCAATGCTCTGCAATCTGTAACAGACACGTCCTTGAGTGATCCCCAAGAACAGGTAGTGAGGTTATGCTTCATTGGTTGCATAAGACATGGAAGATGAGGAACTGTTGTTGATCTTGAGTTAGCAGAAGTTACATAGCAAAGCTTTAAAGAACCAGACCACTGGCACTTCAGAATTAACTTTTTGCATTGGCCAGGAATCGGACCCGGGTCTCCCGCATGGCAGGCGAGAATTCTGCCACTGAACCACCAATGCGCGACAATTTCATTCAGACACGTCTTTGAGTGATCGTTCTGGACAGGTAGTGCGGTTATGCTTCATTGGTTGCATAAGAGATGGAAGATGAGGAACACTTGTTGATCTTGAGTTAGCAGAAGTTACATAGCAAAACTTTAAAGAACCACACCACGTGTACTTCAGAATTTACTTTCTGCATTGGCCGGGAATCGGACCCGGGTCTCCCGCGTGGCAGGCGAGAATTCTTCCACTGAACCACCAATGCTCTACAATCTGTAACTGACACGTCCTTGAGTGATCGCCAAGAACAGGTAGTGAGGTTATGCTTCATTGGTTGCATAAGAGATGGAAGATGAGGAACACTTGTTGATCTTGAGTTAGCAGAAGTTACATAGCAAAGCTTTAAAGAACCAGACCACTGGCACTTCTGAATTAACTTTCTGCAATGGCCGGGAATCGGACCCGGGTCTCCCGCTTGGGAAGCGAGAATTCTACCATTGAACCACCAATGCGCGACAATTTCGTTTAGACACGTCTTTGAGTGATCGTTATGAACAGGTAGTGAGGTTATGCTTCATTGGTTGCATAAGAGATGGAAGATGAGGAACTCTTGTTGATCTTGAGTTAGCAGAAGTTACATAGCAAAGCTTTAAAGAACCAGACCACTGGCACTTCTGAATTTACTTTTTGCATTGGCCGGGAATCGGACCCGGGTCTCCCACGTGGCAGGCGAGAATTCTACCACTGAACCACCAATGCGCGACAATTTCATTCAGGCACGTCTTTGACTGATCGTTATGAACAGGTAGTGAGGTTATGCTTCATTGGTTGCATAAGAGATGGAAGATGAGGTACACTTGTTGATTTTCAGTTAGCAGAAGTTACATAGCAAAGCTTTAAAGAACCAGACCACTGGCACTTCAGAATTAGCTTTTTGCATTGGCCGGGAATCGGACCCGGGTCTCCCGCATGGCAGGCGAGAATTCTACCAATGAACCACCAATGCGCGACAATTTCATTCAGACACGTCTTTGAGTAATCGTTATGGACAGGTAGTGAGGTTATGCTTCATTGGTTGCATAAGAGATGGAAGATGAGGAACACTTGTTGATCTTGAGTTAGCAGAAGTTACATAGCAAAACTTTAAAGAACCACACCACGTGTACTTCAGAATTTACTTTCTGCATTGGCCGGGAATCGGACCCGGGTCTCCCGCGTGGCAGGCGAGAGTTCTTCCACTGAACCACCAATGCTCTACAATCTGTAACTGACACGTCCTTGAGTGATCGCCAAGAACAGGTAGTGAGGTTATGCTTCATTGGTTGCATAAGAGATGGAAGATGAGGAACACTTGTTGATCTTGAGTTAGCAGAAGTTACATAGCAAAGCTTTAAAGAACCAGACCACTGGCACTTCTGAATTAACTTTCTGCATTGGCCGGGAATCGGACCCGAGTCTCCCGCTTGGGAAGCGAGAATTCTACCATTGAACCACCAATGCACTACAATCTGTAACAGACATGTCCTTGAGTGATTGCCAAGAACAGGTAGTGAGGTTATGCTTCATTGGTTGCATAAGAGATGGAAGATGAGGAACTCTTGTTGATCTTGAGTTAGCAGAAGTTACATAGCAAAGCTTTAAAGAACCAGACCACTGGCACTTCTGAATTAACTTTCTGCATTAGCCGGGAATCGGACTCGGGTCTCCCGCTTGGGAAGTGAGAATTCTACCACTGAACCACCAATGCGTGACAATTTCATTCAGACACGTCTTTGAGTGATCGTTATGAACAGGTAGTGAGGTTATGCTTCATTGGTTGCATAAGAGATGGAAGATGAGGAACACTTGTTGATTTTCAGTTAGCAGAAGTTACATAGCAAAGCTTTAAAGAACCAGACCACTGGTACTTCAGAATTTACTTTCTGCATTGGCCGGGAATCGGACCCGGGTCTCCCGCGTGGCAGGCGAGAATTCTTCCACTGAACCACCAATGCTCTGCAATCTGTAACAGACACGTCCTTGAGTGATCCCCAAGAACAGGTAGTGAGGTTATGCTTCATTGGTTGCATAAGACATGGAAGATGAGGAACTGTTGTTGATCTTGAGTTAGCAGAAGTTACATAGCAAAGCTTTAAAGAACCAGACCACTGGCACTTCAGAATTAACTTTTTGCATTGGCCAGGAATCGGACCCGGGTCTCCCGCATGGCAGGCGAGAATTCTACCACTGAACCACCAATGCGCGACAATTTCATTCAGACACGTCTTTGAGTGATCGTTATGGACAGGTAGTGCGGTTATGCTTCATTGGTTGCATAAGAGATGGAAGATGAGGAACACTTGTTGATCTTGAGTTAGCAGAAGTTACATAGCAAAACTTTAAAGAACCACACCACGTGTACTTCAGAATTTACTTTCTGCATTGGCCGGGAATCGGACCCGGGTCTCCCGCGTGGCAGGCGAGAATTCTTCCACTGAACCACCAATGCTCTACAATCTGTAACTGACACGTCCTTGAGTGATCGCCAAGAACAGGTAGTGAGGTTATGCTTCATTGGTTGCATAAGAGATGGAAGATGAGGAACACTTGTTGATCTTGAGTTAGCAGAAGTTACATAGCAAAGCTTTAAAGAACCAGACCACTGGCACTTCTGAATTAACTTTCTGCATTGGCCGGGAATCGGACCCGGGTCTCCCGCTTGGGAAGCGAGAATTCTACCATTGAACCACCAATGCGCGACAATTTCATTCAGACACGTCTTTGAGTGATCGTTATGAACAGGTAGTGAGGTTATGCTTCATTGGTTGCATAAGAGATGGAAGATGAGGAACACTTGTTGATTTTCAGTTAGCAGAAGTTACATAGCAAAGCTTTAAAGAACCAGACCACTGGTACTTCAGAATTTACTTTCTGCATTGGCCGGGAATCGGACCCGGGTCTCCCGCGTGGCAGGCGAGAATTCTTCCACTGAACCACCAATGCTCTGCAATCTGTAACAGACACGTCCTTGAGTGATCCCCAAGAACAGGTAGTGAGGTTATGCTTCATTGGTTGCATAAGACATGGAAGATGAGGAACTGTTGTTGATCTTGAGTTAGCAGAAGTTACATAGCAAAGCTTTAAAGAACCAGACCACTGGCACTTCAGAATTAACTTTTTGCATTGGCCAGGAATCGGACCCGGGTCTCCCGCATGGCAGGCGAGAATTCTGCCACTGAACCACCAATGCGCGACAATTTCATTCAGACACGTCTTTGAGTGATCGTTCTGGACAGGTAGTGCGGTTATGCTTCATTGGTTGCATAAGAGATGGAAGATGAGGAACACTTGTTGATCTTGAGTTAGCAGAAGTTACATAGCAAAACTTTAAAGAACCACACCACGTGTACTTCAGAATTTACTTTCTGCATTGGCCGGGAATCGGACCCGGGTCTCCCGCGTGGCAGGCGAGAATTCTTCCACTGAACCACCAATGCTCTACAATCTGTAACTGACACGTCCTTGAGTGATCGCCAAGAACAGGTAGTGAGGTTATGCTTCATTGGTTGCATAAGAGATGGAAGATGAGGAACACTTGTTGATCTTGAGTTAGCAGAAGTTACATAGCAAAGCTTTAAAGAACCAGACCACTGGCACTTCTGAATTAACTTTCTGCAATGGCCGGGAATCAGACCCGGGTCTCCCGCTTGGGAAGCGAGAATTCTACCATTGAACCACCAATGCGCGACAATTTCGTTTAGACACGTCTTTGAGTGATCGTTATGAACAGGTAGTGAGGTTATGCTTCATTGGTTGCATAAGAGATGGAAGATGAGGAACTCTTGTTGATCTTGAGTTAGCAGAAGTTACATAGCAAAGCTTTAAAGAACCAGACCACTGGCACTTCTGAATTTACTTTCTGCATTGGCCGGGAATCGGACCCGGGTCTCCCGCGTGGCAGGCGAGAATTCTTCCACTGAACCACCAATGCTCTGCAATCTGTAACAGACACGTCCTTGAGTGATCCCCAAGAACAGGTAGTGAGGTTATGCTTCATTGGTTGCATAAGACATGGAAGATGAGGAACTGTTGTTGATCTTGAGTTAGCAGAAGTTACATAGCAAAGCTTTAAAGAACCAGACCACTGGCACTTCAGAATTAACTTTTTGCATTGGCCAGGAATCGGACCCGGGTCTCCCGCATGGCAGGCGAGAATTCTACCACTGAACCACCAATGCGCGACAATTTCATTCAGACACGTCTTTGAGTGATCGTTATGGACAGGTAGTGCGGTTATGCTTCATTGGTTGCATAAGAGATGGAAGATGAGGAACACTTGTTGATCTTGAGTTAGCAGAAGTTACATAGCAAAACTTTAAAGAACCACACCACGTGTACTTCAGAATTTACTTTCTGCATTGGCCGGGAATCGGACCCGGGTCTCCCGCGTGGCAGGCGAGAATTCTTCCACTGAACCACCAATGCTCTACAATCTGTAACTGACACGTCCTTGAGTGATCGCCAAGAACAGGTAGTGAGGTTATGCTTCATTGGTTGCATAAGAGATGGAAGATGAGGAACACTTGTTGATCTTGAGTTAGCAGAAGTTACATAGCAAAGCTTTAAAGAACCAGACCACTGGCACTTCTGAATTAACTTTCTGCATTGGCCGGGAATCGGACCCGGGTCTCCCGCTTGGGAAGCGAGAATTCTACCATTGAACCACCAATGCGCGACAATTTCATTCAGACACGTCTTTGAGTGATCGTTATGAACAGGTAGTGAGGTTATGCTTCATTGGTTGCATAAGAGATGGAAGATGAGGAACACTTGTTGATTTTCAGTTAGCAGAAGTTACATAGCAAAGCTTTAAAGAACCAGACCACTGGTACTTCAGAATTTACTTTCTGCATTGGCCGGGAATCGGACCCGGGTCTCCCGCGTGGCAGGCGAGAATTCTTCCACTGAACCACCAATGCTCTGCAATCTGTAACAGACACGTCCTTGAGTGATCCCCAAGAACAGGTAGTGAGGTTATGCTTCATTGGTTGCATAAGACATGGAAGATGAGGAACTGTTGTTGATCTTGAGTTAGCAGAAGTTACATAGCAAAGCTTTAAAGAACCAGACCACTGGCACTTCAGAATTAACTTTTTGCATTGGCCAGGAATCGGACCCGGGTCTCCCGCATGGCAGGCGAGAATTCTGCCACTGAACCACCAATGCGCGACAATTTCATTCAGACACGTCTTTGAGTGATCGTTCTGGACAGGTAGTGCGGTTATGCTTCATTGGTTGCATAAGAGATGGAAGATGAGGAACACTTGTTGATCTTGAGTTAGCAGAAGTTACATAGCAAAACTTTAAAGAACCACACCACGTGTACTTCAGAATTTACTTTCTGCATTGGCCGGGAATCGGACCCGGGTCTCCCGCGTGGCAGGCGAGAATTCTTCCACTGAACCACCAATGCTCTACAATCTGTAACTGACACGTCCTTGAGTGATCGCCAAGAACAGGTAGTGAGGTTATGCTTCATTGGTTGCATAAGAGATGGAAGATGAGGAACACTTGTTGATCTTGAGTTAGCAGAAGTTACATAGCAAAGCTTTAAAGAACCAGACCACTGGCACTTCTGAATTAACTTTCTGCAATGGCCGGGAATCAGACCCGGGTCTCCCGCTTGGGAAGCGAGAATTCTACCATTGAACCACCAATGCGCGACAATTTCGTTTAGACACGTCTTTGAGTGATCGTTATGAACAGGTAGTGAGGTTATGCTTCATTGGTTGCATAAGAGATGGAAGATGAGGAACTCTTGTTGATCTTGAGTTAGCAGAAGTTACATAGCAAAGCTTTAAAGAACCAGACCACTGGCACTTCTGAATTTACTTTTTGCATTGGCCGGGAATCGGACCCGGGTCTCCCACGTGGCAGGCGAGAATTCTACCACTGAACCACCAATGCGCGACAATTTCATTCAGGCACGTCTTTGACTGATCGTTATGAACAGGTAGTGAGGTTATGCTTCATTGGTTGCATAAGAGATGGAAGATGAGGTACACTTGTTGATTTTCAGTTAGCAGAAGTTACATAGCAAAGCTTTAAAGAACCAGACCACTGGCACTTCAGAATTAGCTTTTTGCATTGGCCGGGAATCGGACCCGGGTCTCCCGCATGGCAGGCGAGAATTCTACCAATGAACCACCAATGCGCGACAATTTCATTCAGACACGTCTTTGAGTAATCGTTATGGACAGGTAGTGAGGTTATGCTTCATTGGTTGCATAAGAGATGGAAGATGAGGAACACTTGTTGATCTTGAGTTAGCAGAAGTTACATAGCAAAACTTTAAAGAACCACACCACGTGTACTTCAGAATTTACTTTCTGCATTGGCCGGGAATCGGACCCGGGTCTCCCGCGTGGCAGGCGAGAGTTCTTCCACTGAACCACCAATGCTCTACAATCTGTAACTGACACGTCCTTGAGTGATCGCCAAGAACAGGTAGTGAGGTTATGCTTCATTGGTTGCATAAGAGATGGAAGATGAGGAACACTTGTTGATCTTGAGTTAGCAGAAGTTACATAGCAAAGCTTTAAAGAACCAGACCACTGGCACTTCTGAATTAACTTTCTGCATTGGCCGGGAATCGGACCCGAGTCTCCCGCTTGGGAAGCGAGAATTCTACCATTGAACCACCAATGCACTACAATCTGTAACAGACATGTCCTTGAGTGATTGCCAAGAACAGGTAGTGAGGTTATGCTTCATTGGTTGCATAAGAGATGGAAGATGAGGAACTCTTGTTGATCTTGAGTTAGCAGAAGTTACATAGCAAAGCTTTAAAGAACCAGACCACTGGCACTTCTGAATTAACTTTCTGCATTAGCCGGGAATCGGACTCGGGTCTCCCGCTTGGGAAGTGAGAATTCTACCACTGAACCACCAATGCGTGACAATTTCATTCAGACACGTCTTTGAGTGATCGTTATGAACAGGTAGTGAGGTTATGCTTCATTGGTTGCATAAGAGATGGAAGATGAGGAACACTTGTTGATTTTCAGTTAGCAGAAGTTACATAGCAAAGCTTTAAAGAACCAGACCACTGGCACTTCAGAATTAACTTTTTGCATTGGCCGGGAATCGGACCCGGGTCTCCCGCATGGCAGGCGAGAATTCTACCACTGAACCACCAATGCGCGACAATTTCATTCAGACACGTCTTTGAGTGATCGTTATGAACAGGTAGTGAGGTTATGCTTTATTGGTTGCATAAGAGATGGAAGACGAGGAACACTTGTTGATCTTGAGTTAGCAGAAATTACATAGCAAAACTTTAAAGAACCACACCACTGGTACTTCAGAATTTACTTTCTGCATTGGCCGGGAATCGGACCCGGGTCTCCCGCGTGGCAGGCGAGAATTCTTCCACTGAACCACCAATGCTCTGCAATCTGTAACAGACACGTCCTTGAGTGATCCCCAAGAACAGGTAGTGAGGTTATGCTTCATTGGTTGCATAAGACATGGAAGATGAGGAACTGTTGTTGATCTTGAGTTAGCAGAAGTTACATAGCAAAGCTTTAAAGAACCAGACCACTGGCACTTCAGAATTAACTTTTTGCATTGGCCGGGAATCGGACCCGGGTCTCCCGCATGGCAGGCGAGAATTCTACCACTGAACCACCAATGCGCGACAATTTCATTCAGACACGTCTTTGAGTGATCGTTATGGACAGGTAGTGCGGTTATGCTTCATTGGTTGCATAAGAGATGGAAGATGAGGAACACTTGTTGATCTTGAGTTAGCAGAAGTTACATAGCAAAACTTTAAAGAACCACACCACGTGTACTTCAGAATTTACTTTCTACATTGGCCGGGAATCGGACCCGGGTCTCCCGCGTGGCAGGCGAGAATTCTTCCACTGAACCACCAATGCTCTACAATCTGTAACTGACACGTCCTTGAGTGATCGCCAAGAACAGGTAGTGAGGTTATGCTTCATTGGTTGCATAAGAGATGGAAGATGAGGAACACTTGTTGATCTTGAGTTAGCAGAAGTTACATAGCAAAGCTTTAAAGAACCAGACCACTGGCACTTCTGAATTAACTTTCTGCATTGGCCGGGAATCGGACCCGAGTCTCCCGCTTGGGAAGCGAGAATTCTACCATTGAACCACCAATGCGCGACAATTTCGTTTAGACACGTCTTTGAGTGATCGTTATGAACAGGTAGTGAGGTTATGCTTCATTGGTTGCATAAGAGATGGAAGATGAGGAACTCTTGTTGATCTTGAGTTAGCAGAAGTTACATAGCAAAGCTTTAAAGAACCAGACCACTGGCACTTCTGAATTTACTTTTTGCATTGGCCGGGAATCGGACCCGGGTCTCCCGCGTGGCAGGCGAGAATTCTACCACTGAACCACCAATGCGCGACAATTTCATTCAGGCACGTCTTTGACTGATCGTTATGAACAGGTAGTGAGGTTATGCTTCATTGGTTGCATAAGAGATGGAAGATGAGGTACACTTGTTGATTTTCAGTTAGCAGAAGTTACATAGCAAAGCTTTAAAGAACCAGACCACTGGCACTTCAGAATTAACTTTTTGCATTGGCCGGGAATCGGACCCGGGTCTCCCGCATGGCAGGCGAGAATTCTACCACTGAACCACCAATGCGCGACAATTTCATTCAGACACGTCTTTGAGTGATCGTTATGGACAGGTAGTGAGGTTATGCTTCATTGGTTGCATAAGAGATGGAAGATGAGGAACACTTGTTGATCTTGAGTTAGCAGAAGTTACATAGCAAAACTTTAAAGAACCACACCACGTGTACTTCAGAATTTACTTTCTGCATTGGCCGGGAATCGGACCCGGGTCTCCCGCGTGGCAGGCGAGAATTCTTCCACTGAACCACCAATGCTCTACAATCTGTAACTGACACGTCCTTGAGTGATCGCCAAGAACAGGTAGTGAGGTTATGCTTCATTGGTTGCATAAGAGATGGAAGATGAGGAACACTTGTTGATCTTGAGTTAGCAGAAGTTACATAGCAAAGCTTTAAAGAACCAGACCACTGGCACTTCTGAATTAACTTTCTGCATTGGCCGGGAATCGGACCCGAGTCTCCCGCTTGGGAAGCGAGAATTCTACCATTGAACCACCAATGCGCGACAATTTCGTTCAGACACGTCTTTGAGTGATCGTTATGAACAGGTAGTGAGGTTATGCTTCATTGGTTGCATAAGAGATGGAAGATGAGGAACTCTTGTTGATCTTGAGTTAGCAGAAGTTACATAGCAAAGCTTTAAAGAACCAGACCACTGGCACTTCTGAATTTACTTTTTGCATTGGCCGGGAATCGGACCCGGGTCTCCCGCGTGGCAGGCGAGAATTCTACCACTGAACCACCAATGCGCGATGATCTCAATCAGACACGTCCTTGAGTGATCGCTATGGACAGGTAGTGAGGTTACCCTTCATTGGTTGCATAAGAGATGGAAGATGAGGAACACTTGTTGATCTTGAGTTAGCAGAAGTTACATAGCAAAGCTTTAAAGAACCAGACCACTGGCACTTCTGAAATAACTTTCTGCATTAGCCGGGAATCGGACCCGGGTCTCCCGCTTGGGAAGTGAGAATTCTACCACTGAACCACCAATGCGCGACAATTTCATTCAGACACGTCTTTGAGTGATCGTTATGAACAGGTAGTGAGGTTATGCTTCATTGGTTGCATAAGAGATGGAAGATGAGGAACACTTGTTGATTTTTTAGTTAGCAGAAGTTACATAGCAAAGGTTTAAAGAACCAGACCACTGGCACTTCTGAATTAACTTTCTGCATTGGCCGGGAATCGGACCCGGGTCTCCCGCTTGGGAAGCGAGAATTCTACCACTGAACCACCAATGCGCGACAATTTCATTCAGACATGTCTTTGAGTGATCGTTATGAACAGGTAGTGAGGTTATGCTTTATTGGTTGCATAAGAGATGGAAGATGAGGAACACTTGTTGATCTTGAGTTAGCAGAAGTTACATAGCAAAACTTAAAAGAACCACACCACTGGTACTTCAGAATTTACTTTCTGCATTGGCCGGGAATCGGACCCGGGTCTCCCGCGTGGCAGGCGAGAATTCTTCCACTGAACCACCAATGCTCTGCAATCTGTAACAGACACGTCCTTGAGTGATCGCCAAGAACAGGTAGTGAGGTTATGCTTCATTGGTTGCATAAGACATGGAAGATGAGGAACTGTTGTTGATCTTGAGTTAGCAGAAGTTACATAGCAAAGCTTTAAAGAACCAGACCACTGGTACTTCTGAATTAACTTTCTGCATTGGCCGGGAATCGGACCCGGGTCTCCCGCATGGCAGGCGAGAATTCTACCACTGAACCACCAATGCGCGACAATTTCATTCAGACACGTCTTTGAGTGATCGTTATTGACAGGTAGTGCGGTTATGCTTCATTGGTTGCTTAAGAGATGGAAGATGAGGAACACTTGTTGATCTTGAGTTAGCAGAAGTTACATAGCAAAACTTTAAAGAACCACACCACGTGTACTTCAGAATTTACTTTCTGCATTGGCCGGGAATCGGACCCGGATCTCCCGCGTGGCAGGCGAGAATTCTTCCACTGAACCACCAATGCACTACAATCTGTAACAGACATGTCCTTGAGTGATTGCCAAGAACAGGTAGTGAGGTTATGCTTCATTGGTTGCATAAGAGATGGAAGATGAGGAACTCTTGTTGATCTTGAGTTAGCAGAAGTTACATAGCAAAGCTTTAAAGAACCAGACCACTGGCACTTCTGAATTAACTTTCTGCATTAGCCGGGAATCGGACCCGGGTCTCCCGCTTGGGAAGTGAGAATTCTACCACTGAACCACCAATGCGTGACAATTTCATTCAGACACGTCTTTGAGTGATCGTTATGAACAGGTAGTGAGGTTATGCTTCATTGGTTGCATAAGAGATGGAAGATGAGGAACACTTGTTGATTTTCAGTTAGCAGAAGTTACATAGCAAAGCTTTAAAGAACCAGACCACTGGCACTTCAGAATTAACTTTTTGCATTGGCCGGGAATCGGACCCGGGTCTCCCGCATGGCAGGCGAGAATTCTACCACTGAACCACCAATGCGCGACAATTTCATTCAGACACGTCTTTGAGTGATCGTTATGAACAGGTAGTGAGGTTATGCTTTATTGGTTGCATAAGAGATGGAAGACGAGGAACACTTGTTGATCTTGAGTTAGCAGAAATTACATAGCAAAACTTTAAAGAACCACACCACTGGTACTTCAGAATTTACTTTCTGCATTGGCCGGGAATCGGACCCTGGTCTCCCGCGTGGCAGGCGAGAATTCTTCCACTGAACCACCAATGCTCTGCAATCTGTAACAGACACGTCCTTGAGTGATCCCCAAGAACAGGTAGTGAGGTTATGCTTCATTGGTTGCATAAGACATGGAAGATGAGGAACTGTTGTTGATCTTGAGTTAGCAGAAGTTACATAGCAAAGAGTTAGCAGAAGTTACATAGCAATACTTTAAAGAACCACACCACTGGCACTTCAGAATTTACTTTCTGCATTGGCCGGGAATCGGACCCGGGTCTCCCGCGTGGCAGGCGAGAATTCTTCCACTGAACCACCAATGCTCTGCAATCTGTAACAGACACGTCCTTGAGTGATCGCCAAGAACAGGTAGTGAGGTTATGCTTCATTGGTTGCATAAGACATGGAAGACGAGGAACACTTGTTGATCTTGAGTTAGCAGAAGTTACATAGCAAAACTTTAAAGAACCACACCACGTGTACTTCAGAATTTACTTTCTGCATTGGCCGGGAATCGGACCCGGGTCTCCCGCGTGGCAGGCGAGAATTCTTCCACTGAACCACCAATGCTCTACAATCTGTAACTGACACGTCCTTGAGTGATCGCCAAGAACAGGTAGTGAGGTTATGCTTCATTGGTTGCATAAGAGATGGAAGATGAGGAACACTTGTTGATCTTGAGTTAGCAGAAGTTACATAGCAAAGCTTTAAAGAACCAGACCACTGGCACTTCTGAATTAACTTTCTGCATTGGCCGGGAATCGGACCCGGGTCTCCCGCTTGGGAAGCGAGAATTCTACCATTGAACCACCAATGCGCGACAATTTCATTCAGACACGTCTTTGAGTGATCGTTATGAACAGGTAGTGAGGTTATGCTTCATTGGTTGCATAAGAGATGGAAGATGAGGAACACTTGTTGATTTTCAGTTAGCAGAAGTTACATAGCAAAGCTTTAAAGAACCAGACCACTGGTACTTCAGAATTTACTTTCTGCATTGGCCGGGAATCGGACCCGGGTCTCCCGCGTGGCAGGCGAGAATTCTTCCACTGAACCACCAATGCTCTGCAATCTGTAACAGACACGTCCTTGAGTGATCCCCAAGAACAGGTAGTGAGGTTATGCTTCATTGGTTGCATAAGACATGGAAGATGAGGAACTGTTGTTGATCTTGAGTTAGCAGAAGTTACATAGCAAAGCTTTAAAGAACCAGACCACTGGCACTTCAGAATTAACTTTTTGCATTGGCCAGGAATCGGACCCGGGTCTCCCGCATGGCAGGCGAGAATTCTGCCACTGAACCACCAATGCGCGACAATTTCATTCAGACACGTCTTTGAGTGATCGTTCTGGACAGGTAGTGCGGTTATGCTTCATTGGTTGCATAAGAGATGGAAGATGAGGAACACTTGTTGATCTTGAGTTAGCAGAAGTTACATAGCAAAACTTTAAAGAACCACACCACGTGTACTTCAGAATTTACTTTCTGCATTGGCCGGGAATCGGACCCGGGTCTCCCGCGTGGCAGGCGAGAATTCTTCCACTGAACCACCAATGCTCTACAATCTGTAACTGACACGTCCTTGAGTGATCGCCAAGAACAGGTAGTGAGGTTATGCTTCATTGGTTGCATAAGAGATGGAAGATGAGGAACACTTGTTGATCTTGAGTTAGCAGAAGTTACATAGCAAAGCTTTAAAGAACCAGACCACTGGCACTTCTGAATTAACTTTCTGCATTGGCCGGGAATCGGACCCGGGTCTCCCGCTTGGGAAGCGAGAATTCTACCATTGAACCACCAATGCGCGACAATTTCGTTTAGACACGTCTTTGAGTGATCGTTATGAACAGGTAGTGAGGTTATGCTTCATTGGTTGCATAAGAGATGGAAGATGAGGAACTCTTGTTGATCTTGAGTTAGCAGAAGTTACATAGCAAAGCTTTAAAGAACCAGACCACTGGCACTTCTGAATTTACTTTTTGCATTGGCCGGGAATCGGACCCGGGTCTCCCACGTGGCAGGCGAGAATTCTACCACTGAACCACCAATGCGCGACAATTTCATTCAGGCACGTCTTTGACTGATCGTTATGAACAGGTAGTGAGGTTATGCTTCATTGGTTGCATAAGAGATGGAAGATGAGGTACACTTGTTGATTTTCAGTTAGCAGAAGTTACATAGCAAAGCTTTAAAGAACCAGACCACTGGCACTTCAGAATTAGCTTTTTGCATTGGCCGGGAATCGGACCCGGGTCTCCCGCATGGCAGGCGAGAATTCTACCAATGAACCACCAATGCGCGACAATTTCATTCAGACACGTCTTTGAGTAATCGTTATGGACAGGTAGTGAGGTTATGCTTCATTGGTTGCATAAGAGATGGAAGATGAGGAACACTTGTTGATCTTGAGTTAGCAGAAGTTACATAGCAAAACTTTAAAGAACCACACCACGTGTACTTCAGAATTTACTTTCTGCATTGGCCGGGAATCGGACCCGGGTCTCCCGCGTGGCAGGCGAGAGTTCTTCCACTGAACCACCAATGCTCTACAATCTGTAACTGACACGTCCTTGAGTGATCGCCAAGAACAGGTAGTGAGGTTATGCTTCATTGGTTGCATAAGAGATGGAAGATGAGGAACACTTGTTGATCTTGAGTTAGCAGAAGTTACATAGCAAAGCTTTAAAGAACCAGACCACTGGCACTTCTGAATTAACTTTCTGCATTGGCCGGGAATCGGACCCGAGTCTCCCGCTTGGGAAGCGAGAATTCTACCATTGAACCACCAATGCACTACAATCTGTAACAGACATGTCCTTGAGTGATTGCCAAGAACAGGTAGTGAGGTTATGCTTCATTGGTTGCATAAGAGATGGAAGATGAGGAACTCTTGTTGATCTTGAGTTAGCAGAAGTTACATAGCAAAGCTTTAAAGAACCAGACCACTGGCACTTCTGAATTAACTTTCTGCATTAGCCGGGAATCGGACTCGGGTCTCCCGCTTGGGAAGTGAGAATTCTACCACTGAACCACCAATGCGTGACAATTTCATTCAGACACGTCTTTGAGTGATCGTTATGAACAGGTAGTGAGGTTATGCTTCATTGGTTGCATAAGAGATGGAAGATGAGGAACACTTGTTGATTTTCAGTTAGCAGAAGTTACATAGCAAAGCTTTAAAGAACCAGACCACTGGTACTTCAGAATTTACTTTCTGCATTGGCCGGGAATCGGACCCGGGTCTCCCGCGTGGCAGGCGAGAATTCTTCCACTGAACCACCAATGCTCTGCAATCTGTAACAGACACGTCCTTGAGTGATCCCCAAGAACAGGTAGTGAGGTTATGCTTCATTGGTTGCATAAGACATGGAAGATGAGGAACTGTTGTTGATCTTGAGTTAGCAGAAGTTACATAGCAAAGCTTTAAAGAACCAGACCACTGGCACTTCAGAATTAACTTTTTGCATTGGCCAGGAATCGGACCCGGGTCTCCCGCATGGCAGGCGAGAATTCTACCACTGAACCACCAATGCGCGACAATTTCATTCAGACACGTCTTTGAGTGATCGTTATGGACAGGTAGTGCGGTTATGCTTCATTGGTTGCATAAGAGATGGAAGATGAGGAACACTTGTTGATCTTGAGTTAGCAGAAGTTACATAGCAAAACTTTAAAGAACCACACCACGTGTACTTCAGAATTTACTTTCTGCATTGGCCGGGAATCGGACCCGGGTCTCCCGCGTGGCAGGCGAGAATTCTTCCACTGAACCACCAATGCTCTACAATCTGTAACTGACACGTCCTTGAGTGATCGCCAAGAACAGGTAGTGAGGTTATGCTTCATTGGTTGCATAAGAGATGGAAGATGAGGAACACTTGTTGATCTTGAGTTAGCAGAAGTTACATAGCAAAGCTTTAAAGAACCAGACCACTGGCACTTCTGAATTAACTTTCTGCATTGGCCGGGAATCGGACCCGGGTCTCCCGCTTGGGAAGCGAGAATTCTACCATTGAACCACCAATGCGCGACAATTTCATTCAGACACGTCTTTGAGTGATCGTTATGAACAGGTAGTGAGGTTATGCTTCATTGGTTGCATAAGAGATGGAAGATGAGGAACACTTGTTGATTTTCAGTTAGCAGAAGTTACATAGCAAAGCTTTAAAGAACCAGACCACTGGTACTTCAGAATTTACTTTCTGCATTGGCCGGGAATCGGACCCGGGTCTCCCGCGTGGCAGGCGAGAATTCTTCCACTGAACCACCAATGCTCTGCAATCTGTAACAGACACGTCCTTGAGTGATCCCCAAGAACAGGTAGTGAGGTTATGCTTCATTGGTTGCATAAGACATGGAAGATGAGGAACTGTTGTTGATCTTGAGTTAGCAGAAGTTACATAGCAAAGCTTTAAAGAACCAGACCACTGGCACTTCAGAATTAACTTTTTGCATTGGCCAGGAATCGGACCCGGGTCTCCCGCATGGCAGGCGAGAATTCTGCCACTGAACCACCAATGCGCGACAATTTCATTCAGACACGTCTTTGAGTGATCGTTCTGGACAGGTAGTGCGGTTATGCTTCATTGGTTGCATAAGAGATGGAAGATGAGGAACACTTGTTGATCTTGAGTTAGCAGAAGTTACATAGCAAAACTTTAAAGAACCACACCACGTGTACTTCAGAATTTACTTTCTGCATTGGCCGGGAATCGGACCCAGGTCTCCCGCGTGGCAGGCGAGAATTCTTCCACTGAACCACCAATGCTCTACAATCTGTAACTGACACGTCCTTGAGTGATCGCCAAGAACAGGTAGTGAGGTTATGCTTCATTGGTTGCATAAGAGATGGAAGATGAGGAACACTTGTTGATCTTGAGTTAGCAGAAGTTACATAGCAAAGCTTTAAAGAACCAGACCACTGGCACTTCTGAATTAACTTTCTGCAATGGCCGGGAATCAGACCCGGGTCTCCCGCTTGGGAAGCGAGAATTCTACCATTGAACCACCAATGCGCGACAATTTCGTTTAGACACGTCTTTGAGTGATCGTTATGAACAGGTAGTGAGGTTATGCTTCATTGGTTGCATAAGAGATGGAAGATGAGGAACTCTTGTTGATCTTGAGTTAGCAGAAGTTACATAGCAAAGCTTTAAAGAACCAGACCACTGGCACTTCTGAATTTACTTTTTGCATTGGCCGGGAATCGGACCCGGGTCTCCCACGTGGCAGGCGAGAATTCTACCACTGAACCACCAATGCGCGACAATTTCATTCAGGCACGTCTTTGACTGATCGTTATGAACAGGTAGTGAGGTTATGCTTCATTGGTTGCATAAGAGATGGAAGATGAGGTACACTTGTTGATTTTCAGTTAGCAGAAGTTACATAGCAAAGCTTTAAAGAACCAGACCACTGGCACTTCAGAATTAGCTTTTTGCATTGGCCGGGAATCGGACCCGGGTCTCCCGCATGGCAGGCGAGAATTCTACCAATGAACCACCAATGCGCGACAATTTCATTCAGACACGTCTTTGAGTAATCGTTATGGACAGGTAGTGAGGTTATGCTTCATTGGTTGCATAAGAGATGGAAGATGAGGAACACTTGTTGATCTTGAGTTAGCAGAAGTTACATAGCAAAACTTTAAAGAACCACACCACGTGTACTTCAGAATTTACTTTCTGCATTGGCCGGGAATCGGACCCGGGTCTCCCGCGTGGCAGGCGAGAGTTCTTCCACTGAACCACCAATGCTCTACAATCTGTAACTGACACGTCCTTGAGTGATCGCCAAGAACAGGTAGTGAGGTTATGCTTCATTGGTTGCATAAGAGATGGAAGATGAGGAACACTTGTTGATCTTGAGTTAGCAGAAGTTACATAGCAAAGCTTTAAAGAACCAGACCACTGGCACTTCTGAATTAACTTTCTGCATTGGCCGGGAATCGGACCCGAGTCTCCCGCTTGGGAAGCGAGAATTCTACCATTGAACCACCAATGCACTACAATCTGTAACAGACATGTCCTTGAGTGATTGCCAAGAACAGGTAGTGAGGTTATGCTTCATTGGTTGCATAAGAGATGGAAGATGAGGAACTCTTGTTGATCTTGAGTTAGCAGAAGTTACATAGCAAAGCTTTAAAGAACCAGACCACTGGCACTTCTGAATTAACTTTCTGCATTAGCCGGGAATCGGACTCGGGTCTCCCGCTTGGGAAGTGAGAATTCTACCACTGAACCACCAATGCGTGACAATTTCATTCAGACACGTCTTTGAGTGATCGTTATGAACAGGTAGTGAGGTTATGCTTCATTGGTTGCATAAGAGATGGAAGATGAGGAACACTTGTTGATTTTCAGTTAGCAGAAGTTACATAGCAAAGCTTTAAAGAACCAGACCACTGGCACTTCAGAATTAACTTTTTGCATTGGCCGGGAATCGGACCCGGGTCTCCCGCATGGCAGGCGAGAATTCTACCACTGAACCACCAATGCGCGACAATTTCATTCAGACACGTCTTTGAGTGATCGTTATGAACAGGTAGTGAGGTTATGCTTTATTGGTTGCATAAGAGATGGAAGACGAGGAACACTTGTTGATCTTGAGTTAGCAGAAATTACATAGCAAAACTTTAAAGAACCACACCACTGGTACTTCAGAATTTACTTTCTGCATTGGCCGGGAATCGGACCCGGGTCTCCCGCGTGGCAGGCGAGAATTCTTCCACTGAACCACCAATGCTCTGCAATCTGTAACAGACACGTCCTTGAGTGATCCCCAAGAACAGGTAGTGAGGTTATGCTTCATTGGTTGCATAAGACATGGAAGATGAGGAACTGTTGTTGATCTTGAGTTAGCAGAAGTTACATAGCAAAGCTTTAAAGAACCAGACCACTGGCACTTCAGAATTAACTTTTTGCATTGGCCGGGAATCGGACCCGGGTCTCCCGCATGGCAGGCGAGAATTCTACCACTGAACCACCAATGCGCGACAATTTCATTCAGACACGTCTTTGAGTGATCGTTATGGACAGGTAGTGCGGTTATGCTTCATTGGTTGCATAAGAGATGGAAGATGAGGAACACTTGTTGATCTTGAGTTAGCAGAAGTTACATAGCAAAACTTTAAAGAACCACACCACGTGTACTTCAGAATTTACTTTCTGCATTGGCCGGGAATCGGACCCGGGTCTCCCGCGTGGCAGGCGAGAATTCTTCCACTGAACCACCAATGCTCTACAATCTGAAACTGACACGTCCTTGAGTGATCGCCAAGAACAGGTAGTGAGGTTATGCTTCATTGGTTGCATAAGAGATGGAAGATGAGGAACACTTGTTGATCTTGAGTTAGCAGAAGTTACATAGCAAAGCTTTAAAGAACCAGACCACTGGCACTTCTGAATTAACTTTCTGCATTGGCCGGGAATCGGACCCGAGTCTCCCGCTTGGGAAGCGAGAATTCTACCATTGAACCACCAATGCGCGACAATTTCGTTTAGACACGTCTTTGAGTGATCGTTATGAACAGGTAGTGAGGTTATGCTTCATTGGTTGCATAAGAGATGGAAGATGAGGAACTCTTGTTGATCTTGAGTTAGCAGAAGTTACATAGCAAAGCTTTAAAGAACCAGACCACTGGCACTTCTGAATTTACTTTTTGCATTGGCCGGGAAGCGGACCCGGGTCTCCCGCGTGGCAGGCGAGAATTCTACCACTGAACCACCAATGCGCGACAATTTCATTCAGGCACGTCTTTGACTGATCGTTATGAACAGGTAGTGAGGTTATGCTTCATTGGTTGCATAAGAGATGGAAGATGAGGTACACTTGTTGATTTTCAGTTAGCAGAAGTTACATAGCAAAGCTTTAAAGAACCAGACCACTGGCACTTCAGAATTAACTTTTTGCATTGGCCGGGAATCGGACCCGGGTCTCCCGCATGGCAGGCGAGAATTCTACCACTGAACCACCAATGCGCGACAATTTCATTCAGACACGTCTTTGAGTGATCGTTATGGACAGGTAGTGAGGTTATGCTTCATTGGTTGCATAAGAGATGGAAGATGAGGAACACTTGTTGATCTTGAGTTAGCAGAAGTTACATAGCAAAACTTTAAAGAACCACACCACGTGTACTTCAGAATTTACTTTCTGCATTGGCCGGGAATCGGACCCGGGTCTCCCGCGTGGCAGGCGAGAATTCTTCCACTGAACCACCAATGCTCTACAATCTGTAACTGACACGTCCTTGAGTGATCGCCAAGAACAGGTAGTGAGGTTATGCTTCATTGGTTGCATAAGAGATGGAAGATGAGGAACACTTGTTGATCTTGAGTTAGCAGAAGTTACATAGCAAAGCTTTAAAGAACCAGACCACTGGCACTTCTGAATTAACTTTCTGCATTGGCCGGGAATCGGACCCGAGTCTCCCGCTTGGGAAGCGAGAATTCTACCATTGAACCACCAATGCGCGACAATTTCGTTCAGACACGTCTTTGAGTGATCGTTATGAACAGGTAGTGAGGTTATGCTTCATTGGTTGCATAAGAGATGGAAGATGAGGAACTCTTGTTGATCTTGAGTTAGCAGAAGTTACATAGCAAAGCTTTAAAGAACCAGACCACTGGCACTTCTGAATTTACTTTTTGTATTGGCCGGGAATCGGACCCGGGTCTCCCGCGTGGCAGGCGAGAATTCTACCACTGAACCACCAATGCGCGATGATCTCAATCAGACACGTCCTTGAGTGATCGCTATGGACAGGTAGTGAGGTTACCCTTCATTGGTTGCATAAGAGATGGAAGATGAGGAACACTTGTTGATCTTGAGTTAGCAGAAGTTACATAGCAAAGCTTTAAAGAACCAGACCACTGGCACTTCTGAAATAACTTTCTGCATTAGCCGGGAATCGGACCCGGGTCTCCCGCTTGGGAAGTGAGAATTCTACCACTGAACCACCAATGCGCGACAATTTCATTCAGACACGTCTTTGAGTGATCGTTATGAACAGGTAGTGAGGTTATGCTTCATTGGTTGCATAAGAGATGGAAGATGAGGAACACTTGTTGATTTTTTAGTTAGCAGAAGTTACATAGCAAAGGTTTAAAGAACCAGACCACTGGCACTTCTGAATTAACTTTCTGCATTGGCCGGGAATCGGACCCGGGTCTCCCGCTTGGGAAGCGAGAATTCTACCACTGAACCACCAATGCGCGACAATTTCATTCAGACATGTCTTTGAGTGATCGTTATGAACAGGTAGTGAGGTTATGCTTTATTGGTTGCATAAGAGATGGAAGATGAGGAACACTTGTTGATCTTGAGTTAGCAGAAGTTACATAGCAAAACTTAAAAGAACCACACCACTGGTACTTCAGAATTTACTTTCTGCATTGGCCGGGAATCGGACCCGGGTCTCCCGCGTGGCAGGCGAGAATTCTTCCACTGAACCACCAATGCTCTGCAATCTGTAACAGACACGTCCTTGAGTGATCGCCAAGAACAGGTAGTGAGGTTATGCTTCATTGGTTGCATAAGACATGGAAGATGAGGAACTGTTGTTGATCTTGAGTTAGCAGAAGTTACATAGCAAAGCTTTAAAGAACCAGACCACTGGTACTTCTGAATTAACTTTCTGCATTGGCCGGGAATCGGACCCGGGTCTCCCGCATGGCAGGCGAGAATTCTACCACTGAACCACCAATGCGCGACAATTTCATTCAGACACGTCTTTGAGTGATCGTTATTGACAGGTAGTGCGGTTATGCTTCATTGGTTGCTTAAGAGATGGAAGATGAGGAACACTTGTTGATCTTGAGTTAGCAGAAGTTACATAGCAAAACTTTAAAGAACCACACCACTGGTACTTCAGAATTTACTTTCTGCATTGGCCGGGAATCGGACCCGGATCTCTCGCGTGGCAGGCGAGAATTCTTCCACTGAACCACCAATGCACTACAATCTGTAACAGACATGTCCTTAAGTGATTGCCAAGAACAGGTAGTGAGGTTATGCTTCATTGGTTGCATAAGAGATGGAAGATGAGGAACTCTTGTTGATCTTGAGTTAGCAGAAGTTACATAGCAAAGCTTTAAAGAACCAGACCACTGGCACTTCTGAATTAACTTTCTGCATTAGCCGGGAATCGGACCCGGGTCTCCCGCTTGGGAAGTGAGAATTCTACCACTGAACCACCAATGCGTGACAATTTCATTCAGACACGTCTTTGAGTGATCGTTATGAACAGGTAGTGAGGTTATGCTTCATTGGTTGCATAAGAGATGGAAGATGAGGAACACTTGTTGATTTTCAGTTAGCAGAAGTTACATAGCAAAGCTTTAAAGAACCAGACCACTGGCACTTCAGAATTAACTTTTTGCATTGGCCGGGAATCGGACCCGGGTCTCCCGCATGGCAGGCGAGAATTCTACCACTGAACCACCAATGCGCGACAATTTCATTCAGACACGTCTTTGAGTGATCGTTATGAACAGGTAGTGAGGTTATGCTTTATTGGTTGCATAAGAGATGGAAGACGAGGAACACTTGTTGATCTTGAGTTAGCAGAAATTACATAGCAAAACTTTAAAGAACCACACCACTGGTACTTCAGAATTTACTTTCTGCATTGGCCGGGAATCGGACCCTGGTCTCCCGCGTGGCAGGCGAGAATTCTTCCACTGAACCACCAATGCTCTGCAATCTGTAACAGACACGTCCTTGAGTGATCCCCAAGAACAGGTAGTGAGGTTATGCTTCATTGGTTGCATAAGACATGGAAGATGAGGAACTGTTGTTGATCTTGAGTTAGCAGAAGTTACATAGCAAAGCTTTAAAGAACCAGACCACTGGCACTTCAGAATTAACTTTTTGCATTGGCCGGGAATCGGACCCGGGTCTCCCGCATGGCAGGCGAGAATTCTATCACTGAACCACCAATGCGCGACAATTTCATTCAGACACGTCTTTGAGTGATCGTTATGGACAGGTAGTGCGGTTATGCTTCATTGGTTGCATAAGAGATGGAAGATGAGGAACACTTGTTGATCTTGAGTTAGCAGAAGTTACATAGCAAAGCTTTAAAGAACCACACCACGTGTACTTCAGAATTTACTTTTTGCATTGGCCGGGAATCGGTCCCGGGTCTCCCGCGTGGCAGGCGAGAATTCTACCACTGAACCACCAATGCGCGATGATCTCAATCAGACACGTCCTTGAGTGATCGCTATGGACAGGTAGTGAGGTTACCCTTCATTGGTTGCATAAGAGATGGAAGATGAGGAACACTTGTTGATCTTGAGTTAGCAGAAGTTACATAGCAAAGCTTTAAAGAACCAGACCACTGGCACTTCTGAATTAACTTTCTGCATTAGCCGGGAATCGGACCCGGGTCTCCCGCTTGGGAAGTGAGAATTCTACCACTGAACCACCAATGCGCGACAATTTCATTCAGACACGTCTTTGAGTGATCGTTATGAACAGGTAGTGAGGTTATGCTTCATTGGTTGCATAAGAGATGGAAGATGAGGAACACTTGTTGATTTTTTAGTTAGCAGAAGTTACATAGCAAAGGTTTAAAGAACCAGACCACTGGCACTTCTGAATTAACTTTCTGCATTGGCCGGGAATCGGACCCGGGTCTCCCGCTTGGGAAGCGAGAATTCTACCACTGAACCACCAATGCGCGACAATTTCATTCAGACATGTCTTTGAGTGATCGTTATGAACAGGTAGTGAGGTTATGCTTTATTGGTTGCATAAGAGATGGAAGATGAGGAACACTTGTTGATCTTGAGTTAGCAGAAGTTACATAGCAATACTTTAAAGAACCACACCACTGGCACTTCAGAATTTACTTTCTGCATTGGCCGGGAATCGGACCCGGGTCTCCCGCGTGGCAGGCGAGAATTCTTCCACTGAACCACCAATGCTCTGCAATCTGTAACAGACACGTCCTTGAGTGATCGCCAAGAACAGGTAGTGAGGTTATGCTTCATTGGTTGCATAAGACATGGAAGATGAGGAACTGTTGTTGATCTTGAGTTAGCAGAAGTTACATAGCAAAGCTTTAAAGAACCAGACCACTGGCACTTCTGAATTAACTTTCTGCATTGGCCGGGAATCGGACCCGGGTCTCCCGCTTGGGAAGCGAGAATTCTACCATTGAACCACCAATGCGCGACAATTTCATTCAGACACGTCTTTGAGTGATCGTTATTGACAGGTAGTGCGGTTATGCTTCATTGGTTGCTTAAGAGATGGAAGACGAGGAACACTTGTTGATCTTGAGTTAGCAGAAGTTACATAGCAAAACTTTAAAGAACCACACCACGTGTACTTCAGAATTTACTTTCTGCATTGGCCGGGAATCGGACCCGGGTCTCCCGCGTGGCAGGCGAGAATTCTTCCACTGAACCACCAATGCTCTACAATCTGTAACTGACACGTCCTTGAGTGATCGCCAAGAACAGGTAGTGAGGTTATGCTTCATTGGTTGCATAAGAGATGGAAGATGAGGAACACTTGTTGATCTTGAGTTAGCAGAAGTTACATAGCAAAGCTTTAAAGAACCAGACCACTGGCACTTCTGAATTAACTTTCTGCATTGGCCGGGAATCGGACCCGGGTCTCCCGCTTGGGAAGCGAGAATTCTACCATTGAACCACCAATGCGCGACAATTTCATTCAGACACGTCTTTGAGTGATCGTTATGAACAGGTAGTGAGGTTATGCTTCATTGGTTGCATAAGAGATGGAAGATGAGGAACACTTGTTGATTTTCAGTTAGCAGAAGTTACATAGCAAAGCTTTAAAGAACCAGACCACTGGTACTTCAGAATTTACTTTCTGCATTGGCCGGGAATCGGACCCGGGTCTCCCGCGTGGCAGGCGAGAATTCTTCCACTGAACCACCAATGCTCTGCAATCTGTAACAGACACGTCCTTGAGTGATCCCCAAGAACAGGTAGTGAGGTTATGCTTCATTGGTTGCATAAGACATGGAAGATGAGGAACTGTTGTTGATCTTGAGTTAGCAGAAGTTACATAGCAAAGCTTTAAAGAACCAGACCACTGGCACTTCAGAATTAACTTTTTGCATTGGCCAGGAATCGGACCCGGGTCTCCCGCATGGCAGGCGAGAATTCTGCCACTGAACCACCAATGCGCGACAATTTCATTCAGACACGTCTTTGAGTGATCGTTCTGGACAGGTAGTGCGGTTATGCTTCATTGGTTGCATAAGAGATGGAAGATGAGGAACACTTGTTGATCTTGAGTTAGCAGAAGTTACATAGCAAAACTTTAAAGAACCACACCACGTGTACTTCAGAATTTACTTTCTGCATTGGCCGGGAATCGGACCCGGGTCTCCCGCGTGGCAGGCGAGAATTCTTCCACTGAACCACCAATGCTCTACAATCTGTAACTGACACGTCCTTGAGTGATCGCCAAGAACAGGTAGTGAGGTTATGCTTCATTGGTTGCATAAGAGATGGAAGATGAGGAACACTTGTTGATCTTGAGTTAGCAGAAGTTACATAGCAAAGCTTTAAAGAACCAGACCACTGGCACTTCTGAATTAACTTTCTGCATTGGCCGGGAATCGGACCCGGGTCTCCCGCTTGGGAAGCGAGAATTCTACCATTGAACCACCAATGCGCGACAATTTCGTTTAGACACGTCTTTGAGTGATCGTTATGAACAGGTAGTGAGGTTATGCTTCATTGGTTGCATAAGAGATGGAAGATGAGGTACACTTGTTGATTTTCAGTTAGCAGAAGTTACATAGCAAAGCTTTAAAGAACCAGACCACTGGCACTTCAGAATTAGCTTTTTGCATTGGCCGGGAATCGGACCCGGGTCTCCCGCATGGCAGGCGAGAATTCTACCACTGAACCACCAATGCGCAACAATTTCATTCAGACACGTCTTTGAGTGATCGTTATGAACAGGTAGTGAGGTTATGCTTCATTGGTTGCATAAGAGATGGAAGATGAGGAACACTTGTTGATTTTCAGTTAGCAGAAGTTACATAGCAAAGCTTTAAAGAACCAGACCACTGGTACTTCAGAATTTACTTTCTGCATTGGCCGGGAATCGGACCCGGGTCTCCCGCGTGGCAGGCGAGAATTCTTCCACTGAACCACCAATGCTCTGCAATCTGTAACAGACACGTCCTTGAGTGATCCCCAAGAACAGGTAGTGAGGTTATGCTTCATTGGTTGCATAAGACATGGAAGATGAGGAACTGTTGTTGATCTTGAGTTAGCAGAAGTTACATAGCAAAGCTTTAAAGAACCAGACCACTGGCACTTCAGAATTAACTTTTTGCATTGGCCAGGAATCGGACCCGGGTCTCCCGCATGGCAGGCGAGAATTCTGCCACTGAACCACCAATGCGCGACAATTTCATTCAGACACGTCTTTGAGTGATCGTTCTGGACAGGTAGTGCGGTTATGCTTCATTGGTTGCATAAGAGATGGAAGATGAGGAACACTTGTTGATCTTGAGTTAGCAGAAGTTACATAGCAAAACTTTAAAGAACCACACCACGTGTACTTCAGAATTTACTTTCTGCATTGGCCGGGAATCGGACCCGGGTCTCCCGCGTGGCAGGCGAGAATTCTTCCACTGAACCACCAATGCTCTACAATCTGTAACTGACACGTCCTTGAGTGATCGCCAAGAACAGGTAGTGAGGTTATGCTTCATTGGTTGCATAAGAGATGGAAGATGAGGAACACTTGTTGATCTTGAGTTAGCAGAAGTTACATAGCAAAGCTTTAAAGAACCAGACCACTGGCACTTCTGAATTAACTTTCTGCATTGGCCGGGAATCGGACCCGGGTCTCCCGCTTGGGAAGCGAGAATTCTACCATTGAACCACCAATGCGCGACAATTTCGTTTAGACACGTCTTTGAGTGATCGTTATGAACAGGTAGTGAGGTTATGCTTCATTGGTTGCATAAGAGATGGAAGATGAGGAACTCTTGTTGATCTTGAGTTAGCAGAAGTTACATAGCAAAGCTTTAAAGAACCAGACCACTGGCACTTCTGAATTTACTTTTTGCATTGGCCGGGAATCGGACCCGGGTCTCCCACGTGGCAGGCGAGAATTCTACCACTGAACCACCAATGCGCGACAATTTCATTCAGGCACGTCTTTGACTGATCGTTATGAACAGGTAGTGAGGTTATGCTTCATTGGTTGCATAAGAGATGGAAGATGAGGTACACTTGTTGATTTTCAGTTAGCAGAAGTTACATAGCAAAGCTTTAAAGAACCAGACCACTGGCACTTCAGAATTAGCTTTTTGCATTGGCCGGGAATCGGACCCGGGTCTCCCGCATGGCAGGCGAGAATTCTACCAATGAACCACCAATGCGCGACAATTTCATTCAGACACGTCTTTGAGTAATCGTTATGGACAGGTAGTGAGGTTATGCTTCATTGGTTGCATAAGAGATGGAAGATGAGGAACACTTGTTGATCTTGAGTTAGCAGAAGTTACATAGCAAAACTTTAAAGAACCACACCACGTGTACTTCAGAATTTACTTTCTGCATTGGCCGGGAATCGGACCCGGGTCTCCCGCGTGGCAGGCGAGAGTTCTTCCACTGAACCACCAATGCTCTACAATCTGTAACTGACACGTCCTTGAGTGATCGCCAAGAACAGGTAGTGAGGTTATGCTTCATTGGTTGCATAAGAGATGGAAGATGAGGAACACTTGTTGATCTTGAGTTAGCAGAAGTTACATAGCAAAGCTTTAAAGAACCAGACCACTGGCACTTCTGAATTAACTTTCTGCATTGGCCGGGAATCGGACCCGAGTCTCCCGCTTGGGAAGCGAGAATTCTACCATTGAACCACCAATGCACTACAATCTGTAACAGACATGTCCTTGAGTGATTGCCAAGAACAGGTAGTGAGGTTATGCTTCATTGGTTGCATAAGAGATGGAAGATGAGGAACTCTTGTTGATCTTGAGTTAGCAGAAGTTACATAGCAAAGCTTTAAAGAACCAGACCACTGGCACTTCTGAATTAACTTTCTGCATTAGCCGGGAATCGGACTCGGGTCTCCCGCTTGGGAAGTGAGAATTCTACCACTGAACCACCAATGCGTGACAATTTCATTCAGACACGTCTTTGAGTGATCGTTATGAACAGGTAGTGAGGTTATGCTTCATTGGTTGCATAAGAGATGGAAGATGAGGAACACTTGTTGATTTTCAGTTAGCAGAAGTTACATAGCAAAGCTTTAAAGAACCAGACCACTGGTACTTCAGAATTTACTTTCTGCATTGGCCGGGAATCGGACCCGGGTCTCCCGCATGGCAGGCGAGAATTCTACCACTGAACCACCAATGCGCGACAATTTCATTCAGACACGTCTTTGAGTGA
Source organism: Cyprinella venusta (assembly GCA_038021265.1). Lineage (NCBI taxonomy): Eukaryota > Metazoa > Chordata > Actinopteri > Cypriniformes > Leuciscidae > Cyprinella > Cyprinella venusta. Next base: position 10,180,491 of record CM075863.1, read on the forward strand.
TCGTTATGAACAGGTAGTGAGGTTATGCTTTATTGGTTGCATAAGAGATGGAAGACGAGGAACACTTGTTGATCTTGAGTTAGCAGAAATTACATAGCAAAACTTTAAAGAACCACACCACTGGTACTTCAGAATTTACTTTCTGCATTGGCCGGGAATCGGACCCGGGTCTCCCGCGTGGCAGGCGAGAATTCTTCCACTGAACCACCAATGCTCTGCAATCTGTAACAGACACGTCCTTGAGTGATCCCCAAGAACAGGTAGTGAGGTTATGCTTCATTGGTTGCATAAGACATGGAAGATGAGGAACTGTTGTTGATCTTGAGTTAGCAGAAGTTACATAGCAAAGCTTTAAAGAACCAGACCACTGGCACTTCAGAATTAACTTTTTGCATTGGCCGGGAATCGGACCCGGGTCTCCCGCATGGCAGGCGAGAATTCTACCACTGAACCACCAATGCGCGACAATTTCATTCAGACACGTCTTTGAGTGATCGTTATGGACAGGTAGTGCGGTTATGCTTCATTGGTTGCATAAGAGATGGAAGATGAGGAACACTTGTTGATCTTGAGTTAGCAGAAGTTACATAGCAAAACTTTAAAGAACCACACCACATGTACTTCAGAATTTACTTTCTGCATTGGCCGGGAATCGGACCCGGGTCTCCCGCGTGGCAGGCGAGAATTCTTCCACTGAACCACCAATGCTCTACAATCTGTAACTGACACGTCCTTGAGTGATCGCCAAGAACAGGTAGTGAGGTTATGCTTCATTGGTTGCAGAAGAGATGGAAGATGAGGAACACTTGTTGATCTTGAGTTAGCAGAAGTTACATAGCAAAGCTTTAAAGAACCAGACCACTGGCACTTCTGAATTAACTTTCTGCATTGGCCGGGAATTGGACCCGAGTCTCCCGCTTGGGAAGCGAGAATTCTACCATTGAACCACCAATGCGCGACAATTTCGTTTAGACACGTCTTTGAGTGATCGTTATGAACAGGTAGTGAGGTTATGCTTCATTGGTTGCATAAGAGATGGAAGATGAGGAACTCTTGTTGATCTTGAGTTAGCAGAAGTTACATAGCAAAGCTTTAAAGAACCAGACCACTGGCACTTCTGAATTTACTTTTTGCATTGGCCGGGAATCGGACCCGGGTCTCCCGCGTGGCAGGCGAGAATTCTACCACTGAACCACCAATGCGCGACAATTTCATTCAGGCACGTCTTTGACTGATCGTTATGAACAGGTAGTGAGGTTATGCTTCATTGGTTGCATAAGAGATGGAAGATGAGGTACACTTGTTGATTTTCAGTTAGCAGAAGTTACATAGCAAAGCTTTAAAGAACCAGACCACTGGCACTTCAGAATTAACTTTTTGCATTGGCCGGGAATCGGACCCGGGTCTCCCGCATGGCAGGCGAGAATTCTACCACTGAACCACCAATGCGCGACAATTTCATTCAGACACGTCTTTGAGTGATCGTTATGGACAGGTAGTGAGGTTATGCTTCATTGGTTGCATAAGAGATGGAAGATGAGGAACACTTGTTGATCTTGAGTTAGCAGAAGTTACATAGCAAAACTTTAAAGAACCACACCACGTGTACTTCAGAATTTACTTTCTGCATTGGCCGGGAATCGGACCCGGGTCTCCCGCGTGGCAGGCGAGAATTCTTCCACTGAACCACCAATGCTCTACAATCTGTAACTGACACGTCCTTGAGTGATCGCCAAGAACAGGTAGTGAGGTTATGCTTCATTGGTTGCATAAGAGATGGAAGATGAGGAACACTTGTTGATCTTGAGTTAGCAGAAGTTACATAGCAAAGCTTTAAAGAACCAGACCACTGGCACTTCTGAATTAACTTTCTGCATTGGCCGGGAATCGGACCCGAGTCTCCCGCTTGGGAAGCGAGAATTCTACCATTGAACCACCAATGCGCGACAATTTCGTTCAGACACGTCTTTGAGTGATCGTTATGAACAGGTAGTGAGGTTATGCTTCATTGGTTGCATAAGAAATGGAAGATGAGGAACTCTTGTTGATCTTGAGTTAGCAGAAGTTACATAGCAAAGCTTTAAAGAACCAGATCACTGGTACTTCTGAATTAACTTTCTGCATTGGCCGGGAATCGGACCCGGGTCTCCCGCATGGCAGGCGAGAATTCTACCACTGAACCACCAATGCGCGACAATTTCATTCAGACACGTCTTTGAGTGATCGTTATTGACAGGTAGTGCGGTTATGCTTCATTGGTTGCTTAAGAGATGGAAGATGAGGAACACTTGTTGATCTTGAGTTAGCAGAAGTTACATAGCAAAACTTTAAAGAACCACACCACGTGTACTTCAGAATTTACTTTCTGCATTGGCCGGGAATCGGACCCGGATCTCCCGCGTGGCAGGCGAGAATTCTTCCACTGAACCACCAATGCACTACAATCTGTAACAGACATGTCCTTGAGTGATTGCCAAGAACAGGTAGTGAGGTTATGCTTCATTGGTTGCATAAGAGATGGAAGATGAGGAACTCTTGTTGATCTTGAGTTAGCAGAAGTTACATAGCAAAGCTTTAAAGAACCAGACCACTGGCACTTCTGAATTAACTTTCTGCATTAGCCGGGAATCGGACCCGGGTCTCCCGCTTGGGAAGTGAGAATTCTACCACTGAACCACCAATGCGTGACAATTTCATTCAGACACGTCTTTGAGTGATCGTTATGAACAGGTAGTGAGGTTATGCTTCATTGGTTGCATAAGAGATGGAAGATGAGGAACACTTGTTGATTTTCAGTTAGCAGAAGTTACATAGCAAAGCTTTAAAGAACCAGACCACTGGCACTTCAGAATTAACTTTTTGCATTGGCCGGGAATCGGACCCGGGTCTCCCGCATGGCAGGCGAGAATTCTACCACTGAACCACCAATGCGCGACAATTTCATTCAGACACGTCTTTGATTGATCGTTATGAACAGGTAGTGAGGTTATGCTTTATTGGTTGCATAAGAGATGGAAGACGAGGAACACTTGTTGATCTTGAGTTAGCAGAAATTACATAGCAAAACTTTAAAGAACCACACCACTGGTACTTCAGAATTTACTTTCTGCATTGGCCGGGAATCGGTCCCGGGTCTCCCGCGTGGCAGGCGAGAATTCTTCCACTGAACCACCAATGCTCTGCAATCTGTAACAGACACGTCCTTGAGTGATCCCCAAGAACAGGTAGTGAGGTTATGCTTCATTGGTTGCATAAGACATGGAAGATGAGGAACTGTTGTTGATCTTGAGTTAGCAGAAGTTACATAGCAAAGCTTTAAAGAACCAGACCACTGGCACTTCAGAATTAACTTTTTGCATTGGCCGGGAATCGGACCCGGGTCTCCCGCATGGCAGGCGAGAATTCTACCACTGAACCACCAATGCGCGACAATTTCATTCAGACACGTCTTTGAGTGATCGTTATGGACAGGTAGTGCGGTTATGCTTCATTGGTTGCATAAGAGATGGAAGATGAGGAACACTTGTTGATCTTGAGTTAGCAGAAGTTACATAGCAAAACTTTAAAGAACCACACCACGTGTACTTCAGAATTTACTTTCTGCATTGGCCGGGAATCGGACCCGGATCTCCCGCGTGGCAGGCGAGAATTCTTCCACTGAACCACCAATGCACTACAATCTGTAACAGACATGTCCTTGAGTGATTGCCAAGAACAGGTAGTGAGGTTATGCTTCATTGGTTGCATAAGAGATGGAAGATGAGGAACTCTTGTTGATCTTGAGTTAGCAGAAGTTACATAGCAAAGCTTTAAAGAACCAGACCACTGGCACTTCTGAATTAACTTTCTGCATTAGCCGGGAATCGGACCCGGGTCTCCCGCTTGGGAAGTGAGAATTCTACCACTGAACCACCAATGCGTGACAATTTCATTCAGACACGTCTTTGAGTGATCGTTATGAACAGGTAGTGAGGTTATGCTTCATTGGTTGCATAAGAGATGGAAGATGAGGAACACTTGTTGATTTTCAGTTAGCAGAAGTTACATAGCAAAGCTTTAAAGAACCAGACCACTGGCACTTCAGAATTAACTTTTTGCATTGGCCGGGAATCGGACCCGGGTCTCCCGCATGGCAGGCGAGAATTCTACCACTGAACCACCAATGCGCGACAATTTCATTCAGACACGTCTTTGATTGATCGTTATGAACAGGTAGTGAGGTTATGCTTTATTGGTTGCATAAGAGATGGAAGACGAGGAACACTTGTTGATCTTGAGTTAGCAGAAATTACATAGCAAAACTTTAAAGAACCACACCACTGGTACTTCAGAATTTACTTTCTGCATTGGCCGGGAATCGGTCCCGGGTCTCCCGCGTGGCAGGCGAGAATTCTTCCACTGAACCACCAATGCTCTGCAATCTGTAACAGACACGTCCTTGAGTGATCCCCAAGAACAGGTAGTGAGGTTATGCTTCATTGGTTGCATAAGACATGGAAGATGAGGAACTGTTGTTGATCTTGAGTTAGCAGAAGTTACATAGCAAAGCTTTAAAGAACCAGACCACTGGCACTTCAGAATTAACTTTTTGCATTGGCCGGGAATCGGACCCGGGTCTCCCGCATGGCAGGCGAGAATTCTACCACTGAACCACCAATGCGCGACAATTTCATTCAGACACGTCTTTGAGTGATCGTTATGGACAGGTAGTGCGGTTATGCTTCATTGGTTGCATAAGAGATGGAAGATGAGGAACACTTGTTGATCTTGAGTTAGCAGAAGTTACATAGCAAAGCTTTAAAGAACCACACCACGTGTACTTCAGAATTTACTTTTTGCATTGGCCGGGAATCGGACCCGGGTCTCCCGCGTGGCAGGCGAGAATTCTACCACTGAACCACCAATGCGCGATGATCTCAATCAGACACGTCCTTGAGTGATCGCTATGGACAGGTAGTGAGGTTACCCTTCATTGGTTGCATAAGAGATGGAAGATGAGGAACACTTGTTGATCTTGAGTTAGCAGAAGTTACATAGCAAAGCTTTAAAGAACCAGACCACTGGCACTTCTGAATTAACTTTCTGCATTAGCCGGGAATCGGACCCGGGTCTCCCGCTTGGGAAGTGAGAATTCTACCACTGAACCACCAATGCGCGACAATTTCATTCAGACACGTCTTTGAGTGATCGTTATGAACAGGTAGTGAGGTTATGCTTCATTGGTTGCATAAGAGATGGAAGATGAGGAACACTTGTTGATTTTTTAGTTAGCAGAAGTTACATAGCAAAGGTTTAAAGAACCAGACCACTGGCACTTCTGAATTAACTTTCTGCATTGGCCGGGAATCGGACCCGGGTCTCCCGCTTGGGAAGCGAGAATTCTACCACTGAACCACCAATGCGCGACAATTTCATTCAGACATGTCTTTGAGTGATCGTTATGAACAGGTAGTGAGGTTATGCTTTATTGGTTGCATAAGAGATGGAAGATGAGGAACACTTGTTGATCTTGAGTTAGCAGAAGTTACATAGCAATACTTTAAAGAACCACACCACTGGCACTTCAGAATTTACTTTCTGCATTGGCCGGGAATCGGACCCGGGTCTCCCGCGTGGCAGGCGAGAATTCTTCCACTGAACCACCAATGCTCTGCAATCTGTAACAGACACGTCCTTGAGTGATCGCCAAGAACAGGTAGTGAGGTTATGCTTCATTGGTTGCATAAGACATGGAAGATGAGGAACTGTTGTTGATCTTGAGTTAGCAGAAGTTACATAGCAAAGCTTTAAAGAACCAGACCACTGGCACTTCTGAATTAACTTTCTGCATTGGCCGGGAATCGGACCCGGGTCTCCCGCATGGCAGGCGAGAATTCTACCACTGAACCACCAATGCGCGACAATTTCATTCAGACACGTCTTTGAGTGATCGTTATTGACAGGTAGTGCGGTTATGCTTCATTGGTTGCTTAAGAGATGGAAGACGAGGAACACTTGTTGATCTTGAGTTAGCAGAAGTTACATAGCAAAACTTTAAAGAACCACACCACGTGTACTTCAGAATTTACTTTCTGCATTGGCCGGGAATCAGACCCGGGTCTCCCGCGTGGCAGGGGAGAATTCTTCCACTGAACCACCAATGCTCTACAATCTGTAACTGACACGTCCTTGAGTGATCGCCAAGAACAGGTAGTGAGGTTATGCTTCATTGGTTGCATAAGAGATGGAAGATGAGGAACACTTGTTGATCTTGAGTTAGCAGAAGTTACATAGCAAAGCTTTAAAGAACCAGACCACTGGCACTTCTGAATTAACTTTCTGCATTGGCCGGGAATCGGACCCGAGTCTCCCGCTTGGGAAGCGAGAATTCTACCATTGAACCACCAATGCGCGACAATTTTGGTCAGACATGTCTTTGAGTGATCGTTATGAACAGGTAGTGAGGTTATGCTTCATTGGTTGCATAAGACATGGAAGATGAGGAACTGTTGTTGATCTTGAGTTAGCAGAAGTTACATAGCAAAGCTTTAAAGAACCAGACCACTGGCACTTCAGAATTTACTTTTTGCATTGGCCGGGAATCGGACCCGGGTCTCCCGCGTGGCAGGCGAGAATTCTACCACTGAACCACCAATGCGCGATGATCTCAATCAGACACGTCCTTGAGTGATCGCTATGGACAGGTAGTGAGGTTACCCTTCATTGGTTGCATAAGAGATGGAAGATGAGGAACACTTGTTGATCTTGAGTTAGCAGAAGTTACATAGCAAAGCTTTAAAGAACCAGACCACTGGCACTTCTGAATTAACTTTCTGCATTAGCCGGGAATCGGACCCGGGTCTCCCGCTTGGGAAGTGAGAATTCTACCACTGAACCACCAATGCGCGACAATTTCATTCAGACACGTCTTTGAGTGATCGTTATGAACAGGTAGTGAGGTTATGCTTCATTGGTTGCATAAGAGATGGAAGATGAGGAACACTTGTTGATTTTTTAGTTAGCAGAAGTTACATAGCAAAGGTTTAAAGAACCAGACCACTGGCACTTCTGAATTAACTTTCTGCATTGGCCGGGAATCGGACCCGGGTCTCCCGCTTGGGAAGCGAGAATTCTACCACTGAACCACCAATGCGCGACAATTTCATTCAGACATGTCTTTGAGTGATCGTTATGAACAGGTAGTGAGGTTATGCTTTATTGGTTGCATAAGAGATGGAAGATGAGGAACACTTGTTGATCTTGAGTTAGCAGAAGTTACATAGCAATACTTTAAAGAACCACACCACTGGCACTTCAGAATTTACTTTCTGCATTGGCCGGGAATCGGACCCGGGTCTCCCGCGTGGCAGGCGAGAATTCTTCCACTGAACCACCAATGCTCTGCAATCTGTAACAGACACGTCCTTGAGTGATCGCCAAGAACAGGTAGTGAGGTTATGCTTCATTGGTTGCATAAGACATGGAAGATGAGGAACTGTTGTTGATCTTGAGTTAGCAGAAGTTACATAGCAAAGCTTTAAAGAACCAGACCACTGGCACTTCTGAATTAACTTTCTGCATTGGCCGGGAATCGGACCCGGGTCTCCCGCATGGCAGGCGAGAATTCTACCACTGAACCACCAATGCGCGACAATTTCATTCAGACACGTCTTTGAGTGATCGTTATTGACAGGTAGTGCGGTTATGCTTCATTGGTTGCTTAAGAGATGGAAGACGAGGAACACTTGTTGATCTTGAGTTAGCAGAAGTTACATAGCAAAACTTTAAAGAACCACACCACGTGTACTTCAGAATTTACTTTCTGCATTGGCCGGGAATCAGACCCGGGTCTCCCGCGTGGCAGGGGAGAATTCTTCCACTGAACCACCAATGCTCTACAATCTGTAACTGACACGTCCTTGAGTGATCGCCAAGAACAGGTAGTGAGGTTATGCTTCATTGGTTGCATAAGAGATGGAAGATGAGGAACACTTGTTGATCTTGAGTTAGCAGAAGTTACATAGCAAAGCTTTAAAGAACCAGACCACTGGCACTTCTGAATTAACTTTCTGCATTGGCCGGGAATCGGACCCGAGTCTCCCGCTTGGGAAGCGAGAATTCTACCATTGAACCACCAATGCGCGACAATTTTGGTCAGACATGTCTTTGAGTGATCGTTATGAACAGGTAGTGAGGTTATGCTTCATTGGTTGCATAAGAGATGGAAGATGAGGAACTCTTGTTGATCTTGAGTTAGCAGAAGTTACATAGCAAAGCTTTAAAGAACCAGACCACTGGCACTTCTGAATTTACTTTTTGCATTGGCCGGGAATCGGACCCGGGTCTCCCGCGTGGCAGGCGAGAATTCTACCACTGAACCACCAATGCGCGATGATCTCAATCAGACACGTCCTTGAGTGATCGCTATGGACAGGTAGTGAGGTTACCCTTCATTGGTTGCATAAGAGATGGAAGATGAGGAACACTTGTTGATTTTCAGTTAGCAGAAGTTACATAGCAAAGCTTTAAAGAACCAGACCACTGGCACTTCAGAATTTACTTTTTGCATTGGCCGGGAATCGGACCCGGGTCTCCCGCGTGGCAGGCGAGAATTCTTCCACTGAACCACCAATGCTCTACAATCTGTAACTGACTCGTCCTTGAGTGATCGCCAAGAACAGGTAGTGAGGTTATGCTTCATTGGTTGCATAAGAGATGGAAGATGAGGAACACTTGTTGATCTTGAGTTAGCAGAAGTCACATAGCAAAGCTTTAAAGAACCAGACCACTTCAGAATTTACTTTCTGCATTGGCCGGGAATCGGACCCGGGTCTCCCGCGTGGCAGGCGAGAATTCTTCCACTGAACCACCAATGCTCTACAATCTGTAACAGACACGTTCTTGAGTGATCGCCAAGAACAGGTAGTGAGGTTGGTACTGGCACTTCTGAATTAACTTTCTGCATTGGCCGGGAATCAGACCCGGGTCACCCGCTTGGGAAGCGAGAATTCTACCACTGAACCACCAATGCGCGGCAATTTCATTCAGACACGTCTTTGAGTGATCGTTATGAACAGGTAGTGAGGTTATGCTTCATTGGTTGCATAAGAGATGGAAGATGAGGAACACTTGTTGATCTTGAGTTAGCAGAAGTTACATAGCAAAGCTTTAAAGAGCCAGACCACTGGCACTTCAGAATTTACCTTCTGCATTGGCCGGGAATCGGACCCGGGTCTCCCGCATGGCAGGCGAGAATTCTACCACTGAACCACCAATGCACGACAATCTCAATCAGACACGTCCTTGAGTGATCGCCAAGAACAGGTAGTGAGGTTATGCTTCATTGGTTGCATAAGAGATGGAAGATGAGGAACTCTTGTTGATCTTGAGTTAGCAGAAGTTACATAGCAAAGCTTTAAAGAACCAGACCACTGGCACTTCTGAATTTACTTTTTGCATTGGCCGGGAATCGGACCCGGGTCTCCCGCGTGGCAGGCGAGAATTCTACCACTGAACCACCAATGCGCGATGATCTCAATCAGACACGTCCTTGAGTGATCGCCAAGAACAGGTAGTGAGGTTATGCTTCATTGGTTGCATAAGAGATGGAAGATGAGGAACACTTGTTGATCTTGAGTTAGCAGAAGTCACATAGCAAAGCTTTAAAGAACCAGACCACTGGCACTTCAGAATTTACTTTCTGCATTGGCCGGGAATCGGACCCGGGTCTCCCGCGTGGCAGGCGAGAATTCTTCCACTGAACCACCAATGCTCTACAATCTGTAACAGACACGTTCTTGAGTGATCGCCAAGAACAGGTAGTGAGGTTGGTACTGGCACTTCTGAATTAACTTAATGCTTAATGCTTCATTGGTTGCATAAGAGATGGAAGATGAGGAACACTTGTTGATCTTGAGTTAGCAGAAGTTACATAGCAAAGCTTTAAAGAGCCAGACCACTGGCACTTCAGAATTTACCTTCTGCATTGGCCGGGAATCGGACCCGGGTCTCCCGCATGGCAGGCGAGAATTCTACCACTGAACCACCAATGCACGACAATCTCAATCAGACACGTCCTTGAGTGATCGCCAAGAACAGGTAGTGAGGTTATGCTTAATTGGTTGCATAAGAGATGGAAGATGAGGAACTATTGTTGATCTTGAGTTAGCAGAAGTTACATAGCAAAGCTTTAAAGAACCAGACTACTGGCACTTCTGAATTAACTTTCTGCATTGGCCGGGAATCGGACCCGGGTCTCCCGCTTGGGAAGCGTGAATTCTACCACTGAACCACCAATGCGCGACAATTTCATTCAGACACGTCTTTGAGTGATCGCTATGAACAGGTAGTGAGGTTATGCTTCATTGGTTGCATAAGAGATGGAAGATGAGGAACACTTGTTGATCTTGAGTTAGCAGAAGTTACATAGCAAAACTTTAAAGAACCAGACCACTGGCACTTCTGAATTAACTTTCTGCATTATCTGGGAATCAGACCCGGGTCTCCCGCTTGGGAAGCGAGAATTCTACCACTGAACCACCAAGTTTCAAGTTTCAAGTTTGTGTTTATTTATATAGCACATTTAAAAACAGCAAACAAGGCTGACCAAAGCGCTGAACAATACACATGATAAAGAGAAGAAAGAAAAGCAACAAAATACAGGGACTAACCACACATTCAAGACAAAAACTCACAATGAGTTAAAAGCTAAAGAAAAGAAATATGTTTTAAGAGAGGATTTAAAAACAGTTAAAGATTGAGCAGCTCTGATATAAACCGGAAGGCTGTTCCAGAGCCTAGGGCCAGCAACAGCAAAGGCTCTGTCCCCTCTGTTCTTTAGCCGTGATTGGGGGACAGACAGAAGTCTCTGATCACCAGACCTCAGGGTTCGTGTGGGGTTGTGTGGGCAGAGTAGCTCAGACAGATAACTTGGTGCCAAGTTATTTACAGATTTAAAAACAAATAGAAGAACTTTATACTCTATTCTAAAATGCACAGGTAGCCAGTGCAGAGATTTTAATTTTAGAGAGAAGACGTAACTGAAAAAAGCAAGCACTAATCACTGTATTGATTTGTTTTTCAAATTTGAGGTTTTGATCCCAGAGAACACCAAGGTTCTTGATGCAGGATGACTTTGGATCAAGATAGTCCAGATCAATGTTGCTGCTGTCATAGTTGTCATGGGGGCTAAAGACAATAACCTCGGTCTTGGATTCATTCAAAAACAGAAAATTTTGAGAAAACCACATTTTTACTTCCTCTAGGCATGCAAAAAGAGATTTTAGAGCAGTCACTTTGTTGCGTTTCAGAGGGAAATAAATTTGTGTATCATCAGCATAGCAGTGAAATGATACACCATGCTTTCTGAAAATGAAGCCAAGAGGAAGCAAATAAATGGAAAAGAGAATTGGTGCGAGAATAGACCCCTGCGGCACTCCACAAGAGAGTTGGGCTGGGGAGGAAGAATAATTACCCAGTTTGACGGAGAAGGTTCTATTTGTTAGATAAGATCTAAACCAGCTGAGGACAGTTCCCTGGATGCCCACAGAGGACTCCAGTCGGGACAACAGAGTTTTATGATCAACTGTATCAAAGGCCGAGGTTAAGTCTAGCAGTATTAGGATCACAGAGTCACCAGCATCAGTTGCTAACAGAATATCGTTAGACACCCTTAAAAGAGCAGACTCTGTGCTGTGCAGAGGCTTAAAACCAGACTGGAAAGTTTCAAGAATTTGATTTGTGCTAACCAATGCGCGGCAATTTCATTCAGACACGTCTTTGAGTGATCGTTATGAACAGGTAGTGAGGTTATGCTTCATTGGTTGCATAAGAGATGGAAGATGAGGAACACTTGTTGATCTTGAGTTAGCAGAAGTTACATAGCAAAGCTTTAAAGAACCAGACCACTGGCACTTCTGAATTAACTTTCTGCATTGGCCGGGAATCGGACCCGGGTCTCCTGCTTGGGAAGCGAGAATGCTACCACTGAACCACCAATGCGCGACAATTTCAATCAGACACGTCTTTGAGTGATCGCTATGAACAGGTAGTGAGGTTATGCTTCATTGGTTGCATAAGAGATGGAAGATGAGGAACACTTGTTGATCTTAAGTTAAAACACCTTTAACGTGGGTTACATTATTTGGGGGCAACAAAATGATGACAAATCTCATAAGTGGAGATTATTGTCTTTGAGCTGGCATTTGCTGTCTGTAATGTGGATTAGCAGAAGTTACATTACAAAGCTTTAAAGCACCAGACCGCTGGCACTTCTGAAATAACTTTCTGCATTGGCCGGGAATCAGACCCGGATCTCCCGCGTGGCAGGCGAGAATTCTACCACTGAACCACCAATGCGCGATGATCTCAATCAGACATGTCCTTGAGTGATCGCTATGAACAGGTAGTGAGGTTATGCTTCATTGGTTGCATAAGAAATGGAAGATGAGGAACACTTGTTGATTTTGAGGTAGCAGAAGTTACATAGCACAGCTTTAAAGAACCACACCACTGGCACATCTCAATTAACTTTCTGCATTGGCCGGGAATCGGACCCGGGTCTCCCGCGTGGCAGGCGAGAATTCTACCACTGAACCACCAATGCTCGACAATCTCAGACACATCCGTTAGTGATCGCTAAGAACAGGTAGTGAGGTTATGCTTCATTGGTTGCATAAGAGATGGAAGATGAGGAACACTTGTTGATTTTCAGTTAGCAGAAGTTACATAGCAAAGCTTTAAAGAACCACACCACTGGCACTTCTGAATTAACTTTTTGGATTGGCCAGGAATCGGACCCGGGTCTCCCGGGCTGTGGATTGTTCAGCTAAACGGCCCTAAACCGTTTCCCATTCATTTTCAATGGTAGTGCTAAACCACTACGGATGCAATATTATTTCGGCCACTAACGCTCTCCTGGCGCTCTTCCGTGTTTTGGCAGCCCCGGCAAAATTTAAAGTAGCCATTTTCATCGCGACTCCAAGAGAGAGAAACCGCACCGCATTCATCATATTTCAACACATCTGACTAAGGTACGATACTTTATTTTATCTCATCTTTTACTAATAATGTTAAAACTTCATGCAAAAACGTCAGCATGCCCTGGCTGCTTTTCTTTTCTCGATGAATGCACACAAATGCTAATGGTTAACCTTGCATTTTTGTTTTTCTGTTTCGTTTTTTGTGTGTGTGTGTGTGTGTGTGTGTGTGTAATGGTTTCGTTTAGTCTTGGATAAAATGTTAAATTAAATATCTGACTGTATAAGATTGTTTTTCCCCGTGATATAATGTTCCACGAGCTTGCTGACTTAACTGTTTGTCATCTTTAACAAGTCACCTGTTGGCTTGATCATTATTTTCAACTTTTGTAATATTTATGAGATTGCATATTAAAGGGGTGGTTGATTCCAGTTTCACTTTTTTGATTTTAAATAGTGTGTAATGTTGCTGATGGTGCATGAACAGTATCTGCAAAGTTGCAGCGCTGAAAGTTCAATGTAAGCAGAGATATCGTCTTTTAAAAACCAGGAAGTGTAAACGCCTACAAAAACGACTCGATTGGGACTACAACGGGTTATGGTACGTCACTAACCCGCACATTTGCATCAACCACTCCCTTCGGAATATGCAGGAAATGGCATGTGCATATTTCTGCAGCACGTCGAGTGAGTTGTGTTCACGCAGCTGTCAGGTCTTCTGTGTTTCAAGCTTCCCACGGATGCTATACTTCATCAACAATGGATACAATTTATGTTTGATTATATTCCTGAAAGTGACGATCGTAATCTAGCTCTCTGTGCTGCGCATTTTACGGAAGACAGCTTCCAGAATCTCCACGAGTTCAATACAGCAAGAAACTGTTAATAAACAATGAAGCAGATCCAACTTGAAAACCAGAGGCAGCAGTTGTTGGACCACAACCTGTAAGTAGGCTAAGACTTAATCGTTTTAAATCTATTTGCATGTATAATTCCAGACGTAACGTTCGCCTGTGTTTTATTTATGTTTTATTTTTTCTAAATGCCAGCGCTGGCTTTATAGCCACTAGGCTACTAGTTATGCTAGTATTTTGTGTCTACGACAAACGCGTACAAACATTATGGACCTGAATTTTGTATAAGTACTAATGTTTTAAACGTATTTTTCATGTATATATGCTTTATGACGTTATTTTCGATTTGATCAAGAACGTAAACTTGCCAACGCTGTTTGTGTTTAACATTAGTAGCCAGTCAGTTGCTATCGTTGCCAGTCAGATGCTATTGTGTAAAACAAACGTGTATATGGTTAAAAAATGTGGCAAATTATCATTCAGAAACGTTTAGTAAGAGCCGTGTGTGGTGTGGTTCTGTTTGACTCGCTTCATCGCGGCTTTCTCGGTCTGATTCTGCCTCAAACTGATACTGCAGTTCGACACCATTATTTATATCTGGACCGGAGCTGGTGTTTCCCCGTTAAGGTAATAGGCGTTAACCTTCCGGACAACGTGAGCGACAGTTTAGCTAATCACAACACACCCGCCCAAACTAACCAATCTGAGCCCACGACGTGTTTCTGAGAGAGTGTTTTCATAGAATCAGGAAGTAAACCGCTCGTTCAGGGGACAGAGGAGAGCGCGGCTGACGATTAAGGTGAATTTTATGAAAAATAAGACTTTTAAAAAAAGAAAAAACACGAATACATGTTATATTGCACCCCATAAACACAATCATGCAAAGAAAACGAGGAGTAAACCACCCCTTTAAATAGTTCAAAAACGAGATGTTATAATGTTCACTCGCTGTCCCTGTGAGAACGTATGAGAAATTATCCATGGTTTTACCACTAAAATAACTATTCTTACCAATAAAAATAGTACATACTACTATTACATTATTAGTAGATTCTTTTGTAGTAAAATCTCAATATCCATATATTTTCCACTTTTGCATGAGCATAGTAACTTAGCCTACATAGGACATACTAGGGCTGGGCGATAATATCGCACAATATTGTATGCGCATCTAATCAGTAAAGCCGATTCAAAAATGTCGACTCAGGAAGAACTAACGTTACAGGACTGAGACGCTTTGGGGGTGTTGATTTAAAAAAGAAATGGGGGGATATGATCAGAGGTCTGTTCTTTCTGAGACATTACATGTTCAGATATGCATACAACAAAATAATCTGGAGGTTATATTATATTCTGGGGGTATGCTAGGCTAACTGCAACAAAATATGTTAATATGTTTTGCTGTCCATCCTACTTACCACAAACATATCGATCAACGATCGCATTCGTTGAAAACGTCTCCGTTTTCTTGCCCGAGTAACCAGCGAAAACCGCAGACTGATGAACATTGCCCATATGACAGAGATTGCCACAGCGGAGGACAGCATTTTGGTATTGTTGTCATCCGTTGTCCTGGAAACATCATGTAAAAACTCGTCGCAGCCGTAACGTCACAGCCATCGTCGACGACTGATGACGTATGGGTTTATGAAGGGTCGTTCCATTTCGTAGGTAAATATTCCAACCCCTTGGCCCTTGTCACTCCGTTTCAAGGGCCATGGCTACAGGGGCGTGTCTAGAGCATTTTTAGTGGGGGGGCCATGCTGGGGCACTGCCTCCAAATGGGGTGGCCACCAGTGACCAAAAAAAAGCTAAATTCTATAGTATATTACGTAAATCCTATTGATTGTATTATTTTATATTTTTTTTAACTTGAATAAAGTTACTTGTAAACAAATGTAGTAATAAAGCACATTTTTGGTTAATTTAGTTTTTTGTCATCCCTATATCCATTAAGTTCAATTTGAGAGCCAGTGTTTATTATTTTTAGTGTTTTATAAAACTAACAAGTTTATAAAATAAAGCAATTTTAATAATGAACAATTTTAAAACCCCAGAAGCATAAACAAGGTCAACTATTTTCTATTAATTAGATTTGCCATTACAATATACAGTAGTTTTATTCACAATCTCTTTTAAATAATAATACTTAAAAAAAATCCCCCCACTGTAATAATTCAAATGGTTTGGCCAAAACATCATAGTGTTTCATTCAACATTTCTTTAAGATTTACAAAAAGCTGAGTAACACAGACAGAGTTAAAGTTTTACCACTGTACAGTTAAAATGAAAACACCACAGTTTAAAAATAAAATATGGAACCATTACATTGTGCTCTGCCAATAGATTAAAGAACACTCTATAATTTAGAAACAAAAAAATAGTAGCAGAAAGAGAGGAAAACAGACGAAAAAGAAAGAAGGCAAACTAAAACAGCTGGATTCTTCTGTTTCGGGCATGGGCATTCGATTAAATTTTCTTAGTCGATCGTCAAAAGAATTAACGATCGACTATCGATAATCATTAATATTTTTATATTCAAATTTATTATATTTCACTTTTTATAAATTAAAAATGCAATGAAAATACAAAAATAAAGCGTGTTTTTCCTCGATTAGATCTTTATTACAAGATGATCAACTTGTTGCAGTTAAACTGGGCGTTTGGTTAGGCTAAATTTGAAGATATGTGCGTCGGTGCTCTAAGGCAACTGAACCTGCAGTTGTGAGTTGGCCCGCCTCGTGATCCTCGTTTGTTCAAAATAATAAATAATAATAAAAAATAACTTATCTAAAAACATAATAACATTTAGTTCTGACAGGTTTTGTCAACATGTAACTCAATCAAGGCACGGAGTTGAGAAAGGGTGAGAGAGATTAGCCTACCTGACAATCAATTAGGCTAGGCTACTTTAAGCTTCATAAAAAATAACTCGCATACAACTTCTGCTCCATTCTAACGTTACTGATTTTGTTGAGAAAGATAAGCATGTTGATGACATGATCTGGGGTCAGACGGGACCGCAACCTGTATGGTGACCCTCAAGCCTTGTTTACACTTTCGCCTGGCGCATGAGCGCGAGTCTCTGCAGACTGCGCGTGCTTGCGGCCGCGTCGAGTGTAAACAAATGCTTCAGTCCAGCCGCTGAAAGCGCCGGCGCTCTGATGAGGGGACTGACGTTGCCGGGATGTACAGGTACCTCCGCGCTAACATGATCAGCCCGGGGAACACGCACTTTCCACGCACACTACGCAACGCAGCAGTAGTATTAATATGATAATCGATAACAAATTAACTGTGGCCGTTATTTCTCTGGCGCTGCACTTCTTTGAATCACAAACTTCCGTAGAGTCTATAACCTGATTGGCCGTAAAATGAACCAGTCACAAGACATCTTATAGGGGGGGCACCTGGGGTGGCCAATCGAATTTCACCACGTGGACACGCCCCTGCATGGCTACACTCGAAAACAAGGGGTAGGGCCAAGGGGTAGGGCCAAGGGGTGAATTGGGATTCAGCCTTTGTGTTGGACCATAACAGATGGACAGATCCAATGAGAAATGCCATTGATGGTTTGCTGGCCAAGCACCACGGGACCAAGGACCTCCTGACAAAGGTGGATGCTGAATATGCTGCTATGGTACAGAGTGCTTGCACTGACCCAAACAGCCTTTTGCACTCAACCACAAAGCAGCACATAAGCAGGTACATAAAACACCTTGCTAAAAAAAAGAACACTAATGCTTCACTCAACACCAGCCCAGAAAAGCTCCTGGAGACACAGCAGTTATGGCAGCGTCTTCACTCAGGCAGTGAAACCATCAGTGTCCCAGTGACAGTACTTCCACCTGCCCCGGTCAATCCACCCGCAAAGAGTGTTCCTGAGGCTGTCTCTCTAGACCAGGCAGCGCTTGAAAAGATGGTGAAGGACATCATAGAGAAGCAGCAAGCAGTTCAGAAGCAACAACAACAGCAAATGCCACAAAAAAGCTCACTAGATCCTGTTTAGCCTGTGGTCAGCCTAAGTCTCGATACATGGGTGATGGCACCTCAATACATTTCTTTTATCAAGGTGGTGATGTTAAATACTTCTACTGCTCCAAGAAAGTTTTTGACACATATTCAGCAGGGGGCCTGACCAACCCCAGAATGCCTTTTGAAGACTTTGCAGCGACTCCTTTTTTTCAGTGAGAACTGGAGTCTTCTAAGCGGAGAGGGGCAGAAAATAAGAGGGTGATTGAGGAGAGAAGCAAGAGGAAGTCTGTAGTACAGCATCCTACTGGTCGTCTGTGCAGATTCTGCCACCTGCCACCTGCCACTGAAACAAGGGCCAAACAGTCCTCATATTCACACTGGTTTCACTGGAGTGGCAGGCAAATACATTTACTGTCCTGCTAAAGTGTTTTCCCTTTATCAGGCTCAGGGAATGAGCACATAAATGTCATGGAGAGACTTTCAGCAGTCTCCATTCTATGAGGCCGGGAAGCAGAGGTGGATTGAGGAAAAGAAAAAATGACTTTATTGGCAAATGACATGCCCAGACCTCAAATACTGTTTATAGCACAAAGACATTCCTTGCACAATGTTATGCATATATTTATCTACATATTATTGCACTTTTAATATACATATATATGTTTAATTTGTTTCAATTTGTTCATTAAAATACCAAAAGTATTGTATTTTATTGCTTTGCATTGTATTTTGGTGTTGTTTTTTAAAGTTCAGTTGACTTGCATTATTTTTTTCTTTCTCTGATTTGAAAAACACTAAATGTTAAGTAATGTTACTATTAAACTCTGTACAGAATTATTTTATTTGTTTATTTTATTTATTTTATTTAAACAACTTTCTTTTTTTCTCCAAAACTTTTGATATTATTGTTGTTGTTGTTTAATATATCCTTTTAAATTGTTACATTTATTTCCATTGTTCATTAAAATTAAAAAGTTTTGTCCTTTTTTACATTGCACTTTAGTGTGTTTTTAAAGTTAATTTTATTGACTTTATTGATTATTTTATCTTTCTCAGTTGTGTAAACACTAAATGTTAATAACTGTTATAATAAAACACTACATAATTATTTAATTTTAAATAAATCTTGTTCTTTTCCTGTGTTCTCCAAAGCTTTGTATGTTTTTATTATTATTATTAATGTTAATTTTGTTTAATCTATAAGTATTTAATACATTACCTTTTTCAGTTTTACATATAATATGTATATTATTTTACTATAAATAAAATGAGAAAATTACTATTTGGTGTTTTCTGGTTGTATTTCATTTATATATTGGATTTATATGCATAGTTAAACAAATATAATGTGAAAATCTCTCAAAATAAAGGTCTAAAACATTATCAAAATGTTCTTTGCAATTATTCACATTCAAATATTTTCTATATTAAAAGAGAACTATACCCTATTATAATTTAAATGTTTATTGAGATAATTGGACAATTCATACATCCTACACAAGAACAAATCTTATAAGTTTTATCATATTTTCTGCACAAATGTAGTTTATTATATGTAAATCGTACTTGACATGAATGTGTAATCATTTTTTAATCTACATACAGCGTATGGTATTTGTGGTCGAGACGGGACTCGAACCTATGATTTTGCGTATTTTTTCTGGCCCGCCTCCCTGAAATTTCCTGCGTTCCTATTGGCTAGCAGCGCTCTACACCTACGTGCGACTGGCCCCCGCGTGACAGGCGGAGATACTGTCCACTACACTAACGAGGACCGGTCTTTACCTCGGCGTCCCTGAGCGCTATGACATCGCATGCTCAGCCGTTGAGAAGTCGCTTAACACTGGACATGCTTTCCATTATGGGAGGTATTGTTATTTAAGCCTTTCATTGTGGCCAAGGGGGGCAGGAAGAGGAGCTCTCCCTCTCCTATGGAGGAATCCACCTGCAATCCAAGGAGATGAAGGGTTTGTTCATTTACCTTCCAGGAAGTTCCTAAAAATCTCGTGTGAATTCTAGACACTGGTCTTCCACGTACCACCGGCTTCAGGGAAATCCTCTTAGACAGGGTTTGCCGGTCATCTGGTGATGGGGCAGATTCTTATTACACCTGCTCCTTCCTCTAATGGAAATGGCTATATTGTTGTTTTAACAAAAAAAGACAAAAAGCTGGGTGGGAGGAGCCTGCACCAGACATTACCCTTGCTGAGCACGGTGGCATGTGTGTGATAGCACAATTTCCCAACGTCTCACGGTCACAGCTCGAGTTTCTCTTCATTCACGCATAAATCTTTCGCCTTTTACTAAAAATTTCCGTGGCGGGGAACATTTGCGAGTTATTGGTATTTTTGGATGCTCTGCTCACAGCAGGGCTACATGCGTTTGTTCGAAAACAGAAGACTTTATGTCAGGTGCTGGGTGGTTGTTAAACCACCGCCGCTTTACAACTTCGAACCTTGGGTCAGGAGCATGATTGTAAGGTTTACCAATCACAAAATGCCAGTGGTGGGAGAAACAAAGCTTTTCGAAGCTTTCAGCTGATTGCTTTGCAAATTGATTAACTGTTTCGACGCACTCGAAAGGCCACACTGGTGGTGACCCCTGCTGGTCAGATTGGAAATGCAACAGTGGAAATGCCACACAAACTCAGGCCAAACATGAATAAAACAACCTTTTACAAACGCTTTCTTGAAAGTAGAACCTTTCAAATGGAATTAGCTAACCACCCTCAGGTGAGTCCTGAACAGCAGGTTGGCCTTATCAGCAGTTTCCACGGCAGATCAAGAGCTCAGACAAGGTGTTTGTCCGTGGTAAATTAGAGGCCTCCCCGTCGGGGAATCGAACTCCGGTCTTCCGCGTGACAGGCGGAGATACTTTCCACTATACTAACGAGGACCAGTCGTTACTTTGGCGTCCCTGAGCGGTATGACATCGCTTGCTCAGCCATTGAGAAGTCGCTTAACACTGGACATGCTTTCCATTATGGGAGGTATTGTTATTTAAGCCTTTCATTGGCCAAGGGGGGCAGGAAGAGGAGCTCTACCTCTCCTATGGAGGAATCCACCTGCAATCCAAGGAGATGAAGGGTTTGTTCATTTACCTTCCAGGAAGTTCCTAAAAAATCTCGTGTGAATTCTAGACACTGCTCTTCCACGTACCACCGGCTTCAGGGACATCCTCTTAGACAGGGTTTGCCGGTCATCTGGTGATGGGGCAGATTCTTATTACATCTGCTCCTTCCTCTAATGGAAATGGCTATATTATTGTTTTAACAAAAAAAGACAAAATGCTGGGTGGGAGGAGCCTGCACCAGACATTACCTTTGCTGAGCACGGTGGCATGTGTGTGATAGCACAATTTCCCATCGTCTCACGGCCACAGCTCGAGTTTCTCTTCATTCACGCATAAATCTTTCGCCTTTTACTAAAGATTTCCGTGGAGGGGAACATTTGCGAGTTATTGGTATTTTTGGATGCTCTGCTCACAGCAGGGCTACATGCGTTTGTTCAAAAACAGAAGACTTTTTGTCAGGAGCTGGGTGGTTGTCAAACCATCGCCGCTTCACAACTTCGAACCTTGGATCAGGAGCATGATTGTAAGGTTTACCAATCACAAAAGGCTAGTGGTGGGAGAAACAAAGCTTTTCGAAGCTTTCAGCTGATTGCTTTGCAAATTGATTAACTGTTTCGACGCATTCGGAAGGCCACACTGGTGGTGACCCCTGCTTGTCAGATTGGAAATGCAACAGTGGAAATGCCACACAAACTCAGGCCAAACATGAATAAAACAACCTTTTACAAATGCTTTCTTGAAAGTAGAACCTTTCAAATGGAATTAGCTAACCACCCTCAGGTGAGTCC
Organism: Cyprinella venusta; assembly: GCA_038021265.1. Lineage (NCBI taxonomy): Eukaryota > Metazoa > Chordata > Actinopteri > Cypriniformes > Leuciscidae > Cyprinella > Cyprinella venusta. The sequence goes on from CM075863.1 coordinate 10,202,136, forward strand.
TGAACGGCAGGTGGGCCTTATCAGCAGTTTCCACGGCAAATCATGAGCTCAGACAAGGTGTTTGTCTGTGGTAAAGAAGAGGTCTCCCCGTCGGGGAATCGAACCCCGGTCTTCCGCGTGACAGGCGGAGATACTGTCCACTATACTAACGAGGACCGATCGTTACTTAGGCGTCCCTGAGCGCTATGACATCGCATGCTCAGCCGTTGAGAAGTCGCTTAACACTGGACATGCTTTCCATTATGGGAGGTATTGTTATTTAAGCCTTTCATTGTGGCCAAGGGGGGCAGGAAGAGGAGCTCTCCCTCTCCTATGGAGGAATCCACCTGCAATCCAAGGAGATGAAGGGTTTGTTCATTTACCTTCCAGGAAGTTCCTAAAAATCTCGTGTGAATTCTAGACACTGGTCTTCCACATACCACCGGCTTCAGGGAAATCCTCTTAGACAGGGTTTGCCGGTCATCTGGTGATGGGGCAGATTCTTATTACACCTGCTCCTTCCTCTAATGGAAATGGCTATATTATTGTTTTAACAAAAAAAGACAAAATGCTGGGTGGGAGGAGCCTGCACCAGACATTACCTTTGCTGAGCACGGTGGCATGTGTGTGATAGCACAATTTCCCATCGTCTCACGGCCACAGCTCGAGTTTCTCTTCATTCACGCATAAATCTTTCGCCTTTTACTAAAGATTTCCGTGGCGGGGAACATTTGCGAGTTATTGGTATTTTTGGATGCTCTTCTCACAGCAGGGCTACATGCGTTTGTTCGAAAACAGAAGACTTTTTGTCAGGTGCTGGGTGGTTGTTAAACCACCGCCGCTTTACAACTTCGAACCTTGGGTCAGGAGCATGATTGTAAGGTTTACCAATCACAAAAGGCCAGTGGTGGGAGAAACAAAGCTTTTCGAAGCTTTCAGCTGATTGCTTTGCAAATTGATTAACTGTTTCGACGCACTCGAAAGGCCACACTGGTGGTGACCCCTGCTGGTCAGATTGGAAATGCAACAGTGGAAATGCCACACAAACTCAGGCCAAACATGAATAAAACAACTTTTTACAAACGCTTTCTTGAAAGTAGAACCTTTCAAATGGAATTAGCTAACCACCCTCAGGTGAGTCCTGAACGGCAGGTTGGCCTTATCAGCAGTTTCCACGGCAGATCAAGAGCTCAGACAAGGTGTTTGTCTGTGGTAAAGAAGAGGTCTCCCCGTCGGGGAATCGAACCCCGGTCTTCCGCGTGACAGGCGGAGATACTGTCCACTATACTAACGAGGACCGGTCTTTACCCTGGCGTCCCTGAGCGGTATGACATCGCATGCTCAGCCGTTGAGAAGTCGCTTAACACTGGACATGCTTTCCATTATGGGAGGTATTGTTATTTAAGCCTTTCATTGTGGCCAAGGGGGGCAGGAAGAGGAGCTCTCCCTCTCCTATGGAGGAATCCACCTGCAATCCAAGGAGATGAAGGGTTTGTTCATTTACCTTCCAGGAAGTTCCTAAAAATCTCGTGTGAATTCTAGACACTGGTCTTCCACGTACCACCGGCTTCAGGGAAATCCTCTTAGACAGGGTTTGCCGGTCATCTGGTGATGGGGCAGATTCTTATTACACCTGCTCCTTCCTCTAATGGAAATGGCTATATTGTTGTTTTAACAAAAAAAGACAAAAAGCTGGGTGGGAGGAGCCTGCACCAGACATTACCCTTGCTGAGCACGGTGGCATGTGTGTTATAGCACAATTTACCAACGTCTCACGGCTACAGCTCGAGTTTCTCTTCATTCACGCATAAATCTTTCGCCTTTTACTAAAGATTTCCGTGGAGGGGAACATTTGCGAGTTATTGATATTATGGATGCTCTGCTCACAGCAGGGCTACATGCGTTTGTTCAAAAACAGAAGACTTTTTGTCAGGAGCTGGGTGATTGTCAAACCATCGCCGCTTCACAACTTCGAACCTTGGGTCAGGAGCATGATTGTAAGGTTTACCAATCACAAAAGGCTAGTGGTGGGAGAAACAAAGCTTTTCGAAGCTTTCAGCTGATTGCTTTGCAAATTGATTAACTGTTTCGACGCATTCGGAAGGCCACACTGGTGGTGACCCCTGCTGGTCAGATTGGAAATGCAACAGTGGAAATGCCACACAAACTCAGGCCAAACATGAATAAAACAACCTTTTACAAATGCTTTCTTGAAAGTAGAACCTTTCAAATGGAATTAGCTAACCACCCTCAGGTGAGTCCTGAACGGCAGGTTGGCCTTATCAGCAGTTTCCACGGCAGATCAAGAGCTCAGACAAGGTGTTTGTCCGTGGTAAATTAGAGGCCTCCCCGTCGGGGAATCGAACTCCGGTCTTCCGCGTGACAGGCGGAGATACTTTCCACTATACTAACGAGGACCGGTCGTTACTTTGGCGTCCCTGAGCGGTATGACATCGCATGCTCAGCCGTTGAGAAGTCGCTTTAAGGCCTGTTCACACCGGGACGAATATCAGCGCGCGTTATTCGTCAGCGTTTTTCAACGCGTTTTTTGTGTTCACACCCAAGCGTTTTTCGCTGACGATGAGCTGAGTGAACATGCAAATTCATTCCCTGACATTAGATGGCGCTTAATGTAAAACAGATAATAGAATACTATATACTAGGGTGATCATATTCATGTCTCAATGTTTTATTATGACAGATTAAAAAAAACCGAATGAAATAATGATAGAAAAAATGTCTTCTGTATTAGAAAAATAAATATATAAATAATAAATAACTAAAAGAAATCCCTCCAAATGTAACAAAAATAGCTCTCACAAACCTTTGTCTTTAGTTAGAAACACTTAAATCTTTAGTTTTCATCTTCTTTATCCTGTTTTTCTTCCTCATCCACCTTGTTTGCCCATCTATATTTTGCAGTAGAACTGATTTTTCCCAGCAGTTTTTTTGAAAACCAGGACATTTTCATCACTTAAAAACAGCCAGGACAGGACGTGAAAACAGGACATGTTTAACGCAAAGTTGAGATGTTGCCCAGAGATAAAAACATATATTTGCACTGGATGAACAGATGCAGCTAGAGACGAGAGTCGTCGTATTTCCCCGCGTTTAATAAAACCACTCAAACGTTACACTCGTCCTCATACATGGGGATCGAGCGAGGAAAAAAACACAAACAAACATCTGGTCACAATAGAAAAATAAAATAAAAGAAAGAATACAAAGAGTCGGCAGAGCGGTTATCTCATCTCCTCACTTAATGTCAAAATCTAATTAACTGACACTACACATATGCGCAGTTCTCATCTCAACTCAGATTTCTATAAAGCACAAAGTGACCGTTACATGTCCCGGGAAAACAGGACTTATGATCACCCTACTATACTTTTTTTTTACAGAAATACTAATTATCATATAGCTCTTTATGCTCCGAGACCAGCAGCTCAACTTGCCTTGTAGGCTATCTATCCTTCGTCGTATGTGTGCTCAGCAAGACCGTTTTGTGTTTGAGCGCCCCCAAGTTGTGTTTTACTGTAACTTCAGAAGCACCAGACACGTGAGCAAACCCGCCAATCTCGTTGGTCGGATAGGTTTTGACGCGGCGCGTCAAACCAAAAAAACGAACCCGAGGCGTTTTTTAAAAAATGACGCTTTTACGCGTGGCGTTTTTCGCGTCGGTGTGAACACTCACATTGGCGCCCATTGTTTAGTCACGAGGCGTTAAACGTCGACGAATATCGCGCGCGAAATTCGTCCCGGTGTGAACAGGCCTTAACACTGGACATGCTTTCCATTATGGGAGGTATTGTTATTTAAGCCTTTCATTGGCCAATGAGGGCAGGAAGAGGAGCTCTACCTCTCCTATGGAGGAATCGACCTGCAATCCAAGGAGATGAAGGGTTTGTTCATTTACCTTCCAGGAAGTTCCTAAAAATCTCGTGTGAATTCTAGACACTGCTCTTCCACGTACCACCGGCTTCAGGGAAATCCTCTTAGACAGGGTTTGCCGGTCATCTGGTGATGGGGCAGATTCTTATTACACCTGCTCCTTCCTCTAATGGAAATGGCTATATTATTGTTTTAACAAAAAAAGACAAAATGCTGGGTGGGAGGAGCCTGCACCAGACATTACCTATTGCTGAGCACGGTGGCATGTGTGTGATAGCACAATTTCCCATCGTCTCACGGCCACAGCTCGAGTTTCTCTTCATTCACGCATAAATCTTTCGCCTTTTACTAAAGATTTCCGTGGAGGGGAACATTTGCGAGTTATTGATATTTTTGGATGCTCTGCTCACAGCAGGGCTACATGCGTTTGTTCAAAAACAGAAGACTTTTTGTCAGGAGCTGGGAGATTTTCAAACCATCGCCGCTTCACAACTTCGAACCTTGGGTCAGGAGCATGATTGTAAGGTTTACCAATCACAAAAGGCTAGTGGTGGGAGAAACAAAGCTTTTCGAAGCTTTCAGCTGATTGCTTTGCAAATTGATTAACTGTTTCGACGCATTCGGAAGGCCACACTGGTGGTGACCCCTGCTTGTCAGATTGGAAATGCAACAGTGGAAATGCCACACAAACTCAGGCCAAACATGAATAAAACAACCTTTTACAAATGCTTTCTTGAAAGTAGAACCTTTCAAATGGAATTAGCTAACCACCCTCAGGTGAGTCCTGAACGGCAGGTGGGCCTTATCAGCAGTTTCCACGGCAGATCATGAGCTCAGACAAGGTGTTTGTCTGTGGTAAAGAAGAGGTCTCCCCGTCAGGGAATCGAACCCCGGTCTTCCGCGTGACAGGCGGAGATACTGTCCACTATGCTAACGAGGACCGATCGTTACTTAGGCGTCCCTGAGCGCTATGACATCGCATGCTCAGCCGTTGAGAAGTCGCTTAACACTGGACATGCTTTCCATTATGGGAGGTATTGTTATTTAAGCCTTTCATTGTGGCCAAGGGGGGCAGGAAGAGGAGCTCTCCCTCTCCTATGGAGGAATCCACCTGCAATCCAAGGAGATGAAGGGTTTGTTCATTTACCTTCCAGGAAGTTCCTAAAAATCTCGTGTGAATTCTAGACACTGGTCTTCCACGTACCACCGGCTTCAGGGAAATCCTCTTAGACAGGGTTTGCCGGTCATCTGGTGATGGGGCAGATTCTTATTACACCTGCTCCTTCCTCTAATGGAAATGGCTATATTGTTGTTTTAACAAAAAAAGACAAAAAGCTGGGTGGGAGGAGCCTGCACCAGACATTACCCTTGCTGAGCACGGTGGCATGTGTGTGATAGCACAATTTCCCAACGTCTCACGGCCACAGCTCGAGTTTCTCTTCATTCACGCATAAATCTTTCGCCTTTTACTAAAGATTTCCGCGGCGGGGAACATTTGCGAGTTATTGGTATTTTTGGATGCTCTGCTCACAGCAGGGCTACATGCGTTTGTTCAAAAACAGAAGACTTTATGTCAGGTGCTGGGTGGTTGTTAAACCACCGCCGCTTTACAACTTCGAACCTTGGGTCAGGAACATGATTGTAAGGTTTACCAATCACAAAAGGCCAGTGGTGGGAGAAACAAAGCTTTTCGAAGCTTTCAGCTGATTGCTTTGCAAATTGATTAACTGTTTCGACGCACTCGAAAGGCCACACTGGTGGTGACCCCTGCTGGTCAGATTGGAAATGCAACAGTGGAAATGCCACACAAACTCAGGCCAAACATGAATAAAACAACTTTTTACAAACGCTTTCTTGAAAGTAGAACCTTTCAAATGGAATTAGCTAACCACCCTCAGGTGAGTCCTGAACGGCAGGTTGGCCTTATCAGCAGTTTCCACGGCAGATCAAGAGCTCAGACAAGGTGTTTGTCCATGGTAAATTAGAGGCCTCCCCGTCGGGGAATCGAACTCCGGTCTTCCGCGTGACAGGCGGAGATACTTTCCACTATACTAACGAGGACCGGTCGTTACTTTGGCGTCCCTGAGCGGTATGACATCGCATGCTCAGCCGTTGAGAAGTCGCTTAACACTGGACATGCTTTCCATTATGGGAGGTATTGTTATTTAAGCCTTTCATTGGCCAAGGGGGGCAGGAAGAGGAGCTCTACCTCTCCTATGGAGGAATCGACCTGCAATCCAAGGAGATGAAGGGTTTGTTCATTTACCTTCCAGGAAGTTCCTAAAAATCTCGTGTGAATACTAGACACTGCTCTTCCACGTACCACCGGCTTCAGGGAAATCCTCTTAGACAGGGTTTGCCGGTCATCTGGTGATGGGGCAGATTCTTATTACACCTGCTCCTTCCTCTAATGGAAATGGCTATATTATTGTTTTAACAAAAAAAGACAAAATGCTGGGTGGGAGGAGCCTGCACCAGACATTACCTTTGCTGAGCACGGTGGCATGTGTGTGATAGCAAAATTTCCCATCGTCTCACGGCCACAGCTCGAGTTTCTCTTCATTCACGCATAAATCTTTCGCCTTTTACTAAAGATTTCCGTGGAGGGGAACATTTGCGAGTTATTGATATTTTTGGATGCTCTGCTCACAGCAGGGCTACATGCGTTTGTTCAAAAACAGAAGACTTTTTGTCAGGAGCTGGGTGATTGTCAAACCATCGCCGCTTCACAACTTCGAACCTTGGGTCAGGAGTATGATTGTAAGGTTTACCAATCACAAAAGGCTAGTGGTGGGAGAAACAAAGCTTTTCGAAGCTTTCAGCTGATTGCTTTGCAAATTGATTAACTGTTTCGACGCATTCGGAAGGCCACACTGGTGGTGACCCCTGCTGGTCAGATTGGAAATGCAACAGTGGAAATGCCACACAAACTCTGGCCAAACATGAATAAAACAACCTTTTACAAATGCTTTCTTGAAAGTAGAACCTTTCAAATGGAATTAGCTAACCACCCTCAAGTGAGTCCTGAACGGCAGGTTGGCCTTATCAGCAGTTTCCACGGCAGATCAAGAGCTCAGACAAGGTGTTTGTCTGTGGTAAAGAAGAGGTCTCCCCGTCGGGGAATCGAACCCCGGTCTTCCGCGTGACAGGCGGAGATACTGTCCACTATACTAACGAGGACCGGTCTTTACCTCGGCGTCCCTGAGCGGTATGACATCGCATGCTCAGCCGTTGAGAAGTCGCTTAACACTGGACATGCTTTCCATTATGGGAGGTATTGTTATTTAAGCCTTTCATTGTGGCCAAGGGGGGGCAGGAAGAGGAGCTCTCCCTCTCCTATGGAGGAATCCACCTGCAATCCAAGGAGATGAAGGGTTTGTTCATTTACCTTCCAGGAAGTTCCTAAAAATCTCGTGTGAATTCTAGACACTGGTCTTCCACGTACCACCGGCTTCAGGGAAATCCTCTTAGACAGGGTTTGCCGGTCATCTGGTGATGGGGCAGATTCTTATTACACCTGCTCCTTCCTCTAATGGAAATGGCTATATTGTTGTTTTAACAAAAAAAGACAAAAAGCTGGGTGGGAGGAGCCTGCACCAGACATTACCCTTGCTGAGCACGGTGGCATGTGTGTGATAGCACAATTTCCCAACATCTCACGGCTACAGCTCGAGTTTCTCTTCATTCACGCATAAATCTTTCGCCTTTTACTAAAGATTTCCGTGGAGGGGAACATTTGCGAGTTATTGATATTTTTGGATGCTTTGCTCAAAGCAGGGCTACATGCGTTTGTTCAAAAACAGAAGACTTTTTGTCAGGAGCTGAGTGATTGTCAAACCATCGCCACTTCACAACTTCGAACCTTGGGTCAGGAGCATGATTGTAAGGTTTACCAATCACAAAAGGCTAGTGGTGGGAGAAACAAAGCTTTTCGAAGCTTTCAGCTGATTGCTTTGCAAATTGATTAACTGTTTCGACGCATTCGGAAGGCCACACTGGTGGTGACCCCTGCTTGTCAGATTGGAAATGCAACAGTGGAAATGCCACACAAACTCAGGCCAAACATGAATAAAACAACCTTTTACAAATGCTTTCTTGAAAGTAGAACCTTTCAAATGGAATTAGCTAACCACCCTCAGGTGAGTCCTGAACGGCAGGTTGGCCTTATCAGCAGTTTCCACGGCAGATCAAGAGCTCAGACAAGGTGTTTGTCTGTGGTAAAGAAGAGGTCTCCCCGTCAGGGAATCGAACCCCGGTCTTCCGCGTGACAGGCGGAGATACTGTCCACTATACTAACAAGGACCGGTCTTTACCTCGGCGTCCCTGAGCGGTATGACATCGCATGCTCAGCCGTTGAGAAGTCGCTTAACACTGGACATGCTTTCCATTATGGGAGGTATTGTTATTTAAGCCTTTCATTGTGGCCAAGGGGGGCAGGAAGAGGAGCTCTCCCTCTCCTATGGAGGAATCCACCTGCAATCCAAGGAGATGAAGGGTTTGTTCATTTACCTTCCAGGAAGTTCCTAAAAATCTCGTGTGAATTCTAGACACTGGTCTTCCACGTACCACCGGCTTCAGGGAAATCCTCTTAGACAGGGTTTGCCGGTCATCTGGTGATGGGGCAGATTCTTATTACACCTGCTCCTTCCTCTAATGGAAATGGCTATATTGTTGTTTTAACAAAAAAAGACAAAAAGCTGGGTGGGAGGAGCCTGCACCAGACATTACCCTTGCTGAGCACGGTGGCATGTGTGTGATAGCACAATTTCCCAACGTCTCACGGCTACAGCTCGAGTTTCTCTTCATTCACGCATAAATCTTTCGCCTTTTACTAAAGATTTCCGTGGAGGGGAACATTTGCGAGTTATTGATATTATGGATGCTCTGCTCACAGCAGGGCTACATGCGTTTGTTCAAAAACAGAAGACTTTTTGTCAGGAGCTGGGTGATTGTCAAACCATCGCCGCTTCACAACTTCGAACCTTGGGTCAGGAGCATGATTGTAAGGTTTACCAATCACAAAAGGCTAGTGGTGGGAGAAACAAAGCTTTTCGAAGCTTTCAGCTGATTGCTTTGCAAATTGATTAACTGTTTCGACGCATTCGGAAGGCCACACTGGTGGTGACCCCTGCTGGTCAGATTGGAAATGCAACAGTGGAAATGCCACACAAACTCAGGCCAAACATGAATAAAACAACCTTTTACAAATGCTTTCTTGAAAGTAGAACCTTTCAAATGGAATTAGCTAACCACCCTCAGGTGAGTCCTGAACGGCAGGTTGGCCTTATCAGCAGTTTCCACGGCAGATCAAGAGCTCAGACAAGGTGTTTGTCTGTGGTAAAGAAGAGGTCTCCCCGTCGGGGAATCGAACCCCGGTCTTCCGCGTGACAGGCGGAGATACTGTCCACTATACTAACGAGGACCGGTCTTTACCTCGGCGTCCCTGAGCGGTATGACATCGCATGCTCAGCCGTTGAGAAGTCGCTTAACACTGGACATGCTTTCCATTATGGGAGGTATTGTTATTTAAGCCTTTCATTGTGGCCAAGGGGGGCAGGAAGAGGAGCTCTCCCTCTCCTATGGAGGAATCCACCTGCAATCCAAGGAGATGAAGGGTTTGTTCATTTACCTTCCAGGAAGTTCCTAAAAATCTCGTGTGAATTCTAGACACTGGTCTTCCACGTACCACCGGCTTCAGGGAAATCCTCTTAGACAGGGTTTGCCGGTCATCTGGTGATGGGGCAGATTCTTATTACACCTGCTCCTTCCTCTAATGGAAATGGCTATATTGTTGTTTTAACAAAAAAAGACAAAAAGCTGGGTGGGAGGAGCCTGCACCAGACATTACCCTTGCTGAGCACGGTGGCATGTGTGTGATAGCACAATTTCCCAACGTCTCACGGCTACAGCTCGAGTTTCTCTTCATTCACGCATAAATCTTTCGCCTTTTACTAAAGATTTCCGTGGAGGGGAACATTTGCGAGTTATTGATATTTTTGGATGCTCTTCTCACAGCAGGGCTACATGCGTTTGTTCAAAAACAGAAGACTTTTTGTCAGGTGCTGGGTGATTGTCAAACCATCGCCGCTTCACAACTTCGAACCTTGGGTCAGGAGCATGATTGTAAGGTTTACCAATCACAAAAGGCTAGTGGTGGGAGAAACAAAGCTTTTCGAAGCTTTCAGCTGATTGCTTTGCAAATTGATTAACTGTTTCGACGCATTCGGAAGGCCACACTGGTGGTGACCCCTGCTGGTCAGATTGGAAATGCAACAGTGGAAATGCCACACAAACTCAGGCCAAACATGAATAAAACAACCTTTTACAAATGCTTTCTTGAAAGTAGAACCTTTCAAATGGAATTAGCTAACCACCCTCAGGTGAGTCCTGAACGGCAGGTTGGCCTTATCAGCAGTTTCCACGGCAGATCAAGAGCTCAGACAAGGTGTTTGTCCGTAGTAAATTAGAGGCCTCCCCGTCGGGGAATCGAACTCCGGTCTTCCGCGTGACAGGCGGAGATACTTTCCACTATACTAACGAGGACCGGTCGTTACTTTGGCGTCCCTGAGCGGTATGACATCGCATGCTCAGCCGTTGAGAAGTCGCTTTAAGGCCTGTTCACACCGGAACGAATATCAGCGCGCGTTATTCGTCAGCGTTTTTCAACGCGTTTTTTGTGTTCACACCCAAGCGTTTTTCGCTGACGATGAGCTGAGTGAACATGCAAATTCATTCCCTGACATTAGATGGCGCTTAATGTAAAACAGATAATAGAATACTATATACTAGGGTGATCATATTCATGTCTCAATGTTTTATTATGACAGATTAAAAAAAACCGAATGAAATAATGATAGAAAAAATGTCTTCTGTATTAGAAAAATAAATATATAAATAATAAATAACTAAAAGAAATCCCTCCAAATGTAACAAAAATAGCTCTCACAAACCTTTGTCTTTAGTTAGAAACACTTAAATCTTTAGTTTTCATCTTCTTTATCCTGTTTTTCTTCCTCATCCACCTTGTTTGCCCATCTATATTTTGCAGTAGAACTGATTTTTCCCAGCAGTTTTTTTGAAAACCAGGACATTTTCATCACTTAAAAACAGCCAGGACAGGACGTGAAAACAGGACATGTTTAACGCAAAGTTGAGATGTTGCCCAGAGATAAAAACATATATTTGCACTGGATGAACAGATGCAGCTAGAGACGAGAGTCGTCGTATTTCCCCGCGTTTAATAAAACCACTCAAACGTTACACTCGTCCTCATACATGGGGATCGAGCGAGGAAAAAAACACAAACAAACATCTGGTCACAATAGAAAAATAAAATAAAAGAAAGAATACAAAGAGTCGGCAGAGCGGTTATCTCATCTCCTCACTTAATGTCAAAATCTAATTAACTGACACTACACATATGCGCAGTTCTCATCTCAACTCAGATTTCTATAAAGCACAAAGTGACCGTTACATGTCCCGGGAAAACAGGACTTATGATCACCCTACTATACTTTTTTTTACAGAAATACTAATTATCATATAGCTCTTTATGCTCCGAGACCAGCAGCTCAACTTGCCTTGTAGGCTATCTATCCTTCGTCGTATGTGTGCTCGGCAAGACCGTTTTGTGTTTGAGCGCCCCCAAGTTGTGTTTTACTGTAACTTCAGAAGCACCAGACACGTGAGCAAACCCGCCAATCTCGTTGGTCGGATAGGTTTTGACGCGGCGCGTCAAACCAAAAAAACGAACCCGAGGCGTTTTTTAAAAAATGACGCTTTTACGCGTGGCGTTTTTCGCGTCGGTGTGAACACTCACATTGGCGCCCATTGTTTAGTCACGAGGCGTTAAACGTCGACGAATATCGCGCGCGAAATTCGTCCCGGTGTGAACAGGCCTTAACACTGGACATGCTTTCCATTATGGGAGGTATTGTTATTTAAGCCTTTCATTGGCCAATGAGGGCAGGAAGAGGAGCTCTACCTCTCCTATGGAGGAATCCACCTGCAATCCAAGGAGATGAAGGGTTTGTTCATTTACCTTCCAGGAAGTTCCTAAAAATCTCGTGTGAATTCTAGACACTGCTCTTCCACGTACCACCGGCTTCAGGGAAATCCTCTTAGACAGGGTTTGCCGGTCATCTGGTGATGGGGCAGATTCTTATTACACCTGCTCCTTCCTCTAATGGAAATGGCTATATTATTGTTTTAACAAAAAAAGACAAAATGCTGGGTGGGAGGAGCCTGCACCAGACATTACCTATTGCTGAGCACGGTGGCATGTGTGTGATAGCACAATTTCCCATCGTCTCACGGCCACAGCTCGAGTCTCTCTTCATTCACGCATAAATCTTTCGCCTTTTACTAAAGATTTCCGTGGAGGGGAACATTTGCGAGTTATTGATATTTTTGGATGCTCTGCTCACAGCAGGGCTACATGCGTTTGTTCAAAAACAGAAGACTTTTTGTCAGGAGCTGGGAGATTTTCAAACCATCGCCGCTTCACAACTTCGAACCTTGGGTCAGGAGCATGATTGTAAGGTTTACCAATCACAAAAGGCTAGTGGTGGGAGAAACAAAGCTTTTCGAAGCTTTCAGCTGATTGCTTTGCAAATTGATTAACTGTTTCGACGCATTCGGAAGGCCACACTGGTGGTGACCCCTGCTTGTCAGATTGGAAATGCAACAGTGGAAATGCCACACAAACTCAGGCCAAACATGAATAAAACAACCTTTTACAAATGCTTTCTTGAAAGTAGAACCTTTCAAATGGAATTAGCTAACCACCCTCAGGTGAGTCCTGAACGGCAGGTGGGCCTTATCAGCAGTTTCCACGGCAGATCATGAGCTCAGACAAGGTGTTTGTCTGTGGTAAAGAAGAGGTCTCCCCGTCAGGGAATCGAACCCCGGTCTTCCGCGTGACAGGCGGAGATACTGTCCACTATACTAACGAGGACCGATAGTTACTTAGGCGTCCCTGAGCGCTATGACATCGCATGCTCAGCCGTTGAGAAGTCGCTTAACACTGGACATGCTTTCCATTATGGGAGGTATTGTTATTTAAGCCTTTCATTGTGGCCAAGGGGGGCAGGAAGAGGAGCTCTCCCTCTCCTATGGAGGAATCCACCTGCAATCCAAGGAGATGAAGGGTTTGTTCATTTACCTTCCAGGAAGTTCCTAAAAATCTCGTGTGAATTCTAGACACTGGTCTTCCACGTACCACCGGCTTCAGGGAAATCCTCTTAGACAGGGTTTGCCGGTCATCTGGTGATGGGGCAGATTCTTATTACACCTGCTCCTTCCTCTAATGGAAATGGCTATATTGTTGTTTTAACAAAAAAAGACAAAAAGCTGGGTGGGAGGAGCCTGCACCAGACATTACCCTTGCTGAGCACGGTGGCATGTGTGTGATAGCACAATTTCCCAACGTCTCACGGCCACAGCTCGAGTTTCTCTTCATTCACGCATAAATCTTTCGCCTTTTACTAAAGATTTCCGCGGCGGGGAACATTTGCGAGTTATTGGTATTTTTGGATGCTCTGCTCACAGCAGGGCTACATGCGTTTGTTCGAAAACAGAAGACTTTATGTCAGGTGCTGGGTGGTTGTTAAACCACCGCCGCTTTACAACTTCGAACCTTGGGTCAGGAGCATGATTGTAAGGTTTACCAATCACAAAAGGCCAGTGGTGGGAGAAACAAAGCTTTTCGAAGCTTTCAGCTGATTGCTTTGCAAATTGATTAACTGTTTCGACGCACTCGAAAGGCCACACTGGTGGTGACCCCTGCTGGTCAGATTGGAAATGCAACAGTGGAAATGCCACACAAACTCAGGCCAAACATGAATAAAACAACTTTTTACAAACGCTTTCTTGAAAGTAGAACCTTTCAAATGGAATTAGCTAACCACCCTCAGGTGAGTCCTGAACGGCAGGTTGGCCTTATCAGCAGTTTCCACGGCAGATCAAGAGCTCAGACAAGGTGTTTGTCCGTGGTAAATTAGAGGCCTCCCCGTCGGGGAATCGAATTCCGGTCTTCCGCGTGACAGGCGGAGATACTTTCCACTATACTAACGAGGACCGGTCGTTACTTTGGCATCCCTGAGCGGTATGACATCGCATGCTCAGCCGTTGAGAAGTCGCTTAACACTGGACATGCTTTCCATTATGGGAGGTATTGTTATTTAAGCCTTTCATTGGCCAAGGGGGGCAGGAAGAGGAGCTCTACCTCTCCTATGGAGGAATCGACCTGCAATCCAAGGAGATGAAGGGTTTGTTCATTTACCTTCCAGGAAGTTCCTAAAAATCTCGTGTGAATTCTAGACACTGCTCTTCCACGTACCACCGGCTTCAGGGAAATCCTCTTAGACAGGGTTTGCCGGTCATCTGGTGATGGGGCAGATTCTTATTACACCTGCTCCTTCCTCTAATGGAAATGGCTATATTATTGTTTTAACAAAAAAAGACAAAATGCTGGGTGGGAGGAGCCTGCACCAGACATTACCTTTGCTGAGCACGGTGGCATGTGTGTGATAGCACAATTTCCCATCGTCTCACGGCCACAGCTCGAGTTTCTCTTCATTCACGCATAAATCTTTCGCCTTTTACTAAAGATTTCCGTGGAGGGGAACATTTGCGAGTTATTGATATTTTTGGATGCTCTGCTCACAGCAGGGCTACATGCGTTTGTTCAAAAACAGAAGACTTTTTGTCAGGAGCTGGGTGATTGTCAAACCATCGCCGCTTCACAACTTCGAACCTTGGGTCAGGAGCATGATTGTAAGGTTTACCAATCACAAAAGGCTAGTGGTGGGAGAAACAAAGCTTTTCGAAGCTTTCAGCTGATTGCTTTGCAAATTGATTAACTGTTTCGACGCATTCGGAAGGCCACACTGGTGGTGACCCCTGCTGGTCAGATTGGAAATGCAACAGTGGAAATGCCACACAAACTCAGGCCAAACATGAATAAAACAACCTTTTACAAATGCTTTCTTGAAAGTAGAACCTTTCAAATGGAATTAGCTAACCACCCTCAGGTGAGTCCTGAACGGCAGGTTGGCCTTATCAGCAGTTTCCACGGCAGATCAAGAGCTCAGACAAGGTGTTTGTCTGTGGTAAAGAAGAGGTCTCCCCGTCGGGGAATCGAACCCCGGTCTTCCGCGTGACAGGCGGAGATACTGTCCACTATACTAACGAGGACCGGTCTTTACCTCGGAGTCCCTGAGCGGTATGACATCGCATGCTCAGCCGTTGAGAAGTCGCTTAACACTGGACATGCTTTCCATTATGGGAGGTATTGTTATTTAAGCCTTTCATTGGCCAATGAGGGCAGGAAGAGGAGCTCTACCTCTCCTATGGAGGAATCCACCTGCAATCCAAGGAGATGAAGGGTTTGTTCATTTACCTTCCAGGAAGTTCCTAAAAATCTCGTGTGAATTCTAGACACTGCTCTTCCACGTACCACCGGCTTCAGGGAAATCCTCTTAGACAGGGTTTGCCGGTCATCTGGTGATGGGGCAGATTCTTATTACACCTGCTCCTTCCTCTAATGGAAATGGCTATATTATTGTTTTAACAAAAAAAGACAAAATGCTGGGTGGGAGGAGCCTGCACCAGACATTACCTATTGCTGAGCACGGTGGCATGTGTGTGATAGCACAATTTCCCATCGTCTCACGGCCACAGCTCGAGTTTCTCTTCATTCACGCATAAATCTTTCGCCTTTTACTAAAGATTTCCGCGGCGGGGAACATTTGCGAGTTATTGATATTTTTGGATGCTCTGCTCACAGCAGGGCTACATGCGTTTGTTCGAAAACAGAAGACTTTATGTCAGGTGCTGGGTGGTTGTTAAACCACCGCCGCTTTACAACTTCGAACCTTGGGTCAGGAGCATGATTGTAAGGTTTACCAATCACAAAAGGCCAGTGGTGGGAGAAACAAAGCTTTTCGAAGCTTTCAGCTGATTGCTTTGCAAATTGATTAACTGTTTCGACGCACTCGAAAGGCCACACTGGTGGTGACCCCTGCTGGTCAGATTGGAAATGCAACAGTGGAAATGCCACACAAACTCAGGCCAAACATGAATAAAACAACCTTTTACAAACGCTTTCTTGAAAGTAGAACCTTTCAAATGGAATTAGCTAACCACCCTCAGGTGAGTCCTGAACGGCAGGTTGGCCTTATCAGCAGTTTCCACGGCAGATCAAGAGCTCAGACAAGGTGTTTGTCCGTGGTAAATTCGAGGCCTCCCCGTCGGGGAATCGAACTCCGGTCTTCCGCGTGACAGGCGGAGATACTTTCCACTATACTAACGAGGACCGGTCGTTACTTTGGCGTCCCTGAGCGGTATGACATCGCATGCTCAGCCGTTGAGAAGTCGCTTTAAGGCCTGTTCACACCGGAACGAATATCAGCGCGCGTTATTCGTCAGCGTTTTTCAACGCGTTTTTTGTGTTCACACCCAAGCGTTTTTCGCTGACGATGAGCTGAGTGAACATGCAAATTCATTCCCTGACATTAGATGGCGCTTAATGTAAAACAGATAATAGAATACTATATACTAGGGTGATCATATTCATGTCTCAATGTTTTATTATGACAGATTAAAAAAAACCGAATGAAATAATGATAGAAAAAATGTCTTCTGTATTAGAAAAATAAATATATAAATAATAAATAACTAAAAGAAATCCCTCCAAATGTAACAAAAATAGCTCTCACAAACCTTTGTCTTTAGTTAGAAACACTTAAATCTTTAGTTTTCATCTTCTTTATCCTGTTTTTCTTCCTCATCCACCTTGTTTGCCCATCTATATTTTGCAGTAGAACTGATTTTTCCCAGCAGTTTTTTTGAAAACCAGGACATTTTCATCACTTAAAAACAGCCAGGACAGGACGTGAAAACAGGACATGTTTAACGCAAAGTTGAGATGTTGCCCAGAGATAAAAACATATATTTGCACTGGATGAACAGATGCAGCTAGAGACGAGAGTCGTCGTATTTCCCCGCGTTTAATAAAACCACTCAAACGTTACACTCGTCCTCATACATGGGGATCGAGCGAGGAAAAAAACACAAACAAACATCTGGTCACAATAGAAAAATAAAATAAAAGAAAGAATACAAAGAGTCGGCAGAGCGGTTATCTCATCTCCTCACTTAATGTCAAAATCTAATTAACTGACACTACACATATGCGCAGTTCTCATCTCAACTCAGATTTCTATAAAGCACAAAGTGACCGTTACATGTCCCGGGAAAACAGGACTTATGATCACCCTACTATACTTTTTTTTACAGAAATACTAATTATCATATAGCTCTTTATGCTCCGAGACCAGCAGCTCAACTTGCCTTGTAGGCTATCTATCCTTCGTCGTATGTGTGCTCGGCAAGACCGTTTTGTGTTTGAGCGCCCCCAAGTTGTGTTTTACTGTAACTTCAGAAGCACCAGACACGTGAGCAAACCCGCCAATCTCGTTGGTCGGATAGGTTTTGACGCGGCGCGTCAAACCAAAAAAACGAACCCGAGGCGTTTTTTAAAAAATGACGCTTTTACGCGTGGCGTTTTTCGCGTCGGTGTGAACACTCACATTGGCGCCCATTGTTTAGTCACGAGGCGTTAAACGTCGACGAATATCGCGCGCGAAATTCGTCCCGGTGTGAACAGGCCTTAACACTGGACATGCTTTCCATTATGGGAGGTATTGTTATTTAAGCCTTTCATTGGCCAATGAGGGCAGGAAGAGGAGCTCTACCTCTCCTATGGAGGAATCCACCTGCAATCCAAGGAGATGAAGGGTTTGTTCATTTACCTTCCAGGAAGTTCCTAAAAATCTCGTGTGAATTCTAGACACTGCTCTTCCACGTACCACCGGCTTCAGGGAAATCCTCTTAGACAGGGTTTGCCGGTCATCTGGTGATGGGGCAGATTCTTATTACACCTGCTCCTTCCTCTAATGGAAATGGCTATATTATTGTTTTAACAAAAAAAGACAAAATGCTGGGTGGGAGGAGCCTGCACCAGACATTACCTATTGCTGAGCACGGTGGCATGTGTGTGATAGCACAATTTCCCATCGTCTCACGGCCACAGCTCGAGTCTCTCTTCATTCACGCATAAATCTTTCGCCTTTTACTAAAGATTTCCGTGGAGGGGAACATTTGCGAGTTATTGATATTTTTGGATGCTCTGCTCACAGCAGGGCTACATGCGTTTGTTCAAAAACAGAAGACTTTTTGTCAGGAGCTGGGAGATTTTCAAACCATCGCCGCTTCACAACTTCGAACCTTGGGTCAGGAGCATGATTGTAAGGTTTACCAATCACAAAAGGCTAGTGGTGGGAGAAACAAAGCTTTTCGAAGCTTTCAGCTGATTGCTTTGCAAATTGATTAACTGTTTCGACGCATTCGGAAGGCCACACTGGTGGTGACCCCTGCTTGTCAGATTGGAAATGCAACAGTGGAAATGCCACACAAACTCAGGCCAAACATGAATAAAACAACCTTTTACAAATGCTTTCTTGAAAGTAGAACCTTTCAAATGGAATTAGCTAACCACCCTCAGGTGAGTCCTGAACGGCAGGTTGGCCTTATCAGCAGTTTCCACGGCAGATCAAGAGCTCAGACAAGGTGTTTGTCTGTGGTAAAGAAGAGGTCTCCCCGTCGGGGAATCGAACCCCGGTCTTCCGCGTGACAGGCGGAGATACTGTCCACTATACTAACGAGGACCGGTCTTTACCTCGGCGTCCCTGAGCGGTATGACATCGCATGCTCAGCCGTTGAGAAGTCGCTTAACACTGGACATGCTTTCCATTATGGGAGGTATTGTTATTTAAGCCTTTCATTGTGGCCAAGGGGGGCAGGAAGAGGAGCTCTCCCTCTCCTATGGAGGAATCCACCTGCAATCCAAGGAGATGAAGGGTTTGTTCATTTACCTTCCAGGAAGTTCCTAAAAATCTCGTGTGAATTCTAGACACTGGTCTTCCACGTACCACCGGCTTCAGGGAAATCCTCTTAGACAGGGTTTGCCGGTCATCTGGTGATGGGGCAGATTCTTATTACACCTGCTCCTTCCTCTAATGGAAATGGCTATATTGTTGTTTTAACAAAAAAAGACAAAAAGCTGGGTGGGAGGAGCCTGCACCAGACATTACCCTTGCTGAGCACGGTGGCATGTGTGTGATAGCACAATTTCCCAACGTCTCACGGCTACAGCTCGAGTTTCTCTTCATTCACGCATAAATCTTTCGCCTTTTACTAAAGATTTCCGTGGAGGGGAACATTTGCGAGTTATTGATATTTTTGGATGCTCTTCTCACAGCAGGGCTACATGCGTTTGTTCAAAAACAGAAGACTTTTTGTCAGGTGCTGGGTGATTGTCAAACCATCGCCGCTTCACAACTTCGAACCTTGGGTCAGGAGCATGATTGTAAGGTTTACCAATCACAAAAGGCTAGTGGTGGGAGAAACAAAGCTTTTCGAAGCTTTCAGCTGATTGCTTTGCAAATTGATTAACTGTTTCGACGCATTCGGAAGGCCACACTGGTGGTGACCCCTGCTGGTCAGATTGGAAATGCAACAGTGGAAATGCCACACAAACTCAGGCCAAACATGAATAAAACAACCTTTTACAAATGCTTTCTTGAAAGTAGAACCTTTCAAATGGAATTAGCTAACCACCCTCAGGTGAGTCCTGAACGGCAGGTTGGCCTTATCAGCAGTTTCCACGGCAGATCAAGAGCTCAGACAAGGTGTTTGTCCGTAGTAAATTAGAGGCCTCCCCGTCGGGGAATCGAACTCCGGTCTTCCGCGTGACAGGCGGAGATACTTTCCACTATACTAACGAGGACCGGTCGTTACTTTGGCGTCCCTGAGCGGTATGACATCGCATGCTCAGCCGTTGAGAAGTCGCTTTAAGGCCTGTTCACACCGGAACGAATATCAGCGCGCGTTATTCGTCAGCGTTTTTCAACGCGTTTTTTGTGTTCACACCCAAGCGTTTTTCGCTGACGATGAGCTGAGTGAACATGCAAATTCATTCCCTGACATTAGATGGCGCTTAATGTAAAACAGATAATAGAATACTATATACTAGGGTGATCATATTCATGTCTCAATGTTTTATTATGACAGATTAAAAAAAACCGAATGAAATAATGATAGAAAAAATGTCTTCTGTATTAGAAAAATAAATATATAAATAATAAATAACTAAAAGAAATCCCTCCAAATGTAACAAAAATAGCTCTCACAAACCTTTGTCTTTAGTTAGAAACACTTAAATCTTTAGTTTTCATCTTCTTTATCCTGTTTTTCTTCCTCATCCACCTTGTTTGCCCATCTATATTTTGCAGTAGAACTGATTTTTCCCAGCAGTTTTTTTGAAAACCAGGACATTTTCATCACTTAAAAACAGCCAGGACAGGACGTGAAAACAGGACATGTTTAACGCAAAGTTGAGATGTTGCCCAGAGATAAAAACATATATTTGCACTGGATGAACAGATGCAGCTAGAGACGAGAGTCGTCGTATTTCCCCGCGTTTAATAGAACCACTCAAACGTTACACTCGTCCTCATACATGGGGATCGAGCGAGGAAAAAAACACAAACAAACATCTGGTCACAATAGAAAAATAAAATAAAAGAAAGAATACAAAGAGTCGGCAGAGCGGTTATCTCATCTCCTCACTTAATGTCAAAATCTAATTAACTGACACTACACATATGCGCAGTTCTCATCTCAACTCAGATTTCTATAAAGCACAAAGTGACCGTTACATGTCCCGGGAAAACAGGACTTATGATCACCCTACTATACTTTTTTTTACAGAAATACTAATTATCATATAGCTCTTTATGCTCCGAGACCAGCAGCTCAACTTGCCTTGTAGGCTATCTATCCTTCGTCGTATGTGTGCTCGGCAAGACCGTTTTGTGTTTGAGCGCCCCCAAGTTGTGTTTTACTGTAACTTCAGAAGCACCAGACACGTGAGCAAACCCGCCAATCTCGTTGGTCGGATAGGTTTTGACGCGGCGCGTCAAACCAAAAAAACGAACCCGAGGCGTTTTTTAAAAAATGACGCTTTTACGCGTGGCGTTTTTCGCGTCGGTGTGAACACTCACATTGGCGCCCATTGTTTAGTCACGAGGCGTTAAACGTCGACGAATATCGCGCGCGAAATTCGTCCCGGTGTGAACAGGCCTTAACACTGGACATGCTTTCCATTATGGGAGGTATTGTTATTTAAGCCTTTCATTGGCCAATGAGGGCAGGAAGAGGAGCTCTACCTCTCCTATGGAGGAATCCACCTGCAATCCAAGGAGATGAAGGGTTTGTTCATTTACCTTCCAGGAAGTTCCTAAAAATCTCGTGTGAATTCTAGACACTGCTCTTCCACGTACCACCGGCTTCAGGGAAATCCTCTTAGACAGGGTTTGCCGGTCATCTGGTGATGGGGCAGATTCTTATTACACCTGCTCCTTCCTCTAATGGAAATGGCTATATTATTGTTTTAACAAAAAAAGACAAAATGCTGGGTGGGAGGAGCCTGCACCAGACATTACCTATTGCTGAGCACGGTGGCATGTGTGTGATAGCACAATTTCCCATCGTCTCACGGCCACAGCTCGAGTCTCTCTTCATTCACGCATAAATCTTTCGCCTTTTACTAAAGATTTCCGTGGAGGGGAACATTTGCGAGTTATTGATATTTTTGGATGCTCTGCTCACAGCAGGGCTACATGCGTTTGTTCAAAAACAGAAGACTTTTTGTCAGGAGCTGGGAGATTTTCAAACCATCGCCGCTTCACAACTTCGAACCTTGGGTCAGGAGCATGATTGTAAGGTTTACCAATCACAAAAGGCTAGTGGTGGGAGAAACAAAGCTTTTCGAAGCTTTCAGCTGATTGCTTTGCAAATTGATTAACTGTTTCGACGCATTCGGAAGGCCACACTGGTGGTGACCCCTGCTTGTCAGATTGGAAATGCAACAGTGGAAATGCCACACAAACTCAGGCCAAACATGAATAAAACAACCTTTTACAAATGCTTTCTTGAAAGTAGAACCTTTCAAATGGAATTAGCTAACCACCCTCAGGTGAGTCCTGAACGGCAGGTGGGCCTTATCAGCAGTTTCCACGGCAGATCATGAGCTCAGACAAGGTGTTTGTCTGTGGTAAAGAAGAGGTCTCCCCGTCAGGGAATCGAACCCCGGTCTTCCGCGTGACAGGCGGAGATACTGTCCACTATACTAACGAGGACCGATAGTTACTTAGGCGTCCCTGAGCGCTATGACATCGCATGCTCAGCCGTTGAGAAGTCGCTTAACACTGGACATGCTTTCCATTATGGGAGGTATTGTTATTTAAGCCTTTCATTGTGGCCAAGGGGGGCAGGAAGAGGAGCTCTCCCTCTCCTATGGAGGAATCCACCTGCAATCCAAGGAGATGAAGGGTTTGTTCATTTACCTTCCAGGAAGTTCCTAAAAATCTCGTGTGAATTCTAGACACTGGTCTTCCACGTACCACCGGCTTCAGGGAAATCCTCTTAGACAGGGTTTGCCGGTCATCTGGTGATGGGGCAGATTCTTATTACACCTGCTCCTTCCTCTAATGGAAATGGCTATATTGTTGTTTTAACAAAAAAAGACAAAAAGCTGGGTGGGAGGAGCCTGCACCAGACATTACCCTTGCTGAGCACGGTGGCATGTGTGTGATAGCACAATTTCCCAACGTCTCACGGCCACAGCTCGAGTTTCTCTTCATTCACGCATAAATCTTTCGCCTTTTACTAAAGATTTCCGCGGCGGGGAACATTTGCGAGTTATTGGTATTTTTGGATGCTCTGCTCACAGCAGGGCTACATGCGTTTGTTCGAAAACAGAAGACTTTATGTCAGGTGCTGGGTGGTTGTTAAACCACCGCCGCTTTACAACTTCGAACCTTGGGTCAGGAGCATGATTGTAAGGTTTACCAATCACAAAAGGCCAGTGGTGGGAGAAACAAAGCTTTTCGAAGCTTTCAGCTGATTGCTTTGCAAATTGATTAACTGTTTCGACGCACTCGAAAGGCCACACTGGTGGTGACCCCTGCTGGTCAGATTGGAAATGCAACAGTGGAAATGCCACACAAACTCAGGCCAAACATGAATAAAACAACTTTTTACAAACGCTTTCTTGAAAGTAGAACCTTTCAAATGGAATTAGCTAACCACCCTCAGGTGAGTCCTGAACGGCAGGTTGGCCTTATCAGCAGTTTCCACGGCAGATCAAGAGCTCAGACAAGGTGTTTGTCCGTGGTAAATTAGAGGCCTCCCCGTCGTGGAATCGAATTCCGGTCTTCCGCGTGACAGGCGGAGATACTTTCCACTATACTAACGAGGACCGGTCGTTACTTTGGCATCCCTGAGCGGTATGACATCGCATGCTCAGCCGTTGAGAAGTCGCTTAACACTGGACATGCTTTCCATTATGGGAGGTATTGTTATTTAAGCCTTTCATTGGCCAAGGGGGGCAGGAAGAGGAGCTCTACCTCTCCTATGGAGGAATCGACCTGCAATCCAAGGAGATGAAGGGTTTGTTCATTTACCTTCCAGGAAGTTCCTAAAAATCTCGTGTGAATTCTAGACACTGCTCTTCCACGTACCACCGGCTTCAGGGAAATCCTCTTAGACAGGGTTTGCCGGTCATCTGGTGATGGGGCAGATTCTTATTACACCTGCTCCTTCCTCTAATGGAAATGGCTATATTATTGTTTTAACAAAAAAAGACAAAATGCTGGGTGGGAGGAGCCTGCACCAGACATTACCTTTGCTGAGCACGGTGGCATGTGTGTGATAGCACAATTTCCCATCGTCTCACGGCCACAGCTCGAGTTTCTCTTCATTCACGCATAAATCTTTCGCCTTTTACTAAAGATTTCCGTGGAGGGGAACATTTGCGAGTTATTGATATTTTTGGATGCTCTGCTCACAGCAGGGCTACATGCGTTTGTTCAAAAACAGAAGACTTTTTGTCAGGAGCTGGGTGATTGTCAAACCATCGCCGCTTCACAACTTCGAACCTTGGGTCAGGAGCATGATTGTAAGGTTTACCAATCACAAAAGGCTAGTGGTGGGAGAAACAAAGCTTTTCGAAGCTTTCAGCTGATTGCTTTGCAAATTGATTAACTGTTTCGACGCATTCGGAAGGCCACACTGGTGGTGACCCCTGCTGGTCAGATTGGAAATGCAACAGTGGAAATGCCACACAAACTCAGGCCAAACATGAATAAAACAACCTTTTACAAATGCTTTCTTGAAAGTAGAACCTTTCAAATGGAATTAGCTAACCACCCTCAGGTGAGTCCTGAACGGCAGGTTGGCCTTATCAGCAGTTTCCACGGCAGATCAAGAGCTCAGACAAGGTGTTTGTCTGTGGTAAAGAAGAGGTCTCCCCGTCGGGGAATCGAACCCCGGTCTTCCGCGTGACAGGCGGAGATACTGTCCACTATACTAACGAGGACCGGTCTTTACCTCGGAGTCCCTGAGCGGTATGACATCGCATGCTCAGCCGTTGAGAAGTCGCTTAACACTGGACATGCTTTCCATTATGGGAGGTATTGTTATTTAAGCCTTTCATTGGCCAATGAGGGCAGGAAGAGGAGCTCTACCTCTCCTATGGAGGAATCCACCTGCAATCCAAGGAGATGAAGGGTTTGTTCATTTACCTTCCAGGAAGTTCCTAAAAATCTCGTGTGAATTCTAGACACTGCTCTTCCACGTACCACCGGCTTCAGGGAAATCCTCTTAGACAGGGTTTGCCGGTCATCTGGTGATGGGGCAGATTCTTATTACACCTGCTCCTTCCTCTAATGGAAATGGCTATATTATTGTTTTAACAAAAAAAGACAAAATGCTGGGTGGGAGGAGCCTGCACCAGACATTACCTATTGCTGAGCACGGTGGCATGTGTGTGATAGCACAATTTCCCATCGTCTCACGGCCACAGCTCGAGTTTCTCTTCATTCACGCATAAATCTTTCGCCTTTTACTAAAGATTTCCGCGGCGGGGAACATTTGCGAGTTATTGATATTTTTGGATGCTCTGCTCACAGCAGGGCTACATGCGTTTGTTCGAAAACAGAAGACTTTATGTCAGGTGCTGGGTGGTTGTTAAACCACCGCCGCTTTACAACTTCGAACCTTGGGTCAGGAGCATGATTGTAAGGTTTACCAATCACAAAAGGCCAGTGGTGGGAGAAACAAAGCTTTTCGAAGCTTTCAGCTGATTGCTTTGCAAATTGATTAACTGTTTCGACGCACTCGAAAGGCCACACTGGTGGTGACCCCTGCTGGTCAGATTGGAAATGCAACAGTGGAAATGCCACACAAACTCAGGCCAAACATGAATAAAACAACCTTTTACAAACGCTTTCTTGAAAGTAGAACCTTTCAAATGGAATTAGCTAACCACCCTCAGGTGAGTCCTGAACGGCAGGTTGGCCTTATCAGCAGTTTCCACGGCAGATCAAGAGCTCAGACAAGGTGTTTGTCCGTGGTAAATTCGAGGCCTCCCCGTCGGGGAATCGAACTCCGGTCTTCCGCGTGACAGGCGGAGATACTTTCCACTATACTAACGAGGACCGGTCGTTACTTTGGCGTCCCTGAGCGGTATGACATCGCATGCTCAGCCGTTGAGAAGTCGCTTTAAGGCCTGTTCACACCGGAACGAATATCAGCGCGCGTTATTCGTCAGCGTTTTTCAACGCGTTTTTTGTGTTCACACCCAAGCGTTTTTCGCTGACGATGAGCTGAGTGAACATGCAAATTCATTCCCTGACATTAGATGGCGCTTAATGTAAAACAGATAATAGAATACTATATACTAGGGTGATCATATTCATGTCTCAATGTTTTATTATGACAGATTAAAAAAAACCGAATGAAATAATGATAGAAAAAATGTCTTCTGTATTAGAAAAATAAATATATAAATAATAAATAACTAAAAGAAATCCCTCCAAATGTAACAAAAATAGCTCTCACAAACCTTTGTCTTTAGTTAGAAACACTTAAATCTTTAGTTTTCATCTTCTTTATCCTGTTTTTCTTCCTCATCCACCTTGTTTGCCCATCTATATTTTGCAGTAGAACTGATTTTTCCCAGCAGTTTTTTTGAAAACCAGGACATTTTCATCACTTAAAAACAGCCAGGACAGGACGTGAAAACAGGACATGTTTAACGCAAAGTTGAGATGTTGCCCAGAGATAAAAACATATATTTGCACTGGATGAACAGATGCAGCTAGAGACGAGAGTCGTCGTATTTCCCCGCGTTTAATAAAACCACTCAAACGTTACACTCGTCCTCATACATGGGGATCGAGCGAGGAAAAAAACACAAACAAACATCTGGTCACAATAGAAAAATAAAATAAAAGAAAGAATACAAAGAGTCGGCAGAGCGGTTATCTCATCTCCTCACTTAATGTCAAAATCTAATTAACTGACACTACACATATGCGCAGTTCTCATCTCAACTCAGATTTCTATAAAGCACAAAGTGACCGTTACATGTCCCGGGAAAACAGGACTTATGATCACCCTACTATACTTTTTTTTACAGAAATACTAATTATCATATAGCTCTTTATGCTCCGAGACCAGCAGCTCAACTTGCCTTGTAGGCTATCTATCCTTCGTCGTATGTGTGCTCGGCAAGACCGTTTTGTGTTTGAGCGCCCCCAAGTTGTGTTTTACTGTAACTTCAGAAGCACCAGACACGTGAGCAAACCCGCCAATCTCGTTGGTCGGATAGGTTTTGACGCGGCGCGTCAAACCAAAAAAACGAACCCGAGGCGTTTTTTAAAAAATGACGCTTTTACGCGTGGCGTTTTTCGCGTCGGTGTGAACACTCACATTGGCGCCCATTGTTTAGTCACGAGGCGTTAAACGTCGACGAATATCGCGCGCGAAATTCGTCCCGGTGTGAACAGGCCTTAACACTGGACATGCTTTCCATTATGGGAGGTATTGTTATTTAAGCCTTTCATTGGCCAATGAGGGCAGGAAGAGGAGCTCTACCTCTCCTATGGAGGAATCCACCTGCAATCCAAGGAGATGAAGGGTTTGTTCATTTACCTTCCAGGAAGTTCCTAAAAATCTCGTGTGAATTCTAGACACTGCTCTTCCACGTACCACCGGCTTCAGGGAAATCCTCTTAGACAGGGTTTGCCGGTCATCTGGTGATGGGGCAGATTCTTATTACACCTGCTCCTTCCTCTAATGGAAATGGCTATATTATTGTTTTAACAAAAAAAGACAAAATGCTGGGTGGGAGGAGCCTGCACCAGACATTACCTATTGCTGAGCACGGTGGCATGTGTGTGATAGCACAATTTCCCATCGTCTCACGGCCACAGCTCGAGTCTCTCTTCATTCACGCATAAATCTTTCGCCTTTTACTAAAGATTTCCGTGGAGGGGAACATTTGCGAGTTATTGATATTTTTGGATGCTCTGCTCACAGCAGGGCTACATGCGTTTGTTCAAAAACAGAAGACTTTTTGTCAGGAGCTGGGAGATTTTCAAACCATCGCCGCTTCACAACTTCGAACCTTGGGTCAGGAGCATGATTGTAAGGTTTACCAATCACAAAAGGCTAGTGGTGGGAGAAACAAAGCTTTTCGAAGCTTTCAGCTGATTGCTTTGCAAATTGATTAACTGTTTCGACGCATTCGGAAGGCCACACTGGTGGTGACCCCTGCTTGTCAGATTGGAAATGCAACAGTGGAAATGCCACACAAACTCAGGCCAAACATGAATAAAACAACCTTTTACAAATGCTTTCTTGAAAGTAGAACCTTTCAAATGGAATTAGCTAACCACCCTCAGGTGAGTCCTGAACGGCAGGTTGGCCTTATCAGCAGTTTCCACGGCAGATCAAGAGCTCAGACAAGGTGTTTGTCTGTGGTAAAGAAGAGGTCTCCCCGTCGGGGAATCGAACCCCGGTCTTCCGCGTGACAGGCGGAGATACTGTCCACTATACTAACGAGGACCGGTCTTTACCTCGGCGTCCCTGAGCGGTATGACATCGCATGCTCAGCCGTTGAGAAGTCGCTTAACACTGGACATGCTTTCCATTATGGGAGGTATTGTTATTTAAGCCTTTCATTGTGGCCAAGGGGGGCAGGAAGAGGAGCTCTCCCTCTCCTATGGAGGAATCCACCTGCAATCCAAGGAGATGAAGGGTTTGTTCATTTACCTTCCAGGAAGTTCCTAAAAATCTCGTGTGAATTCTAGACACTGGTCTTCCACGTACCACCGGCTTCAGGGAAATCCTCTTAGACAGGGTTTGCCGGTCATCTGGTGATGGGGCAGATTCTTATTACACCTGCTCCTTCCTCTAATGGAAATGGCTATATTGTTGTTTTAACAAAAAAAGACAAAAAGCTGGGTGGGAGGAGCCTGCACCAGACATTACCCTTGCTGAGCACGGTGGCATGTGTGTGATAGCACAATTTCCCAACGTCTCACGGCTACAGCTCGAGTTTCTCTTCATTCACGCATAAATCTTTCGCCTTTTACTAAAGATTTCCGTGGAGGGGAACATTTGCGAGTTATTGATATTTTTGGATGCTCTTCTCACAGCAGGGCTACATGCGTTTGTTCAAAAACAGAAGACTTTTTGTCAGGTGCTGGGTGATTGTCAAACCATCGCCGCTTCACAACTTCGAACCTTGGGTCAGGAGCATGATTGTAAGGTTTACCAATCACAAAAGGCTAGTGGTGGGAGAAACAAAGCTTTTCGAAGCTTTCAGCTGATTGCTTTGCAAATTGATTAACTGTTTCGACGCATTCGGAAGGCCACACTGGTGGTGACCCCTGCTGGTCAGATTGGAAATGCAACAGTGGAAATGCCACACAAACTCAGGCCAAACATGAATAAAACAACCTTTTACAAATGCTTTCTTGAAAGTAGAACCTTTCAAATGGAATTAGCTAACCACCCTCAGGTGAGTCCTGAACGGCAGGTTGGCCTTATCAGCAGTTTCCACGGCAGATCAAGAGCTCAGACAAGGTGTTTGTCCGTAGTAAATTAGAGGCCTCCCCGTCGGGGAATCGAACTCCGGTCTTCCGCGTGACAGGCGGAGATACTTTCCACTATACTAACGAGGACCGGTCGTTACTTTGGCGTCCCTGAGCGGTATGACATCGCATGCTCAGCCGTTGAGAAGTCGCTTTAAGGCCTGTTCACACCGGAACGAATATCAGCGCGCGTTATTCGTCAGCGTTTTTCAACGCGTTTTTTGTGTTCACACCCAAGCGTTTTTCGCTGACGATGAGCTGAGTGAACATGCAAATTCATTCCCTGACATTAGATGGCGCTTAATGTAAAACAGATAATAGAATACTATATACTAGGGTGATCATATTCATGTCTCAATGTTTTATTATGACAGATTAAAAAAAACCGAATGAAATAATGATAGAAAAAATGTCTTCTGTATTAGAAAAATAAATATATAAATAATAAATAACTAAAAGAAATCCCTCCAAATGTAACAAAAATAGCTCTCACAAACCTTTGTCTTTAGTTAGAAACACTTAAATCTTTAGTTTTCATCTTCTTTATCCTGTTTTTCTTCCTCATCCACCTTGTTTGCCCATCTATATTTTGCAGTAGAACTGATTTTTCCCAGCAGTTTTTTTGAAAACCAGGACATTTTCATCACTTAAAAACAGCCAGGACAGGACGTGAAAACAGGACATGTTTAACGCAAAGTTGAGATGTTGCCCAGAGATAAAAACATATATTTGCACTGGATGAACAGATGCAGCTAGAGACGAGAGTCGTCGTATTTCCCCGCGTTTAATAAAACCACTCAAACGTTACACTCGTCCTCATACATGGGGATCGAGCGAGGAAAAAAACACAAACAAACATCTGGTCACAATAGAAAAATAAAATAAAAGAAAGAATACAAAGAGTCGGCAGAGCGGTTATCTCATCTCCTCACTTAATGTCAAAATCTAATTAACTGACACTACACATATGCGCAGTTCTCATCTCAACTCAGATTTCTATAAAGCACAAAGTGACCGTTACATGTCCCGGGAAAACAGGACTTATGATCACCCTACTATACTTTTTTTTACAGAAATACTAATTATCATATAGCTCTTTATGCTCCGAGACCAGCAGCTCAACTTGCCTTGTAGGCTATCTATCCTTCGTCGTATGTGTGCTCGGCAAGACCGTTTTGTGTTTGAGCGCCCCCAAGTTGTGTTTTACTGTAACTTCAGAAGCACCAGACACGTGAGCAAACCCGCCAATCTCGTTGGTCGGATAGGTTTTGACGCGGCGCGTCAAACCAAAAAAACGAACCCGAGGCGTTTTTTAAAAAATGACGCTTTTACGCGTGGCGTTTTTCGCGTCGGTGTGAACACTCACATTGGCGCCCATTGTTTAGTCACGAGGCGTTAAACGTCGACGAATATCGCGCGCGAAATTCGTCCCGGTGTGAACAGGCCTTAACACTGGACATGCTTTCCATTATGGGAGGTATTGTTATTTAAGCCTTTCATTGGCCAATGAGGGCAGGAAGAGGAGCTCTACCTCTCCTATGGAGGAATCCACCTGCAATCCAAGGAGATGAAGGGTTTGTTCATTTACCTTCCAGGAAGTTCCTAAAAATCTCGTGTGAATTCTAGACACTGCTCTTCCACGTACCACCGGCTTCAGGGAAATCCTCTTAGACAGGGTTTGCCGGTCATCTGGTGATGGGGCAGATTCTTATTACACCTGCTCCTTCCTCTAATGGAAATGGCTATATTATTGTTTTAACAAAAAAAGACAAAATGCTGGGTGGGAGGAGCCTGCACCAGACATTACCTATTGCTGAGCACGGTGGCATGTGTGTGATAGCACAATTTCCCATCGTCTCACGGCCACAGCTCGAGTCTCTCTTCATTCACGCATAAATCTTTCGCCTTTTACTAAAGATTTCCGTGGAGGGGAACATTTGCGAGTTATTGATATTTTTGGATGCTCTGCTCACAGCAGGGCTACATGCGTTTGTTCAAAAACAGAAGACTTTTTGTCAGGAGCTGGGAGATTTTCAAACCATCGCCGCTTCACAACTTCGAACCTTGGGTCAGGAGCATGATTGTAAGGTTTACCAATCACAAAAGGCTAGTGGTGGGAGAAACAAAGCTTTTCGAAGCTTTCAGCTGATTGCTTTGCAAATTGATTAACTGTTTCGACGCATTCGGAAGGCCACACTGGTGGTGACCCCTGCTTGTCAGATTGGAAATGCAACAGTGGAA
Organism: Cyprinella venusta; assembly: GCA_038021265.1. Lineage (NCBI taxonomy): Eukaryota > Metazoa > Chordata > Actinopteri > Cypriniformes > Leuciscidae > Cyprinella > Cyprinella venusta. The sequence continues at coordinate 10,233,314 of CM075863.1, forward strand.
ATGCCACACAAACTCAGGCCAAACATGAATAAAACAACCTTTTACAAATGCTTTCTTGAAAGTAGAACCTTTCAAATGGAATTAGCTAACCACCCTCAGGTGAGTCCTGAACGGCAGGTGGGCCTTATCAGCAGTTTCCACGGCAGATCATGAGCTCAGACAAGGTGTTTGTCTGTGGTAAAGAAGAGGTCTCCCCGTCAGGGAATCGAACCCCGGTCTTCCGCGTGACAGGCGGAGATACTGTCCACTATACTAACGAGGACCGATAGTTACTTAGGCGTCCCTGAGCGCTATGACATCGCATGCTCAGCCGTTGAGAAGTCGCTTAACACTGGACATGCTTTCCATTATGGGAGGTATTGTTATTTAAGCCTTTCATTGTGGCCAAGGGGGGCAGGAAGAGGAGCTCTCCCTCTCCTATGGAGGAATCCACCTGCAATCCAAGGAGATGAAGGGTTTGTTCATTTACCTTCCAGGAAGTTCCTAAAAATCTCGTGTGAATTCTAGACACTGGTCTTCCACGTACCACCGGCTTCAGGGAAATCCTCTTAGACAGGGTTTGCCGGTCATCTGGTGATGGGGCAGATTCTTATTACACCTGCTCCTTCCTCTAATGGAAATGGCTATATTGTTGTTTTAACAAAAAAAGACAAAAAGCTGGGTGGGAGGAGCCTGCACCAGACATTACCCTTGCTGAGCACGGTGGCATGTGTGTGATAGCACAATTTCCCAACGTCTCACGGCCACAGCTCGAGTTTCTCTTCATTCACGCATAAATCTTTCGCCTTTTACTAAAGATTTCCGCGGCGGGGAACATTTGCGAGTTATTGGTATTTTTGGATGCTCTGCTCACAGCAGGGCTACATGCGTTTGTTCGAAAACAGAAGACTTTATGTCAGGTGCTGGGTGGTTGTTAAACCACCGCCGCTTTACAACTTCGAACCTTGGGTCAGGAGCATGATTGTAAGGTTTACCAATCACAAAAGGCCAGTGGTGGGAGAAACAAAGCTTTTCGAAGCTTTCAGCTGATTGCTTTGCAAATTGATTAACTGTTTCGACGCACTCGAAAGGCCACACTGGTGGTGACCCCTGCTGGTCAGATTGGAAATGCAACAGTGGAAATGCCACACAAACTCAGGCCAAACATGAATAAAACAACTTTTTACAAACGCTTTCTTGAAAGTAGAACCTTTCAAATGGAATTAGCTAACCACCCTCAGGTGAGTCCTGAACGGCAGGTTGGCCTTATCAGCAGTTTCCACGGCAGATCAAGAGCTCAGACAAGGTGTTTGTCCGTGGTAAATTAGAGGCCTCCCCGTCGGGGAATCGAATTCCGGTCTTCCGCGTGACAGGCGGAGATACTTTCCACTATACTAACGAGGACCGGTCGTTACTTTGGCATCCCTGAGCGGTATGACATCGCATGCTCAGCCGTTGAGAAGTCGCTTAACACTGGACATGCTTTCCATTATGGGAGGTATTGTTATTTAAGCCTTTCATTGGCCAAGGGGGGCAGGAAGAGGAGCTCTACCTCTCCTATGGAGGAATCGACCTGCAATCCAAGGAGATGAAGGGTTTGTTCATTTACCTTCCAGGAAGTTCCTAAAAATCTCGTGTGAATTCTAGACACTGCTCTTCCACGTACCACCGGCTTCAGGGAAATCCTCTTAGACAGGGTTTGCCGGTCATCTGGTGATGGGGCAGATTCTTATTACACCTGCTCCTTCCTCTAATGGAAATGGCTATATTATTGTTTTAACAAAAAAAGACAAAATGCTGGGTGGGAGGAGCCTGCACCAGACATTACCTTTGCTGAGCACGGTGGCATGTGTGTGATAGCACAATTTCCCATCGTCTCACGGCCACAGCTCGAGTTTCTCTTCATTCACGCATAAATCTTTCGCCTTTTACTAAAGATTTCCGTGGAGGGGAACATTTGCGAGTTATTGATATTTTTGGATGCTCTGCTCACAGCAGGGCTACATGCGTTTGTTCAAAAACAGAAGACTTTTTGTCAGGAGCTGGGTGATTGTCAAACCATCGCCGCTTCACAACTTCGAACCTTGGGTCAGGAGCATGATTGTAAGGTTTACCAATCACAAAAGGCTAGTGGTGGGAGAAACAAAGCTTTTCGAAGCTTTCAGCTGATTGCTTTGCAAATTGATTAACTGTTTCGACGCATTCGGAAGGCCACACTGGTGGTGACCCCTGCTGGTCAGATTGGAAATGCAACAGTGGAAATGCCACACAAACTCAGGCCAAACATGAATAAAACAACCTTTTACAAATGCTTTCTTGAAAGTAGAACCTTTCAAATGGAATTAGCTAACCACCCTCAGGTGAGTCCTGAACGGCAGGTTGGCCTTATCAGCAGTTTCCACGGCAGATCAAGAGCTCAGACAAGGTGTTTGTCTGTGGTAAAGAAGAGGTCTCCCCGTCGGGGAATCGAACCCCGGTCTTCCGCGTGACAGGCGGAGATACTGTCCACTATACTAACGAGGACCGGTCTTTACCTCGGAGTCCCTGAGCGGTATGACATCGCATGCTCAGCCGTTGAGAAGTCGCTTAACACTGGACATGCTTTCCATTATGGGAGGTATTGTTATTTAAGCCTTTCATTGGCCAATGAGGGCAGGAAGAGGAGCTCTACCTCTCCTATGGAGGAATCCACCTGCAATCCAAGGAGATGAAGGGTTTGTTCATTTACCTTCCAGGAAGTTCCTAAAAATCTCGTGTGAATTCTAGACACTGCTCTTCCACGTACCACCGGCTTCAGGGAAATCCTCTTAGACAGGGTTTGCCGGTCATCTGGTGATGGGGCAGATTCTTATTACACCTGCTCCTTCCTCTAATGGAAATGGCTATATTATTGTTTTAACAAAAAAAGACAAAATGCTGGGTGGGAGGAGCCTGCACCAGACATTACCTATTGCTGAGCACGGTGGCATGTGTGTGATAGCACAATTTCCCATCGTCTCACGGCCACAGCTCGAGTTTCTCTTCATTCACGCATAAATCTTTCGCCTTTTACTAAAGATTTCCGCGGCGGGGAACATTTGCGAGTTATTGATATTTTTGGATGCTCTGCTCACAGCAGGGCTACATGCGTTTGTTCGAAAACAGAAGACTTTATGTCAGGTGCTGGGTGGTTGTTAAACCACCGCCGCTTTACAACTTCGAACCTTGGGTCAGGAGCATGATTGTAAGGTTTACCAATCACAAAAGGCCAGTGGTGGGAGAAACAAAGCTTTTCGAAGCTTTCAGCTGATTGCTTTGCAAATTGATTAACTGTTTCGACGCACTCGAAAGGCCACACTGGTGGTGACCCCTGCTGGTCAGATTGGAAATGCAACAGTGGAAATGCCACACAAACTCAGGCCAAACATGAATAAAACAACCTTTTACAAACGCTTTCTTGAAAGTAGAACCTTTCAAATGGAATTAGCTAACCACCCTCAGGTGAGTCCTGAACGGCAGGTTGGCCTTATCAGCAGTTTCCACGGCAGATCAAGAGCTCAGACAAGGTGTTTGTCCGTGGTAAATTAGAGGCCTCCCCGTCGGGGAATCGAACTCCGGTCTTCCGCGTGACAGGCGGAGATACTTTCCACTATACTAACGAGGACCGGTCGTTACTTTGGCGTCCCTGAGCGGTATGACATCGCATGCTCAGCCGTTGAGAAGTCGCTTTAAGGCCTGTTCACACCGGAACGAATATCAGCGCGCGTTATTCGTCAGCGTTTTTCAACGCGTTTTTTGTGTTCACACCCAAGCGTTTTTCGCTGACGATGAGCTGAGTGAACATGCAAATTCATTCCCTGACATTAGATGGCGCTTAATGTAAAACAGATAATAGAATACTATATACTAGGGTGATCATATTCATGTCTCAATGTTTTATTATGACAGATTAAAAAAAACCGAATGAAATAATGATAGAAAAAATGTCTTCTGTATTAGAAAAATAAATATATAAATAATAAATAACTAAAAGAAATCCCTCCAAATGTAACAAAAATAGCTCTCACAAACCTTTGTCTTTAGTTAGAAACACTTAAATCTTTAGTTTTCATCTTCTTTATCCTGTTTTTCTTCCTCATCCACCTTGTTTGCCCATCTATATTTTGCAGTAGAACTGATTTTTCCCAGCAGTTTTTTTGAAAACCAGGACATTTTCATCACTTAAAAACAGCCAGGACAGGACGTGAAAACAGGACATGTTTAACGCAAAGTTGAGATGTTGCCCAGAGATAAAAACATATATTTGCACTGGATGAACAGATGCAGCTAGAGACGAGAGTCGTCGTATTTCCCCGCGTTTAATAAAACCACTCAAACGTTACACTCGTCCTCATACATGGGGATCGAGCGAGGAAAAAAACACAAACAAACATCTGGTCACAATAGAAAAATAAAATAAAAGAAAGAATACAAAGAGTCGGCAGAGCGGTTATCTCATCTCCTCACTTAATGTCAAAATCTAATTAACTGACACTACACATATGCGCAGTTCTCATCTCAACTCAGATTTCTATAAAGCACAAAGTGACCGTTACATGTCCCGGGAAAACAGGACTTATGATCACCCTACTATACTTTTTTTTACAGAAATACTAATTATCATATAGCTCTTTATGCTCCGAGACCAGCAGCTCAACTTGCCTTGTAGGCTATCTATCCTTCGTCGTATGTGTGCTCGGCAAGACCGTTTTGTGTTTGAGCGCCCCCAAGTTGTGTTTTACTGTAACTTCAGAAGCACCAGACACGTGAGCAAACCCGCCAATCTCGTTGGTCGGATAGGTTTTGACGCGGCGCGTCAAACCAAAAAAACGAACCCGAGGCGTTTTTTAAAAAATGACGCTTTTACGCGTGGCGTTTTTCGCGTCGGTGTGAACACTCACATTGGCGCCCATTGTTTAGTCACGAGGCGTTAAACGTCGACGAATATCGCGCGCGAAATTCGTCCCGGTGTGAACAGGCCTTAACACTGGACATGCTTTCCATTATGGGAGGTATTGTTATTTAAGCCTTTCATTGGCCAATGAGGGCAGGAAGAGGAGCTCTACCTCTCCTATGGAGGAATCCACCTGCAATCCAAGGAGATGAAGGGTTTGTTCATTTACCTTCCAGGAAGTTCCTAAAAATCTCGTGTGAATTCTAGACACTGCTCTTCCACGTACCACCGGCTTCAGGGAAATCCTCTTAGACAGGGTTTGCCGGTCATCTGGTGATGGGGCAGATTCTTATTACACCTGCTCCTTCCTCTAATGGAAATGGCTATATTATTGTTTTAACAAAAAAAGACAAAATGCTGGGTGGGAGGAGCCTGCACCAGACATTACCTATTGCTGAGCACGGTGGCATGTGTGTGATAGCACAATTTCCCATCGTCTCACGGCCACAGCTCGAGTCTCTCTTCATTCACGCATAAATCTTTCGCCTTTTACTAAAGATTTCCGTGGAGGGGAACATTTGCGAGTTATTGATATTTTTGGATGCTCTGCTCACAGCAGGGCTACATGCGTTTTCTTCAAAAACAGAAGACTTTTTGTCAGGAGCTGGGAGATTTTCAAACCATCGCCGCTTCACAACTTCGAACCTTGGGTCAGGAGCATGATTGTAAGGTTTACCAATCACAAAAGGCTAGTGGTGGGAGAAACAAAGCTTTTCGAAGCTTTCAGCTGATTGCTTTGCAAATTGATTAACTGTTTCGACGCATTCGGAAGGCCACACTGGTGGTGACCCCTGCTTGTCAGATTGGAAATGCAACAGTGGAAATGCCACACAAACTCAGGCCAAACATGAATAAAACAACCTTTTACAAATGCTTTCTTGAAAGTAGAACCTTTCAAATGGAATTAGCTAACCACCCTCAGGTGAGTCCTGAACGGCAGGTGGGCCTTATCAGCAGTTTCCACGGCAGATCATGAGCTCAGACAAGGTGTTTGTCTGTGGTAAAGAAGAGGTCTCCCCGTCAGGGAATCGAACCCCGGTCTTCCGCGTGACAGGCGGAGATACTGTCCACTATACTAACGAGGACCGATAGTTACTTAGGCGTCCCTGAGCGCTATGACATCGCATGCTCAGCCGTTGAGAAGTCGCTTAACACTGGACATGCTTTCCATTATGGGAGGTATTGTTATTTAAGCCTTTCATTGTGGCCAAGGGGGGCAGGAAGAGGAGCTCTCCCTCTCCTATGGAGGAATCCACCTGCAATCCAAGGAGATGAAGGGTTTGTTCATTTACCTTCCAGGAAGTTCCTAAAAATCTCGTGTGAATTCTAGACACTGGTCTTCCACGTACCACCGGCTTCAGGGAAATCCTCTTAGACAGGGTTTGCCGGTCATCTGGTGATGGGGCAGATTCTTATTACACCTGCTCCTTCCTCTAATGGAAATGGCTATATTGTTGTTTTAACAAAAAAAGACAAAAAGCTGGGTGGGAGGAGCCTGCACCAGACATTACCCTTGCTGAGCACGGTGGCATGTGTGTGATAGCACAATTTCCCAACGTCTCACGGCCACAGCTCGAGTTTCTCTTCATTCACGCATAAATCTTTCGCCTTTTACTAAAGATTTCCGCGGCGGGGAACATTTGCGAGTTATTGGTATTTTTGGATGCTCTGCTCACAGCAGGGCTACATGCGTTTGTTCGAAAACAGAAGACTTTATGTCAGGTGCTGGGTGGTTGTTAAACCACCGCCGCTTTACAACTTCGAACCTTGGGTCAGGAGCATGATTGTAAGGTTTACCAATCACAAAAGGCCAGTGGTGGGAGAAACAAAGCTTTTCGAAGCTTTCAGCTGATTGCTTTGCAAATTGATTAACTGTTTCGACGCACTCGAAAGGCCACACTGGTGGTGACCCCTGCTGGTCAGATTGGAAATGCAACAGTGGAAATGCCACACAAACTCAGGCCAAACATGAATAAAACAACTTTTTACAAACGCTTTCTTGAAAGTAGAACCTTTCAAATGGAATTAGCTAACCACCCTCAGGTGAGTCCTGAACGGCAGGTTGGCCTTATCAGCAGTTTCCACGGCAGATCAAGAGCTCAGACAAGGTGTTTGTCCGTGGTAAATTAGAGGCCTCCCCGTCGGGGAATCGAACTCCGGTCTTCCGCGTGACAGGCGGAGATACTTTCCACTATACTAACGAGGACCGGTCGTTACTTTGGCATCCCTGAGCGGTATGACATCGCATGCTCAGCCGTTGAGAAGTCGCTTAACACTGGACATGCTTTCCATTATGGGAGGTATTGTTATTTAAGCCTTTCATTGGCCAAGGGGGGCAGGAAGAGGAGCTCTACCTCTCCTATGGAGGAATCGACCTGCAATCCAAGGAGATGAAGGGTTTGTTCATTTACCTTCCAGGAAGTTCCTAAAAATCTCGTGTGAATTCTAGACACTGCTCTTCCACGTACCACCGGCTTCAGGGAAATCCTCTTAGACAGGGTTTGCCGGTCATCTGGTGATGGGGCAGATTCTTATTACACCTGCTCCTTCCTCTAATGGAAATGGCTATATTATTGTTTTAACAAAAAAAGACAAAATGCTGGGTGGGAGGAGCCTGCACCAGACATTACCTTTGCTGAGCACGGTGGCATGTGTGTGATAGCACAATTTCCCATCGTCTCACGGCCACAGCTCGAGTTTCTCTTCATTCACGCATAAATCTTTCGCCTTTTACTAAAGATTTCCGTGGAGGGGAACATTTGCGAGTTATTGATATTTTTGGATGCTCTGCTCACAGCAGGGCTACATGCGTTTGTTCAAAAACAGAAGACTTTTTGTCAGGAGCTGGGTGATTGTCAAACCATCGCCGCTTCACAACTTCGAACCTTGGGTCAGGAGCATGATTGTAAGGTTTACCAATCACAAAAGGCTAGTGGTGGGAGAAACAAAGCTTTTCGAAGCTTTCAGCTGATTGCTTTGCAAATTGATTAACTGTTTCGACGCATTCGGAAGGCCACACTGGTGGTGACCCCTGCTGGTCAGATTGGAAATGCAACAGTGGAAATGCCACACAAACTCAGGCCAAACATGAATAAAACAACCTTTTACAAATGCTTTCTTGAAAGTAGAACCTTTCAAATGGAATTAGCTAACCACCCTCAGGTGAGTCCTGAACGGCAGGTTGGCCTTATCAGCAGTTTCCACGGCAGATCAAGAGCTCAGACAAGGTGTTTGTCTGTGGTAAAGAAGAGGTCTCCCCGTCGGGGAATCGAACCCCGGTCTTCCGCGTGACAGGCGGAGATACTGTCCACTATACTAACGAGGACCGGTCTTTACCTCGGAGTCCCTGAGCGGTATGACATCGCATGCTCAGCCGTTGAGAAGTCGCTTAACACTGGACATGCTTTCCATTATGGGAGGTATTGTTATTTAAGCCTTTCATTGGCCAATGAGGGCAGGAAGAGGAGCTCTACCTCTCCTATGGAGGAATCCACCTGCAATCCAAGGAGATGAAGGGTTTGTTCATTTACCTTCCAGCAAGTTCCTAAAAATCTCGTGTGAATTCTAGACACTGCTCTTCCACGTACCACCGGCTTCAGGGAAATCCTCTTAGACAGGGTTTGCCGGTCATCTGGTGATGGGGCAGATTCTTATTACACCTGCTCCTTCCTCTAATGGAAATGGCTATATTATTGTTTTAACAAAAAAAGACAAAATGCTGGGTGGGAGGAGCCTGCACCAGACATTACCTATTGCTGAGCACGGTGGCATGTGTGTGATAGCACAATTTCCCATCGTCTCACGGCCACAGCTCGAGTTTCTCTTCATTCACGCATAAATCTTTCGCCTTTTACTAAAGATTTCCGCGGCGGGGAACATTTGCGAGTTATTGATATTTTTGGATGCTCTGCTCACAGCAGGGCTACATGCGTTTGTTCGAAAACAGAAGACTTTATGTCAGGTGCTGGGTGGTTGTTAAACCACCGCCGCTTTACAACTTCGAACCTTGGGTCAGGAGCATGATTGTAAGGTTTACCAATCACAAAAGGCCAGTGGTGGGAGAAACAAAGCTTTTCGAAGCTTTCAGCTGATTGCTTTGCAAATTGATTAACTGTTTCGACGCACTCGAAAGGCCACACTGGTGGTGACCCCTGCTGGTCAGATTGGAAATGCAACAGTGGAAATGCCACACAAACTCAGGCCAAACATGAATAAAACAACTTTTTACAAACGCTTTCTTGAAAGTAGAACCTTTCAAATGGAATTAGCTAACCACCCTCAGGTGAGTCCTGAACGGCAGGTTGGCCTTATCAGCAGTTTCCACGGCAGATCAAGAGCTCAGACAAGGTGTTTGTCCGTGGTAAATTAGAGGCCTCCCCGTCGGGGAATCGAACTCCGGTCTTCCGCGTGACAGGCGGAGATACTTTCCACTATACTAACGAGGACCGGTCGTTACTTTGGCGTCCCTGAGCGGTATGACATCGCATGCTCAGCCGTTGAGAAGTCGCTTAACACTGGACATGCTTTCCATTATGGGAGGTATTGTTATTTAAGACAGGGTTTGCCGGTCATCTGGTGATGGGGCAGATTCTTATTACACCTGCTCCTTCCTCTAATGGAAATGGCTATATTATTGTTTTAACAAAAAAAGACAAAATGCTGGGTGGGAGGAGCCTGCACCAGACATTTTCCACGGCAGATCAAGAGCTCAGACAAGGTGTTTGTCTGTGGTAAAGAAGAGGTCTCCCCGTCGGGGAATCGAACCCCGGTCTTCCGCGTGACAGGCGGAGATACTGTCCACTATACTAACGAGGACCAGTCTTTACCTCGGCGTCCCTGAGCGGTATGACATCGCATGCTCAGCCGTTGAGAAGTCGCTTAACACTGGACATGCTTTCCATTATGGGAGGTATTGTTATTTAAGCCTTTCATTGTGGCCAAGGGGGGGCAGGAAGAGGAGCTCTCCCTCTCCTATGGAGGAATCCACCTGCAATCCAAGGAGATGAAGGGTTTGTTCATTTACCTTCCAGGAAGTTCCTAAAAATCTCGTGTGAATTCTAGACACTGGTCTTCCACGTACCACCGGCTTCAGGGAAATCCTCTTAGACAGGGTTTGCCGGTCATCTGGTGATGGGGCAGATTCTTATTACACCTGCTCCTTCCTCTAATGGAAATGGCTATATTGTTGTTTTAACAAAAAAAGACAAAAAGCTGGGTGGGAGGAGCCTGCACCAGACATTACCCTTGCTGAGCACGGTGGCATGTGTGTGATAGCACAATTTCCCAACATCTCACGGCTACAGCTCGAGTTTCTCTTCATTCACGCATAAATCTATCGCCTTTTACTAAAGATTTCCGTGGAGGGGAACATTTGCGAGTTATTGATATTTTTGGATGCTCTGCTCAAAGCAGGGCTACATGCGTTTGTTCAAAAACAGAAGACTTTTTGTCAGGAGCTGAGTGATTGTCAAACCATCGCCGCTTCACAACTTCGAACCTTGGGTCAGGAGCATGATTATAAGGTTTACCAATCACAAAAGGCTAGTGGTGGGAGAAACAAAGCTTTTCGAAGCTTTCAGCTGATTGCTTTGCAAATTGATTAACTGTTTCGACGCATTCGGAAGGCCACACTGGTGGTGACCCCTGCTTGTCAGATTGGAAATGCAACAGTGGAAATGCCACACAAACTCAGGCCAAACATGAATAAAACAACCTTTTACAAATGCTTTCTTGAAAGTAGAACCTTTCAAATGGAATTAGCTAACCACCCTCAGGTGAGTCCTGAACGGCAGGTGGGCCTTATCAGCAGTTTCCACGGCAGATCATGAGCTCAGACAAGGTGTTTGTCTGTGGTAAAGAAGAGGTCTCCCCGTCGGGGAATCGAACCCCGGTCTTCCGTGTGACAGGCGGAGATACTGTCCACTATACTAACGAGGACCGATCGTTACTTAGGCGTCCCTGAGCGCTATGACATCGCATGCTCAGCCGTTGAGAAGTCGCTTAACACTGGACATGCTTTCCATTATGGGAGGTATTGTTATTTAAGCCTTTCATTGTGGCCAAGGGGGACAGGAAGAGGAGCTCTCCCTCTCCTATGGAGGAATCCACCTGCAATCCAAGGAGATGAAGGGTTTGTTCATTTACCTTCCAGGAAGTTCCTAAAAATCTCGTGTGAATTCTAGACACTGGTCTTCCACATACCACCGGCTTCAGGGAAATCCTCTTAGACAGGGTTTGCCGGTCATCTGGTGATGGGGCAGATTCTTATTACACCTGCTCCTTCCTCTAATGGAAATGGCTATATTATTGTTTTAACAAAAAAAGACAAAATGCTGGGTGGGAGGAGCCTGCACCAGACATTACCTTTGCTGAGCACGGTGGCATGTGTGTGATAGCACAATTTCCCATCGTCTCACGGCCACAGCTCGAGTTTCTCTTCATTCACGCATAAATCTTTCGCCTTTTACTAAAGATTTCCGTGGCGGGGAACATTTGCGAGTTATTGGTATTTTTGGATGCTCTTCTCACAGCAGGGCTACATGCGTTTGTTCGAAAACAGAAGACTTTTTGTCAGGTGCTGGGTGGTTGTTAAACCACCGCCGCTTTACAACTTCAAACCTTGGGTCAGGAGCATGATTGTAAGGTTTACCAATCACAAAAGGCCAGTGGTGGGAGAAACAAAGCTTTTCGAAGCTTTCAGCTGATTGCTTTGCAAATTGATTAACTGTTTCGACGCACTCGAAAGGCCACACTGGTGGTGACCCCTGCTGGTCAGATTGGAAATGCAACAGTGTAAATGCCACACAAACTCAGGCCAAACATGAATAAAACAACTTTTTACAAACGCTTTCTTGAAAGTAGAACCTTTCAAATCGAATTAGCTAACCACCCTAAGGTGAGTCCTGAACGGCAGGTTGGCCTTATCAGCAGTTTCCACGGCAGATCAAGAGCTCAGACAAGGTGTTTATCCGTGGTAAATTAGAGGCCTCCCCGTCGGGGAATCGAACTCCGGTCTTCCGCGTGACAGGCGGAGATACTTTCCACTATACTAACGAGGACCGGTCGTTACTTTGGCGTCCCTGAGCGGTATGACATCACATGCTCAGCCGTTGAGAAGTCGCTTAACACTGGACATGCTTTCCATTATGGGAGGTATTGTTATTTAAGCCTTTCATTGGCCAAGGGGGGCAGGAAGAGGAGCTCTACCTCTCCTATGGAGGAATCGACCTGCAATCCAAGGAGATGAAGGGTTTGTTCATTTACCTTCCAGGAAGTTCCTAAAAATCTCGTGTGAATTCTAGACACTGCTCTTCCACGTACCACCGGCTTCAGGGAAATCCTCTTAGACAGGGTTTGCCGGTCATCTGGTGATGGGGCAGATTCTTATTACACCTGCTCCTTCCTCTAATGGAAATGGCTATATTATTGTTTTAACAAAAAAAGACAAAATGCTGGGTGGGAGGAGCCTGCACCAGACATTTTCCACGGCAGATCAAGAGCTCAGACAAGGTGTTTGTCTGTGGTAAAGAAGAGGTCTCCCCATCGGGGAATCGAACCCCGGTCTTCCGCGTGACAGGCGGAGATACTGTCCACTATACTAACAAGGACCGGTCTTTACCTCGGCGTCCCTGAGCGGTATGACATCGCATGCTCAGCCGTTGAGAAGTCGCTTAACACTGGACATGCTTTCCATTATGGGAGGTATTGTTATTTAAGCCTTTCATTGGCCAAGGGGGGCAGGAAGAGGAGCTCTACCTCTCCTATGGAGGAATCGACCTGCAATCCAAGGAGATGAAGGGTTTGTTCATTTACCTTCCAGGAAGTTCCTAAAAATCTCGTGTGAATTCTAGACACTGCTCTTCCACGTACCACCGGCTTCAGGGAAATCCTCTTAGACAGGGTTTGCCGGTCATCTGGTGATGGGGCAGATTCTTATTACACCTGCTCCTTCCTCTAATGGAAATGGCTATATTATTGTTTTAACAAAAAAAGACAAAATGCTGGGTGGGAGGAGCCTGCACCAGACATTTTCCACGGCAGATCAAGAGCTCAGACAAGGTGTTTGTCTGTGGTAAAGAAGAGGTCTCCCCATCGGGGAATCGAACCCCGGTCTTCCGCGTGACAGGCGGAGATACTGTCCACTATACTAACAAGGACCGGTCTTTACCTCGGCGTCCCTGAGCGGTATGACATCGCATGCTCAGCCGTTGAGAAGTCGCTTAACACTGGACATGCTTTCCATTATGGGAGGTATTGTTATTTAAGCCTTTCATTGGCCAAGGGGGGCAGGAAGAGGAGCTCTACCTCTCCTATGGAGGAATCGACCTGCAATCCAAGGAGATGAAGGGTTTGTTCATTTACCTTCCAGGAAGTTCCTAAAAATCTCGTGTGAATTCTAGACACTGCTCTTCCACGTACCACCGGCTTCAGGGAAATCCTCTTAGACAGGGTTTGCCGGTTATCTGGTGATGGGGCAGATTCTTATTACACCTGCTCCTTCCTCTAATGGAAATGGCAATATTATTGTTTTAACAAAAAAAGACAAAATGCTGGGTGGGAGGAGCCTGCACCAGACATTACCTTTGCTGAGCACGGTGGCATGTGTGTGATAGCACAATTTCCCATCGTCTCACGGCCACAGCTCGAGTTTCTCTTCATTCACGCATAAATCTTTCGCCTTTTACTAAAGATTTTCGTGGAGGGGAACATTTGCGAGTTATTGATATTTTTGGATGCTCTGCTCACAGCAGGGCTACATGCGTTTGTTCAAAAACAGAAGACTTTTTGTCAGGAGCTGGGTGATTGTCAAACCATCGCCGCTTCACAACTTCGAACCTTGGGTCAGGAGCATGATTGTAAGGTTTACCAATCACAAAAGGCTAGTGGTGGGAGAAACGAAGCTTTCAGCTGATTGCTTTGCAAATTGATTAACTGTTTCGACGCATTTGTAAGGCCACACTGGTGGTGACCCCTGCTTGTCAGATTGGAAATGCAACAGTGGAAATGCCACACAAACTCAGGCCAAACATGAATAAAACAACCTTTTACAAATGCTTTCTTGAAAGTAGAACCTTTCAAATGGAATTAGCTAACCACCCTCAGGTGAGTCCTGAACGGCAGGTGGGCCTTATCAGCAGTTTCCACGGCAGATCATGAGCTCAGACAAGGTGTTTGTCTGTGGTAAAGAAGAGGTCTCCCCGTCGGGGAATCGAACCCCGGTCTTCCGCGTGACAGGCGGAGATACTGTCCACTATACTAACGAGGACCGATCGTTACTTAGGCGTCCCTGAGCGCTATGACATCGCATGCTCAGCCGTTGAGAAGTCGCTTAACACTGGACATGCTTTCCATTATGGGAGGTATTGTTATTTAAGCCTTTCATTGTGGCCAAGGGGGGCAGGAAGAGGAGCTCTCCCTCTCCTATGGAGGAATCCACCTGCAATCCAAGGAGATGAAGGGTTTGTTCATTTACCTTCCAGGAAGTTCCTAAAAATCTCGTGTGAATTCTAGACACTGGTCTTCCACATACCACCGGCTTCAGGGAAATCCTCTTAGACAGGGTTTGCCGGTCATCTGGTGATGGGGCAGATTCTTATTACACCTGCTCCTTCCTCTAATGGAAATGGCTATATTATTGTTTTAACAAAAAAAGACAAAATGCTGGGTGGGAGGAGCCTGCACCAGACATTACCTTTGCTGAGCACGGTGGCATGTGTGTGATAGCACAATTTCCCATCGTCTCACGGCCACAGCTCGAGTTTCTCTTCATTCACGCATAAATCTTTCGCCTTTTACTAAAGATTTCCGTGGCGGGGAACATTTGCGAGTTATTGGTATTTTTGGATGCTCTTCTCACAGCAGGGCTACATGCGTTTGTTCGAAAACAGAAGACTTTTTGTCAGGTGCTGGGTGGTTGTTAAACCACCGCCGCTTTACAACTTCGAACCTTGGGTCAGGAGCATGATTGTAAGGTTTAGCAATCACAAAAGGCCAGTGGTGGGAGAAACAAAGCTTTTCGAAGCTTTCAGCTGATTGCTTTGCAAATTGATTAACTGTTTCGACGCACTCGAAAGGCCACACTGGTGGTGACCCCTGCTGGTCAGATTGGAAATGCAACAGTGGAAATGCCACACAAACTCAGGCCAAACATGAATAAAACAACTTTTTACAAACGCTTTCTTGAAAGTAGAACCTTTCAAATGGAATTAGCTAACCACCCTAAGGTGAGTCCTGAACGGCAGGTTGGCCTTATCAGCAGTTTCCACGGCAGATCAAGAGCTCAGACAAGGTGTTTGTCCGTGGTAAATTAGAGGCATCCCCGTCAGGGAATCGAACTCCGGTCTTCCGCGTGACAGGCGGAGATACTTTCCACTATACTAACGAGGACCGGTCGTTACTTTGGCGTCCCTGAGCGGTATGACATCGCATGCTCAGCCGTTGAGAAGTCGCTTAACACTGGACATGCTTTCCATTATGGGAGGTATTGTTATTTAAGCCTTTCATTGGCCAAGGGGGGCAGGAAGAGGAGCTCTACCTCTCCTATGGAGGAATCGACCTGCAATCCAAGGAGATGAAGGGTTTGTTCATTTACCTTCCAGGAAGTTCCTAAAAATCTCGTGTGAATTCTAGACACTGCTCTTCCACGTACCACCGGCTTCAGGGAAATCCTCTTAGACAGGGTTTGCCGGTCATCTGGTGATGGGGCAGATTCTTATTACACCTGCTCCTTCCTCTAATTGAAATGGCTATATTATTGTTTTAACAAAAAAAGACAAAATGCTGGGTGGGAGGAGCCTGCACCAGACATTTTCCACGGCAGATCAAGAGCTCAGACAAGGTGTTTGTCTGTGGTAAAGAAGAGGTCTCCCCATCGGGGAATCGAACCCCGGTCTTCCGCGTGACAGGCGGAGATACTGTCCACTATACTAACAAGGACCGGTCTTTACCTCGGCGTCCCTGAGCGGTATGACATCGCATGCTCAGCCGTTGAGAAGTCGCTTAACACTGGACATGCTTTCCATTATGGGAGGTATTGTTATTTAAGCCTTTCATTGGCCAAGGGGGGCAGGAAGAGGAGCTCTACCTCTCCTATGGAGGAATCGACCTGCAATCCAAGGAGATGAAGGGTTTGTTCATTTACCTTCCAGGAAGTTCCTAAAAATCTCGTGTGAATTCTAGACACTGCTCTTCCACGTACCACCGGCTTCAGGGAAATCCTCTTAGACAGGGTTTGCCGGTTATCTGGTGATGGGGCAGATTCTTATTACACCTGCTCCTTCCTCTAATGGAAATGGCAATATTATTGTTTTAACAAAAAAAGACAAAATGCTGGGTGGGAGGAGCCTGCACCAGACATTACCTTTGCTGAGCACGGTGGCATGTGTGTGATAGCACAATTTCCCATCGTCTCACGGCCACAGCTCGAGTTTCTCTTCATTCACGCATAAATCTTTCGCCTTTTACTAAAGATTTCCGTGGAGGGGAACATTTGCGAGTTATTGATATTTTTGGATGCTCTGCTCACAGCAGGGCTACATGCGTTTGTTCAAAAACAGAAGACTTTTTGTCAGGAGCTGGGTGATTGTCAAACCATCGCCGCTTCACAACTTCGAACCTTGGGTCAGGAGCATGATTGTAAGGTTTACCAATCACAAAAGGCTAGTGGTGGGAGAAACAAAGCTTTTCGAAGCTTTCAGCTGATTGCTTTGCAAATTGATTAACTGTTTCGACGCATTTGTAAGGCCACACTGGTGGTGACCCCTGCTGGTCAGATTGGAAATGCAACAGTGGAAATGCCACACAAACTCTGGCCAAACATGAATAAAACAACCTTTTACAAATGCTTTCTTGAAAGTAGAACCTTTCAAATGGAATTAGCTAACCACCCTCAGGTGAGTCCTGAACGGCAGGTTGGCCTTATCAGCAGTGTCCACGGCAGATCAAGAGCTCAGACAAGGTGTTTGTCTGTGGTAAAGAAGAGGTCTCCCCGTCGGGGAATCGAACCCCGGTCTTCCGCGTGACAGGCGGAGATACTGTCCACTATACTAACAAGGACCGGTCTTTACCTCGGCGTCCCTGAGCGGTATGACATCGCATGCTCAGCCGTTGAGAAGTCGCTTAACACTGGACATGCTTTCCATTATGGGAGGTATTGTTATTTAAGCCTTTCATTGTGGCCAAGGGGGGCAGGAAGAGGAGCTCTCCCTCTCCTATGGAGGAATCCACCTGCAATCCAAGGAGATGAAGGGTTTGTTCATTTACCTTCCAGGAAGTTCCTAAAAATCTCGTGTGAATTCTAGACACTGCTCTTCCACGTACCACCGGCTTCAGGGAAATCCTCTTAGACAGGGTTTGCCGGTCATCTGGTGATGGGGCAGATTCTTATTACACCTGCTCCTTCCTCTAATGGAAATGGCTATATTATTGTTTTAACAAAAAAAGACAAAATGCTGGGTGGGAGGAGCCTGCACCAGACATTACCTTTGCTGAGCACGGTGGCATGTGTGTGATAGCACAATTTCCCATCGTCTCACGGCCACAGCTCGAGTTTCTCTTCATTCACGCATAAATCTTTCGCCTTTTACTAAAGATTTCCGTGGAGGGGAACATTTGCGAGTTATTGATATTTTTGGATGCTCTGCTCACAGCAGGGCTACATGCGTTTGTTCAAAAACAGAAGACTTTTTGTCAGGAGCTGGGTGATTGTCAAACCATCGCCGCTTCACAACTTCGAACCTTGGGTCAGGAGCATGATTGTAAGGTTTACCAATCACAAAAGGCTAGTGGTGGGAGAAACAAAGCTTTTCGAAGCTTTCAGCTGATTGCTTTGCAAATTGATTAACTGTTTCGACGCATTCGGAAGGCCACACTGGTGGTGACCCCTGCTGGTCAGATTGGAAATGCAACAGTGGAAATGCCACACAAACTCAGGCCAAACATGAATAAAACAACCTTTTACAAATGCTTTCTTGAAAGTAGAACCTTTCAAATGGAATTAGCTAACCACCCTCAGGTGAGTCCTGAACGGCAGGTTGGCCTTATCAGCAGTTTCCACGGCAGATCAAGAGCTCAGACAAGGTGTTTGTCTGTGGTAAAGAAGAGGTCTCCCCGTCGGGGAATCGAACCCCGGTCTTCCGCGTGACAGGCGGAGATACTGTCCACTATACTAACGAGGACCGGTCTTTACCTCGGAGTCCCTGAGCGGTATGACATCGCATGCTCAGCCGTTGAGAAGTCGCTTAACACTGGACATGCTTTCCATTATGGGAGGTATTGTTATTTAAGCCTTTCATTGGCCAATGAGGGCAGGAAGAGGAGCTCTACCTCTCCTATGGAGGAATCCACCTGCAATCCAAGGAGATGAAGGGTTTGTTCATTTACCTTCCAGGAAGTTCCTAAAAATCTCGTGTGAATTCTAGACACTGCTCTTCCACGTACCACCGGCTTCAGGGAAATCCTCTTAGACAGGGTTTGCCGGTCATCTGGTGATGGGGCAGATTCTTATTACACCTGCTCCTTCCTCTAATGGAAATGGCTATATTATTGTTTTAACAAAAAAAGACAAAATGCTGGGTGGGAGGAGCCTGCACCAGACATTACCTATTGCTGAGCACGGTGGCATGTGTGTGATAGCACAATTTCCCATCGTCTCACGGCCACAGCTCGAGTTTCTCTTCATTCACGCATAAATCTTTCGCCTTTTACTAAAGATTTCCGCGGCGGGGAACATTTGCGAGTTATTGATATTTTTGGATGCTCTGCTCACAGCAGGGCTACATGCGTTTGTTCGAAAACAGAAGACTTTATGTCAGGTGCTGGGTGGTTGTTAAACCACCGCCGCTTTACAACTTCGAACCTTGGGTCAGGAGCATGATTGTAAGGTTTACCAATCACAAAAGGCCAGTGGTGGGAGAAACAAAGCTTTTCGAAGCTTTCAGCTGATTGCTTTGCAAATTGATTAACTGTTTCGACGCACTCGAAAGGCCACACTGGTGGTGACCCCTGCTGGTCAGATTGGAAATGCAACAGTGGAAATGCCACACAAACTCAGGCCAAACATGAATAAAACAACTTTTTACAAACGCTTTCTTGAAAGTAGAACCTTTCAAATGGAATTAGCTAACCACCCTCAGGTGAGTCCTGAACGGCAGGTTGGCCTTATCAGCAGTTTCCACGGCAGATCAAGAGCTCAGACAAGGTGTTTGTCCGTGGTAAATTAGAGGCCTCCCCGTCGGGGAATCGAACTCCGGTCTTCCGCGTGACAGGCGGAGATACTTTCCACTATACTAACGAGGACCGGTCGTTACTTTGGCGTCCCTGAGCGGTATGACATCGCATGCTCAGCCGTTGAGAAGTCGCTTAACACTGGACATGCTTTCCATTATGGGAGGTATTGTTATTTAAGACAGGGTTTGCCGGTCATCTGGTGATGGGGCAGATTCTTATTACACCTGCTCCTTCCTCTAATGGAAATGGCTATATTATTGTTTTAACAAAAAAAGACAAAATGCTGGGTGGGAGGAGCCTGCACCAGACATTTTCCACGGCAGATCAAGAGCTCAGACAAGGTGTTTGTCTGTGGTAAAGAAGAGGTCTCCCCATCGGGGAATCGAACCCTGGTCTTCCGCGTGACAGGCGGAGATACTGTCCACTATACTAACAAGGACCGGTCTTTACCTCGGCGTCCCTGAGCGGTATGACATCGCATGCTCAGCCGTTGAGAAGTCGCTTAACACTGGACATGCTTTCCATTATGGGAGGTATTGTTATTTAAGCCTTTCATTGGCCAAGGGGGGCAGGAAGAGGAGCTCTACCTCTCCTATGGAGGAATCGACCTGCAATCCAAGGAGATGAAGGGTTTGTTCATTTACCTTCCAGGAAGTTCCTAAAAATCTCGTGTGAATTCTAGACACTGCTCTTCCACGTACCACCGGCTTCAGGGAAATCCTCTTAGACAGGGTTTGCCGGTCATCTGGTGATGGGGCAGATTCTTATTACACCTGCTCCTTCCTCTAATGGAAATGGCTATATTATTGTTTTAACAAAAAAAGACAAAATGCTGGGTGGGAGGAGCCTGCACCAGACATTTTCCACGGCAGATCAAGAGCTCAGACAAGGTGTTTGTCTGTGGTAAAGAAGAGGTCTCCCCATCGGGGAATCGAACCCCGGTCTTCCGCGTGACAGGCGGAGATACTGTCCACTATACTAACAAGGACCGGTCTTTACCTCGGCGTCCCTGAGCGGTATGACATCGCATGCTCAGCCGTTGAGAAGTCGCTTAACACTGGACATGCTTTCCATTATGGGAGGTATTGTTATTTAAGCCTTTCATTGGCCAAGGGGGGCAGGAAGAGGAGCTCTACCTCTCCTATGGAGGAATCGACCTGCAATCCAAGGAGATGAAGGGTTTGTTCATTTACCTTCCAGGAAGTTCCTAAAAATCTCGTGTGAATTCTAGACACTGCTCTTCCACGTACCACCGGCTTCAGGGAAATCCTCTTAGACAGGGTTTGCCGGTTATCTGGTGATGGGGCAGATTCTTATTACACCTGCTCCTTCCTCTAATGGAAATGGCAATATTATTGTTTTAACAAAAAAAGACAAAATGCTGGGTGGGAGGAGCCTGCACCAGACATTACCTTTGCTGAGCACGGTGGCATGTGTGTGATAGCACAATTTCCCATCGTCTCACGGCCACAGCTCGAGTTTCTCTTCATTCACGCATAAATCTTTCGCCTTTTACTAAAGATTTTCGTGGAGGGGAACATTTGCGAGTTATTGATATTTTTGGATGCTCTGCTCACAGCAGGGCTACATGCGTTTGTTCGAAAACAGAAGACTTTATGTCAGGTGCTGGGTGGTTGTTAAACCACCGCCGCTTTACAACTTCGAACCTTGGGTCAGGAGCATGATTGTAAGGTTTACCAATCACAAAAGGCCAGTGGTGGGAGAAACAAAGCTTTTCGAAGCTTTCAGCTGATTGCTTTGCAAATTGATTAACTGTTTCGACGCACTCGAAAGGCCACACTGGTGGTGACCCCTGCTGGTCAGATTGGAAATGCAACAGTGGAAATGCCACACAAACTCAGGCCAAACATGAATAAAACAACTTTTTACAAACGCTTTCTTGAAAGTAGAACCTTTCAAATGGAATTAGCTAACCACCCTCAGGTGAGTCCTGAACGGCAGGTTGGCCTTATCAGCAGTTTCCACGGCAGATCAAGAGCTCAGACAAGGTGTTTGTCCGTGGTAAATTAGAGGCCTCCCCGTCGGGGAATCGAACTCCGGTCTTCCGCGTGACAGGCGGAGATACTTTCCACTATACTAACGAGGACCGGTCGTTACTTTGGCGTCCCTGAGCGGTATGACATCGCATGCTCAGCCGTTGAGAAGTCGCTTAACACTGGACATGCTTTCCATTATGGGAGGTATTGTTATTTAAGACAGGGTTT
Organism: Cyprinella venusta; assembly: GCA_038021265.1. Lineage (NCBI taxonomy): Eukaryota > Metazoa > Chordata > Actinopteri > Cypriniformes > Leuciscidae > Cyprinella > Cyprinella venusta. Next base: position 10,254,716 of record CM075863.1, read on the forward strand.
GCCGGTCATCTGGTGATGGGGCAGATTCTTATTACACCTGCTCCTTCCTCTAATGGAAATGGCTATATTATTGTTTTAACAAAAAAAGACAAAATGCTGGGTGGGAGGAGCCTGCACCAGACATTTTCCACGGCAGATCAAGAGCTCAGACAAGGTGTTTGTCTGTGGTAAAGAAGAGGTCTCCCCATCGGGGAATCGAACCCTGGTCTTCCGCGTGACAGGCGGAGATACTGTCCACTATACTAACAAGGACCGGTCTTTACCTCGGCGTCCCTGAGCGCTATGACATCGCATGCTCAGCCGTTGAGAAGTCGCTTAACACTGGACATGCTTTCCATTATGGGAGGTATTGTTATTTAAGCCTTTCATTGGCCAAGGGGGGCAGGAAGAGGAGCTCTACCTCTCCTATGGAGGAATCGACCTGCAATCCAAGGAGATGAAGGGTTTGTTCATTTACCTTCCAGGAAGTTCCTAAAAATCTCGTGTGAATTCTAGACACTGCTCTTCCACGTACCACCGGCTTCAGGGAAATCCTCTTAGACAGGGTTTGCCGGTCATCTGGTGATGGGGCAGATTCTTATTACACCTGCTCCTTCCTCTAATGGAAATGGCTATATTATTGTTTTAACAAAAAAAGACAAAATGCTGGGTGGGAGGAGCCTGCACCAGACATTTTCCACGGCAGATCAAGAGCTCAGACAAGGTGTTTGTCTGTGGTAAAGAAGAGGTCTCCCCATCGGGGAATCGAACCCCGGTCTTCCGCGTGACAGGCGGAGATACTGTCCACTATACTAACAAGGACCGGTCTTTACCTCGGCGTCCCTGAGCGGTATGACATCGCATGCTCAGCCGTTGAGAAGTCGCTTAACACTGGACATGCTTTCCATTATGGGAGGTATTGTTATTTAAGCCTTTCATTGGCCAAGGGGGGCAGGAAGAGGAGCTCTACCTCTCCTATGGAGGAATCGACCTGCAATCCAAGGAGATGAAGGGTTTGTTCATTTACCTTCCAGGAAGTTCCTAAAAATCTCGTGTGAATTCTAGACACTGCTCTTCCACGTACCACCGGCTTCAGGGAAATCCTCTTAGACAGGGTTTGCCGGTTATCTGGTGATGGGGCAGATTCTTATTACACCTGCTCCTTCCTCTAATGGAAATGGCAATATTATTGTTTTAACAAAAAAAGACAAAATGCTGGGTGGGAGGAGCCTGCACCAGACATTACCTTTGCTGAGCACGGTGGCATGTGTGTGATAGCACAATTTCCCATCGTCTCACGGCCACAGCTCGAGTTTCTCTTCATTCACGCATAAATCTTTCGCCTTTTACTAAAGATTTCCGTGGCGGGGAACATTTGCGAGTTATTGGTATTTTTGGATGCTCTGCTCACAGCAGGGCTACATGCGTTTGTTCGAAAACAGAAGACTTTTTGTCAGGTGCTGGGTGGTTGTTAAACCACCGCCGCTTTACAACTTCGAACCTTGGGTCAGGAGCATGATTGTAAGGTTTAGCAATCACAAAAGGCCAGTGGTGGGAGAAACAAAGCTTTTCGAAGCTTTCAGCTGATTGCTTTGCAAATTGATTAACTGTTTCGACGCACTCGAAAGGCCACACTGGTGGTGACCCCTGCTGGTCAGATTGGAAATGCAACAGTGGAAATGCCACACAAACTCAGGCCAAACATGAATAAAACAACTTTTTACAAACGCTTTCTTGAAAGTAGAACCTTTCAAATGGAATTAGCTAACCACCCTAAGGTGAGTCCTGAACGGCAGGTTGGCCTTATCAGCAGTTTCCACGGCAGATCAAGAGCTCAGACAAGGTGTTTGTCCGTGGTAAATTAGAGGCATCCCCGTCGGGGAATCGAACTCCGGTCTTCCGCGTGACAGGCGGAGATACTTTCCACTATACTAACGAGGACCGGTCGTTACTTTGGCGTCCCTGAGCGGTATGACATCGCATGCTCAGCCGTTGAGAAGTCGCTTAACACTGGACATGCTTTCCATTATGGGAGGTATTGTTATTTAAGCCTTTCATTGGCCAAGGGGGACAGGAAGAGGAGCTCTACCTCTCCTATGGAGGAATCGACCTGCAATCCAAGGAGATGAAGGGTTTGTTCATTTACCTTCCAGGAAGTTCCTAAAAATCTCGTGTGAATTCTAGACACTGCTCTTCCACGTACCACCGGCTTCAGGGAAATCCTCTTAGACAGGGTTTGCCGGTCATCTGGTGATGGGGCAGATTCTTATTACACCTGCTCCTTCCTCTAATTGAAATGGCTATATTATTGTTTTAACAAAAAAAGACAAAATGCTGGGTGGGAGGAGCCTGCACCAGACATTTTCCACGGCAGATCAAGAGCTCAGACAAGGTGTTTGTCTGTGGTAAAGAAGAGGTCTCCCCATCGGGGAATCGAACCCCGGTCTTCCGCGTGACAGGCGGAGATACTGTCCACTATACTAACAAGGACCGGTCTTTACCTTGGCGTCCCTGAGCGGTATGACATCGCATGCTCAGCCGTTGAGAAGTCGCTTAACACTGGACATGCTTTCCATTATGGGAGGTATTGTTATTTAAGCCTTTCATTGGCCAAGGGGGGCAGGAAGAGGAGCTCTACCTCTCCTATGGAGGAATCGACCTGCAATCCAAGGAGATGAAGGGTTTGTTCATTTACCTTCCAGGAAGTTCCTAAAAATCTCGTGTGAATTCTAGACACTGCTCTTCCACGTACCACCGGCTTCAGGGAAATCCTCTTAGACAGGGTTTGCCGGTTATCTGGTGATGGGGCAGATTCTTATTACACCTGCTCCTTCCTCTAATGGAAATGGCAATATTATTGTTTTAACAAAAAAAGACAAAATGCTGGGTGGGAGGAGCCTGCACCAGACATTACCTTTGCTGAGCACGGTGGCATGTGTGTGATAGCACAATTTCCCATCGTCTCACGGCCACAGCTCGAGTTTCTCTTCATTCACGCATAAATCTTTCGCCTTTTACTAAAGATTTCCGTGGAGGGGAACATTTGCGAGTTATTGATATTTTTGGATGCTCTGCTCACAGCAGGGCTACATGCGTTTGTTCAAAAACAGAAGACTTTTTGTCAGGAGCTGGGTGATTGTCAAACCATCGCCGCTTCACAACTTCGAACCTTGGGTCAGGAGCATGATTGTAAGGTTTACCAATCACAAAAGGCTAGTGGTGGGAGAAACAAAGCTTTTCGAAGCTTTCAGCTGATTGCTTTGCAAATTGATTAACTGTTTCGACGCATTTGTAAGGCCACACTGGTGGTGACCCCTGCTGGTCAGATTGGAAATGCAACAGTGGAAATGCCACACAAACTCTGGCCAAACATGAATAAAACAACCTTTTACAAATGCTTTCTTGAAAGTAGAACCTTTCAAATGGAATTAGCTAACCACCCTCAGGTGAGTCCTGAACGGCAGGTTGGCCTTATCAGCAGTGTCCACGGCAGATCAAGAGCTCAGACAAGGTGTTTGTCTGTGGTAAAGAAGAGGTCTCCCCGTCGGGGAATCGAACCCCGGTCTTCCGCGTGACAGGCGGAGATACTGTCCACTATACTACCAAGGACCGGTCTTTACCTCGGCGTCCCTGAGCGGTATGACATCGCATGCTCAGCCGTTGAGAAGTCGCTTAACACTGGACATGCTTTCCATTATGGGAGGTATTGTTATTTAAGCCTTTCATTGTGGCCAAGGGGGGCAGGAAGAGGAGCTCTCCCTCTCCTATGGAGGAATCCACCTGCAATCCAAGGAGATGAAGGGTTTGTTCATTTACCTTCCAGGAAGTTCCTAAAAATCTCGTGTGAATTCTAGACACTGGTCTTCCACGTACCACCGGCTTCAGGGAAATCCTCTTAGACAGGGTTTGCCGGTCATCTGGTGATGGGGCAGATTCTTATTACACCTGCTCCTTCCTCTAATGGAAATGGCTATATTGTTGTTTTAACAAAAAAAGACAAAAAGCTGGGTGGGAGGAGCCTGCACCAGACATTACCCTTGCTGAGCACGGTGGCATGTGTGTGATAGCACAATTTCCCAACGTCTCACGGCCACAGCTCGAGTTTCTCTTCATTCATGCATAAATCTTTCGCCTTTTACTAATGATTTCCGTGGAGGGGAACATTTGTGAGTTGTTGGTATTTTTGGATGCTCTGCTCACAGCAGGGCTACATGTGTTTGTTCAAAAACAGAAGACTTTTTGTCAGGAGCTGGGTGGTTGTCAAACCATCGCCGCATCACAACTTCGAACCTTGGGTCAGGAGCATGATTGTAAGGTTTACCAATCACAAAAGGCTAGTGGTGGGAGAAACAAAGCTTTTCGAAGCTTTCAGCTGATTGCTTTGCAAATTGATTAACTGTTTCGACTTATTCGGAAGGCCACACTGGTGGTGACCCCTGCTGGTCAGATTGGAAATGCAACAGTGGAAATGCCACACAAACTCAGGCCAAACATGAATAAAACAACCTTTTACAAATGCTTTCTTGAAAGTAGAACCTTTCAAATGGAATTAGCTAACCACCCTCAGGTGAGTCCTGAACGGCAGGTTGGCCTTATCAGCAGTTTCCACGGCAGATCAAGAGCTCAGACAAGGTGTTTGTCCGTGGTAAATTAGAGGCCTCCCCGTCGGGGAATCGAACTCCGGTCTTCCGCGTGACAGGCGGAGATACTTTCCACTATACTAACGAGGACCGGTCGTTACTTTGGCGTCCCTGAGCGGTATGACATCGCATGCTCAGCCGTTGAGAAGTCGCTTAACACTGGACATGCTTTCCATTATGGGAGGTAATGTTATTTAAGCCTTTCATTGGCCAAGGGGGGCAGGAAGAGGAGCTCTACCTCTCCTATGGAGGAATCGACCTGCAATCCAAGGAGATGAAGGGTTTGTTCATTTACCTTCCAGGAAGTTCCTAAAAATCTCGTGTGAATTCTAGACACTGCTCTTCCACGTACCACCGGCTTCAGGGAAATCCTCTTAGACAGGGTTTGCCGGTCATCTGGTGATGGGGCAGATTCTTATTACACCTGCTCCTTCCTCTAATGGAAATGGCTATATTATTGTTTTAACAAAAAAAGACAAAATGCTGGGTGGGAGGAGCCTGCACCAGACATTACCTTTGCTGAGCACGGTGGCATGTGTGTGATAGCACAATTTCCCATCGTCTCACGGCCACAGCTCGAGTTTCTCTTCATTCACGCATAAATCTTTCGCCTTTTACTAAAGATTTCCGTGGAGGGGAACATTTGCGAGTTATTGATATTTTTGGATGCTCTGCTCACAGCAGGGCTACATGCTTTTGTTCAAAAACAGAAGACTTTTTGTCAGGAGCTGGGAGATTTTCAAACCATCGCCGCTTCACAACTTCGAACCTTGGGTCAGGAGCATGATTGTAAGGTTTACCAATCACAAAAGGCTAGTGGTGGGAGAAACAAAGCTTTTCGAAGCTTTCAGCTGATTGCTTTGCAAATTGATTAACTGTTTCGACGCATCCGGAAGGCCACACTGGTGGTGACCCCTGCTTGTCAGATTGGAAATGCAACAGTGGAAATGCCACACAAACTCAGGCCAAACATGAATAAAACAACCTTTTACAAATGCTTTCTTGAAAGTAGAACCTTTCAAATGGAATTAGCTAACCACCCTCAGGTGAGTCCTGAACGCCAGGTTGGCCTTATCAGCAGTTTCCACGGCAGATCAAGAGCTCAGACAAGGTGTTTGTCCGTGGTAAATTATAGGCCTCCCCGTCGGGGAATCGAACTCCGGTCTTCCGCGTGACAGGCGGAGATACTTTCCACTATACTAACGAGGACCGGTCGTTACTTTGGCGTCCCTGAGCGGTATGACATCGCATGCTCAGCCGTTGAGAAGTCGCTTAACACTGGACATGCTTTCCATTATGGGAGGTATTGTTATTTAAGCCTTTCATTGGCCAAGGGGGGCAGGAAGAGGAGCTCTACCTCTCCTATGGAGGAATCGACCTGCAATCCAAGGAGATGAAGGGTTTGTTCATTTACCTTCCAGGAAGTTCCTAAAAATCTCGTGTGAATTCTAGACACTGCTCTTCCACGTACCACCGGCTTCAGGGAAATCCTCTTAGACAGGGTTTGCCGGTTATCTGGTGATGGGGCAGATTCTTATTACACCTGCTCCTTCCTCTAATGGAAATGGCTATATTATTGTTTTAACAAAAAAAGACAAAATGCTGGGTGGGAGGAGCCTGCACCAGACATTACCTTTGCTGAGCACGGTGGCATGTGTGTGATAGCACAATTTCCCATCGTCTCACGGCCACAGCTCGAGTTTCTCTTCATTCACGCATAAATCTTTCGCCTTTTACTAAAGATTTCCGTGGAGGGGAACATTTGCGAGTTATTGATATTTTTGGATGCTCTGCTCACAGCAGGGCTACATGCGTTTGTTCAAAAACAGAAGACTTTTTGTCAGGAGCTGGGTGATTGTCAAACCATCGCCGCTTCACAACTTCGAACCTTGGGTCAGGAGCATGATTGTAAGGTTTACCAATCACAAAAGGCTAGTGGTGGGAGAAACAAAGCTTTTCGAAGCTTTCAGCTGATTGCTTTGCAAATTGATTAACTGTTTCGACGCATTTGTAAGGCCACACTGGTGGTGACCCCTGCTGGTCAGATTGGAAATGCAACACTGGAAATGCCACACAAACTCTGGCCAAACATGAATAAAACAACCTTTTACAAATGCTTTCTTGAAAGTAGAACCTTTCAAATGGAATTAGCTAACCACCCTCAGGTGAGTCCTGAACGGCAGGTTGGCCTTATCAGCAGTTTCCACGGCAGATCAAGAGCTCAGACAAGGTGTTTGTCTGTGGTAAAGAAGAGGTCTCCCCGTCGGGGAATCGAACCCCGGTCTTCCGCGTGACAGGCGGAGATACTGTCCACTATACTAACAAGGACTGGTCTTTACCTTGGCGTCCCTGAGCGGTATGACATCGCATGCTCAGCCGTTGAGAAGTCGCTTAACACTGGACATGCTTTCCATTATGGGAGGTATTGTTATTTAAGCCTTTCATTGTGGCCAAGGGGGGCAGGAAGAGGAGCTCTCCCTCTCCTATGGAGGAATCCACCTGCAATCCAAGGAGATGAAGGGTTTGTTCATTTACCTTCCAGGAAGTTCCTAAAAATCTCGTGTGAATTCTAGACACTGGTCTTCCACGTACCACCGGCTTCAGGGAAATCCTCTTAGACAGGGTTTGCCGGTCATCTGGTGATGGGGCAGATTCTTATTACACCTGCTCCTTCCTCTAATGGAAATGGCTATATTGTTGTTTTAACAAAAAAAGACAAAAAGCTGGGTGGGAGGAGCCTGCACCAGACATTACCCTTGCTGAGCACGGTGGCATGTGTGTGATAGCACAATTTCCCAACGTCTCACGGCCACAGCTCGAGTTTCTCTTCATTCACGCATAAATCTTTCGCCTTTTACTAATGATTTCCGTGGAGGGGAACATTTGTGAGTTGTTGGTATTTTTGGATGCTCTGCTCACAGCAGGGCTACATGCGTTTGTTCAAAAACAGAAGACTTTTTGTCAGGAGCTGGGTGGTTGTCAAACCATCGCCGCATCACAACTTCGAACCTTGGGTCAGGAGCATGATTGTAAGGTTTACCAATCACAAAAGGCTAGTGGTGGGAGAAACAAAGCTTTTCGAAGCTTTCAGCTGATTGCTTTGCAAATTGATTAACTGTTTCGACGCATTTGTAAGGCCACACTGGTGGTGACCCCTGCTGGTCAGATTGGAAATGCAACAGTGGAAATGCCACACAAACTCTGGCCAAACATGAATAAAACAACCTTTTACAAATGCTTTCTTGAAAGTAGAACCTTTCAAATGGAATTAGCTAACCACACTCAGGTGAGTCCTGAACGGCAGGTTGGCCTTATCAGCAGTTTCCACGGCAGATCAAGAGCTCAGACAAGGTGTTTGTCTGTGGTAAAGAAGAGGTCTCCCCGTCGGGGAATCGAACCCTGGTCTTCCGCGTGACAGGCGGAGATACTGTCCACTATACTAACGAGGACCGGTCTTTACCTCGGCGTCCCTGAGCGGTATGACATCGCATGCTCAGCCGTTGAGAAGTCGCTTAACACTGGACATGCTTTCCATTATGGGAGGTATTGTTATTTAAGCCTTTCATTGGCCAAGGGGGGCAGGAAGAGGAGCTCTACCTCTCCTATGGAGGAATCGACCTGCAATCCAAGGAGATGAAGGGTTTGTTCATTTACCTTCCAGGAAGTTCCTAAAAATCTCGTGTGAATTCTAGACACTGGTCTTCCACGTACCACCGGCTTCAGGGAAATCCTCTTAGACAGGGTTTGCTGGTCATCTGGTGATGGGGCAGATTCTTCTTACACCTGCTCCTTCCTCTAATGGAAATGGCTATATTATTGTTTTAACAAAAAAAGACAAAATGCTGGGTGGGAGGAGCCTGCACCAGACATTACCTTTGCTGAGCACGGTGGCATGTGTGTGATAGCACAATTTCCCATCGTCTCACGGCCACAGCTCGAGTTTCTCTTCATTCACGCATAAATCTTTCGCCTTTTACTAAAGATTTCCGTGGAGGGGAACATTTGCGAGTTATTGATATTTTTGGATGCTCTGCTCACAGCAGGGCTACATGCGTTTGTTCAAAAACAGAAGACTTTTTGTCAGGAGCTGGGTGATTGTCAAACCATCGCCGCTTCACAACTTCGAACCTTGGGTCAGGAGCATGATTGTAAGGTTTACCAATCACAAAAGGCTAGTGGTGGGAGAAACAAAGCTTTTCGAAGCTTTCAGCTGATTGCTTTGCAAATTGATTAACTGTTTCGACGCATTTGTAAGGCCACACTGGTGGTGACCCCTGCTGGTCAGATTGGAAATGCAACAGTGGAAATGCCACACAAACTCTGGCCAAACATAAATAAAACAACCTTTTACAAATGCTTTCTTGAAAGTAGAACCTTTCAAATGGAATTAGCTAACCACCCTCAGGTGAGTCCTGAACGGCAGGTTGGCCTTATCAGCAGTTTCCACGGCAGATCAAGAGCTCAGACAAGGTGTTTGTCTGTGGTAAAGAAGAGGTCTCCCCGTCGGGGAATCGAACCCCGGTCTTCCGCGTGACAGGCGGAGATACTGTCCACTATACTAACGAGGACCGGTCTTTACCTCGGCGTCCCTGAGCGGTATGACATCGCATGCTCAGCCGTTGAGAAGTCGCTTAATACTGGACATGCTTTCCATTATGGGAGGTATTGTTATTTAAGCCTTTCATTGTGGCCAAGGGGGGCAGGAAGAGGAGCTCTCCCTCTCCTATGGAGGAATCCACCTGCAATCCAAGGAGATGAAGGGTTTGTTCATTTACCTTCCAGGAAGTTCCTAAAAATCTCGTGTGAATTCTAGACACTGGTCTTCCACGTACCACCGGCTTCAGGGAAATCCTCTTAGACAGGGTTTGCCGGTCATCTGGTGATGGGGCAGATTCTTATTACACCTGCTCCTTCCTCTAATGGAAATGGCTATATTGTTGTTTTAACAAAAAAAGACAAAAAGCTGGGTGGGAGGAGCCTGCACCAGACATTACCCTTGCTGAGCACGGTGGCATGTGTGTGATAGCACAATTTCCCAACGTCTCACGGCCACAGCTCGAGTTTCTCTTCATTCACGCATAAATCTTTCGCCTTTTACTAATGATTTCCGTGGAGGGGAACATTTGCGAGTTGTTGGTATTTTTGGATGCTCTGCTCACAGCAGGGCTACATGTGTTTGTTCAAAAACAGAAGACTTTTTGTCAGGAGCTGGGTGATTGTCAAACCATCGCCGTTTCACAACTTCGAACCTTGGGTCAGGAGCATGATTGTAAGGTTTACCAATCACAAAAGGCTAGTGGTGGGAGAAACAAAGCTTTTCGAAGCTTTCAGCTGATTGCTTTGCAAATTGATTAACTGTTTCGACGCACTCGAAAGGCCACACTGGTGGTGACCCCTGCTGGTCAGATTGGAAATGCAACAGTGGAAATGCCACACAAACTCAGGCCAAACATGAATAAAACAACTTTTTACAAACGCTTTCTTGAAAGTAGAACCTTTCAAATGGAATTAGCTAACCACCCTCAGGTGAGTCCTGAACAGCAGGTGGGCCTTATCAGCAGTTTCCACGGCAGATCATGAGCTCAGACAAGGTGTTTGTCTGTGGTAAAGAAGAGGTCTCCCCGTCGGGGAATCGAACCCCGGTCTTCCGCGTGACAGGCGGAGATACTGTCCACTATACTAACGAGGACCGGTCTTTACCTCGGCGTCCCTGAGCGATATGACATCGCATGCTCAGCCGTTGAGAAGTCGCTTAATACTGGACATGCTTTCCATTATGGGAGGTATTGTTATTTAAGCCTTTCATTGTGGCCAAGGGGGGCAGGAAGAGGAGCTCTCCCTCTCCTATGGAGGAATCCACCTGCAATCCAAGGAGATGAAGGGTTTGTTCATTTACCTTCCAGGAAGTTCCTAAAAATCTCGTGTGAATTCTAGACACTGGTCTTCCACGTACCACCGGCTTCAGGGAAATCCTCTTAGACAGGGTTTGCCAGTCATCTGGTGATGGGGCAGATTCTTATTACACCTGCTCCTTCCTCTAATGCAAATGGCTATATTGTTGTTTTAACAAAAAAAGACAAAAAGCTGGGTGGGAGGAGCCTGCACCAGACATTACCCTTGCTGAGCACGGTGGCATGTGTGTGATAGCACAATTTCCCAACGTCTCACGGCCACAGCTCGAGTTTCTCTTCATTCACGCATAAATCTTTCGCCTTTTACTAAAGATTTCCGTGGAGGGGAACATTTGCGAGTTATTGATATTTTTGGATGCTCTGCTCACAGCAGGGCTACATGCGTTTGTTCGAAAACAGAAGACTTTTTGTCAGGTGCTGGGTGGTTGTTAAACCACCGCCGCTTTACAACTTCGAACCTTGGGTCAGGAGCATGATTGTAAGGTTTACCAATCACAAAAGGCTAGTGGTGGGAGAAACAAAGCTTTTCGAAGCTTTCAGCTGATTGCTTTGCAAATTGATTAACTGTTTCGACGCATTCGAAAGGCCACACTGGTGGTGACCCCTGCTGGTCAGATTGGAAATGCAACAGTGGAAATGCCACACAAACTCAGGCCAAACATGAATAAAACAACCTTTTACAAACGCTTTCTTGAAAGTAGAACCTTTCAAATGGAATTAGCTAACCACCCTCAGGTGAGTCCTGAACAGGGGCAAAAAAAGACAAAAAGCTGGGTGGGAGGAGCCTGCACCAGACATTACCCTTGCTGAGCACGGTGGCATGTGTGTGATAGCACAATTTCCCAACGTCTCACGGCCACAGCTCGAGTTTCTCTTCATTCACGCATAAATCTTTCGCCTTTTACTAAAGATTTCCGTGGAGGGGAACATTTGCGAGTTATTGATATTTTTGGATGCTCTGCTCACAGCAGGGCTACATGCGTTTGTTCGAAAACAGAAGACTTTTTGTCAGGTGCTGGGTGGTTGTTAAACCACCGCCGCTTTACAACTTCGAACCTTGGGTCAGGAGCATGATTGTAAGGTTTACCAATCACAAAAGGCTAGTGGTGGGAGAAACAAAGCTTTTCGAAGCTTTCAGCTGATTGCTTTGCAAATTGATTAACTGTTTCGACGCATTCGAAAGGCCACACTGGTGGTGACCCCTGCTGGTCAGATTGGAAATGCAACAGTGGAAATGCCACACAAACTCAGGCCAAACATGAATAAAACAACCTTTTACAAACGCTTTCTTGAAAGTAGAACCTTTCAAATGGAATTAGCTAACCACCCTCAGGTGAGTCCTGAACGGCAGGTTGGCCTTATCAGCAGTTTCCACGGCAGATCATGAGCTCAGACAAGGTGTTTGTCCGTGGTAAATTAGAGGCCTCCCCGTCAGGGAATCGAACCCCGGTCTTCCGCGTGACAGGCGGAGATACTGTCCACTATACTAACGAGGACCGGTCTTTACCTCGGCGTCCCTGAGCGGTATGACATCGCATGCTCAGCCGTTGAGAAGTCGCTTAACACTGGACATGCTTTCCATTATGGGAGGTATTGTTATTTAAGCCTTTCATTGTGGCCAAGGGGGGCAGGAAGAGGAGCTCTCCCTCTCCTATGGAGGAATCCACCTGCAATCCAAGGAGATGAAGGGTTTGTTCATTTACCTTCCAGGAAGTTCCTAAAAATCTCGTGTGAATTCTAGACACTGGTCTTCCACGTACCACCGGCTTCAGGGAAATCCTCTTAGACAGGGTTTGCCGGTCATCTGGTGATGGGGCAGATTCTTATTACACCTGCTCCTTCCTCTAATGGAAATGGCTATATTATTGTTTTAACAAAAAAAGACAAAAAGCTGGGTGGGAGGAGCCTGCACCAGACATTACCCTTGCTGAGCACGGTGGCATGTGTGTGATAGCACAATTTCCCAACGTCTCACGGCCACAGCTCGAGTTTCTCTTCAGTCACGCATAAATCTTTCGCCTTTTACTAAAGATTTCCGTGGAGGGGAACATTTGCGAGTTATTGATATTTTTGGATGCTCTGCTCACAGCAGAACTACATGCGTTTGTTCAAAAACAGAAGACTTTTTGTCAGGTGCTGGGTGGTTGTTAAGTATGAAGGTAAATCAGTAGCAATACTTGAGAGCACGTAAAAGTGAATTTGAGAACTTGTACAATAAATATTCGTACTTGTATGTGAACATTTACACTCACAGCTCTGATTTGAAAACCTGTAAAATAAAAATCTGAACTTGAACGCTGAGATTTGCACTCATAGACAAAAGTCAAAAACCTGTATTCTGAATCTGAAGCTGCAGACAAGCAGTCACAGATGTGCAAAATATATTTGAACTTCTTCTAACATTCAAATTCGCAGTACAACCTCAAACCGGCACTTGCAACTAGGGCTGGGCGATAATATCGCACGATATTGTCTGCGCATCTAATCAGTAAAGCCGGTTCATTGATTAGTAGTAAATCACCTTCACCTGCTTTCAGATGGAGCGGCATTTACTACAAAGAGCCGTAGATCACTGACCAGCTGAGCCAAATCGCGTTAATATCGAGGACATATCGATAGCGATATTTAATGCGATATGGCTCAACTGGTCAGTTAATTACGGCTCTTCGTCACGACAAAATCTCCCGTGTTAAACTAATACACCTGGGGGTGTATATAAGTCCACACTCAAGAGCGTTAAAGTTAATGAGATAATTATGTGATTAAATGAGTAATGATTGAGCATTATTGAAGACACCTAAAGCAGAATCACAAGGAAAAAAATGTTATGGAGGTGAGTGTTTGCTTTAGTTGGTCTTCTTGACCCTTATATTAAAAATTATATGTGTAGTTTGCTATTGCATCTGAGTTAATCCTGTGAAAGGATTACAAAGATAAGCAATTATAAAATGATGACAGTTACATAATGACTTTCATCGTTTAAAATGTATGTCTATGATTTATTTTGTTGGTTAGTGTATAACTGAGATTCTGCATAAACATCTGGAATGTTAAATATAATGTAATGTCTCAAAAGTTGTTTTAAAAAAATCTTTCTTTAAGGCACACACAGACCTCAAGATTCAGTCAAAGCTTCTCAACAACGGTGACGAGTAGAATATTCAACTAGGAAAAGTAAATTACATAGACAATTCAGATCATAATTTATTCATACCGCAATGCATGATGGGAGACATTAATGAGTTGTGATTGGTCCCAGCTAACATAGGTCCAGCGGGCCACCGGCGGCCCACTGGTGGCAAAGTTGGCGGCCCACTAGCGGCCGCCGCCGGTGGATCGCTGGCGTTTTGCTCATCGTTATTCCAGCGGACCACCAGCGGCAGCCGCCGCTGTCCCGACGGTGGTCCGCTACCAAGCCGCTGGTTCATAATGAGCGTTTCCTGGCGGGCCACGGTCGGTCCACGGGTCATTTTATGATTTTTTTTTTCATTACAGGATAACTATAAATAATAGTTATAATTTGATCCAATCTAGGCTAATATTAATCTTTTATTAATTAAATAATCAAAAACAAAGTACACAACTGCCGATAACCATTGTAAATTTACATTTTATTGGACAGAATTAGAAAAAAGATACTCAAAACACACACACACACACATACTCAAAAACACATGTAAATAAACATAAAATAACTAACTATATAACTGATAAATATTCAAAATATAATTTTGTTAAAATATCAATATATCTTATTATTATAACATAACACTTTACTGAACTATAGACTACATGAATAAATGAATAACTATAGGCTGAATGATGAATATATTATACATATTTAATATATTATATATAATATGATGATAATATTATGATTTATTTACAGGATACATAAGTTCATAAGATTATATTATAGTACATATTATTATTATTATCATTATTGTTCATAACTCTACCATATATGATATAAATATATAATACAGTAGTATTGTTTATATGACTTATTAACAGGATACATATCAAGATCAAACAATTATATTGGAGTACATATTACTATTGTTTATAGCACTTTACTATATACATACATATATATATATATATATATATATATATATGAAGAGTTCAGATGCAAAAGCCCCTAAATGCCATTTGAAATTTTCTTCTAAAATGACCATTTTTATCAAGCTTGTATATTTAAGTTCAGTAATTTCACTTAAATGACAATTAATAGGTAATCTTTATTGCCATTTAAGTGAAATTACTGAACTTAAATATACAAGCTTGATAAAAATGGTCATTTTAGAAGAAAATTTCAAATGGCATTTAGAGACTTTTGCATCTGAACTCTTCATATATATATATATAAGACAATAGTAGGCTATTGTTTTAGGACTTATTAACAGGATACATAAGACCAAGATATAATATATATATTATTGTTTGTAATTGCCGTTATAATTGCCGTTGTTTCCTGCCCCCTTCTCTGTCAGCAGCTCCCTTCAAAAATTTCGAAACCACTTCTTGGAGGCTACCTTCTGTTGTCTCTCTTGTAGCGGGGTTCTTTCTTATTGCTCCTGAGATCCCAGAAAACAAAACTTGTCATTAGTTTGTTGTTCATCATTTTCCTTTCTTTATACACACATATATATATATATATATATATATATATATAGAGAGAGAGAGAGAGAGAGAGAGAGAGAGAGAGAGAGTACATATCAAAAGAAACATTACAATTTTTTAATGTTTTTGAAAGAAGTCTCTTCTGCTCACCAAGGCTGCATTTAATTAACTACAAATAACTGTTTCAAAAGTAAAAATTGCCTCAAGATGTATTTCCAGAAATGTATTTAATTATAACAACTTCATGGCTAAGTAATAATAATAATAACTTACTGTGAACAATGTCTTTCAGTTT
The DNA here is from genome assembly GCA_038021265.1 of Cyprinella venusta. NCBI lineage: Eukaryota > Metazoa > Chordata > Actinopteri > Cypriniformes > Leuciscidae > Cyprinella > Cyprinella venusta. The sequence continues at coordinate 10,270,165 of CM075863.1, forward strand.
TAGCTGTTTAAAAGATATCTTCTGTCCCAAGCCGGTCCAGTTACACAGCCTGGACAGGTCATTGGAAAACAGACAGGCAAGCATCCTTCTTATGGAGTCCTTTGTTGTTTTCCCTCCTTTTGCAGCCAAAAACCTCACCTGTAACATAATATTGATCTTTGACTTCATAAGCATGTACTAAATAGGGCCTATTTGTGCAATACAAAATCTCTATTTCTATTCATCCCAGTGACATCACTCTAATTATTTCAATGAAGTCACAGTCTAATATCTCTAGAGCTTCATAAACATTGTGGTATACAGAGGTACACAAAAGACAAAACATTCTAATGTTCTCAAGGTCTTGAATCAGTATATTGTGCTCAAATTCAACACACTGGGTTATGACTTCCCTGTCATGAGTTCTAGTGTTGTAAAACACTGCCATTTATAAACAAAAGGCAGGACTGATATTTTTCACACCAGTTAAACCAAAATTTGCAGCGTGCTTGTGATTTTATATTTCTAAAAATTTTGTGCGAATACAACATCCAAAGACAAAATTTACACAAGTTCTTCTGTTTGTGTATGTGACGTGTGAATGAATACATTAAGGCTTTCTGTAAAGTTTTTTGAAGCCCCTGAGGTTACTGTAATAAGATTCACGTTAAAAAATTATGTTCTTGCCAAATTACCAATTTCTCCTGAAGCTCAACACTATTAGTGAGCCGATGCTCAAACTCCTCTAGCATCGGCCTGTTCGTAAGAGGCAGCACAGTGTCTTCTGGCAGAGCCATGTCCTCTTGCGAGCCTCTGGTCAGCTGCATCAGAAGGGTGTGGTTTACAGTGCTTTGGTACTGTAACTCTCTGACATCCTCAGTCAGTTTCCTCAAATGCTGAAGAATCAGTCTATGAAAATCTTAAAACATCACATTGAACTTTGGAATGAATAACAAGATAAAAAAACCTTCCCAAAAATAGCTCTGGGAGTTTAATTCAACAGCTAAACCAATATATCTGTTAACGTCATCATTGTATAATTGATACAGTTACCTTCAGACTGACGACCAGCAGGGCCCAGTGAAGATTGAGCTGTTTGGGATGAAAAATAGAACATTTAGTTAAAATTATGACTTTAAAATGACAAAGCATTGATTCCCACTATTTTAATTTCAGGGTAAATGCATTTGTCACTTAAGAGAGACATTAAACAGATGCTACAGCTAAATACTATTTTCATAATTTATTTAGACTTGGTTTAGCTTTTGCTGGGTTAAAAAGTTTTATTTTTATTTTTATAAAAAGAAAAAAAAAATAAAATAAAACAAAAACACCCCAGGATATACAAAATTAATCCCAGCAGTTCCTGACCAGGGCTTGGCATTAAGCCTTGTCATGTGCACTTGTCCTTAATTTGAACAAACAAAATCGATCATTCACATGTAAGAGTAAAATAGGATGTTTTGTGTTGTAACTATTTATTAATTATTTGTGTTTGATATTTACCCATCCCGATGGCATTTTTCTTACCCGTATTTATGCCATTTCCCCTTGATCTTATTAAATCTATGTAATCTATCTCATTTCAAATTCTTATATTTAAACAATAAATTCAATTAGATTATTAAGACACCGGGCTATATGGCTGTTACCAATAAAATTAAATCACTGAAAATTACAACTGTATTATTTTTATGTTATATATTATTTATTTGTTATGACATATAGGCATTTGCTAAATAAAGCCTTTTATATATATATATTTTTTTTTGGAATGGCTTGTTATTTATGTGAACCTGTTATATTTGAGTGAAAAGAATCTTTTAACCATTTTGTTGTCTATTGCATGTATATGTAGTCGTTTAATAGTTGTCTAATTGATGACTAGTCTATTCTTGGGCTACATTTAGACGTCTATTAGATTTTCACTGACAGCCCAAATTTAGCCTTGTTTTAGCCTAGACCCATATGCACTGCCTATTAGACGTATAAATGTAGTCGTTCAATAGCCGTCTAATAGTCTATTCTTGGGCTATGGTTAGACGTCTATTAGATTTTCACTGACAGCCCAAATTTAGCCTTGATTTAGCCTAGACGTCTGGGCTATGTTTTGACGGCTATTAGACGTCTTTTGGACGTAAAATTGCTTGCTGGGAATGATGAATCAATACACACTGACATGGCGATGCTAGACTGATTCTTTATTTACACCATCATACAGTAATTTTGTCGGTTGTTTATTACAGATATTAGCATGCATTTTATTGATCATCAGCTAATTTCATCAATAGATATCAATAAGAGAGAGTGGCAACAGCCCTGGTAAGAGTCAAGAGATCATTTCTTTCTTTACTTGAAGATGAATGTGTAGATGATTAAGCGTCTCTGACTTACTTTCACTTTTATTTGCGATGTTTGCACGTTGGTTTGACGCTCAGCTGCTGCTCATCTGCGGCGGTGATGCGTGTCGCAGCGCCGTCATTTCTGACTATAACATAGCCTGTAAACGCTCTCACTCGTTTATGTTTTAGCATTTTTGGGAGGAGTAAAATATACATGTGTGATATCAACAACCAGATTGCGTTTACACGTAAAGATCCGAACACAATGCGAGCCAGACTACCTCCAGATGGTCAGGCATATCGATCACAATCCGATCACAACGTAATACCTTGCATTAACATTTCTTTTTTATTATCCGGATAACTTATCTGGATACAGATCGCATTTTAATACCAGGTGTAGGGGTCTCAGAGACTAGACCGGCGAGAAACTTCACGAGACCGGCGGAAAGCCTCCACAGGGCGGGGAGATACTATACTGCCTATGGGAGCGGCCGCTTCTCCGCTCTTGATTCCGATTGGCCAGTGTCAGACAGTCAGACCTGTCAGTCTCTCAGCTCGCGTCAGCTTCATGCGGCTTCATGAGAGAGACGCATAAGTCCAGAATTGGATGATTTAACAAATACTTACGATAGAATATATTTACAATTAATAATGATTTAAAAACAAAATACATAACGCGCCGGGCCGCCGGCCCAACCAGACCGCGGCCCACCGGGAATCTCCCGGTAGTCCCGATGGCCAGTACATATGCCTGATTTAGTATCTTTAATATATTTTCATAATTTTGAAGAAGTTTGGTGTGGGAATAATTAAAAATTACTTAAGAGGGGGGAAATAAAAATGTAAAGGCTGGTTTTGCAAAACATTCACATACAGTACAGACCGAAACAACCGACATCCTGTTGGGCTGGCTTAAAGTTGTTTGGGCTAATGAGATCTATAAGTGTACCGAGTTTAATATTATTATATGCAAGTGTGTGTTTTCAGATCAAGTTTATGGACCAAGTTAATTTAATTAATAAACTAATTATATAAAACTATTGTCAATGCACTACAATTTAACGGGTTATATTATGTCTTCACTTATAAAAATTAAAATAAAAACTTATTTAAAACATACCAGGCTTAAGAAATGTATTAAGAAATTACACAGCAGAAAAAACACACAGCAGTGAAATGGTTAAGCCCCTCCCCTACTAACACACACACAGACAGAGACAGAGATGTAGGTTCAAAGGGAGCATGACCAGATTCAAACAAACATATCTTACTTTCTGTGGGTCCTAGGTAATGAGTGTCAATTAGAAAGTTGTCCGGCTCGAGGAGTACAATATACATACCGATTTTTGTAACTGTAGATAAAACTAACAACCCAACTTTTGTCAAAAGGTGGCGCTACTGAGCCTTTACCACGCCCGTTTCTGAAACTTTGCACATGTCTACTGGCTAATAAATGTGATGTGTCTGAGGAGTTTCATGCAATTTGAAGCATGCTAAGGGTCTCAAAAGCATCCTAAAAGAATGGTAAAGTTTGATGCGTCGCCACGGCAACAGTTTCAAAGACATCAATAATCCATTCACAGGTCTACATCTGCCGTATGTTTACATTATACAGATGAAGTTTGAAGCAAATCGGGTTAAAATAAGAGGGTGATTTCAAAGCATTTTGAAAGTGACACACTTCCTGCTGCCAGTTGGTGGCGCTATAACTTTGACACACAATAGTCACATCCATGTGATCGTCCTCTTACAGCGAACACACTCCTGAAGTTTCATCAAGATCGGTTGATGTATGCTGAAGTTAGGACACACTTCCTGTTTCACGTTTCTCACCATAATTTTGTTTCCTCGCCACAGCCAAACCGTTCGAGATATCAAAAATCCCCTCGCAATTTTTGATCCTCTATGTCTTGACTTCAGGCTGACCGAGTTTCGTTCCATGCGGATGAATGCTCTAGGAGGAGTACATTAAATTCCATTGCACGCGTTTTAAAAACAACCTTAAATATCTGACTTCCTGTTGGGCTGGGGTAAAAAGTAAAAGCGCGATGTATATATGAAACGGTGAGATCGACATGTGTACCGAGTTTCATATTATTACATGCAAGCGTGTTTGATTTATGGACAAAGTGTTCAGACCCTGTTCCAGGGGGCGCTGACGAGCCGCCCTGCCGCGCCCGGGTACCAGCTTCAGCCCGGCTCTGATGGCCGCGGGTTCTGACCCGTGTGCAAAGTTTCAAGAGTTTTTGAGCATGTTAAGGGCCCCAAAAGTGCCCGGATAGTCGTTAGAAAAAAAAAAAAAAAAAAAAAATAATCGCAAGGAAAACAATAGGGCCTTCGCCCTTTCAGGGCTTGGGCCCTAATAATCCTAAGGAAAACAATAGGGCCTTCGCCCTTTCAGGGCTTGGGCCCTAATAATCCTAAGGAAAACAATAGGGCCTTCGCCCTTTCAGGGCTTGGGCCCTAAAAATAATCCTAAGGAAAACAATAGGGCCTTCGCCCTTTCAGGGCTTGGGCCCTAATAAAGTAATCAAAAGTAAAATAGCACTGAAAAGTTTATCATAGATAGATTTATGCTTATTAAATCTAAAGTTTTTCATTCAAGAGAGTGATTTTCTCTTTGCCTTTTGTTGTTTGATTCTCAGCAATCGTCCTCATGTTTATTAGACTGCTTCCCCTTTAAGAACAAGTACAGATCTAATAGTCTACTGATGCACCATATTTTCTCCCAACTATTTCCATAACTATGTCCATTTTAGACAAACTGTTTAAGTGAATCTTCAAGCTGGTCGTTTTGACATTTTTGTGCAGGCTACATTTGATCGTTTAGACGCGCATATGAAGCCCAAAGTATAATTTGCTTTTTTTGTTGCGTTCTTTTTCGAAGCGCACGTCGCATTGGGAACAGCATCTTTTGCGCAGATTTTTGTACTTTTAATAGCTCTTTTTATTATTAAAAGTGTCCAGCAATATAGTAACAGCAGAGACTGCATTTTACAACAATCACTGATCGTGCTGATTCTGTCTTAAAGTTTGAGTTTTTAGGAGAAATGACAGTGCACCGCTGCAATGGGAAGGAAATTGCCTTAGACAGAATGTGACTGTAATTAGGTGTTCAAGCACGAACTGCTGAAAACCTAAAATTAATCGGATCGGGTTCGATTTTCTGCGTTTTTCGCATCCAGAGCCAGCATTTTGAGAGGTCTTTTGACAATTCAGGGCCGGGGGGAGCTCGTCCTTAAATCTTTGCACATATGCGCCGTGCTTTCAGTTTCGGTTTTCAATTTGATCAAGTGTTTATGTTCTCTTCTCTATATTGGATTATGAAATTAATAAACCTCCCCTTTCAATCAGATTTAAATTTAGGATCGAATATGATTGAGTGGCCAATCCGATAACGTATTATTTGGCCACAATATACAATAACAGCCTAGCTGTTCTGCAGCGCTTGGAGATTAAATTCAAGGTTTTTTGAAGAAAAAAACAGTGATTTTGTCTCTAGCAATCTTCAGCGATCTTCAGAAGAATAGTTCAACTGTGCAAATGTGATGACCTGCAGTGACCCTGTCAATCCAACTCACCTCTCATTCAAACTGGCCAATCACAGCTCAGCCGGCAGCCCCCCTGGGGGAGGGAGTGAGGCTCCTGTGGAGAGGTGTGAAAGCTAACAAGCTAGAAGACAGACAGCAGCGCAGCAGATGTCAAAGCTGAGACTTAAAAAACATGTTAAAATGGGTTCATAAAGTGACGGTAAAGATTTGTATTGCTGGGAAAGACTTTCATTTAGAATAAATGCAGAATTTTGTGTTCATTTGATCAGAAACACATGACAGGTTGACTATTAAAGGTGAAAAATGATTAGGCACACACACACACACACACACACACACACATACTTTTATATATATATATATATATATATATATATAAAAATATTAGCCACAAACTGATAGAGATCCCCTTATAGGAACTTTGATTCCACAACTCTCAGTATTATATTGAACTAAATTAGCTGACATGAGTAAATGTTCAAGTTAGGTCCTTAGGTTAGGGGGCTGTTTAGCCACACTTGCACATTTGAGACTTCAACAGAGCATTACACACTACTGTCTTTCAAACATGTGGTGTGACTTGGGTGTACAATTCAAGATTTTAAAATGTTTCCACAGTTTGCTTTTAAAGAGTATTTCTATATATATGATTTATCTGCATATGAAAAATCATTAACATTGTTTAAATATCCTTAGATGTAATTGAAATAAACATTTTGTTACTGAAATTGAAAAGAACAGCTTTAACAACTTGTTTTACTAATCTGTGTAAATTTCTCTTTCAATAGGTACTACTCCATGTGAAAATAGCGCAAAAAGAGAGTGAAGGGCACAATGTGATAAGATGGAACTTCCCTGGAAAAAAAACATTTACACAGTATGTGACGCAACCTCATCTGTGGAACTGACTTTCTGGGGCGAGCACTGCCTCGACATTGAACAGTGGTACAGCATGTCAAACATATCGGTCAGAAAATATACCAACAAAACATACTTAACTACAACAAAAGACACTGAGTTCACAATCATTCAATCTCAAAGCACCACAACCTTTGTTCCAACCACATCCTCAATCACTCAAAACTGTGAATTAATTGGCACACAAATAACAAACACTTATATCTGTCCATTAAAACATCCCATTACAGACACTATCCAGCTCAAAAATACTGTGTGACAAATGTCAAACTCAATTCAAATCAACTGCAAATCCAAATTTAAACATATGGAAAACTTACCATAAAATCTACATCTGGCAAAAATTGGCAATAGCATTATTGGCACACTTGCTGATTTAAAACACAGCCGATCCGATGATATTGTTGATTCTCTACTTGAACTACCAGAAATAAGCTACAACACACTGAGTTTATCATGAAAATTGAGTCAAAAGAGACCAACACCACTACAATGACTGATGACGATAGAGCAGGACCACCTACACCATGCTTCGAAGATAAAGACTTTGATCAAGACTTACTTAAAATTTATACACCACCACACACAAACTTACACACCTCCCAAATTGACACAGAGCCACCATCCAACAAAGCCACCATCCCACACACCACACTCGTACAAGAATCAAAACGTGCCAACAAAAAATTGAGATGTGTAGGCGTACAATTAAACAATTTTTTTTTTCACTGCATGAAAATGTTTTATTTTCATTTGGTTTAATTATATTGTCTAGTATTTATATAGTGTTATGTTCTATATTTTTGTTGTACTTTCATTACCTTTGCCAGTATTTGTGATTTGTATCTATGTATGTGTTTGTTTTTTTTACATTTGTAAATATTCAGAATTAAAATGAGGAAAATGCATAGAGGAAAATTAATTTCTTGTTGCAAATAAACTTGACATTAAATTGATTTAAACTAGGAGCAAAACTGTCCCTTATTTATACTACAATTCCAGGCATTGTGTCAAAGAATGATCTCATCCGAAGCTGTCACATACAACATGCAGTGCTTTTATGTCAAATTAATTGTCCTTCTTCACCCAGAATGGTTGTCAGTGGCGGCCCTATGAACCACAAGTCGGAAAATTTGCACACATGTAATGGTAGTGAGTAGTAATCTGACCAATTTTGGATGATTTAACAAAGAATTTTTTTTTACTCTTAAGTCAACTCTTAGCAATGTTCTTGGGAATGATTCTCCGAGGCTGGATAAATATAGGCCCTGTAAAGCTCATTCAGATAGTACAACATTATCTTTAACACTTTCTCCACAAGTGTTGAAAAAACAAACAAACAAAAAGCACTTTTGATTGTCACAAGTGTCATGGCCCCCTGAATGTTTTGTTGTATGAATATCAGACCATGAGCAAAAACACAGGCCCTTTGCTTTTACCACAGTTATATCAAAGACTACATCCAGATCAGACTCAAAACACATATATGGAGTAAATCGAGTCCTTTGAACCCCCACTGGGCCAACATTTCATTCTGTAACATTAGTTTTGATTTATATGCTGTTAATGTTGATGATCAGGTTATTTCACATATTCTGCATCTTCACTTGTGTTTTGATACGGAGATTCAGTAATAGCATAAAATCAGAAACACAGAAGTCCAGGAAATCCAGTGTTTGAATGTTTTGTTGGGGAAGGAAGTGTTCTTACAAATAAAGGAGAAGTCTGTGTTCATTAGCTAAAAAGAATAACATCGAATCCTTGTTTTCATGGAGACGCGGTGTTCACTGCACCAAGGGGAGGGGCTGTGTGCGTGCATATGAGAAAGACGGACGGAGAGCATTAGAGGGAAATGAAATGCGGCTGAACCGGGCTGAACGAATACACTGCGTGTATGTCACAGTCTTCGTCTGCATTATTCTGTCTTCGTCATCTTCACTAGATTTCCCATCATCCTTTTGTTTCCACACCTGAACTCACTCCCTCAATCATCCACCTGTTCATCGTTTTCATCATCTGTGTCACCTGTCTTCACCTAGTTATGTTTGATTCATGCTTGTATTTAGTTTGCTTCTGTTCGGTCTGTCCTTGTCGGTTGTTGTCTTATGTTACGTTGTGTTTGCTTCTGCCTACCTGTATCCGTGTTAGATATATTGTAAGTGAAGTTATATTATTTGGAATCTGGACTCTGCCTTTTCATCTGCCTACACGACAACCGTGACACTGTACATAGTGTTAAAATGAAATTCATTTTCAAAGACGCAAAACTAACTAACTATTTGCTCTATAATTTTGTAATGGCTCGTTTTTATTTTTATTTCAAGGACAATGTTTTTTCCCCATCTAGTTTTCGTGTTTTGGCCTGCGAGGTGCATGAAGAATGACCCTCGCATCACAGAGGTCTCTGAAGGTGCGCTATTAAAAAGATACCGCGACGAGATTGTTGATTGGCTTCCTTGGGAAGACAAGATGGCGCCGTTATCAAAACCAGGTGAGCTATCCTCCCTTTGGCTTCTTTGTCAATTTTGTCAGCGAGCAGGCTCGCATCGCAAATGATCCAAGTTTCAGCCTCATCAGCAACACAGACATGGCCCCCAGGACAGAGAAGATGGCGTGGAAGCTGAACAGACAGTGAGAAGTCTCCATCCACAAGACAGAGATATCACCCAGAGCTACGTCTGACAGGGGTGAGCCTCCAACAGACAACAGCGGAAAACTGTGTTTGTTGCATAAAAAGCCACACCCTCTCCGTAAGTGCCGAGCATTCAGAGAGAAGCCCATTGACGAGCCCAAAGCACTCTTCAAAGAAAACAATGTGTGTTTTAAATGTCTGTCTTCCTCGTCTCACACAGCAAAGGACTGCAAATATCCTTATATTTAAAAGTACATTAAAAGTAATGTCCCTTTGCGCCACCTGGTGGTCATTTCGCGAACGACTTTAGAATCCAACTGGTTTATTTTTTCCGCAGTTGTCATGGTGGTAATAGTCATTCTGGTTGTCTACCATCTGTATGTAATCAAAGAAAATCCTGTTTGTGTCACATCAAAGGGTTTTTAGAATTATCTCCAAAACCGACACTTAAGGTTTAGTCCCTCACTTCACTTAAATTATGACTGATGATTAACTTTTAAGTGCAGCTTTTAACAAAGAATTGTTTTACTCTTAAGACAATTCTTAGCAATGTTCTTGGGAGTGATTCTCCGAGGCTGGATAAATATAGGTCCTGTAAAGCTCATTCCGATAGTACATTATTTTTAACACATTTAACCCACAAGTGTTGAAAAACAAACAAACAAAAAGCGTTTTTGATTGTCACAAGTGCCATGGCCCCATAATATTTTGTTAAATGAATATCGGACCATGCAGTGTATATATAAAAAACACAGGCCCACTGCTTTTACCATAGTTATATCAAAGACTACATCCAGATCGGACTCAAAACACATATATGGAGTAAATCAAGTCCTTTAACCCGCACTGGGCCAACATTTCATTCTGTAACATTAGTTTTGATTTATATGCTGTTAATGTTGATGTTTTCACATATTCTGCATCTTCACATGCATTTTGATCGGGAGATTCAGTAATAGCATATGATCAGAAACAAAGAAGTCCAGAATATCCAGTGTTTGAATGTTTTGTTGGGGAATGGATTGTTCTTATAAATAAAGGAAAAGTCTGTGTTCATTAGCTAAAAAGTTAAAAACAATGTCTTGAAAGAGGAGATTCTTTTTCTGGCAAGTTTATTTAGCCTAGTTACTAGCACTCATGTTGTTTTAAACCTGCATGAAAGACATTGATTGGACTCTCTCTTGCATCTTAAATAAAATTAAATCTCAAATGTAGAAACACAAATCTATTTTAATGCAAACTTTAAAGCTGCCAGTTTGCAGAATTGTGTTCCCAGTTTTACATTCAGCCTCAGTTTCTGCTTTCATCCATTTTTAGAACAAAAAACAGTTTTATTCTGGAGATGATCTGTTTTAACAGCCCAGAAGAGATTTGAGCTGAAAGGCAGAAAAATGAAATTACCATACCGCAGGAAGGAAAAAGACAGAGAGAGATCTGAGTGTCAGACACACACTGATTCACCACAAGAGCTTTTTAAAACTTTTGCACACCAGTGCAGCTGTGATCAATGAGTCTCCCAGCATTCTGATTGGTGGAAGAGGATGAGTGGGAGGAGCCTAGAAGTGAGTGAGCAATCAGCTCACCCTCTCTCTCTCTGAATTTCAGTTTTCAGGTGGAAGTCTGTCAAATGTGGAAGTTTTGTAAGCTATGTTCAGGCCACATTTACACATACAACCAGAATGTCGTTTACCGCCACGGCAAAAATAAATCAGCCGTATTTCAAAGTTGGTCGCGAAATTACCACCAGGAGGCGCAAAGGGACATTTAGCGAAAGAAAAGCGTAATTATATAAAAGTAGCCTACATTTTAAATAGAATATTGCTTTAAATAGGTAAAATCTAAACTTTTACAGCAGAACATTTTATTTTATGGATTCAAGATGAGTGGCGTGCTCAATTCCTTTTTTTAAAAAAAAAATAATTTAAACATGGGTGCTCTTCGGTCCAAGGTAGAACATCAAGAAAAGAGTAGAGGAAAAACTCTGTTGACCGAGGCACTCCTTTTAAAATGTCTTTATTTATATAAATGACATGTCCCAATGGACAAATTTAAAAGCCAAAGCCCACGCGTAGCGGCATGAAGTTTAATTATCAATAAACTTCTTGGATTTGACTATCTCCATAGACGATAATAATTTATTGTATACAACTATATATAGGAAAAGCACAGATAGAAACACTTTATTGAGGGCTGACAGTTTCCATCCAAGGAGCCTGAAAGACAACATTCCGTTTGGACAATTTCAGCGTCTTAGACGTATCTGCAACAAAGATTCTGATTTCGAAGAGCAGGCTCAAGATATGACGTTAAGGTTTAGGGCAAGGGGTTACTCACCAACGATAATAAAAAAAGCACTAACAAAAGCGCGCTCCGTAACACGCTCTGACCTACTAAAAAAGAAGGGGAGGAAAGACGTGGCTAAAAACAACTCTAGACCTGTCTTTATTACCCAATATAGTAGTAGTGCTTTTGAAATGAAACAAATAATCAAGTCCAATTGGGGGTTAATTCAAAGTGATCCTATTCTGAAAAACGTTTTTCCAGAGCCGCCTATGACTGTGTTTAAGAAGGCACCATCCATAAGGGATAAACTTGTAAGAAGTTACCTTCCAGGTCCTAAACAAAAAACATGGTTACAGAAACCTTTGTGGGGAACCTATAGGTGTGGGTCTTGCAGTCATTGTGAAGGTGTTATTCAGAGTAAGATTTTTTGTGATTTGAGAACGCAGAAAGAATTCAAAACGAATGGTTTCATTAATTGTAACTCTGAATATGTGGTCTACCGTCTACAATGCCCATGTGGGTGTTTCTATGTGGGCAGAACTAAAAGAAAACTAAAAGAGCGTTTTTATGAACACAAATACGCGATACGAGTCAACAACGAGGATTACCCCATGGCCAAACACTATAAAGCAATACATCATAGTGATCCATCATCCTTAAAAATTCAGGGCATTGAAATTATTAAAAAATCAATACGCGGAGGTGACATTTTAAAACAGTTATTGCAACGTGAAACCTTTTGGATATGGAATCTTAAAGCAATGGACTATCCAGGTCTAAATGAGGAGATAGATTATAGACCATTTTTGTGACTGTATTACTGTCCTTTTTGTGACTACTTGTTTTTTCATGTGTTGTAAATGCATGGAGGTATATGCTTATGTATACATGAATATGGTGTGCTATCTGCTGATTGTGTTTTAATTTAATGTGACTAAAAACTTTAATGTTATAAATTATGTGGGAGGTGTTCTCCTGGCGATGTGTATATGAGTAAAAATGTATGTTATATTATTGTGATTTGTTTTTTAGTGCTGGAAACTGTGGAAAGTGTGGGGGGTGTGTCTTGGCAATTGTCTGTGGATCTTCAACACTAATTGCCAGCACCTGTGTGTGTGCTCCTACTTGTGTGTTTTACATATTATGATCAGTTTTCTATCTGCTTTACCATGCCCTGAAGAAGGCTTCATGCCGCTACGCGTGGGCTTTGGCTTTTAAATTTGTCCATTGGGACATGTCATTTATATAAATAAAGACATTTTAAAAGGAGTGCCTCGGTCAACAGAGTTTTTCCTCTACTCTTTTCCAGAACATTTTATTTATCAAAAGATAAAATAGGCCTAGGGCCTATCTCACAGTCAGTGAAAATAAATAGGGAGCTTTCAATGACGCTATTGAGGAATGAGAAGACTGAATCAATCTTTTTGGTTTAGTTTCGTTTTGAATTGTTCTGTTTACTAGTTGACATTTCAATATAGATATACCTTTCGGGTCAGTGGAGTAGGATATACGCTGAGTTTATATTTATGAGACGCGCTCCTCACTGGCGTCGTGATTATCTATAATTGTTTGCTTTAACTTCTTATGTATTAAATCCAGACAATTGGTTGATGAAACATTGATTAAAATCAAGACAAAATCGAAAGAAAAACGAAATTCACTTTAAATAAAGGCTTTGTGCTTTTCTTTTTGAGGTCTGTGGAAGTTTTAAATCCGTCTTTTGCTGCTTCAGAGCGCCCGTGTCCGAATAACGGAGAACTGTCACGTCTGTAACATTGTTTTTTCCCTCATAAATGCGAACACTAAAAATAAAATAAAATAAAATGAATATTTTATGTTCTGTGGAGAGCCAACCCTTCCTCATTCGATTTGCGCAGTGTAATTCACAGAATTACACACAAAAAAATATGTTGCCTCCAAAGTTAAAGATTTTTTGTCACGCATGAATGCATGTCTATTTCCTTAATATTAAATATAAAAACACAGACTGATATTTTTGTAATGTCTGGACTCCTTTAATGTCTGGACTCCTTTTTCTGAGAATTTATATTTCCATTTTTGACTGCAAATGCCATGTCCATAACAGCTTTTATTCTGGCAGAAAGGCAAAGCGCAGTAACTACACATTTAGTCAAAATTGAGTTAAGACTTGTAATGGGCTTTATGACATGTCTTCTGTCTTGTGAAAAAAATATCTGGGTTAAATTATGTCCCGTTTCGGAGATGCATTACCACATAATCTGCCCATAACATGTTTGACTAGCTTGGATAAAAATTTTAAAGACCTTTTTTCCGTTTCTTGGTTTGCCTAGTTACTGCACTTTGCCTAAGTTTGTATGGCAGAAATTAGTGTTCGACAAATGCGGCGGTGCTCACTTGAATTTATTTCTCTCATAACAGTTAAAATAAAATCATCTTTTAAAACTGTAAATGGTGTAGGCTACAGTACTTTTTTCATGTAAAGTAGGCTTACACTCACAATAGGTTAACGACAAAATGTTTTCTCGCTCATTTGAGTGAACACTCATTGGAGAAAGAGTGGACATTTCACTGTGAGTTAAGACGTGGCCGAGTGGTAGAGCTTACGGTTAGTACATTATAGTGACATGGGTTCGAAGCCCGATCAAACATGGTCTATTGTTGTTAAATTTTATATTTAGATAATAATGCTGAACGATTTGTCTAGTTCCAAAACTCTGTTGCACCATTTAGTTTTTTTGCTTATATTTATAAAAAAACTTACCATACATTTCCATTTTACACTAAGGAAGGAACAAATAGTATCCAACAGAATGACTTCTTATAAAAAATATATATATATATATATATTGTTAAATCTGATTTTATTCTGGCATGTTGAATTATTCTGCGGAAGCCCTGAACCGCAACCTAAAAAAAGTAATAAAAAAAAATCTAGCATTTTGAGATTAAAGTTGAAATTTTTTTACTTTAATCTCGAAACGTTTCGACTTTAATCAACAAAAAAAGTTTAAAAAAATCCAGCATTTTGAGATTAAATTCGAAACGTTACGACTTTAATCAACAACAACAAAAAAGGTACAAATAAATAAATAAATAATTTAAAAAAATCTAGCATTTCGAGATTAAAATCGAAACGTTTCAAGATTAAAATCAAAACTTTTTGAGATTAAAGTTGAAATATTTCGAGAAGTCGAAACACTTGTGAAGAACTGCGCTCAGTCAACTGCTTCTGACATGGATCTAAACATATTGGTAGCTTTTTACTTTTATCTGGGATTTCAGCAAAAGGAAATTCTACAGGTGCTCATCTATCAACATGGTATTACCATTTGTCTCAGGACTTTACAAAATATACTGCAACGGAATAGACTTTACAGGCGAAAACACTTTTCAGACTGGATGGAAGTAGCAAGTTTTATATCTGAGGAAATCGCGGGATCCGGACAAATGATTGGATACAGGATGATGCACTTAAAATGTATCCAGAATGGATTTATGGTGAAGAGGGAAACAGTAAGGTTACTTTTATGTGTTATCGACCCAAATGGCGTTGCCTATCGGCGAGCACGAAGACGAAGGAGGTACCACAATCCTGGTCCAAACTTCATGTGGCACGTTGACTCGTACGATAAACTTAAACCATACGGCCTCTGTGTTAATGGATGTGTTGATGGATTCTCACGTAATGTGATGTGGTTGAAAGTTTATTTCACCAATAATGACCCAATAGTCATTGCATCATATTTTATTGAGACTGTAAAGAATAGAGATGGTTGTCCTAGAAGAATTTGTTCTGATCATGGGACTGAAAAGTTGCGATGGAGCAGATGCAGATCTTTCTTCGATGTGATGCTACTGATCAATTTGCTTTTCATCTGAGTTTCTTATACAGTTCAAGCAATCATAATCAAAGAATCGAAAGCTTTTGGAGCATACTTCGGAAAGAGAACATTCAGTTTTGGATGATTTTTTTTAGGCTTTAAAAGAAGAAGACCATTTCAGTGGGGACTTCCTTGACAAATCAATTGTGCAGTTTTGCTTTACAACACTTGTACAGGTAAGAAATCATATCTCTATCTGTCTATCCACATATTTGACTTGAAAGTGGCGTGTTTGTTTACAAAAGTCATGATGTCATGTTGCTATTTGCTAAAATAGCTCAGATACAAGCAAGACTATAATGGGCCTATAGTAGCTAATATAATGTAATACAAAGAGGACATTACACACACACACACACACACATATATACACACACTAGGGGTGTAACGATTCATTTTATCAACGATTCGATTCGTATCATGATTCGTGGTTGTCGATACGATTCAAGGACGATATTGGTTAATTTAGAACGATACGATCCGAAACGATTCAGTGACTTGAAATCGATTCAGTAACTTTTTAGCCAAAAATTCAACCAATGTGACTGAAATAAATACCTGAAATTATTTATTTATTATTAAGTTATAAATATTATTAACCTGGTTAATTTAGAATTCCTCTAAAATTTCCAAACCCATATATTCCTGGAGAAAACATATATGAACCTATTAATATTAATGACTTTTAAGTTTGAACATTCAATACAGATACAGATTTAACTGTGACTTGAAAAATAGCTTAGAATTAAATAAAACCACTTTTCCAAAAGTAAAACACAGTCTTCTTTTCAATGAATGATGCATTCTTTATAAATACTTGCATACATCATTCTTTTATTCTTTCAAGTAGACACATATATTTGTATGAATAAAAAATATAATTAATCCTTATTAAAGCTATTAACAAACAGTGAATGCTTTTCTCTTTTTCTTTTGTCGCTTGAACATTAAGGACACAGACCGCATTAGGTTTATTGCCACTGTCGCATCATGTCCAATGACATAGCGGATACAATTGCACTGATGCACATCCGATACACTCACAACTGTTTAATTAATACATAACCGACATAGTTTACAGTACATGAATAACGTTGCTCTCCAAAACGGACATTAAGACATAATGTTGTGTGTATTTGTGCATTCAGACACGAAAGAGAGCTCAATTCATTATGCTCGCGAGCTGAATAGGTGTCTATATCCATGGTTGGACGTTTGGGTCGGTCGGGTGTGAGCGTACAGAAATCCCTTTTTTGCATCGTAACTCTTATTCAGACCTCCATACTCTACTACTCATTCTGCCAGACGTTGACATATTTGAACGTTTTATGAGACTGCTGGGTAGATCAGCACGTTACAGTCTGTGCGCATATAAGTTACCACACGCAGGACATCAGTTCTGACTGTCGCTTCCCAGATTGACGCGCTGCTGCTGGTGCGCTGCTGCTGCTGCTGGTGCGTGCTGAATTACGTCACAGATAGGCAGACTGAATCGAGCAACGTTTAACACCTGTGTCATTAAAACTAAAGTTCTAAGTAAAAAACATCCATATAAAGTCTGACGTGTTTAAATTCAATGCGTTATTTCCTAGTATCAATACAATCGATTGATTAACTCTTAAAACGATTTTATATCGATATATGCAGATTTTAGATCGACTAGCAGAGCACAGATCGATGTAGTTGGATCATAGGAATATAAATCGATACATCGATGTAGTAGATGAATCGTTACACCCCTAATACACACACACACACACACTAAAAGCTGTCATTTTTAATGAGATTTTAATGGAGGATTTGTTGTGCCTTTGTCATTTAAGGGTTAATGTAGAATTTGCACAGAAACCGAGCGCATCGGAACATTACGGCACCTCATGGGCGTCCATCCATAATGTATATGGCTCCTCATCTTTATGGATCAGACGACTATCTTTTCCAGTGCTATTCTTTGGATGTTTAACTGCGAGGAGGAGTGTCACATGCTGACTGTTACGCGGCGGTAGACAAGATAAGATCCAAATGCAGCTTTATTGAGAATCGTCAAACAGGCACGGATCAGGCAACAGCAAAACAGGGTTATCAGAGAATCAGCGCAGAGAGTAGTCAGGTCACAGGCAAGAGTTCGGGGCAGGCAGCAATAAACAAAGTCCAGTAACAGTCCAAGGTCAGGCCAGGCAGAGATCGATCACAGAATCCAAAACAGTCCAAAGTACAAAACCAGAAAACCAGGAACAGGGAAAATAACGCTCAGAAATTACAGCCGGGGCAATGTAATACTTCGCAAAGAGTTCATGTGAGGGTGTGGTTTATATAGGAAGTCCGATGAGGTTCAGGTGTGTGCGTAATCAGTCCAGCGAGGTGTATGATGGGAAACGGAGTTCTTATAATAAATGAACAGTTCTGATGTGGAGTGCCCTCTGGTGGTTTCCTCGGGCACTCCACCTGGTGATCGTCACATAGCCCCACCCCAAAGAGCGGCTTCCAGACGCTCAACATAAGAAAAACAAAACTGTCCAGGTGGGCGGTGGAGCGGAGGCGGATCTGGGGGTGGGGTGGAGGGCCAGGTCCATGGATCAGAGGAGGAGCAGGCGACCAGAGCGTATCAGGCGACCAGAGCGGAGCAGGCTGTGCAGGGGACCTGGGCGGAGCAGGCTGTGCAGACGACCAGGGCGGAGTTGGCTGTGCAGGCGAAGGCCAGGGCGGAGCTGGACGAGGTGAAGGCCAGGGCGGAGCTGGACGAGGTGAAGGCCAGGGCGGAGCTGTCGGACCCTCGGGCGTCCAAGGCGGAGCAGACTGTGGGCATGGCCAGGGCAGAGCTGTCGGACCCTCGGGCGTCCAAGGCAGAGCAGACTGTGGGCATGGCCAGGGCAGAGCTGTCGGACCCTCGGGCGTCCAAGGCGGAGCAGACTGTGGGCATGGCCAGGGCAGAGCTGTGGAACCCACAAGCGTCCACGGCGGTAAAGACCTCTCAGGCGACCACGGCGGTGAAGAGCTCTCAGGCGGCCACAGCGGTGAAGACCTCTCAGGCGGCCACGGCGGTGAAGAGCTCTCAGATAGCCACGGCAGTGAAGACCTCTCAGGCGGCCACGGTGGTGAAGACCTCTCAGGCGGCCACGGCGGTGAAGAGCTCTCAGATAGCCACGGCAGTGAAGACCTCTCAGGCGGCCACGGTGGTGAAGACCTCTCAGAAGACCTTTCAGGAGACCACGGCAGTGAAGACTTCTCAGAAGACCACAGTGGTGACGACCCCTCAGCTGGCCACGGCGGTGCAGACCCCTCAGACGGCCACGGCGGTGAAGTCCCCTTGGGTGACCATGGCGGTGAATACCCTTTAGGAGACCACGGCGGTGGAGGATGAGACGAAGGCCATGTCTGCAACGCCTTCATGGCCCTCACAGAGTGCCTACTGCCCCCCCCCAAAAAATACTTGGGAAAATCCCCAGGGATCTGAAGGGCACAGCTAGAACAGAGCTTGAAGGGTACTGGTGAGGCGAGGCGCAGAGGCGGGGCCGGCAGGGCGAGGCGCTGAAGCGAGGCCGGTAGAGCGAGGCGCAGAGGCGGGGCCGGTAGAGCGAGGCGCAGAGGCGGGGCCGGCAGAGCGAGGCGCAGAGGCGGGACCGGCAGAGCGAGGCGCAGAGGCGGGGCTGGTAGAGCGAGGCGCAGAGGCGGGGCCGGCAGGGCTAGGCGCTGAGGCGGGACCGGCAGGACGAGGAGTCCTGGTACGCTCACCGGAGCCTGGCGAACCGAACGATTCCTCCTTCTCCTTCTGCGGCGGCGTATCACAGGGTTAGACACACTCACTGGCCTAGACGATTCACTCATTGGACTTGATGATTCACTCACAGAATTCAATGGTTCATTCACTGGACTCAGTGGTTCACTCAGACTCAATGATTCACTCAATGGACTCGACGATTCACTCACAGGATTCAATGGTTCATTCACTGGACTCAGTGGTTCACTCAGACTCAATGATTCACTTACTTGACGCAATGGTTCACTCACTGGACTCAGTGACTCACTCACATGGCTGACGTGAATCGTGTGCTCGGCTGAACTGACGTGAACCTTGGGCTCGTTAAAGTTCATGTGGAGCGCGGGCTCGGCAGGGCTGACGGTGAGCGCGGGCTCGGCAGGGCTGACGGTGAGCGCGGGCTCGGCAGGGCTGACGGTGAGCGCAGGCTCGGCAGGGCTGGCGGTGAGCGCAGGCTCGGCAGGGCTGACGGTGAGCGCGGGCTCGGCAGGGCTGACGGTGATCTCACGGAGGTCCTCCGCCACTTCCACCGTAAACGATGATCCGCTTAACAGAAGGGCCTGGTCGATATATTGTTCTAAAGTCCAGTGAGGATCATGCAAGGGCATGAATGAACTGAGCGGTTCAGAAAGTCCTCCCCGAAAGAATATCATCAGGCATTCCGTGCTCATTGAGGTAAGATGTGCTATATCAATAAACTCCATTACATACTCCTCAATTGTCCGATCTCCCTGACGGAGACACATAATCCGTGCCTCAGGGTTCCCGCTGGTCATTGCTGCTGGATCTGAAGTGGCGAAGTATTCTGTTACGCGGCGGTAGACAAGATAAGATCCAAATGCAGCTTTATTGAGAATCGTCAAACAGGCACGGATCAGGCAACAGCAAAACAGGGTTATCAGAGAATCAGCGCAGAGAGTAGTCAGGTCACAGGCAAGAGTTCGGGGCAGGCAGCAATAAACAAAGTCCAGTAACAGTCCAAGGTCAGGCCAGGCAGAGATCGATCACAGAATCCAAAACAGTCCAAAGTACAAAACCAGAAAACCAGGAACAGGGAAAATAACGCTCAGAAATTACAGCCGGGGCAATGTAATACTTCGCAAAGAGTTCATGTGAGGGTGTGGTTTATATAGGAAGTCCGATGAGGTTCAGGTGTGTGCGTAATCAGTCCAGCGAGGTGTATGATGGGAAACGGAGTTCTTATAATAAATGAACAGTTCTGATGTGGAGTGCCCTCTGGTGGTTTCCTCGGGCACTCCACCTGGTGATCGTCACACTGACGTACCCATGTGACGAGACAGTGTTCGAACTTTGTTGCCTGTTAATGGAGGAACTTCATCTTCTTCCTCCAGAGGATGATGAGGAGGGCAGAAACCTGTACAACACACACACATTTGTGTGTGTGTGTTTTTTTACATTACACCTATTTAACATTTTTAAGAAAACATTTATTAATAAAATCATTTGTCCCTGTAAAATAAGCAGACAATACAAACAGAATCAAATGAAACATTTATTATACATTTGTTGAACACACAAAACACTAACAGTATAGAACAGAAGTATAACAATAACACTTATAACAGTAGGCTCTGCTTCCAGCCTCTGAACCAGCAGACACAGTGTTGCCTTCCTCCGATACCTGTACTCCGACTTCCTCTGTAACACTGTCCCACAGCTCTTCCGCGCCGACAGCCGGAGCCGCTGCCTCTGAAGAGCCGACTTTACGAGCTGCCTCGATAGACATTAGGAACCCGTCCAAATTCACTCTCAGGTTGAAGGCGGGGGATTGTAGAAAGTGATCCTCGATCGCCTCCGCATCATTAAATAAACTGGTGAGGCCGGCACCTCGTAGATAGGAGGACAGCGCTGAACTGGTCAACAACACACTCTGGTCACCGCTATCAGTAGTTTCCCTCCAAAAGAGGAGGAGAAACAGAGTGACGCCTGCTTGAGCTTGCAGCCCTCGCACCTGTGCGTCGCCGACTTCTCCACAAACTCCTTCTGCTTAAACTGGCAGCTGGAACACTTGCGATGAATAACTACCTCAATGCCCTTTATTGTGGCGCTGAAAAGTGCCGTTGAATTCTCTTCTTCTCTTCCTTCTATCTCCTCCACCACCAGATCAGTCTCTCTCTCGCGTGGACAAGTTTTTGAAAGCATACGAGTTGCCGCCCTCCGCCAAGTTCACGAAGGTGTCCCACAGTGTCACCTTTATCTCAACCGTCCCGTCACTGATCCACACCTCCTTAAGTTCACAGTCCGAGCCGTTAACAGTCACCACACTGCTCACAGATCTGTTGAGCTGCACCTTTCCGCGGAGCTCTCCCACCTAAACACCACAAACACAACATTAGTTCTCTATCAATTGCAGCCAGAAACAGAAACGGTCAGAAAAACTCAGCGATTCGCACCTTCTGCCTCGGACCGAGAGCTTTCACCTCCGCTACTTTCATTGCTTTGCAGCTCGGCGGCGCGCACCACAAAAACGGCAGACTGGTCACCTCCACACTCGTCCCTCAGAGAAGCCTATAGGAACAAGCAAAATAGTTTTATAAAAACCGAGCCCACTTGTGATCAAGCACTGAACCAAAACACATCAGTTAGGCAGTTCTGTAAAAGAAAAGGCTACTTACTTATGCTGCGCCTGACATTGCGAAGCCTCACTGCGTTGCCGTTCTTTTCGGCTTGGCTGAAGGCGGCTTGCTTCTCCATGGAGAACACGACCACTCTGTGGTACTCCTGCCTGGCGCTCTGAATAACGGCAGTGAAAAACGGAGAACTGTTCCAACTCTACTTTCTGGGTGACACATTGTAACACAATGGGCTTTCTGGGTGACACAATCCTTCCACCGCGTCTTCACCTTCCTTTCGCACTTTTCCTGGACTTGCCATCCCTCCGCTTCTTTGACAAATGCTGTGTTGACTTAAAACTCCAAATTCGCTGTTTAAACTGACAAATGACACAATACGCCACTACAGAACTATTTATAGCCATTAAGTTGAGACTGATGATTGGCCGCTTCGAGCGAGCATGATCATTGGATCATTCCATGCCGTTTGTAATATTTACATAAAAGGTAAACTGTTTGCCTTTAAACCTGATATTTTGTGCTACTATACAAAACAAAAGTGAACAATTCACTGTAACTCACGAAACCAAATAAATTCAACTAATTAGCCTATTTCTCGTAAATATAAAGGAATATAAACTTTTTGCATTCCTGCCGCAAAGTATATAAGAAATTCTCAATGTCTTTTTCTACAGTTTCATTCACACACTCCTTAACATATGAAGTGCAAACACGTAGGCTACTGGAGGGGTTTACATTTGGGCCCTGGAACCCCTGTCCTTATCCTAAAATGAATCAAAAAGTGCCCTTCTCAGACAAATACGCTGTCAATGATAATGTGTAGGGTGACCAACTATATAACAATTTTCTGTCCATACAGAGGAGGCATAACCTACTTTAAATGTATTGAAATTAATAAGGTATCTTTGAGTAAACTTTGAGTATTATTTGAGTAGGCCTATCTGTTTGCCGGGCCGAGTGTCCTGGTTTTTGGTAATCAAAATATGGTCACACTACTATTGTGGGCATTACAACAAAATGCATTTTATTATAATTAATTATTAATGATAATGTAATTTGTAGCCTGTGGTGTCTGTACCATTAACGTGTTGTTAAGGGATGCATTAAATTGCATGAGGATCTAAAACTCTGAACTAGTGTAGGCTATTTTACATTGAGGCGTCAAAAAGTTGCAAAACTTGCGTTTTAAAATTAAACTGCACTAGTGTAAACACATTTCACCTTCTGCTCAACAACCGATACTCTTCTGCTAAGTATTTCAGTGACGACTCAACAGCTGGAAGAAATAAACAAAACAGATTTTAAAATCCCAATGGTTTTGTGTCAATTAAATACTTGCCTACAAAGGCAAAGGACTTTACTCACCCACTAGAGTGGGGAACTGAGAAAAAATGACTTTCAGATTTTTATTTGTCCCGCCAAATTAATTACAGGTAGGACACTGGAAATCTGGCAATAGACCTTGTACGCACTTCCGCATTTTTCGAACGGAAATACGCCAATGAAGTGTATTAGAACTTCCAGAACTCCCTGTTATCATAGCGGCAGATACAAAACATGGCAGAGTCGAAGAGTCGCAGCTTCTGTTCTGTTCCTGGCTGTTCGTCCTCCACACAAAAACAGCCATACCTGTCGTTTCATTCTTTTCCTGTCGATCCACACCTGATGAAGGGAACAGTTTCGACATTAAAAGAGGTAGCACTTATGTCTGCAGCCGGCACTTCGCTCCGGAGGATTACGTTGGTGGATGCATCGTTCGTCGCCTGAAAAGTGGTGTTGTCCCGAGCCTGTTCCCTTGGAACAATTTTACTGCCCCTTTGAGAAGGGAGTCTAGTAACGTTACCCAGCTATGCAGTGAAGCTAGCACCACCATGGTTGCTAAGGCAGTGAGGATGGATCCCGACTACGTGACACACCCACCTGCAGGTAAGATTGTTCATAATGTTTTAGTAAGTTAACGATAGTCAACTATATGTGTACCATTAATGGATAAATACATTTTAACTCAATAACTTAACCCTTGTGCATCACTTAAAAAAAGTTATACAGGGACATAGAGGACAAAAACCTTTTTTTATTTATTTTAAATTTGGAGCACAGACTTAAGTTTGTTCTTATTTTAAAGAAGACCCTTGGCAGATTATTGGAAATTAATTAAAATGAATAAGTAAATCCAAAAAAGTTATATAGGTTTAAGTTTGTGAACATTATTTTTTTATAAAGTATATAAAACCAAGTAGAACTCTAAACTGTCTAGAAAATCAAAGCCATAAATCTAAATAAGTTGTGCTCCAAATTTGAGGTTGATATCTTTGATTGCGGTAATTATGTTTGTTTGGGCGCAGTAACAGATTTTCTCCATTGTATGCCAGCAAAACTCCACTGGTGCACACAGCGAATGCATTTGTTATTTGCTGTTGAGTTTCTCTCTCAACATTAAACACACACACACACACACACACACACACATATGTGTGTGTACGTATATATAATATATATATATATATATATATATATATATATATATATATATATATATATATATATATATATATATATATCGTCGCTGTCCGATGAAAACTGCGTATGTCCATTTTGCCGATTTTGAGATTTTTTGACTGATAGAATATCCAGGTTCATTTCCGTATACAGCATGCTTCACATTATCTAAATGACCAATGAAAAGTTGTGAAATCATGTCATCTGATTTCCACGTATTTCCATTTGTAGCCCAAGACTGGTTGCCCACTGAAGCTAAGCAGGGCTGAGCCTGGTTAGTACCTGGGTGGGAGACCTTCTGAGAAAACCAGGTTGCTGCTGGAAGAGGTGTTAGTGAGACCAGCAGGGGGTGCTCACCCTGTGGTCTGTGTGGGTCCTAACGCCCCAGTATAGTAATGGGGACACTGTACTGTCAAAGAGCACCGTCCTTCGGATGAGACGTTAAACCGAGGTCCTAACTCTCTGTGGTCATTAAAAATCCCAGGATGTCTTTCGAAAGAGTAGGGGTGTAACCCCGGCATCCTGGCCAAATTTGCCCAGTGGCCTCTGTCCATCATGGCCTCCTAATCATCCCCATACCAATTGGCTTCATCACTGTCTCCTCTCCACCAGTAGCTGGTGTGTGGTGAGCGTTCTGGCGCACTATGGCAGCCGTCGCATCATCCAGGTGGATGCTGCACATTGGTTGAGGAGATTCCCCCCTCTATGTAAAGCGCTTTGAGTGCCGAGAAAAGCGCTATATAAATGTAATGAATTATTATTTTTTGCTGTCCATCACGCAGCGTATCTCCTATAGACAGTATGGTATCTCCCCGCCCTGTGGAGGCATCTCGCCGGTCTCGTGAAGTTTCTCACCGGTCTCGTCTCTGAGACCCCTATACCTGGTATTAAAATGCGATCTGTATCCAGATAAGTTATCCGGATAATAAAAAAGGCATGTTAATTCAAGGTATAAATACTTTGTGATCGAATTGTGATCGGATCTGCCTTGATTGATTGATTGATTTTATTTGACCACTTCAATATAAAAATATGAAAACCAGTAAGAAACTGTTTCATACATTAAAATTAAATACATAAGAAGTCAGGGATAACACAATAAAGCCCGAAGACTTATTTCCATTGTGGTCCCTTATAAAAGCAGCCATCTGGCCTGACCATCTGGAGGTAGTCTGGCTTGCATTGTGTTCGGATCTTTACTAGTAAACGCAATCTGGTTGTTGAAACCACATATGTAGGACTATATTTTACTTTTCCCAAAAATGCTGAAAAAAAAATAAACGAGTGAGAGCGTGTTATATAGGCTATATGACACGTTATAGTCAGATATGACGGCGCTACTACGACACGCATCACCGCAGATGAGCTGAGCGAAACTGAAAGTAAGTCACAGACACAATCATCTCACACACACAATCATCTTCAAGTGAAGAAACGAAGTGATCTTACCAGGGCAGGCTGTTGCCGAGCTCTTATTGATGTATGTCTTTGATTTTGAAATTAGCTGATGATAAAATTCAGCTCATATCTGTAATAAAATGCTGTTCATATCCGACAAAATTACGGTAAGATTGTGTAAATAAAGTATCAGTCTAGCATCGCCATGTCAGTGTATGATTCATTGTCTCTTCATAGTTTGCAAGAGACATTTAATAAACTGAGCGTAGCCTATTAATCTGTCAATATGAAACGCGATTTGGTCATTCTAATTAATGATCGGAAGAACGCGTATCGACCACCGTTACAATACAATATGCACGTATGTCCATTTAAACTCGATTTTGGGTCAAATATGGATTATATCATGACACTGGCAAGAATATGGTTACATTTAAAGATGTTGTGCCAAGCATGACAAAGCTGCGTTCAGCTGTTTTTGAAATAACATGTTTTTTTCACTTCCTGAAAAGTAACCGTTTTGGACATACGTGAGTTTCATCGGGCAGCGACGATATGTATGTATGTATATGTATATGCATACACACACACACACACACACAAACATTTTTAACTTACGTTAGCCTACATCTGTAACAGTCTCATGCTGTCTAGCTGTAGGGGGCTCTGAATGACATTCTTTTTGCAGTGATGTCATTTAAGAGTTGACATAATTACTGTTCTGTGTTGTGTTGAAACTAAGGTAGCATAAATATGTTAAGACTGTTTTTTTTATTTCTTTATCTTTACAGGTGCTCTGGATGAGGCTTTGGATTACATCCATGATTTGGAAGCCAGGTTGCATAACACTGACCTACCACCCCCGGCTCTCTTCAGCCGATATTGTGCATCGGATGACCAAATTCGTTTTTACATCAAATTTCCATCCGAGAAGGTTTTTACCATATTTTGGGAGTCGATTGCACCATCTGCTCTTAGACTGGTCTACTGGACCAAAGCACAGAGGGCAGGTGAAGAAGGCTGCCAAGATCCCAGCCCACCACGCATCATGCCACTAATTGATGAATTCTTGATGTACTCCATGCGGGTTGCTGTTGGTATGAAGGAGCAGGTCATTGCTGACATGTTTAATGTGAGCATTGCCAGGGTCAGCAGGGTTACCATCAGTTCAGTTCAGTTCAGTTCCTCTTTATTCATGTCCCGAAGGCAATTTGGTTGAAGCAAAACAGGCATACACATAAAAACACTGTCATACACATTCACAAATAAATACATTTACATAGAATTTAAAAACTTTACAGCTGATGGAACAAATGAATTTTTAAAACGATTCGTTTTACTAAGCGGCATTCTATACCGACTACCAGACGGAAAAAGTTCAAACTCATGGTAGAGGGGGTGAGAAACCTCAGACAGAATGTTCTTTGCTTTACCCAAAGCCTGTCTCTGATATAACTGAGCCATGGTCATCTGCTTCCTCCCCGTTATTTTATTTCCTTGATTTACTATTCTCTCAATTCGGTTTTTATTTTTCACACTCAGAGAATTGAACCAGCACAATAATGAATAGGATATACACGACTCAATATAAGATCTATAGAACATACACATCAGTGTTTTATCCACATTAAAAGACCTTAATTTTCGCAGACAATGCAACCTTTGCTGACCTTTCTTACACAAGGCGTCAGTGTTTGCGGAAAAAGTCAGATTACTATCTAATACAGTACCCAAGTACTTGTAGTGTTCAATACTCTGAATAATCTCTCCATTTATACTTATTTGCTTATCATCAATCAATTTCCCTCTCACTCTAAAATCAATACTCATCTCTTTAGTCTTTGAGACATTAAGTTTTAAAAAAGCATTCTGACACCAAGCAACGAAGTCATCAACTACCGGACCATGCATAGAATCCTCCTCACTCAATAAGCTAACAATTACCGAGTCATCAGCAAATTTTAAGATGTGCCTATTACTAAAACCACTCCTACAATCATTAGTGTACAGAATAAATAATATAGGAGAGAGGATGCATCCTTAAGGTGATCCAGTGGATGACACCAACCATTCAGAATAACAGTTATTTACTTTGACTCTCTGTCTTCTCTGTACAAGGAAATCTAAAATCCATCCTACCAAATAAAAATCCAACCCAAATTCCTTGATAAGTTTATCAACTAAAATATGTGGCTGAATATTGTTAAAAGCAGATGAAAAATCAATAAAAAGTAATTTGACGAAAGTTTTTGGCTTCTCTAAATGTTGAAATACTAAATGTAAGAGAGTTGCAACAGGATCTTCAACACCTCGTTTATTTCTGTACGCAAATTGAAGAGGGTCTAAAAAACTTTCAGTCTTTTTCATAATTTCTCTCTTAACTAATTTTTCTAGGCATTTCATCACTAAGGATGTGAGCGCCACAGGTCTAAAATCATCCACCATCTGTGCATTTTGCTTTTTTTTCAATGGAATAACAGTAGACTGCTTCCACCGTGCAGGTACTTTTTGTATTTGTAGGGACCAGACAAAAATGTGATAAAATATAGGTCCTAGCTGCCCAGCACATTTCTTAAGTAGACATCCTCCAATATTATCAGGCCCTGGGGTCTTCCTAATTTTACATTGTTTAAACACTGTAATCACATCCCCTACGTCAAAAGGGACACGACCAAGCTCTCCGTTTAAACTAATTGGATTATTTATTTTCCTCTTATCCTGACCAGTGATTACATGCATCCCCTCCCAGACAGAACCTAAATTCCCCTCTTTCAATTTGAACTCAAGATGTTCCTTATATACTGTTTTAGCCCTCTTTATTTCACACTTAATTTCTCTTTTAAGTCTATAATGCTCAACGATATTTCCCTCTTTAAAAGCCCTATTTCTTTTTGACAGGAGAATCTTAATTGATTTTGTAACCCACGGTTTACTGTTTGGGAATTTCTTAAATGATTTCACAGGTATTAACATGTCCTCACAGAAAGTCACGTAACTACAGATTTCATCTGTTACTCGATCAATGTCCAAGCCAGAGTCCATAAAAACAGTCCAATTTGTACAATCCAGACACCCTTTTAAACGTGACGTAGCCTCTGCAGACCAATCTTTCGTCTTAATAACCTGTGCCTTTTCCCGTTTCAGCACGGTTTTATATATAGGGACGAGTAAAATCATATTATGATCTGAGGTTCCCAAGGGTGGTTTACCGAATGACTTGTAAGCTCCTTTAATTGACTCATAACACAAGTCCAGGATTGAATCCTTAAGGGCCTTTCACACAGGACGCGGTATGCGCTGCGCTTGCCGCTCTGTTCAGCGCGCTGCGCTGCGCTTGCCGCTCTCAGCTCCGTGATTTGCGCTGCGCTATGCCAGAGGAAAGTAGGCGGAGTTTTCAAAAGCGGGAGATCAGTATAATTAAGGTTCGTTATTTTGATTGTTTGTTCCTCCTTTCGGTAAACTATGTATCTGTCCCGTGATAAGAAGCGAGCAATAGCAGCACCAGTCCTGTTAAGGAGAAGAAGAGAGAGAGCAGCAGGGAAGAAGAGGTTGTGGGTGACCTCAAACTCATAAAGCTCGGGAAATTCCGACACACATAGTAGCCTACTAGCCGTTCGTCCATTTTGATTTCCGTGCTTGTTTGGATCTTTTTTTTTTTTTTTTTTTTTTTTTTTAATTGAATTTCAAGAAGTACAATTTCAGTCAGGGGTACATTGAGTAAATTAAATAAAAAAAGAAAAAACATAAAAAGACAAACAAAACAGTGACAAACTTAAGTTAAACAAAATGTGAAATTGTTTACATCAGCCCGTTCTCATCCCAAAGCGCCATATACGACGCTTTTGCAAAAGCGTAAATATCGAACGCACATGGCACCCTTTAGCGCCAAATGAGACGCAGAAATATTAGGTCCAAAAGCGCCCCCTAGTGTTCTAACCCTTACCCCACACCATACCTAAACTTAACCAAAACGAAAGCGTCTAATTAGACGTTAAAGGGTGCCGTGAGCGCCGCATTTTTACGCTTTTGCAAAAGTGTCAAATATAAGGCTTTGGGATGAGAATGCGTTGTTTACATACAGATACACATTTTGCAGCTTTCTTATTTTTCAACCCCAGTATTGTTTTCAGGTATTGTTGAATTTCCACTCTTAAAATTAAAAACAAAGGCTTGTTTCCTCCAAATTTACATTTATGAATACTAAATTTAGCTAACAGAAGAAGAAGATTAATTAGGTAGTATTCCTTACGATAAGACTGGTCATAAAGGAAAAATCCAAATAACACATTTTTGAAGCAGAGTTGAAAACTGGGCATGATATGAGCCTTAATAAAGGAGCAGAAATCAGACCAAAAACAAACTGAATGAGGACAACTCCAAAATAAATGATAAAATGTTTCGCTTGTTTGGATCTCCGTTTCTATTGGCCGCGCTGGTAATCGTCACGGAGCGCAGCGGCAAAAGTTAAACTATTTTGAACTTTGACCACGGCATGCGCACGATGACGTCAATGGTGCGCACCGCTGCGCTTGCGCTGAGGTCGACGCAGAAACAAAACGCCTTCGCGCGGTGCAAGCCATTGAAATGAATGGGTTTCATAGCGCAGCGCATACCGCGTCATGTGTGAAAGGCCCATTACGTGTTGGACAAGTTACATACTGATTAAAATGGCCCAGTGATTTCTTCAAAGAACACTTATTAAAGTCTCCCATAATGAAACAGGGTGCATCAGGAGAAGCAGTTTGCAGTTCATGAACCATCCGTTCAATCTCCCTTACCGCATTATCCTCATTTGCTCGGGGGTGGATGTACACAACCGTGACGAACAACTGAGGAAACTCACGTGGCAAGTACAAAGGTCTTAGTGCCACAGTCAATAACTCAATGTCTTTCGTGCACACTTTCCCCTTCACATGCACCGATTTACACCAACTTTCTCTGATATACAGACATACCCCACCTCCTTGCGCTTTACCGGTTACCGTCTCATTCAGATCCATACGAACGGGCACTCCAAAATCATCCAGTCGTAGGCTCCGCCTCGGAGAGCCAAGTCTCAGAGAACGCCATCACGCAAACATTCCTAAAATCATGCTGAAATTTCACCATAGCTTGAAGCTCATCCGTCTTCTTCCGTAGAGACTGCGCATTCGTTAACAAAATTGTTGGGAGGGGAATCTTAGAAGGAGTTTGATTTTTCATTCTCTGACGCACACCTCCTTTACGTCCTCTCTTCCGAATCTTGAATGTACAATCCTTCTGTCGAGAGTGATCATTATTTCCGACAGCACCATGAGAAAAACTTCCCAAATCAGGATAACCAAAACCCACGAGTTGCTTCACACTGTTCGGCTTGTACCATTGTAACAGAAAGTCACGGGAATATTGGATTCTTGCCGAATCCTGAGGTGATTTGAAAACACACAAGCTCAGGTGGATCAATGTCAGTAAAACAAAAATCCCCATTTTCTCCATTTAGCCTCCTCAATTTCCAGCTCAGTAGAGTCTAGATCAAAGTCCCGCATCCAACCGTGTTGGGGAAAGGAGAGAGAGAGAGAGAGAAAAAAAAAACAGTATTCTTAAGACGCACAAAAACACGAGAAACAATTGACAAACACGGGCACACCGACACCTGTTGCTTCGAGTCGCCGTATGCACAGCGCCACCAAAAAACACAACAGATTAATCCACAACCAAAGCTTGAACTGAAGAAAGGGATTTCTGCACTGGAGGCCTTTTTCAAAAGGTTGATGTGTGAATAGGTGAGAGCTTAAATACTGCCAATAATGGACTTACATTTGTTAGGTGAACAGAAAAAGTGACTCTTAAATGATGATAATTTCGGTATTTAGCAATTTGAGTCTATTTTCTAGTTTGTTTTGGATGAACTAGAGTGGTGGACACTTTGACGATGGGTCCTGTCTCGACTTTTTGACTCTTTTAGAATTGCCTTTGACCGCTTCAGAGTGGCTGTCTATGGGCATGCACAATCTTGTCCTTAAAACAGCCCTTAACGTTTGTTTTCAAAACTGCAACTCACCGAGTGGTTAGTAGTGTTCGTTGATGATTAAAAACAAGTAGCGTAAATACAGTTTCTGTCGTGTCTTATTTGCCATTTTAAAACCGCATGTCTGTTGGAGGACTCATTGCTCGTTGATATTACTGCTCTACTGGAGATATATCGAGCGGTAGTTTATACACGGTTGTGAGGTATCTAAAAAATAAAAATAAAAAAAACACTAAATCAAATAACACGAATTAAAATCATACATTGTGCGGATATATTTGTTTTTAATCATCAACGAACACTACTAACCACTCGGTGAGTTGCACAGTTTTGAAAACGAACGTTAAGGGTTGTTTTAAGGACAAAATTGTGCATGCACATAGACAGCCACTCTGAAGCGGTCAGAGGCGATTCTAAAAGAGTCAAAAAGTCGAGACAGGACTCATTGTCAAAATGTCTGTGTTCACCACTCTAGTTCATCCAAAACACACTAGAAAATACACTCAAAAAAATGATGTGTTGGCTTTACTTAACTTGTTCATGTTAACAGGTTCCACCGGTTGCACATAACTTTGTTTTGTTAAACAAACATAATTTGTTCATGTAACTTCAACATAATGGAAGTCATTTTAAGCCATCCAATCAAACTCTGAGCTGAGTGTTAAATGAACACTGAAGCAGTGTTAAAGTTAATGAGACAATTAAGTGAATAACTGAGTGATGATTGAGCATTATTGAAGACACCTGATGATAACAAGCAGAATCACTGAAGGAGAAAACCAGAAATTGTGACCCACCGTTATGGAGATCAGTGTCTGCTTTAGTTAGGCTCTTGATCCTTATACTTTTACTTTAAACCTTGTTTGGCTGCTGTTATTGATTTATAACAGTCAAATGAACAAAGAAAACTGTGATCTGATACTGCTGGTTATGTTTGGACAAAATTATGCTGGAATCTGTAAATTCCAATAATTCATA
Organism: Cyprinella venusta; assembly: GCA_038021265.1. Classification (NCBI taxonomy): domain Eukaryota; kingdom Metazoa; phylum Chordata; class Actinopteri; order Cypriniformes; family Leuciscidae; genus Cyprinella; species Cyprinella venusta. The sequence goes on from CM075863.1 coordinate 10,302,969, forward strand.
ATTTTGATGGTTAGGATTAACTTGCTAGCAACAGTTTAGTGATTATACAACATTTCTGTATTTTCTTATAACAGACAATATTTAATAAAACTATACTGATCAAATCACTTTAATCTTTATGTAGAAATAGATATCTATAATTGGCCTGTCTATCTCAATCGTGGTGACATTAATAATCCTTGTTGCCACCAATCACAACTCATTAATGTCTCCCATCATGCATTGCGGTATGAATAAATTATGATCTGAATTGTCTATGTAATTTACTTTTCCTAATTGAATATTCTACTCGTCACCGCTGTTGAGAAGCATTGACTGAATCTTGAGGTCTGTGTGTGCCTTAAAGAAATATTTTTTTTGTAAAAAAACTTTTGAGAACATTTTGGATATTTATACAGAATTTCAGTTATACACTAACCAACAGAATAAATCACAGACATAAATTACAAATGATGAATGTCATTATAAGTCCAACATCATTTTATAATTGTTTATATTTGTTCATCTGGCAGGTATTACTCAGATGCAACAGCAAATTAAAATATAAAGTTATTAACATAAGGGTGAAGGCCCCAACTAAAGCAAACACTGATCTCCATAACGGTGGCTTAAAATTTTAGATTTTTTTCCTTGTGATTCTGCTTTAGGTGTCTTAAGCTCATTATTTATTCATGCAGCAATGCATGATGGTAGCCATGAATGAATTTTGATTGGTGGCACCCAGAATGCACCCAGCAAATTTTTTTGTTTATTGATTTGATCATTTGAATTTCATTGAAAAGGCTAAAATTGTATGTTTTACAACAGCAGTGCTGGTATGATCCATAAGGTAAATTTAACAGTGGTTCATGCAGTTTGACTACAAACCAGAAGTTTGGTGGTTCAATCCCCAGTTCCACCTTTTCTATTTGATCATCTGGCTGTTATAGCTCATGTACAGCCAAACATATTCTAAAGTTATTAATATAGGGGTCAAAAGACCAACTGAAACAAACACTCATCTCCATAATGATGACTTAAAATTCCGGTTTTCTCCTTCAGTGATTCTGCTTGTTAACATCAGGTGTCTTCAATAATGCTCAATCATCACTCAATTATTCCCTTAATTATCTCATTAACTTTAACACTGCTTCAGTGTTCATTTAATACTCAGCTCAGAGTTTGATTGGATGGCTTAAAATGACTTCCATTATGTTGAAGTTACATGAACAAATTATGTTTGTTTAACAAAACAAAGTTATGTGCAACCGGTGGAACCTGTTAACATGAACAAGTTAAGTAAAGCCAACACATCATTTTAAGTGCTAAATACCAGATTTATCCTTTAACAAATAATCATATAGTTCTGTCGCTGCTATGTATGGATTGCTAACATGTTAACCATGAGCAATTTTCAAAGTCTAGATAATATAAAAAATTATGTTGCTAAGTATTGCCTGTGTCTGTGTGGCCCTATTAGTCCAGTTATTTTATGAAAAAAGGTTGAACAAATTGCAACTGAAGCAAACTCTGATTTTGTATCCTAAGCATGTCCTGAGTAAGGAAAAAAAGCCCCGAAGAATCCCATTAGGGGGAAGTTTCGAAAAAGACCCACATATACCCCATTCATTCGCATATTAATTCTTTTTCTCACATGAAAAGGTTAAACATTTTAACCTTTAGATATCATCATGAAAAGCACTGAGTTGATAACTTACATCAAGACAAACAAAAAATGCATTACAAGTTTTTTGAAATTGTTTGTTAACATGGACAAATGGTGCATAATGTAATTACATATGTGCTAATTTGCATAATTATCCAAACGGATCTAAACATTGGGTATAGCAGATGAAAATGTTGTTTTTTAAAATCTTGTTGACATATAACAGTGAAAGACTTAATGTCAAGGTCCCATTTCGGCTACCCATGATCATTAATGCAGGAAGAAGTACTTTAGAAACCAGCCTTTATCAATCATTATTGCAGAGATGGGGTTTGGGCATTGAGTGCATTGTGTACGCAATTAGATTTTTTGATCCAGACACTTTTATTTCACCTACCTTTTGTCTTCTGCATTCTCCTTACCCATGTCTCCTGTTCTTCCCTCAGACTCATCCCCTAGAAACAGTCCCACTGACCCAGCCCCGAACCCCATCTCTGCCATAATAATTAATAAAGGCTGGTTTCCAAAGTACTTCTTCCTGTATTAACGTTCATGGGTAGCCTAAATGGGTTCCACTCAGACCATAATATTAAATAGTTTATTGTTATATGTTATATAGAACAAAATTCTACAAAACATTTTCACCGGCTATATATCCAATGTTTAGATCTGTTTGGGTAATTATGCAAATTAGCACCTATGTACTTAGATTATGCATCATTTGTCCATGTTAGCAAACAATTGCAAAAAAAACTTGTAATACGTTTTTTGTTTGTCTTGATGGAAGTAATCAACTCAGTGGTTTTGATGATGATATCTAAAGGTTAAAATTTTTACCCTATTCACGTGAGAAAAAGAATGAATACGTGTATGAATGGGATATATTTGGGTCTTTTTCTAAACTTTCTCCTATTGGGATTCTTTTGGGCTTTTTTTCCTTTCTCAGGACATATTGAGGATACAAAAATTGGTGAGTTTGCTTCTGTTGCAATTTGTTCAAGGTTGACCCCCATTTTGGCTTAAAATGACTGGACTATATGTTTATGTTAGTCCTGTAACCTGACAAAATTGTTACACGATTTGTGACAAGAGTATGGAATGGAATGAACAGTCAAAACAATTGCTCAAGAAATAGAAAATGGAAAGAATTTATACCATCCCATCTTTTTTTTCCAAAAGGTTTGGACAAGGCGTCGGCTGAAGTGGCTCCCTCTCTGAAGTGGGGTTGTTGATTGCTGGTGGTGTAAAAGGTGCAATGACACAGTGTTGAGAGGTCACTGATTCTTTACCAGAGAATATGGATATGACACACAAAAGAAGGGATAGCAGAAAGAGTTTTGATTAATATTCTGATACATATCATTAAAGATCCGAACAAAGGTGCAAGACCTCATGTGAGTTTTATGTTCGTTCGGGGTTCAGTTTAGTTCTGTTCAGCTCAGATAACCTTAAGTTTGCGCCTCTCTCTAAACCCAGCAAGAGAGTGTTCTGTTCATGCTTATCAGAGCGTGTTTGCACGCTTAGACCTGCAGACAAACAACCCATCAAGATCCGGGTTAACACAGCAAAGTCAAGCCATCCAACTCGCCTTACTTTCATTTCTTTCCTTTATTGTCTTTTTCGTAAGAGTCTCGTTTCAAAGTTAAGTTTGCTGCAAAGCTTCGTTTCAAACGGCTCTCCGCAACGCGCTTCGAACCGTGAGGACTCTCATTTGCCTGCTAACCACACGTGATCAGCAGCTCCGAAACTCCTTCGACGCAACACGACAAAAGGAATCCCCTAAGCCACGCAAAGACAAGCAAGCAAGTACTTCATGCTCTAACTGAACTGGTGCTTAAAACTTGATAACTTGGTCTCCTTTGGTCACTCTAAGAGGCTAGTAAAGTATCAGGAAAAAGCCACAATGGGCACCTGTCCCTGCTTCCCAAATTAGGATAAGTGTATAATATTTTAATTTGTTACATAGTATTTTTAACTGCTGTAAAGTCATTGTATTTTACTTTTTAAGCATTGTAATTGTTAGTGTATTTATTATGTCATGTATGTTTATTGTATTTATTTTTGTTTTGTATTTTATGTGGAACCTTTACTGCGCCCTTCTTGGCCAGGGCTCCTTCGCAAACGAGACTTGTACTCAAAGGATTTCCCTGGTTAAATAAGGGTTAAATAAATAAAAACAATGCAAAATCTGAGAGCACGGATTAGGAACTTATGGGTACGGTTTACTTAATCCGTGTGCACGATTTGTTAAAACGAGGGAAAAGTTTAATAATTCGAGAGTACAGTTTATAAACTAATGGTAACGGATTGCAAATTGTCGCCACGGATTGTTTTGTTTTTTCCTCACATGAGACTTCCCGGGCTCCGTTTTATGGGATTTAAAACCTGTGTAGTGAAATATATTCACTAAGGTCCTTTTATGTAGGGCTACATAATATTTATAATGTATGTATGTATGCCTATATTTTCTTTTCTTTTCATATTTCCAATTTTTCACTTTTCATGTAATCCGGCAAGTCAGGATGCAGCTCTGAATCGGGACGTAGTAAAACAGATCTGGCCATGGTCTTCTTGGCTAAGCCGAAAATACCTGAGTGAAACATCCTCACCATGTCCTTCAGTACAAAAGCCAATTTTCTCTCCATAGCTGTTTCAGTTATAATAAATTAATTATCATGGCAGCTACGTAGCCTATACTTTCCACCGTTGCTTGGCGCCAGTAGCGGTAATCAGGAACACCTGGATGCACAATTCGTGAATCCTATGAAGGCTACAACATGCGTCCTTTGAAGGACGAATAGGCTGCATAATGCCTTGAAGCCATTCAGTACGATAGCTTTATTCTCCTTTAAAAAATGACGGTCACGAGTACGATGGACCACTGCAAATTCACAGTTAAATGTAAGTATTATGTTTTAATTTACTTCAACTAGTGAAACCAGTGTAAAAAAAAATTCTTTCTTATAAACTTTATCTTAACTCCATCACCATTGCGTGGCTTCATTTTTCAGGTGGTTTGAGGCAAAACTTGTGCTAATATTAGTTAAATAATTGTTTCAGGGAGCAAGGAGCAGACAGCTCCATTTATTAAACTGCGGTCTGAAAATGACCAATTTGTTTACCGGGGCGAAAAACTCTGCCAGCGTGGCTTGGAGGTAAGACAACAACCTTTTTGTAAGGCAACAACCTTTTTGTAATAAGAACCTCACTTGTGTATTATAAGAAATCCTATAAAGCCCACAACAATTAAAAAAGAGCTAGATTAAGGCAGTGGGGTTTCACTTTTATGTGTTTTTTTGTAGTGCTGCCATAGGAACTTTGGAATGCGGAAGTAACGCCTGTCGTGGAGCCGCCAGTAGTTCCAAACACTAATAATGGTGCGTTCTATTATACCCAACGAACCGTCTCGGACCTCGGATTTGACGTCACGTCCACACTTCAAGCGTTCTATTATGTTTTGCGTGTCCGAGTCGGAGAGAGTTGTTGTCATGGTAGCACTGGCCGAGTACCAGGCACTTACATTTAAAAAAAAAAAAATTATGACTACACCTTATCAAAACGCAGCCATTTGAACTTGAAAATGTTCACTTTATTTAATGTTTTTCATGTTAATCTTCTGTTATCAACGCTAGCAACGTTAGTAATTGCACTCACAACAACCGATTCCCATACCCACAGGGGACGCAGTAACACGAGTGATTATAACTGTCATTTCAAATACCAAAGCGGTTCAAAAACAATGAAAACAATTCATTCGTACAAGTCACAGGGCGCAGCCATCTTGAATTCCGAAATGGAGTTCTTGCTCGGTGTCCTCACGGTGGTCCGACGTCCGAGAGGAGAAATCCGAGGAAAGGGGGCGTGTTGCTAGGCAACGTCGTCTGTCGTCCGATTCGGATCTCAGAGACGGATGAATAATAGAACGCACCATGATAGTTCCAGCATTGAACCCCATTCATTTTCAGCGCTTCCGAAGTACGCTCGCTGGTAAGTTCATTAAATTACTGTATTTTTTTATATTTGAACGCATTAGCCGTGCTCTTATGAATCTAGTCAGTAGTTGTAATTGATGTAGCCAACTTTAGTTAATGTTTATTGGAAGATAACAAATAATTGAAGCTAGCGAACGTGACCAACACTCCACTATAACGTTAGGTACCAGTCAGAAATGTGTAAATTCAATACTGAGGTCATAGTTAAATGTGATGTTGCACTAGATTGTATTCAGAGTTTTCTGATAAACCTATTTACATACATAAGGTGGTCAGAAAATTAGAAATATATCTGGATATAAAGCAACAGTACAGCAGCACCCCCACATAGGCCTAATTCTTCAATGCTAAAACGTGAAAAGGAATTTACACCTCAATAACAGTATAAAAAAGACCCAGAACATCACAGAAAAGCAGAATGTATGGCTGAGCTTTATATGGTATCATAATGCAATGAAAATATAAAATTACATTTTCCTTAAGTTGATAAAATAATCATCCAGATTCTTCCATAACGTTGTTGTAAGAACAGCAATTTTAATAACAATAGTGGTTTGTATATAGATATTTTTGTTCTCATTTAATTTCAAATTATACAGGAGTAGAGTCAAAATAACAAATCATGATAAATGTAACTGTTAACCGTAGGTGTGTACTCTCAACCTCGTGAAAATGTATAGGAAACATAGGCTTTAAATGTGTATTTAATCTGTCCTTCAGTGTATTGACTTCCGTTTCCTTACTTTACCACTACCAGTTCTCTCCAACAGCAACAGGCTTTTCTTCTAGACCCTGTCTCCTCTGGGGCCTATGACACACTTTGCTTCTGGCAGGGGAATGCTGTCACACACAAATACAAGTAACTATAGCATTACTTGATTGCGTGGAGTTTGAATGCTTTTGTTATCAGTGTATTGCTGCTAAGCATTTGACTGATTCTCGATTCACCAGCAGGTCTCCAGATCATCAGCTTCGGGGACAGAGGCTATTGTGGCTATTGTGATTGTGAACACTTGTATTCTTTAACTGGATTTCTGCCATCTTGCTCTCCCTGGGAAGTCGAACAAGTTTCTTTGAAGACAAACATTCAAGGAAACTTACTTACCCTCACGCTATAGATATATAATTAAATGTTTTGTTGAATGTGATTGGTTGCCTTGTATACTTTTTACTGTTGACCGAACTTCTTTCTTGACTTAAACTGAGCAGCTTTAATTGATATTTGCTTGTTGTGCAGTTTTATGGGAATGTATTTCAACATAACATAAGGATGTTATTACAGTTTTTTACAATCGCTATGACATTTTCTTCAATACTTTTAACAAATTTTCTAAACTCTTAAACACACCAACACACCTACAACACACAATTGGCAAAACGGTTAATTTCATGCTCAAAGTCACACACTGTAAACTAAACTCCAACGCTAATTTTCAAAAAACAATAATCCACTAACACAATACACTATGTCTACCAAAACACTAACACATGTTCTCTTCCAACAGGGACATTTAGTCAATCATTGCACAATGTCACAAAAAACACTAACATGAGATGGAATTACAGAAACTGCATTATTTTATATACAGTATGTCAGATCTGCAATTATACAATAGACAGTATATTGGATTGTTTATCCATTTGATTGTTTTGCAAGTTTATTTTGAAGCTTCTCTACAGTTTTCTTTGGGTTTAGCAAATGTGTGCATTTTGTTTCCTGTGTTGTAGAAATTCAAAAAAAAAAAAAAAAAAAATGAATGACCCTTCTCAGACTAGCAGAATAGAATGTACGGTTTATGAAAAAAAATGATACAGAGACAGAATTGGCTTTATTTGCAACAGGACATTTCTGCAAGATAACAAAAATATGCAATACTTGTCATTTACAGCATTACTGTATGTGAAAATACACAATATATTGACTGTAATCACCCCGGTCTTCTCCATTTGGCCACATGTTCTCATCCACATCACACACTATTCTGGCAAGGCATCAAGGTATGTTGGGAAGAATCATTTGGCATTCCTCATTTACCCCTGGCTGTGTTTAGCTGGGATGTCTTGGGATGCAGAATCCATTGCGCCCATGAGGGAAATTTGGTCCTGTGGACGATGGTCAAAACACTTTTTTTTGTGATCAAATTTTTATTTATTTTTTCCTTTTAGAAGGCAGTACAGGTATGTACAAGCCATAGAAACAGAGTATATATATATATATATATATATATATATATATATATATATATATATATATATATATATATATATATATATATATATGTAGCCTATATATACAGTATATATAGACATATGTATGCACACACCACCATATATACAAGCATTTGCATACATACCTATAGACGATGGTCAAAAACCTTCCATCTCAAGGCTAAGAAAGGGAAAGGGGACATCATCCTCTGATGGGATCAAACCAGGCCATGACTGCGCTGGAAATGTGAACTGCCACATTGTCACATTGTCCCTTATTTGCATTATTCAATCAGCTGTTTCTCAGTAACAATAGAATAAAAAATACAGGGGATTCATTTATTTTTCAATTCACAATATAAACAGCTGTTTACCTTGACTTTAGCCTGTAAGATTAGGTTTAGAACATGGTGTTATCTGTTCTGACGTACAGTGTTAAAGCAATGGTAAATTTGGCAGTAAAAATCCATTGTTTTGGTCTTGTTTTAGCTTGTGTGTATAAGAAGTTCAAGCATTTTAAATTTGTGTTCATTGTATGCATTTTGTGTTAAGGCAAAAAGAAATGTGTTAATAGTAGAGCTTACACAGCCGGATGTAGTGCTAACTGTGTTAAGAGTTTTGGAAACTTGTTAAAAGTATTGAAAAATCTGTCATAGCAATTGTAAAAAACTGTAATTATGACCATAGAAGCACAAGAAAAATATATACAGTGGCTAAATACTGGAAATATACCTTATGGGAGCAGTACCCCTTCCCTCCAAAATTCAAAACACACCATTTTTTTTAATTCAAATGGCTTTGACATAAAAGTTTCAAGAACAATGTGTATATACACTACCAATCAAAAGTTTTGGATTGGTAAGATTTTTTATGTTTTTAAAAGAAGTCTCTTCTGCTCACCAAAGTTGCATTTATTTGATTAAAAATACAAGAAAAAACAGTAATATTGTCAAATATATATATATATATTTGACAACATTACTGTTTTTTTTTTCTTCAGTAAAGACATTTATAATGTTACAAAAGACCCTTTTTCAAATAAACACTTCTTTTGAACTTTCTATTCATCAAAAAATCCTGAAATAAATTGTACACAACTGTTTTTAGCATTGATAATAATAATAATGAATGTTTTTTGGGGCATCAAATCCACATGTTAGAATGATTTCTGAAGGATCTTGTGACACTGAAGACTGGAGTAATGATGCTGAAAATTCAGCTTTGATCACAAGAATAAATGAGATTTTAAATTGTATTAAAATGGAAAATAGTTATTTTGAAATTCTCATTATATATATATATATATATATATATATATATATATATATATATATATGAGTTCAGATGCAAAAGCCTCTAAATGCCATTTGAAATTTTCTTCTAAAATGATCATTTTTATCAAACTTGTATATTTAAGTTCAGTAATTTCACTTAAATGACAATTAATAGGTAATCTTCATTGCCATTTAAGTGAAATTACTGAATTTAAATATACAAGCTTGATAAAAATGATCATGTTAGAAGAAAATTTCAAATGGCACTTAGAGGCTTTTGCATCTGAACTCTTCAATATATATATATATATATATATATAACTTTATTTTTGGATGTGTATTTTTAATCAAATAAATACAGCTTTGGTGGGGGGCAGACTTATTTTAAAAACATTAAAAATCTTGGCCTGTCCTGCTGATCCAATACTTTGGCTGGTAGAGTATGCACACACGCGCACACACACACACACACACACACACACACACACACTATATATATATATATATATATATATATATATATATATATATATATATATATATATGTTTGTGTGTGTTGGCATAAGTGGTTTATGAGACCAATTTTCAGGTTTACATACCAGCATTACAAGACCAATTGGTTTATGAGACCACTTTTAGTGGTCTCGTAATTCTGAATTTTTTTATTGTAATAATTATTGACTTCTAATATTAATTAAACAAAATAATGCTTGTGTCTTTTCTTTATTATTACTTTAGATAAGTAATGTTTCTATTTCAGTGTTATGACACTCCCTACCTTTTTTATAACCTTTACAAACACTGTCCTCTTAAACCATGATGTGTATGTGTATACTCGGAACAGTGCCCCTGTAGGTGGGATTTAGTATTGCAATGTACACACATTGGCGCCAAATTACACACACATTCGCGCCAAGTTAACGCAGTTTACGTCAAAGAAGATTTGCAGCGCTTCAGGGAACAACGCAGCTGCTGGATCTACGGTGAAATAGTAAGTAAGATAATATATTTTGTTTATTTTTTACATAAATATGAAATCCGCGATTCCTCAGAGTTAGTTTCAGTTTTCAAAATGATTTGTAGTTGTCAAAATGATTTGTAATTTAACGTTAATCACTTAAACTGTGGTAATGGCCCGTGAGAGGAGCACTGCTTAATCAGCTCTGATGAGACGCAAACATGATTTAGATCGCAGCGAATGTGGTAATCATTAAAAAAATACTATTTAAGTTAAATATATCGTTGTGAAAAAAGTGGCCTTGGGCTGAGCAAACTGCTAAAAAGTCATTTCGTCTGATAAGAAAATATTTCTGCGATATATATCTTCATTTGGTAGTTTATCAAAGTTCAAATAAAACGTTATGGTAAATCGACATCGGAAGAAGCACAATCTAAGTCATTCACTAATGTCGCTTGTCTGTGCGGTCGCGGTGGTGTGAGCGGGAGAGATGACAGGTTTGGCCGGCTGAGGTGCACGATAACACGGGGAGAGATGGCAGGTTTAGCCGGCTGAGGTGCACGAGAACACGATGAGCTTTAGGCTGGAGCCATTTTGTCACCCAAACCACTGCCGCGAATTTCACGGACAAAAAATATTAAAAGCATTGTTAGACGGTTTACAAGGCTGCGTTATATTTTAAACACGTTTAAAACATTATAATAAAGCATAATACTATTGTGAATTATTTAAATTGCAATGCAGTTGCATTGTATAATACAGCATAGACGTGTATATACACGAGGGCTATGTAATTTAATTATTCACATGCGTGTTTTTATTATATATTTTTTGTATTTATATATAATATTAATATTAAACTGTTTATCTGTAAAGATTGACTTGACATTATATTTTGTAGTGATTCAGAGTCTTCGGATCAGAGGACCAAGTCCTCTGAAAGATGCAGAAAATTGGATAAAAATTGGAAAAGACAAAGACATTATAGCTGGGAAATATATAAATTCTGTCAAAGGTAAGTTTCTTTTTTTCCCCATAAACCTTAGCCTACCTCTTAATTAGTTAGGCCTAGTTAACTTCTATAGTATACTAGATACACAATGTTCAACCAGAAATACACTCTTTGAAAATCTAGTAATGGAGTATAATACATTTCAAAATAGACAAAACTGTTAGAACTAACCACAAAGAAGATGGAACCTTGGGGTGTACTCACACTAGATTATCTTAGCAGTGCCCTAACATGTTTGACCCCAAAGCCTGGTTTGTTTGACTAGGGGGTAGGGATGTCAATTTTCACAAATTCCCACTATCGATCGTCGTTGAAATTAATCAATCAATCGTGATCAATTAATCGATTAATCATTAGCATTAATGTCAGAGCATTACAGGGTCTGCAAATGCTGCTCAAAAAGCCATATTCCTCACAAAATTAATAAGAATGTTTTTTAATCTAAATAAAGGGTTAGTAGGATTGTAAAATGTTTTGATCTGATTGATAGCCTAAATTAATTATTTAATATATGAATAAAACAATAAATACAGTGTCACCAAAGCCACCTTAGAAGCTTGCTTGTCAGAATATGTTACTGTTGTGAACGTGATGGAACAACGCACTGAAAACGGCAACTAAACCCAATCAATTCACAACCATTCAATAAAATAGTGTTCTCATGTTATGTAATATGACAGTCCCAAATTAACCATTGTTATTATGAGTCGCACATTCTGCTTGCGTGGTGCGTGCTGAATGAATAACTATTGAGCACTTTGTTAAAGTTTATTTAACTCAAAGAAACAAAAATAAACATAATATTATGAAATTATATCTACACAAAATTATGTTAATGAACAAGTGAACTTGAACTAATATGTGCCATTCAGAATGACCAATTGTGGATGCACTTTTGATGATGTTAATGAACAAGTTACTTAAAGTAAGTTACGTACCGTAACCTTTCAGAATGACTCATGTTGTGGTGGACGCGCTCTTCCTGGAACAACTTGACATGGCATCTATAAGCGGGCCGATTAATGAGCATCTGACATGGCCGATTTTGTCAAATTTCGTTCGACCTCCCCTCCTCTGGATGGCAGACGTGTCATACATGACTCAAAAACATCATATTTCTATACAAAATGTTCGAGTTAGAGCGCATTGAATCAGTGCGATAAAAAGCAGAGGTAGTGTGAGAGTGATCCATTTTATCAGAGCCTCTCCGCAATCAGGGTGAAAGTTATTGTGGTGGAGACTTTGTCTATTATCACTGGGTATGTTAGATGAGGTCGAAGTATTCATAGTACATTTAGACATTCAGTACATGTTTACACGGAAACGATTCTGAAGAGAAAACGCAAAAGTGGCGTTGCATTATCACTTTTTATTCTGCGTTTAGACAAGCGTTTTGGGTGTGAAATCCACATGCAGATGGTGATGCAAAAGTCTGTGAAATTCAATGTAGTATGCACTCCAAGAGGGTGGTTTCACTTTTTTGAGTTTTTAAGCCCCAAAAACGCTGTCGCCGTGTAAACGAAAGGCACATTTGATCAAAAAAAGATCCCATTGTATTTATAATCGGCATAGTCTTCCCAGAGAGCGCGCGAGCACTGATTAGTTTAAAATCGCCTGAATGTTTAAACTGGTAAGACTTAAAAGACGTGCAAATGGTAAACTTAATTCACGATGCACTGCTGGCCCGATTGTGCAAGTTTATATTCCGTCATGTCCCGACTCCTGAACGCGAGTGTGTATTATCGCGGCAGCGCTTGATCCTTGCCTTCCACAACACATTTTGAGAGAAGAGAAGACTTGGCAATGCTGAACACTCACGCTGTTTGTGAAATTGCGCATGGAAGATAATTATTAAAAGAATGATTTGATTTTAGAATCTGTGTGGATTACGATTGCGGGAATATCCTGCATTTTTAATCCAAGACCTGCGAGAATGATTAGAATTATGCGCAATACCCGTGGCGAAATTCGAGCCCTGTAACACACATACAAAATATCTTTCGTCCTTAATGCGTCCTGGAGAATATTTCTGTTCGTCCTAAACACATTTTCTATCGTCCCCAGGACAGTAGGATGCCGTTAGTCTCGAGCCCTTTTGCCAGCCTTTCCAAAGTTGCCTACCCTACTTTTCCTTACCGTATTTTCCACAATATAGGGAGCACCGGATTATAAGGCACGTGACTTAAACACATAACCTGATTTATACAAGGTTGAACTGGCCGTGTCACAGAGCGGGTATAAGATGGACACGAGCGTGAGTTCGCGGGCGAACCAATTGATCCAATTAACAAATTGATCCATATATAAGGCGCTCCGTATTATAAGGTGCACTGTCGTTTTTTGAGAAAATGAAATGCTTTTAAGTGCGGAAAATACGGTAGTTTAAATTGTTTAACAGTTTCTTCTTGATTTTTGTTTCATTTAGGTCGGGGTGTGTTTGCCACAACATTTATATTAAGAGGTTCCTTTATTGTTCACTATAAAGGAACATTATCGGACAAACATAAGTTAAAAACAAACGAATACACATACCACTTTAAACACTGAGGGCTGGACTACTGGTAAGTAGACTGTATTTTTCTGTATGTAAAACCCTGTCATCCTTTGAAATGTGTGTCTCAACTAGGGATCGACCGATATAGATTTTTTTAGTGCCGATACCAATACCAAATTTTCTTTCCCATCAGCCTTAGCCGATGACCGATACAGGCTGCCGATTTTCTTGAGCCGATATTTGGAGCCGATACATTTTTCTCCCTCAATTTACATCATAAAAATGACATGGTGTTAACAAATGTTACAGGTCTCAATTTAATAAAAGTGACATTTAATTAACTTCAAAAAAATTATTTTTAACAAATATTAAAAACATGAGGTAGAAAAAAAAGTTCAGTGCTGAAAATAAATATTTAAGCATAAATTAAATAATTACACTATTGCACATAGTAGCAACCAGCATAATAAAGTGCACAGTGCACTTAATTTTAAAAGAAACAAACTATGTACTGCCATGGTTTCAATTTTTCTACATAAAGTAAAATGAGCATGTCAAGTCTCTAATATCACTGCAGTGGCGAAGCACAGAAGAACGTTGGCATTACTTAATCCTATGACCAGTGTCGTTACAGCACCCGTTTGCATACTAGGGCTGTCAAAATTGCTCAAATGGCGTTTACATATTCCCTCTTAAAAAACATATTTGAACATCTCGTTGTGCATTTTGTCGCATTACGTCAATAACAAAACACATTAATACAAAGAGACACAACTACTAGTATTAGATAGTTTCTTTGAGTTTAAACATATTTGACAACGTATTAAAAAGCAAGTAAATCAACTAATGGCCAAGACTGCAGAGTTCTCTCGCCACAGACTCGTTCAGGCACTCTCTCTCTCTCCCTCACGCTCTCTGCGTGCTCTCGAATGCAGCAGCCGTGTATCGGTCGATTCCGATACACGTAAAAAAACGCAAATATTGGCCCGATATATCGGTCGATCACTATTCTCAACCCTGAAACCAAATACCACACACAGTTTTGGGAAAGATTAAAGTGATTACTACTTATGTATTCCTTTTTAGAGCATAACTTTTTTTTATCATATAGCATTGATGCCTCCTTTGATGACGGTTCACTAGGGAGATTGGTAAACGACAGTCAAAAGCCAAATGGAAAAATGAAAAAAATTGAAATACAAGGAAAGCCTTATCTTTGTTTATTTGCTCTGAGAGACATAAAGGAGGGAGAAGAGATAACCTATGATTATGGAGGGCATGACTTGCCATGGCGTTCGAGGTGCAAGTGCAAGGTAGAATATTTCCAAATGTTATTAAAAAATTTATACTGTCATTTTTAAGTTGCTTCAGATTTTTTCTGTCTTCCAGCTTGTCCATGAGTCTGTCAATCCAGCTTTGACAGGAAGTGAAGTCACATCTCCTGAAGAGGTTTGTTAATACTTTTGACAATTAAGATTCACAAGCATTATAACATGATCTGAATTAGAATTATGTTATTGCTACTAAACGTAATTTAGCTGTACACTATTGTTAAAAACACCTGTTTGTGTTAACTGTACCATGAGTGAACCATAGTCATATGAGTCCTCAATAACCGAATAATGTCCTCATAAACCATGAGTAAACACACACAAGTGTTGTAAAACAATAGTCTACCACTGAGTCACATACAATAGTCATATGAGTCCTCATTAACCGAATAATGTCCTCATAAACCATGAGTAAACACACACAAGTGTTGTAAAACAATAGTCTACCACTGAGTCACATACAATAGTCATATGAGTCCTCATTAACCGAATAATGTCCTCATAAACCATGAGTAAACACACACAAGTGTTGTAAAACAATAGTCTACCACTGAGTCGCATACAATAGTCATATGAGTCCTCAATAACCGAATAATGTCCTCATAAACCATGAGTAAACACACACAAGTGTTGTAAAACAGTAGTCTACCACTGAGTCGCATACAATGGTCATTTGAGTCCTCAATAACCGAATAATGTCCTCATAAACCATGAGTAAACACACACAAGTGTTGTAAAACAGTAATCTACCACTGAGTCACATAATAGCTCCTTTCTCCTTGTTTCTGTCTTCCAGCTTGTCCATGAGTCTGTCATTCCAGCTTTGACAGGAAGTGAAGTCACATCTCCTGAAGAGGTTTGTTAATACTTTTGACAATTAAGATTCACACGCGTTATAACATGATCTGAATTAGAATTATGTTATTGCTACTAAACGTAATTTAGCTGTACACTATTGTTAAAAACACCTGTTTGTGTTAACTGTACCATGAGTGAACCATAGTCATATGAGTCCTCAATAACCGAATAATGTCCTCATAAACCATGAGTAAACACACACAAGTGTTGTAAAACAGTAGTCTACTGCTGAGTCACATACAATAGTCATATGAGTCCTCATTAACCGAATAATGTCCTCATAAACCATGAGTAAACACACACAAGTGTTGTAAAACAGTAATCTACCACTGAGTCACATTATAGCTCCTTTCTCCTTGTTTGTGTCTTCCAGCTTGTCCATGAGTCTGTCATTCCAGCTTTGACAGGAAGTGAAGTCACATCTCCTGAAGAGGTTTGTTAATACTTTTGACAATTAAGATTCACAAGCGTTATAACATGATCTGAATTAGAATTATGTTATTGCTACTAAACGTGATTAAGCTGTACACTATTGTTAAAAACACCTGTTTGTGTTAACTGTACCATGAGTGAACCATAGTCATATGAGTCCTCATTAACCGAACAATGTCCTCATAAACCATGAGTAAACACACACAAGTGTTGTAAAACAATAGTCTACCACTGAGTCACATACAATAGTCATTTGAGTCCTCAATAACCGAATAATGTCCTCATAAACCATGAGTAAACACACACAAGTGTTGTAAAACAATAGTCTACTGCAGAGTCACATACAATAGTCATATGAGTCCTCATTAACCGAATAATGTCCTCATAAACCATGAGTAAACACACACAAGTGTTGTAAAACAATAGTCTACTGCAGAGTCACATACAATAGTCATATGAGTCCTCATTAACCGAATAATGTCCTCATAAACCATGAGTAAACACACACAAGTGTTGTAAAACAATAGTCTACCACTGAGTCACATACAATAGTCATATGAGTCCTCATTAACCGAATAATGTCCACATAAACCATGAGTAAACACACACAAGTGTTGTAAAACAATAGTCTACCACTGAGTCACATACAATAGTCATATGAGTCCTCATTAACCGAATAATGTCCTCATAAACCATGAGTAAACACACACAAGTGTTGTAAAACAGTAGTCTACCACTGAGTCACATTATAGCTCCTTTCTCCTTGTTTGTGTCTTCCAGCTTGTCCATGAGTCTGTCATTCCAGCCTTGACAGGAAGTGAAGTCACATCTCCTGAAGAGGTTTGTTAATACTTTTGACAATTAAGATTCACAAGCGTTATAACATGATCTGAATTAGAATTATGTTATTGCTACTAAACGTGATTAAGCTGTACACTATTGTTATAAACACCTGTTTGTGTTAACTGTACCATGAGTGAACCATAGTCATATGAGTCCTCAATAACCGAATAATGTCCTCATAAACCATGAGTAAACACACACAAGTGTTGTAAAACAATAGTCTACCACTGAGTCACATACAATAGTCATATGAGTCCTCATTAACCGAATAATGTCCTCATAAACCATGAGTAAACACACACAAGTGTTGTAAAACAGTAGTCTACCACTGAGTCACATACAATAGTCATATGAGTCCTCAATAACCGAATAATGTCCTCATAAACCATGAGTAAACACACACAAGTGTTGTAAAACAATAGTCTACCACTGAGTCACATACAATAGTCATATGAGTCGTCAATAACCGAATAATGTCCTCATAAACCATGAGTAAACACACACAAGTGTTGTAAAACAGTAGTCTACCACTGAGTCACACACAATAGTCATATGAGTCCTCATTAACCGAATAATGTCCTCATAAACCATGAGTAAACACACACAAGTGTTGTAAAACAATAGTCTACCACTGAGTCACATACAATAGTCATATGAGTCCTCAATAACCGAATAATGTCCACATAAACCATGAGTAAACACACACAAGTGTTGTAAAACAATAGTCTACCACTGAGTCACATACAATAGTCATATGAGTCGTCAATAACCGAATAATGTCCTCATAAACCATGAGTAAACACTAGGGATGCACCGAAATGAAAATTCTTGGCCGAAACCGAAAACCGAAAAAGAGGTTAAACCGAAACACCGAAATAATGTCAATTATTAGTATCATTGCATTTATGGCTATGACTGTGTACAAACTTTACTAAAATCAAGGCATTGCAATTGCATAAATTAATATAACATTTTCAAAGAATAAATCAATTACAAACTTTGCAAATATTTATTTTGCACAATGCACAGTATAAAATAAAATTCAAACTAAAATGTTTAACTTGACCCCACTCATGTGTACACTAAATAATAATCTACTAGCCTGCAGAAAGGTTTTAAAATGAAATGTTCTCTCAAAAACAAAGCCGAGTGCAAACTTCTCATCACACCAACACCCAGTTTGCACGTCTAAATTAGTTACATTTTAAAAATTTAGCATACAACAGCATAAAAGCCTTTTTTTAATGAACAATGGTCCATGTTTAATACAAATGTACATGAAACATGTTTAGTGAATGTATTTAAATATTTAAGAGAGCATAATTAGTTCTATGCATACATACATGTTCCCAATCCCATATACTTATTTTTTTGTAATGTCACAAGTAATAATCTCAGGGTTTACTGGGTTTTACATGATTATTTTTGTATTGGTGGCGGAATACTAAAAGAAATAAACATTGTCATGTGTTTATCTTTCTTCTTCTCACCGATTCCTAATGGTTAGAGGACAGTTTTGAGTCGTCCACTGTCGTTTCAAGGAATAGTACAACGGAGAGCGCGTCAAGTATAAACGCCTCGACCGTTTGGAGCTGTGCGCGCGCTGTCTGTGGAGACTCGCGCTGCCTTGTTTATACTTTCGCCTGCCTCCGTAGCGTGAGTCTCCACAGACAGCGCGTGCACCGTTCAAGACCCGCACGCGGCTTCAGATACACTGAAATGCATCCACACCTCAGACATGTTGCTTCAGACAAGCACGTGCGGCTCGCGGTTTCTGTTTGCGTCATCACAATATTTCGGCCGTATTATTTCGGTGATAAAAGTCTTTCGGCCGAAAATGCACTTTTGGGCCATTTTCGGCCGAAAATTTTCGGCGGCCGAATATTCGGTGCATCCCTAGTAAACACACACAAGTGTTGAAAAACAATAGTCTACCACTGAGTCACATACAATAGTCATATGAGTCCTCAATAACCGAATAATGTCCTCATAAACCATGAGTAAACACACACAAGTGTTGTAAAACAGTAGTCTACCACTGAGTCACATACAATAGTCATATGAGTCCTCAATAACCGAATAATGTCCTCATAAACCATGAGTAAACACACACAAGTGTTGTAAAACAGTAGTCTACCACTGAGTCACATTATAGCTCCTTTCTCCTTGTTTGTGTCTTCCAGCTTGTCCATGAGTCTGTCATTCCAGCTTTGACAGGAAGTGAAGTCACATCTCCTGAAGAGGTTTGTTAATACTTTTGACAATTAAGATTCACACGCGTTATAACATGATCTGAATTAGAATTATGTTATTGCTACTAAACGTGATTAAGCTGTACACTATTGTTAAAAACACCTGTTTGTGTTAACTGTACCATGAGTGAACCATAGTCATATGAGTCCTCATTAACCGAATAATGTCCTCATAAACCATGAGTAAACACACACAAGTGTTGTAAAACAATAGTCTACCACTGAGTCGAATACAATAGTCATATGAGTCCTCAATAACCGAATAATGTCCTCATAAACCATGAGTAAACACACACAAGTGTTGTAAAACAATAGTCTACCACTGAGTCACATACAATAGTCATATGAGTCCTCAATAACCGAATAATGTCCTCATAAACCATGAGTAAACACACACAAGTGTTGTAAAACAGTAGTCTACCACTGAGTCACATACAATAGTCATATGAGTCCTCAATAACCGAATAATGTCCTCATAAACCATGAGTAAACACACACAAGTGTTGTAAAACAGTAGTCTACCACTGAGTCGCATACAATAGTCATATGAGTCCTCATTAACCGAATAATGTCCTCATAAACCATGAGTAAACACACACAAGTGTTGTAAAACAGTAGTCTACCACTGAGTCACATACAATAGTCATATGAGTCCTCAATAACCGAATAATGTCCTCATAAACCATGAGTAAACACACACAAGTGTTGTAAAACAGTAGTCTACCACTGAGTCACATTATAGCTCCTTTCTCCTTGTTTCTGTCTTCCAGCTTGTCCATGAGTCTGTCATTCCAGCTTTGACAGGAAGTGAAGTCACATCTCCTGAAGAGGTTTGTTAATACTTTTGACAATTAAGATTCACACGCGTTATAACATGATCTGAATTAGAATTATGTTATTGCTACTAAACGTGATTAAGCTGTACACTATTGTTAAAAACACCTGTTTGTGTTAACTGTACCATGAGTGAACCATAGTCATATGAGTCCTCATTAACCGAATAATGTCCACATAAACCATGAGTAAACACACACAAGTGTTGTAAAACAATAGTCTACTGCAGAGTCACATACAATAGTCATATGAGTCCTCATTAACCGAATAATGTCCACATAAACCATGAGTAAACACACACAAGTGTTGTAAAACAGTAGTCTACCACTGAGTCACATACAATAGTCATATGAGTCCTCATTAACCGAATAATGTCCACATAAACCATGAGTAAACACACACAAGTGTTGTAAAACAATAGTCTACCACTGAGTCACATACAATAGTCATTTGAGTCCTCAATAACCGAATAATGTCCTCATAAACCATGAGTAAACACACACAAGTGTTGTAAAACAATAGTCTACCACTGAGTCACATACAATAGTCATATGAGTCCTCATTAACCGAATAATGTCCTCATAAACCATGTGTAAACACACACAAGTGTTGTAAAACAGTAGTCTACCACTGAGTGACATTATAGCTCCTTTCTCCTTGTTTGTGTCTTCCAGCTTGTCCATGAGTCTGTTGTTCCTGCCTTGAAAGGAAGTGAAGTCACATCTCCTGAAGAGGTTTGTTAATCCTTTTGACAATTTTCACACACGTTATAACATGATCTGAATTAGAATTATGTTATTGCTACAAAACGTGATTAAGCTGTACACTATTGTTAAAAACACCTGTGTGTGTTAACCGTACCATGAGTGAACCATAGTCATATGAGTCCTCATTAACCGAATAATGTCCACATAAACCATGAGTAAACACACACAAGTGTTGTAAAACAGTAGTCTACCACTGAGTCACATACAATAGTCATATGAGTCCTCAATAACCGAATAATGTCCTCATAAACCATGAGTAAACACACACAAGTGTTGTAAAACAATAGTCTACCACTGAGTCACATACAATAGTCATATGAGTCCTCAATAACCGAATAATGTTCTCATAAACCATGAGTAAACACACACAAGTGTTGTAAAACAATAGTCTACCACTGAGTCACATACAATAGTCATATGAGTCCTCAATAACCGAATAATGTCCTCATAAACCATGAGTAAACACACACAAGTGTTGTAAAACAGTAGTCTACCACTGAGTCACATTATAGCTCCTTTCTCCTTGTTTGTGTCTTCCAGCTTGTCCATGAGTCTGTCATTCCAGCTTTGACAGGAAGTGAAGTCACATCTCCTGAAGAGGTTTGTTAATACTTTTGACAATTAAGATTCACACGCGTTATAACATGATCTGAATTAGAATTATGTTATTGCTACTAAACGTGATTAAGCTGTACACTATTGTTAAAAACACCTGTTTGTGTTAACTGTACCATGAGTGAACCATAGTCATATGAGTCCTCAATAACCGAATAATGTCCTCATAAACCATGAGTAAACACACACAAGTGTTGTAAAACAATAGTCTACCACTGAGTCACATTATAGCTCCTTTCTCCTTGTTTGTGTCTTCCAGCTTGTCCATGAGTCTGTTGTTCCTGCCTTGAAAGGAAGTGAAGTCACATCTCCTGAAGAGGTTTGTTAATCCTTTTGACAATTTTCACACGCGTTATAACATGATCTGAATTAGAATTATGTTATTGCTACAAAACGTGATTAAGCTGTACACTATTGTTAAAAACATTTGTGTGTGTTAACCGTACCATGAGTGAACTGTAGTCATTTGAGTCCTCAATAACCGAATATTGTCCTCATAAACCATGAGTAAACACACACAAGTGTTGTAAAACAGTAGTCTACCACTGAGTCACATACAATAGTCATATGAGTCCTCATTAACCAAATAATGTCCTCATAAACCATGAGTAAACACACACAAGTGTTGTAAAACAATAGTCTACCACTGAGTCACATACAATAGTCATATGAGTCGTCAATAACCGAATAATGTCCTCATAAACCATGAGTAAACACACACAAGTGTTGTAAAACAATAGTCTACTGCTGAGTCACATACAATAGTCATATGAGTCCTCATTAACCGAATAATGTCCTCATAAACCATGAGTAAACACACACAAGTGTTGTAAAACAGTAGTCTACCACTGAGTCACATACAATAGTCATTTGAGTCGTCAATAACCGAATAATGTCCTCATAAACCATGAGTAAACACACACAAGTGTTGTAAAACAATAGTCTACTGCTGAGTCACATACAATAGTCATATGAGTCCTCATTAACCGAATAATGTCCTCATAAACCATGAGTAAACACACACAAGTGTTGTAAAACAATAGTCTACCACTGAGTCACATACAATAGTCATATGAGTCGTCAATAACCGAATAATGTCCTCATAAACCATGAGTAAACACACACAAGTGTTGTAAAACAGTAGTCTACCACTGAGTCACATACAATAGTCATATGAGTCCTCAATAACCGAATAATTTCCTCATAAACCATGAGTAAACACACACAAGTGTTGTAAAACAATAGTCTACCACTGAGTCACATACAATAGTCATATGAGTCCTCATTAACCGAATAATGTCCTCATAAACCATGAGTAAACACACACAAGTGTTGTAAAACAGTAGTCTACCACTGAGTCACATTATAGCTCCTTTCTCCTTGTTTGTGTCTTCCAGCTTGTCCATGAGTCTGTCATTCCAGCTTTGACAGGAAGTGAAGTCACATCTCCTGAAGAGGTTTGTTAATACTTTTGACAATTAAGATTCACACACGTTATAACATGATCTGAATTAGAATTATGTTATTGCTACTAAACGTGATTAAGCTGTACACTATTGTTAAAAACACCTGTTTGTGTTAACTGTACCATGAGTGAACCATAGTCATATGAGTCCTCATTAACCGAATAATGTCCTCATAAACCATGAGTAAACACACACAAGTGTTGTAAAACAATAGTCTACCACTGAGTCACATACAATAGTCATATGAGTCCTCATTAACCGAATAATGTCCTCATAAACCATGAGTAAACACACACAAGTGTTGTAAAACAGTAGTCTACCACTGCGTCACATACAATAGTCATATGAGTCGTCAATAACCGAATAATGTCCTCATAAACCATGAGTAAACACACACAAGTGTTGTAAAACAATAGTCTACCAATGAGTCACATACAATAGTCATATGAGTCGTCAATAACCGAATAATGTCCTCATAAACCATGAGTAAACACACACAAGTGTTGTAAAACAATAGTCTACCACTGAGTCACATACAATAGTCATATGAGTCCTCAATAACCGAATAATGTCCTCATAAACCATGAGTAAACACACACAAGTGTTGTAAAACAATAGTCTACCACTGAGTCACATACAATAGTCATATGAGTCCTCATTAACCAAATAATGTCCTCATAAACCATGAGTAAACACACACAAGTGTTGTAAAACAGTAGTCTACCACTGAGTCACATTATAGCTCCTTTCTCCTTGTTTGTGTCTTCCAGCTTGTCCATGAGTCTGTTGTTCCTGCCTTGAAAGGAAGTGAAATCACATCTCCTGAAGAGGTTTGTTAATCCTTTTGACAATTTTCACACGCGTTATAACATGATCTGAATTAGAATTATGTTATTGCTACTAAACGTGATTAAGCTGTACACTATTGTTAAAAACACCTGTTTGTGTTAACTGTACCATGAGTGAACCATAGTCATATGAGTCCTCATTAACCGAATAATGTCCTCATAAACCATGAGTAAACACACACAAGTGTTGTAAAACAATAGTCTACCACTGAGTCACATACAATAGTCATATGAGTCCTCATTAACCGAATAATGTCCTCATAAACCATGAGTAAACACACACAAGTGTTGTAAAACAATAGTCTACCACTGAGTCACATACAATAGTCATATGAGTCCTCATTAACCGAATAATGTCCACATAAACCATGAGTAAACACACACAAGTGTTGTAAAACAATAGTCTACTGCAGAGTCACATACAATAGTCATATGAGTCCTCATTAACCGAATAATGTCCTCATAAACCATGAGTAAACACACACAAGTGTTGTAAAACAATAGTCTACTGCAGAGTCACATACAATAGTCATATGAGTCCTCATTAACCGAATAATGTCCTCATAAACCATGAGTAAACACACACAAGTGTTGTAAAACAATAGTCTACCACTGAGTCACATACAATAGTCATATGAGTCCTCATTAACCGAATAATGTCCACATAAACCATGAGTAAACACACACAAGTGTTGTAAAACAATAGTCTACCACTGAGTCACATACAATAGTCATATGAGTCCTCATTAACCGAATAATGTCCTCATAAACCATGAGTAAACACACACAAGTGTTGTAAAACAATAGTCTACCACTGAGTCACATACAATAGTCATTTGAGTCCTCATTAACCGAATAATGTCCTCATAAACCATGAGTAAACACACACAAGTGTTGTAAAACAATAGTCTACCACTGAGTGACATTATAGCTCCTTTCTCCTTGTTTGTGTCTTCCAGCTTGTCCATGAGTCTGTTGTTCCTGCCTTGAAAGGAAGTGAAATCACATCTCCTGAAGAGGTTTGTTAATCCTTTTGACAATTTTCACACGCGTTATAACATGATCTGAATTAGAATTATGTTATTGCTACAAAACGTGATTAAGCTGTACACTATTGTTAAAAACACCTGTTTGTGTTAACTGTACCATGAGTGAACCATAGTCATATGAGTCCTCAATAACCGAATAAAGTCCTCATAAACCATGAGTAAACACACACAAGTGTTGTAAAACAATAGTCTACCACTGAGTCGCATACAATAGTCATATGAGTCCTCATTAACCGAATAATGTCCTCATAAACCATGAGTAAACACACACAAGTGTTGTAAAACAGTAGTCTACCACTGAGTCACATTATAGCTCCTTTCTCCTTGTTTCTGTCTTCCAGCTTGTCCATGAATCTGTCATTCCAGCTTTGACAGGAAGTGAAGTCACATCTCCTGAAGAGGTTTGTTAATACTTTTGACAATTAACATTCACACGCGTTATAACATGATCTGAATTAGAATTATGTTATTGCTACTAAACGTGATTAAGCTGTACACTATTGTTAAAAACACCTGTTTGTGTTAACTGTACCATGAGTGAACCATAGTCATATGAGTCCTCATTAACCGAATAATGTCCACATAAACCATGAGTAAACACACACAAGTGTTGTAAAACAATAGTCTACCACTGAGTCACATACAATAGTCATATGAGTCCTCATTAACCGAATAATGTCCACATAAACCATGAGTAAACACACACAAGTGTTGTAAAACAGTAGTCTACCACTGAGTCACATACAATAGTCATATGAGTCCTCAATAACCGAATAATGTTCTCATAAACCATGAGTAAACACACACAAGTGTTGTAAAACAATAGTCTACTGCAGAGTCACATACAATAGTCATATGAGTCCTCATTAACCGAATAATGTCCTCATAAACCATGAGTAAACACACACAAGTGTTGTAAAACAATAGTCTACCACTGAGTCACATACAATAGTCATTTGAGTCGTCATTAACCGAATAATGTCCTCATAAACCATGAGTAAACACACACAAGTGTTGTAAAACAATAGTCTACCACTGAGTCACATACAATAGTCATATGAGTCCTCATTAACCGAATAATGTCCTCATAAACCATGAGTAAACACACACAAGTGTTGTAAAACAGTAGTCTACTGCTGAATCACATTATAGCTCCTTTCTCCTTGTTTGTGTCTTTCAGCTTGTCCTTGAGTCTGTCATTCCAGCTTTTACAGGAAGTGAAGTCACATCTCCTGAAGTGGTTTGTTAATACTTTTGACAATTAAGTTTCACACGCGTTATAACTAGGGATGTACCAATCTCATACTCAGTCGAGTTCAGTTACGATAGTAAACACGATGACACTCTCAACAAGATGATTCAATGTTGGGGTGGGCGATATAGAAAAAATATCATATCACGATTTTTTTTAGGAAAATCACGATCACGATTTTTATCACGATTCTTTGTCAAGTTGGTTTTAATATTTTGCAAGTGGCTGTTCATTACAGCCAAACTAATGTCCTTATGTTAAAAACAAAGCTTTAGGTAACAAAATAAAAAAGAAAGGCATACATTTAGGCCAGTGGCGAAGATAAAAATCTTTGTCATTATTTTCTTTGTTATTAAAAAAATAAGACAAGATAAACATTACACAAATTAATATTCAAATTAAATAAATAGTGCTTTATTTTTCAGATGCACTAGGTGTATTTAGCAGTAGCATTGAAGAAAGTAATTAAATTAAACAAATATGAAATTAAAACACTACAGAGACTTCACTGAATAAATTGATTCTTATTAAAGCTACTATTAAAGTTCTCAGTCAGTGAGTGATTTTCTCTTTGTTTTTTTTTTCTTTTACTAAAGAGATTGTTCCCTCAAAAATGAAAATGGTCTTAATTTACTCTCTCAAGATGTTTTAAACCCGAATAAGTTTCTTTCTTCTGTTGAAAACAAAAGTTCTTTTGAATAATGTGGGTAACCGAACAGTTGCTGGTCCCCTTATAGTTTTTTATTGGTTCTCTCCTGGAAGTTCATGGGGTCCAGCAACTGTTTGGTTACCCACATTAAAAAAATCGTTCTTTTGTGTTCAGCACAAGAAAGAAATTAATACAGGTTTGTAACAACATTAGAGTGAGTAAATAATGACAGTTTTTTTTTTTTTTTTTGGTGAACTATCCCTTTAAGGATGTGCTATTTATTCCTGTCGCTTTTAGACCAGCACGCGACGCGTTTAATATAGACGCATGTTACACCAGATATTCTCTCAAATGTTTGCTTTCACTTTAGACATAGCCTGTTTATGTAAACATTGTGTGTATTTAACAGTATTAGCATAATAATACTCGAAAGATAGCCAAGTCCAGTGTTCTGGCGCTGTTTGACAGGCTTCTGGTGCCTGTGAGCGTCGGAGGTATGCGGTCAGGAAAGCGCACGTTAGAACAGCACATCAGCGCGTGAATTAAATGTTTAACCGGCAAGGCTTATGCAAATAATGACCTTTTGTGAATTGCAGTGTCCCATGCCTATTCATTAACGTGTGATGTGTAGGCTATGTCGCGTTACTACAGTTGAGACGGGGCGCCAGAACTGAACTGATAGAATGTACTGTTAGACGATACTACGATATTTCTTCAAAAGCAGATCGTGGAGACATTTTAATCGTCCACGATTAAAAATCGTCATATCGCACACCCCTAATTCAATCTTACTATTATTATACTTGATCTGTGGATAAAGTTCTATGGTTTTGCATAAAATGACTATCTTGCTGAACTGTATAGCTGTACCTCAATCATGTTACTTTCTACCGGGTGTTTCTTAGATCACAACAATGAAATAGATTCAGAGCACTAATTGTACTACACAAGTAGAGTAACTGAAATTTCAAATAGTTAAAAGAAAATGCTGAATAAACTATTGCATAGATAGATACTGTATAATACACCGTACTGTTACGCATCAATTTGTCTTTCGTTTGTGCTTTGAATTTTTTAATGCAGACTCAACGCGCCATGACTCATGTTGCTTCAAGCGCATCATTCTGCGCTCTGAATGCGCATAATCGCTGTATTGGATGGAGCCTTTCTTGTTCTGTCCTATCATATGTTGCTGCCTCATTAAACAGCTGCGCTATATATATAAAAAAAATCGGTATCAGTCGATACAAAATAATTTTTGTATCAAATCGGATTGGTTCCCAAAAAAATTGTAACAGTGCCAATCCTTTACGACGCTTAACAGTGCCTGAAATTGTGTAAATTTATACTGATGCAAGCTAGAGAATAGAGTGTGTCAAAAAAGAGTATTTGGTTCATCTCAGTTGTATCTCAATACAATTTGTTGCAAGTTTATAGTGTGAAAAGTATCTCATCCCTAATATCCATATCCACTGTCTTTAATGGAATCAATTTATTCTATTTTTCATTCTAGGAAATCATGGTTGGATCCCAACAGGAAGCTAGAAAGCCATGCAGTGGCAATGATGGTAAGAAAATTCCTATGAACAATTAACAGAATTGATACCTTGGTATTGAGGTGCTATGTGTGGTTTTAACTGATTATCATATTGTATGCTACTAAGGAAAACCAATAATTAATAAATAATAAACTCAGTATTTAAAACAGACCGTATTTTTGTTTTTGATCAAATGGCCATTTGAATGGGAGTACTAGGGGCATTACTATGATAGCATTAGTATACTTACAGTATTCCAAATGTTATCCATCAAAGTTTAAATCTATGACTATAGATTTTCTCAAATCCTGTAGACTTGACCAGTCTACAGTCTTGGGCTTTGTTTACTCCTAGCCGGGTATCTAGAGGAACTAATATAGAGAAACTAGAACAACTAAAGCCTTAACTGGGTAGAGCAGATTGAGTCTTTGCCTGATCTGACAAAGTAAACAGAGGAGGATAGAAGGCCTGCAGAACTATAGATCACATTGGTAGGAACCTTAGGGACATAACCTGGCCTGGGGTGGAGGAAAGCCCTCACCATCCCAGGCGAAAATTCCAGGCACGAGGGAGAAACCGAGAGAGCCTGAATGTCGCCAATCTTCTTCTAAGAGACGAGATAGTGAGGGGAAATATAGTTTTAAAAGTGACAAACTTTTCATTAACTTCCTCAATAGGCTTGAAAGGAGCTAGGGAGAGACCTTATAAAACAACGGTCAAATCCCATGTTGGCACCCTCGTGCGACTATAAGCCCCAGCATCAAAATACCACGAAGAAACCGGGTTATAAACTGGTCTCTTCCCAAAGAGACTCCACTGAAAGTTACATGGTCAGCAGCCAGTACCGCCACGTACAGCTTTAGTGTGGAGGGGGGATAGTCCTGAGGAGAAATGCTCCTGCAGGGACTCCAGCACTGCACCCACTGGGCAGTTAACTGGGTCCAGCTGGTGTTCTCCACAACAAGAAGTGAACAACCTCCACTTCAAGGCATATAACTTCCTCATGGATGGAGCTATAGAGTGAAGGATGGTCTCAACAACCTTGGTTGAGAGACCAGCACCTACGAGCTGGGCCCCCTCAGAGGTCAAGCCCATTGTTTCCACAGTTCTGGGCGGGGGTGAAGGATCGACCTACTCGCCTGAGAGAGAAGATCCCTCCTGATCGGAATCTCCAGAGGAGATCTGTCGAGGAGAGATACTCCGGGAGAGATATACGGTAGGTGGTGCTAATACTCCTAAGCGGTGAGCAGCTGGTAACAAGAAGTAGTCGAAGGAGAATGTCCTTGTCTCAGTTCTCGCGCCTGCGCCCATAAGGAAGTAATGGAATAGTCGAATAAAGTTGTTATTTATGTTTTTTTCGCACAAAAAGTAGTCTCGTCACTTGATAAACTTATAGTTGAGCCGCTGTAGGCACAT
This sequence comes from Cyprinella venusta, assembly GCA_038021265.1. NCBI lineage: Eukaryota > Metazoa > Chordata > Actinopteri > Cypriniformes > Leuciscidae > Cyprinella > Cyprinella venusta. Next base: position 10,332,702 of record CM075863.1, read on the forward strand.
GGAATATTTAAACCTTTTCTTTAATGACTTTATGGGCAGTCAAGAGCCAGTCCCTTAGGCAGTCTATGGAGGACTGATCCAGCTCTCAGATTAAATCAAAAATATCTTTGTGTTCCGAAGATGAACGAAGGTCTTACGGGGTTGGAACAGCATGGGGGTGAGTAAATAATGACTTAATTTTCATTTTTGGGTGAACTAACCCTTAAAATTTACCAGTTTTCTCCAACAATTAAAATGAATGTATGCTAACTTTTTCTACTGTGATGTGCAAAGTAGTGAAATAAGATTTCAGATTAATTCAGTGTGCTTTTTCTTAAGGTTGTAAGACACATCAAATTAGCAAAGAGGAGATGTCTTCGCTGGAGAAATGTTCAGTTTGCTACGGACCATTTTCACCTCTGAAGTGGTGGGGGCTGAGATGTAAAGGTTAGTATAAAAATTATCTTGGGATTCTGTGAATATATTTATTTCTGTGCAATATGCTGTGTGGTGTGGTGGTTCTCATCCTGTGTGTGACCAGTTAATGTGTCACTGAAGCCCTCTGAGAAGAGAAGGTACTAATTTTTAAACCTCTTTTCACTCCTAGGGTACAATATAGTCTACTAACGCAAGTGAGAGCTTGTTGGGTTTTGTAAATAATGTCAATGAAGACAAAGCTTCAGTTTGCAAATTTCAGATGCTATTGTGAGGAAACAGCTAATCAATTTATAATTTGGCAGACCGTCTGCTTATGGTAAAAAATATTTAGCAGAAAACATTTAATTTAGAGTGAGCTATATTTAAAAATTATAATTAAGTAATTGTTTAATAAGAGAATGGAGAATTTTATTTCTATTTTTGTGACGTTGTTTTGGCTACTGGATTTTCTGAATGGCAGGTTACCTAAAATGATTGTAGCCAAATTATGTGGTTAATTTCAAACCCTAGTGACAACATTTTATTTAAGTTGCATTATAAATGCTCTTATTAATGTTAGAAATGTATTGTCTGGACATATTACAAAGATGGTCTGGCAGGGGGTTGTGTCACAGAGAAAATGTGTTTTTATAAAATATAAACCAACGGCATATATATATATATATATATATATATATATATATATATATATATATATATATATATATATATGAAGAGTTCAGATGCAAAACCCTCTAAATGCCATTTGAAATTTTCTTCTAAAATTATCATTTTTATCAAGCTTGTATATTTAAGTTCAGGAATTTCACTTTAATGACAATTAAAAGGTAATCTTCATTGCCATTTAAGTGAAATTACTGAACTTAAATATACAAGCTTGATAAAAATGATCATTTTAGAAGAAAATTTCAAATGGCATTTAGAGGCTTTTGCATCTGAACTCTTCATATATATATGCTGTGGGTTTATATATATATATATATATATATATATATATATATATATATATATATATATATATATATATATATATATGTTTTTTTTAATTATTATTGTTATAATTTTTTACAGTGTGCAGTACTACATGGCATGTGTACTGTTTCCATACAAAAGATAAGAAACAAAAGACTTTGGTAAGTTTTATACATTTTTCTTCCCTTTCAGTAAAGCTTTGGCAAAGTGTGTGTGTGTATACATGTTTTTTTATGCTCATTCATCAAGGCTATTTATTTGATTTAAAAATACATACATACATAAATACATTACTATTGTGAAATATTATTACAATGTAAAATAATGTTTTTCTATTTTAATATACTTTTAAATATAATGTATTGCTGTTATGGCAAAGAATATTATTACAAGTCTTTGCTATCATTACTTAAAAACACCTTGCAGTGCAACCTGGAGACATCTTTAGTGATGCTCACAGGGTCATAGGATGTTTTGGGTCTTACATCAGACACTCTCACCCGGGTGACCTAGCTGGAGGGCCTACGCCACACATCCTTTTTGGCAGCATACAGGATGTTCTTGATGGGTATTTGCCTGTGTAGTCTGCAAATCCCAAAGAGTCCCAGTACCCGATGTAGAGACTGCCCTGCGAAGGGTTTAAAGCCGGCCTTCCGCCCGTTCTACTTCCGCTCGTTCCATCTACCAGATCAGTGTACTTGGCCCTCTTCCTTTCCTGGGCTTCCTCCTTTCAATCTTCCCAGGGGACCATTAGTTCAAGTAGTATCACCTACTTGCTTGCTGTAGTCATCAAGACTATGCCCGGTCAGAGTGATGTAACTGCAATGATGTCCGTGAACCTTAATTGTCTCCCAAGGTCCATCAGGAGGTGCCAGTTTTTTGCTGTTTGGTTAAGAGTTTGGATTTCACAGGCTTGAAGCTCATTCTTGCCCAAGCGATGAGCTGTTTGAGGCCTTGAAGAAGCCACCTGCATCCACTGTGGTTGTGGTAACTGAGTTTATCCATGAATGCTCTAATCGGTGGTTGTCGGATGCCAGATCTGGACAATGGACATCTGCATTCCACTTACGCAGACTTCACAAGCATGTTCAAGGAGAGCAAACAGAGAGACAGAAATTGTGCAGCCTGTAATACCCTTCTCCAGACGATGCCATGCCGATACTAAAATCCCAGAAGACACCCTGAAACTAAAGTTTAGACTAAATCTAGAGATTTTGAATTTTCTATGAGACGTGGTATCTTCTCAGGGCCAATTCCACCAATCTATGTGGTATTGATCCATAAGCATTGGCATAGTTCAGCCACAAGCTGTAGTCGGGCCTCCCTGATCAGCTGCGTCACCACCCATGTGTGTTCTATACACCCCAAGGGACTCTGCATTGAGGTGTCTATATAAATGTTCTTAAGGAGAATTCTCCTGCATTCTCCTCCTGGGAAATCCACACGCCTTCTGCATATCTCCACTGCTGAGGTACTCTACCTCTTCCACAATCTTCCACAAATGTTCCAGAAACCTGGGGCAGTGTTTGAAGACCTTATTTGGAACTCTACTTGGTCCCGGTGCAGATGATGTTCTGGCAGATTTAATGACCTCTTTGACTTCCTTAAGGGTAGGTTCATTAAAGCGTGTGCTAGGTTCAGGTGGGCATATAAGGGCTGCACAGTGACCAAGATCTTGCTCCTTCATGCCATCACTTTTGGTGTTGCGGATATAACAGTTGATATCCTCCTCAGGACGTGAGAGTTGACCACTCTGTTTCTTCCAGCAAAAAACAAATTGATCTGCAAACAAGTTACTGTGCCTACGGGCCCTCTCCTTGCACCACTTAGCACAGCGAAGGGTGATTAGCTTCTCCATTACCACCACCCTAAGTTCTGCCAGGGCTACCTTCTCCTCCTTGTTAGCCTTTCGCTACTGGGTACTGAGTGACTTCAGCTCTTGTCTGTGTTGGGTAATCTTGACCTTGTCGGTTCAGAATTGGTGCCGCAGTAGATGTCTTGGTGGCGCGTTGTTCCTTGGTGCCAATAATAATCAGTGATGCTGATTATAAACTTGTTCATGGTTCGGAGCCTCTGGTTCACCCACCCCTTGACTGTTGCTTCAAGGACTGCACCAACATCATCAAACTGTCGCCACGCTGACTCTTTGTTTGGCAGCAGGCCATACAAACCAACACAGCTCTGATGGTCTGCCCTCATGATCTCTCTATCTCCCATACAATTAATTGCACTACTGGTATGTCACACCTATATCACTCTCCACCAGTTTCCACACAGTCCCAAGACAGTCTGCTCACTTTCTCTTATCTCACCAGCTGTTATGTTCTGTGGTGGTCAAAAGCGCTGTTCCAGCTGGCACGACGGGCATGACGTGGAGCGCAGACTCGACAGGGCTTACGTGAAGCGCATGCTCGGCAGGGCTGATGTGAAGATCCAGCGATGTCATGGTGTGCCACAGAAGGAAGCTCTCCAGACAACTGCACAGTCCCTCTCTCCAGTCCAGACCGGGTAGATCAGGGAGCTCCAGGGAGCTCGTATCAACCACCTTGGCCCCTCGCTGTTAACACGCCTTAATAATCTCATCACTTAATGAGCAGGAGGCAGCGAAAGGAACAAAACCCCAGGTGTATTGGAGGAGATCGCGGCTATCCAGGGCCAATGTAGGGATCTGTCCTTCAAGCTCCCAGTTCACGTTGCTGTCCGTTCGGTGATGAAGACCCTTCAGGCAGCCATGGCGGTAAAGACCCCTCAGGCGGCCGTGGGCCCTTGGGCGGCTACGGCGAGGACCTAGTCCAAACTGGATAGATCTGGGAGCTCCCTCAGATCAACCACCTTAGCCCCTCACCGTTAACATGCCTTAATAATCTTATCACTTAATGAACCACGAGAGGAACAAAACCCCAGGTGCATTGGAAGAGATTGCGCTGTCCAGGGCCAAAGTAGCAATCTGTCCTGCAAGCTCCCAGTTCATGATGCTGCCCGTTCTGCAGTCACTTTTTTTAAGGTTGATTATTCTGTTACGTTACATGGTGGTTAAAAGCACTAGGAGACATCCATTCTAACACCAACTACAAACAATAACCAACACTGAACACTGACAAGAGAGGAACTTAAATACACAGAGGAATGAAGAGGGAAACAAGACATAGCTGGGGTAAATTAACATCAACACAGGTGGACACACTGAAAACTAATGAGGAGTGGGAAACTGGGACAAGGACTGAAAAAAAACGCGATGCAGAGGGAAACAGGACATACATGTAACACCATTCACAAAATAAAAAAACCCAAAAAATAAATAATCTAAGACTGCATAGTATATCCAGACAAACTCACATTATCTGGTTTCACAAGTGTTTTGTCAGATGGTTTCAGATTTCTTGTTGAACCACCTAGTACTCAATTCAATCTGGACACCTTGTTTGGTCACTGCACAGCATAGCAGGAAAATAAAATCACTCCCTTCCAAACACTGGAGAGTACCACAAACTGGTGGTTCCAAATCCATGCTAAGCTATGGAGGCCATCACTGGTTGGATCTTCACTCCACGTGAAGTCCACATGAGCTGCCGTTTTAGGTTACCTCACACTCTTACCTGGTCTCTTGTCTTTGCTGGTTTCGTCCAGCAATCTAGCTCAGACTCCGTGGCTAGTTATTTTCCTGCACCTTTTTCCTCTGTTCCCAGGTTTCCACCTTGGCCCTTCAAAACAATGGCTCCACTATGGTCTGTCATCCCTCTTCACAGATACTCTTGTCCTTCTGATTTTATCTTGGTATGTCAGCCCACCTGGTTCTACCATGAATTTCCAGGCCTGCGGAAGAATCTTCACTTCTTCGGCTCCACTTAGGTCTTCCCAGCTCAGTATTAGTTTTCTGATCCCCCTTCCCCACCTTCTCTAGCCTCGCGAGACCATCCTGATCTCGCGAGCTTTCAAGGTTTCACTCGCAGATCAGTCTGGACACTTTCCGTTAAAGAAAATTTGGGAGCAGTTCACCAAACAAACGTCCAATCAGCGTTGGCTTTGAGGCGGGTTGAGGTGTGACGCAACGAGAAGCGTGACAGTTCAGTCTAAGGCTGTGTGTCCACCAAAGCGTTTTTCCACGCGTCTGGCGTATGTTTTCAATTGTTTCCAATGGGAACGCCGCGTTTTTTAAACGCCATGAGCGTGACGAGGCGCTGAGCGTTTTTTTCACGCTGAAGCGCCGAGCGCCCGGTGTTTTTTACTGGTCGCCGAGAGTTGAAAAATGTTCAACTTTGGAAAAAACGCAGCGCTCATCACTGTCAGTTCTTGCCTAGCCGTCCAATCACAGTGGAGGAGGGGCGGGACTAAACCACACCGACCAACAGTCATAACGTTTAAACTGCTGCGGATATTCTGTATCATAGCAACAAAACGCCTCAACGGAAAAAACGCTGCGCTGCCAAAACGCTCTCAAGCGCCCAAAGCACGCCGTCTTCAGCAGAGCGTGTAGCGTTTTCAGCTACACGGAATTACAGAGTATTTCTTCACTGAAAGAAGAGCAAAACATTGCTCTGGAGGCTTTTCTCAGAGGAAAAGAGGTTTTTGCTCTTCTCCCGACTGGTTTCGGCAAGAGTTACGGTAAGTCATATGCTTCGTTGATCTGATTGGTTGATTTGGCCCGTCTATCACCAACATAGGCCAATCAGCTAACCAGTATTTTCGCTCCTTACCAAAATTACTTCAACAGAAGGTTTCCAGATGGATATGCGGAGCAAATCCATCTGACGGAGTCAGGTTACACCTTCTCAGCTCACTGTCTGAGCTCTGGCACCTCCTTATAAGTTTTCCATGGATGGACATTAAGGCATCAAGAGACACCTTTCAGAAAGACAAATCCCAAGTGTTTTCATTGTTTTTTGTTTTCCATTAAAGGGATATTTTTAGTAGTATTTTTAAAACTACAAAGATAGACATACCTTCCTGAGATATCTCCATTGGTCTCCGTAGTGGAGAGATCAAAATACAATGAGACATTTCTGAATCTGACAATATAAAGCAGAACCTTGTTTTTTCAGTGAAGGATAATGGGCAACCCTCTCTGTCTACAACCTGTGTACTGTGAATTTACTGATTTCTGACAACCTTTCTGAAGTTCCTGATCATATTATGCTTTCTTTTCCTTGTATTTTAAATCAGGAGGAAACTGACAAAAGTGGAGATTCTGATGAGGAGGATCCAGAATACATTCCTGACTCTGAATCAGATACAGATACAGATAGCCCTTCACCTATATCACTATTTGTTGACACTATAACACCAGTCAACACAGTTGAAAAATCAACAGTTAAAACTTCAACTGATAAAACTTCAGAAGACAAAACTGCTGTTTCAAGCGGAGGGCAAAATTTTTGCTTTGTTTGCCAAAAGCCCGTTTTTAAAATAGCACGACATTTCAGAGCACACATAAAGGAGGACAGTGACATTGCAATGGCTCTTAGTCTCCCTGTCAGGTCAAAACCTAGGAAGGAATTACTTGAAAAACTTAGGAATAGGGGAAACTTCATGCACAACAATGAAGTTCTTAAAAATCAATCTGGTTCACTCAAAGTGAAGCGAAAGGCTAAAGGCGACAACAAAAAATATGAGTACTGTGTCCACTGCAAGGGGATGTTTTTACGGCCCGAGTTGTGGAGACACATGAAGAGGTGCTCCTCCAAACCAGGAGACAATGAACATGGCAGAAAGCGAGTTCTCGGCCTTGCAGCAGTGGTAAAATCTGCGTGCTCTAGCACTGACAATGGCGTGGTTAAAATGCTAAGTCGTATGCATGATGACGAGATTGCAAGTATTGTACGCAACGACATTTGCCTGCTACGGTTCGCAGAATCTCTTTACAGCAAACATGGCCATGATGCATCAAAGCATGATTATATACGTCAAAAAACCCGTCAACTTGGACGTTTCTTGCAGACTTTGCGTAGAAAGTCCTCAATCCAGTCTCTAGAGGATGCAATTAAACCAAGCAACTTTATGAAGGTCATTGAGGCAGTAAAGGAGACATCCGGATTTGAAGAACATAACAACAGTTACAAAATTCCAAGTCTTGCCTTAAAAATAGGACACTCGTTGTTAAAAGTGAGTGACATTATACGATGTCACGCTCTCATGGCTGGAGATGAGGACCTCATTAAATCGTCTGAAGCATTTCAGAAACTTTATCAGGCGAAATGGTCAGAGTACATTTCACACTGTGCACTGAGTACCATTAGTGATTTGAAGTACAACAAATTAGATAAACTACCACTCACTGAAGACATCCAAAAACTACACAAGCATCTAAACAAAAATGCCGAATTGGCAACTGCAGAATTGAAGAAGATGGCAACAGTTAAGAACTATTCCAGTCTTGCACACACAACCTTGACGAAGATAGTCCTCTTCAACAGAAGACGTATTGGAGAGGTCTCAAAGATGAAACTACGGAATTTTCTTGAACGAGATAACTCCACACATGAAAGAATGGGATTGTCGGACTATGAAAAGAAACTCTGCAGCTATTTTGAGCGTGTGGAACTCAAAGGGAAAAGGGGGAGAAAGGTAGCACTACTACTAACTCCTGAAATGTCAGCTGCCCTTAATCTTATGATTGAGAAGAGAATGGAATGTGGTGTGCCAGAGGAAAACGAATACTTATTCGCTGTACCACACTGTCTGACTTACTACAGGGGACATCAATGTCTCAGACGACTTGCTGCTGAATGTGGTGCAAAGAAACCGGATTATTTACGGTCCACTAATCTGCGCAAGGAAATAGCAACCACTTGCCAAATTTTAAACTTAAAGGAAAATGAATTAGATCAGCTGGCTGACTTTTTAGGACATGACATTTCAGTTCATAGACAGTTCTATCGACTTTCTGAACCAACAATACAAAGTGGAAAAATCTCTAAACTGCTGCTTGCTCTGGAGAAGGGGAAGCTACATGAACTGCAAGGGAAATCCCTTGATCAAATTGAAGGTATTTACACCAAGTTAATTTTTTTTGTCAAATATTATGTTTTGGTTTATTCATTATTACTGCTTCTTGTGGTCCTTAATCAACTGTTAGAGCATGTCTACAACTTTCCTCTTAGGGGGACCCAAGCTCGAACCCTAATCAAACACCCATGAACCAGGAAATCAAGGTCTTAATGATCACTTGAAAAGTCACAGGCCAGTAGTGCTGGATGGAGCATGTTGGAAAGATTTTTTTTTTTTGTATAATGGGTCCCCAGGAGCAGGGTTAAAGACATTTAACAGTATTCACTTAAAGCATTTTAAAGCAGTGGTTCTCAAACTTTTTAGCCAACGACCCCTAAACTAACATCAACAAGAACTCGCAACCCACTACCACAGCTTACAAAATTTTAAATCCACATCCACTTCCTATGGAAGCTTGTTTCCACCACGGAATAAAAAAATGAGGTAATTATTTTAAGCTAAAGGTAATTGCGACTTTTTATCATGCAATTCTTGACTTTTTAACTCGCACTGCAAGTTTATATTTCAAAATTATGAGAATACTGGAACTGCTCTCAGTCCTCATGCTGGCCCTGGAGGAGCGCCTCGAAACATCGCTGTTGCTGCTCCTCCATCTTGAGCACCACACCATACTGTGACGTCTTATCTTAAAATATTATTTAAAGAGCCCCTATCATAGCATTTGAAATGTTCCTATTTTTGTTTTGGGAGTTCCCAAAAACAACTTAACGTGCATGCAAGGATAAAAAACACTTTATTTGTCTTATAATACGCATTTATTTTTACCTGATTTGCTCAACGACTCCCAAATGATATGTTCAATGATTCATTTTCTCAAACACCTCCTTTTTGAGTGACGCGAATCTGCGGCGATTGGCCAAATGAGGTCCAGCTTTCCCAGCGAAACTCGCATTGCGGCGGCTTTTGAGGGGCAGTGCTTATGAAATAGAGCAAAGTCATATTTGGCTAAGTCGTTTAGGAGGTAATTGTCATTTTTCAGTGAATGTCTGGTGAATATCAAAAATAAAGCTAACTTTACCCCGCTTAGAAGCTCCGCGGAGTGTACACAACACAATATAACTATATTGTGCATGCTACAGAAAACATAACAGCAAACATTATTAATAATACTTAAAGATTGTGATTCGGAGGAGGACGAACCTGATCCATATACACTGGATACTGAGCCCTCCTTCAGGAACAACCGGCTTGCAAATCCACATTTGAATTCATGTATGTTTTTGAATGATTCGTTATTAAAATGATGAGAACACAAGGTTCGGGCTATACTTTTGTGGTATCATTGCAAATTTGAACTCTAACCACTGATTCTTCACATGCTCATCCCTGGGCAATGAAAATAAGTGGCTGAACTGTCTTTGCAATGTAGAACACAGCGTCTTCTCGACATGATGCGATTCAGCTGAAGTATTTGAATGTGTTCTAGACTTCAAGTTCCGTCTGCGCGCGCAGTTGTTCGGAGCGGCCAATGAGCTAATGTTTTGTATCTTCGTCACTACGAAACAGCTAATGACTCGTTTTAAAAACAATTCATTTCATAGACTCAGAGTCTACTCTCACTTTTGAAAGACAATAACTTTATATACAGTGCACTTTCAGGTATAAATTAGTGTTGTGTTGAAAAAATCGATTCACCGATTCTGAATCGATTTTCATATTAATTTCTAAAGATTGATCCGTAGCTCAGAGAATCGATTTATTAATAGGCCTACATTTTCCCAAATTCCCCGTGAACTTTAACTTGCCGCCCGCGAGTGATCCCTATGTGCGCATTGAAAGCTTTCACTCAGCGCGCACATTGTTACGACAATGGACTTTGATTCATTAAACTGTTCATTCAACGAACACGTTCAAAAAAGCAGATTAATTAAAATAGATCTAATGAAACAACTTCAAAGTATTAATTATTTTTAACTTTGAGTTCCACTTAAGGCTCAGCAGCAATGCGTCGCATGGGCAAATGGCATTGATTCAGTGCGTGACTCACTGATTTTATTTCCCCACGGTTTCCTCGTGCTGAGGGACGCTGATCAGCGCTGCTGCTGACGCGCATTTATGGTAAATACCCGTAACGTGAACGTTAAAAGGATGATTCGACAACTATTTCGCGTTCCTTTGACACGGCACGGCAAGCTTTCCGCGAATACATATGACTTCAAAGACAGACGCACGCGAAGGTAATCACACGCGCTCTGCCGGTCTCTTTCATTCACTGTCTGTGGGCTACACATCACCACGATCGTTATCATTATGAACTTGTCTAAAATTCAATACACATGCATGAAGTTCAAAACAAAAAAGGTATAGCCTTATAAAAAACGTTAATATCACGGTTCCTGCGGTTACAATCCTCCTGCTGATATAGCCTACCTCTGCGTGCTCTGTCGTCTAGTGCAAGTTATAGTGAACGCAGTTTTATCAACACGGAAGGGGGATTGTTCTTTACAACAATCAATAGGCTACTACATTAATTTGCAGTTGAATGTCTATAATAAATTATTACAGGACTGTAGTTGCAACATATTGATACTATTATTAATAATAGTATCAATATGATGCATAACTACAGTCCTGCAATTCAGGTAACAGCTGGAAAAAATGCTTTTTTCAAAAACAAATATCTAAATCTCGAAGATCGGATCGAAAAATGATAATCGATTCAAGATCTTGAGAATCGGAATCAAATCGATTCTTGAAATTTGAATCGAAACAGCGCTAGTATAAATCTTTGGAGATTGTTTTCATTCCTTTAGAGCTATAGTGCACTCTACATGAACAGTCATTTTCAAAAATCCATGATAGGTGCTCTTTAACATTTTTAAACCTAATCACTTCTGTCTTTAAAAATCAGAAAATAATTATTTGTAATCTTATTTTTTTTAGTTTTGAAAAATATAAATTGTAATCAGATAATACAGACATTTTTCAAACCAACTTTCGACCCCTCAATCATTCGGTCGCGACCCTCAGTTTGAGAACCACTGTTTTAAAGGGCAATATTTTACAGATCATCACTTGTATACAATTTTACAATTTCTGTAAGTGCTTATTTTATAAATGTATAAATAGTTCAAATATCAATTTAAAATATTGGTCTAGAATTGTGTTGAACTTGAATTGTTACTCAGGTGACTCCTACAATCTTTGCAGGTCTATATTGTAGAAAGAAATACCTTTTAAAGGGATAGTTCACCCAAAAATGACGTTTCCTCATATCGTTTCCAAACTCATAAGACTTTCGTTCATCATCGGAACACAAATTAAGGTGTTTACGATGAAATCCATGGTAGTACCATTACTGTCTACAGAGGGTCAGAGAGCTCTCAGATTTCATGAAAAAAATAACTTAAATTTGTGTTCTGAAGATGAATGAAAGTCCTCCTGGTTTTGCAATGTCATAAGGGTGAGTAATTAATGACTGAAATGTAATTTCTGGGTAAACTAATGTTTGTAGCTGTGAAGTCTAATACTTGTTCTATTGTTCAGATTTCACAGAGGAGGAGGACGAGGTGGACGAGGATGACAGCGAAGATGAGGAAACCATTCCTGCTGATGCTCCTGCTGAAATCAATGGTTGGTAGTTCGAATGTAAAAATGTATCTACATGCAAGTTAGGATTCTTCTTGTATTTGAATACTTAGATGAGAAGGTGTAGGTGATTTGGTTAAAGGGATATTTCAGCGAAAAACGTCCGGGGTTACGTATGTAACCCTAGTTCCCCGAAGGGACCAGAGGCTGTGTGCAAACATTCTGAAACAAAATAATAAAATAAATATCTAATACTGAGGTGCATTGAACAAAGAATGCATACTTGAATATAAAGTATGAAACAAACATGACACTTGGAGAGTGTTGAACATAAAAATGACTAAGACAATCCCTGAATAAACACTGTATTTGGTCTTGGTTAGTTCGGTATTTTACACTTAAAGCCCTGTTTTAAGATCGTTTCTGATGAAATAGAACCGTTAAGATTGAAATTTGGACAAATGCTGTTGTCCCGAGAATTTTAGGTTTGTGTGTTAGCACCCAAAGAATCATTCATAAAATGCATTAAACATTCGTTTACAAAGACGTCAAACTCACCGAGTGGTCAGGGATGTTCACTGATTTGCTCACACAAACATCGCAGCAAAATATGCTTTCCAACAGGTTTTATCCTAGTTTTTGTCCGACTCTATTGACTTGACTTGGTACAAAAACTACTATTAAACCCTGTGTTGTTGTTGTGTGGAATCTGGTGCGCGCGCGGCGGCCGGTGGGCGCACGCAATAGGAAATGGCAGCATTGCTGATACTTATTTTTAGCTCAATACAGACCGATTTCACGCAAAACAGGCATAAATTACATGCATTGTGAACGTCAGACTTATAATCATTTTCGTTCCGTCTCGTCTCGTCAACGAAAACTCAGAAACGTCTCGTCATGTTTTAGTCACCTCAGAGCTATTTTTAGCTAGTCATCGTCGCATTATCGTCATAAAAAAAACGGTGCGTTAACGAAATCATTTCGTTATCGTCATCACTGATGAAAACATCACTGTATGACATGCCAATTCGTATTTCTATTTTTGACGTGCTATCAACACGCAGAATTGCTTTTCAGCGTGTTTATGAACGCCGTTAACTTAACGTAACATTACTGTATATATAAATATATGACCTACCCCAACCCCGTCCCTAATCCTACCCGTCACTGGGGTTAATTAATGGGAGTCTTCCTCTATCATCCTAGGAAAAAAAAGATCGCTCCCCAGATGTAGATCTACATTTTGCTTTGTTTCGCACGGACTTTTAACGGCGTGTACATACACACGGAATCACTCGGACGTTAATGGCATAGACATACATGCGGATACACACGGATAGCTCAAAATGCGTATAGATAACACGCCACTTAACTTGAAAGTCATGATGGTATTTTCGCATTGACTGTGGAATCAGGGCAACAAATTTGGAAACCCACTGTCTCCTCAATTGAGTCGCTTTGCAGCTGCAGAAGCCCACCTTATGTGACACACACAGTTAACCTGAATTGTTCACTCAACTGCGCATAATAGCAGCGAATTAATAAACAAAAGTATATCGACTATTGTTTTGTTTTCTATCATACACCGTGCACGTTTGCGATAACGTAATATGCACATTAGGGATCGACCGATATGAATTTTTTTACTGCCGATACCGATTTTTTTCCCAACAGCCTTAGCCGATGTCCGATACGGGCTGCCAATTTTCTTGAGCCGATATTTGGAGCCGAAACATTTTGCTGCCTCAATTTACATCATAAAAATGACATGGTGTCAACAAATGTTACAGGTCTCAATTTAATAAAAGTGACATTTAATTAACTTAAAAAAACATTTAACAAATAGTGAAAACATGTGAGATAGAACAAGTAGATAAACAATTTTTAACAAATATTAAAAACATGAGGTTGAACAAAAAAGTTCAGTACTTAAAAATAAATATTTAAGCAAAAATTAAATAATTACACTATTGCACAAAGTAGCAACCAGCATAATAAAGTGCACAGTGCAGGGCTCCAGACTAACTTTTTTCACCTCTGTCCTGGAACCGTCCTGAATAACAATTTGAACCGTCCTAAAGTGAATGTCAACCGTCCCAAAATAAAAATGTTGTTTCTGTACTTTGTTATCATCTATAGCTGTTAGTTAACTAAAACAATTCAGATGACTAAAATACAATAGGTTAAGTTCAACTGCAATGCATTAATTAGAATTTCCAAACCTACATACTTCCAGAGGAAAAAAAATCTATTAAGCAGTTAATATGAATGATTTTAAAGTTTGAACATGCAATACAGATACAGATTTAACTACTGTGACTTAAAAAATACTTTAATTTTTGCCAAACAAAATTATTATTTATCTTGCCTGAATGTTTGCGCTCATTGCATTTTTACAACGAATGTAAAGAATTTACACAACATGAAGCTTGATTTAAATTTTTCAATTAAATTAAAAAAGTTGCACAAATAAATACAATAAAATAAAGATATAAATAAAGACAAAGAGAAAAGTTTTTGGTCTAACACTATATTCATAGACAGAAACTGAATAAAGAAATCAGATGGAAACACTGGATATTATTTTCGTCCAGAATAAATTAAATAGGCCTACATAGGCTATTAGTCCTGATTCCTTTAACTTTAATTCCTTAAACTTGTTGTTTTGACGACAAAATTAATGATTGACACATATGGGTGCTTTCTCTTTAAGAGCTAGGGCACGGATTCTGTGTTCATTATGCTGGCATGAGTTCTGTGGTTTTATGCTTATTAAAGACGAAATCGACTATGTTTAGAGTATTATACTCTCACAAAGACCGAAATTGACACAGTTTTGCGTGTTAAAGCAATATAATCCGTGAAAAATAACTTTTGTTACTGGCCAACTGTTCTTGAGGCAGATTTTCTATGAATGTGCTCATTGTCATCCCAGAGAGCGCGCGAGCACTGTTCAGTTTAAAATCGCCTGAATGTTTAAACTGGTAAGACTTAAAAGACGTGCAATTGGTAAACTTAATTCACGATGCACTGCTGGCCCGATTGTGAAAGTGAATATTCCGTCATGTCCCGACTCCTGAACGCGAGTGTTTATCGCGGCAGTGCTTGATGCTCGCCTTCCACAACACATTTTGAGAGAAGAGAAGACGCGGCACGGCTGAACACTCTCGTGCATTACGATTACGGGTAACGGGAATATCCCGCATTATACATAGGAGACCTGCGGTAATGATTAGACTGATGCGCAATACCAATACGCGCAGAAATTCAAGCCCTGTGAACACACATACAAAAGGTCTTTCGTCCTGTAGGCGTCCTAGAGAATATTTCTGTTCGTCCTAAACACATTTTCTATCGTCCCTAGGACGATAGGACGCCGTTAAGCCCCGTTCACACTACACGCGACTTTGTCGCTGCAAGTCGCCATTCGCTGGCGATGAGGTCGCTAGTAGGCGTTCCTTCACTAGTCGCTAGTGGGACATCCAAAAGACAGCGAATCAGCTTTCTTGCCACTAAAAAACACAATTTCTGGAGGGAAAATATTAAATATAAATATACTCCGTACATAAAAACGTCTGTAGTGAAGCTTGAAGATGAACGAGACACAGAAGTCTATTTTTCTCGTTGCGGCCGTTTATCTACGGCATAAAAAGCGCAAACGCCGGTCTATTTGGGTTCACGAGACCATTCCGGCTCGGAGACAGCGCGGCGAGTACCACCGGCTGCAGGAACTGCGGCTGGATGAAGTCCGGTTCCAGCAGTACTTCAGGCTGGACAGGACCCAGTTTGATGTGCTGCTGCGGAGGGTTGGTCCCCTAGAGCCCATATCTTTCCTTCTGTTATCACTATAATGACAAATTTAGTGTCAAAGTTTACATTTTTGGGGTCAAGGAATCCAATAAAATTGGTTTTAAGTTTAAAAAAATAAGAATTTTCCCCATACCATGACAATTGGGGGTAAATATGCACATTTCACATACAAATTATGTCATCAGTGTGACTTTACATATGTTTTCATTCAAAAACTTTAATTTTGTGCAGCTACTTCTGTACATCCTGTACATTTGTCCTAAGTAGCATGAGATTTCGACCAGTAAGGAGTAGCCTATAGCAAATAAGTTCCTGCAACAACACATCCAATCTTCTCCAGGAGCTGTGACAGCTGTTGAATGTCAGAGGTGACAGGTTAACACTTTAAGGTTCATATGACGTTCTTGTTAAATAGAAAGATGTTTTTAATGTTAGATTACTAATAACTAGCTAGATAGTTGACTATGGAAAAAAAAACTTAGAGGGAAAACCTCTTCTCGAGAATACTGAAGGCAAAAATTATCCTTATAATTTGTATCAATTTAACTGCACTTGCTGCAGCTAGCAGACCTAGGCGAGGCAGCTTGTGCACCTATTGGATGCTCTGCGGTAGAGCCCTACGCTGGACTGTTTTCTTCATCCCGCCCGCGCCCGCCGAATTTCTGACCATTACCGCCCGCTCCCGCAAACGTATGTGCTCCACTCCCACCCGTTCCCGCAATATGTATGTCCACTCCCGTCTCCACCCGCAAAATTTATTCCCGCACAATAATATAGATGCATTGATTTTGTGTCTTCTCCCATCCCACTGGAAAAAAACACGTATTTGTATTGCTATTATTAAAGAGAATCATGGGGTTGTTTGTTTCATTGCCCTGGCCTGCATGTATTCTGACACACTGATCAGGAAGATGAATAGTAGTCCAAATGTCAGACTTGCCTTGCTTAGGTTTTCTGCTGTAAATACCTTCTTTGAGGATCTTTTCCACATCATTTATTGACATCTCCATCATGTCTCTAGACTACCTCCCGATCCCGCAGTTTTTTTTTTTTTTTTTGCGAGGAGGGTTCATCCTTTTGGCTCCCATGAGGAAGCGGACTACAAGGTTGTCCTGGCCATGCGAATGTTTGAAAAGCGCAGCAATAGCCGCCCCATATACCTTGAGCATGGATGGGGGATCTACCCTTCTCTAAAAGCTCCTGTAGGAAGGAGAGAACCTCCGATAATTCACAATCTTGTGGATCAGGGTTGAAGGAGCTGAACACCAACTTGAGAACACTGACCACTTGGAAGCATAAAGCCATCTAGTAGAGGGCGCTCTAGCTTGCGCAATCGTGTTTAACACTCCGTCGGGGAGACTTATGGGTACCCGTTGATGGCCCACACATGCAGAGCCCAAAGCTCGGGTCGTGGGTGCCAAATCGTCTCCACGGCCTGTGAGAGGAGATCTCTCCTCAACGGGACAGGCCACACAGCCAAGCTCTGAAGCTGTATCAGCTCCGGAAACCAAACTTGGTTCAGCCAGAATGGTGCTACTAGAAGCACAGAGGAACCATTCTCCCTGATACGCTAGATTACCCGTGTTAACAGGATGATCACAGGGAAAGCATAGAGAGGGCAGCTGGGCTCGTGATGGGCCAGTGCATCCTTGTTCTTTGTGAAGCATATTGGACACTGAGCGTCGTCTTGAGACAGAAAGAGGCCGACTTCTGCTGTACCAAGGGTGTCCCACAACAGCTTAACTGTCTGAGGGTGGAAAGACCATTCCCCTGGGGGAACGTTGTCCCTGGACAGCTTGTTTGGACCCACATTCAGATGGCCTGGCACACGCGCCGCTCTCAACAAGAGTAGGTTGCGCTGAACACATAGAAGCAGGCGTTCTGCCAGTGCATGAAGGTTCCGTGATCTCAGACCGCCGAAACCACCGACATGTTGTCCGTGCGGACAAGGACATGGTAGCCTTTTAGAGGGGGAAGAAAGAACCCCAAGGCATTCTCAGCCTTCATCTCTAGACAGTTTATGTGTAAGCTCTTTTCTTGGCTTGACCACAGGCCAAAAGTCGGTATGAACTCGTAGAGGGCACCGCAGCCCGAATTGGAGGCATCTGTCGAAACCACTTTCAGTTTCGAGATTTCCCCCAGGTTTACACCTGTCTGATACCAGTCGACCGTCTCACAGGGCTCCAGAGCTGTGATACAGTTCTGAGTTACAGGGGTTGGACAATGAAACTGAAACACTGGCCAATGTTGGAGGTTTCAAATCTATATGCCTGGTGGCCAATCTTCAGAGTGAAGCATGGGTGGATCAGTGATGGTTTGCACTGCAATATCATGACAATCCTGACTGTGTTTGATGGACACGAGTCAAAAATCATGAGCTGGAGGATCATGAGCACCTGATGCTCAAACTGCGTATCTGCATGATCATGCACCAACACACACAAGACTTGTGACAGAAGGGTTTGATGAAGATGAAAGTGACGTTGAACATCTCCCATGGTCTGCACAGTCACCAGATCTGAATATTATTGAGGTGTCAGAAAACGTTTTCCTCCACCAGCATCATATAGTGACCTGGACACTGTTCTGGAAGAGGAACGGCTCATAATCCCTCTGGTCACTGTGAAGGACTACGATCTGTCATTCCCAAGATGAATTGGTGCTTTAATTGGATGCAAAATAAGGCCCTCACCATCCTAATAAATGATTGTGTTGTAAGACCAGGTGTTTCATTGTCCAACCCCTGTACCTTGAGACAAACGACCGGATGCCCGTGCTCGACGCGGGACCCGCGTCTTCAGCCAGTGCTGTAAAGGCTGTAAAGGTGAAGCAGAAATTATTAAAGGGATAGTTCACTTTGAAATTAATTTTTGATATGTTTTAGAAGTGCTTCCAAGATGTAGGTGTTTTTATTTCCACAGTATTTTCAATTTTTATATTTTTAGGTCAAACCGTTTGTGTCTGTCAGTCATATAATGGAGGTCTATGGGGTCCACCTCAAAGAGCATGCACAGAGAAGTCCAGTTTAAACATGATTCAATGACTCGTTAATGACACGAAACGAGCAGTTTGTGTGAGAAAACGAACAGTACTTATATCGTTTTTACCTCTTGTTACCACAGCCACGTCCAAGTGATCTGAGGGCGCAGGGGCTTTGTGGCTATGGTTACAAGAGGTAAAATGATATAAATACTGTTCGTTTTCTCACACAAACCACTCGTTTCGTGTCTTAAGCCATTAATGTGTACTAACATTTATGAGTCATTTAATCATGTTTAATTTGGACTTCTCTGTGCATGCTCTTTGAGGTGGTGACCATAGACCTCCATTATATGACTGACAGACTCAAACGGTTTGACCTAAAAATATCAAAATTGAAACTACTTTGGAAACAAAGACACCTACATCTTGGATGCCCTTGAGGTAAGATAAAACATTTCAAATATTAATTTCAAAGTGAACTATCCTTTTAAGTTGTGAATGGACTGTGTGTTTGGCATGCTTTTTTGATAAAAAATTGCATACTTCACCTCCAATTGTTATGGTAAGGACAACATTATTGTTTTCTAGTCTTGGAACCTACTTTACTGGACTCCTTGACCACAACAATGTACACGTTGATACCAAATTTGTCATTATAGCTATAACAGAAGCAAAGATATGGGCCTCTCAAGTATGATTGGTTGCCATTTTTAAAAAATGTGTGTATATAAGAAACAAAATGTGATCTCACTTGTGTCTTAGGATAAATTTATTTCTATGGCCATAAGGTACTTCCATACCAAAGGGGACCTTTGCATCATGACTTGAAGTCAAAAGTCGCTTAACCTCTCTACTAATACTTCTTATTTGGTCTACTCACTTGTCCAGAAGAAACAGTGCAACCTCGGCGTCCGTTTTAAAAAATTGAATTCTTTCAGTTCTCTCCACCGTTCGAAAGCCTTCCTGATTATTATTCTTTTCTTTGACAAAACACGACGGTATTTCCTCGCGCTAATCCTACTTCTGTTCTTGGGGATTGCATCTTCCATATTCACTGTTTCTGGTCCGTTGATAGACGCGCTGGCTTATTCTTCAACTCAGACTTCGCGTGCAGGCGCCGTGCACGAGCGCAAAAACAAACAACACCGGCCCCTGTCGGTGACTGGTTGAACTCTGTTTATTTTGATAATGAGTGGTGGTTCTACCCGTTTGTTTTTGTGTGCAGATCTCAGAGCCTAGGCTGCATACAGAGGCAAGTTTTTTTTAAAGCCTGCTTATGGGGCGGGCAGCTAGCGGATTGTTAGGAAAGATTAGATGAATGTGATCATTTTTGTTTTGGCCTGACATCGCTGATAGCACCTTTAATATTTTACCCTTTTGTGTCCTGAAGTAATCACCCTTTTTCTGTTTCAGTTCTATGAAAAGCAGTGGGCTTATTAAACAATGCTTAGAGAGCATTTGTGTGTGATTTGAGTTAAACTTAAAGAGAATGACCTGTTTAGTTGGCTCTAAGTTCATTAAAACCACTATTTCAAAACTGAACTGCTTTTCTTTTTTATGTTATAGTAAGAATATGTATAACTCAATATTTTACTAGTTGAAAAAGCTGAATAATAGTTCCAAACTTACTGATTAGCTGGCAAAAAAAAAAAAATCGAAGAATAGTCAATTAATCGTTCTAACTGTGCGTTCACACCGGGCGCGAATAGCGCATCAAATTCGCGCATGACACGCGTAGTTTGACGCTTGACCACTTTGTGTTAATTTGCGTGCCAAGAGTGAAACTGACGCAGGTAAAATAACCCGTTGACGGCCATCTTTATTTATGTTGATCGAGCATTCATCAAGAGATTCACCGCACTGTATTTGCTCTAGAGAGCTAGAACAGCGGCGTGGGGATCATCGTCGCCGTATATTTGTGTCAACTGGACCTTTCAGAGGCGAACCGTTTGGCTAGTTTCACCATTTGCTTACTCCAGGAGCTGCGCCTGAATGACAGCCGCTGTCAGCGGTACTTCCGCCTGTCCCGCGCCCAGTTTGATGACCTGTTGTCCCGCATCGGAGCGAGGATCACCCTGGCCCTCATCTACCTAATCTAGCTGTCATTTATTTTTGGTTTGATGATAAATAGAACCAGCTTCTATAAGTTATTAACCTGTCCTGTGATTTTTTTTTCCTCTCTCACGTCCAGACACGAACTTATGCACTTATGTTGATTGTCTTTACATCATAACACTATTTCATATAATCTACATGTGGAATGAATAGCATTCAATAGGAAATGAACATGTCTCGTATATAGAAATAATGTTTTAAGTGATAAAATGTTTGATTTGTTGTGCATAATCCCACCAGGCATTTAGTCATATAACAAAATAATATATTGAAGCATCCAGACACCACGTGAGCAAGCAGCTAGGCTCCTGATTGGTTAACGCGGCGCGAATTTATGCCAAAGTTCAGATTTTTCAACTTGGGCGGCAGATGCGAATTCGCGTCAAACGTGTGAATGCGCAAATTTGTGTACTTGCGAACTTGACTCGCGAATGAGGCGTATTCGCGTCTTCCGCGCCGCGCTCCATGCCTCATTCACGCCACAGGAATTTTTTTACGCGCGTAACACGTCTTTGCATTGACTTAACATTGAAATCATTCGCGCCTGACTCGCTATTAACGTCCGATGTGAACGCACCATAATAATCGTTAGATTAATCGATTATCAAAATAATCTTTTGTAGCCCTAATGTAAACACCTTGATTGGATTCATCAATCATATTGATTTCAATCTGATTGTGTCCATGTAAACGTAGCTAGTGATACTCTTTTAGACTCCCCTAACTGAATTGTTCATTGCCCCATTGTTAGCTCCATCGCCTGCTCATTGTTCTCTTTAAAAAGGGTTAATAAACTGCCTCTTTTATATCGTACAGTTCTGAGGTTCGCTTATAATGTCAATAATCAATATCAATATTATTACATACAAATCATCATAAATTAGAAGGAATAGGCTATTTTCTGACCCCTTAAATGTATTTACATTTATTCATTTAGCTGATCCTTTTATCCAAAACGACTTACAATTGCCATATATGTCAGAGGTCGCACGCCTCTGAAGCAAATAGGGGTTAAGTGTGTTTGCTCATGGACACATTGGTTTCTCACAGTGGATTCGATCCCGGGTCAAGTTAGCTTGTCAATGGTTTGGAAACCGTTAATTTACTGTTGTTGGAGTAGCCATTCAGCCATTTATCTTACAATTGTAGTATTTCCCAGTAGTTTATGCATGATATTTCTATGTTGGCAAAGCATTGTAAAACAATGATTTGCCTCTCCATTTCAGAGCATTTGGTGAGGAGGAAACGGTGCCCAAAGGACACATCTGATGGACCAAAAACTGCCAGAAATGTCTCTGAAAACAATGGTATGGTAAACTTGGGTTTTAGTTTCAATTTAATTCATGTAAATGAAGTAATGCATAAATTTAAATAAATAAATAAAACTTAACACTTATTTCCTAGTTCTCAACACTGTTTAATAGGTTTAATTACTCAAGTCAAATGCTTTCACATTTGAAGTCGCAATATGGGCATACGATCCGATTTAAATTTGTGTTGGCTTACCTGTTCTCAAATACAAACACAGTCATGTGTTTGAATTAACAGTCACTCATTTTGAATAAACATTACTTAATTAAACATATTTGTATTAGTTCAACCAGGGAACAAATTCTGGTTAAAAGGCACATGACTTAAAAATGTCAGTAATGCTAACCATTTATCATCTTGTTTGTTTTTAGTCTCAAGCAGAGGAAAGCGGGCACCCAAAAGAGCATGGACCAAAGCTGAAGTGAACGCAGTAATGCGACACTTCAGATCTCACATCAGTAAAGGTCACTTGGCGTCAATGAGAGAATGTGAGGTCTGCAAAAGGTGTGAACATCCAGTGCTGCAAAACAGGACAGTTCAAAATATCAGAGACTTTGTTAGAAATCGAGGGCTTACCTTTAAGCGCATGGAGTTAAATTAAGTGACAACGAATCAAATGTTCTGAATGTAATGTTATTGTTTTAACAGTTTTTTAACAGATTAACAGTTTTTTTAATTCCCGTCACTGTACTGAATCTAATAGTGCTGTAAGCATTCTAGCAATCTGTGGGTACTTTTGGGAATTACATTTTTAAATATCTGCAAATGTGTTTTTATATCCCAAACAGCGTACTGATCCAAAATTCTGTTAATTTTCTAAAATATCCTAGATTATCATCATTATAACATTTTAATATTGTAATAAACATATAAACATGTATATATTTAAGAAAAATATGCTATTTGTATTATATATACATAAACATATGCAGTACACACTCACAGTACACACACACTCACAGCACAAGATTGTAATGTTATTTTTGTTAGAAGTAATATTTTGTTTACAGACTGAGTGACAATGTTCTTTTTAACTCGTGTCACTGACTGACTGTCTTTTTTTACCCAATTAAAAACATGAATTTTCCATTGGAAGTTTTTACTCACCTGCTAATATGCTGTTGATTTTTTCTTGGTTTTAAACACCCAGAAAAAAAACCCATCAGCAATTTAAAGAAGAAAAACAAACATGATCATGAATAATATTTGATATATTTGACATGATTTTGTTGATTTTATTCACTCAATAAACGAAGTTGCAATGAGTGAATTGCACTTTTAAATAGAATACATTTAAAATTACTTCCAAAAAAACTCTGCAGAACAGTCACGCATCTCTGAGCAACACACGTTTCAGCATTTTGAACGAATCATTCAAATCAAAGATTTAGTGATCCATTCATAAAGACAGGCACTTGCTTTCGTTCTTTAATGAATCAGTCATCTGAATTAGTTGAACTAAACAATCAAACACTCACTCATTGGTAAATGCATATATACAATAGAAAATGTAATGTTTTGAAATATGTTCAATTTATAATAAACTTTTTTAATGTGAGTATAGTTTAAATATATAATTTATGGACCCCATAAATTACAATTTATTCCTATGATTGAAAGTTGAATTTTCAGCATCATTACAGTAGTCATATTTTTTTGTGGAAACTACATTCAAAAGTACTATATATATATATATATATATATATATATATATATACACACTTTTATTCAAATTGTTATAGTAAAGACATTGTTACAAAATATTTTTTTTACACATATTGTTTTAGGTTATACATAAATAACTTTTAAATTGAAATAATACTTATAATAATAATATTTATAGCCGCCTTGGAAAGCAGAAGAGACTTGTTTAAAAAGAAATGAAAACCTTTGACCGCTTGTGAAATTGAGCTGTGCTATTGTCATGAAGACTCTTCTTTCAATAACAGAGAAAACTGATGTTACACGTATGTAGACCTTGTAATGTTTGTCAGTCCCCTTAAACCAGGATGAGGCTAGGTTTGTGTGTTGTCTGTAGAGTGGCCTCATAAACCACAAATCGGCATGGACCCCATAAGCCTGTGAAATGTCACATTATTATTATTTGTGTGTTGTGAGAGTGAAATTGCTATTTTGAAGCATGGTTTGTTTATGGTAGATCAAAAAATAATTTTTGACACGACTTCCATGTCGATTGGATGTTGGGAAAGGTGTGTCCCCGTAAACCACTAAAAAGTCACATTGACCTCATAAACCACATATGCCTGTATGTGTGTGTGTGTGTGTGTGTGTGTGTAGTGAAAATGTATATATTTATATTTATTTCACTTAGTTACCATCTCTCCAGTGTGTGTAACTGGAAAGGTGGTTACTAAGTGAAATAAATATAAATTCGATCTAGCATTAAAGTTATAGGATTAATTTTAATATGGCATCATACTTCAACATCCTTTCAAACCATTCATCAGAACACACAAATGCATAGTAGTAACCATAATTCATTATATATATATATATATATATATATATATATATATATATATATATATATATATATATATATATCAGTAGTAACCATAATTCATTTTAATTTTAACCGACAACACTGTTAACGTTAATGTCGTCTCCCAATCATATTTACAGAAACGTGCTGAAAATGGTCGTTGCTATGCTGTGTTAATGTATTCCACGTTATGCGAGAACCCCATTTCCCTCCAAAAAATAAACACAAAAACGTATTAATGCCGTTTCTGCTACTCCCCAGAAAAAAAATGCTATTATATGCAAGCCATTTAAGTGTCAACGAAAAAAATCAATGTTCATTATGCGTCAATATTTCCCGATAATTGCTGCAAATACCGTTTCTGCTGTCTGCCCCGCTTTAAAATCATTGGCAACGCTGGCTTGTTTGGAACTATTGAGAGCTACACGAACCACGTGACCGCGTGGCAGCGAGATCAAAGAGTGTCGTAACTCTCATATTTAACGGCTCTGGTGCTGTCATGTAAGCTATAAAGGGGTTTAACTAAATTTTTAGTTATAAAATATGTAAAAAATAAAAATGATTTCTGAAGTATTTTGCTTATGCGTCGTGTTTAGCAGTGTTAACAATGCACCAATGTTAAGATTGTACCCATGTGTTCATAATTTTACCCTTTTCTGCTTTTTTTTAGAGCAATTCTGGAAAAAAATGGGTCTACTGGGGCTACTGGGGAAGGTGATTCCCATGCAGGCAAAAAAAATGGGAAAACTTAAAATAAAATACAAAATAAGAAAGTTAATACACACATCTTTGCTTAAATTTATTGTGCAGTTGTTGTTAACAGGCATGCTTTATTTGCTCTGCCTTAGGATTGCAAGTGTCCAGGGACAGGAGAAGGAGTGACTGGGAAACCCACTGCTGAAACCTGCCCATGGTTTGTCCTCATGGACGAGGTGATGGGACAGAGGCACTCCACCAACGGCACCAGCACCACCACCAGCACAGAGAAAGCGGGATTATGAGGAAATGCTAAATTTAATGAGAGAGGACATGGCACTGCAAAGGGAGGCAGAGGAGAGGAGAGCTCAAGAGAGGAGCGAGAGGATGGAGAAGCAGTTTTAAAAGCCACTTACAACATCAAATAATTTAAATGAATAGTTCATTATATAAGAATTGAGCTGAGCAGAGAGACCCTGGTGGTGCTGCGGGACCTGGGTGGGCTCCACAATAGAGACGCTGGTAAGGCCTCTCTACAGGTGGGACATCATCCGGAGTTTCCCCGGTAGGCCGGTTAGTGTTAAGAGGCTGTGAGGGCCGGTCTGATAAAATGCACACTTTTTTTTACATCTTCTATAACGGAGCATATATATGCACTAAGTGCCTGTCTTTTTAGCAAAAAGACGCCCGTCACGAAATAGCTACAGTGGCGTAGGTCGTAGGACATGAAGTGCTTGATAGCAGCTTTCGATCCAAGTTCGAATCCGCCTTTTGCTAAACTCTCTCTTCTCCCTTTTCCCAACACATATGATATGTAAAATGTATAACCTAACATAAAGGTCTCTAGCATTATATTTGGCCAACAAACTAAAATTGAAACCATGACATGACATAAAACAGCACAAGACTTTAAGAATAGGCATCAGGGCTGGGTGATTTAAAGAAAAGTGTCTACTTTGCTCACGCGATCAGCATGGTCATCTGGTGTTTTCTCCTAAATAAAAGCTCAAGGGTTTATTTCTTGCAAAGGAAGAATTTAGGACAAAGGATGCTCTTCGGTTTCCGGTTGGGGAGATTAAAGCGGTAGAAAACCGAGGAGAACGGGATTAAGGTAGAGACTTCAAAATGTACTGTCTTCCCGTCTTTGAAACGAAACTTTCATTTGTTTAGATGTAATTATATATATAGGTATGTTTATTTAATATAATTTTAAAAAGAAGCATAAACACAACGAGGACTGTCTGTTTTGTCTGTTTTTGTAATTAAATTTCTTAAGTATAAAGTATAAAAAGTGCAAAGTATAAAAAAAGTGGAGTATAAAATTCTAAATTCTCGGTACTGCATTGGACTCTACGATCGGTGGAAGTAATCGAGCATCCTCTTCACCGGAAATACCGCCATGTAGGGTGACCACCCGTCCCGCGTAGCGCGTGCGCGCACAGCGTTTGAAGCCCAATTCATGCGTCCCGCAAATTGAGACCGTGTCACGCATAATCAATGCTTCCTCAAAAAAAAAAAAAAAAAAAAAGTCGGTCACTCTATATCCTCGAGACCCAGGCAGCCAAACGTTGTGCCTGAACACGTTCACGTTCATGAACTTGTTCATATTTCGTGTGAACTCGTTCATTCTGTTGTCTGTGAACGCACGCTCTCTCAGTTTAACTTCGTTCAACGGGGTGCCAGATTTCTATAGATCATTCCAGGCGAAAGACCGGCTAAAACTCACAGTAAACAGAGCTTAATATGTAGCGAAAAAAACACCCAATCTGGCAACACAAGCCACCAGTGTCGCACCGCGGCCGCCGTCGACAAAGGCGTCGTATGATAATTTAAACGGATTTTATAACGAGGTCGGTGGAGATGGGAAAAATCTTACATTTCTGTGCAAACTTTGAACTTAACTAATTCATGTAGAAAGTGAACTTCCCCAACACTGGTTGACACTCCCACGTGACCTGCTGACTAGGTTGATGTCAACTTTTTCATTGTTGTCATGACAGCGCACCTTCCTCTTCTTCTCTGAAGTTGTGAGTTTAGACTTTTTTTTAGACTTTTTTTGTGTGTTGAGCAACTATAATTCCTGTTTATCCTATAATTTTATATTTTTATTTATTTAAAGTGAATTAATTGTAATGAAAAGTAAATAAAATTAAATAGCTAAAGTAAATCGTAAGTGGAAGTGCATCTGTCAATTCATTTAATGTTCAAAATATTTTCAAAAATAATGTACAAAATGTCAAAAAAATAATGTAAAAAATAATGTTCAAAATGTTCATAAATGTTTATTTAGAAAAAAATACACATTGGTTGGCCTATTCATCATGTTTAGGAAATAGGGCATTATTAATGTGTGTGCTAAGGTATGTGCTTTTTTTTTTTTTTTTTTTTTTTTTGAACAATTATTCATGTACAAACAGTTAGGCAATAGTAACAATTCTAGATATGGGTAAACTATCAGTGAGTCTGCCCGTGGGGTGGGGGCACCGCCGTGCCAAACAGTGTCCCACATTGTCCCTCAGAAACATACCCCTTGTCCCCCCTTGGGCTTATTAGCAGGTGGTCACCCTACCGCCATGCATAGAGCCCATTAAAAAGATGTTTGAACCCTCTTTGTCCTGGTACAAATCAATGCTTTTACTTTGTTCAACAAGTCGTTCATGGGTTGAAGCTTTTATTTTTAACCTTCAAATGTACAACATTTTCTTGCGGGGGAGCATGCCTCCGAACCCCCTAGAGGCACAGAGTCCACCCAACATAGTTTTACAAATTCCTATGGGAAAGAACGACCAATCATGAACTTTGCTCCACTTTGATACACTATTGTAGTGTATTAATAAGAGTATTAATGTGATGTATCACAAGGAAGATTTTGAATGTATAACATTTATTAATTTATTTACATGTTTTATTTGTTTATTTTTCTTTAAAGAACTGTAATAGCCTCAGTCTACCTGAGCGCGAGGCTCGTGAGCGCACGCAATGTTGCTTCTCTCCGTGAATATTTCTGTGTTACACGAGAGAGAGAGAGAAGCTAAAGCCCCGTTGATCCACTGATGATCTCTCTGTTTACAGATTAAAAGAAAAAAACATTGGATCTCATCGCTGAGTGGTCTTGTGGTTATTTGTGTTGAAGAGTCCGTTCCAGACATGCTACACCAGCACAGTACAACCAAGTTTCTTTTAATTCAGTAAAACTGTGAATGCCATATTAAACTGTCCTTGGACAGAATATACACTTGGCCTGCCGAACAGGGGGCCTACAAGACATCATGCCCAGGGGCCTCTGAACTCTTAATCTGGCCCTGAGCAGAGACCATTAATGTCAAGGCATATGGCAGTGATCAGACTGGAACCGTAAAAATACATTTGTGGAACGAAACAAATCACTGCAGTCACTGTCAGTTCCACCTACACACTTACAAATACGACAACTAGAAAAATAACAGGACATTTTCTCTAAATACCACAAAGAAAACCATGATTACAAACACTGCAGATATGAAAAACACTGACGCCAAGTACAAAGAAGAAATATCTGATGAAGATGAGAAATATCAGTCACCAACACATACAACACATACTGTGGAAATTATTCAAGCAATGGGATCTACACAACAAAAGTCTACAGATTCCCAGCACCAGTACAAATAGGAAATCCAACCTGCTCTTCAGCTTCAAACAATCCAGGTATGTGTCTGACAAATAAAGCTAGGCTACTTCACTGTCTGAAAGCATCAAGTGGACGTTAAGCAAACTTCCTGACAGACTTTTAAAGCTGTTAGCCAAAAATTAGACCTCTCTCCTAGACATTCAAAGCTACAACCAAGTTTACATGTACCTTTCAGAATCTGCTAAACGTTATTTGACCATAATGTCATTTAGTACTATATCCTGAATGGAATTTACATAATTTGTCTGGTGGACCACATATACACCAGTTTAATTCAATTTAAGTTTAATTTATTAAAAAAAATGACCCCATTGATTCATAATCTGACTGATCCAACACTTCTAGGCTTTTACACAAGACTTTTAGACAACTTATTTTACCATTTATAGGGTGGTTTGTTACACACACAGGAGACACTCATTTGTTCAAACAATAAGTAAAAGTGAATCTACACAATGAGTACTTTTTAAAGCTATGTCTGCGAGGACTGATGCAAACACATCAAAACTGCTTTTCATCTTCTGAAATATTGCATATGCAATCTGTACCAACCCAGTTATATCAGTGTGTGTGCTGGGAAACACACACCTGGCCTCTTCTCCATCTGGACCTCAAAAACCAAGCTAATTTTGTAAGTGCTGATAGAGGGATATATCCCTCACAGAACAAACCAAGCCTTTGGAAACCGCATATTCTGAAATTATGGACTGTTGAATGGATACATGGTGACGAACCTTTTTCAATAAAACATCAACATCTCTTTTAATTATCAAAAACATCTTCTTTAGATGAATGACAGAAATAAGGTCAAACTGGTTTGTAATCAGAGAGATTTCATGTCTTTTCCGTTGATTCCATCTAAGGCTGTGTCTGGAAGACAGTTTCTCTTTTCAGTCCTTGTTATCAGGTGTCTTCAAAAATCAAACAATCATCGCTCAATTAACCACTTAATTATCTAATTATCTATAACACTTCTCCAGTGTCACTTCACTCTGCTGGTGGTTCCCATATGAACACACACTTTTTTTCTCCTCTTACACATCACAACGTTGCTTTAAATGTCACTTCAACTACACTATGTAACCTTTTTTTAGTTTGAGCAAGAACATGAATGTATCTTTCAAAACAAATGTGTCTTATCCCAAATAACCAGAAACACCAAGAGAACAGAATTAGTTAGTTTCATAATTGCACCACCTATTGGTCTAAAGTGATAAACCGTTAAATCATCTTTTTCTTTCCTGTATATATTATTCAGCGATTTTGCCCCAAATCCTCTTAAAATGTCTTTATTTAGGGGCCAAGCACCGGTGTGGAGGCACCTATTGAAATCGTTTTCGTTTGAATTATTATTCCTCTTCTTCATCCAAAAAAAAAAATCGCAATAATCTTTGTCCTTTGTTACTATTGATATGAAACAAAGTCTCAAATTTCAAATTACGTCCATTTCCTTTAGAAATTCAAAAACATAAGTAAAGTTTTGGCGCTGTGGCGTGAGATCGCTCTGGCGCAGCTCAAGAGAAGCAGCAGCGCTGATCTCTCTTCTGGCTTAATAATACCAGTTACAGCGCCAAATAAACATGAATAAGCATCTGAAAGTGTGTCCACTTCAAAGAGCATGCACAGAGAAGTCCAAATTAACATGATTTAATGACTCGTCGTGAATGTAAGTACACACTGATGGCCTAAGACACGAAACGAGCGGTTTGTGTGAGAAAACCAACAGTATTTATATCGTTTTTACCTCTTGCACACTGAGTCCGATCGAACCGATTATCAGATTGAACTGATCGATATATCTAAATATCTTTAGTGTAACCCTGCGTCTGATCCCTTTGCTGAAGCAACTCAGAACAGGTCTTCAAGTGTACAATTTTGTGGACATCCTGGAAGAGCATTTAGGATTGTGCTAACATTTCTTTGTCCCCAGTGCAGTGGGTGATGACAATGAGGTATCACTCATAGGTATAACATTAAATCTGATAGTAACTAAAAAAAAAAAAAAACGCTTCAGTGTGTCGACGCACGGACTGAAGGTTTACAGGTTAAATGGGTCAATTACTTGTGCAACATCACTTGTTAAATCAGGCACAATTTTCAGAACAGACTGCTTGGTAGTTGACAAACAAGTGCAACCATCAAATTGACGAATTGAGACATTCTTAATTGTGTACCACTTCCTGGTCACAAGGATATCTCCTCCCCAGACAGTCGGCAATAACCCACTGGTTTTATCTGCCACGTCATAGGGTCGTCTTAGCCATCTTTGATTGCTGAGAGTCATTGACTGTGTCTCCTCAGTCAACTGGATCACTTTACTTGTAACATTCACCTAAAATATAAAAAACATGATTCAAAAAATGGTTAAACTAACAAACAATCTCTTTTCTTGGCAACAATAACTTTAATTGCTTGTTTCCACTGAGCGGTACGGTAAAAGTACAGTACGGTACAGGTCAGATCGGTAAACCATGATCCGGCTTGCGTTTCCACTGCCAACACTACCCTTACTTGATAGGCTAGGTGTTTGCCGGAATGAAACGATCAACGTTTCAACGATTTTCGCACTAAGAAAGCGACATTGTAAATAACAAAAGATGACAGACAGCAGATCTTTTTCTTGTTTCTCAACATGTTTGTCACAAGAAACAAGCACTGGCATTAGGCGTTTCTCGATACCAAGTAGCCTACACAGAGTCCGACTCAGGAGAATGATCCCGAGGACTCGCGCGAGTCCAGTAATTCTGCTAATCGAAAAGCGTTCTCAAATGCACCACTCAGGTCGCTCTGCTACTCCGGTTATCTCTGAATGTACATTTTAGGCAACAATAAAATTAAATATGTTATAAAACACCACTCTACTTCTTTTCGATATCATTTAAATAGATTTTAAACATTATAAGCACACAAATGTGGTTCAGGCAACGTATAGCCCAGAGGTACTCAACAGGCAGCCCGCGGGCCTTATCCGGCCCATCGGCATTCATTTTATGGCCTGCGACATGCAAAAGATGAATGCACTTTTTTTAGCTCAAAGGTTGGTATTACCCTATGTAGGCAGGCTATATACCACGGACGCTTTGGATAATCCGTGATTTATTCAGAAAAAAATAATTATCGTTTAATGGAACTTATATGGGCTAAATGGAGGAATGAATAGAGTCTCCGCAACGGTGACTGAAGTGCGCGCGTGTCCGAGTGAAGACTGCGCGAGCCATGCAGCTGACAGCAGCGACAACAAACACTCAGCTTGATTTCAAAAACATTTTAGCACTAGATCTCTTATTTAAGAGCGAACTAAATTAATGCTCTGCTAGTAGATGTTTTGTTTGGATTTAGGCATGGGCGGTATCCAAATTTTGATACCGTCAGACCTCCTCCCTAATTTACCCCGGTATACGGTATTACCGTGAATAATTAAAAATTCTGATGTAAGGCTCAGACAGCGTCACCAAACTGTTGGCTTGTGTTCAGAAACTGAATACCACACACTAATACTGAAACAATAACAAAATAACATGCACAACAATATTAACAACTTTTATTAGCAACAAATAGCAACTTATTAAAAAGTACAAATACAAAAGTCAAACAGAATTAAATTAACATAAACATCCAGAACAGTTTTCGCGCAGAGACGCGCACACAAATCAATTAAATTAAATCACACTGCCCGAACAACTTTTAATAAGAAAGAGCATCTTATAAAAAAAGTGCAAATAGACCCAAAATATTGCAAAGCAATAGGCCTAAATAAAAACTAAATAAATTTTAAACTAAATAAAATGTTCTTTTTTTACAATATTGTTTAAAACGAAAACCTGAATCAATTAAATAGGCTAAATAAATGTGAACACAGTGCGAATAGGAACGAATACAGCAAGTGACATCAAATCTAGTCAAGATTTTTTGCTAGAAAAACTAGCATGTTCACTTTATCCGGCTTTAACAGGGCACGCTGTGGACCGACAACTTTACCTGCGGTGCTGAAAACTCGCTCCGATGGTGTGCTTGTGGCACAGACGCACAGGTACTTTCGTGCCACTCGTGACATCTGGGGAAAACGTCCTGCAGCATTTTTCCACCAGAGAAGTGGGTCCTCGTCTCCATGAGTAACTGGCTCCAAAGAGTAGGCTATTATTTCAGCTCTGACTCGGTCCTCTAGGGTGCCGATGCCGACGGGACCTGCCATTGCGTCGGCCGTTTTTTGCAGCATACTTCCCAGAGTCATCTTTTTTTTGGGGGGGGGTGGGGGGCTCTCCCTCTTCCACTCTGATGGCCACTGGACCCGTTGCCTCTAAGCTCATGATCTCTGCCTGTAATTCAGCCTTGGTCTCAGCCAATGCGTTGTCATCCGTCTCATATCCTCCACGGTAACGAGGGTCGAGGAAAGTGCATTTTCGCATTATGTTGCGCACTGAATCGTATTCATACTTGGCCTCCAACTTGGTTAGAATTCCAGTTTTTATTGACTTTGTTAGCTGGAGGTCATTTTCTGACACAGCCAACACATTGTCCCTGCAGAGCTTTAGTATGGGGAGGATACAGGAACTGGTCACATAATTTTCTCCTGACAAAATATCAGTGAAGTCACCAACTGGTTTCAGTGCTTCTTTAACAGCTTTCAAGACGTCCATGTCCTGCCAGGTCAGAGACAGGTTGCTCCTTCTGTCATCAGACAGGACGTGTCTGATCGCTTGGGCTTGTTCGAGGATGCGCTCCACCATTGCCAGTTTGGAGCCCCAGCGAGTGGCGCAGTCCTGACGATGGATGGATGAATTAATTAATGAATGATGAATAAACGATTGAATTAATGAATAGGCCTAAATAAACAAATGATTGAATAAATAGGAGATTCGAAATTCGTTTATTTAGACCTTTTTATTAATTTATTCGTTTATTTAGACCTATTTATTCATTAATTTAACGAATGAATGAATGAATAGGCGTAAATAAACGAATGAATGAAGGAATAGGTCTAAATAAATGAATGAATGCATAAATAAGTCCATTAATGTATATTATTATTTAATTTTGTCAAATTTGCATGCACATTTTTTAAATAAGTCCCTTATGTGCATCAAGCCTGCATTTATT
Source organism: Cyprinella venusta (assembly GCA_038021265.1). Lineage (NCBI taxonomy): Eukaryota > Metazoa > Chordata > Actinopteri > Cypriniformes > Leuciscidae > Cyprinella > Cyprinella venusta. The sequence goes on from CM075863.1 coordinate 10,366,808, forward strand.
TGATAAAAAATACAGAAAAAAAGATTCCAATTAAAAGAAAAAATCTATTTTAATACAGAATTTATGCCCCTTTTTTACATTTGTGTCCCTGCCTCTGAGGAACTCTCTGCACTTTTACACTCAAAAAAATGATGTGTTGGCTTTACTTAACTTGTTCATGTAAACAGGTTCCACCGGTTGCACATAACTTTGTTTTGTTAAACAAACATAATTTGTTCATGTAACTTCAACATAATGGAAGTCATTTTAAACCATCCAATAGGGCTGGGCGATAATATCGCACGATATTGTCTGCGCATCTAATCAGTAAAGCCGGTTCATTGATTAGCAGTAAATCACCTTCACCTGCTTTCAGATGGAGCGGCATTCACTACAAAGAGCCGTAGATCACTGACAAGCTGAGCCAAATCGCGTTAATATCGAGGACATATCGATAGCGATATTTAATGCGATATGGCTCAACTGGTCAGTTAATTACGGCTCTTCGTCACGACAAAATCTCCCGTGTTAAACTAATACACCTGGGGGTGTATATAAGTCCACACTCAAGAGCGTTAAAGTTAATGAGATAATTATGTGATTAAATGAGTGATGATTGAGCATTATTGAAGACACCTAAAGCAGAATCACAAGGAAAAAAATCAAAAAATTTAAGCCACCGTTATGGAGGTGAGTGTTTGCTTTAGTTGGTCTTCTACAAATTTTTTATGTAATTTGCTATTGCATCTGAGTTAATCCTGTCAAAGGATTACAAACAAAGATAAGCAATTATAAAATGATGATAGTTTCATAATGATTTTCATCATTTAAAATTTATGTCTATGATTTATTTTGTTGAATAGTGTATAACTGAGATTCTGCATTTAACATCTGGAATGTAAAATATAATGTATTTTCTCAAAAGTGGTTTAAAAAAATCTTTCTTTAAGCCACACACAGACCTCGAGATTCAGTCAAAGCTTCTCAACAACGGTGACGAGTAGAATATTCAAGTAGGAAAAGTAAATTACATAGACAATTCAGATCATAATTTATTCATACCACAATGCATGATGGGAGACATTAATGAGTTGTGATTGGTGGCAGCATGTAACCACGGATGAGATAGACAGGCTGATTATTGATCTCTGTGTTTCTGTATAAAGATGACAGTGATTTGATTAAAATATTTTATTAAATATTTGAGGTTATAAGAAAGTACAGACTTGTAACATAACTACAAAACTGTAGCTAAGAAGTTAACCAAATCATCTGAATACTTATATTTTTCAGATCATTGCATGATTAGGGTATGTCAAAACATAGCCAACACTAGCAGATCAAGATGCCTTTGTTCATTTGACTGTGATAAGTCAAAATCACCAGGCAAATAAAAATTAAAGTGAAAATATAAGTGTCAAGAGCCCAACTAAAGCAGACAATGATCTCCATGACGGTGGCTGAAAATTTGTGATTGTCTTTCAGTGATTCTTCTTGTTATCATCAGGTGTCTTCAATAATGCTCAATCATCACTAAATTAATCACTTAATTATCTCATTAACTTTAACACTCATATCGTCCATCTGAAAGCATGTGAATGTGATTTACTACTAATCAAGGAACCAGCTTTACTGATTAGACGCGCATACAATATCGTGCGATATTATCGCCCAGCCCTACCATCCAATCAAACTCTGAGCTGAGTGTTAAATGAACACTGAAGCAGTGTTAAAGTTAATGAGATAATTAAGGGAATAATTGAGTGATGATTGAGCATTATTGAAGACACCTGATGTTAACAAGCAGAATCACTGATGGAGAAAACCGGAATTTTAAGTCACCATTATGGAGATGAGTGTTTGTTTTAGTTGGTCTCTTGACCCATATATTATTAACTTTAGAATATGTTTGGCTGTAGATGAGCTATAACAGCCAGATGATCACATAGAAAAGATGGAACTGGGGATTGAATCACCAACCTTCTGGTTTGTAGTCAAACTGCATGAACCACTGTTAAATTTACCGTATGGATCATACCAGCACTGCTGTTGTAAAACATACAATTTTAGCCTTTTCAATGAAATTCAAATGATCAAATCAATAAACAAAAAAAAATTGCTGGGTGCATTCTGGGTGCCTCCAATCAAAATTCATTCATGGTCCCATCATGCATTGCTGCATGAATAAATAATGAGCTTAAGACACCTAAAGCAGAATCACAAGGAAAAAAACTCTAAAATTTTAAGCCACCGTTATGGAGATCAGTGTTTGCTTTAGTTGGGGTCTTCACCCTTATATTAACTTTATATTTTAATTTGCTGTTGCATCTGAGTAATACCTGCCAGATGAACAAATATAAACAATTATAAAATGATGTTGGACTTATAATGACATTCATCTTTTGTAATTTATGTCTGTGATTTATTCTGTTGGTTAGTGTATAACTGAAATTCTGTATAAATATCCAAAATGTTCTCAAAAGTTGTTTTTTTTTACAAAAAAAAAAAATTTCTTTAAGGCACACACAGACCTCAAGATTCAGTCAATGCTTCTCAACAACGGTGACGATTAGAATATTCAAATATAGCTGCGAGCAGCGATTGCGGGCCCAAGCCGGTGGCACCGCAAGCCCGGTGCCTTTAGTTACCTAAAGGCACCGGGATGGCGGTACCGCCGGCTTTGGCCCGCAATCGCTGCTCGCAGCTATATTTATATATTTATATATATATATATATATATATATAAAGCCGGTGGCACCGCCTCCTTGGTGCTTTTAGGGTTATTCTACATGACGTGCAAAAACATAATAACCCCCGCTTTGACTGTCAAAAAGAAGTGTGCTGAAGAGCTTGCATCAGTGAAGGCTCTGCAAAAGTGCACATTGAGGGCACATTTTAACCACAAAGTATGCGTGAGCAACCTTCTGAAAGGTCAGGTGTACATCCAGGTCTACATCTGTACTGTGTTTACATTATAGTATTTAGGGATGCGCCGATCCAATACTCAGGAACGGTATCAGCTCCGATACTGCCATCTTTGCCGGATCGGGTATATTTACACCACTTTAAAGGACAAGTTCGGTATTTTACAATTAAAGCCCTGTTTTAAGATCATCCCTGATGAAATAGAATAGTTAAGATTGTTTTTGAGACAAATGCTCCTGTCACGAGAATTTTAGGTTTCTGTGTTAGCACCCCCCCCACCTTTATAATGAAAGCATAGGTGCACTCGAACAATCATTCATAAAAACGCATACAACTTTAGTTTACAAAGACGTGAAACTCACCGGGTGTTCACTGATATGCTCACACAAAAATCGCTGCAAAAGATGCTTTTCCAACAGGTTTTATCGTAGTTTTTGTCCAAGTCCATTTTCTTCCTGTTTTCGGTTGAAGTCCATATTAGTCAATTGTCGAGTTCACGTGCGCGATCATTGGTAACTAGATAACTAAGGATCGCACACGCAAACTCGACAATTGACTAATGTGGACTTCAACCAAAAACAGGAAGAAAATAGACTTGGACAAAAACGATGATAAAACCTGTTGGAAAAGCATCTTTTGCAGCGATTTTTGTGTGAGCATATCAGTGAACACCCCAGACCACTCGGTGAGTTTCACGTCTTTGTAAACTAAAGTTTTATGCGTTTTTATGATTGATTGTTCGAGTGCACCTATGCTTTCATTATAAAGGTGTGTGTGGGGGGGGGGGGTGCTAACACAGAAACCTAAAATTCTCGTGACAGGAGCATTTGTCTCAAAAACAATCTTAACTATTCTATTTCATCAGGGATGATCTTAAAACAGGGCTTTAATTATAAAATACCGAACTTGTCCTTTAATCAAACCACTCTTCTTTAAAACATTATGATGTGATTTTTTTCACATGTATTTTATTACTCTTATTGAGCTATTTTGTCCACACACAGGACTCACTGCCAATCGTACGTGCTCACATCATTCTCTTTCTGTGAAAGCTGTATACTGCACTCACCAGTTTTCACTCTACAGCTGTTGACCAGAGCACTGAAATTATTTCTCACTTAAACTACAATCAAATGGATTTTCTCACACATTTTGCGTTAGTCCTCCGCATGGCATTTTATTATTTTCTGAGCAGCTTCAGAAGTGCATGCACACAGCCTAGAACACATGACACGCACACACAGTCACGAGAGAGGCGCGATCGAACTCTGTGTGTGTTTGTGTGCAAACAATGGAAACTCCATTTTGTTCATACAGGAAAATATTCAGACTAATGTCTTGTGGGAGCAACAGAATACATGTAACGGCATTATGTAATCAGGATACAAAAATCCAGTGAGTTACATCAAAAAAAGTAGTAATCAGATTGTAGTTACTTTTTGAAAAAGTACTTAAAGCCACTTAATATAAAGTGGGACCCTTTTTTATGAAATAATTTGTAACTGTATTGGAAAACATTTTTAAAGTAACCCTCCCAAGCCTGTTCTTGTGTGCACGTCCGTTACTTTCACTTTTTAAGTTAGCGATTTTTAAGGCCCCAATCCTACTGTATTACCTAATCAATGTGTGGATATTGATCCAATAGTTCTAATTTGAACACAAGAGGGCAGTATAGCACTATGAATGATTTTTTTCTCTTTTGACTAAACCATTCTGTCTGTTTTTAAACTTAAACATAATTCTTAAATTTAAAAAAATGAATAAAATGGCTATAGTTCCAATATTGGTATAGTCTTATACAGTGTAGTTACTCAAAAAAAGTAATTAGTTACTAGTTACTAGTTACTTCTGTAAATTGTAATGAGATTACTTTACTAGTTACTGCATTGGAAAAGTAACTTCACTACTTATTACTTTACTTTCCCGTTTCTTAATTTACCGTGTAGCCTACATGGACAAACATCATATCAGTTTTTGCCCTATCATCACTTTATTGTAAAAATGTATACAAAATGACATGAAAGAACAATATCCCTGTCTGCACAAATAAATATGCCGCACTGTAAAATTCACAAACAAAATGGGGTTCAAAATTCAAAATTTTAAAATGGTGTTTAACACAGAAGTTTCAAAACAGGCTGGGAGAATAAAACTCTTCTCCTGAGATCAAAACCAACTTTTTATTCGACTCATGGTAATAATAATAATTAAAAAAAAAAAAAAAAGATGTCAATGAAAAATAATAAAATAAAGGTCACTTTATCCCATAAAATTCTTAATCCTAATTTAAAATGTATTTTTCTAAACCTGGGGGATTAATGGTCGACAGGGGAAGCATGTCTTCTACAATAAACCCTGCAACAATCCTGTTCATTTCGTTTTGTGTTATCCAAGACTTTCGAGCCTTGTTTTTACTTGACGCGTCCGAACGAGCGGAAAGGTGCGCGCGGCAAACAGCGCACACGATGCCGCATCCGAGGATGAACGACAAGAAGCCGAACCTGCACCGAACATGTAGCCTACATCTCCGCAACGGCACCCAGTTTGCGCATCTAAATCAGTTATTTATGTTTACAAAATGAGCCTAAGATCCATGTTTTATAAAATGTCCACGAAACTTAATGAAATGTTTAGTGAAATTAGAAAATAGAGATCGTTCATTTAGTTCTTTAGCCTATATATACATGTTTTTATATCCACATATTTTGTTCTAATGTCACAAATAATAATCTTAGGGTTTACTATAGCCTACATTTCACTCAAATATTTTTGTGCTTTCGAGCAATAAACTGAAAGTCATGTGAATATTGCCATTTGCCGAAACCCGTGTCTCCACTTCCCTCTCTCCTTCACTCAAATCGGTCTCTATGGCAACGGCGCGCACGCACCACTAGGCGGAACTCTCCACACAGGCAAACACGGCTTGGGTAACGCAGGAAAGCGCGTTCCTTTAGTATAGTAAAGTAGTGTTGTTACCAATATTTTCAGTGTAATGCGTTACTTTACTTACCCAAAAAAGTAATATCGTTACTGTAATTCGTTACTTTGTAACTCGTTACCCCCAACACTGGTCTTATAGAAAATAAATGGTGAATAATAAAATTTTTAGAAGATATGAGACGTTTCCTGATTCTTTTTTTGACATAATCCCTCGCCATTCGATATCCGTTCACAATTTAGTATCTTTAATATATTTTCATAATTTTGAAGAAGTTTGGTGGGAATAATTAAAAATTACTTAAGAGGGGGGGGAATAAAAATGTAAAGGCTGGTTTTGCAAAACATTCACATACAGACCGAAACAACCGACTTCCTGTTGGGCTGGCTTAAAGTTGTTTGGGCTAATGAGAGTGTACCGAGTTTAATATTATTATATGCAAGTGTGTTTGATTTATGGACCCAATTTTCAGACCAAGTTTATGGACCAAGTTAATTTAATTAATGAACTAATTATATAAAACTATTGTCAATGCACTACAATTAAACTGGCTATATGCCTTTACTTATAAAAAATTAAAATAAAAACTTATTTAAAAAATCCCAGGCTTAAGAAATGTATTTTCTTTATGCTGGCCAGACACACAGCAGTGAAATGGTTAACCCCCTCCCCCTGCAAACACAAACACACACACACACACACACACACACACACACACAGGCAAAGGCTCAGACATAGGCTCAGAGGGAGTATGACTACATTCAAACAAAAATATCTGACTTTCTGTGGGTCCTAGCTATTGAGTGTGAATTAGAAAGTTGTCCGGCTCGAGGAGTACAATATACATACAGATTTTTGTTACTGTAGATAAAACTAACAACCCCACTTTTGTCAAAAGGTGGCGCTACCGAGCCCTCACCACGCCCGTTTCTGAAACTTTGCATATGTCTACTGGCTAATAAATGTGATGTGTCTGATGAGTTTCATGCAATTTGAAGCATGCTAAGGGTCTCAAAAGCATCCTAAAAGAATGGTAAAGTTTGATGCGTCGCCACGGCAACAGTTTCAAAGATATCAAGAATCCATTCACAGGTTTACATCTGCCGTATGTTTACATTATACAGATGAAGTTTGAAGCAAATCGGGTTAAAATAAGAGGGTGATTTTAAAGCATTTTGAAAGTGACACACTTCCTGCTGCCAGTTGGTGGCGCTATAACTTTGACACACAATAGTCACATCCATGTGATCGTCCTCTTACAGCGAACACACTCCTGAAGTTTCATCAAGATCGGTAGATGTATGCTGAAGTTATGACACACTTCCAGTTTCACGTTTCTCGCCGTAATTTCATTTCCTCGCCACGGCCAAACCGTTCGAGATATCAAAAATCCCCTCGCAAACTTTCATCCTCAATGTCTTGACTTCACGCTGACCGAGTTTCGTTGAATTCGGATAAGAGCTCTAGGAGGAGTATTAAAAATTCCATTGCAAGTGTTTTACAAAAAACATTAAATAACCGACTTCCTGTTGGGCTGGGGTAAAAAGTAAAAGTGCGACGTATATATGAAATGATGAGATCAACATGTGTACCGAGTTTCATATTAGTACATACAAGCGTGTTTGATTTATGGACCAAGTGTTCGGACCCCATTCCAGGTGGCGCTGTCGAGCCCCCCTGCCACGCCCGGGTACCATCTTCAGCCCGGCCCTAATGGCGGCGGGTTCTGACCCGTGTGCAAAGTTTCAAGAGTTTTCGAGCACGTTAAGGGCCCCAAAAGTGCCCAAATAGTCGTATAAATAATAATAATAATAAATATAGCTGCGAGCAGCGATTGCGGGCCCAAGCCGGTGGCACCGCAACCCCGGTGCCTTTAGTTACCTAAAGGCACCAGGATGGCGGTACCGCCGGCTTTGGCCCGCAATCGCTGCTCGCAGCTATATTTATACATATATATATATATATATATATATATATATATATATATATAAAGCCGGTGGCACCGCCACCTTGGTGCTTTTAGGGTTATTCTACTTGACATGCAAAAACATAACCCCCGCTTTGACTGTCAAAAAGAAGTGTGCTGAAGAGCTTGCATCAGTGAAGGCTCTGCAAAAGTGCACATTGAGGGCACATTTTAACCACAAAGTATGCTTGAGCAACCTTCTGAAAGGTCAGGTGTACATCCAGGTCTACATCTGTACTGTGTTTACATTATAGTATTTAGGAATGCGCCGATCCGATACTCAGGATCGGTATCAGCTCCGATACTGCCATCTTTGCCGGATCGGGTATATTTACACCACTTTAATCAAACCACTCTTCTTTAAAACATTATGATGTGATTTTTTTCACATGTATTTTATTACTCTTATTGAGCTATTTTGTCCACACACAGGACTCACTGCCAATCGTACGTGCTCACATCATTCTCTTTCTGTGAAAGCTGTATACTGCACTCACCAGTTTTCACTCTACAGCTATTGACCAGAGCACTGAAATTATTTCTCACTTACACTACAATCAAATGGATTTTCTCACACATTTTGCGTTAGTCCTCCGCATGGCATTTTATTATTTTCTGCGCAGCTTCAGAAGTGCATGCACACAGCCTAGAACACATGACACGCACACACAGTCACGAGAGAGGCGCGATCGAATGTGTGTTTGTGTGCGAACAATGGAAACTCCTTTTTGTTCATACAGGAAAATATTCAGACTAATGTCTTGTGGGAGCAACAGAATACATGCAATGGCATTATGTAATCAGGATACAAAAATCTAGTGAGTTACATCAAAAAAAGTAGTAATCAGATTGTAGTTACTTTTTGAAAAAGTATATAGTACTTAAAGCCATTTAATATAAAGTGGGACCCTTTTTTATGAAATAATTTGTAACTGTATCGGAATACATTTTTAAAGTAACCCTCCCAAGCCTGGTCTTGTGTGGACGTCCGTTACTTTCACTTTTGAAGTTAGCGATTTTTAAGGCCCCAATCCTACTGTATTACCTATTATACCATATTGCCAACTGTATTAATGTGTGGATATTGATCCAATAGTTCTACCTAATTTTGAACACAAGAGGGCAGTATAGCACTATGAATGATTTTTTTTCTTTTTTGACTAAACCATTGTGTCTGTTTTTAAACTTAAACATAATTCTTAAATTAAAAAAGGAATAAAATGGCTATAGTTCCAATATTGGTATAGTCTTATACAGTGTTGGGGTAGTTACTCAAAAAAGTAATTAGTTACTAGTTACTTCTGTAAATTGTAATGAGATTACTTTACTAGTTACTGAGTTGGAAAAATAACTTCACTACTTATTACTTTACTTTCCTGTTTCTTAATTTACCGTGTAGCCTACATGGACAAACATCATATCAGTTTTTGCCCTATCATCACTTTATTGTAAAAATGTATACAAAATGACATGAAAGAACAATATCCCTGTCTGCACAAATAAATATGCCGCACTGTAAAATTCACAAACAAAATGGGGTTCAAAATTCTAAATTTTAAAATGGTGTTTATCACAGAAGTTTCAAAACAGGCTGGGAGAATAAAACTCTTCTCCTGAGAACAAAACCAGCTTTTTGTCGACTCATGGTAATAATAATAATTTAAAAAAAATAAAAGATGTCAATGAAAAATAATAAAATAAAGGTCACTTTATCCCATAAAATTCTTAATCCTAATTTAAAATGTATTTTTCTAAACCTGGGGAATTAATGGTCGACAGGGGAAGCATGTCTTCTACAATGAACCCTGCAACAATCCTGTTCATTTCGTTTTCCAAGACTTTCGAGCCTTGTTTTTACTTGACGCGTCCGAACGAGCGGAAAGGTGCGCGCGGCAAACACCGCACGCGATGCCGCATCCGAGGATGAACGACAAGAAGCCGAACCTGCACCGAACATGGAGCCTACATCTCCGTAACGGCACCCAGTTTGCGCATCTAAATCAGTTATTTATGTTTACAAAATGAGCCTAAGATCCATGTTTTATAAAATGTCCACGAAACTTAATGAAATGTTTAGTGAAATTAGAAAATAGAGATCGTTCATTTAGTTCTTTAGCCTAGCCTATATACATGTTTTTATATCGACATATTTTGTTCTAATGTCACAAATAATAATCTTAGGATTTACTATAGCCTACATTTCACTCAAATATTTTTGTGCTTTCGAGCAATAAACTGAAAGTAATGTGAATATTGCCATGTTGAAACCCGTCTCTCTCTCTCCACTTCCCTCTCTCTTTCTCACTCAAATCGGTCTCTATGGCAACGGCGCGCACGCACCACTAGACGGAACTCTCCACACAGGCAAACACGGCTTGGGTAACGCAGGAAAGCGCGTTCCTTTATTATAGTAAAGTAGTGTAGTTACCAATATTTTCAGTGTAATGCGTTACTTTACTTACCCAAACTCGTTTGTAACTCGTTACCCCCACCAACACTGGTCTTATAGAAAATAAATGGTGAATAATAACATTTTTAATTCCTCATCCAATCATCCTTTTGTTATGGATCAATATCATAGCTAGAGACGTAGAAAAGGGCTGCACGGTTTTGCAATAAATTATAATAAATAAAATAAAATAAACATATAAATATTGTAATTGCAATTAAATTAGATTTGTGTGGCAGCTGCATGTACAATTATTATTAATAATAATACCATTAATAATAATACAAATGAGCTTAGAATAAAAATTTAAATGGTTTATTACATTAAAAACAGGCCATATTTTTAATAAATAAATAAGCTATAATTCATAGTGCACTAAATTTTAAACATTTTAAATTACAACATTGTTTGTGAAAGTCCAACAAAGTTAAATGTATACTCAAACCTGAAAAGTTGTGTGGCTCCGTTTTCATTTGATTATCATTGTGGCAGCAGTTGGAACCCTGTGTTAACCCCGCTGTGTATTACATATTTTAAACCTAGCTAACAGTCGCTAGGAATTACTGACATGTTTCAAAACGGTGCTGTGTTTGAGCCAACAAGACAGTGATTAAGGCAATATAAAGTTAGATTTGGACGCGTATACATCCAACCCGGAAACAGAAAAAAATCTACGATGAAAAAATTTACTTTCATGATGTCAAAACACTCTTTGTCCATTATCTTCACGAAATATAATCAAAACGTTCCGCAAATTCGCGGGAGACCGTCTTCTGGCAGCAAGAGAAAAAGAGCGGAAAGACAGCCGGCTAGATACTGACAAACTATGTAAAATGTCCGTGTTACATTTAACCCCGCGTTAGGCCTACATTTATCCCCGCGCTCCCCTATTCTGTAGCTCCTGGCAGTGATGTTTCTCCTCATGAAATATAGTTTATGTTCACATTTATGACACAGACAGTAGATAATATTATGTTCACATTTATGACACAGACAGTAGATATAGGCTTCTGCCAGGCACTTTCAGGGATACAAATCGAAAAAATATGTATAGGCTATATGTGCATATTTATATGCAAAATACTCCTTTTTTCACGTCAACTATGTGCTATGGTCATTAAATGGCTTTCCTTTTCACTTAAGTCCAGCAAATAATTCATTTATTTTTACACATTTGGTGGCATCTGCCAGTTATTGTCGTTGTTATGAAGTACAGTCGTATGCATAATTCATTTTGAACACTATAATGCTTTCAAAATCTGAGGTAAATTATCCGTTATGGCTTGTGGCACAGTGACCTATTTTTAACTAAAAATAAATAATGTGTACTCATAACCAGTGTAGCCTAATTTCTTCATTCTGTCAGCCGCGACGTCGCAGAAATAGGAACCGTTTCTAAATTAGAAACTTCGCATGTCGCCGTCGCGTATGGTTAGGACAAAAACTCTGATTTATTAACATGGAAAAGATACCTTTTATCGCGTGTTGCGGCGTCGTGTGTAGTTAGGACACGGTGTAAGCGGCCGCTTCTCAAGTCTAGAATCTGAACTTGATTCCGATTGGCCAGTGTCAGACAGTCAGACCTGTCAGTCTCGCAGCTCGCGTCAGCTTCATGCGGCTTCATGAGAGAGACGCATAAGTCCGGAATTGGACAATTTAACAATATACTTACGATAGAATATATTTACAATTAATAATGATTTAAAAACAAAATACAAAACGCGCCGGGCCGCCGGCCCAACCAGACCGCGGCCCACCAGGAATCTCCCGGTAGTCCCGATGGCCAGTACATGCCTTAGTATCTTTAAAATATTTTCATAATTTTGAAGAAGTTTGGTGTGGGAATAATTAAAAATTACTTAAGAGGGGGGAAATAAAAATGTAAAGGCTGGTTTTGCAAAACATTCACATACAGACTGAAACAACCGACTTCCTGTTTTGCTGGCTTAAAGTTGCTTGGGCTAATGAGATCTATAAGTGTACCGAGTTTAATATTATTATATGCAAGTGTGTTTGATTTATGGACCCAATTTTCAGACCAAGTTAATGGACCAAGTTAATTTAATTAATGAACTAATTATATAAAACTATTGTCAATGCATTACAGTTAAACTGGCTATGTGCCTTTACTTATAAAAAAATAAAATAAAAACTTATTTAAAAAATCCCAGGCTTAAGAAATGTATTTTATTTATGCTGGCCAGACACACAGCAGTTAAATAGTTAATTAAGCCCCCTCCCCCTGCTAACACACACACACACACACACACACACACACAGAGAGAGAGAGACAGGCAAAGGCTCAGACATATGCTCAGAGGGAGTATGACTACATTCAAACTAAAATATCTGACTTTCTGTGGGTCCTAGCTATTGAGTGTGAATTAGAAAGTTGTCCGGCTTGAGGAGTACAATATACATACTGATTTTTGTAACTGTAGATAAAACTAACAACCCCACTTTTGTCAAAAGGTGGCGCTACTGAGCCCTCACCACGCCCGTTTCTGAAACTTTGCACATGTCTACTGGCTATTAAATGTGATGTGTCTGATGAGTTTCATGCAATTTGAAGCATGCCAAGGGTCTCAAAAGCATCCTAAAAGAATTGGAAAGTTTGATGCGTCGCCTCGGCAACAGTTTCAATGATATCAAGAATCCATTCACAGGTCTACATCTGCCGTATGTTTACATTATACAGATGAAGTTTGAAGCAATTTGGATTAAAATAAGAGGGTGATTTCAAAGCATTTTGAAAATGACACACTTTCTGCTGCCAGTTGGTGGCGCTATAACTTTGACACACAATAGTCACATCCATGTGATCGTCCTCTTACAGCGAACACACTCCTGAAGTTTCATCACGATCGGTTGATGTATGCTGAAGTTATGACACACTTCCTGTTTCACATTTTTTGCCATGATTTCATTTCCTCGCCACGGCCAAACCGTTCGAGATATCAAAAATCCCCTCGCAAACTTTCATCCTCAATGTCTTGACTTCACGCTGACTGAGTTTCGTAGAATTTGGATAAGAGCTCTAGGAGGAGTATTAAAAATTCCATTGCAAGTGTTTTATAAAGAACTTTAAAAAACCGACTTCCTGTTGGGCTGGGGTAAAAAGTAAAAGTGCGACGTATATATGAAATGATGAGATCAACATGTGTACCGAGTTTCATATTATTACATACAAGCGTGTTCGATTTATGGACAAAGTGTTCGGACCCCTTTCCAGGTGGCGCTGTCGAGCCCCCCTGCCACGCCCGGGTACCATCTTCAGCCCGGCCCTAATGGCGGCGGGTTCTGACCCGTGTGCAAAATTTCAAGAGTTTTCGAGCACGTTAAGGGCCCCAAAAGTGCCCAAATAGTCGTATAAATAATAATAATAATAATAATAATAATAATAATAATAATAATCCTAAGGAAAACAATAGGGCCTTCGCCCTTTCAGGGCTTGGGCCCTAATAAATATAGCTGCGAGCAGCGATTGCGGGCCCAAGCCGGTGGCACCGCAACCCCGGTGCCTTTAGTTACCTAAAGGCACCGGGATGGCGGTACCGCCGGCTTTGGCCCGCAATCGCTGCTCGCAGCTATATTTATATATATATATATATATATATATATATATATATATATATATATATATATATATATATATATATATATATATTTAGCCGGTGGCACCGCCACCTTGGTGCTTTTAGGGTTATTCTACATGACGTGCAAAAACGTAACCCCCGCTTTGACTGTCAAAAAGAAGTGTGCTGAAAAGCTTGTAGCAGTGAAGGCTCTGCAAAAGTGCGGATCGAGGGCACATTTTAACCACAAAGTATGCGTGAGCAACCTTCTGAAAGGTCAGGTGTACATCAAGGTCTACATCTGTACTGTGTTTACATTATAGTACTTAGGAATGCGCCGATCCGATACTCAGGATCGGTATCAGCTCCGATACTGCCATCTTTGCCGGATCGGGTATATTTACACAACTTTAATCAAACCACTCTTCTTTAAAACATTATGATGTGATTTTTTTCACATGTATTTTATTACTCTTATTGAGCTATTTTGTCCACACACAGGACTCACTGCCAATCGTACGTGCTCACATCATTCTCTTTCTGTGAAAGCTGTATACTGCACTCACCAGTTTTCACTCTACAGCTATTGACCAGAGCACTGAAATTATTTCTCACTTAAACTACAATCAAATGGATTTTCTCACACATTTTGCGTTAGTCCTCCGCATGGCATTTTATTATTTTCTGCGCAGCTTCAGAAGTGCATGCACACAGCCTAGAACACATGACACGCACACACAGTCACGAGAGAGGCGCGATCGAATGTTTGTTTGTGTGCGAACAATGGAAACTCCTTTTTGTTCATACAGGAAAATATTCAGACTAATGTCTTGTGGGAGCAACAGAATACATGCAACGGCATTATGTAATCAGGATACAAAAATCTAGTGAGTTAAATCAAAAAAAGTAGTAATCAGATTGTAGTTACTTTTTGAAAAAGTATATAGTACTTAAAGCCATTTAATATAAAGTGGGACCCTTTTTTTATGAAATAATTTGTAACTGTATCGGAATACATTTTTAAAGTAACCCTCCCAAGCCTGGTCTTGTGTGCACGTCCGTTAATTTCACTTTTTAAGTTAGCGATTTTTAAGGCCGCAATCCTACTGTATTACCTATTATACTGTATTGCCAACTGTATTAATGTGTGGATATTGATCCAATAGTTCTACCTAATTTTGAACACAAGAGGGCAGTATAGCACTATGAATGATTTTTTTCGTTTTTGACTAAACCATTCTGTCTGTTTTTAAACTTAAACATAATTCTTAAATTTAAAAAAATGAATAAAATGGCTATAGTTCCAATATTGGTATAGTCTTATACAGTGTTGGGGTAGTTACTCAAAAAAGTAATTAGTTACTAGTTACTTCTGTAAATTGTAATGAGATTACTTTACTAGTTACTGCGTTGGAAAAATAACTTCACTACTTATTACTTTACTTTCCTGTTTCTTAATTTACCGTGCAGCCTACATGGACAAACATCATATCAGTTTTTGCCCTATCATCACTTTATTGTAAAAATGTATACAAAATGACATGAAAGAACAATATCCCTGTCTGCACAAATAAATATGCCGCACTGTAAAATTCACAAACAAAATGGGGTTCAAAATTCAAAATTTTAAAATGGTGTTTATCACAGAAGTTTCAAAACAGGCTGGGAGAATAAAACTCTTCTCCTGAGAACAAAACCAGCTTTTTATTCGACTCATGGTAATAATAATAATTAAAAAAAAATAAAAGATGTCAATGAAAAATAATAAAATAAAGGTCACTTTATCCCATAAAATTCTTAATCCTAATTTAAAATGTATTTTTCTAAACCTGGGGAATTAATGGTCGACAGGGGAAGCATGTCTTCTACAATGAACCCTGCAACAATCCTGTTCATTTCGTTTTCCAAGACTTTCGAGCCTTGTTTTTACTTGACGCGTCCGAACGAGCGGAAAGGTGCACGCGGCAAACAGCGCACGCGAGGCCGCATCCGAGGATGAACGACAAGAAGCCGAACCTGCACCGAACATGGAGCCTACATCTCCGCAACGGAACCCAGTTTGCGCATCTAAATCAGTTATTTATTACAAAATGAGCCTAAGATCCATGTTTTATAAAATGTCCACGAAACTTAATGAAATGTTTAGTGAAATTAGAAAATAGAGATCGTTCATTTAGTTCTTTAGCCTAGCCTATATACATGTTTTTATTTCCACATATTTTGTTCTAATGTCACAAATAATAATCTTAGGATTTACTATAGCCTACATTTCACTCAAATATTTTTGTGCTTTCGAGCAATAAACTGAAAGTAATGTGAATATTGCCATTTGTTGAAACCCGTCTCTCTCCATTTCCCTCTCTCTCTCACTCAAATCGGTCTCTATGGCAACGGCGCGCACGCACCACTAGACGGAACTCTCCACACAGGCAAACAGGGCTTGGGTAACGCAGGAAAGCGCGTTCCTTTAGTATAGTAAAGTAGTGTAGTTACCAATATTTTCAGTGTAATGCGTTACTTTACTTACCCAAACTTGTTTGTAACTCGTTACCCCCAACACTGGTCTTATAGAAAATAAATGGTGAATAATAACATTTTTAATTCCTCATCCAATCATCCTTTTGTTATGGATCAATATCATAGAGACGTAGAAAAGGGCTGCACGGTTTTGCAATAAATAATAATAAATAAAATAAAATAAACATATAAATATTGTAATTGCAATTAAATTAGATTTGTGTGGCAGCTGCATGTACAATTATTATTATTAATAATAATAACATTAATAATAATACAAATGAGCTTAGAATAAAAATTTAAATGGTTTATTACATTAAAAACAGGCCATATTTTTAATAAATAAATAAGCTATCATTCATAGTGCACTAAATTTTAAACATTTTAAATTACAACATTGTTTGTGAAAGTCCAACAAAGTTAAATGTATACTCAAACCTGAAAAGTTGTGTGGCTCCGTTTTCATTTGATTATCATTGTGGCAGCAGTTGGAACACTGTGTTAACTTACCCCGCTGTGTATTACATATTTTAAACCTAGCTAACAGTCGCTAGGAATTACTGACATGTTTCAAAACGGTGCTGTGTTTGAGCCAACAAGACAGTGATTAAGGCAATATAAAGTTAGATTTGGACGCGTATACATCCAACTCGGAAACAGAAAAAACTCTACGATGAAAAAATTTACTTTCATGATGTCAAAACACTCTTTGTCCATTATCTTCACGAAATATAATCAAAACGTTCCGCAAATTCGCGGGAGACCGTCTTCTGGCAGCAAGAGAAAAAGAGCGGAAAGACAGCCGGCTAGATGTAAAATGTCCGTGTTACATTTAACCCCGCGTTAGGCCTACATTTATCCCCGCGCTCCCCTATTCTGTAGCTCCTGGCAGTGATGTTTCACCTCATGAAATATAGTTTATGTTCACATTTATGACACAGACAGTAGATAATATTTTGTTCACATTTATGACACAGAAAGTAGATATTCTGCCAGGCACTTTCAGGGATACAAATCGAAAAAAATATGTATAGGCTATATGTGCATATTTATATGCAAAATACTCCTTTTTTCATGTCAACTATGTGCTATGGTCATTAAATGGCTTTCCTTTTCACTTAAGTCCAGCAATAATTCATTTATTTTAACACATTTGGTGGCATCTGCCAGTTATTGTCGTTGTTATGAAGTACAGTCGTATGTTTGCATAATTCATTTTGAACACTATAATGCTTTCAAAATCCGAGGTAAACTATCCGTTATGGCTTGTGGCACAGTGACCTATTTTTAAATAAAATAAATAATGTTTACTCATAACCAGTGTAATTTCTTCATTCTGTCAGCCGCGACGTCGCAGAAATAGGAACCGTTTCTAAATTAGAAACTTCGCATGTCGCCGTCGCGTATGGTTAGGACAAAAACTCTGATTTATTAACATGGAAAAGATACCTTTTATCGCGTGTTGCGGCGTCGTGTGTAGTTAGGACACGGTGTAAGCGGCCGCTTCTCAAGTCTAGAATCTGAACTTGATTCCGATTGGCCAGTGTCAGACAGTCAGACTGTCCTGTCAGTCTCGCAGCTCGCGTCAGCTTCATGCGGCTTCATGAGAGAGACGCATAAGTAACATACAGACTGAAACAACCGACTTCCTGTTTTGCTGGCTTAAAGTTGCTTGGGCTAATGAGATCTATAAGTGTACAGAGTTTAATATTATTATATGCAAGTGTGTTTGATTTATGGACCCAATTTTCAGACCAAGTTAATGGACCAAGTTAATTTAATTAATGAACTAATTATATAAAACTATTGTCAATGCACTACAATTAAACTGGCTATGTGCCTTTACTTATAAAAAAATAAAATAAGAACTTATTTAAAAAATCTTATATATATATAAAAAAAAAGCTTAAGAAATGTATTTTCTTTATGCTGGCCAGACACACAGCAGTTAAATGGTTAATTAAGCCCCCTCCCCCTGCAAATACACACACACACACACACACACACAGAGAGACAGGCAAAGGCTCAGACATATGCTCAGAGGGAGTATGACTACATTCAAACTAAAATATCTGACTTTCTGTGGGTCCTAGCTATTGAGTGTGAATTAGAAAGTTGTCCGGCTCGAAGAGTACAATATACATACCGATTTTTGTAACTGTAGATAAAACTAACAACCCCACTTTTGTCAAAAGGTGGCGCTACTGAGCCCTCACCACGCCCGTTTCTGAAACTTTGCATGTGTCTACTGGCTAATAAATGTGATGTGTCTGTCGAGTTTCATGCGATTTCAAGCATGCTAAGAGTTTCAAAGGCATCCTAAAAGAATGGTAAAGTTTAATGCGTCGCCACGGAAACAGTTTCAAAGATGACAAGAATCCATTCACAGGTCTACATCTGCCGTGTATTTACATTATACAGATGAAGATTGAAGCAAATCGGGTTAAAATAAGATTGTGATTTCAAAGCATTTTGAAAGTGACACACTTCCTGCTGCCAGTTGGTGGCGCTATAACTTTGACACACAATAGTCACATCCATGTGATCGTCCTCTTACGGCGAACACACTCCTGAAGTTTCATCAAGATCGGTTGATGTATGCTGAAGTTATGACACACTTCCTGTTACACGTTTCTTACCATAATTTTGTTTCCTCGCCACAGCCAAACCGTTCGAGATATCAAAAATCCCCTCGCAATTTTTGATCCTCTATGTCTTGACTTCAGGCTGACCGAGTTTCGTTCCATGCGGATGAATGCTCTAGGAGGAGTACATTAAATTCCATTGCACGCGTTTTAAAAACAACCTTAAATATCTGACTTCCTGTTGGGCTGGGGTAAAAAGTAAAAGCGCGATGTATATATGAAACGATGAGATCGACATGTGTACCGAGTTTCATATTATTACATGCAAGCGTGTTTGATTTATGGACAAAGTGTTCAGACCCTGTTCCAGGGGGCGCTGACGAGCCGCCCTGCCACGCCCGGGTACCAGCTTCAGCCCGGCTCTGATGGCCGCGGGTTCTGACCAGTGTGCACAGTTTCAAGAGTTTTTGAGCATGTTAAGGGCCCCAAAAGTGCCCGGATAGTCGTTAGAAAAAAAAAAAATAAAAAATAAAAAATAAAATAAAATAAAATAATAATAATCGCAAGGAAAACAATAGGGCCTTCGCCCTTTCAGGGCTTGGGCCCTAATAATCCTAAGGAAAACAATAGGGCCTTCGCCCTTTCAGGGCTTGGGCCCTAATAATAATAAATATAGCTGCGAGCAGCGATTGCGGGCCCAAGCCGGTGGCACCGCAACCCCGGTGCCTTTAGTTACCTAAAGGCACCAGGATGGCGGTACCGCCGGCTTTGGCCCGCAATCGCTGCTCGCAGCTATATTTATACATATATATATATATATATATATATATATATATATATATATATATATATATATATATATATATATATATATAAAGCCGGTGGCACCGCCACCTTGGTGCTTTTAGGGTTATTCTACTTGACATGCAAAAACATAACCCCCGCTTTGACTGTCAAAAAGAAGTGTGCTGAAGAGCTTGCATCAGTGAAGGCTCTGCAAAAGTGCACATTGAGGGCACATTTTAACCACAAAGTATGCTTGAGCAACCTTCTGAAAGGTCAGGTGTACATCCAGGTCTACATCTGTACTGTGTTTACATTATAGTATTTAGGAATGCGCCGATCCGATACTCAGGATCGGTATCAGCTCCGATACTGCCATCTTTGCCGGATCGGGTATATTTACACCACTTTAATCAAACCACTCTTCTTTAAAACATTATGATGTGATTTTTTTCACATGTATTTTATTACTCTTATTGAGCTATTTTGTCCACACACAGGACTCACTGCCAATCGTACGTGCTCACATCATTCTCTTTCTGTGAAAGCTGTATACTGCACTCACCAGTTTTCACTCTACAGCTATTGACCAGAGCACTGAAATTATTTCTCACTTACACTACAATCAAATGGATTTTCTCACACATTTTGCGTTAGTCCTCCGCATGGCATTTTATTATTTTCTGCGCAGCTTCAGAAGTGCATGCACACAGCCAAGAACACATGACACGCACACACAGTCACGAGAGAGGCGCGATCGAATGTGTGTTTGTGTGCGAACAATGGAAACTCCTTTTTGTTCATACAGGAAAATATTCAGACTAATGTCTTGTGGGAGCAACAGAATACATGCAATGGCATTATGTAATCAGGATACAAAAATCTAGTGAGTTACATCAAAAAAAGTAGTAATCAGATTGTAGTTACTTTTTGAAAAAGTATATAGTACTTAAAGCCATTTAATATAAAGTGGGACCCTTTTTTATGAAATAATTTGTAACTGTATCGGAATACATTTTTAAAGTAACCCTCCCAAGCCTGGTCTTGTGTGGACGTCCGTTACTTTCACTTTTGAAGTTAGCGATTTTTAAGGCCCCAATCCTACTGTATTACCTATTATACCATATTGCCAACTGTATTAATGTGTGGATATTGATCCAATAGTTCTACCTAATTTTGAACACAAGAGGGCAGTATAGCACTATGAATGATTTTTTTTCTTTTTTGACTAAACCATTGTGTCTGTTTTTAAACTTAAACATAATTCTTAAATTAAAAAAGGAATAAAATGGCTATAGTTCCAATATTGGTATAGTCTTATACAGTGTTGGGGTAGTTACTCAAAAAAGTAATTAGTTACTAGTTACTTCTGTAAATTGTAATGAGATTACTTTACTAGTTACTGAGTTGGAAAAATAACTTCACTACTTATTACTTTACTTTCCTGTTTCTTAATTTACCGTGTAGCCTACATGGACAAACATCATATCAGTTTTTGCCCTATCATCACTTTATTGTAAAAATGTATACAAAATGACATGAAAGAACAATATCCCTGTCTGCACAAATAAATATGCCGCACTGTAAAATTCACAAACAAAATGGGGTTCAAAATTCTAAATTTTAAAATGGTGTTTATCACAGAAGTTTCAAAACAGGCTGGGAGAATAAAACTCTTCTCCTGAGAACAAAACCAGCTTTTTGTCGACTCATGGTAATAATAATAATTTAAAAAAAATAAAAGATGTCAATGAAAAATAATAAAATAAAGGTCACTTTATCCCATAAAATTCTTAATCCTAATTTAAAATGTATTTTTCTAAACCTGGGGAATTAATGGTCGACAGGGGAAGCATGTCTTCTACAATGAACCCTGCAACAATCCTGTTCATTTCGTTTTCCAAGACTTTCGAGCCTTGTTTTTACTTGACGCGTCCGAACGAGCGGAAAGGTGCGCGCGGCAAACACCGCACGCGATGCCGCATCCGAGGATGAACGACAAGAAGCCGAACCTGCACCGAACATGGAGCCTACATCTCCGTAACGGCACCCAGTTTGCGCATCTAAATCAGTTATTTATGTTTACAAAATGAGCCTAAGATCCATGTTTTATAAAATGTCCACGAAACTTAATGAAATGTTTAGTGAAATTAGAAAATAGAGATCGTTCATTTAGTTCTTTAGCCTAGCCTATATACATGTTTTTATATCGACATATTTTGTTCTAATGTCACAAATAATAATCTTAGGATTTACTATAGCCTACATTTCACTCAAATATTTTTGTGCTTTCGAGCAATAAACTGAAAGTAATGTGAATATTGCCATGTTGAAACCCGTCTCTCTCTCTCCACTTCCCTCTCTCTTTCTCACTCAAATCGGTCTCTATGGCAACGGCGCGCACGCACCACTAGACGGAACTCTCCACACAGGCAAACACGGCTTGGGTAACGCAGGAAAGCGCGTTCCTTTATTATAGTAAAGTAGTGTAGTTACCAATATTTTCAGTGTAATGCGTTACTTTACTTACCCAAACTCGTTTGTAACTCGTTACCCCCACCAACACTGGTCTTATAGAAAATAAATGGTGAATAATAACATTTTTAATTCCTCATCCAATCATCCTTTTGTTATGGATCAATATCATAGCTAGAGACGTAGAAAAGGGCTGCACGGTTTTGCAATAAATTATAATAAATAAAATAAAATAAACATATAAATATTGTAATTGCAATTAAATTAGATTTGTGTGGCAGCTGCATGTACAATTATTATTAATAATAATACCATTAATAATAATACAAATGAGCTTAGAATAAAAATTTAAATGGTTTATTACATTAAAAACAGGCCATATTTTTAATAAATAAATAAGCTATAATTCATAGTGCACTAAATTTTAAACATTTTAAATTACAACATTGTTTGTGAAAGTCCAACAAAGTTAAATGTATACTCAAACCTGAAAAGTTGTGTGGCTCCGTTTTCATTTGATTATCATTGTGGCAGCAGTTGGAACCCTGTGTTAACCCCGCTGTGTATTACATATTTTAAACCTAGCTAACAGTCGCTAGGAATTACTGACATGTTTCAAAACGGTGCTGTGTTTGAGCCAACAAGACAGTGATTAAGGCAATATAAAGTTAGATTTGGACGCGTATACATCCAACCCGGAAACAGAAAAAAATCTACGATGAAAAAATTTACTTTCATGATGTCAAAACACTCTTTGTCCATTATCTTCACGAAATATAATCAAAACGTTCCGCAAATTCGCGGGAGACCGTCTTCTGGCAGCAAGAGAAAAAGAGCGGAAAGACAGCCGGCTAGATACTGACAAACTATGTAAAATGTCCGTGTTACATTTAACCCCGCGTTAGGCCTACATTTATCCCCGCGCTCCCCTATTCTGTAGCTCCTGGCAGTGATGTTTCTCCTCATGAAATATAGTTTATGTTCACATTTATGACACAGACAGTAGATAATATTATGTTCACATTTATGACACAGACAGTAGATATAGGCTTCTGCCAGGCACTTTCAGGGATACAAATCGAAAAAATATGTATAGGCTATATGTGCATATTTATATGCAAAATACTCCTTTTTTCACGTCAACTATGTGCTATGGTCATTAAATGGCTTTCCTTTTCACTTAAGTCCAGCAAATAATTCATTTATTTTTACACATTTGGTGGCATCTGCCAGTTATTGTCGTTGTTATGAAGTACAGTCGTATGCATAATTCATTTTGAACACTATAATGCTTTCAAAATCTGAGGTAAATTATCCGTTATGGCTTGTGGCACAGTGACCTATTTTTAACTAAAAATAAATAATGTGTACTCATAACCAGTGTAGCCTAATTTCTTCATTCTGTCAGCCGCGACGTCGCAGAAATAGGAACCGTTTCTAAATTAGAAACTTCGCATGTCGCCGTCGCGTATGGTTAGGACAAAAACTCTGATTTATTAACATGGAAAAGATACCTTTTATCGCGTGTTGCGGCGTCGTGTGTAGTTAGGACACGGTGTAAGCGGCCGCTTCTCAAGTCTAGAATCTGAACTTGATTCTGATTGGCCAGTGTCAGACAGTCAGACCTGTCAGTCTCGCAGCTCGCGTCAGCTTCATGCGGCTTCATGAGAGAGACGCATAAGTCCGGAATTGGACAATTTAACAATATACTTACGATAGAATATATTTACAATTAATAATGATTTAAAAACAAAATACAAAACGCGCCGGGCCGCCGGCCCAACCAGACCGCGGCCCACCAGGAATCTCCCGGTAGTCCCGATGGCCAGTACATGCCTTAGTATCTTTAAAATATTTTCATAATTTTGAAGAAGTTTGGTGTGGGAATAATTAAAAATTACTTAAGAGGGGGGAAATAAAAATGTAAAGGCTGGTTTTGCAAAACATTCACATACAGACTGAAACAACCGACTTCCTGTTTTGCTGGCTTAAAGTTGCTTGGGCTAATGAGATCTATAAGTGTACCGAGTTTAATATTATTATATGCAAGTGTGTTTGATTTATGGACCCAATTTTCAGACCAAGTTAATGGACCAAGTTAATTTAATTAATGAACTAATTATATAAAACTATTGTCAATGCATTACAGTTAAACTGGCTATGTGCCTTTACTTATAAAAAAATAAAATAAAAACTTATTTAAAAAATCCCAGGCTTAAGAAATGTATTTTATTTATGCTGGCCAGACACACAGCAGTTAAATAGTTAATTAAGCCCCCTCCCCCTGCTAACACACACACACACACACACACACACACACACACAGAGAGAGAGAGACAGGCAAAGGCTCAGACATATGCTCAGAGGGAGTATGACTACATTCAAACTAAAATATCTGACTTTCTGTGGGTCCTAGCTATTGAGTGTGAATTAGAAAGTTGTCCGGCTTGAGGAGTACAATATACATACTGATTTTTGTAACTGTAGATAAAACTAACAACCCCACTTTTGTCAAAAGGTGGCGCTACTGAGCCCTCACCACGCCCGTTTCTGAAACTTTGCACATGTCTACTGGCTATTAAATGTGATGTGTCTGATGAGTTTCATGCAATTTGAAGCATGCCAAGGGTCTCAAAAGCATCCTAAAAGAATTGGAAAGTTTGATGCGTCGCCTCGGCAACAGTTTCAATGATATCAAGAATCCATTCACAGGTCTACATCTGCCGTATGTTTACATTATACAGATGAAGTTTGAAGCAATTTGGATTAAAATAAGAGGGTGATTTCAAAGCATTTTGAAAATGACACACTTTCTGCTGCCAGTTGGTGGCGCTATAACTTTGACACACAATAGTCACATCCATGTGATCGTCCTCTTACAGCGAACACACTCCTGAAGTTTCATCACGATCGGTTGATGTATGCTGAAGTTATGACACACTTCCTGTTTCACATTTTTTGCCATGATTTCATTTCCTCGCCACGGCCAAACCGTTCGAGATATCAAAAATCCCCTCGCAAACTTTCATCCTCAATGTCTTGACTTCACGCTGACTGAGTTTCGTAGAATTTGGATAAGAGCTCTAGGAGGAGTATTAAAAATTCCATTGCAAGTGTTTTATAAAGAACTTTAAAAAACCGACTTCCTGTTGGGCTGGGGTAAAAAGTAAAAGTGCGACGTATATATGAAATGATGAGATCAACATGTGTACCGAGTTTCATATTATTACATACAAGCGTGTTCGATTTATGGACAAAGTGTTCGGACCCCTTTCCAGGTGGCGCTGTCGAGCCCCCCTGCCACGCCCGGGTACCATCTTCAGCCCGGCCCTAATGGCGGCGGGTTCTGACCCGTGTGCAAAATTTCAAGAGTTTTCGAGCACGTTAAGGGCCCCAAAAGTGCCCAAATAGTCGTATAAATAATAATAATAATAATAATAATAATAATAAATATAGCTGCGAGCAGCGATTGCGGGCCCAAGCCGGTGGCACCGCAACCCCGGTGCCTTTAGTTACCTAAAGGCACCGGGATGGCGGTACCGCCGGCTTTGGCCCGCAATCGCTGCTCGCAGCTATATTTATATATATATATATATATATATATATATAAAGCCGGTGGCACCGCCACCTTGGTGCTTTTAGGGTTATTCTACTTGACATGCAAAAACATAACCCCCGCTTTGACTGTCAAAAAGAAGTGTGCTGAAGAGCTTGCATCAGTGAAGGCTCTGCAAAAGTGCACATTGAGGGCACATTTTAACCACAAAGTATACGTGAGCAACCTTCTGAAAGGTCAGGTGTACATCCAGGTCTATCTACATCTGTACTGTGTTTACATTATAGTATTTAGGAAAGCGCCGATCCGATACTCAGGATCGGTATCAGCTCCGATACTGCCATCTTTGCCGGATCGGGTATATTTACACCACTTTAATCAAACCACTCTTCTTTAAAACATTATGATGTGATTTATTTCACATGTATTTTATTACTCTTATTGAGCTATTTTGTCCACACACAGGACTCACTGCCAATCGTACGTGCTCACATCATTCTCTTTCTGTGAAAGCTGTATACTGCACTCACCAGTTTTCACTCTACAGCTATTGACCAGAGCACTGAAATTATTTCTCACTTAAACTACAATCAAATGGATTTTCTCACACATTTTGCGTTAGTCCTCCGCATGGCATTTTATTATTTTCTGCGCAGCTTCAGAAGTGCATGCACACAGCCTAGAACACATGACACGCACACACAGTCACGAGAGAGGCGCGATCGAATGTGTGTTTGTGTGCGAACAATGGAAACTCCTTTTTGTTCATACAGGAAAATATTCAGACTAATGTCTTGTGAGAGCAACAGAATCCATGCAACGGCATTATGTAATCAGGATACAAAAATCTAGTGAGTTACATCAAAAAAAGTAGTAATCAGATTGTAGTTACTTTTTGAAAAAGTATATAGTACTTAATGCCATTTAATATAAAGTGGGACCCTTTTTTATGAAATAATTTGTAACTGTATCGGAATACATTTTTAAAGTAACCCTCCCAAGCCTGGTCTTGTGTGCACGTCCGTTAATTTCACTTTTTAAGTTAGCGATTTTTAAGGCCCCAATCCTACTGTATTACCTATTATACTGTATTGCCAACTGTATTAATGTGTGGATATTGATACAATAGTTCTACCTAATTTTGAACACAAGAGGGCAGTATAGCACTATGAATGATTTTTTTCTTTTTTGACTAAACCATTCTGTCTGTTTTTAAACTTTTTAAACATAATTCTTAAATTAAAAAAAAAGGAATAAAATGGCTATAGTTCCAATATTGGTATAGTCTTATACAGTGTTGGGGTAGTTACTCAAAAAAGTAATTAGTTACTAGTTACTTCTGTAAATTGTAATGAGATTACTTTACTAGTTACTGCGTTGGAAAAATAACTTCACTACTTATTACTTTACTTTCCTGTTTCTTAATTTACCGTGTAGCCTACATGGACAAACATCATATCAGTTTTTGCCCTATCATCACTTTATTGTAAAAATGTATACAAAATGACATGAAAGAACAATATCCCTGTCTGCACAAATAAATATGCCGCACTGTAAAATTCACAAACAAAATGGGGTTCAAAATTCAAAATTTTAAAATGGTGTTTATCACAGAAGTTTCAAAACAGGCTGGGAGAATAAAACTCTTCTCCTGAGAACAAAACCAGCTTTTTATTCGACTCATGGTAATAATAATAATAATTAAAAAAATAAAAGATGTCAATGAAAAATAATAAAATAAAGGTCACTTTATCCCATAAAATTCTTAATCCTAATTTAAAATGTATTTTTCTAAACCTGGGGAATTAATGGTCGACAGGGGAAGCATGTCTTCTACAATGAACCCTGCAACAATCCTGTTCATTTCGTTTTCCAAGACTTTCGAGCCTTGTTTTTACTTGACGCGTCCGAACGAGCGGAAAGGTGCGCGCGGCAAACAGCGCACGCGATGCCGCATCCGAGGATGAACGACAAGAAGCCGAACCTGCACCGAACATGGAGCCTACATCTCCGCAACGGCACCCAGTTTGCGCATCTAAATCAGTTATTTATGTTTACAAAATGAGCCTAAGATCCATGTTTTATAAAATGTCCACGAAACTTAATGAAATGTTTAGTGAAATTAGAAAATAGAGATCGTTCATTTAGTTCTTTAGCCTAGCCTATATACATGTTTTTATATCCACATATTTTGTTCTAATGTCACAAATAATAATCTTAGGATTTACTATAGCCTACATTTCACTCAAATATTTTTGTGCTTTCGAGCAATAAACTGAAAGTAATGTGAATATTGCCATTTGTTGAAACCCGTCTCTCTCTCTCCACTTCCCTCTCTCTCTCACTCAAATCGGTCTCTATGGCAACGGCACGCACGCACCACTAGACGGAACTCTCCACACAGGCAAACACGGCTTGGGTAACGCAGGAAAGCGCGTTCCTTTAGTATAGTAAAGTAGTGTAGTTACCAATATTTTTAGTGTAATGCGTTACTTTACTTACCCAAACTCGTTTGTAACTCGTTACCCCCAACACTGGTCTTATAGAAAATAAATGGTGAATAATAACATTTTTAATTCCTCATCCAATCATCCTTTTGTTATGGATCAATATCATAGCTAGAGACGTAGAAAAGGGCTGCACGGTTTTGCAATAAATAATAATAAATAAAATAAAAATATAAATATTGTAATTGCAATTAAATTAGATTTGTGTGGCAGCTGCATGTACAATTATTATTATTAATAATAATAACATTAATAATAATACAAATGAGCTTAGAATAAAATATTAAATGGTTTATTACATTAAAAACAGGCCATATTTTTAATAAATAAATAAGTTATCATTCATAGTGCACTAAATTTTAAACATTTTAAATTACAACATTGTTTGTGAAAGTCCAACAAAGTTAAATGTATACTCAAACCTGAAAAGTTGTGTGGCTCCGTTTTCATTTGATTATCATTGTGGCAGCAGTTGGAACACTGTGTTACAACTATAACCCCGCTGTGTATTACATATTTTAAACCTAGCTAACAGTCGCTAGGAATTACTGACATGTTTCAAAACGGTGCTGTGTTTGAGCCAACAAGACAGTGATAAAGGCAATATAAAGTTAGATTTGGACGCGTATACATCCGGAAACAGAAAAAAATCTACGATGAAAAAATTTACTTTCATGATGTCAAAACACTCTTTGTCCATTATCTTCACGAAATATAATCAAAACTTTCCGCAAATTCGCGGGAGACCGACTTCTGGCAGCAAGAGAAAAAGAGCGGAAAGACAGCCGGCTAGATACTGACAAACTATGTAAAATGTCCGTGTTACATTTAACCCCGCTAGGCCTACATTTATCCCCGCGCTCCCCTATTCTGTAGCTCCTGGCAGTGATGTTTCACCTCATCATATTAGTTTATGTTCACATTTATGACACAGACAGTAGATAATATTATGTTCACATTTATGACACAGACAGTAGGCTTCTGCCAGGCACTTTCAGGGATACAAATCGAAAAAATATGTATATGTGCATATTTAGCCTATATGCAAAATACTCCTTTTTTCACGTCAACTATGTGCTATGGTCATTAAATGGCTTTCCTTTTCACTTAAGTCCAGCAAATAATTCATTTATTTTAACACATTTGGTGGCATCTGCCAGTTATTGTCGTTGTTATGAAGTACAGTCGTATGTTTGCATAATTCATTTTGAACACTATAATGCTTTCAAAATCTGAGGTAAATTATCCGTTATGGCTTGTGGCACAGTGACCTATTTTTAACTAAAAATAAATAATGTGTACTCATAACCAGTGTAATATCTCTGTGTGGGCAGATCTGTGAGCCGCGACGTCGCAGAAATAGGAACCGTTTCTAAATTAGAAACATCGCATGTCGCTGTCGTGTATGGTTAGGACAAAAACTCTGATTTATTAACATGGAAAAGATACCTTTTATCGCGTGTTGCGGCGTCGTGTGTAGTTAGGACACGGTGTAAGCGGCCGCTTCTCAAGTCTAGAATCTGAACTTGATTCCGATTGGCCAGTGTCAGACAGTCAGACCTGTCAGTCTCGCAGCTCGCGTCAGCTTCATGGCCCAAGCAGACCGCGGCCCACCAGGAATCTCCCGGTAGTCCCGATGGCCAGTACATGCCTTAGTATCTTTAATATATTTTCATAATTTTGAAGAAGTTTGGTGTGGGAATAATTAAAAATTACTTAAGAGGGGGGAAATAAAAATGTAAAGGCTGGTTTTGCAAAACATTCACATAGCTACAGACTGAAACAACCGACTTCCTGTTTTGCTGGCTTAAAGTTGCTTGGGCTAATGAGATCTATAAGTGTACCGAGTTTAATATTATTATATGCAAGTGTGTTTGATTTATGGACCCAATTTTCAGACCAAGTTAATGGACCAAGTTAATTTAATTAATGAACTAATTATATAAAACTATTGTCAATGCACTACAATTAAACTGGCTATGTGCCTTTACTTATAAAAAAATAAAATAAAAACTTATTTAAAAAATCCCAGGCTTAAGAAATGTATTTTATTTATGCTGGCCAGACACACAGCAGTTAAATGGTTAATTAAGCTCCCTCCCCCTGCTAACACACACACACACACACACACAGAGAGAGAGAGAGAGAGAGACAGGCAAAGGCTCAGACATATGCTCAGAGGGAGTATGACTACATTCAAACTAAAATATCTGACTTTCTGTGGGTCCTAGCTATTGAGTGTGAATTAGAAAGTTGTCCGGCTTGAGGAGTACAATATACATACTGATTTTTGTAACTGTAGATAAAACTAACAACCCCACTTTTTTCAAAAGGTGGCGCTACTGAGCCCTCACCACGCCCGTTTCTGAAACTTTGCACATGTCTACTGGCTATTAAATGTGATGTGTCTGATGAGTTTCATGCAATTTGAAGCATGCTAAGGGTCTCAAAAGCATCCTAAAAGAATTGGAAAGTTTGATGCGTCGCCACGGCAACAGTTTCAAAGATATCAAGAATCCATTCACAGGTCTACATCTGCCGTATGTTTACATTATACAGATGAAGTTTGAAGCAAATTGGATTAAAATAAGAGGGTGATTTCAAAGCATTTTGAAAATGACACACTTTCTGCTGCCAGTTGGTGGCGCTATAACTTTGACACACAATAGTCACATCCATGTGATCGTCCTCTTACAGCGAACACACTCCTGAAGTTTCATCACGATCGGTTGATGTATGCTGAAGTTATGACACACTTCCTGTTTCACATTTTTTGCCATGATTTCATTTCCTCGCCACGGCCAAACCGTTCGAGATATCAAAAATCCCCTCGCAAACTTTCATCCTCAATGTCTTGACTTCACGCTGACTGAGTTTCGTAGAATTTGGATAAGAGCTCTAGGAGGAGTATTAAAAATTCCATTGCAAGTGTTTTACAAAAAACCTTAAATAACCGACTTCCTGTTGGGCTGGGGTAAAAAGTAAAAGTGCGACGTATATATGAAATGATGAGATCAACATGTGTACCGAGTTTCATATTAGTACATACAAGCGTGTTTGATTTATGGACCAAGTGTTCGGACCCCTTTCCAGGTGGCGCTGTCGAGCCCCCCTGCCACGCCCGGGTACCATCTTCAGCCCGGCCCTAATGGCAGCGGGTTCTGACCCGTGTGCAAAGTTTCAAGAGTTTTCGAGCACGTTAAGGGCCCCAAAAGTGCCCAAATAGTCGTATAAATAATAATAATAATAATAATAATAATAAATATATATATATATATATATATATATATATATATATATATATATAAATATAGCTGCGAGCAGCGATTGCGGGCCCAAGCCGGTGGCACCGCAACCCTGGTGCCTTTAGTTACCTAAAGGCACCGGGATGGCGGTACCGCCGGCTTGGGCCCGCAATCGCTGCTCGCAGCTATATTTATATATATATATATATATATATATATATATATATATATATATAAAGCCGGTGGCACCGCCACCTTGGTGCTTTTAGGGTTATTCTACTTGACATGCAAAAACATAACCCCCGCTTTGACTGTCAAAAAGAAGTGTGCTGAAGAGCTTGCATCAGTGAAGGCTCTGCAAAAGTGCACATTGAGGGCACATTTTAACCACAAAGTATGCGTGAGCAACCTTCTGAAAGGTCAGGTGTACATCCAGGTCTACATCTGTACTGTGTTTACATTATAGTATTTAGGGATGCGCCGATCCGATACTCAGGATCGGTATCAGCTCCGATACTGCCATCTTTGCCGGATCGGGTATATTTACACCACTTTAATCAAACCACTCTTCTTTAAAACATTATGATGTGATTTTTTTCACATGTATTTCATTACTCTTATTGAGCTATTTTGTGCACACACAGGACTCACTGCCAATCGTACGTGCTCACATCATTCTCTTTCTGTGAAAGCTGTATACTGCACTCACCAGTTTTTACTCTACAGCTATTGACCAGAGCACTGAAATTATTTCTCACTTAAACTACAATCAAATGGATTTTCTCACACATTTTGCGTTAGTCCTCCGCATGGCATTTTATTATTTTCTGCGCAGCTTCAGAAGTACATGCACACAGCCTAGAACACATGACACGCACACACAGTCACGAGAGAGGCGCGATCGAATGTGTGTTTGTGTGCAAACAATGGAAACTCCTTTTTGTTCATACAGGAAAATATTCAGACTAATGTCTTGTGGGAGCAACAGAATACATGCAACGGCATTATGTAATCAGGATACAAAAATCTAGTGAGTTACATCAAAAAAAGTAGTAATCAGATTGTAGTTACTTTTTGAAAAAGTATATAGTACTTAAAGCAATTTAATATAAAGTGGGACCCTTTTTTTTATGAAATAATTTGTAACTGTATCGGAATACATTTTTAAAGTAACCCTCCCAAGCCTGGTCTTGTGTGCACGTCCGTTAATTTCACTTTTTAAGTTAGCGATTTTTAAGGCCCCAATCCTACTGTATTACCTATTATACTGTATTACCAACTGTATTAATGTGTGGATATTGATCCAATAGTTCTACCTAATTTTGAACACAAGAGGGCAGTATAGCACTATGAATGATTTTTTTCCTTTTTGACTAAACCATTCTGTCTGTTTTTAAACTTAAACATAATTCTTAAATTAAAAAAAGGAATAAAATGTCTATAGTTCCAATATTGGTATAGTCTTATACAGTGTTGGGGTAGTTACTCAAAAAAAATAATTAGTTACTAGTTACTTCTGTAAATTGTAATGAGATTACTTTACTAGTTACTGCGTTGGAAAAATAACTTCACTACTTATTACTTTACTTTCCTGTTTCTTAATTTACCGTGTAGCCTACATGGACAAACATCATATCAGTTTTTGCTCTATCATCACTTTATTGTAAAAATGTATACAAAA
The DNA here is from genome assembly GCA_038021265.1 of Cyprinella venusta. Lineage (NCBI taxonomy): Eukaryota > Metazoa > Chordata > Actinopteri > Cypriniformes > Leuciscidae > Cyprinella > Cyprinella venusta. The sequence goes on from CM075863.1 coordinate 10,399,989, forward strand.
TGACATGAAAGAACAATATCCCTGTCTGCACAAATAAATATGCTGCACTGTAAAATTCACAAACAAAATGGGGTTCAAAATTCAAAATGGTGTTTATCACAGAAGTTTCAAAACAGGCTGGGAGAATAAAACTCTTCTCCTGAGAACAAAACCAGCTTTTTATTCGACTCATGGTAATAATAATAATTAAAAAAAAAATAAAAGATGTCAATGAAAAATAATAAAATAAAGGTCACTTTATCCCATAAAATTCTTAATCCTAATTTAAAATGTATTTTTCTAAACCTGGGGAATTAATGGTCGACAGGGGAAGCATGTCTTCTACAATGAACCCTGCAACAATCCTGTTCATTTCGTTTTCCAAGACTTTCGAGCCTTGTTTTTACTTGACGCGTCCGAACGAGCGGAAAGGTGCGCGCGGCAAACAGCGCACGCGATGCCGCATCCGAGGATGAACGACAAGAAGCCGATCCTGCACCGAACATGGAGCCTACATCTCCGCAACGGCACCCAGTTTGCGCATCTAAATCAGTTATTTATGTTTACAAAATGAGCCTAAGATCCATGTTTTATAAAATGTCCACGAAACTTAATGAAATGTTTAGTGAAATTAGAAAATAGAGATCGTTCATTTAGTTCTTTAGCCTAGCCTATATACATGTTTTTATATCCACATATTTTGTTCTAATGTCACAAATAATAATCTTAGGATTTACTATAGCCTACATTTCACTCAAATATTTTTGTGCTTTCGAGCAATAAACTGAAAGTAATGTCTCTCTCTCTCCACTTCCCTCTCTCTCTCACTCAAATCGGTCTCTATGGCAACGGCGCGCACGCACTACTAGACGGAACTCTCCACACAGGCAAACACGGCTTGGGTAACGCAGGAAAGCGCGTTCCTTTAGTATAGTAAAGTAGTGTAGTTACCAATATTTTCAGTGTAATGCGTTACTTTACTTACCCAAACTCGTTTGTAACTCGTTACCCCCAACACTGGTCTTATAGAAAATAAATGTTGAATAATAACATTTTTAATTCCTCATCCAATCATCCATTTGTTTTGGATCAATATCATAGCTAGAGACGTAGAAAAGGGCTGCACGGTTTTGCAATAAATAATAATAAATAAAATAAAATAAACATATAAATATTGTAATTGCAATTAAATTAGATTCGTGTGGCAGCTGCATGTACAATTATTATTATTAATAATAATAACATTAATAATAATACAAATGAGCTTAGAATAAAAATTTAAATGGTTTATTACATTAAAAATAGGCCATATTTTTAATAAATAAATAAGTTATCATTCATAGTGCACTAAATTTTAAACATTTTACAACATTGTTTGTGAAAGTCCAACAAAGTTAAATGTATACTCAAACCTGAAAAGTTGTGTGGCTCCGTTTTCATTTGATTATCATTGTGGCAGCAGTTGGAACACTGTGTTACAGCTAACCCCGCTGTGTATTACATATTTTAAACCTAGCTAACAGTCGCTAGGAATTACTGACATGTTTCAAAACGGTGCTGTGTTTGAGCCAACAAGACAGTGATTAAGGCAATATAAAATTAGATTTGGACGCGTATACATCCATCCCGGAAACAGAAAAAAATCTACGATGAAAAAATTTACTTTCATGATGTCAAAACACTCTTTGTCCATTATCTTCACGAAATATAATCAAAACGTTCCGCAAATTCGCGGGAGACCGTCTTCTGGCAGCAAGAGAAAAAGAGCGGAAAGACAGCCGACTAGATACTGACAAACTATGTAAAATGTCCGTGTTACATTTAACCCCGCGTTAGGCCTACATTTATCCCCGCGCTCCCCTATTCTGTAGCTCCTGGCAGTGATGTTTCACCTCATGAAATATAGTTTATGTTCACATTTATGACACAGACAGTAGATAATATTATGTTCACATTTATGACACAGACAGTAGATAGGCTTCTGCCAGGCACTTTCAGGGATACAAATCGAAAAAATATGTATGTGCATATTTAGCCTATATGCAAAATACTCCTTTTTTCACGTCAACTATGTGCTATGGTCATTAAATGGCTTTCCTTTTCACTTAAGTCCAGCAAATAATTCATTTATTTTAACACATTTGGTGGCATCTGCCAGTATTGTCGTTGTTATGAAGTACAGTCGTATGTTTGCATAATTCATTTTGAACACTATAATGCTTTCAAAATCTGAGGTAAATTATCCGTTATGGCTTGTGGCACAGTGACCTATTTATAACTAAAAATAAATAAAGTGTACTCATAACCAGTGTAATTTCTTCATTCTGTCAGCCGCGACGTCGCAGAAATAGGAACCGTTTCTAAATTAGAAACTTCGTATGTCGCCGTCGCGTATGGTTAGGACAAAAACTCTGATTTATTAACACGGAAAAGATACCTTTTATCGCGTGTCGCGGCGTCGTGTGTAGTTAGGACACGGTGTAAGCGGCCGCTTCTCAAGTCTAGAATCTGAACTTGATTCCGATCGATTGGCCATGTCAGACAGTCAGACCTGTCAGTCTCGCAGCTCGCGTCAGCTTCATGCGGCTTCATGAGAGAGACGCACAAGTCCGGAATTGGACAATTTAACAATATACTTACGATAGAATATATTTACAATTAATAATGATTTAAAAACAAAATACATAACGCGCCGGGCCGCCGGCCCAAGCAGACCGCGGCCCACCAGGAATCTCCCGGTAGTCCCGATGGCCAGTACATGCCTTAGTATCTTTAATATATTTTCATAATTTTGAAGAAGTTTGGTGTGGGAATAATTAAAAATTACTTAAGAGGGGGGAAATAAAAATGTAAAGGCTGGTTTTGCAAAACATTCACATACAGACTGAAACAACCGACTTCCTGTTGGGCTGGCTTAAAGTTGCTTGGGCTAATGAGATCTATAAGTGTACCGAGTTTAATATTATTATATGCAAGTGTGTTTGATTTATGGACCCAATTTTCAGACCAAGTTAATGGACCAAGTTAATTTAATTAATGAACTAATTATATAAAACTATTGTCAATGCACTACAATTAAACTGGCTATGTGCCTTCACTTATAAAAAAATAAAATAAAAACTTATTTAAAAAATCCCAGGCTTAAGAAATGTATTTTATTTATGCTGGCCAGACACACAGCAGTTAAATGGTTAATTAAGCCCCCTCCCCCTGCTAACACACACACACACACACACACACACACAGAGAGAGAGAGAGACAGGCAAAGGCTCAGACATATGCTCAGAGGGAGTATGACTACATTCAAACTAAAATATCTGACTTTCTGTGGGTCCTAGCTATTGAGTGTGAATTAGAAAGTTGTCCGGCTTGAGGAGTACAATATACATACTGATTTATGTAACTGTAGATAAAACTAACAACCCCACTTTTGTCAAAAGGTGGCGCTACTGAGCCCTCACCACGCCCGTTTCTGAAACTTTGCACATGTCTACTGGCTATTAAATGTGATGTGTCTGATGAGTTTCATGCAATTTGAAGCATGCTAAGGGTCTCAAAAGCATCCTAAAAGAATTGGAAAGTTTGATGCGTTGCCACGGCAACAGTTTCAAAGATATCAAGAATCCATTCACAGGTCTACATCTGCCGTATGTTTACATAATACAGATGAAGTTTGAAGCAAATTGGATTAAAATAAGAGGGTGATTTCAAAGCATTTTGAAAATGACACACTTCCTGCTGCCAGTTGGTGGCGCTATAACTTTGACACACAATAGTCACATCCATGTGATCGTCCTCTTACAGCGAACACACTCCTGAAGTTTCATCAAGATCGGTTGATGTATGCTGAAGTTATGACACACTTCCTGTTTCACATTTTTTGCCATGATTTCATTTCCTCGCCACGGCCAAACCGTTCGAGATATCAAAAATCCCCTCGCAAACTTTCATCCTCAATGTCTTGACTTCACGCTGACTGAGTTTCGTAGAATTTGGATAAGAGCTCTAGGAGGAGTATTAAAAATTCCATTGCAAGTGTTTTATAAAGAACCTTAAAAAACCGACTTCCTGTTGGGCTGGGGTAAAAAGTAAAAGTGCGACGTATATATGAAATGATGAGATCAACATGTGTACCGAGTTTCATATTATTACATACAAGCGTGTTCGATTTATGGACCAAGTGTTCGGACCCCTTTCCAGGTGGCGCTGTCGAGCCCCCCTGCCACGCCCGGGTACCATCTTCAGCCCGGCCCTAATGGCCGCGGGTTCTGACCCGTGTGCAAAGTTTCAAGAGTTTTCGAGCACGTTAAGGGCCCCAAAAGTGCCCAAATAGTCGTATAAATAATAATAATAATAATAATAATAATAATCCTAAGGAAAACAATAGGGCCTTCGCCCTTTCAGGGCTTGGGCCCTAATAAATATAGCTGCGAGCAGCGATTGCGGGCCCAAGCCGGTGGCACCGCAACCCCGGTGCCTTTAGTTACCTAAAGGCACCGGGATGGCGGTACCGCCGGCTTTGGCCCGCAATCGCTGCTCGCAGCTATATTTATATATATATATATATAAAGCCGGTGGCACTGCCACCTTGGTGCTTTTAGGGTTATTCTACTTGACATGCAAAAACATAACCCCCGCTTTGACTGTCAAAAAGAAGTGTGCTGAAGAGCTTGCATCAGTGAAGGCTCTGCAAAAGTGCACATTGAGGGCACATTTTAACCACAAAGTATGCGTGAGCAACCTTCTGAAAGGTCAGGTGTACATCCAGGTCTACATCTGTACTGCGTTTACATTATAGTATTTAGGAATGCGCCGATCCGATACTCAGGATCGGTATCAGCTCCGATACTGCCATCTTTGCCGGATCGGGTATATTTACACCACTTTAATCAAACCACTCTTCTTTAAAACATTATGATGTGATTTTTTTCACATGTATTTTATTACTCTTATTGAGCTATTTTGTCCACACACAGGACTCACTGCCAATCGTATGTGCTCACATCATTCTCTTTCTGTGAAAGCTACTGTATATACTGCACTCACCAGTTTTCACTCTACAGCTATTGACCAGAGCACTGAAATTATTTCTCACTTAAACTACAATCAAATGGATTTTCTCACACATTTTGCGTTAGTCCTCCGCATGGCATTTTATTATTTTCTGCGCAGCTTCAGAAGTGCATGCACACAGCCTAGAACACATGACACGCACACACAGTCACGAGAGAGGCGCGATCGAATGTGTGTTTGTGTGCGAACAATGGAAACTCCTTTTTGTTCATACAGGAAAATATTCAGACTAATGTCTTGTGGGAGCAACAGAATACATGCAACAACATTATGTAATCAGGATACAAAAATCTAGTGAGTTACATCAAAAAAAGTAGTAATCAGATTGTAGTTACTTTTTGAAAAAGTATATAGTACTTAAAGCCATTTAATATAAAGTGGGACCCTTTTTTTATGAAAAAATTTGTAACTGTATCGGAATACATTTTTAAAGTAACCCTCCCAAGCCTGGTCTTGTGTGCACGTCCGTTAATTTCACTTTTTAAGTTAGCGATTTTTAAGGCCCCAATCCTACTGTATTACCTATTATACTGTATTGCCAACTGTATTAATGTGTGGATATTGATCCAATAGTTCTCCCTAATTTTGAACACAAGAGGGCAGTATAGCACTATGAATTATTTTTTTCTTTTTTGACTAAACCATTCTGTCTGTTTTTAAACTTAAACATAATTCTTAAATTAAAAAAAAAGGAATAAAATGGCTATAGTTCCAATATTGGTATAGTCTTATACAGTGTTGGGGTAGTTACTCAAAAAGTAATTAGTTACTAGTTACTTCTGTAAATTGTAATGAGATTACTTTACTAGTTACTGCGTTGGAAAAATAACTTCACTACTTATTACTTTACTTTCCTGTTTCTTAATTTACCGTGTAGCCTACATGGACAAACATCATATCAGTTTTTGCCCTATCATCATTTTATTGTAAAAATGTATACAAAATGACATGAAAGAACAATATCCCTGTCTGCACAAATAAATATGCCGCACTGTAAAATTAACAAACAAAATGGGGTTCAATTTTCAAAATTTTAAAATGGTGTTTATCACAGAAGTTTCAAAACAGGCTGGGAGAATAAAACTCTTCTCCTGAGAACAAAACCAGCTTTTTATTCGACTCATGGTAATAATAATAATAATTAAAAAAAAAAAAAAGATGTCAATGAAAAATAATAAAATAAAGGTCACTTTATCCCATAAAATTCTTAATCCTAATTTATAATGTATTTTTCTAAACCTGGGGAATTAATGGTCGACAGGGGAAGCATGTCTTCTACAATGAACCCTGCAACAATCCTGTTCATTTCGTTTTCCAAGACTTTCGAGCCTTGTTTTTACTTGACGCGTCCGAACGAGCGGAAAGGTGCGCGCGGCAAACACCGCACGCGATGCCGCATCCGAGGATGAACGACAAGAAGCCGAACCTGCACCGAACATGGAGCCTACATCTCCGCAACGGCACCCAGTTTGCGCATCTAAATCAGTTATTTATGTTTAAAAAAATGAGCCTAAGATCCATGTTTTATAAAATGTCCACGAAACTTAATGAAATGTTTAGTGATATTAGAAAATAGAGATCGTTCATTTAGTTCTTTAGTTCTTTAGCCTATGTTTTTATATCCACATATTTTGTTCTAATGTCACAAATAATAATCTTAGGATTTACTATAGCCTACATTTCACTCAAATATTTTTGTCCTTTCGAGCAATAAACTGAAAGTAATGTGAATATTGCCATTTGTTGAAACCCGTCTCTCTCTCTCCACTTCCCCCTCTCTCTCACTCAAATCGGTCTCTATGGCAACGGCGCGCACGCACCACTAGACGGAACTCTCCACACAGCCAAACACGGCTTGGGTAACGCAGGAAAGCGCGTTCCTTTAGTATAGTAAAGTAGTGTAGTTACCAATATTTTCAGTGTAATGCGTTACTTTACTTACCCAAACTCGTTTGTAACTCGTTACCCCCAACACTGGTCTTATAGAAAATAAATGGTGAATAATAACATTTTTAATTCCTCATCCAATCATCCTTTTGTTATGGATCAATATCATAGCTAGAGACGTAGAAAAGGGCTGCACGGTTTTGCAATAAATAATAATAAATAAAATAAAATAAACATATAAATATTGTAATTGCAATTAAATTAGATTTGTGTGGCAGCTGCACGTACAATTATTATTATTAATAATAATAACATTAATAATAATACAAATGAGCTTAGGATAAAAATTTAAATGGTTTATTACATTAAAAACAGGCCATATTTTTAATAAATAAATAAGCTATCATTCATAGTGCACTAAATTTTAAACATTTTAAATTACAACATTGTTTGTGAAAGTCCAACAAAGTTAAATGTATACTCAAACCTGAAAAGTTGTGTGGCTCCGTTTTCATTTGATTATCATTGTGGCAGCAGTTGGAACACTGTGTTACAACTAACCCCGCTGTGTATTACATATTTTAAACCTAGCTAACAGTCGCTAGGAATTACTGACATGTTTCAAAACGGTGCTGTGTTTGAGCCAACAAGACAGTGATTAAGGCAATATAAAGTTAGATTTGGACGCGTATACATCCAACCCGGAAACAGAAAAAAATCTACGATAAAAAAAAATTATTTCATGATGTCAAAACACTCTTTGTCCATTATCTTCACGAAATATAATCAAAACGTTCCGCAAATTCGCGGGAGACCGTCTTCTGGCAGCAAGAGAAAAAGAGCGGAAAGACAGCCGGCTAGATACTGACAAACTATGTAAAAAGTCCGTGTTACATTTAACCCCGCGTTAGGCCTACATTTATCCCCGCGCTCCCCTATTCTGTAGCTCCTGGCAGTGATGTTTCACCTCATGAAATATAGTTTATGTTCACATTTATGACACAGACAGTAGATAATATTATGTTCACATTTATGACACAGACAGTAGATATAGGCTTCTGCCAGGCACTTTCAGGGATACAAATCGAAAAAATATGTATAGTCTATATGTGCATATTTATATGCAAAATACTCCTTTTTTCACGTCAACTATGTGCTATGGTCATTAAATGGCTTTCCTTTTCACTTAAGTCCAGCAAATAATTCATTTATTTTTACACATTTGGTGGCATCTGCCAGTTATTGTCGTTGTTATGAAGTACAGTTGTATGCATAATTCATTTTGAACACTATAATGCTTTCAAAATCTGAGGTAAATTATCCGTTATGGCTTGTGGCACAGTGACCTATTTTTAACTAAAAATAAATAATGTGTACTCATAACCAGTGTAGCCTAATTTCTTCATTCTGTCAGCCGCGACGTCGCAGAAATAGGAACCGTTTCTAAATTAGAAACTTCGCATGTCGCCGTCGCGTATGGTTACAAAAACTCTGATTTATTAACATGGAAAAGATACCTTTTATCGCGTGTCGCGGCGTCGTGTGTAGTTAGGACACGGTGTAAGCGGCCGCTTCTCAAGTCTAGAATCTGAACTTGATTCCGATTGGCCAGTGTCCGACAGTCAGACCTGTCAGTCTCGCAGCTCGCGTCAGCTTCATGCGGCTTCATGAGAGAGACGCATAAGTCCGGAATTGGACAATTTGACAATATACTTACGATAGAATATATTTACAATTAATAATGATTTAAAAACAAAATACAAAACGCGCCGGGCCGCCGGCCCAACCAGACCGCGGCCCACCAGGAATCTCCCGGATGGCCAGTACATGCCTTAGTATCTTTAATATATTTTCATAATTTTGAAGAAGTTTGGTGTGGGAATAATTAAAAATTACTTAAGAGGGGGGAAATGAAAATGTAAAGGCTGGTTTTGCAAAACATTCACATACAGACTGAAACAACCGACTTCCTGTTTTGCTGGCTTAAAGTTGCTTGGGCTAATGAGATCTATAAGTGTACCGAGTTTAATATTATTATATGCAAGTGTGTTTGATTTATGGACCCAATTTTCAGACCAAGTTAATGGACCAAGTTAATTTAATTAATGAACTAATTGTATAAAACTATTGTCAATGCACTACAATTAAACTGGCTATGTGCCTTTACTTATAAAAAAATAAAATAAAAACTTATTTAAAAAATCCCAGGCTTAAGAAATGTATTTTATTTATGCTGGCCAGACACACAGCAGTTAAATGGTTAATTAAGCCCCCTCCCCCTGCTAACACACACACACACACACACACACACACACACACACACACACAGAGAGAGACAGGCAAAGGCTCAGACATATGCTCAGAGGGAGTATGACTACATTCAAACTAAAATATCTGACTTTCTGTGGGTCCTAGCTATTGAGTGTGAATTAGAAAGTTGTCCGGCTTGAGGAGTACAATATACATACTGATTTTTGTAACTGTAGTTAAAACTAACAAACCCACTTTTGTCAAAAGGTGGCGCTACTGAGCCCTCACCACGCCCGTTTCTGAAACTTTGCACATGTCTACTGGCTATTAAATGTGATGTGTCTGATGAGTTTCATGCAATTTGAAGCATGCTAAGGGTCTCAAAAGCATCCTAAAAGAATTGGAAAGTTTGATGCGTCGCCACGGCAACAGTTTCAATGATATCAAGAATCCATTCACAGGTCTACATCTGCCGTATGTTTACATTATACAGATGAAGTTTGAAGCAATTTGGATTAAAATAAGAGGGTGATTTCAAAGCATTTTGAAAATGACACACTTTCTGCTGCCAGTTGGTGGCGCTATAACTTTGACACACAATAGTCACATCCATGTGATCGTCCTCTTACAGCGAACACACTCCTGAAGTTTCATCACGATCGGTTGATGTATGCTGAACTTATGACACACTTCCTGTTTCACATTTTTTGCCATGATTTCATTTCCTCGCCACGGCCAAACCGTTCGAGATATCAAAAATCCCCTCGCAAACTTTCATCCTCAATGTCTTGACTTCACGCTGACTGAGTTTCGTAGAATTTGGATAAGAGCTCTAGGAGGAGTATTAAAAATTCCATTGCAAGTGTTTTATAAAGAACCTTAAAAAACCGACTTCCTGTTGGGCTGGGGTAAAAAGTAAAAGTGCGACGTATATATGAAATGATGAGATCAACATGTGTACCGAGTTTCATATTATTACATACAAGCGTGTTCGATTTATGGACCAAGTGTTCGGACCCCTTTCCAGGTGGCGCTGTCGAGCCCCCCTGCCACGCCCGGGTACCATCTTCAGCCCGGCCCTAATGGCGGCGGGTTCTGACCCGTGTGCAAAGTTTCAAGAGTTTTCGAGCACGTTAAGGGCCCCAAAAGTGCCCAAATAGTCGTATAAATAATAATAATAATAATAATAATAATAAATATAGCTGCGAGCAGCGATTGTGGGCCCAAGCCGGTGGCACCGCAACCCCGGTGCCTTTAGTTACCTAAAGGCACCGGGATGGCGGTACCGCCGGCTTTGGCCCGCAATCGCTGCTCGCAGCTATATTTATATATATATATATATATATATAAAGCCGGTGGCACCGCCTCCTTGGTGCTTTTAGGGTTATTCTACATGACGTGCAAAAACATAACCCCCGCTTTGACTATCAAAAAGAAGTGTGCTGAAGAGCTTGCATCAGTGAAGGCTCTGCAAAAGTGCACATTGAGGGCACATTTTAACCACAAAGTATGCGTGAGCAACCTTCTGAAAGGTCAGGTGTACATCCAGGTCTACATCTGTACTGTGTTTACATTATAGTATTTAGGGATGCGCCGATCCGATACTCAGGATCGGTATCAGCTCCGATACTGCCATCTTTGCCGGATCGGGTATATTTACACCACTTTAAAGGACAAGTTCGGTATTTTACAATTAAAGCCCTGTTTTAAGATCATCCCTGATGAAATAGAATAGTTAAGATTGTTTTTGAGACAAATGCTCCTGTCACGAGAATTTTAGGTTTCTGTGTTAGCACCCCCCCACCTTTATAATGAAAGCATAGGTGCACTCGAACAATCATTCATAAAAACGCATACAACTTTAGTTTACAAAGACGTGAAACTCACCGGGTGTTCACTGATATGCTCACACAAAAATCGCTGCAAAAGATGCTTTTCCAACAGGTTTTATCGTAGTTTTTGTCCAAGTCCATTTTCTTCCTGTTTTCGGTTGAAGTCCATATTAGTCAATTGTCGAGTTCACGTGCGCAATCATTGGTAACTAGATAACTAAGGATCGCGCACGCAAACTCGACAATTGACTAATGTGGACTTCAACCAAAAACAGGAAGAAAATAGACTTGGACAAAAACGATGATAAAACCTGTTGGAAAAGCATCTTTTGCAGCGATTTTTGTGTGAGCATATCAGTGAACACCCCAGACCACTCGGTGAGTTTCACGTCTTTGTAAACTAAAGTTTTATGCGTTTTTATGAATGATTGTTCGAGTGCACCTATGGTTTCATTATAAAGGTGGGGGGGGTGCTAACACAGAAACCTAAAATTCTCGTGACAGGAGCATTTGTCTCAAAAACAATCTTAACTATTCTATTTCATCAGGGATGATCTTAAAACAGGGCTTTAATTGTAAAATACCGAACTTGTCCTTTAATCAAACCACTCTTCTTTAAAACATTATGATGTGATTTTTTCACATGTATTTTATTACTCTTATTGAGCTATTTTGTCCACACACAGGACTCACTGCCAATCGTACGTGCTCACATCATTCTCTTTCTGTGAAAGCTGTATACTGCACTCACCAGTTTTCACTCTACAGCTGTTGACCAGAGCACTGAAATTATTTCTCACTTAAACTACAATCAAATGGATTTTCTCACACATTTTGCGTTAGTCCTCCGCATGGCATTTTATTATTTTCTGAGCAGCTTCAGAAGTGCATGCACACAGCCTAGAACACATGACACGCACACACAGTCACGAGAGAGGCGCGATCGAACTCTGTGTGTGTGCAAACAATGGAAACTCCATTTTGTTCATACAGGAAAATATTCAGACTAATGTCTTGTGGGAGCAACAGAATACATGTAACGGCATTATGTAATCAGGATACAAAAATCCAGTGAGTTACATCAAAAAAGTAGTAATCAGATTGTAGTTACTTTTTGAAAAAGTACTTAAAGCCACTTAATATAAAGTGGGACCCTTTTTTATGAAAAAATTTGTAACTGTATCGGAAAACATATTTAAAGTAACCCTCCCAAGCCTGTTCTTGTGTGCACGTCCGTTACTTTCACTTTTTAAGTTAGCGATTTTTAAGGCCCCAATCCTACTGTATTACCTAATCAATGTGTGGATATTGATCCAATAGTTCTAATTTGAACACAAGAGGGCAGTATAGCACTATGAATGATTTTTTTCTCTTTTGACTAAACCATTCTGTCTGTTTTTAAACTTAAACATAATTCTTAAATTTAAAAAAATGAATAAAATGGCTATAGTTCCAATATTGGTATAGTCTTATACAGTGTAGTTACTCAAAAAAAGTAATTAGTTACTAGTTACTAGTTACTTCTGTAAATTGTAATGAGATTACTTTACTAGTTACTGCATTGGAAAAGTAACTTCACTACTTATTACTTTACTTTCCCGTTTCTTAATTTACCGTGTAGCCTACATGGACAAACATCATATCAGTTTTTGCCCTATCATCACTTTATTGTAAAAATGTATACAAAATGACATGAAAGAACAATATCCCTGTCTGCACAAATAAATATGCCGCACTGTAAAATTCACAAACAAAATGGGGTTCAAAATTCAAAATTTTAAAATGGTGTTTAACACAGAAGTTTCAAAACAGGCTGGGAGAATAAAACTCTTCTCCTGAGAACAAAACCAGCTTTTTATTCGACTCATGGTAATAATAATAATTAAAAAAAAAAAATAAAAGATGTCAATGAAAAATAATAAAATAAAGGTCACTTTATCCCATAAAATTCTTAATCCTAATTTAAAATGTATTTTTCTAAACCTGGGGAATTAATGGTCGACAGGGGAAGCATGTCTTCTACAATAAACCCTGCAACAATCCTGTTCATTTCGTTTTGTGTTATCCAAGACTTTCGAGCCTTGTTTTTACTTGACGCGTCCGAACGAGCGGAAAGGTGCGCGCGGCAAACAGCGCACACGATGCCGCATCCGAGGATGAACGACAAGAAGCCGAACCTGCACCGAACATGTAGCCTACATCTCCGCAACGGCACCCAGTTTGCGCATCTAAATCAGTTATTTATGTTTACAAAATGAGCCTAAGATCCATGTTTTATAAAATGTCCACGAAACTTAATGAAATGTTTAGTGAAATTAGAAAATAGAGATCGTTCATTTAGTTCTTTAGCCTATATATACATGTTTTTATATCCACATATTTTGTTCTAATGTCACAAATAATAATCTTAGGGTTTACTATAGCCTACATTTCACTCAAATATTTTTGTGCTTTCGAGCAATAAACTGAAAGTAATGTGAATATTGCCATTTGCCGAAACCCGTCTCTCTCTCTCCACTTCCCTCTCTCCTTCACTCAAATCGGTCTCTATGGCAACGGCGCGCACGCACCACTAGGTGGAACTCTCCACACAGGCAAACACGGCTTGGGTAACGCAGGAAAGCGCGTTCCTTTAGTATAGTAAAGTAGTGTAGTTACCAATATTTTCAGTGTAATGCGTTACTTTACTTACCCAAAAAAGTAATATCGTTACTGTAATTCGTTACTTTGTAACTCGTTACCCCCAACACTGGTCTTATAGAAAATAAATGGTGAATAATAAAATTTTTAGAAGATATGAGACGTTTCCTGATTCTTTTTTTGACATAATCCCTCGCCATTCGATATCCGTTCACAATTTAGTATCTTTAATATATTTTCATAATTTTGAAGAAGTTTGGTGGGAATAATTAAAAATTACTTAAGAGGGGGGGAATAAAAATGTAAAGGCTGGTTTTGCAAAACATTCACATACAGACCGAAACAACCGACTTCCTGTTGGGCTGGCTTAAAGTTGTTTGGGCTAATGAGAGTGTACCGAGTTTAATATTATTATATGCAAGTGTGTTTGATTTATGGACCCAATTTTCAGACCAAGTTTATGGACCAAGTTAATTTAATTAATGAACTAATTATATAAAACTATTGTCAATGCACTACAATTAAACTGGCTATATGCCTTTACTTATAAAAAATTAAAATAAAAACTTATTTAAAAAATCCCAGGCTTAAGAAATGTATTTTCTTTATGCTGGCCAGACACACAGCAGTGAAATGGTTAACCCCCTCCCCCTGCAAACACACACTCCCACACACACACACACAGACAGGCAAAGGCTCAGAGGGAGTATGACTACATTCAAACAAAAATATCTGACTTTCTGTGGGTCCTAGCTATTGAGTGTGAATTAGAAAGTTGTCCGGCTCGAGGAGTACAATATACATACCGATTTTTGTTACTGTAGATAAAACTAACAACCCCACTTTTGTCAAAAGGTGGCGCTACCGAGCCCTCACCACGCCCGTTTCTGAAACTTTGCACATGTCTACTGGCTAATAAATGTGATGTATCTGATGAGTTTCATGCAATTTGAAGCATGCTAAAGGTCTCAAAAGCATCCTAAAAGAATGGTAAAGTTTGATGTGTCGCCACGGCAACAGTTTCAAAGATATCAAGAATCCATTCACAGGTCTACATCTGCCGTATGTTTACATTATACAGATGAAGTTTGAAGCAAATCGGGTTAAAATAAGAGGGTGATTTCAAAGCATTTTGAAAGTGACACACTTCCTGCTGCCAGTTGGTGGCGCTATAACTTTGACACACAATAGTCACATCCATGTGATCGTCCTCTTACAGCGAACACACTCCTGAAGTTTCATCAAGATCGGTTGATGTATGCTGAAGTTATGACACACTTCCTGTTTCACGTTTCTCACCATAATTTCATTTCCTCGCCACGGCCAAACCGTTCGAGATATCAAAAATCCCCTCGCAAACTTTCATCCTCAATGTCTTGACTTCACGCTGACCGAGTTTCGTTGAATTCGGATAAGAGCTCTAGGAGGAGTATTAAAAATTCCATTGCAAGTGTTTTACAAAAAACCTTAAATAACCGACTTCCTGTTGGGCTGGGGTAAAAAGTAAAAGTGCGACGTATATATGAAATGATTAGATCAACATGTGTACCGAGTTTCATATTAGTACATACAAGCGTGTTTGATTTATGGACCAAGTGTTCGGACCCCATTCCAGGTGGCGCTGTCGAGCCCCCCTGCCACGCCCGGGTACCATCTTCAGCCCGGCCCTAATGGCCGCGGGTTCTGACCCGTGTGCAAAGTTTCAAGAGTTTTCGAGCACGTTAAGGGCCCCAAAAGTGCCCAAATAGTCGTATAAATAATAATAATAATAATAATAATAATAATCCTAAGGAAAACAATAGGGCCTTCGCCCTTTCAGGGCTTGGGCCCTAAATATAGCTGCGAGCAGCGATTGCGGGCCCAAGCCGGTGGCACCGCAACCCCGGTGCCTTTAGTTACCTAAAGGCACCGGGATGGCGGTACCGCCGGCTTGGGCCCGCAATCGCTGCTCGCAGCTATATTTATATATATATATATATATATATATATATATATATATATATATATATATATATATATATATATAAAGCCGGTGGCACCGCCACCTTGGTGCTTTTAGGGTTGTTCTACTTGACATGCAAAAACATAACCCCCGCTTTGACTGTCAAAAAGAAGTGTGCTGAAGAGCTTGCATCAGTGAAGGCTCTGCAAAAGTGCGGATCGAGGGCACATTTTAACCACAAAGTATGTGTGAGCAACCTTCTGAAAGGTCAGGTGTACATCCAGGTCTACATCTGTACTGTGTTTACATTATAGTATTTAGGAATGCGCCGATCCGATACTCAGGATCGGTATCAGCTCCGATACTGCCATCTTTGCCGGATCGGGTATATTTACACCACTTTAATCAAACCACTCTTCTTTAAAACATTATGATGTGATTTTTTCCACATGTATTTTATTACTCTTATTGAGCTATTTTGTCCACACACAGGACTCACTGCCAATCGTACGTGCTCACATCATTCTCTTTCTGTGAAAGCTGTATACTGCACTCACCAGTTTTCACTCTACAGCTATTGACCAGAGCACTGAAATTATTTCTCACTTACACTACAATCAAATGGATTTTCTCACACATTTTGCGTTAGTCCTCCGCATGGCATTTTATTATTTTCTGCGCAGCTTCAGAAGTGCATGCACACAGCCTAGAACACATGACACGCACACACAGTCACGAGAGAGGCGCGATCGAATGTGTGTTTGTGTGCGAACAATGGAAACTCCTTTTTGTTCATACAGGAAAATATTCAGACTAATATCTTGTGGGAGCAACAGAATACATGCAACGGCATTATGTAATCAGGATACAAAAATCTAGTGAGTTACATCAAAAAAAGTAGTAATCAGATTGTAGTTACTTTTTGAAAAAGTATATAGTACTTAAAGCCATTTAATATAAAGTGGGACCCTTTTTTTATGAAATAATTTGTAACTGTATCGGAATACATTTTTAAAGTAACCCTCCCAAGCCTGGTCTTGTGTGCACGTCCGTTAATTTCACTTTTTAAGTTAGCGATTTTTAAGGCCCCAATCCTACTGTATTACCTGTTATACTGTATTGCCAACTGTATTAATGTGTGGATATTGATCCAAAAGTTCTACCTAATTTTGAACACAAGAGGGCAGTATAGCACTATGAATGATTTTTTTCTTTTTTGACTAAACCATTCTGTCTGTTTTTAAACTTAAACATAATTCTTAAATTAAAAAAAGGAATAAATGGTTATAGTTCCAATATTGGTATAGTCTTATACAGTGTTGGGGCAGTTACTCAAAAAAGTAATTAGTTACTAGTTACTTCTGTAAATTGTAATGACATTACTTTACTAGTTACTGCGTTGGAAAAATAACTTCACTACTTATTACTTTACTTTCCTGTTTCTTAATTTACCGTGTAGCCTACATGGACAAACATCATATCAGTTTTTGCCCTATCATCACTTTATTGTAAAAATGTATACAAAATGACATGAAAGAACAATATCCCTGTCTGCACAAATAAATATGCCGCACTGTAAAATTCACAAACAAAATGGGGTTCAAAATTCAAAATTTTAAAATGGCGTTTATCACAGAAGTTTCAAAACAGGCTGGGAGAATAAAACTCATCTCCTGAGAACAAAACCAGCTTTTTATTCGGCTCATGGTAATAATAATAATTAAAAAAAATAAAAGATGTCAATGAAAAATAATAAAATAAAGGTCACTTTATCCCATAAAATTCTTAATCCTAATTTAAAATGTATTTTTCTAAACCTGGGGAATTAATGGTCGACAGGGGAAGCATGTCTTCTACAATGAACCCTGCAACAATCCTGTTCATTTCGTTTTCCAAGACTTTCGAGCCTTGTTTTTACTTGACGCGTCCGAACGAGCGGAAAGGTGCGCGCGGCAAACAGCGCACGCGATGCCGCATCCGAGGATAAACGACAAGAAGCCGAACCTGCACCGAACATGGAGCCTACATCTCCGCAACGGCACCCAGTTTGCGCATCTAAATCAGTTATTTATGTTTACAAAATGAGCCTAAGATCCATGTTTTATAAAATGTCCACGAAACTTAATGAAATGTTTAGTGAAATTAGAAAATAGAGATCGTTCATTTAGTTCTTTAGCCTAGCCTATATACATGTTTTTATATCCACATATTTTGTTCTAATGTCAAAAAAATAATAATCTTAGGATTTACTATAGCCTACATTTCACTCAAATATTTTTGTGCTTTCGAGCAATAAACTGAAAGTAATGTGAATATTGCCATTTGTTGAAACCCGTCTCTCTCTCTCCACTTCCCTCTCTCTCTCACTCAAATCGGTCTCTATGGCAACGGCGCGCACGCACCACTAGACGGAACTCTCCACACAGGCAAACACGGCTTGGGTAACGCAGGAAAGCGCGTTCCTTTAGTATAGTAAAGTAGTGTAGTTACCAATATTTTTAGTGTAATGCGTTACTTTACTTACCCAAACTCGTTTGTAACTCGTTACCCCCAACACTGGTCTTATAGAAAATAAATGGTCAATAATAACATTTTTAATTCCTCATCCAATCATCCTTTTGTTATGGATCAATATCATAGCTAGAGACGTAGAAAAGGGCTGCACGGTTTTGCAATAAATAATAATAAATAAAATAAAATAAACATATAAATATTGTAATTGCAATTAAATTAGATTTGTGTGGCAGCTGCATGTACAATTATTATTATTAATAATAATAACATTAATAATAATACAAATGAGCTTAGAATAAAATATTAAATGGTTTATTACATTAAAAACAGGCCATATTTTTAATAAATAAATAAGCTATCATTCATAGTGCACTAAATTTTAAACATTTTAAATTACAACATTGTTTGTGAAAGTCCAACAAAGTTAAACGTATACTCAAACCTGAAAAGTTGTGTGGCTCCGTTTTCATTTGATTATCATTGTGGCAGCAGTTGGAACACTGTGTTACAACTAACCCCGCTGTGTATTACATATTTTAAACCTAGCTAACAGTCGCTAGGAATTACTGACATGTTTCAAAACGGTGCTGTGTTTGAGCCAATAAGACAGTGATTAAGGCAATATAAAGTTAGATTTGGACGCGTATACATCCGGAAACAGAAAAAAATCTACGATGAAAAAATTTACTTTCATGATGTCAAAACACTCTTTGTCCATTATCTTCACGAAATATAATCAAAACGTTCCGCAAATTCGCGGGAGACCGTCTTCTGGCAGCAAGAGAAAAAGAGCGGAAAGACAGCCGGCTAGATACTGACAAACTATGTAAAATGTCCGTGTTACATTTAACCCCGCGTTAGGCCTACATTTATCCCCGCGCTCCCCTATTCTGTAGCTCCTGGCAGTGATGTTTCACCTCATGAAATATACTTTATGTTCACATTTATGACACAGACAGTAGATAATATTATGTTCACATTTATGACACAGACAGTATAGGCTTCTGCCAGGCACTTTCAGGGATACAAATCGAAAAAATATGTATATATGTGCATATTTAGCCTATATGCAAAATACTCCTTTTTTCACGTCAACTATGTGCTATGGTCATTAAATGGCTTTCCTTTTCACTTAAGTCCAGCAAATAATTCATTTATCAGTGATTCTTGGGAATTTGGATAAAACAGGTTTTAATTTTGAAAATTAAAAGTTAGTTAAATTACAAAATCTGAAGGTATATAATTATAAACCAAGGTCTTGGCTGTTCAGCAATGTACCGGTGCAACCTCCTCATTTTGTATTTTTTTCATAAAATAGGCGTTTCTCCATTTATCACTTTGTTTTTGTCAACACCGTCAGACAAAATAAATAGCAAATTATTTTTTATTTATTTGGTCTAATATGTATTTAGAGTTTTTAAATCATTATCTGGCATTCTTAGTACACATATATGCTGTTAAATGTTGAATATTCACTTTTGTTCATTTTTCATACTGTTTCCCGTGTACTCCTTTAAAAGATATAACATCATACAACATTTACTTTAAGCCTAAATAGAAAAAGTAATGTTTTTTTATTTAACAAACATATTTTTGTAATAAAAGAGACTATTACTTTAATAACTCAACAGCACTGAAGAATCATATTTCAAGCATATTCATTTAAAACAAATAAAACTCCCTCTGACGGTGGTGACATTAATCTGACGGTGGTGACAGTGGCCTCTTTACAACATACAATTCCAAAATGTATACCACTCAAGTCAATGGCTTCTTGCTTAACAACTTCATTTAACTCTTATTTGGTCCAAAAAATAACAATCCTGAGCACTGTGATAATTTTTTTCCCCTTTTATGAGATATTCCTCCTTTAACTCTGCCTCACTGTGCATTTTCTCTCTCCGCTTCTTTTGGTATTCCTTGTTACTTCTCCTTCTCTCCTCTACAGATAGCTGCTGCCTAGCCATAACTTTCTAAAATACATAAAGTCAAAGTTGAGTGTAATGACTATGAAATTGGGGGTAATTACAGTGAATGTTAGATTTGTTTAAATGATGTTATGCCATTTTCATTTGGCTTTAGTCATTGGAGATGCATAGCCTACAATAGATAGTGCTGTGTAGGTAGGAGTAGCTGCACTATGTGCATCCCAAATGACAAATGTCTCATCCCCTAGGGTTGGACAATAGGCTGATGGTATAGTTCATCAATATGTACACTGAACAAAATTATAAATGCAACACTAGTTTTTGCCCCCATTTTTCATGAGCTGAACTCAAAGGTCTAAGACTTTTTCTATGTACACAAAAAGCCTATTTCTCTCAAATATTGTTCAAAAAATGTGTCTAAATATCAAGTGTAGCGTTAGTTCTGGCAGGTCACGTTAGTCAAGCTCGCATCAGCCGACTCTAGCTGATCCACCTCTACCCATAGGAATATGATGCCCATCACTGCACACATATATAAGCTCCTTCAGTATTATCAGCAGCTATCATGTTTCTCAGGAGCTCATTACCCTTCTCCATCCCCAGCTCCTCTCGTCAGTCAGGACTTGACGTTCTGATTCCCCTAGAATCAGTATAATTCTCGAATTATGTTGTACTTTAAATTTTGAAATAATGATATCTGCAAAACATTCATGTTGGTTCTGTTCTGTTTACCCCAAGGGGGTTATTGCTGCTCCTATCCATGCTAGGCTTTTACTAATTTTTAGTGTGGGCAAAAATCTAAATGAACGTCATGAAACACAATTTAATCGCATCAAACGTGTTCAGATTAGAACTGCTGCATTCCTGCGGCTGAACCACAGCCGTGAGGATATTCGCAAACTTCCTTACTCTCACTCGCGCTAATAGTAGCATGCAGTGTAAGCCTGTAAGGAAGAAATATAGGGGGAATTACTTCAATAAAAATATTAAAGAGGTTAATGGAACATTACAGATAATATATTGGTATTTATTGTGATCAACAATTATATTCTAGCCTCTGTTAAAGACCAATTGGGGGGTTTTGTCACCACCGTCACACTGTATCTCACCACCGTCAGATAGAAAACCTGACGGTGGTGACGTCTGACGGTGGTGACAAAACCTACTCTTTCACATGATATGCATGAGTTGTTCACATTATATCCATCTTGTTTCCCCTCTGCTGCTAGCTACTTCAGACCTCTTCTTAAAAAGTATACATTTATGTCATAATCTAATCTAATATTTTCTATACAAAAGAGACGGTGTTGACATGTTATGGTTGCGACAGTAGCAGTGCCCAAATATATGAACAAGTTTAAGAGAAAATAGCAAAATTACTGGAGCTTGAGTGATCTTGAAGGATGTAGTAAAGCTGAAAGTTTGAAAATGGGGTATGGAGGAATGTAGTTGACCTTGTAGTTGCCTGATTTTATTGCTTTTTATAAATATCTGACGGTGGTGACGAATATGTGGGACACATTTTGAACAATCACAAAATAATAGTAAATATTGTTCAAAACTCACTGTTTGTAGTTTTTAATACATATTACAATTTACTCTTTCGTGTGGTAAATATATTATTCAATTCAATTATTCCTTTTTGTTTTTTAATCAAGTTGAAATGAGTATCTCCTATCCGAGGACAGCTGATTTTGTAGGCAATGGGCCAACATATAGTCATTAAATTAATAAAAATGAAAAATAAACCTATAAAAAAACCTAACATATGTGCAAAGGACCCCCTGATTAAAAACTTGATTCTTTTCATTCATGAAAATGTTAATTAATTTCCAACAGAATTAGCACTTTTTTAGTGGGACATGTTTTTGCCAAAGTTTGAAGAATCAGTGTTATTTTAACACATTTGGTGGCATCTGCCAGTTATTGTCGTTGTTATGAAGTACAGTCGTATGTTTGCATAATTCATTTTGAACACTATAATGCTTTCAAAATCTGAGGTAAATTATCCGTTATGGCTTGTGGCACAGTGACCTATTTTTAACTAAAAATAAATAATGTGTACTCATAACCAGTGTAATTTCTTCATTCTGTCAGCCGCGACGTCGCAGAAATAGGAACCGTTTCTAAATTAGAAACTTCGCATGTCGCCGTCGCGTATGGTTAGGACAAAAACTCTGATTTATTAACATGGAAAAGATACCTTTTATCGCGTGTCGCGGCGTCGTGTGTAGTTAGGACACGGTGTAAGCGGCCGCTTCTCAAGTCTAGAATCTGAACTTGATTCCGATTGGCCAGTGTCAGACAGTCAGACCTGTCAGTCTCGCAGCTCGCGTCAGCTTCATGCGGCTTCATGAGAGAGACGCATAAGTCCGGAATTGGACAATTTAACAATATACTTACGATAGAATATATTTACAATTAATAATGATTTAAAAACAAAATACATAACGCGCCGGGCCGCCGGCCCAAGCAGACCGCGGCCCACCAGGAATCTCCCGGTAGTCCCGATGGCCAGTACATGCCTTAGTATCTATAATATATTTTCATAATTTTGAAGAAGTTTGGTGTGGGAATAATTAAAAATTACTTAAGAGGGGGGAAATAAAAATGTAAAGGCTGGTTTTGCAAAACATTCACATACAGACTGAAACAACCGACTTCCTGTTTTGCTGGCTTAAAGTTGCTTGGGCTAATGAGATCTATAAGTGTACCGAGTTTAATATTATTATATGCAAGTGTGTTTGATTTATGGACCCAATTTTCAGACCAAGTTAATGGACCAAGTTAATTTAATTAATGAACTAATTATATAAAACTATTGTCAATGCACTACAATTAAACTGGCTATGTGCCTTCACTTATAAAAAAATAAAATAAAAACTTATTTAAAAAATCCCAGGCTTAAGAAATGTATTTTATTTATGCTGGCCAGACACACAGCAGTGAAATGGTTAATTAAGCCCCCTCCCCCTGCTAACACACACACACACACACACACACACAGAGAGAGAGAGAGACAGGCAAAGGCTCAGACATATGCTCAGAGGGAGTATGACTACATTCAAACTAAAATATCTGACTTTCTGTGGGTCCTAGCTATTGAGTGTGAATTAGAAAGTTGTCCGGCTTGAGGAGTACAATATACATACTGATTTTTGTAACTGTAGATAAAACTAACAACCCCACTTTTGTCAAAAGGTGGCGCTACTGAGCCCTCACCACGCCCGTTTCTGAAACTTTGCACATGTCTACTGGCTATTAAATGTGATGTGTCTGATGAGTTTCATGCAATTTGAAGCATGCTAAGGGTCTTAAAAGCATCCTAAAAGAATTGGAAAGTTTGATGCGTCGCCACGGCAACAGTTTCAAAGATATCAAGAATCCATTCACAGGTCTACATCTGCCGTATGTTTACATTATACAGATGAAGTTTGAAGCAAATTGGATTAAAATAAGACGGTGATTTCAAAGCATTTTGAAAATGACACACTTTCTGCTGCCAGTTGGTGGCGCTATAACTTTGACACACAATAGTCACATCCATGTGATCGTCCTCTTACAGCGAACACACTCCTGAAGTTTCATCACGATCGGTTGATGTATGCTGAAGTTATGACACACTTCCTGTTTCACATTTTTTGCCATGATTTCATTTCCTCGCCACGGCCAAACCGTTCGAGATATCAAAAATCCCCTCGCAAACTTTCATCCTCAATGTCTTGACTTCACGCTGACTGAGTTTCGTAGAATTTGGATAAGAGCTCTAGGAGGAGTATTAAAAATTCCATTGCAAGTGTTTTACAAAGAACCTTAAATAACCGACTTCCTGTTGGGCTGGGGTAAAAAGTAAAAGTGCGACGTATATATGAAATGATGAGATCAATATGTGTACCGAGTTTCATATTAGTACATACAAGCGTGTTTGATTTATGGACCAAGTGTTCGGACCCCTTTCCAGGTGGCGCTGTCGAGCCCCCCTGCCACGCCCGGGTACCATCTTCAGCCTGGCCCTAATGGCAGCGGGTTCTGACCCGTGTGCAAAGTTTCAAGAGTTTTCGAGCACGTTAAGGGCCCCAAAAGTGCCCAAATAGTCGTATAAATAATAATAATAATAATAATAAATATAGCTGCGAGCAGCGATTGCGGGCCCAAGCCGGTGGCACCGCCACCCCGGTGCCTTTAGTTACCTAAAGGCACCGGGATGGCGGTACCGCCGGCTTTGGCCCGCAATCGCTGCTCGCAGCTATATTTATATATATATATATATATATATATATATATATAAAGCCGGTGGCACCGCACCCTTGGTGCTTTTAGGGTTATTCTACATGACGTGCAAAAACGTAACCCCCGCTTTGACTGTCAAAAAGAAGTGTGCTGAAGAGCTTGCAGCAGTGAAGGCTCTGCAAAAGTGCGGATCGAGGGCACATTTTAACCACAAAGTATGCATGAGCAACCTTCTGAAAGGTCAGGTGTACATCAAGGTCTACATCTGTACTGTGTTTACATTATAGTATGTAGGGATGCGCCGATCCGATACTCAGGATCGTTATCAGCTCCGATACTGCCATCTTTGCCGGATCGGGTATATTTACACCACTTTAATCAAACCACTCTTCTTTAAAACATTACGATGTGATTTTTTCCACATGTATTTTGTTACTCTTATTGAGCTATTTTGTCCGCATAAAAGATTCACTGCCAATCGTACGTGCTCACATCATTCTCTTTCTGTGAAAGCTGTATACTGCATTCACCAGTTTTCACTCTACAGCTATTGACCAGAGCACTGAAATTATTTCTCACTTAAACTACAATCAAATGGATTTTCCCACACATTTTGCATTAGTCCTCTGCATGGCATTTTATTATTTTCTGAGCAGCTTCAGAAGTGCATGCACACAGCCTAGAACACATGACACGCACACACAGTCACGAGAGAGGCGCGATCGAACTCTGTGTGTGTTTGTGTGTGAACAATGGAAACTCCATTTTGTTCATACAGGAAAATATTCAGACTAATGTCTTGTGGGAGCAACAGAATACATGTAACAGCATTATGTAATCAGGAAACAAAAATCCAGTAACTGTATATTATTACAGTGAGTTACATCAAAAAAAGTAATCAGATTGTAGTTACTTTTTGAAAAAGTATAAAGTACTTAAAGCCAATTAATATAAAGTGGGACCCTTTTTTATGAAATAATTTGTAACTGTATCGGAATACATTTTTTAAAGTAACCCTCCCAAGCCTGGTCTTGTGTGGATGTCGTGAAATTAGAAAATAGAGATCGTTCATTTAGTTCTTTAGCCTATATACATGTTTTTATATCCACATATTTTGTTCTAATGTCACAAATAATAATCTTAGGGTTTACTATAGCCTACATTTCACTCAAATATTTTTTGTACTTTCGAGCAATAAACTGAAAGTAATGTGAATATTGCCATTCAGGGCTGGACTGGGACAAAAAATCAGCCCTGGACACTTCATCCAGACCGGCCCACTATGCAAACACACACACACGTGCATTAATCTATACGTGCATTAATCTGCATGTAAAATTACGGATTAGATTTTATTTACTATCAAAACCAAGAAAAAAACTATTAAAATAATAAACAAAGGGAATGGAAATGATTTTATAAGGCTTTATTGTAAATAACTGGTCTGAATTTATGTGCCACTTAATATTTTAATAGAATATTCTTAGGCTACATATATTTCATGAAGTGCAACATCACGGTGAGGACCTACAGAAATATATATTCTGTAGCTCCTGGCAGTGATGTTTCACCTCATGAAATATAGTTTATATAATATAGCATAAGAATATTCTGTTACAATATTATGTTCACATTTATGACACAGACAGTAGATAATATTATGTTCACATTTATGACACAGACAGTATAGGCTTCTGCCAGGCACTTTCAGGGAGACAAATTTTAAAAATATGTATTTATGTGCATATTTATATGCAAAATACTCCTTTTTTCACATCAACTATGTGCTATGGTCATTAACACTAGAACTACCGGAATTCCATAACTACTACAACGACCATAGCGGTCATTCTGACCGTTCAAACTTTAACGTTCATTTGGCTGTACTGAACGTCATTTTCGTCATGTCATATCTGCATTTGAACCTTTCTCTTTAAGTTTTCCAGTGACACTTATAATTCCTGTTGTCATGTTATAATGCCATCGCCCTTAAAACAAGCAAAATATTATATCATATTATAAAGCCAATACAAAAATATTTCCCGACAGGTGCTGCCGAGGAAAGTTTTGCGTCAAAAATATTTTTTCACCGCACTCTCCACGTGAATAGACATGCAAAAAATCTAGGAAACGTCAAAGCTTCATACAGTAGCCTACAGCCCTGTTATACAAATACAATCAATGTGAAATCTAAAAATAAATAGATATACAATGTTAAGATAGATGATAATAAAGATGTGGGCTCATTTGAACGGTGGAAACCCCCCTATTCATTCACTGACGTTACGCACACACACATAGGAAAACACCGCTTCGCGTGCAGCTTCAGTCCCTCACACTACTTTGTGACATTTGGCACATGACTCCTTGATTTAATTTTTGCAGTTTCTCCTTACTTGGCACTGCCTTCATCATCTTCGTCCCGGACCGCCTACCCGACTCTCGCACCAGTTGAGTGGCTTTTGATTTCATGTTGTCGGAGCGAAATTCGCTTGCCAGTTGCGTGATGGACGCGAAACTTGCTCATTTGTGCACTTCTACAATATGTGCGTGTTGATCGCGGGAAATATAGCGGACTTATGATATTTATAATGCGTGCGGTCAAAATGACCGCCATGGCCATTCTAGGTAGAAATAGGACGCAACTGTTTTGTGTTTTGTGATTGTAATAAAATAACAGTGCCAGAATAAAATATACACATATTTAGGAAAAGTCAGAGTCCTACAGCCACATTGATTTTATTTTAACAAATAAGTTATTACACTGTAAATTTTAAAAACGGTCAAAATGACCGCCTTGGGAGTTCTGGTGTTAAATGGCTATCCTTTTCACTTAAGTCCAGCAAATAATTCATTTATTTTAACACATTTGGTGGCATCTGCCTCAAGTTATTGTCGTTGTTATGAAATACAGTCGTATGTTTGCATAGAATTCATTTTGAACACTATAATATTACATGCTTTCAAAATCTGAGGTAAATTATCCGTTATGGCTTGTGGCACAGTGACCTATTTTTAACTAAAAATAAATAATGTGTACTCATAACCAGTGTAATTTCTTCATTCTGTCAGCCGCGACATCGCAGAAATAGGAACCGTTTCTAAATTAGAAAAAACTTCGCATGTCGCCGTCGCGTCTGGTTAGGACAAAAACTCTGATTTAGGCTACATGGAAAAGATACCTTTTATCGCGTGTCGCGGCGTCGTGTGTAGTTAGGACATATTGTACTGTAACGGTAGTCGATACGCGTTCTTCTGATCATTAAAAAGAATGAGGTTATATTGACAGATGAATAGGCTACGCTCAGTTTATCAAATACGCTCAGTTTATTAAATGTCTCTTGCAAACTATGAAGAGACAATGATGAATCAATACACACTGACATGGCGATGCTGGACTGATTCTTTATTTACACCATCATACAGTAATTTTGTCGGTTGTTTATTACAGATATTAGCATGCATTTTATTGATCATCAGCTAATTTCATCAATAGACATCAATAAGAGAGAGTGGCAACAGCCCTTGTAAGAGTCAAGAGATCATTTCTTTCTTTACTTGAAGATGATTGTGTAGATGATTAAGCGTCTCTGACTTACTTTCACTTTTATTTGCGATGTTTGCACGTTGGTTTGACGCTCAGCTGCTGCTCATCTGCGGTGGTGATGCGTGTCGCAGTAGCGCCGACATGTCTGACTATAACAGCCTGTAAACGCTCTCACTCGTTTATTTTTTAGCATTTTTGGGAGGAGTAAAATATACATGTGTGATATCAACAACCAGATTGCGTTTACACGTAAAGATCCGAACACAATGCGAGCCAGACTACCTCCAGATGGTCAGGCAAATCGATCACAATCCGATCACAACGTAATACCTTGCATTGATATTTCTTTTTTATTATCCGGATAACTTATCTGGATACAGATTGCATTTTAATACCAGGTGTAGGGGTCTCAGAGACGAGACCGGCGAGAAACTTCACGAGACCTGCGGAATGCCTCCACAGGGCGGGGAGATACTATACTGCCTATGGGAGCGGCCGCTTCTCCGCTCTTGATTCCGATTGGCCAGTGTCAGACAGTCAGACCTGTCAGTCTCGCAGCTGGACCAAGTTTATGGACCAAGTTAATTTAATTAATAAACTAATTATATAAAACTATTGTCAATGCACTACAATTTAACTGGTTATATTATGCATTCACTTATAAAAATTAAAATAAAAACTTATTTAAAACATACCAGGCTTAAGAAATGTATTAAGAAATTACACAGCAGAAAAAAACACACAGCACTGAAATGGTTAAGTTAAGCCCCTCCCCCTACTAACACACACACACAGAGAGACAGAGATGTAGGCTCAAAGGGAGCATGACCAGATTCAAACAAACATATCTTACTTTCTGTGGGTCCTAGTTAAAGAGTGTCAATTAGAAAGTTGTCCGGCTCGAGGAGTACAATATACATACTGATTTTTGTAACTGTAGATAAAACTAACAACCCAACTTTTGTCAAAAGGTGGCGCTACTGAGCCCTCACCACGCCCGTTTCTGAAACTTTGCACATGTCTACTGGCTAATAAATGTGATGTGTCTGAGGAGTTTCATGCAATTTGAAGCATGCTAAGGGTCTCAAAAGCATCCTAAAAGAATGGTAAAGTTTGATGCGTCACCACGGCAACAGTTTCAAAGATATTAAGAATCCATTCACAGGTCTACATCTGCCGTATGTTTACATTATACAGATGAAGTTTGAAGCAAATCGGGTTAAAATAAGAGGGTGATTTCAAAGCATTTTGAAAGTGACACACTTCCTGCTGCCAGTTGGTGGCGCTATAACTTTGACACACAATAGTCACATCCATGTGATCGTCCTCTTACGGCGAACACACTCCTGAAGTTTCATCAAGATCAGTTAATGTATGCTGAAGTTAGGACACACTTCCTGTTTCACGTTTCTCACCATAATTTTGTTTCCTCGCCACAGCCAAACCGTTCGAGATATCAAAAATCCCCTCGCAATTTTTGATCGTCTATGTCTTGACTTCAGGCTGACCGAGTTTCGTTCCATGCGGATGAATGCTCTAGGAGGAGTACATTAAATTCCATTGCAAGCATTTTAAAAAAACCCGTAAATATCTGACTTCCTGTTGGGCTGGGGTAAAAAGTAAAAGTGCGATGAATATATGAAACGATGAGATCGACATGTGTACCGAGTTTCATATTATTACATGCAAGCGTGTTTGATTTATGGACAAAGTGTTCAGACCCTGTTCCAGGAGGCGCTGACGAGCCGCCCTGCCACGCCCGGGTACCAGCTTCAGCCCGGCTCTGATGGCCGCGGGTTCTGACCCGTGTGCAAAGTTTCAAGAGTTTTTGAGCATGTTAAGGGCCCCAAAAGTGCCCGGATAGTCGTTAGAAAAAAAAAAAAAAAAAAAAAAAAAATAATCCTAAGGAAAACAATAGGGCCTTCGCCCTTTCAGGGCTTGGGCCCTAATAATCCTAAGGAAAACAATAGGGCCTTCGCCCTTTCAGGGCTTGGGCCCTAATAATCCTAAGGAAAACAATAGGGCCTTCGCCCTTTCAGGGCTTGGGCCCTAATAATAATAATCCTAAGGAAAACAATAGGGCCTTCGCCCTTTCAGGGCTTGGGCCCTAATAATCCTAAGGAAAACAATAGGGCCTTCGCCCTTTCAGGGCTTGGGCCCTAATTAGGAAAAGTAAATTACATAGACAATTCAGATTAGGGCTGGGCGATAATATCGCACGATATTGTCTGCGCATCTAATCAGTAAAGCCGGTTCATTGATTAGTAGTAAATCACATTCACATGCTTTCAGATGGACGATATGAGTGTTAAAGTTAATGAGATAATTAAGTGATTAATTTAGTGATGATTGAGCATTATTGAAGACACCTGATGATCACAAGCAGAATCACTGAAGGACAATCACAAATTTTCAGCCACCGTTATGGAGATCATTGTCTGCTTTAGTTGGGCTCTTGACACTTATATTTTCACTTTAATTTTATTTGCCTGGTGATTTTGACTTATAACAGTCAAATGAACAAAGGCAACTTGATCTGAAAGTGTTGGCTATGTTTTGACATAGCCTAATCATGCAATAATCTGAAAAATATAAGTATTCAGATTATGGTTATCTTCTTAGCTACAGTTTTGTAGTTATGTTACATATCTGTACTTTCTAATAACCTCAAATATTTAATAAAATATTTTAGTCAAATCACTGTCATCTTTATACAGAAACACAGAGATCAATAATCAGCCTGTCTATCTCATCCGTGGTTACATGCTGCCACCAATCACAACTCATTAATGTCTCCCATCATGCATTGCGGTATGAATAAATTATGATCTGAATTGTCTATGTAATTTACTTTTCCTACTTGAATATTCTTCTCGTCACCGTTGTTGAGAAGCTTTGACTGAATCTTGAGGTCTGTGTGTGCCTTAAAGAAAGATTTTTTTAAAACAACTTTTGAGAAATTACATTATATTTAACATTCCAGATGTTTATGCTTAGTTATACACTAACCAACAAAATAAATCATACACATAAATTTAAAAAATGAAAGTCATTATGTAACTATCATCATTTTATAATTGCTTATCTGTGTTTGTAATCCTTTCACAAAATTAACTCAGATGCAATAGCAAATTAAAAACAAAATTTTCTATAAAAGGGTCAAGAAGACCAACTAAAGCAAACACTCACCTCCATAACGGTGGCTTATTTTTTTTATTTTTTCCTTGTGATTCTGCTTTAGGTGTCTTCAATAATGCTCAATCATCACTCATTTAATCACATAATTATCTCATTAACTTTAACGCTCTTGAGTGTGGACTTATATACACCCCCAGGTGTATTAGTTTAATACGGGAGATTTTGTCGTGACGAAGAGCCGTAATTAACTGACCAGTTGAGCCATATCGCATTAAATATCGCTATCGATATGTCCTCGATATTAACGCGATTTGGCTCAGCTTGTCAGTGATCTACGGCTCTTTGTAGTGAATGCCGCTCCATCTGAAAGCAGGTGAAGGTGATTTACTGCTAATCAATGAACCGGCTTTACTGATTAGATGCGCAGACAATATCGTGCGATATTATCGCCCAGCCCTAATTCAGATCATAATTTATTTATACCACAATGCATGATGGGAGACATTAATGAGTTGTGATTGGTGGCAACAAGGATTATTAATGTCACCACGATTGAGATAGACAGGCTGATTATAGATATCTATTTCTACATAAAGATTAAAGTGATTTGATCAGAATAGTTTTATTTAATATTGTCTGTTATAAGAAAATACAGAAATGTTGTATAATCACTAAACTGTTGCTAGCAAGTTAATCCTAACCATCAAAATTATGAATTATTGGGATTTACAGATCCCAGCATGATTTTGTCCAAACATAACCAGCACTATCGGATCACGGTTTTCTTTGTTCATTTGACTGTTATAAATCAATAACAGCAGCCAACCAAGGTTTAAAGTAAAACTATAAGGATCAAGAGCCTAACTAAAGCAGACACTGATCTCCATAACGGTGGCTCACAATTTGTGATTTTCTCCTTCAGTGATTCTGCTTGTTAACATCAGGTGTCTTCAATAATGCTCAATCATCACTCAATTATTCACTTAATTGTCTCATTAACTTTAACACTGCTTCAATGTTCATTTAACCCTTTCACGCGTACGATCACACCGGTGTGATCAGTCTTGGCTGGTCCCTGGAGCGTACGATCACACCGGTGTGATTAGAACGTTTAGTGCGTCACGTGATCAACTGCTAAATTCAAACTTGCTCTCCCGCGTTGACTGGCGCTCAGCCAGAGACAGACGCACTCAGTGCTGTCATATATCACAACTATTGAGTGTTTTCAACCACATAATGTTTATTTTACGTTTCAGACATTTAAATACACATATGTACTAGCAAAACAATGATTCTGAGTTTGTAAAATACACACAGCTGTCTATGGAAGCGGCAATAATAATCGACACGTTTTATTCATATCAAAAACACATTGTGTAAGTAGCTTAACATTTGACCCTATTCTTCTCCCAGTTCACCAGCCACTTACTTTCATGTATTTCGTGAGAAGTGGAGGAATTGACGTTATAAACCAACAGATCCGATTCTCTGAACTGAAAATGAAACTAAAATGGCGCCGCCCATTGCGCATACAGCTCAACTAACGCGATCGTTATAAAGATGTCTAAACCACAAAACCCATCCACTTGCACATATTTGACAATCGGAATATCATTGTTTTATGATATAGCTAATAGATTTTTGAATGTTTTTAATAAAAAAGGAAAAATGCCATAAAAGCAGATCACCATTCATTCCGCGCTCTGTTCTGGGTGTGCTGTGTCACGTGACAAGCAATGACGCGTCACCATGGAAACATTAAAGTGGCAAGTTCTAAATAACGGTCGTCTTGAAAAACTCACGCTGGGGGGTCAGTTAGAGTATTTAAAACTTACGTGTGAAAAGGTTAACACTCAGCTCAGAGTTTGATTGGATGGCTTAAAATGACTTCCATTATGTTGAAGTTACATGAGCAAATTATGTTTGTTTAACAAAACAAAGTTATGTGCAACCGGTGGAACCTGTTAACATGAACAAGTTAAGTAAAGCCAACACATCATTTTTTTGAGTGTATGCTTACCGTTATGAGACTATGTTCTGGGAGTCCCAAGTCCACTTGCTTCTTGTGGAGTTCATTCTTGCATTGCCAGCTGTGTGAAAAGCCCCCGACAATATTACGGCATAGTCCGAGGGCGTGCTCTGATTTTTGCCTCTGGTCATGCAATGCATTTGTAACAGCCAAGTTTAGATTGTGACCGAAACAGTTAAGCCACGGCCAATGCAGGGACCTGATTGCGGCAGAAATGTTGGCAGCGTTGTCAGTGGTTATGGCTGAAAGTTTTTTCTCGTCAAGTTGCCATTCCTGAAGTGCAGCTCTGAGCGCAGTAGCAAGATTGTCCGCCGTATGACTCTCAGGAAAATACGAAGTTTGGAGGCATTTGGATTCAAGTTTCCAGTCAGGTGTAATAGTGTGGACAGTCAGGGACATATATGGCATCATGTTAACTGAAGACCACATGTCAGTTGTTAAGGAATAACTGTCTGCCGCTGACAGCATCACTTGAACATTGTCTCTAACTTTAATATATAAATGTGGAACGGCTGTTTGTGAGAAATATTTCCGTCCAGGCAGCTCGTACTGGCCGTCTAGTGCCTTTACCATGTCCTGAAAGGACTTTTTTTCCACTGTTTTGAAAGAGACCATTTCCTTCGCCAAGTATTTTGTCACAGCATTAGTACAGGTTTTCCAACGGACACTGTCCCTTTTGTATTTTGTTGCTTTCCCGAAGGCCCCCATTATCGTCGGCTGCATACTGGCGATGGACCTAGATGTTGTTGGTTCTGAATCTGGAGGCGTTGAAACTGTTGCACTGTGTGAACTCGAGTCTATCCTCGCAGCAGTGAGTGGATGGTGGTTTCGTAAATGCGTCCTTAGGTTCGAGGTATTTCCATCTTTCGCGGTCACTTTTTTGTTGCACAATTTCCAAATTGCCTCGTCCATATTTACCGCCTCTCCCTTCTCATTCGGTCGAAACCCGAAATACTGCCAAACTGCAGAAGTTGTTTTCTTTTTCGAGACCAGGTCACTAGGTGCACGACTCGCCATCTTTCCACCTCTCTCTTTCTCGTCCTCCACGCTGTCACGTGATGACAACCACGCATACGCATTTTTAGGCATTGCATAAATTATATTTAAATCTTGTCTCCTATATTAATGCATTGAATTTTTTTACGACGGTATGACGGTATTGAAACTGACACCGTTGCTATTTTTAGATCCCGCGGTATACGATATTACCGTAATACCGCCCAAGCCTATTTGGATTAGGTACATCCGTGCCTCAATGTTTCCAAAAGTATGCTGGGTACAAAATGATTAATGACAAAATCACCGTTGTCTTGTTTTTAACAGCTGACTCGGGTGACGTTCGAGCTGATCCGTGCATCTCTACTCTGCAGTGTGTAATTATTGGCTGATGGTCCTCTTAAAGGTGCTGTATGTAAGAAATTTATTTCAAATAATCATAAAATGGCCCTGATATGTCACTAGACATTCAGAAATCATGTTCATTTCCAATACTTATATCACTGACAACAGTAGTCCGGCTAGGATATTGTCATTTCAAAAGTGAAGTTGCAGCCCTCAACTGTCATGTTGTGTTTTGGTCTGATGCTCCGCCCTCCACTGATCTACCAATCACGGAGTCAGAAGTGTTGCAGCATTCGAGTTGCCAGCTCTGCTCTAGTTACCACAGCTGCAGATACAAATGTGTCGGATAAAAAAAAAATTTGGATGGAGGTTGCTAATTATTTTAATATTTATTTTACTTCTATAGCAAAACAGTTGGTCTTAAAGCTTCAACCTTCCCATGGGTTTTTTTTTAATAGATAGGGTGAAAGCATTCTACAATAAACTTAGGGCATTGCCAAATTCATTTTCTTTATGGAAAGTTGAGATGAAAAAAAAAACTATTACAGTTAGACTGCTCCAAGGGACCTGGTTTAGATGGGTTATCCCCTCGGTTTTTACGAGATACCGCTGCCCAAATAGCCCCATACATCTCACATATTTTTAACTTGTCTGTTGAAACTGGTGTTTTCCCTTATGACCCAAATAGGGCCAAGGTAACCCCCCTTTTTAAAAAGGGAAATAGCCATGATCCCGGTAACTATAGACCAGTCTCTATTCTATGTACAGTCTCTAAAATATTTGAAAGGTTGGTCAATGAACAATTTAATCAGTACATGAATAAAAACAACTTCATGTTTAAATTCCAACCCGGATTCAGGAAGTCACATTCTACCGAATCATGCCTTCTCTATTTATCTAAAATCCTTCACAGGGAAATAGATAATGGAAATCTCTGCGGAATGGTGTTATTGGATCTTCAAAAGGCTTTGATACGGTGAACCATGACAGACTGATTGCCAAACTTGAGGTCTTAGGGGCAGACAGCTCCACCTGTAGATGGTTTAGATCCTACCTATCAGGGAGGGAACAAGCCTTAGGGGGAGTACTGTCAGACCCTTGTTTAGTTGAGTGTGGTGTTCCACAAGGAAGTATTCTCGGACCGTCATTATTTTTGAAATAACATATATTAATGATTTGGCCGACTTCTGCTCATGTGAACTATTTTTATACGCAGATGATTCTGCACTTTTAATGTCTCATAATCAAAAATCCATTCTAGAGAGTAACTTGAGTGCTGAGCTTTCTTCTGTAAACAACTGGCTGATTGACAATATGCTGTCCCTACATTTTGAAAAGACAGAGGCTATTTTATTTGGCTCAAAACATAAACTAAACAGATGCTCGAAATTTAGGGTTATTTTGAAAAATATTGAGGTCAGTACAAAAACGTCAGTAAAATACCTGGGTTGCATCCTAGAAAACAACTTGGATGGCAGGATGATGGCCAACAAGGTTCTGAGTAAAGTCACTGGGTTGATAAAGTTTTTAGCTAGAAACTCTACATTTTTAGCAGGATCGGATTAATAATTTCCTGTGCCCTGGGCAACAAGACTCAAGGGCCCCCCCTCCCGTTCCACCACGCAAAGTCGCTATCACCAAGAGCATAGCCTGTAATTGTAAACTTACAAATTAGGGCTGGGTTTCCAGGTAATGATGTATCTTACTCTTAAGAGCGCTCTTTAAGGTTACGATCGCTCGCCACAATTCCACGCGAGTTTCACCGAAATGAAGTTAACATGAACGCGTTCTACGTGCTACTTAAGCGTAGCTGTCCATTTGCGAAGTGCTGAAATATAACCTTATATGGAATCGCATTCTGAACGTTTAACCTAATAATCATCATTTGTTGTGGACTAGAAATCAAGACAAGTCTTTATAAAGCACCTATACAGGCGGAGGCACTGACAAAATTGCTGAACAAAAAAACAAGAGAAGATACCTTTCAAAAAGATACAATTAATGTCCTTTTAGAGGAGACAAAGCGAAACAAAGATTTTATTTTTCAGAATTTGGTGGCTAAAGAGTAATTCTTAAATGTTTCAATATTGCCAATCAATTATCTTTTGACTGCAAGAGTGAAATAATGCAGAAAGCTAGGGAAGAATTCATTTAAAACCAGAGATTATATTTCTAAAATGTTAAATTATCGCCAGCCATGTAGCAGGCAATTAGCGTGTATGGATGGAGTGAAAGCAACCCATTGCCTACACTGTTGCATGTGGTTCAAAGTCAAGATCATGTTTATTGTTTCACAATCAACTCACATTTTATGTTGATGCACTATTTTAACAAATGGCCTTACAACTGGCCTCCTTTCAAGCCTGAACTCATCAAACACACAAATCTTAATTATTAGGCCTAAAGACCTATCTTTGCTTTAAAAGGTGAGCATTGCACACATTGGCATTCCAGATATGTGAATACACAACATTTCATATTAAACATGCAATCTTATGAGATCACATTAAAGGTGCAGTAAGCGATTTCTGAGAGGTACTGTAAAAAACTGAAATCAACACCCAAACAAATCATTCTGTGTGTGTGCTGAAAAAATATTGTGTTTGTACACACACCTGGCTGTGTAAATAAAAGGTGAAAAAAACAGTGGCTTGGACCAAGTATCAAAACAATCCTGTAGCCTATCAGCAGTAGGGGGTGTGTCCACTTTATGATGGGGGAGGAAAGTGAGCCAATCAGCAGTAGGGGTTATATCCACTCATGCTGGGGGAGGAGAGTGAGCATCACAGTCCCGCCCACAGCCTGAGAGAGCGCTGGTGCCGGAAGTAAATTTCCCATTCATTTCTCCCAAATCAAAGATTCATTCATTCAATTAATTTCTTAGCAGATGACTCAGTGGCCTTCCTTCTAGACTTTAAATATGCAAACTGCTGCACAATATCATCAAAATCCAAACCTTCAACAACTTCATGTTCTATGGCCAGCAAAGCAAGTGCAGAAAGTCTTGTCTGTGACATTGTGGTCCTTAAAACATTTTTAACTCGTTTTAGAACAGAAAATGACCTCTCACCCTCACAATTTGAGACAGGCAGTGTTAAGAACATTCTGAGTGCAACATATACATTCGGAAATGTTGTCTTAAGGCCATTCGTTTCCAGAATTTGCAACAACTGAGCAGTGGAAGTGTCACTCAACACAAAGTGTGTGAACTGCATGAGTTCGTCTGCTAGGGACGCATCTAGGTCTGTCGGATAAGTGGAACTCAGCCTCACAGTATGTTCGCGCACATCACACTCATCATAGTCCCTGTCAAATAAAACGCCAAAGAGCTCACACACATCTGTGTAAGCACTGATCCGTTTTGATAGGCAAGAAGTAAGTTTGTCAATAATTAAATTATGTTTCAACTTTGAATCTTAGACTGCCATTAGTAAAGACAACCTCCTCATCATCGTCACTCTCGTCAGCAAATCGCTTTCTTTTTCTCCAAAGTGAAATGTCATACTGATAGTCCTGTGTAGCACTGACAGATCGCACTGATTCTTCCAGATCTGCAAACTGGTCTCGTAATGTGCCAACATAGGAGAGCAGTGACTGTAAAAGCTGCACAGCAGTTGCTAAATCCATGTCACTTTTTTGAAGTTTGTCACTGGTTGCTTTAAATCGTCCCAATATTCTGTCCCACAAAATGGTCATCATTGCACGCTCAAGTGTATCAAGTTTAGCAACCAGCGCAGAGGCCTCGCGTCTAGTTTAGGCCAATGAATCTCGAATTGCTCTATAATTTCTGCATAGAGCTTTCGTTGAGTCTGCTCTACAGCTCCACGGGGTACCACAGAGGGATTTTAAC
The DNA here is from genome assembly GCA_038021265.1 of Cyprinella venusta. NCBI lineage: Eukaryota > Metazoa > Chordata > Actinopteri > Cypriniformes > Leuciscidae > Cyprinella > Cyprinella venusta. The sequence goes on from CM075863.1 coordinate 10,438,169, forward strand.
GTATGGCTAATGTCATAGTCGCTGTTACATAAATATGTATAAACATATTATATATTAATTATTATTTATTATATTATATATTATATTATTACATGTATAAACTCATCACACAGTGGAGGAGAGATATGAGGGCTTACCTTTCCCCTTGTTGCCATGCTTCACAAGGCGGTCCTTTAAAAATGGGCCGAAATGTGCAATAAGCTCCAATATCCCCAGATATTTCCCATTATGCACTGAGCCCAACAGTTAGTTGTCCCTAGAGCTGGGCGATAATATCGCACGATATTGTATGCGCGTCTAATCAGTAAAGCCGGTTCCTTGATTAGTAGTAAATCACATTCACATGCTTTCAGATGGACGATATGAGTGTTAAAATTAATGAGATAATTAAGTGATTTAATTTAGTGATGATTGAGCATTATTGAAGACACCTGATGATAACAAGCAGAATCACTGAAGGACAATCACAAATTATTAGCCACCGTTATGGAGATCAGTGTCTGCTTTAGTTGGGCTCTTGACACTTATATTTTCACTTTAAGTTTTGTTTGCCTGGTGGTTTTGACTTATAACAGGCAAATGAGCAAAGGCAACTGTGATCTGATAGTGTTGGTTATGTTTAGACATAATCATGCAATGATCTGAAAAATGAAACTTATTCAGATGATTTGGTTAACTTATTAGCAGTGTTGCCATCTATTTTCAAATGAAAGTAGCTAACGCCTTCCCTAAAAGTCGCTAAAAGTCGCTAGATGACGTCATACGTCAATTAGCATATTCGTGACGTCATCGCGTCGTACTTGCGTTCCGCTTGCCTAATGTATTTTCTCTATAAATTAATGCCCAGCTCACATATTGTATTTAATATATTATAATATAATATAGACGAATGTAAAATAAAGCTGTTCTCATTTCCTATATATTTTTGTCAACCAAAACGAGTGATATATAGTGAATGACAAAAAAAGTAATACAGCAAAAGCATAAGAAAAGAAAGGAAACTATACATTGTTTAAATAAAAAACATTATTATTTAACCTCCTGAGACCCGAGTTTTGGGTGGAAAAGTCCAGGGGTCAGAAAGTAAAAGTACTGCCACATTTTTATTCCACCCACAACAAAAACTCCAGTGTTAAATGAACTTTACTGGGAGTTTATTTGGATCCAGACTCAAGAGTGTTAAAGTTAATGAGATAATTAAGTGAATAATTGAGTGATGATTGAGCATTATTGAAGACACCTGCTGATAACAAGCAGAAGTCACCATTGTGGTGATCAGTGTCTGTTTTAGTTAGACTCTTGACTCTTAAAGGGTCATGAAACCCCCCTCTTTCAGCTCAAGTCTAGCTCAAAATCTTTTTGAAAAATGCAACTGAAATGGGCGTGGCTAGCTGTGAGAGGAAGGGAGGGAGTGGGTGTTGTATGACCATAACTGTCACTGTCACATGCATTTCGACTGTCACTAAAAAGCAATGGTAAAACGTGAGGAAATGCTAGATTTGTATATAGCTGTCAAAGTTAAAGTCTTATGAAGTACACTGACACTTTATTATAGTCCTTTCAAAAGTAACTGAATGTCCTGCTACAAATATTAGCCCACAGTAATCGTAATTCTAATTAAAACATATTAATGTAGGCTACATAATTATAATGTCATTATAAAATATATAGTGGTTTATATAGACACTATAAATACATTTCAGGAAAAAAAATATTAATTTTCTGCTTAAAAAAAATCGTTCCGTGCATAGTCATAGACAGTAAAAGAAAGTGCATAGTCTACGCGGCCTCTGAAAAACACATAATAAATGACTTCTCATTTTAGACACACACACACCAGCGCAGACACACCTCTGAAGGGATAGAAAGTCCTCGGGATACCGCATCACTCGCAAGACGCAACTTGGATTAGCTTGTCAACAAGGCAAAGTCCATCATTCTCCACTTGTCGAGCTCTCTCGCGAAAATGTTTAGCCGTGTCCGTGTTTGATGGCAAACCAACCGTCTAGCCCTGGCAGCATCGCGGGGAACATATTCAACGCACTTGGACTTTGCACCATGAAAACAAGTAGTTTGCGTCCCATGATTGCCTCTCTCATCAAACGTTATTACGCGATATCACAGTTTGTCATGTCTGTCGTTGGAAAGATCCACGTGGGGTCATGAATAATTAAGAGGCCGTGTCTTCTCATAGGATAAGACCGATGAGTCATCAAGGCACTATGTAGGGCACTGCCACGTCACCCGCTACAATGAAGATTTTAAACCCAGAAGACAAAAAAAGCGGAAAAAAACTCAAATTTAACCATTTTAACCTTATTATTAAATCTAACAGATGCTAACATTGTCTTCAATGGTGTTCAATACACATACCTCTGTTATAATCTCAGAAAATTTGGTTTGGGGTTTCATGACTCTTTAAAGCATTAACTTTACAAGTCGTGTGGCTGCTGTACATGAATCATGACAGCCAGATGAACAACAAGGAAAACTGATGCGCTGAGGTTGGTTATATTTTGACAATAGTCATCATGTCATGAAACTCATTTGTAGAATTTAACCTTTTGATTCCACAGTTTAACATTTTCAGAAATGTAAATATTATCCAAAAGATTTATTAAAAGCTGTTCTATTCTAAATACTTTATTGGCTCACATAGACACCAACAATCAGCCTGTGTTTCTCAACTATGGTGACAATTATACAGCATGTTGCAGTTCATTCTGGGTGCCACCAATCAAAACTCATTCATGGCTCCCATCATGCATTGCGGTATGAATAAATTATGATCTGAATTGTCTATGTAATTTCCTTTCCCTATTTGATTATTCTGTTTGTAACCATTGTTGAGATTCATACACTGAATCTTGATGTCTGTGTGTGCCTAAAAGAAGGATTTTTATTTATCAAAACAACCTGTAAGATATCATTAGGTTTATTTTGAAAAATCTTGATCTAATGTTATAGAATCACAGTGCTGCTGATATGATCATTATATTTTTAAATCAGAGAGTAAGCTTTATATGAGTTCACTGATTCAGATCAAATGATGATTAAGTCTGAACATGATCGAGAACATCTGATCTGATTTGATCTCTTTGTTCATCCAGCTGTTAAAACAGCCAAACAAAATCTTTAGTAAATCATTTAAAGGTCACCTGCCCAACTAAAGCAAACACTGATCACCATAACGGTGACTAAAAATATGCTGGTTAACATCTGGTGTTTTCAATTATATCTCAATCATCACTCAATTATTCACTTAATTACCTCATTAACTTTAACACTCTTGAGTCTGGATCCAAATAAACTCCCAGTAAAGTTAATTTAACACTGGAGATTTTGCTGTGGGTGGAATAAATATTTGACAGGACTTTTACTTTCTGACCCCTTGACACACAACAAATAATTTGATGTCCTCGTATGAGGACAACCAGGTCTTAGGAGGTTAAAGAAAGCAGATAAATTATAGGTCCGTGGGAAAACACTGCTCATTCACCTCTGTCAGTGGCGTAAGATGAGCTGATCCTCTCAGCCGTTCACTAAACAGGGTAGACATAGAGTGAATGAAAGCAAAGGGAGAAAGCAAAAAGTCGGGGTCTGAAAATTCGCTAAAAATAGCGACTCATTTGCACGATTGTTTTGCAGTTTGTACGCGGATGAGAACATCTCCCGCTCTGTCTGTCTACAGCTGGGAGGGGCTGCTGCGTGAGGACTGGGCCACCTGTGAGTGATTTGGGACGGGGTGGGACCCACGGCAGCACTCGCTGCTGCTTGAGATAAGGAAAAACGATATGTGATTTCACGTCAGAGAGTCTCCAAAAGTCTCTAATAACACCAGAAAAGGTCGCTAGATTTGTTGCTAGTCGCTTTTTTGAAAATTTGTCGCCAGGGGGTCTGAATACTCGCTAAATATAACGACAAAATCGCTAAGTTAGCAACACTGCTTATTAGCTACAGTTTTGTGGTTATGCTACATATCTGTACTTTCTTATAACCTCAAATATTTAATAAAATGTTTTAATCAAATCACTGTCATCTTTATACAGAAACACAGAGATCAATAATCAGCCTGTCTATCTCATCCGTGTTGACATGTTGCCACCAATCACAACTCATTAATGTCTCCCATCATGCATTGCGGTATGAATAAATTATGATCTGAATTGTCTATGTAATTTACTTTTCCTACTTGAATGATCTACTTGTCACCGTTGTTGAGGAGCTTTGACTGAATCTTGAGGTCTGTGCGTGCCTTAAAGAAAGATTTAAAAAAAAACTTTTGAGAAATTACATTATATTTAACATTCCGGATGTTTATGCAGAATCTCATTTATACAGTAACCAACAAATTAAATCATAGACATAAATTTTAAATGATGAAAGTCATTACGTAACCAACATCATATAATAATCGTTTATCTCTGTTCATCTGACAGGATTAACTCAGATGCAATAGCAAATTACATATAAAATTTTTAATATAAGGGTCAAGAGCCCAACTAAAGCAAACACTCATCTCCATAACAGTGGCTTACAATTTTAGATTTTTTTCCTTGTGATTCTGCTTTAGGTGTCTTCAATAATGCTCAATCATCACTCATTTAATCACATAATTATCTCATTAACTTTAACGCTCTTGAGTGTGGACTTATACACACTCCCAGGTGTGTTAATTTAACACGGGAGATTTTGTCGTGACGAAGAGCCGTAATTAACTGACCAGTTGAGCCATATCGCATTAAATATCGCTATCGATATGTCCTCGATATTAACGCAAAGGCTTTACTGATTAGATGCGCATACAATATCGTGTGATATTATCGCCCAGCCCTAGTTGTCCCCTTTGAAAGCTGCCCCCCTAGCTGCCAAAAACTTGATGACTGTCACCACACGCCTGAGTACCTCTGCCCAGTACCGTTGTTCTGCCTCACATTGTCGGGCAAGTGCTGCATCCACTCTGCAAACCACTTTGGATCTCTGCATTAAACACAACATATTCTGTCTGTGTTCCAAACTTGTTTCATGATCCCCAATCCTCTCAGAGTGTTTCCAATCACTAAATGCACTGATGAAGGCATGTTGTCGGCATTGGGGTGACAGGAGTTTGCAGGCATAGCAATAAACAGAGCCAGTAGATGGTGAATAAAGCAGCCATTCCCTCGGTACGACTTCGTTGTTTTGAAAACGGCAATTGAGTAGGTCGTTTGTGAGGGAGCGAGTTCGACACCCAAGTCCAGACTCCCTCACTGATGCTGGGTACCTGGGTACCTGTACCGGGCCCTCTGTGGATCACTTCCTCCCTCAGCATCTCGTTCAGGGGTCCTCATAGAATCGGATCTGACGGGAGCGTGAAGGTGCTGGGGCTGCAGACTGCCTCAGCTCCTTCAATTGAACTTGGGGATTTGTTGTGGGGATGTTCATGATGCTGGTCGTCCTCTTGCTCTTTGCTGTTTTCAGTGCTGCTAACGTTGGCTTCCACACTGGTGGTAGCCTGACTGCTAGCACCGTTGACGTCGTAAGATGTTTCCACGGCCACAGGTGAATGAAGGATTTCAGTGCTATCATCGCCTTTTCTCTGATTTGAAGTAAAAAATTTTGCTATTTTTGGAATGTTTTTCAAATTGTCGACTAATTTCAGTTACTTTTCTCTTTTTAATTTTCTTTTCACGCTCCCGCTTAACTGCTTCTCCATCATCCCACCGATTTCAAATGTCAGCGCGTGGAATCACGTGAGTTGACGACGTGACAGCTCCCTGCGCGCTGTGCAGGAAGCTACAGATACTGTTTTTGACGTGATTTAACATAATATTTTAATCGAACGGGTTCTTAAAAATCTGCATATATTAGGAGTGAGGACTGCGTTCAGCACTGATGCCTATTCTTAAAGTCTTGTGCTGTTTTATAAACGCACAAAGCCATGTCATGGTTTCGATTTTAGTTCGTTGGCAAAATAACACGCTAGAGACCTATGATAGGTTATACATTTTACATCTCATATGTGTTGGGAAAAGGGAGAAGAGACTTCGGCAAAAGGCGGATTCGAACTCGGGTCCGAGCGCTGCGGATCAAAAGCTCAATCACGCGCTCAGCGCGTTACGACCTACACCACTATAGCTGTGACGTGTTCGGCGTCTTTGTTTTTATAAAAGACAGGCACTTATTGCAAACATACGCTCCATTAACCGTCCCTCGTGGCCTCGAAACACTACCGGCCCACCGGGGAAACTCCTGACTCTCCCGATTGCCACTCCGCCGCTGGTGTCCAGGGCCCCTTAGATGTCGTGGGCCCCTGGTCAAGTGCCCAGTTGCCCTAATGGTTAATCTGGCCCTGATTTTTAGATAGGTCAACAATGATCATTTTAGCTAACGCTTTAATTTTTAAATCAGCTTGAATATGCATGCACTTCCTGGTTTGAAGGCCTTACAAAACGATTTAAAGGAAGGCTGCAAACAGCACAAATAATTTAATAAGAGTAATTCTAAACATGTGCCATAGGTCTCATTTAGGTAGGTCACAATTTGTTGAGCTTAACTGGCTTCCTGTTGAGTCACGCGTTATTATGTCAAGACTGACCATGACCCATAAAATATTCTATGGTAAAGTCCCAAATCATTTGTAGGGTCCTATTACTAAGGTGAAGGACACACACACTGTTTAAACTCGTGCAGTATATCAGACCTCTGTCCTTATGCATTCAAGACAATGTTAGGAAAAAAAACATTTGCCAATATAGGGGCAAATATATGTTCAGTGGAACAAGTTAGACTGGCAAATTAAAGTAATCTTAAGCATTAATTATTTTAAAAAGAGGACCAAGGATTTGTTATTAGAGAGGGTAGCGGAATAGAAACAGGAGCCAGTTACCTGTAATTTACCTGCATCTGTAATTTTGCTAATGTAAGAAAATGTTCGTACAGTATGTTGTCATTGATTATCACACAATATGTAATTGTCTTGTCTTGACGTTATGTGTAAGAGGACAACAATGGAAATAAGTCCTGGGCCCATATGTATAAACCCGCTCAGAGTAAATTTTTTGTCTTAAGTGTGTCAAAATTCTAAGAATGACGTCATTTTACTCTTATTCTTAAGAATAAGTGTGATTCATAAAGGTTCCTAAGTGTTAGAGATGTTCCGATACCCTTTTTCTCTTCCCGATACCGATTCCGATACCTGGACTCAGGGTATCGGCCGATACCGAGTACCGATCCGATACCTGGGTGTGTACAGTATCTAGGCTATTTAGCTCCAATTCATTCTAGCGCTGTATGAATTGATAGAATTATTATGGTGTGCTTCAAACTTATCCCAAAATTAAACATGAACAAATACATACATTGGAATAGAGTATTTTTATTACCTGAATTACATTTCATAACAATATTTAAATTAAGTGAAAAAGAACTTAAAATGCAGCTACACAACTAATACTGTAAACTAAAAAGGATATTTTAGATTTACAAAATAACTATATATATACTGTATATATAAAAGTGCAATAAATGAATCTAGGAATCTAAAAAGATTATATTAATAATATAAGAAAATAATCTCTTTGATCAATAAACAATTTGTTAAATAAATGACATATCAGTTTTGACTGCGGCTATTCATCCAGAATAATAAACTCAATAACTTTCATGTTGTTTGTTATATTTATTGTTCGTTGGCTGTCTTTTGAAAACATTTCTCTTCGTTTGAATGAAGCTTTCAGAGATTGTTGATTCTGACGCGGCTCATCCTCCGTCTGCCATCGTGTACTGCGGGTTAACGCGTCTTCAAATTAAATTAATCGTGTTGAAGTTGCTAATACTTGTTCAACCCCTTGAAATTGCAGTATGGCGTATGAGACATGTGGCCATTTTACTGGCTTGTTGGTCCAGTCTGAAATACAGCCAAACTGCGGACCATAGACAGCTGCGGACATTATTCCAGGGCGCACGCACGCGCATTTTCTTCTTCGCTGCTCCAAACAGTGGTTGCTTGTGGCAACAGCACGACTTCCTGTGTTTCCACAAGCAACCACTGTTTAGAGCAGCGAAGAAGAGTTGATCTCCGTTTTGCAGCGGTTAGCAAAGCTAGCGTCTACAACTAGACATTGATTAATAAAATGGTATCGGATCGGTACGTGGATAGAAGTACTCGCCGATACCGATTCCAGAATTTTTATTGGTATCGGCGGCATTTCCGATGCTAGTATTAAATGAATTATTTAAGAGAGCTGGAGAGGTCTCCTAACCAGTTAGGAGTAACAAGATGGCAGGAGAGCGAAGGAGGCCGCGCACTTTCCAACAACGTAAGAATGTGTTGGAATTTTATGACAGAGAGTTGATCAAATGATACAGGCTTGATCGTCAGGGTATTATTTTTGTTACTGACCTAGTCAGAAATTCAATAACTTCTCCCACTGTAAGAAACAATGCCTTAACTGCAGAAATGAAAGTTAAAATGACTCTGCGTTTCTTGGCGACTGGAAAAATGCAGAAATGCACTAGTGATGACTTAGGGCCATCACAGTCCACAGTTAGTAGGGTCTTAAAGGGTTAGTTCATCCAAAAATGAAAATTAAGCCATTAATTACTCACCCCCATGCTGTACTAACCCCATAAGACCTTCGTTCATCTTCAAAACATAAATAAAGATATTTTTGATTTAATCTGAGAGCTGGATCAGTCCTCCATAGACTGCCTAAGGGACTAGCTCTTGACAGCCCATAAAAGTCATTAAAGAAAAGGTTTAAATATCCCATGTGCCTACAGCGGCTCAATTATAAGTTTATCAAGCGTCGAGACTACTTTTTGTGCGTAAAAAACATAAATAACAACTTTATTCGACCATTCCATTACTTCCTTATGGGCGCATGCGCGAGAACTGAGAGGAGAACGTTCTCTTTCGAGTACTTCTTTTTTCCGGCTGCTCACCACAGGAGTATTATCGCCACCTACCGTATGAGATGATGATCCATATATATCGTTTTTTGAGAAGATTAAAGGCATTTAAGTGCACCTTATAGTGCGGAAAATACGCTAATTGAAAACTTTATGTACAGCGTGCATCTTACTCTGCTTGTAAACAGAAAGTTTTGCGCTTCCAGCTATATCAGCACATCATCTCATACGGTAGGTGGCGCTAATACTCCTGCGGTGAGCAGCCGGTAAACAAGCCGAAGGAGAATGTGCTCGTCTCAGTTCTCGCGCATGCGCCCATAAGGAAGTAATGGAATAGTCGAATAAAGTCGTTATTTATGTTTTTTACGCACAAAAAGTAGTCTCGCCGCTTGATAAACTTATAATTGAGCCGCTGTAGGCACATGGGATATTTAAACCTTTTCTTTAATGACTTTTATGGGCTGTCAAGAGCAGTCTATGGAGGGCTGATCCAGCTCTCAGATTAAATCAAAAATATCTTTATTTGTGTTCCGGAGATGAACGAAGGTCTTACGGGGTTGGAACAGCATGGGGGTGAGTAAATAATGACTTAATTTTCATTTTTGGGTGAACTAACGCTTTAATACCACTGTTGCTGCAGTAACCACACCAGACATAGTAAGGCAGTTCATTGACTTCCCAACTGACCTTCAAACTATATGGGAAAAGCAAGCAGATTTTATGAGGATTGCGGGTTTCCCTGGAGTTGTTCGAACCATCGATAGCACCCATGTACGCATCATTGCTCCAAGTATAAATGAGGAGACATACATAAATAGAAAAGGATTCCACAGCTTTAATGTTCAAGTCGTATTTGATGCCAATTACAAGATGCTCGATCTTGTGCCAAAATGGCCAGGATCAACACATGATGCTCTGGTTCTTTCCCAGAGTGGCCTTACTGGGTTATTCGAACAAAATGATGTTCGCCCTGGATGTCATCTGCTGAGAGACTCAGGTTACCCTTTAAAACACTGGCTTCTCACCCCTTACAGAAGACCTCAAGGAGAACAGCAGCTCAATTATAACAGGTACTGTACTGGACTGAACTGTAGACATGATACTAATTTTGTTCAATGAGTGCATTCTTGACTTATCTGACCTATGTTATTTTAATGTTTTTACGTCACGAAGAGCACACAAAGTAACAAGTGCTGTGGTGAAAAGAGGAATTGGACAGCTGAAAAGAAGATTCCATGTCCTTCATGGAGAGATTCGACATTCACCTGAGCGTGCTCGTCGCATTATTATGGCTTGTGGCATTTTGCACAATATTTTTAAAGCTCGTAATCTCCCATTGCTTGATGATGATGATGACGACGATGAAAATTACGATCTTGATGATGACAGTGATCATTATTATGATGAGAATGATGACAAAACTACCGAAAACTCATTACAAAGCAGTTCGGGGAGAGCATCATTCAGGGACTGCTTTGCTAACTCACATTTTAGGTAAGCAAACTGGTAGACAATAAGTAACAAACTAATTTTTCCTTACACAATTTTATCACACAAAGCATATTTACAATCATTGAGTATTCTTAATTCTTTTCAGTTTTAGTGAGTAATATTCATTTTGAATTTCCAACAACTTAATTTGCAATTTGAGCTTTTTTCTTTTAAGGGACTCAATGTCATCCTCAGTGCTTGCGCCCTGTGCAAATCCAGTGTCTTGTGAGGCAGAAGTCTCATCTGGAGGACACAGGGAGATGTCCTGAGATGATACAGGAGAAGATGCATCTGATGTACCGGCTCCAGAATTATCCACACTACATTCACATGCAGAAAAATTTAACAGTGCAAACACGTTCTTTCAATTCAATGTGGTGATTGAAATACTATCAATTTATTAAAAGGCACATTACATGCATACTTTATTACATGCATAATTTTCTTCTTACCATCTTTGTAACTCCTTCAGTTTGAGAAATGCAGGGTCTGGGGCATCTGGAATGCCACAAATAGAGGGATTGGCTGTACCAAGTATCTCCTCTACTATTTTGCCAATCTCAGACAGAGGTTGACATGGAGGGCCCCCACCTGTTTGACAAGAACTCAGCTGCTGACCACATGGAGTCAATCATTTCATATAAAATGGTTTAATAAGCTAAAATAAAATGTACCTGTGGCTCACATGTTTTCTTTATATGCTGCAATTTCCTTGCATGTTGTTGCCAACACATTGTACCACCTTTTCTCACAATCCTCTGCTGAACGTCTTGTCCGAGGAAATGCTGCATTTAGGGGGCTTTTACATTGGGCTCGTTTGCTGCGGTCCGAGCCCGAGCGCGTTTGTTTCCGGCGCGCAGCGTTGGTCTGGTTTCACACTCAACCGAACCTGGTGCGTTTGCGTGCATCTTACGTCATCGCGAACGTGCGCGTCGCATGATAGAAAGCAGAACGTGGTTAAATATTGTGGGGTTTTTTATTAATGTGCTGCTATTATGAGCAGTTGAGCGAACAATACAGGTTTACTGTGCGTGTGTCACATAAGGTGGACTTCTGCTGCTTGCAAACTGACTCTTTTGAGGAGACAGTAGATTTCCAAATGTGTTGCTCTGATTCCACGCGCAATGCACAAATTCACTGCAGGCTCACTCTCGCTCGTATCCAAGGTAAATCATCAACACTATCATCCCGTACAAGTGTTTTATTTAACATGTTGTCTTCAATTAGGCCTAAGTGTCAAACCTCTCTGAAATCACACTATTTCATATGTATTGATTATAACATATTCAATTAACCAATATCCAGTGTTACTCATCTTACGAATTATAAACGAAGGAATTATTTTGACCCCCGCAAAATTAAAAGTGGAAAGAGATAAGTGAATTCAGGCCTACCTCATGTTGCACGTTTGCACTTTGAGAATTTTTTTTTCCAGGTCCATGTCCAATTAAATCCCTCACTGTTTTCTAGTTATAGGTTTAAAATACATATTTTGCCTGTAATTTATACAAGGTGTACTATAAAAAAAATTCTCATATCGCAATATAATATCAATATCGAGCGGACAGTGAAAAATACTGTGATATAAATTTTTGCTTATGTCGCCCACCCCTACTTTGAGGGTAAACTTTCGTATTTGATTACTGATATTTTGGATAATGTAGAAAAACAAAATGGACCCCTCCATGAAGTAAAAAATACTTAACACTGATTTAAGAACACTTAATTAGTGCCAAAGTTACAGACTTACTATCATCATGTCCTGCAGTTCTCTCCATTTGTCCTCCACCTATCTCCTGGTGCACCAGTCCATCTATAAAAGAACATGATTTGATAGAGACAAAGTCCTTGCATCTGCATCTCAAAAATACACCAATGGGCTCTATGCACACATAAGTTCCGCATATGACGCAAGGATGCTCATCCATTTCCAGTTGTGGAGATTCACGAGTTCACATGTTAATGGAATCATAAGAAATATAAAATGCGTATTTGGCTTGCTGTCCGGGAGAGGGCTCTGAGCTCAGAATTCGGCCCGACCCCAGAGAACTCCCCCTTATTTTTAGGGATCATAGGTATTTAGGCGCGGAGTCGCGGACCCAGCCGAATGTGGGGTGAAGGGGTGGTGGTGGGATGCTGAGAAATTTGTCATGAGATAGGAGGTAAGGGAAGGCTTTATTTATACTGGCTTTCCTCGCGCTGATTGGATGATTACCTGAACATGCTCCTCCCGAACCTTGTTACATAAAACTTCATTTCACGAGTTCACATGTTAATGGAATCATAAGAAATATAAAATGCGTATTTGGCTTGCTGTCCGGGAGAGGGCTCTGAGCTCAGAATTCGGCCCGACCCCAGAGAACTCCCCAAAATGCCAGATAAACAAAGGACAGCGAGCGTAGAATTTTAACCCCCCAAAAAGTGAAGGGTATTTAATTTACCAAGGAACGAGCTTGCCTGTTCGACTGAGAAGGCTCTCGCAACGACCGACGGGAACTTGGATGCTCACGGCATCGGACGGATAAGCCCATTCTGCAGTTGAACTGATAGCTCGCTGACGTAAGGATTCGCGAGCGTGAATTTGAGGACGAATTTTAACCGTTCACCCGGGAGGGCTCTCGCTGCATCCGACGGGAACTTTAAATGCTCACGGCATCGGACGGGTAAGCCTCGCCGGGTTGGACGGGGGGACGCCCGCTGGACTCGGTCGGGAGGGCTCGACCGGCGCTTCGAAGGGGGGCTGGGGCACGGGAAAGACCCCTCACGTCCCGACGAATGGGGAGCCTCCTGGCAACACGAGCGCGGACGTCCGGCGACGCCTAAGACGGGCAGACTCTCACTGCAATTCGAACGGGAGGGTTCAACCAGCGTTTTGGAAGGGGGACGGAGCCCGGCCTTCGAACGGGTGAATCATCTCTTGCGTGCGAACGGGGGAGTCTGCATGTGATTGAAAAAACGTACTATGAATATTAAGCAAGTGTGCAAGCGGCGAGCCCAGATGTAGTCGGAAGGTATAATGTGAGTGGATGTAGCTGAAGTGAAGCATGGCAGGAGATGATTATAATTGAATTTGTTCGGAACAGCGGAGAAAACCGGAGAATGCTAGGATGAACATGACTTCTAAAGTATAGGCGGTGCTGATGGAGAAGTATCCAAGACGGAGTGATGAGGTTCATCTGGTGATTATATCAATTGATTGGTTGTCTGGTATCCGGGCGCGTGGGGCGGGAACTTGGATTCCCTTAACTAGAAGGGACGTTTGGGAGTTATTAAATGCAGGTGCGGGTTTACCGTAGATTAATTTATGAAATATTTGATTGCCGCTTAGATAGCTTTTGATGGATCCGGCTTGGATACCATTAGTAGCCTACTAAAAAGATGAGATATGGATGAAGTAGTTGGTTAAAAGAGAACATTCGAGAAACAACGAGTTGAGAGAGGTGGAATGATTTGAAAACTATTTCCGAGCGGTGTAATAAGTTAGCCGGGTTCGTGGAGAAAAACGGCTTGGAGGGTGGATTCGATGGACGTGATCGGGAGGGATTTTAGCGGATGGTTTAACGGAAAAATCAGCTGAAAATAAAGAGGTACTGGAGTTGGAAAGAGGTCTGCTTCTGGTGCCTGCGTCCTGAATTTCTGAAAAGAGAAACAGGAGAGAGAGTCAGCGATTTATTTTTGAACACCTGGAACGTGTTTTGCAGTTATTAAGAACTGGTCACATGCGGAGATCCCTATGAGGCATCTCAGGAATGGCAAGAGCCCGGGTGAGCGAGAACGACATTTATTGATACAGTGCGCGATTGCTTCATTGTCGCAATGGATTTTGATGCTTTTGCATTGCAATTTTAGCTCGTTTTTTGACTCTCTGGAAGGATGATCCGATCTTCCAGTGCGTGAACGGATGAAGAGAGGGCTAGGAGATGCGCTATAAATGGTCGGACCTGTGGAATAATGCACATCGCATAATAGGTGGGCCAGCAGCGAGAGAAGTACGCGTTTTGAACAGTCTGTGCAGTCTGTAAAATTGGATGCGATTAAAATAATGCGATCTATTTTCTCCTTAGGCAGTGAGGCCTGGAAATTTACTGAGTCCAGATTGATGCCTAAGAACTCGATGGATGTAGTTGGACCTCATGTTTTTCTCCTGGGCTAACGGAATCCCTAGATCTGCGAAAACTTTCCTCGCTGTGAGGAGGTGAGCCTCGGGGAAGGTGTCGAGGGGTGACATTTATTATAAAGTCGTCGAGCATGTGGGAAAGATGAGGCATTGCGTAATTATTGGCAAGGATCGAACATATGGCTTCGGAAAGAGTGTCGAAGATTTTTTGGGCTGCTTTTGCTGCCGAAAGCTAGACGCACGGCGGAATAAAAACTTTTTCCTGCCAGTTTACACTGAATAGGTACGTACCATGAATCGGGGTAGATTGGCGTACTTTAAACGCAGAGGAGATATCTATGCTCCTCGTCCAGCTATTCTAAGCATAGTTATGGCTTGTTCGATATCATGATATTTGAGAGAATATTCTAGACGTGGAGAAAATGACAGCGTTATCTTAGGCAGCTCCCTTAGTTGAAGTTCCTGCAAACTTGACTATCGGGTGCCGAGTATGGTGCTTTGATTAAAGAATCTTCTCTTGCGTGATGCAGAACGTGGCTTGAGGATTTTATAGCGTTCTGCTTAGGGCAGGGGGGGGGGAATCGATGGATTGATTTGGGTGCATGCCTTGGTGGCAAAGATTGTGGGTCTGCAAATTGCGCAGGAGATATTACTACACCCGAGGAAGACTCGGTTATGGAGATCCGTATCCGACGCTCCCCAATAGGAACATTGATTCGATTGGGGAACATGGACTGCGCATTTGCGGAAAACGGCTTATGTATAAGGTATGTATAAAAATTACTACCCCTGTAAAGTCCCGTTTACATCACCAGCGACACGCAGCGACAATGCGACAAGATCCCATTCATTTCAATGGAACGCTGGCGACATCCGGCGATACGAGCAACGGTGACCGTTGGCGACGGAATGTGGGCATATCAAGCGACAAGAGACAAGCGACAAAAGTTGAGAATTTTCAACTGAATGCAAATGAGAAGCAAACTAATAGGAAAATAAGATTTTCAGTGGAACTCACGTCACTCTCTCGAGTGCAGGGCAGGCAAGACAGAAAGAAAGAGTTTGAGGACGATTTCACTGTTTTATATGATTTGACTGTAACCACAAGACATGGATAATAAAATGATTGATAAAGAAACTGTTTACAGTCTCAGTGAGTTTAATTCATACATAACCTTATAGTTCGAGTGTTGTAATTTTATGGCGCACGCTTAGCACTGCTGCAGTTCATAATACAATCTCCCCTAAATTATGTTGACTATTACGGACAAGAAAATTGATTATTTGTCAAGTTTGAATGACGATTTTATAATTTGTGACAGTATGAGTGAGTTTAATTTGTTCATTCGATCGATCGTTGATCTAGTAATTGATTTATTTAAGCATATGGTTTCTTTTTAGCTTTAAAAGTCACTAATTCCCAGTCAAATTAAAATTATGGATCATTTGTTATGGTCTTTGTATAGATATGGCCAGACGTGCTGTCTTCAAAAACATCAGAGCGACAGCACGAACGCCCACAAGCGACATCGTAGTGCAGCGTCTAGCGACACACAGCGTCAAAATCGCTGGCGGCGCGAACGGGGATTAAGACAACGCGAGCTGCGCTATGATGATAGAAAAATAGTCATTCAGCTCGCCGTCTGTGGGGAAAAGACGAGCATATGATTTCTGTATAGCGGCTGAAGGCAAGACAGAATTCGGCTAGTGACAATTTTAGAGTGACTGAAATGTCGCCGCAATCTAGGGCGATTGGATTCGGCCGGGGGAAACCAGGACGGTAGGGAACCCAAATCGACGACTGTGCCTGCGAGGATTTTGGGCTCGGATGTTCGTCACTGGAGGAGGTTCCGTAGCGACCGCGTTCGGAGGGACTGGAGTGGCTGAGAATAGAGAGAAAGGAGAACACGCTTGAAGAGAGTTAAAGGGATGGAGAGTCGGGGCTGTGGCCGTTTGCGGAGGCATTCTCACGCTGAGATCGGCCCCCGGGTTAGGTGAAGGAGGAGGAATAGGGAGCGCATAATGTGGAAAGGGAAGGAAATGTGCCAGCGATTGACCTGCTAACGGAGGTATCCTCACGTTAGGGAAAGCGCCCGGCGCTTGAGAAGGAGGAAAACTGAAAGAAGTAGAAGGGAAGAAAAACATTTGGGGATCCTGTAGCAAAGTGGAACTGCCGGGATCTGGAGTGTGAGGTACCCCAGTGGGAGGGGCTGAGGAGGGGAGTTGGCCTGGAGGATGTTGGCGCCTTTTCATGACGGATTCCGGGGCGCTGCCCTAGGCTAGCGGAAGTTCTGTGACGCCATGGCGCGGGGCGGGGCCCGGAGCTGCAAGTGCGGAAGGAGATACTGCGGAACGAGCGAAAGTACGGAAGGAGATACTGCGGAACGAGCGATCAGGAACCGGCGAGCGCTTAGCTCGTTCTAGCCGAAGAAATTTGGAGCTGAAACGGAAGGATGAGAAGATTGTAAAATAACATACAAATTAAATAATTCTGCTTTATCATCCTGTGGGAGAATTTAACATCAGAATTAATTAGGCCTTGTGTTAGTCCCTGTCCACTTCCCTATGGGAGGGATGTTTGGGGTAACAGGTTGATGGGAAAGCGCAGAGGAAGATGATGATAAAGATGATGAATTCCTCGCTGGCGGTGGTGAGGTGGGACATCGGCGTCTTGGTGTAGGCCTATGCGGAGAGGATCTGGAGAGCCGACGTCCCCTGAATAATGATGGAGGCTCGTTGTTATTGTTGGCTGCTGGAGAAGGAAGAGTTGCTAGGTCTGCGTCTTGCAGTGGAGATGATTCCGTGATGAAAGATTCATCGTCAGAGGGGAAGAGCTCTAACTCAGACGTGACTGCACGAAGGCGGAGTCAAGTGCTGAGAAATTAGTCATGAGACAGGAGGTAAGGGAAGGCTTTATTTATACTGGCTTTTCTTGCGCTGATTGGATGATTACCTGAACATGCTCCTCCCGAACCTTGTTACATAAAACTTCATTTAAATTCAAAAAAGCCACACACACAAATCTTCAATACGTTTACAAAGCTTCAATACACTTTACACATATTTCACTGATGTTACACACCAATTGACCCTTCGCTAAGCCACGCCCGAAAACCGCCACTGGCCAATCGTGTCTTAGCAACCGTAACTATGCGCGGGAGGTCTGTCAAGCTTTCGAATGAGGGAACATGCTGAAGCATTGTGAGTATGGATTGTGCAAATCTGATACCGGTATACAAGTTTGGATGGGGGAGAGGAATTGTTTTCCTTCCAGAAAATGTAAAAGCCAAGAGGAGAAATGATTGCCGTGATCTAGCATCTATGTGCGAGACCCATTCAAAACTACTGGTATGTGGAGATGCTTAACAAAAACACATATTTGAAATATTGACGGTTCTTTGGTCATAATGATATAACTTAAAATAAGACGATTAAAGAGACGAGACAAAGGCTCACTGACATACTTTAAAATATATTTCAGCATTTTGTTAATCGACGTCCTACTAACGTTACCGTCCTTACTAAGTAACTTAACCCAATCCGATCGCGTCTCTCCCGGTATTAGTGTTATTCCACAAGATTTATTGATAAGCTGTTTGATTTATAATTATTAAGATTATTTTCACATACCCTGCTGTGTATGAACATAGCTGTTCCTCAATTTGTGTTTCCCATTTGAACGGTCATCGTATGAGGCGCTGCTGCTTGCGCTGGGACTATAACGTTAGGCTTTAACTTCAATTTTTAAGAAATTATTCTCTAATCGGTTGCATATAATGTCGTGAATATATCCCTCGAATGCATCCTGTAGTCCATTTTGTCTTCCTCTCTCAGATATTTTACTTGTTCACCGAAAATTACTAATTATCTCATTGGGAATGTCTGACACCGGGTGCATCCACACTATAATAGATGGGCCAGCCGCGAAAGCTTGACAGGCGTAGCAACAGTAACTAGGGAGGGCGGGGCTTAGCGAAGGGTCAATTCAACTTTTAAACTAGATTTAAAGCTAGATGAACTGGGTATGTATAGCTATGACATTAATGGTCTAACTTACTTTCTAATCCTAACATTACTTTAGAAAAAAAAAAAATTATTTCCATTCGATATTTTGTTGTCCTGGGTATGGGCTCTTTGTCATCCCTCAAATATCTTCTGTACATGATCTTCCTTTTCTTACAAGAAGGCTCCATTTTAAAATGCCTAACGACTCGGTCCTTGTGGGCGCCAAAAAGAACCTCAGTGATGCGGGTGGATATATTATATTGTGATTTGAAAATCTGACTGGCTCTGATTGGCTCTGATTCGCGGTCTTTTCCGTCCCGTTGCTAAGTAACGTCAGGCCAGGCAGAGCCGTTAACGTTTGACAGAAACATCAGCACAGATAGAAGCCAACCAAAATGTACGTCCTTATTAAATGGGTTAAAGAAAACCAAGTAAGTGTGGGCTTGTATGGAATTACATTTGTTTCAATAATAATAAACTTAACTTTATAAAACTGAAACATAACTTTATAAAACTGAACGTAACTTTATAAAACTGAACGTAATCTTTTAAGAAACTATTAAAATATTCTATTACAAAAGAAGAAAAACAGAATTAAAATGAAAAAAAAAATTACTCTGTCGCACGAATTTAACAGGCTTTTCAAATATACTTCATTTTTTGTTATTGGTTTTCAAACATTCGTTTTCGCAAATCGTGGATTCTGAATACATTGCTACAGATTTCGTTTACGCTTCTCAGTTTTTCGTTTGCTGCCAAAGATTTCGCTTACGTTTCGGAGCTTTTCGTTTGATGTTTTGAGACAAATCTCTCGTGGGGGTGGGCTTAACAGTGATTTTCTCTGATTGGATAGTGAGCTTTTGATGGACAGGTGCTCTGTGACCCGGAAGTGAAGACGTCACTTAGTGGCGACTGGCGCGCACATTGGAAAGCCCTCGTCTCGCGGTTAGGTAGTCAGTTACGCAGTACTTCGTGCTTTGTTCTATTGCTAACAATATATGCAAACAGCACTTGAACCACAATTATATAATTTAAATTATATGAGACCGTCGACTTCCTTCGTCTCAGTCTGTGAGGATGAGCTCTCAGGAGAGACACGGAGCGGCATCATCTTCCTCCTCATCTTGCTCTTCAAGGCAGCTTGTGGTAAGTTCGTGTTACTGAAGTAACCAATAACTTTGAGTTTAACGTACAAGTTTTATCCATGTAATGTTACAGTGTGCAACAGTTCTGGCTTTATTTTACAAATGTATTGTTTAAAAAAACTGTTTCATTTATCAATATACGGTGTGTAGATGTAAATATAAAATATAGATAATATGTTTGCCTAATCTTCCTTTATTATTTAATGCTAACGTTTCTTGTCAGGACCAAAGACAAATGTAACTTTTCCAGGTAAAGTTAGGCACTGAATGATGGTATACAAATTATACAGCTTAATTAGGGTAAAACTGGTTTGCTAGTCCTTATGATAATGGCTGACTTTGTAAAAATTAACGTTAACTGGAGAGGAAGAGAGAGAAAGAGGGGATTGTCTTAACTAATCTTAAGAGGCTGTTTTTTTGTTGTTGTTTACCTTTAGGAACAAGTGCAACACGACATTTTACAGCATATGCTGTCAAAGTTTAGCTTGATTATTCGAAATGAAACATTGGATTTGGAATATCTCCTGGATACTGCGCGGCAAGAACTGGATTTGGCAATTACTGCTTCAAATCATGTCAACATCCCAGAAGCTTTGATTGCAGGTCTACAGGAGCTAATCAACATAATTCCTGTAAATGTAAGTCAGGAAGAAACTTCAACACCTGCATCTGATATTTTAACCTGCACTTGGGGAAACGTGGGACGCCCACGTTTAGATATAAGCTGGGATGACCTTGAGGAACTCCTTAGTATGGCTCTCCCTGTAGAACATCTTTCTAGGATCTGTGGAGTTTCAAGAAGCACAATGAACAGAAGATTGAAAGAACACTCCCTGTCTGTCAGAGTCTGCTATTCCAGCATTTCAGATGAAGAACTTGATAATGTTGTAAGATCAATAAAAATAAGAATGCCACATGCAGGCCACAGACTAATGAAAGGTGAACTTTTGTCTAGAGGGCACCGGATACAGTGGCACAGGATGAAGGCCTCTATGCGACAGGTGGATGGAGCTGGAATTTTGGCCAGAATGGTCCAGCTTGGTTTCATAGCTCGCAGAAGCTACTCTGTTCCTGCACCATTGTCCTTAGTTCATGTGGACACCAATCATAAGCTAATCACGTGGGTATTTTGTCTCTTACACTCACATATACAGAAAATCTTAGTTGTTTCTTTACATAATGACACATGTACACATTAAAACTGCTTTAAATTAAAAAAAAGATATACCCTAAATTAAATGACTGCTAACAAACAGCATAGTCTTATGTTCATATTTTTGTTTTTTAGATTCAACATTGTGATATTTGGTGGGATTGATGGTTTCTCAAGGAAGGTACTGTTTGTCAAGCTCTGAATTTGTTCTGTTTTGAAACTTTTAAAAATATTTTCCCCCAAAAGAAAACTATCATTTCCTCATCCTACACTTGTTCCAAACCTATATAAGATTCTCTCTTATGCTGAAAGCAAAAGAAGATATGTTGGGTAAACGGTTGATGGTCGCCATCTACTTTGGATTTGGATAACCACAAGGATACTACTCAGCAAGGCCTTTAGAACTTTCAAGTAGATTTAATACAGGGGCCATTATACCACTACTCGAGGTCAAACATGCATTTTAGTCTGGGATTAGGTTTAAGTCCTGACTGAGAAACTGGGCTATATATATATATATATATATGAAAGACTGCTTGCAACATGTTCATTTAAAGTGAAAATTATTGACGACGTGAGGATTACGTCCCTGCAGATCATCTGTCCATCATCGTATAAAGCCCGTCCTGGCAATTTGATTGGCCCGATGATTTCTGAACCGATCATAATTACTCCTCAATGGATTGAGTCCAGACCGAACTTCCCGTCCAAAAAAATGTTGTACAGCCTTAACTCAAATGACACACCAAAGAATTAGCCTTTATTAATAAAACCTTTAGCCAGAATGAAATCTATTCACTTTAAATCAATCACTTCTTCATAATTAATACAGGAAATGGACACCATATTGCTGAATGCACATTAAATGAATGCCTTCAAGCCTACTACAGTAGGCCTATATAGCCTGACATTTAAAATAGATTTTGAGAGTGGTATATATATATATTATTCTCCCAAAACCCCTACCACACTAGATAATCAGCTAATTAGCTCAGATCATTTGAGAACTCTCGCTGCGTGTGCAATTACTGAAAAACCATAGGATTGATGATTCTTTTATATAGGGCTGAAACGATTCCTCGAGTTACTCGAATTACTCGATTACAAAAATTCCTCGAGGCAAAAAGTCTGCCTCGAAGCCTCGTTAAATTTTTATGACGCGCACTTTTACGCGCACGCAGGGATCTGATTGTTTCACATGGACCGTTGTTCAGGAAGCACATCATAGCGCATGATACATTTGACTTCATATATGGCAGAGAATGTCTAAAGTTTGGGATCATCATTATAAGTTTATAAAGGAAGAGAACAAGATGCAATGTGTCTACTGCAAAATATACCTGGCAGGGCTGCCAACTCTCACGCATTCAGCGCGCAATTGAGCCAATTCTCACTCACGCCATACCCCCGATTTCTCACGCTGAAGTGTCAATCCCTTCGGTCAAATGCCTGAAAGATAAGTTTGTCTATAGATCTACCTGTTAAGCCACTAGCGATCGACTAGTTTTACCGCCACATATTAATTCGCACGTTAAAATATCCTGTAATCTTGTGCAAGCGCGCATGCGAGATGTCGAGCTTCTAACCGCGGCTCGCGCACGTCAGAGAGGTAAGCGAGCGCGTGCACCGATGTCTCTCTCACGTGTCAGTCAGACCAATTGCGGCAATTCATCATATGCTTAAACTTTTATGTAGTCACGCAACAAACATTTTCAGCATACATTCACTGTATCGGGACATGATGGAGGAACAAATATTGTGACAAACACACACACAGATGTTTGTCTTGAGATTACAGTTGAAGTCTGATTCATTTCTTATTTATAATTGTTTTATTTCCTTTTTTTTATAAATTGTAATCATTTGTGTACCTGTTTGGCTTGATATTTTATATTAATTTATTTTTGTTTTCAGGTGGGTAATTTGCAGAAGGTGCAATCCTTTTTTTGTAATGTTTAACAAGACAAAACTAAGGCCATTTAAGTTTGTATTCAAAGTTTTACATGTTATGGGCTACATGTAACATGTTTTACAGTAAATTGTTTTAACTGTATTGTTATATAATAGTTGGCACTGGCACTTATAAACACTAAATGGGTAAAAATTGCAATAATTAGTTGTGGAGCCAAATGTTGGAGTTGGAATAAATACCTCTAGTTTTTTAAAGAAATAAAAGCCAAACACCTTATCATTTTTGTAATACATTATTTGTTTTGGTTGCTTAAAAACACACATAAACAAATTATCCGATTACTCGATTAATCGATCAATTAAGTGCTAGATTAATCGATTACAAAAAGAATCGATAGCTGCAGCCCTACTTTTATACAACATCAATATATCTCACATGTAATACGTTTAAAAACTGCAGATGGATGTTATATTGTGAACGCTTGCATAGAATGGAGAATTTAGTGAGTTATGAGTTACGACAGACGAGCTGGTTCATAATAGGTAGGGCCTATGACAACAGAATGAATTGATTTCATAACTAAGGCACAATTATTTTCTCTATAATTCAGTGTGTAATATGTGTTTGTGTAGAGTAGACTGTATATTTTTCACAAAACACTTTACCTTAATGCCGTTTTCAAGAGGAGCAGCGCCACTTCTTCTCCAGTGTTCAAAACTCATTCACTTTAGGAGACTGCCCGGTCTACAGAGTGGCACATGATTTTTGTGCATCTAACCTGGACATTGCCATTGCCAACACCAGATCAAAAATATGTCAAAATCATTATGGTGATTGTTTTATGAAGTATTTAAGTATTTGAAATCCGTCACTCATCACTACTCCTCCAAAGATTTTGGGTTGTTTGAAGAATTGATTTATTATGGTTCTTTCTACGGCACAAAACAGCACAAATCGAGCACAAACAAAAGGCACCGTTTTGGGGCGATTTAGACGAGGTGGGTTGGAGAGTGACGTCACTGTCCCGAATCCAATGTTTTATTTCTAAGGAGGGGAAAAATACATAATGTTCATCGTAACGGCACAAACCGGCACAAATTGAGCACAAACAAACGTCATAGTTTTGCAACGATTTAGACCAAATGGGGTGGAGAGTAATGTAACTGCTTAAAAAGTTGTTTTTTTTTTTTTTTTAAATATGTTTAAGAGGGGATCGTAGTTGCAATGTTTCTTTCAATGGCACAAACCGGCACAAATCGAGCACAAACAAACGACACCGGTTTGGTGCGATTTAGACGAGGTGGGGTGGAGAGTGACGTCACTGCCCCAAATTATATTTGATATTTCTAAAGGAGGGGATATAGATATCATGTTAATTTTAACTGCACAAATCGGCACAAACCAAGCACAAACGAAGGACACATTTTGTGTGCGATTCAGAAGAAATGGGGTGGAGAATGACGTCACAGCTCCCGAATTAAATTTGCTATATCTGCAAAAGGAAAATAGATACAATGTTTGTTTTAACGGCACAAACCAGCACAAACAGAGCACAAACGAATGACACCGGTTTGGAGCAATTTGAACGACATGGGGTGGAGAGTGACGTAACACATCCAAAAAAATAATCTTCAATATCTCAAACTCAAAACCAGCACAAATGTTCGTTTTTACGGCACAAATCGGCACAAATACAGCACAAACCATTGGCATAGTTTTGGAGATTATTTCGTTTTATGGGGTGCCAACTTCACGGAGGTTAAATACATGGCTAAATGGATTCAGTATCAATTCAGATTCTGACTGGATCGTTGCACGCAGTGTTTCTCCTTTTTGTCAGCGGTGTTTCATCTGCCCTAAACTGGTTTAAACTTGACATTTGTGTTCTTCGCTGAACTCAAGCGCTTCTCGCTGGATGTCTTAAGCGAGACAATCAAAGCAATCGCGTCTGCTCTAGCGAGCTCGCGCTGCGCTCACTGCCGTTTGGACTTTGAGCCGAGCGGATAAATGCTCCGTGTGGCGCGAGGTTCAAATGAGTTTCGTTCCGCATTTTGTGCATAAACATTATCGAAGATTTATCGACCTCTTGATATCGTTTTATCGAGAAAAATTATATTGCGATAATTATCGTTATCGTTTTATTGCCCAGCCCTATTTGCCAGGATACAGAATTCAGCACTGAATAAAAAAGTCTGTTTTGAGCAGTGAGGGAAGTTTATCTTAAATACTTCTGATTGGCCATTGCGATCTCAACATGTCTGTTATGATTGGCTACATCGCTCAATAATGCAAACATGATATAAATAGAAACTCTGGCCTGTAAATCGTTACTATTTTGTTTTAGTTGTTCTTGCAGATGACTAAAAATCTATTCGTTTTCATATGTTTTATAAATAGATATTTCTAGTTTGCGGGAGTCCCGCAAATCGTTTTATTCAACACACAGA
Organism: Cyprinella venusta; assembly: GCA_038021265.1. Lineage (NCBI taxonomy): Eukaryota > Metazoa > Chordata > Actinopteri > Cypriniformes > Leuciscidae > Cyprinella > Cyprinella venusta. Next base: position 10,463,331 of record CM075863.1, read on the forward strand.
GTGAGTGTATTACCGCCTGCAGCGAGTGCACGTCTCTAGATCAAAGGCCCGGCCCGAGGATAGTGTCGGCCCAGGTCGGGTTGAGTCCTTGCTCGGGCAGAGAATCTAAGCTCAAAAAATAAAACTTTTATTGACAGTGAAAGACAGTTGACAAATAGATACCAACATGAACATAAAATTTGCAACGTTACAGCACTCAACAGACGAAAACTCGCCGTTTTCTAACAAAATTATATTTTTCAATAAAAAAATAAGTACACACAAGAATATAAACACTTACTGGCCTGAAAATTGTGTGTTTGAAAAGGATAAACATACTCACAGAGTCCGTTAATTGCCACCGAACCGATGCTAGACTTCAGCTGTAGACGATGCTGAGATCACTCACGCGCATAGCTCACCCTCATACAAACGTGTGCACGCGCGTGAAGGTCTTGATGTGCACTTTCGTTTGCGCAGATATTAATTATTTGAAAAAAGAAGCGGGATCGGCATAATGGTTCATCACGGTTCCTCCACCGATCTCTGGAGCTGTGCATGAAGAGACTGGGTTGGAACAATCTGAGAGGGAAAAATCACAGTAATAGTCATCAACACATCAGAATCATATCTCGCATAATTACAACTATTGATTTAGGATATAATGTTGTGTCTAATAGAATGTAAAATAAAGATCAGTGCAGCATGTGAAGTGTGTTTATGACCATCAGCCGAGCAAAGTCAAGATCTGGACCAACTTTATATCATGCTTAAATATTAAAAGATAGTATTAGTGGACTTGAAAATATATTATCCTGGATATATTGAATAAGTTAACTAAAACATGTATATGTCCTAATACAAAACAAAAGGATTGAATGTATAATAAATACAAACCTCAGGATGTCAGTCATTTACAATATCTAGCATCTTAGATAATAGTCCAGACACAGGGAATATAGCAGATGCTCACTGTTGAAATGTCTATTTAAGAGGTTTTAAACAGGATTTAGAGATGTATGTGGTGTAATATATCCCGCTCCAGTGCAGTAGGTGTCGCTGTGACACTATTCAGCTGTTCCAAACCCTCCTGAAAAACAGTGAAGAACAGCAAAACGAAAACGAAAGAAACAACTGTTGACACCTAAACTGTCGCTCACTGGATTTATTTTCATCTATGATTCAGAAAACATGTCTACTGATGTCAATTTAGCACAATGCCTACCAAATCTAATAACTTTCGCGGACATTTATGTGTTTAATCCACAATCCATCGAGACCAGCAAGAGATTCTGAGAACGACTCGCGCGGACTGACAACACGCGTTCCTGAGGTAAAAACACTGATAAACTCTCTTCTTAGTGGACAAGACTGCAAGTAAGTTTATTACATTCTCAATTACAGTCATTTGTCATTATTAGGAACTTCATATTGTAGATTAAGCGGGATTTAAATGTGAAGTTACAGAAGGCTGTTTTTTCTGCTACTCCGAACAGAAGAAGAATCTGACAGAAATGACAATCTTTTGAAGTAAAAACACAAAAAGTTTTATTGAGAAAGGATTATTCAACACGAATATGTTTCTAAAGAGTTTTCTCCCATTTCCTCTTCCGTGTTAGGCTGTTGTGTGTGTGATGTGAAATCGAAAGTGTTTTTGAAGCAGACATTTACAGTCGACAGACAGATGAAGACTAACGTCAATCAACAACAGTCTGTTGTTATTAAATATTTCAGTTCATATATAACATGTATGATTTGTAGTTATACAGTATGTCTATTATAATTCTGGTTACTTTTACTCAATCAGTTATTTTAGGATCTATTGAAAGTTAGTAAATCAACCATCATTGTGACCTGAAGTAATGATTAAATGACAAGCGATTCAACAATTAATAAAGATTAGGTAAATATGAGTGCAAAATGATATTATACTGTAATAGAGAATATATCAAATTGGGTTCAGTTTTCCATCACAGTGTACATTTCTGTTCCCCAATGAATTCATATTTAAAGTCAGTTAAACTCATTAAACAATCAGAAATAATGAAGACCATTCAGTTATTTTACATGGCAATATATTTTGGTGGTTGACGTGACGCAACATTTTTGTGTCCATACTAGTGACAAATATAATTAAAAATGTATAATAATTCATTAAAATAACTGTTTTTATATACAGCTTAATCTTCCATAACTAATACATGTGTAATTAATGAGCATTATAATTCAAGTATGTAAATATTTTGTTTTAAACATGACATTTGTCCACTGGCGTGACTGTCCGGGGTAGCGTTTCTTATCTTAAAACTTCTTTAATTAAATGAAAAATAAGTCTAAATACATTACACTACTTGAACAGATGTTATAGAAGTGTTTACTTAATGAAACTAAAGGATATAAGTCTTAAGGTCGCCATTTAGAATAATTATGACAGATTACATTTTGTCCGCAAAACTGGTGTCCACCTGGTGTGACGCCATTCTGTAGATATAAAACGGCCATTGGTTTGGGAACCCTATTTCTGAGAGGGGCCATTCTTCATTCAGGCAGTACAGTAGACCTCACTGGAGCACATGGAGTGCACACAAGGTCAATTCTGTCTCAAATATTTTGATTATGTTGCTATTTCTTTGCACTGCTGGAAATGGGATCCATTATGCAGTCCTTTGGTGTGACGTAATTAAAGTATTGATCTGAAAATGTTCATCAATTTATATTGATTGACTATTGAAAATAATGTAAGCCTTAACACTGTTAGTCAGGATTGAAGACGGTCTCTCATATAACTATGCCGCAAACTGGCCTTGATCTTAAAAAACATCCACTGGTGTGACAGCGCTGTCCTATAGTGTGACATGAAATCAGCATCACACTGGTGGAAATGGCTGTCACACCAGTGGACGTAGGCTCTATTGGGGTGGCTAATTCTTCATTTGTGGTGGCCAGTGGTGTCCCTCTACTTGACAACAGTTTAAATACCAATCAATTCTCAATTCCAATCAATTGTTGCTGCAACACTGCAATTTCCCCTTGGGGATTGATAAAGTTTTTCTATTCTATTCTAAAATGTTTGCATTTTTGTATTCTGTAGGATAAACACAATTTGTGCACTATTAACAGATACATTTTAGTTTTAAAATACATTTTTAATTGAGTTTGAGAGATTGCATTTATAATAAAATATGCATGTTCCCACCATACCTCAGAGAGATATCATGGAATGTAATTACAATAAAATGACATTTTTAACCAAAAAAAGTGGTTATATTGAGAATATAGACTTCCTTTAACATTTACAATTTTAATAAATTGTTTAAAAAACATATTTTTTTAATATCTAAGAAAAAAGTAGTGTTCCTTAAATTCATGTCTGTGATGTCACATCAGTGGGTGTCGCCACTTGAAAAAAAGGGGGAAATCTGTTTGGACTACTTCTCCACAGACAATATCCCAGTAATGTTGTATTTTTAATAAAACACATAGGACACCAGTAATTATATAATTGTATCTCTCTTGTCAGGAATGGTCAGATTAACTGCTGCTGAAAAGCAGCGTATTAGTTTATAGACAGCACAGAGATGCAGACCCAGTTCGAAGAGCAGAGTTCCTTCAAAAGAAACAGCAGACCCATTTTAAAAACATTCAATGCAAAACCAGACTGAGAATAGGAGATCTCCCAGAGAGGGGAAAGAGAGCAGCAAGGAAGAACTGGAGAATATAGAAGGCAGAATACAGGGCAAGAAAGCAGAGAGAGATTTATTCACCGAAGATGTTTCCTATTTTTTTTTAATGTTTTTTATTAAATAAGTTTGTGGATACATTATTTACTGTAGATGTTCTGAATTTTTTGTTGTTGAAGGTTTTGTTTTTAGGTCTGTGGATACATGTTTTATTCACTAATGATTTTCAGATTTTTTTGTCAGTTTTTGTCTAAATGTTCTTTTATCAGAGCAATTACTTGTAATCCTACTCATAATGAATTTCATTATTTTGCTCAAACTTTTAATCGTTAAACCTTTTATGCAATATTACGTCTGTGGTGTTACTTCAAAATGTATCCGACATTTCTTTCCTTCAGAGCCATTTAATCTATAAAGGTTGCACAGACCATTTTTCCTGCCTTTTTATGTAAAGACATTTCTTTAAAAAAAAAAAAAAAAGAAACAATTCTTGTTGTCCAATGGTGTGACAGAATGTCCTGTGGTGTGACAAACTGAGTTATAAGTGGAAAAGGCATTTTAATGCACAAATGAATGTAAAAAGTTTTGAATAGTATAATAATGATATCAGCACTATGCACAAATAAGGATGAAATACAGCTTCATCAGGTTTTATACTAATTATAATGAATATAATCCAGAAGTTTGGTCAAAGTCCCTATGTGTACATCTTATAGTATGATAATAGGCAAAGCAAGGCAAGTTTTTTTTGTCAACTCTGTGGTGTGGCAGTATTTATAAGTCTGACAGCTTCTGGGAAAAAGCTGTTTTTTAACCTGGTCGTTCTGGCATTAAAGAGTACCTATTTTGGGTTTTTGAAAATTGCCCTTCATGTAGTGTTTAACATAGATCTAAGTGAACGAAAACATCCTGCAAAGTTTTAAATATGAAAGTTTCATCGTATACAAAGTTATTATCTCTCAAAAACAAGAGTCGACTCTGAGTCGCTGATATGAATCGTTGGAAGAACGATGCTTTTCCTTTGTCTAGTTGACGTCAACTTGACAAGTTATTTGAATAAGAAACGCCCACTTATTGCGCTCGGAGACGCCAGGGAAAACCGGAGCTCCAGGGGTGGCGGGCAAATCTGAAACTGGCCCAGGACGGGCGACCCTGCCTGGGCTGGCCAGGGAGGTCTGAGAGCATGGAGGTTTGGACCCACCGCACCTTTTTGGACTCTGTCGTTTTTCGAGATCTGGGCTTCGGAAAACAATCATGTCGACGAGACGCTGTGTTTTGAAGTGCGACGCAAAAGCGAACTTTTTTAACCTGCCAAGTGAGGAGTATTTGAAGACTAAGTGGCTGCAGTTCATATATACAAGTACTGCTATACCACACAAGTATAGCCCAAACCTTGTTCTGTGTTCGCGTCATTTTGAAGATGATTGCTTCACAAACCTAAACGCTATAAAGTATGGATTCGCGAGCCGGCTCTATCCTAACGAGCTGAGGATCTGAGGTGTGTTAAATGAGGGAGACATATGCAGAGCGCTGGGTCTCGAGGACCGGAGTTGAGAACCCATTTAAGGTAATAGGAGTTCCGTTTTTCTGCACAAAGAATACCAATCACAACTGACTAGGTCATCTGACCAATCACCGCCGATTAGCGTCACGCAAAGGCGGGTTTTGGAAAAGAACTCGCTAAAACGATTCATATGGGAGTCGGTGGGCAATTCAGGTAAAAATAAATGCATATTATAAGACAACAAAAGTGTTTTTTGTCATTGCATGCTTGTAAAACTGTTGTTGGGGACTCCCAGAACAATATTAGGAACATTTTAAATGCCATAATAGGTACTCTTTAATGCTACGCAGTCTCCTGCCTAAGGGGAGAGGGGAAAATAGTCTTTTTGCGGAGTGGGAGCAATCTTTCATAATGCTGGCAGCCCTAGTCCAGCATCTGTTGGTGTATATGTCTCTAATTGCCGGGAGACTGCATCCGATGACTTTCTCTGCAGTCTTAACCACACACTGTAGGGCCTTTCTGTCTGCAACAGTGCAGTTTCCGTACCATACTGTGATAGCCGAGGTGAGAATACTCTCCACCGTGCACCTATAGAAGGATGTAAGCACTGTAGTTCCCAGACCAGCTTGTTTGAGCCTCCTCAGAAAATACAGCCTTTGGTGTGCCTTTTTTACCAGGCTGCTACAGTTGGTTTTTCCAATTGAAATTGTTGTTGCTCATAAGTACTCCAAGAAATTTATAGCTGGAGACAACTTCCACCTCAACCCCATCAATACCGATGGGAAGATGATGATTCCTGTTAGTTTTTCTGAAATCCATAATCATTTCTTTAGTTTTTTCCACATTAATGCAGAGCTTGTTATCCCTGCACCAAGCCACCATTTGTTCCACCTCTGATCTATAGGCTGACTCGTCATTCTGAGAGTTGAGTCCCATCACAACAGTATTGTCTGCGAACTTGACAACGTGGTTACTCGGATGTCTGGCGGAGCAATCATATGTCAGCAGTGTGTATAGCATTGGGCTCAGGACACATCGCTGTGGTGTGCCAGTGTTAAGAACAATGGTGGAAGAAAATGTATTTTGGATTTTTTTTTCACAGACTGTCTTCTGTTGGTTAAAAAGTCCAGTACCCAGTTGCACAATGAATAACTCAGTCCAAGTGTCTCAAGTTTGTGTATCGATGTCTGTGGAATGATCGTATTAAAAGCAGAACTAAAATCCATTAAAAGCAGTCTTGCATAAGTGTCTTTACTGTCCAGGTGAGTAAGAGCCAGATGTACAACTGATGAGACAGCATCTGCAGTGGACCTATTCTTTCTATAAGCATACTGATTCTGGTCAATGCTGACATCGATTTTCTCTGTAATTTGAGTCATGACCAGCCGCTCAAAGCACTTCATCTCTATCGGGGTGAGTGCTACCGGGCGATAGTCATTCAAGCTGCGTGACACTGTAGTAGTCTTAGGCACAGGAATTATAGTTGCAGATTTGAAGCATGATGGTACAACTGCTTTTGATAATGAGATATTAAAACTGTCAGTCAGTACCTCTGAGAGCTGGTGTGCACAGTCTTTCAGGACCCTACCTGGGATGTTATCTGGGCCTGCAGCTTTTCGTGGCTTGACTCTCTGAAGGACCCTCCTGACATCTTCTATGGTTACACTGGGTGGCTGCTCACCAGGTGGAATAGTGAGCCTAGTGCTAGGAGTGATATTAGAGGCCTCAAAACGAGCATAGAAAGTGTTGAGAGCATCAGGAAGAGATGGGTCTCTGGTGCATTCAATGTCTCTTCTTTTATAATCAGTGAAACTCTTAATGCCGGACCACATTCTCTGTGGGTCGTTAGTAGAAAAATGGCCCTGTATCTTCAGAGCATAATCAGCCTTAGCTCTTTTAATGCCAGTACACAAGTTTCTCCTTGCTACTCTAAGCGCCTCCGTATCGTCGTTCTTGAATGCTGAATCTCGTGCTCTCAAAAGTGATCTGACCTCAGCATTCAGCCAGGGCTTCTGGTTAGGGTGGATAGTTATTGTTCTGGTGGTAGTAACATCATCCACACACTTTCTAATGTAACAGGTGACAGAGGATGCATACTCCTCCAGATCCACCTCTCCAGCATTTGTTGTTGCCTCCTTGAAGACCTGCCAGTCCGTACTTTCAAAGCAGTGTTGCAACACAGAGGCAGCGTTACTGGGCCACACTGTGATTGTCTTTTGTGTTGGTTTCATTGTCTTCACCACAGGATTATAGGAGGGAACAGGCATGACAGAGATGTGATCGGACAGTCCGAGGTTGGGAAGAGGGACAGCTCTATAGGCTCTCCGTCTATTTGTGTACACACGATCAAGGATATTATTCCCCCCGGTTGCAAAAGTGACATGTTGATAAAACCTTGGTGCAATGTCCGTCAAATTGGCATGATTAAAATCTCCAGCAATCACGTAAAATGCGTCCGGGTGCTTATTTTGTAGAGAGCTTATGTTTTCATGTAATTCTTCTAGCGCCTCAATAGCTTTTGCGCTCGGAGGGATGTAAACAACTACGATGAACACTGCTGTGAGTTCTCGTGGTAGGTAGTATGGACGGCATTTGATGGTCATGTATTCAACAGCTTCAGAGCAATGATTGCTAATAATGGAACAGTTAGTGCACCAACCTTTGTTGATATACACGCAAAGTCCACCTCCTCGAGTCTTGCCCGACAACCGACTCCGGTCGGCCCGGTAGAGTAGCATGCCGCTAATCTGAAGCGCTGAGTCTGGTATGTTGTCATTGAGCCATGTTTCCGTCAATAGAAGCACGCAGCAGTTCCTCATCTCCTTGTAGATATTAATCCGCATCCTTAGTAAATCCATTGTGTTGTCCAGCGCCCGTACATTGGTTAGAAAAAGAGACGGAATCACCAGTCTGTTGTTGTTAGTTTTTAGCTTAGCCAGCAGGCCGGCTCGCTTCCCCCTCCTCTGCTTCCGAGCACACCACTTTCTCTTGCCTCTAAGCCGGCCTGTGATGCAATGCCATGCCGTTGCCCTCAGAAGCTTCATCCTGCCCAGTTCTGACTTCAGGTTCTGCTGTAGTTTTGCTTCAAACTTGCTGTTAATTTCACAGAGTTCAAGTGGAGTATATTTCACAGACCTCCTTGCACACATATCCTCGCTTGCACCCATATCGCTTGCACACATGTACTCGCTAACACTAAGAGTTGAACCGGGAGCTTGAGAAGCCGCTGCGCGCCGCCATCTTTTATTGTCCTGAGCAGGATTATACCCAGATATTCGAAAGTGGGGTAATTCCCAAATAACATTTGCTTACATTGATAAACATCTTTAAAAAGAGCAGTTAAACCCCCACTTCTCTTACCCGCTCTGCAGACACTCATATAAGTAAAGTTTGGAGGGGATGTTTCGTTAAGGCAGCGTTTCTCAAAGTGTGGGGCGCGCCCCACTGGTGGGGAATAGAAACATGACAGGTGGGGCGCGACAAATGGGAGATAATGTGGTAATTTTGTGCCCAACTCTATTAGTTCCTTTATTTATCGAGCATAAACTCAAACCAAAACGAGGACACATTTAAATGTAAGCCTTACTTTACCTTTTAACATGTAAGTTTAAAAGTTTTTAGAGGCGCCCGTTATTTAGATCAGTGATTCCCAACCCCCGGTCCGCGGACCGGTGCCGGTCCGTGAACACGTTAGTACCGGGCCTTGAAATACTCCCAGAATATTTTTTTCCCCATAATAATAATTGTCTTTTTAAAATGCTTTTTAACGTTTAATGTTATTTACATGTTATTTTCAAAAACACAAACAATAAATGCAATTAAATAAAAATATTAAAATGTGTTTCTTTGAGCGCCTTCTGATTGCTTAGCAACGCATCATATCTAAACAGACTGAGCGCGGTGCGTGCATGAGTGCGTGCAGATCGCGGAATGCGTGTTCTTTCAGTATTTCCCCGCTCTGCCTCCGTCTCTCTCTCACTCACGCGTCTCTCTCACATACACACACACACACAACGTGCACACAGCGTCTGAGGCACCGGACTGGAGAAAAGCGAAGCGAACTCCGTGAGCGAAACTGGGCGAGAGAGAGACAGATTGTGACTTTATTTAAACTTATATAAACTAATATAATTTATTACTGGACAGTTTAAAGCTCATAACCATATTTTGTTGTTACTTGTCTTGAAGAGTGCAGTGTTATTTTGCATCATGCAGTATTTGTCCTGAAAAGGATACTGAGTAAATGTCTATATTACCTTAATAAATTTAAGGTCATTCCTAATTTATTTGTATTTTTAATACATTTTAATCATTAACTTTAAAAAGCACACTCTTTTTACGACTAAAATAACAGCCAAGAGTAAAAAAAAAACCTAATTCCCAAAAATTAAAACTGAAAAAAAAACGGAATTTGGGAAAAAATAAAACGGATTTCATAGGGTGCTAAGACACTTCGGGTTTTGCGAGATAGTCGACGGAAAGGCAAATGCATATTTCTTAGCACAATGTTGGAAATGTTGGCATTAATAAATGCATAAAATTTCCTTATTTCCTTTTCCCTTCTTTTTCTTTTCTGTCACATATATCGTGATATCATTGATGAAATTTCTTCCAATATATTGAATATCGTAGATATCGCGAATCGTGATATAGTCATATTGTGGACCACATATCGCCACAGAATTGAATCGCGAGGTACCTGTATCGTTCCACCCCTAATGTCCTCTGCTCTGTCTTTGCGATCTTCTGTCCAGGGTGCGTTTTATTGCTTTACAGTGAGTTTTATCTCAGCTTTTGTCTTCAGCAGGAAAATCAGTTCTTACACCTGCTAATACATATCATACGGCCCACACCACATATTAGTGAAAAAGCAACAATTCATTAAACTTGGATTGCACTCGTTACGCCAGAATCACTGACTAAAGATGCAGGATGTCGCTGTGAACTATGAAGCCTGTCTGTTTTTGCCCCAGATGAATCTGTCTGTCAGATTGCAGGTATACATATCAGATTGACTGTTTCTTTATCCAGCACCAGATGTGGAGCCTGAACCTGAGCTAAATCTAGACAAATAATGAAAATTCAATTTATTAATGGATCGCCCCTTGAGGTGCAACATCTCATTTTCAAGAAGGTTCAATACATAAAACAAACAAACAAAAAAACATTGAACTGCAGCTCACACCATTACCATAAACCTAGCTCTAACATAACTGTCACAAAGAGCACACCACATTTACTCATTATACAATAGCCTTTATGCACGAACCCTGCTGACGTGTGTTCGAACGAATCTCAGTCAGCGTCTTTACTTCCGGAAGCGCGTTCTGCAGGCCAACTTTATAGCGGCAAAACTGTAATAAAATCCGTTTTCTCAGAAATGGAGACAACGATTTTAGAAACGCTGATTCGCTAGTCGAATTTCGTACGATATGAGAGAATACTAACACTCAAAGTTGTTGATTTGGCTCGAAATATATAATTTAAATAACTTCTCTTTTTTACTCTTGTGTGACAGCTAACTGCCCCATAGTGTTGTTAACATCATTCACATTAACCGGAGGACGTTTTTATGAACAGCAAGTGTAATTTGACACTATCTCCACCTATCGCAAAACCGGCTTCTGACCATAGACTGACGCAGCACCGGAAGTAGGTGGGCGTGCTGAGACAAATATGGAAGCGATCGTGCATAGAGCCTATTGGAATCATAGAACAGGAAAATTATCAGGGGCCTCATTTATAAACGTTGCGTACGCACAAAAGAAGGCGTATGCCGCTCTCTACGCAATAGTTGGTATTTATAAAAAACAAACTTGACGGTAAAATGTGCGGTCCTTCACGCAAGCTCTGACCCAGGCGTACGCACAAAAACAGGTGAAATGAGAAATGGCGACACCATCAGCAGTTGGAAAAAACACGTGAATGTGTGTGAAACTGTAGAAAATATATAAAATTGTGTAAAATAAATGGCAATACTGCCTCTCATAAATAACACGAAGACTTCACAAAGCAAGCATTTAACAATAAACAATTAACAGCCGATCACCCGTTTGATCGATCTGTATACAGAAATGCAAATTAACACATATTTCCAAAAAGAAAGTGAAATATTTTCTGCTATAATATAATATTTTCTGATAAATATTTTCTGCTATAATAAATATGCAATTCATCCTCATAAATAAGATGGTAAACAGAACGAAATAATGTACAAAACTGATATTCTCGCCAATATGTCCGTCTAACGGAGCAGATATAGGCTAGCAATTATAGTCAGACAGATAGATAATTAGGGAGATATATAGATAGATCGATAAATATATATATATTATTTGTCCACAGGGGAAAGTTGTTTTCATAGTAAAAACGTCTTCATCAGCTACGGAATCGTCGTGTTCATGCATATTTTGTTTTATTTTTTATAAAATAACGTATGACGTGTCTCAACCATTCAGAAAGCTGCAAGAAATTACATTTGCGCTGAACTATTTCCCATTTCCAAGTAGATTATAACCAACACCCGTAGCTTGTCAGATGCAGAATTAAATGGATGTAAATAAAATGCCCCATCACAATGCGTAATGACGCACAATGGCTGATCTTGCGCTCTTAGAAGATAGCGATTAAATGGAAGGATTCGGAGTGAACGCATCATCTTCACAACAAAATGTGTGGAAAAATGTATTATTTATTCCAGAATTCTCTCATTATGCAGTTTATTTCAGTTAGGACAGTCTTGATTTCGCCCAACTCCTTGGCCACCTCTCTGATTGAATTAATGACTAGACGCTTTTTTGCCTCGACTTGATGTCCGACCATTTTTTTATTTCGGCCACATTCCGAGGTTGAGAGGCTACAGCACGGCGTCTCTAACCTTTTGCCACTCAAGTGCCTTTTTGGCATTAGTAATGCACAATGTGCCCTCTAAACAACATTTTCTCTTTTCCACCTCGCCAACGATAACTTCTTCTTCACATTGAGTGAAGTTACGTTTTTTAAAATTCCTCTCTGTGTTTAACATGATTTCCCAATTCATGAATATTAACTTTTGGGCGTTTCACGGACTATTTATGGGCAACTATGGACGTGTCATGAAGCCGCAAAAGCTGCGCTACATTTAGAATTGATTGTGATTTATTAAGGGAAAAATGCGTAGGATGTGCGTGCGCACGGTTTTATAAATCCGAATATTTCTGTGAGTACGCACGTCGTATGTTTCATCCGTACGCCACTTCTGACGCAAATCCTACGCAAAGTTTTATAAATGAGGCCCCTGGTCTGAAAATGAAGGATGGACATGGATTACCAGAAACAATGAATTCCTGGTTGACCCTTTTTTCAAAAAAAACCCTTTTTTGTTTATCAGTTGCAGTTATTAATCTGAAACAATACTCTTGCTCATCGTTTTCAGTGACGGTGTGCAGTCTGAGGACGGCAGTTTTGTCTTCAATGTATTCAACAACCCGCTCTTTATAATATATCTATATGTCAACCAATACAATGTCGGTGGAAATGATTGACAGGCTGAGACACTGACTAAACAGGAAGTGTTTGTCCGAATCCGCAAAAGTTTTGAAAAAATAAAGTAAGATTCAAGAGTTTCATAAATAACAATACAGAGTTATGTGGCTCCTCACTTGTGTTGTGTAAAGTGTCAGAAGAAAATAAAGAGAATTCTCCAGTTGATAAATGAAACCTTAGCATGAAATTTGCCGCTGGTTACAGCAACGCCACCCTGCCAATAAGAACAATGACATCTGTCGAGCTGACACTGCTGGAACAGTGGATATCAGTAATGAGGATCAGTTATGCAGATTCAACTGATATATGTGCAAAACATGATTGCTTTCAGGAAGATCACAGCTACAAACTAGAGTCTCGAACAACAGGAAAAAGCTTAGAAGGCAATGCCAAACTCCAGGCATTTAAAGACGTTACAACTCCTGTTTGAACAGGTTTAAGTGCAGAAAATAACTCCACAGCCCTTCATGAAAATACATGTTTAAAGCAGTTTCAAAACAACTTCTGCTCAAGACAGTTCAAGTTCAGTGGAGGAACGAGCAACACTACATCGCCATTATTCACGGTTAGTAAACACTACTTTATTAAAGGGGGGGTTGACTGCTTTTTTTCTTTGCATAATTGTGTTTATGGGGTGCAAGATAACATGTATTCGTGGTTTTTATTTTTTAAAAAGTCTTATTTTTCATAAACTTCACCTTTATTGTAAGCCGCGCTCTCCCCTGTCCCCTGAACAAGCGGTTTACTTCCTGATTCTATGAAAACACTCCCCCAGAAACACGTAGTGGGCTCAGATTGGTTAGTTTGGGCGGGTGTGTTGTGATTGGCTAAACTGTCGCTCACGTTGCCCGGAAGGTTAACGCCTATTACCTTTACGGGCGGAACGTCAGCTCCAGTCCAGATGTAAATAATGGTGTCGAACTGCAGTATCAGTGAGGCAGAATCAGACCGAGAAAGCCGCGATGAAGCGAGTCAAACAGAACCACACCACACACGGCTCTTACTAAACCTTTCTGAATGATAATTTGCTACATTTTTTAACTTTATGCAGGTTTGTTTTACACAATAGTATCTGACTGGTAACGATAGCAACTGACTGGCTACTAATGTTATACACAAACAGCGTTGGCATGTTTACCTTCTTGATCAAATCGAAAATAACGTCATAAAGCATATATACATGAAAAATACTTTTAAAACATTAGTACTTTTAGAAGATTAAGATCCATGATGTTTGTACGAGTTTGTCGTGGACACAAAATAGCATAAGCTAACTAGTAGTGGCTATAAAGCCAGTGCTGGCATTTGAAAAAAAATAAAACACAAGGCTAGCGTTACGTCTGGAATTACATGCAAATACATTTAAAATGATGAAGTCATAGCCTACTTACAGATTGTGGCCCAACAACTGCTACCTCTTGTTTTAAAGTCGGAACTGCTTCATGTTTTAGTTTCTTGTTGAACTCGTGGAGATTCTGGAAGCTGTCTTCCGTAAAATGCACAGCACAGAGAGCTAGATTACGATCGTCGTTTTCAGGAACATAATTTCAGGAACATAAGCATAAATTGTATCCATTGTTGAGGAAGTATAGCGTCCATGGGAAGCCCGAAACACAGAAGACCTGACAGCTGCGTGAACAACACACTCGACGAGTCGACGTGCCTCAGAAATATGCGCATGCCATTTTCTGCATATTCTGAGGGAGTGGTTGATGCAAATGTGCGGGTTAGTGACGTATCATAACCCGTTGTAGTCCCAATCAAAAAGTTTTTGTTAGGGATCGACCGATATGGATTTTTTAGTGCCGATACCAATACCGATTTTTTTTTCCATCAGCCTTAGCCGATACCGATACGGGCTGCCGATTTTCTTGAGCCGATATTTGGAGCCGATACATTTTGCTCTCTCAATTTACATCATAAAAATACATGATGTTAACAAATGTTACAGGTCTCAATTTAATAAAAGTAACATTTAATTAACTTCAAAAATTAATATTTAACAAATAGTAAAAACATGTGAAGTAGAACAAGAACAAGTAGATAAACAATTTAACAAATATTAAAAACATGAGGCAGAACAAAAAAAGTTCAGTGCTGAAAATAAATATTTAAGCATAAATTAAATAATTACACTATTGCACACAGTAGCAACCAGCATAATAAAGTGCACACTGTACTTCATTTTAAAAGAAACGAACTATGTACTGCCATGGTTTCATTTTTTCTACATAAAATAAAATGAGCATGTCAAGTCTCGAATATCACTGCGATGGCGAGGGAGACACACACCACACGCGTCAAAATTGCTCAAATGGCGTTTGCATATTCCCTCTAAAAAACATATTCGAACCTCCCGTTGCGCATTTTGTTATTGACACGCATTACGTCAATAACAGGACACATTAATACAAAGAGACATAACTACTAGTATTAGATAGTTTATTTGAGTTTAAACATATTTGACAACGTATTAAAAAACAAGTAAATCCTCCCCTCTGTCGGCTCGTCGCGGTTTTCTGCCGGGGCTGGGTGGAACAGTGACCATTAATGGGGGCCCAGGTTGGCAATTAGTCACGCAATCAGCTATCTCTATTAGCTCACTTATCTGCAATAGAATAATTACAACGCATCTCATCTGAATCACGCCCTCTAAGTGCTCCAGCTTCCTCTAGGTGTTCCATCTAATCACTCCCTCTTAGTGTTCCAGCTTCTCTTCTCTCCACCCGGCCCATCATCAAGCCAGCCTTACACTCATGCACACACATACACACTTACATCCACACATACTCACCACCCCTCACCCCTCACCCTTACCCTCCATCCCAACACCACCTCATTCAACCTCATCATTGTGATATCTTGTTAAGTTACAGTATGTGTTTGTGTAATGTACTTCTGTCTGATATATGTAGTATTCTTGTGCATGTTGCTTTTTTTGTAATAAAAAAAAAAAAAAAAAAAAAAAAAAAAAAAAAAAAAAAAAAAAAAAAAACCAAGTAAATCAACTAATGGCCAAAACCGCAGAGCTCTCTCGCTCACTCACTGTCTCGCCCGGGCACTCGCTCTCCCTCGCCCTCGCGCTCTCTGCGCGTCAGTTAAATGATCAACAACAAACAAATGTTGAGTGCTTATCAAGAGTTTTGTGCAAGCAATTTAAGGTTGTGAGTCACGACTCTTGTCCCAAATACAGCAGGCACTTTACACACTCCGTACTTTAACAAACTCCTAGGGATTTAGTCGGATCGACTTGAAATTTCTGCTGTGCCTTCTAAAGCCATTGTCGATGTAAAGTTGTGCTATCTGCGCGTTTTCGACAATGGGCGTGTCCGTGGCGTCGATGATTCGCCATGAAACAGGAAACAGGAGTCCCGCCCTTATCAAATCTACATGCCGATATTCATCCACAGTTATAGCGCCTCCTGCTGGCAACAGGAAGTGACATTTAACGAAGCAGCCCTGGCCGCATGTTTGATCAGACGCACAAAAAAGTCTCTTGGAGCGATGCCCTAAACTCAACAGGAAGTCGGCCATTTCTAATTTTAACGCCATTTTTGGATGATTTACTCATTACATACTTTAACTAACTCCTCCTAGGGATTTAGTCTGATCGACTTCAAATTACTGCTGTGCCTTCTAAAGGCATTGACGATGTAAAGTTATGCTATCTGCGCGTTTTCGTCAATGGGCGTGTCCGTGGCGTCGATGATTCACCATGAAACAGGAAGTTGTAATAACTTGGCTGTAAATGCCCAGATCTGCACGAAATTTTACATATTTGACAAGAGTCCCGCCCTGAACAAATCTACATGCCGACATTCACCCACAGTCATAGCGCCATCTAGTGGCAAGAGGAAGTGACCTTAAAAGACGCAGCCCCCTCCGCATGTTTGACCGACAGGTACGAAATTTCTGTGGTACATCTACCATGTCCAGACACACAGAAAAGTCTCTTGGAGTGATGCCCTAAACTGAACAGGAAGTCAACCATTTCTAATTTTACCGCCATTATTGGATGATTTACTCAATACATACTTTAACTAACTCCTCCTAGGGATTTAGTCGGATCGACTTCAAATTTCTACTGCGCCTTCTAAAGGCATTGATGATGTAAAGTTGTGCTATCTGCGCGTTTTCCTCGATGGGCGTGTCCGTGGCGTCGATGATTCGCCATGAAACAGGAAGTTGTAGTAACTTGGCTGTAAATGCCCAGATCTGCACGAAATTTTACACATTTGACAAGAGTCCCGCCCTGAACAAATCAACATACCGACATTCACCCACAGTCAGAGCGCCACCTGCTGGCAACAGGAAGTGAACTTTAATGAAGCAGCGTAGCAAATGCACAGCCACACCGGCTGAGCTGCAGAAAATGCAACGCGGCCGCCTCACACCCCGACGTGCAACAGGTGCGAGGGCCCGCCCATCGCTGCTTGCAGCTTTAATTTCTCTTTGTTTTTCTCTTGCCCTGTCTCTTCCCCTCCTAAAGCTGAGCTTTGACGGCGTTTCATTTTAGTCAGTCAGTGAAGAAAGTAAACATAGGGTCAACTGATAGGTTGATTTTGCCTATAAATATTTTTTCTCAGGCGCTTACTTACTTAAAGGTACTAAAGCTAGGTAATTATGCTTATTAAATGCATTCACAACATGTAGGCTACACATTAATTATTGATCTTATGCCTAATACAGGGCCGTAGACAGGGCTTTATAATCAAAGAGGTCCTAAATTTGAGGTTGGTAGGGGTCCCAAGATGTCAGCGCCATATCGAGACACTGGCGGCTTCAGTTCTCTCTGATGGAAAAGAGCGAAGGGACGTCGTCCATCTTTTTTTACAGTCTATGTGACAGACCAACCATGCATTTCCCTGAAAATAATTGCACACCTTAGGACTTTCGTCAGCCAATCAGATTCAAGCATTCAATGGCCTTGTTGTATTAGGGCTGCACGATTAATCGCACGATGTTGTTATGCGCATCTAATCAATAAAGCCGGCTCCTTGATTAGTAGTAAATCACCTTCACCTGCTTTCAGATGGAGCGACATTTACTACAACGAGCCGTAGATCACTGACAAGCTGAGCCAAATCACATTAAATATCGTTGGCGATATGTCCTCGATATTAACGCGATTTGGCTCAGCTTGTCAGTGATCTACGGCTCTTTGTAGTAAATGCCGCTCCATCTGAAAGCAGGTGAAGGTGATTTACTACTAATCAATGAACCGGCTTTACTGATTAGATGCGCATAACAACATCGTGCGATTAATCGTGCAGCCCTATGTTGTATAAATATATAATAATAATGGTTGTTTACATTATCCAATGTTACGCATCTAAAACATAATTTTTTCCTCTCACGATAATCCTACAAAAAATCATGGCGATGGATGTTGGTAGTAGGCATGTGCCGTTAAATGTTCATGCTGTGATTAATTGATTGAGCTTTTAGCACGGTGTACGGTATTAGCATAATATTTTAATTGCACAAGAGATTGGTATCTAAAAAAACAACAACTTGCATCACAATGTGTTACTGTGATTGTCAAAACATTTGGTAAACAATTTTAGTGACAACATTTTACAATGTTTACATGGTATTCACGATTTCAATTAAATTCTTGGATTTGATTTCAATCTTGATTCAATATTGACTCATACAATACGCTACTGTAGCCTACCGTCATAAAAGTAGTTTTGTACCGTCAGTAGTAGTTACGTCATAAAAAATGGCCACAATTTTGAATTGTCTAAAAATCTTACTTTTGCGAACTCGAGACGGCCAAACTAATTTTACGTAGTACTTGCGAAAACAGACGTAAGGTTGTATCTCCGCAATGATTAATCTTATTTAGACCAAACTTGGTACATGTCATCACAAGCATGACCTGAGGCTACATGCTGCGTTTCAGCGCAGCGCCACCTAGTGGTCCGGAGATATGAAAAATGTCTATTTTTGCTCATAACTTCTGAACGGTTTCTCCAAAAATCATAAACTTGGTCTCGTTAGATTCAAGGCGTCATGCCGAGTCGACTGACATCTATTTCTCAATTTTCCCAGATCGGCCATTTTGGCTGTCGACCATTTTAAATGATGTGCTAAAATGCTGTATTTTTTAAACGCATGAACGAATAGTTACGAAACTCGGTATGGGTCATCAGTATGATGCCCTGAAGGAGCCTGAGAAGTTTCCACCTTCCATTTTTTTCCAAACGCTTATAACTTTGGGTGTGGTACACTTATTTTCAAGGGAGTCATCTTTTTGAGTTCCTGAATCGTTGCCGAGTCCAATGATACCAAACATGCTGGATTTCGTCTTACGGTTGATGTAGCGTAGCTATTTAGCGTGAAAAAAACATTTGGCTTAGTCAAATCCGATAGTCCGATCGAGACGAAACCACCGTCAGAAAAACAGAAACATAGGTCGATAGCTATACGCCAATGCCCAAATGCGAAAATATTGATAGTAAGGGGTATTAAAATTCAAACAAAGTCATGTCAGTCATTTTTTGCGTGTTTTTTCATATAAATGTCTATAACTCTGAAGTGAATTGAAATATTTTCACCAAAATTGACACACATATGTATGGGCTCACTCTAAGGACACATAAAAAAAATTGTGGGACTGAGCCTCTTGGTGGTGCTATAATTGAACAAAACGTGAAATTCCCATTGACTTCAATACAGTTTTGTGATTTAAATGCTATACTAAACAAATGCATTGGTCTAACATTACGAAACTCAGTGTGTGCCATAAGCAGCATGCCCTGAAGGTACTCAAAAGATTTTGAGAAAGCACCACCTGTTGGTCAAAAGATATAATTAATTCACGAAAATGCTAACTTTTGAATAAATTTGCCTATTGCAATGAAACTGATCTTAATAGATTCCTTGGGTTATGCCGAAAACATAGATATCAGGTTTTACATAATCAGCCAAACTTCCTGTCCGCCATCTTTATTTCTTTGAAAAACTTTCTGTTTCGTACTTCTCCTAGACCGTTGGTCTGATTTTCACCAAAATTTAATCAAATCATCTCCAGACTGTGCCGACTAAAAATTATGGATTGCGTGATGATAGACAAAACCGTTTTCGTATACCACAGCATCAAAGTTGAGGCATGCTGCCATATGACTATTTAGGCTTTATCTCTGCAATGCCTTCACATTTTTAAACCAAACTTTGTATGTCATTGTCATCTCACTCCGATCACAAGGTATCAAATGTTCGAAAGTGATAAACCAATGAATCATTTCATAAGTTACTGTATTTGTAATTTAAGCCATTTTGCCTAAATTCATCTTTAAATGTCTTCAATTGCTCCTTGCTGCAAATGGTCTGACACATGTTGGCTTGTCTTGTCGTCGTCTTTGTGCTTGGCCCCGGTATTGCTGCTTGCAGCTATATTTTTGTGAGTGTTTCAGTCTAATTGTTTATGGAGTTCTAAGATGTTATGTTTTCTTTCCAGAAGTACCACTACCATATTATTGTTATTGGTGGTGTCTTATTTGCATTATTCTTTATTATTGCGCACAATAAGAGGCGACAAATTGTACTTTTATATTTCCTTTATTTTTGGGTGAACAATTTGCTGTGTGACCAAAGATCTACTGGCACTGTATTTTGTTTTATTGTGGGTCTTCTGCCCTATGAACAGTAAAAAAAACCCCAGAAACTCCGAACTAATTATAAGGGATAAATACAAACGCCACTTCTATTTGTTGGTCCTTTGTCATTTTCATGCGGCCACATATCCTGAAGATGATCTACCTATAGTAGGCCTATTGCAAATCTAAAGCTACAGCAATATCTGTGCAAAGATTTATTAATTTATGCTGTTTCCACATTATTTTGGAGATTTAATGTGAAAGTATTACAATATCAAAATATACAATTACCAAAAAATGACCAGAAATAATAATAATTAGTATATTTTTAAACCTATCGATTGCCAGCATTTATACTCTGTTCTTTTTTCTTTTTTTCTTTTTTTTTGGAAAGTGTCTGATACTGATAACATACAATTCATTATATACATTTGTGTTCTTGTCCAACAGCAGTAAGTCAGTAAAGGACAATGGCTTCGGACAACAAAAAAGGAGGTAATAGTGATAAAAGAAAAATAATATCAGAAATGTTAAAGTTGTGACTTAAGCACTGTAATTAATCTCTCTATCTGTATTCCAGTCCAGATGAGCAGCAGTGTTGATGTGAAAGCTGAAACAGGAGCAACTGTAAACACTCCTGTATTCGTTGGAAACACCATCACAGGCACAGTGAACATCAACTACAGCTCAAACACTGCAGGAAATGGTAATGTAGTGTATATAATAATGACCATAATACAATTTATATAATAAAAATATAATATAACTATTTAATATAATAACTGTGCTTTCGGAGACATACTGCTTATTAATAATCATATTATGAAATAATGCTTGCTGTGAATCCTATTCTTAAGGAAGTTTAATGTGTAGCCATACTGTTCAGAAATGCTTTAGGTACTTGCCACTTTATTCTTCTGTGTAACTGTATCTATTGTCTGTTTCCTTTGTATAAATGTTCTCATTTTCTCTTTCCTCACAGAGCCACAAAAAACCTTAGCGGCAGAGAAAACAGAGGAACAATTAAAAGGTGCAACCATCATTTCTTCCCTATAGAGGTCTTAAAGGATTTAGACATGTCAGATGTATTCTGAATTCAGAGAAATGTCAAAAACTTTTGATAAAGTTGTGGGGCGTTTAATTCACATTTGCAGTTAACTTTAGCTCTAACTGTAACCCAACCCTTGACCCAGAAGCTAACTCTAACCCCTATAATCCTAACCCTTCAGCAAACCCATAACTCAGCTCATTAGCAGGAAATGTGGGAATCGGCCAGAACAAAGTGTAGTCACAGTAAATCCATAGTCTTGTATTAAATGTTAACACATAGTAAAGGCACATAATAAAAAGTGTGGCTTAAAAATATAACTCTTTTTGCCTGTAATTTAATTTGCTTACATTATTTTTAAAACAGAGGATTTGCAAACATTTTTGCACAAACACAAAACCAACATGGAGAAGAAAGCTAAATGTATTTTTGAGGGCAACAAGAAAACTACAGCAGATCTCAAAGCGGTTTACACAGAACTGTTCATCACAGAGGGAGATATGGAAGAGGTCAATCAGGAACATGAGGTACTGAAGATTGATGATGCTTTCAAGAACAAACAAACACAGGACAAACCAATCAAATGCAATGATATTTTTACTGAATTGAAGAAAACCGATGAGGAAAAGATTGTGCTGACCAAGGGCGTCGCTGGCATTGGAAAAACTGTCTCTGTGCAGAAGTTCATCCTGGACTGGGCTGAAGGAGAAGCCAATCAGAATATAGACTGTGTGTTCCTGCTCCCATTCAGAGAGATTAATTTGAGGAAAAGTAAAGAGTTTAGTCTCCATAAGCTTCTGCTGGAATTTTATCCTGAACTGAAGGACCTGGAGGAATCAAAGTTATATAAGGGATGCAAGCTAGCATTTATATTTGATGGACTTGACGAGAGTCGGTTGCCTTTGGATTTTAAAAATAATATTTCATTAAACACCGTTGAGAAAGAGTCATCTGTAGACGTGCTGTTTACAAGTCTGGTCAAAGGGACTCTGCTTCCATCAGCTCTCGTCTGGGTGACCTCACGACCAGCAGCAGCCAATCAGATCCCTCCTGAGCATGTGGGTTTGTTCACAGAGGTGAGAGGATTCACTGACCCGCAGAAGGAGGAATACTTCAGAAAGAGATTCCCAGATGAGACTGTGTCCTCCAGAATCATCTCACACATTAAGACGTCTCGTACTCTCTACATCATGTGCCACATTCCCGTGTTCTGCTGGATCACGGCCAAAGTCCTTCACAATATTCTCATCAAGAACAATACAGAGAACATCAGCACAACACTCACTGAAATGTACATTCACTTCCTGAAGATACAGATGAGCATGAAGAGCCAGAAGTATGATGAAAATACAGAAAGACAACAAACAAAGCTCTTACAGTCAAATAGAAAGATTATATTAAAGTTGGCCAAGCTAGCGTTTGAACAGCTGAAGGAGGAAAACGTTGTGTTCTATGAGGAAGATCTGAAATCATGTGGTGTTGATGTGAGTAAAGACTCTGAGTTCACAGGAATGATCGCTGAGATCTTTAAGGAGGAACACGGACTTCATGAGTCAAAGATCTTCTGCTTTACACATCTGAGTGTCCAAGAGTTTCTTGCTGCAGTGCATGTGTTCCTCTGTTACCTGAACAAGAACATGCAGGAGCTTCAATTCTTCTTTCATGAGCCTGAAGAGAATATCACATTACATGAGCTACTGCAAAAGGCTGTTGGTAAAGCCATGGAGAGTAAGAGAGGACATCTGGACCTCTTCCTGCGGTTTCTAATGGGCATTTCACTGGAATCCAGTCAGAAACTGCTCAAAGGCCTGATCACTGACGCTGAAGACAAGAAAGACATTAAAGACACCACAAAGAGCATCAGACAAACAACCAAATACATTAAACAAAGACTAGACCAGAGAATCTCAGAGGAGGCTTCAGTCAACCTATTTTACTGCTTACTTGAGCTCAAAGATAATTCATTATATGAGGAAATCCAGAGATACCTCGGTCCAGATGAACATCCAGGAAGAAAACTCTCCTCTTCAATGTGCACAGTGCTGGTCTACACACTGCTGACCTCAGAGAAGGTGCTGGACGAGTTCGACCCAAAGAGGTTCACTTCATCATCAGCGGGCTACGAGAGACTCTTTCCAGCTGTGAGATGCTGCAGAAAAGCCCTGTGAGTAATTACACAATTTCACAACAATTAACAGATAAAATACAGTTCAGTGAAATATCTTGTCATCTCAACATACTCAGGTTTTGCTTTCTTTGCTTTTTCGCTGATTCACTGTGTATGAAAATGTGTCTCATCATAACTATGATGTCTTGCAGACACTTTTGAATGAACCAGTGATGTTTCCTCTAAACAGACGAGGTAGACAAAGCCTCCTAAAAAACTTCATGACAAAATAATCAACAACAAAAAAATCAGGGTTCACTCAATTTTGTTATTTAATTTTTCAGTCATTAACATTTAAATAATACTGCACATCCTATAGATAGTTTTATAGTTATCCTCATATAGTTTAAGTTAAACTTAAGTGGTCTTTAATTGTTATTACATTATCTGTTAGTACACTTTTCAAAAAGTATACTTTCATGAGTTTATGCACACAAAAAGTACACTTTCAATACAATTAAGCACACTTCTTTTTCACAAGGGTTCATTTTAGAGGTCGACCGATATGTTTTTTTTCAAGCCGATGCCAATACCAATCTTTTGAAATCCGGGTTGGCCGATGGCTTATTAATGCTGCCGATTTATTTTGGCCGATATTTGCTTGGTTTTTAACTTCTATTAGAAAGTAAAAATGTAAAAGAAATGATAATTACTTTAACATAGACAAACTTTCTCAACAAAAACATTGTATCCTCTCAAAAAACATGTATTTCCTGAAACATGTCGTGAAACATGTATTTTTGGTTTGTTTTGTTTGTTGACGGACAAAGACAAATGGACATAACCTAATTATCACAAAAAAGGAGAAAATGATTTTAAATGATTTAATTTTTGATTTAACCCGCTCATTTCGGATCAACCCGCGCATCACTGTTAGGCACTGGATGATCTGCTGCTCACTCGGCTGGAAAATGACTCTCTAGCGGCAGAGCGCGTCAAACACGTGTTCCACGACAACACTAGGCTGCCCAACGATGCGCCTGCCAAATTATCGGCTTGATACACTGGGATATTGGCCGATGCTGATTATGTTAAAAAATGCCAAAAATTGTCTGAGCTATGTAAAATGTAAAAGAGCTGTTTTGGAGCTGTTTTGCTCCAATGTAAAGGAGCTGTTTTACATTGGAATAAAATTTCACAATGTTATTTCACAATATTTTTTATCAAATAAATGCAGCAAAAGAGACTTCGGTTAACACTTTACGGTAATGGTACTTGAATTATCATGAATTCATGTGTAAATGAATTAGAGGTCGACCGATTAATCGGACGATTTTGGGCGTTTTTTAACATAATCGGCATCGGCCAATATCCCAAGCCGTTTCTCAATATGCGTACTTGTCTGTACTTGTGTTCTTGTGGACTTGTGAAACGTCATCAGTCGCTGCCCAAGTACTGTTCCAATTCAAAGTTCACATCTAGCCAAGTCCACTTCAAATCCCCGGATGTGTTCTTGATCCGCCCCGTTTACCGAGGATGCATCGAGAGGTGACTTGTGTGGACTTGAGATAGCACGGTAACCCAGAATGCACCTCGCACCAAGCAGCAAGCGTCAATAGGAGCGGAGAAAATCCGCGAAATATCAAAATACTACTGTTGAGTCATGAAATGTAATTTTAAGAGTGTTTCAGGTGAGAATGTGGTTGTTTAAATCTCAAATCTGTTTTTTATTTATAAAGATAGCGCCTATTTGAAAAATGCATCTGACGTTTTTTGGAGTTCTGACATCCAAGCCTTCAGCGGACACTCAGCGAGATCAACCCCGACTGGAACAGCTTATCCTCGGCTAGTACTTCTGACGTTTGCCGCCGGCAGTCTAGTGGATAAACCTTGACATATAATAATTCGTCTTGTGAATAAGTCTATCTTTGGTCTCATTGAACTATAGTTTGTTCCATGGAAAAAAAAATGTTTTTGAGGTTTCATAACTTTATGGCCATTTAATTTTTTTATATTATCTTTACTATATGAGCAATAAAATAACATGACATAACCCTGTCTCTGTTTGATAAATGTCAATAAAAATCAATGTTTCATATTTTTAAAAAGAAAACAAAAAGATGTTCATGTTCATTTTGTTTTAAATATATGCAGTGAAGAGAATCGCGTTGCCTGAACCACATGGCCATATATATATATATATATATATATATATATATATTAGTGAAAAGAGGCAGAGTGGTGTTTTAAAACATATTTCGTTTTATTGTTTACGAAAAGATGCAGAGTTGTAGCAAATTTCGTTTTATTGTTGCCTAAATTTAGGCTATATAAAGAGATAACCGGAGTAGAGCGTGCTGCTGAGTGACACGATCAAGTACGCTCTGTTCCATTCGCAGAAGAGCCGGACTTGCGTCCTCTCATCCTCGGGAGTTCGTTCTCCGGAGTCGAACTTGGCAAGTCTGAACTACCAAGGACGCAAGTCCGAAGTCTGCATACTTGGTATTGAGAAACGGCTCCAGTATATCACGCCGATTATTAGGCAGGCGCATCGTTGGGCAGCCTAGTGTTGCCGTGGAACACGTGTTTGACGCGCGCTGCCGCTAGTCATTTTCCAGCCGAGTGAGCAGCAGATCATCCAGTGCCTAAGGAGCTAACGGCAATGATTCAGTTTGTATAACTCCCTTATATTTAATTAAAAACTTTTGATATGTTACTGCCAACTTCGAGAAAAACCCTGAATAAGCGACAAGACATTCGGCTAATTGATCGTAGTTGAAGTTGCATTATCACAGAAGAGTTGCTGTCATATCACAATAAATTAGCAATAATTTTGCAATTACATAGTGAATCTGAGACTTTTATTTGTTCTGTTTGTGTGTCTTATATTTGAGAGGGTTGTCACTCAATGCAGAGAAATAAGTAATAAAAAAGAGACCAACGCACTATAGCTAGTGACAGGCTGGCTTTGCTTTGCTAGCGGGTAAGTTAGCTACAGACAGACCCGGTGGTAATACAGCACTGGAACCTTAACCACCGTTATCTTCCACAACGAATATCAACGCGGATTTCTGTGCTTCAGTTTGGTGCTACTGTTATGCCAATGCTTCTCCCGGATGCTCAGAAAACGGACGTTAGAATAACAGAATCATCGCTTTACATACCGTTAGCAGTGTTGGGAAAGTTCACTTTCTACATGAACTAGTTCAAATTTCAGTTCACACATTTTAAAATGAACTAGTTCATTCATAGTTGTTTTTTCATGTTGTGAGCTTTTTATTATTATTATTATTGCCACAGCCCATATACAAACACAGACAACAATTATTTTATCGACGGGCAAAGTTTGCACATTAATGTAAGATTTTAGATACTGGTGGCTGGTGTTGCCAGATTAAGTGTTTTTTCGCTACATATTAAGGCCTGTTTACATGTGTTTTAGCCGGGTTTTTGCCTAGAAGGCTCTATAGAAATCTGGCACCCTATTGTATGAAGTTAAATTGACAGAGAGCGCGCGTTCACAGAATATGTTCCCAAAATATGAACAGGCACAACACTGACCGTTACTGAGTAGTTGGATTAAACATGGTTAAAATGCTGGCCAAACAGTGTTAAGTGTGACTGTATTTCACTGTAGACTAAAAGGTCCAAGAGCGGGATGCCGTTGTCTGAAGAACAACGGACGGTGCGTTGTGGTGCATTTAAAGTTTTTGTAAAATATAATTTTCCCATCTGGTGGTTGTTTTTGTTGTTCAACAGCAATTTACTAGTGAAAACGTTATTGTTAACAGTTAAATTAAATAAAATATAATAAATCTTATATAAAAAATTTAAATAATTTAAAGGTTTTTTTCTCCTTTTTTGTGATGATTAGGTTATGTCCATTTGTCTTTGTCCGTCAGCTAACAAAACCAACCAAAAATACATGTTTCAGGAAATACATGTTTTTTGAGAGGATACAATGTTTTTGTTGAGAAAGTTTGTCTATGTTAACGTAATTATCATTTCTTTTACATTTTAACTTTCAAATAGATGTTAAAAACCAAGCAAATATCGGCCAAAATAAATCGGAAGGATTAATCGGCCATCGGGCGACCCGGATTTCAAAAGATCGGTATCGGCATCGGCCTGAAAAAAAAACCATATCGGTCGACCTCTAAAATGAATGCATGAATTATGCATTAAAGGGGGGGGGTTGACTGTTTTTTTTTCTTTGCTTGATTGTGTTTATGGGGTGCAATATAACATGTATTTGTGGTTTTTCTTTTTTTTTTAAAGTCTAATTTTTCATAAACTTTATCGTTATTGTCAGCCGCGCTCTCCTCTGTCCCCTGAACGAGCGGTTGACTTCCTGAGTCTATGAAAACACTCCCTCAGAAACACGTAGTGAGTTCAGATTGGTTAGTTTGGGCCGGTGTGTTGTGATTGGCTAAACTGTCGCTCACGTTGTCCGGAAGGTTAACGCCCATTACCTTTACGGGCGAAACGTGCATGCACTGCGGTCCAGATGTAAATATATGTCGAACTGCAGTATCAGTATCAGTGAGGCAGAATCAGACCGAGAAAGCCGCGATGAAGAGAGTAAACAGAACCACACCACACACGGCTCTTACTAAACGTTTCTGATTGATAATTTGCTACATTTTTTTAACTTTATACACGTTTGTTTAACACAATAGCATCTGACTGGCAACGATAGCAACTGACTGGCTACTAATGTCATACTCAAACAGCGTTGGCAAGTTTACGTTCTTGATCAAATCGAAAATAACGTCATAAAGCATATATACATGAAAAATATGTTTAAAACATTAGTACTTATACAGAATTCAGGTCCATAATGTTTGTATGTGTTTGTCGTAGACACAAAATACTAGCATAACTAGTAGCCTAGTGGCTATAAAGCCAGCGCTGGCATTTGAAAATTTTGCAATCACAAGGCTACGTCTGGAATTATACATGCAAATACATTTAAAACGATTAAGTCGTAGCCTACTTACAGATTGTGTCCCAACAACTGCTGCCTCTGGTTTTAAAGTTGAAACTGCTTCACGTTTTAGTTTCTTGTTGAATCCGTATAATTCGCAGCACAGAGAGCTAGGTTACGATCGTCATACGTCCTAGATCGTCATAGATCGTCATTGCAGTAACATAATCAAACATAAATTGTATCCATTGTTGACGAAGTACAGTGTCTGTGGGAAGTTTGAATACAGAAGACCTGACAGCTGGATGAACAACTCACTGCTGGAGCTGCTGAAATATGGCCATGCCCTTTTCTGCATATTCTGAGGGAGGGGTTGATGCAAATGTGTGGGTTAGTGACGTACCATAACCCAGCTGTAGTCCCAATCCAGTTGTTTTTGTAGGCAATATACTTCCTGATTTTTAAAAGACGACTTTTAAAAGACGATTTTTAAAAGATCTCTGCTTACACTGAACTTTCAGCACTACAACTTTGCAGATTCTGTTCATGCACCAACAGCAACATTACACACTATTTACAAACACTATGAAAAAAGTGAAATCGACCCCCCCCCCCCCCCCCCTTAATATTTCATGAATCATCAGCAACTAACACAAGTTCAACGTTTTTCATCCATGACTTCATGGATGAACAACATCTTAATAAAACATTAACTAAGATGAGCACATCATCATGAATTACGATTTATTATGCATGATCATGATGTTTTCTTTGTTCACAGTTATGCCACCATTAATATCACATAGTTCATCAGTGTTTCAAAGGACCTAGTCACCACTTTAGTTAAGGGGCCACACACATGTTGAAGTCAT
Source organism: Cyprinella venusta (assembly GCA_038021265.1). NCBI lineage: Eukaryota > Metazoa > Chordata > Actinopteri > Cypriniformes > Leuciscidae > Cyprinella > Cyprinella venusta. The sequence goes on from CM075863.1 coordinate 10,492,576, forward strand.
TGAAAGATAATACTTAGTTAATGATGACTTCTGTATTTGATTAACAGAATTAGTGTGCTATGAGCTGTGATTGGTTTATTTTGGGCTCTGTCTAATTCAGTAGTCATCATTAACTAAGCATTATCTATTAATGACTTCATTGTGTGTGTGGCCCTTTAACTAAAGTGGTGACTAAGTCACTGACCTAGACAAAGAACAAAGAAAACATCATGATCATGTGTAATAAATCATTATTCATGATGATGTGCTCATCTTAGTTAATGTTTTAATTAAGATGTTGTTCATTCACGAAGTCTTGAATGAAAAATATTGAACACGAGTTCCTGATGATTAGAGCCGATTTGAGTTCTAATGTGCTGTAAATCATCAAGCACGTCCCGTTCCTTATTGTTCATTTATCCGTGATTCTCAATCACTCTAAAGTTTCAATAACTTTAAGCAATTCGCTCAGTGTTTACAAAACATTAAGTTCACAGTCACACACACACACTAGGGCTGAGACGATGGACCTCTCCTGATTCGATATTATCACGATATTTGGGTGCCGATACGATATGTATTGCGATTTTTAAGAATTGCGATTGTTTCTATCAAAATCTGACTTTCTCTATTTTGATCGCTAGACATCAGTGTTTATATTTGAGCTTTATACTTTTATCCCAGTACTTCTTTTTAAGCTGTTTCATGACATCTCTCTCTGGGTCAGCGGCAGCGCCGACACAGATTTAAAATGTTGCGATATGATTTGGTCAAAGGTTTAATAGACAGAGGAACTGGAAGAAGATCGTGTGTGTGTGTGTGTGTATGTGTGTGTTTGAATGGACATCACAGTATTTTAAAGATGAATCGTGCAGCTCTACTGTCTTATCTCTTATATTACGACACTCATAGATAACGACACGTTTCATCCTCTGTTGGAGCAAGAGTGGCGAACTTCTGTCAACCTAGTCTATAAGCAACGACAAAAATAAAGCCATTTAATTTGAATCAGTATCAATTCTGGAATAAATAAAAATATATTTTAAAATTATGATAGTTATGTGAATCGATTTTCCCCCCAGTTTATGGTGATTTTCCATAGAAAGGATTTATAGTAATCACAATATAGCTATTAAAAAAATATTTATTTTTGTGGAAAGCTTTTGAATTGCTGTTTGAATTTTTCTTGCATTTATTTTGTGATTATTTCCTCTCTAAAGCACTTTGAATTGCCATAGTGTATGAAATGTGCTATAGAAATAAACTTGCCTTGCCTATGTTATTTATAGTTTAAGTGTGTTTATCTCTGGATATAGGCTTAATGTGTGTCATTGTTCTCTACAGGTTGTATGATTGTGGAGTCACAGATGAAGGTTGTGTTGCTCTGGCTTCAGCTCTGAGATCAAAGCCCTCATACCTGAGATATATGAGTCTATCTGAGAATAATCTAGGAGACTCAGGAGTGAAGCAGCTTTCTGATTTACTGGCGAATCATCTCTGTAAACTGGAGACACTGAGGTAAGATCATCTCTACCATAAAGACTCTGAGTGAATAAGGATTAATATGTAGATAGTGTATACAATATATGTTTGACGTAAGACCATGTCCTAACCAGACACGATACGATAAGATTACATCGAAAAATCATTTGTCTGTCAACACTAGACACGACACAACTGTGAGATGCGTCAAAATCAATCTAAACCTACAGCCAATCAGAACAGTGTGTGGGCGGAGTCTCACAGCAAGTGCACAGCATCAGAGGCCCTGTCCCAAATGGCGCACTTCATGCAGACTTTCGGTCTCGTGGACTTAGATTGCGCGTGCTCGCTGAGTCTACGAGTCCGTAGGCCGTCCCATTTCGCATTTTAACGCTCTGAAGTGTGCTCAGCAGCGCCCCCTTGTACCCTTGAAGCTGTCTTCGGCGAAGCCCATATAGATGAAGGCTCCACGCACTTTAACTACCCAGGAATCCTTGCGAAAGGCCAATCAGAAAAAAGAATGGGAGGAGATTTCGCTTGGGGACTGTAAACATGGCTGAGAAGAGAATATTTAAGAGTTTAATTATGTTTTTTATGACATAGGCATACATTTTACCAGTTGTTACTTACAGTTTATACAAACATATTATCGACCAGTGGTTGTACCTCAAACGTAATAATAGCTGTTGAATATACGATTGCATTATGATTCATTACATAAATAGAACCGAATGTCATGGCTTAACTGAGTCATATAAACGTAGTGTGAATTTTGAAACCTATACATTTTTCTTAAACTCGTCTTCATTTTGTGTTAAAATTGAATATTATGTAGGCTATTATTATGTACAACTGTATTTATCATTTACATGACATCTATTCTAATGTCCAGGTGGCATACAATTATAGAACTGTAAAAGCAGGCTGTTTAGTTCACATGGATTAGATTTGGGAAAATAAAATAAATCCTGTTTTCGATGACTGGATTTTTTTTAAATGATATTTGTTTATATCATTAAAAAATAATTATTATATATTTCTAATAAACGGACTGATGAGATGATCTTTAAGTTTATTCAGCTCCGTATGGAGAGGGATATGCATAAGGCTTTCACAGGCGTGAGGAACGAGTTCCTGTTTCCGGCATGACGATCGAGTCTGTCCAAAAAATACCTCTCAATGCACCCTCGCGGACTCGCGCTAAGGGTCCTATAGGCCTGCACTGCATGACGTCCCCGAAGTGTGGACTCTGAGGAAGCCCACAAGTTCAAAGTGTGCCATTTGGGACAGGACCAGAGAGTAACCCTGACGGCACTCGTGAGAAAATGAAAATTAGCTACATAATCAAATTCACAAATATGACTCCATTTAAACATTATTCAAATACATAGACTACTGAGTTACTCAGGGGCGCAACTACCCAGTGTCAGAAGTGGACCTCTGTTTCTCTAGGGAGGTTGGGGGGCATGCTGTCCTGTAAGAAAATTTTGTGTTCTTTAAAGGTTAAATTCAGCAGTCTGGTGCACTTTGAGAGTTCAAAATTAAAAGCTCCAACCCATATTCAGGGTACAAATTAAACAAAGAATATTCAAACCTTAGTGTCTGTCTACATTACACTAATACATACTAGTTATAATATTAATCCCGTGATAGCAATAACCATATAGGCTATTGTAAAACAAATGCACTGAAAAATAAAGGAAACTTCCAAAATTGTACTAATTTTATACTTGAAAGATATCAGCACATAATGACATGTTTCGTGGGTCAGTGTCAGAAAAAAACGAACGCTGTTTTTTTTTTTTGGACCAATGTATTACACCGCACGAACCCAGCGCAATTAAGCAAAAAACAAACAAACAAAAATAAAAAAAACGAATCAGCCGCCGATGTAGGAGTTTTATGGACCATTAAGACAAATAAAAATAAAATAAAAAGTAGCCTATGAGATGTATCGGTCGAAAAAGCACGTCTGCCCAGCGGGAATCTCCCGGTAGTCCCGATGGCCACAGAGATATAGATATGCTGGATGCCACACTTTAAATCCTACCTGTTGGCTTTCAGCAATGCATGCAGTTATTAGCTGCTGTCGCATCAATTGACATACCATCTCCTTTTCTCTCTTTCTTTTGCTATTTTTAGCCCCACAGCATTTTGTTTTACCCATCTTTTTCAACGACAACTCATTACTCGTACCTGCTCGCTCAGCGCTCACGGCGCCCCCTGCCGCTCGCGATATTACCCCGCCCCTCTTCTCCATGAGGGTGCCTACTCTAGCCTGTTAGTCCTCTAAAAAAATGTATATAACATTGAAGAAATGAATGATTTAGAAACGCACAACACCAGCTACATATAGAAATACAATATATATATACAGTATATATATATATATATATAATGTGTGTGTGTGTGTCTGTGTGTGTGTTTTCATTTTTTCATGCCCATTTCGTATTTTTTTCGTGTTGATCTCATCTTTTTCGTCTTCTATTTGATTCAGTTCTCTCGTTGTTATCTCTTTGTGTCATTTCTCTGTTTTATTTACATTTTTTTCTTTGTTCAGCAGCATACCAGTTGTCAAAGTTGCCTTATTCTCCATTAATGTTAAAAGAAATAACGAAGTCGCTCATTGTTGTATTAGGCTATAATATCTATTGTTAGATGTTTGTTTTGATAGAGCATGTGACTGCCTGTTGCTATGGTTACTCACAGCTGTTGTAGGCAACGCATTTATTTATTAATTTCGAATGGTAAACAGGCAGTTTCACCAGAACTACTTTACTAGGTGTCCTCTATCACTTTTTAACGGACACCCTGCAGCCAATCAGAATCGAGTATTCACCCAGACCATGGTATAAAGCAATTTAATTTGAATCAATATCAATTCTGGAATAAATACAAAAAATATTTTAAAATTGTGAACCAGAAATTTGTGATAGTTATGTGAATCGATTTTTTTCCCAGTCCTAACACACACACACACATTCTTTAAAATGTTTACAAATACAGTAAACACACACACACACACTTAATCTCACTGTGATGAAGTGAATCTTGGTTCAGTGTGGGTGATGGAAGAAGACAAGGGGTCGGCAAATACTGGAGCTTGTGTGCTTTAATTCAATAACTCAGTCCACGGCGCCTCAGCGCTCTTAACATCAAACACAAAATCAATCAAACACTGTAGATCAAACTCGTCCTGCTGTTCACAGCTTTGTCCATCTCAGATGTCAAACCCGTCCCGCTGTTCACAGCTTCCTCAGACACGGTCACGGACCAATTCGGATTGTTGGTACACAGCTCTGCACACAGCCACACAAGCTCCAGGTTCTCTGTCAAATACACTATCCACCTGGCCCGCTTAAATGCGCTCTCCTCCGCCAATCACTGCAATTACAGACAGGTGTTCATCGTTTGAACTTGACCCACTTACTTCCCGCTTGGCTCCGCACTCGCTCTCCCGCTGCAGACACCGCTGAATCACGCCCCCCACGCCGCCACTCTCACGCACACTTAATCACACACACAGGCACACGCTCACACACATTGTTGGGTTTCCATGTTTTATGGGGATTTTCCATAGAAATAATGATTTTTTAATAGCTGTAGTGTGATTATTATAATTCCTTTCTATGTAAAGCTTTTGAATTGCTGTTTTAATTTTCCTTGCATTTATTTTGTGATTATTTCCTCTCTGTGTAAAGCACTTTGAACTGCCATAGTGTATGAAATGTGCTATATAAATAAACTTGCCTATGTTATTTATAGTTTAAGTGTTGTGTTTATCTCTGGATATAGGCTTAATGTGTGTCATTGTTCTCTACAGGTTTAGGGAGTGTGGAGTCACAGATGAAGGTTGTGTTGCTCTGGCTTCAGCTCTGAGATCAAACCCCTCACACCTGAGACATCTGGATCTGTCTCTGAATAATCTAGGAGACTCAGGAGTGAAGCAGCTTTCTGATCTACTGGCGAATCCTCACTGTATACTGGATACACTGGAGTAAGATCATCTCTACCATCAAGACTCTGAGTAAATACATTAGGTCACTGAAAATCAGAGAATGTCATTAAGTGCTTTAATACAGCCTTTATTAGACATTAATTACATCAATATTAAGAGTTCTTTAAAATATTACCAAATACATTACACACACACACACACAATAGGGCTGGGACAATGCGTCTATCTCCATATTCAATACTTTGGTGCCGATACGCTGCGATTCTACAATATTGTGATTCGATATTGAAATGTATTGTGATTTGTTTTTAACACTAGACTATGGGGAAAAGTTCAATCATACACTTACACAGACTGTAGGGGAGCGCGGGGCACAACCTAACGCGGGGTTAAATGTAACACAAACATTTTACATAGCTCGTCAGGATCAAGCAGGATGTCTTTCTGATCTTTTTCTCTCGCTGCCAGAAGATGGCCTCCCGCAAATTTGCGGAAAGTTTTGCTAATATTTCGTGAAGATACTGGACAAAGAGTGTTTTGACACCATGCAAGTACATTTTTTCATCATAGATTTTTTTTCGGTTTCTGTGTTAGGTGTATATACATTTCCAAATCTAACTTTATATTGCCTTAATCACTGTTTTGTTGGCTCAAACATAGCACCGTTTTGAAACATGTCAGCAATTCCTAGCGACTGTTAGCTAGAGTTAAAATATGTAATACACACAGCGGGGTTGGTTCTAACAGAGCGGTACAACTAAGCCGCCAAGTGTACAATGATAGTCAAACAACTTTTCAGGTTTGAGTATACATTTAACTTTGTTGGACGTTCACAAACAATGTTGGAATTTAAAATGTTTAAAATTTAGTGTACTATGAATGATAACTTGATAAAAATGATAAAAAAATATGGCCTGTTTTTAATGCAATAAACCCTTTAAATTTTTATTTTAAGCTCATTTGTATTATTATGACTGTTATTATTAATAATAATAATAATAATTGTACATGCAGCTGCCACACACAAATCCAATTTAATTGCAATTACAATATTTTATCATTTTATTTATTATTATTTTTCCGCAAAACTGTGCAGCCCCTTTCTATGTCTCTATCCATGATATTGATCCATAACAAAAGGATGATTGGATGAGGGATGGATGTATGGATATCTGTTTATACAGATGCACAAACAATATCAAACTATTCAAATAAAATAGTACTGAATTATGTGTGGTACACACAAGTGTTACAACTAACCCCTCTGTCTGTTACAATTAACCCCACATATGGGGTAAGTTGTAACATTTGCACTTCTGACACTTTCAGTGCAACTGTATGGAAATGGTAAGTCCTAGAAAAAAACTTTAAGTGTTCATTTGTAGCAGAGATGTGTATGTTGCTTGTGTAAAAAAATATTAATCTAACCTAATTATTTTTTAATTAATTGAGCCAAAATAAAAACGCGTTAGGTTGTGCCCCGCTCTCCCCTACATGATGTGTAAGATGAGTCATATTTACAAAAACAATTCATCACATCTTTCTGAGTTTTATTTCAGGAGCATCATACAGTTCTACATTCTCTTGAATAAATAATTCAATAACAAATACATTTTTTAAGTCACTTGTCGCCACCTAGTGGAGAAACAATGTAATTGATAAATGTGTTGTTTTAAGCGCCAAGTTTCTATTGAAAGCTGATTTGCTCTATTGTGATCGCTACCGTAGACATCAGTGTTTATATTTGAGCTTTAAACTTTTATCCCAGTACTTCCATGATAATTTCAACTATTGTATCACAGAAATATTGATACTATTATGAGGTTTAAAAGACCTTTTGTGAAGCTGTTTCATGGCAACTCTCTCTGGGTCAGCGGCAGCGCCAACACAGATTTAAAATGTTGCGATATGATTTGGTCAAAGGTTTAATAGACAGAGGAACTGGAAGAAGACTGTGTGTGTGTTTGAATGGAGATCACAGTATTTTAAAGCTGAATCGTGCAGCTCTACTGCGGATCTAACAACCTGTTTGCAATTTGACCTCAAAGTACTCTGGTACGATTTGTCACTCTAAACTACGGTGACTCCTCTGTGCACACGCAGTCTCAAATCAAGCAACAGCAAAAGAAGAAGAGTTCGACCAATCATAGCGCTGGGTTCATTCCCCAAATAGCAAGCGGGGATGATTGACAGATGCGTAAGGCCTATCATTAAAAAGAGACTGAAAATCGACAGCAATAAAGAATCCCGCTCGATCCCCTTCCACTCCCGCCGCCTGACTGAGTTCATAAGCGAGGACAGTAACTCTACAGTAGTCACGGTACTTCTGATCGCATGGATTATCTTAAAAATACTCTCATTCATGGTTACTCGGATAAGAGGAAGAATCATTCAGCCATGCAAATTATAAAACGCTCAAGCAATGCTGAACAATAAATCTAGATAAATTTGAAACCGCTACCCTATGGCTTAGTGATCATGAAAGTGCTGTGATTTGTGGATTACTGATAAGCACGAGTCTGGAGAAGCAGGCGTTTATTTATTCATTCTCAGTGTTGAGAAACGTAACCTGCATGTGTTACAATATTGTGTTAATAAAAACTAACACAACAAACACTGACGCGTGCACACAGAGAGATTATTGTAAATGTAATGTCGTTTTTTTTTACTATTTTCTACAGTCTCGGGCGATTCCACAGTATAGGCCTAACTACGAGGACAACAGACTGCAAAATTCAATCTTCATGCAGAAAGCCATTGTCCTCAGGTTAACATCCTGAGACGACCTGGGATACAGCTGTGTGAAAGGCAGGATAAATCTGGCAATGTTGAACTTGTAAACTTTGATCAAAGTTGAGTTGATGTAAAATTTAACGTATGTAACATGGACGGAAAAACAGTGTAAGTTCAAGCAGAAAGTGTACTTAATCTAATTCAGTTTAATAAAATTCTGGTTGAATCCAAGTTCATGTTTTGATTTGTTCCTAATTTGGTATAGTTATGAGTCATGCGTTGTGCATTTTTCACAAAACTGCAATATGACTTCCATGCAGGCAGGATGGTCATCTAATATGATCTGTTTTATAAACTTAAAGGTGCATTTTTGAGTCTGGTATGTTCATAAATTTAAAGCTAGCAAAATTACTAACAAATACCACAGGTATATTTTTCAAATTTATTTGCCAAATGTAGAAGACCGAGGAACTCCTAAGTGTGCAAAGTTATAACGTGTGTAACGTGGACGGAAAAAAAAACAATCCTGCAAGATTGCCTCTAACACTTTTTATTAGGCATGGTGTGCTATATAATTAGGAGAAATTAAACACAAAACTATCGGCTCATTGTACAGTAACATCCACTTTTGGTATGGTGCAATGTCTAAAAATTGATTTATTTTTCTAACATTTAAACTCAAACTACATTATTAGATTACTCTTTGACTTTATGAATATGCATAAAATGTCAGCTTAATGATTTTTATATATTTTTGTGCATTTATTTAAAGACAGCATGTACCATTTTGTTCACAGGTGTATTTAATTGTCTTTAAGGTCTTTTTTGTCTTTATTGACAATTAATTTTGGCAATATTAACTTTTTCAGCACATGTAGTCAGAATTACCTAAATAATAATAGTAATAATACAACAAATAGGGAGATTATGTTTTATTTATTGTAAGGTTTGTTAAAGGTGTGCTTGGAAGAGATTAGTTCGTTTGCACATTAAACATTTGAAAACAAAATAAAGTAATGATGCAATCCTTACATTAGTAGCATAGTCTAGCAGAATTAAACGGATGTAAAATTATTATTATGTGGCATTTTATTGACAATTTTTTTTTACCACAACACCCTATTTTAACGATCTAAAACGCAAGTGTCAAAGCGCAAAGCGCAAGTAACTTTGTGGGCGGATCCCCGCGCTGTTGCTAGTACCCGGCGGGATAAATGCCTCTTGCGCCTGGCGCAAATCTAAAAGAGGTTGGTCTGGAGTAGCTTCATTATTCATAGGTGTGGTTTTGGCGTAACGGAAATAAACCAATAAAAGCGTCATATCACATTCCCTTTAAGAGTGTGATGAACGAGGTGCGCTTGTTCCATGGCACAATTCTATTTTAACGGCGCATTTACCAGACGCACTTCAGCATCGGTTCACAGCCGAGGAGATCGATGTTCTCGTCAGGGCGGTAAAAGAAAGAAAAGTGACTTTGGGGATGGGACAAACTGACCCAAATTAGCTTTGGTTAAACATGCATATAATAACTTGGGTAAATGTGTAAGTTTTATGCCTATTTTTCCCATCATCATGGACACAACAATGATTTCCCTCATGTTTATATATTTTTTCTTATATTGATGTATCATTTGCAAAAAGTAAAATGCATCTGTGTAGCTGAGAGAATGATCTACAGTGTATGCGCTTGTTCACTCTCTGTATTATGGCCAAGCAGGCGCGCTTAAAATAGCATTATGAGCAATGCGCAACGCGCCACTGACTTTAGACTAGTTTTTTTTTCTGGTCATTGGCGCAATTGTTTTCTGGAACTGCAAAATAGCACTAGGAATTGTTTGCGCCGACACACGCCTCCTTTTTGTGCCAACCCGCCCAGGGAGCACAAGTTCCTAGTTTACCGACGTGCGTCTGTGGAGGAAAAAAACCCGCTTTGCGCGCGTGCAAAATAGGAATGATAAATGCGTCAGTGTATAAAGCCATTTGCGCCGGCTGCAAGATAGAGCCCCTCATGTTTAAACTAGCTTAATGTGTGCCGTCAGTGCGGAAAATCTGCGCATGTGCCTTACATGCCCAGTTCACTGTTGTTTAACAACCTGCGCTTGACGCCAACAGATTATTCTAATGGCATTTGTGATATTGTGTTAACGCACTATTAACGTGTTAACTTGGACAGCCTACGCTATATTCTTACTGACATTTTGACAGAAAATAAAATCATCATCATCAAACATTTGAACATCAACATTGACGATGTTGACTTTCATGAAAAGCTCATTGATTCAAAATACGCGGAAACAACGTTCGAAGTTGGATAGCCTAAACATTTCTGTCCAATTTACGAATATGAAGTGCATAATCTGTCAAAATGTATACAACCACCATTCATGCATGATCTTTATGAACACGACGCTGCTTTCGGTCTGAAACCATGCACTTGATATCGACTTGATCACTCTTTTATCCTTTCTCACCACAATGATCCTATTTAATGTTTACTTAACCAAAGTTTACCACGTTCGTAACATTTTAACGTTCGTAACCTTTTGGACAGAATCCACAAACTTACCCACATTCGTCGAAATCCATGAAATCCTGTTAACTCTTCCACTCACGCAGAACGACCGTGACCTAGACAATCTTATTCCTGACAGGTGAGCCATTGAGGCTTTAGGAGATGAAATTAAGCGTCAGAATAAAATGTTCGAGCGTTATGATTTTTGGACAGATAATCTCGGCCCCTGTTTTATCACGATTTATTAACAATTTATCATGTAGCTACGTACATGAGATTTTAGTCCACACAAGATGTTTTTATCGTTTTGTTACTGATAGAATTACATGGAAAATTTATATGTCTGCTTACTTTAAAATCATAGTTTAACATGCGTAACTGCTTTGACGGAAAGTGTAACGAACGTTAATAAATCTTTCCATTGCATCGTGGTAGATTAAGGGAATTATACTTTCATTGTTAGTAGATTTATTTTGTAGAAGACACACCAAAATAAATGTTGAGTGCCAAATTTCAGGATTTTATTACAGCAAATTAAAGAAATGACTTAGGAAAAATCCAGATGCACTTAATGTCCCACCCCGACATCTGCAATTTCTGGGGACGGAAATAAAATAAAGTCTCATTACATGATAATGCCAAGGCTTAGTGGGATAAAAGTAAGTTTATTATTTCTAACATCTATCTTTAACAAAATTATGAACTAAAAATTAAAAAAAATGACAACACCTGGGTATTATTCAATCTATATAGTTCATTACACCCCTTGTGGACCGAAACTGTGGAATCGCACTCTTATTAATTTTAGACTAGCTGATCAGCTCATATAATGCATGAACCCCCCCAGTGTTGTCAACTATTTTCAAAGGAAAGTAGCTAATGCCTTCCCTAAATGTCGCTAGATGAAGTAATATGTCAATTAGCATATTCATGACTTCATCGCGTCATTCTTGTGTTCCGACTAATGTTTTCTCTCTAAATTCATGCTTGCATACTGTATTTTAATATAATATAAAATAGCCGAATGTCCAATAAAGATGTTCTCCTTTCCCTTTTTTTTGTCAGACAATAGAACGAGTAGCAATGAAATAGTGAATGGCTACATTTTTTTTACATGTGTAAAATGATCTAAATTAAGAGTTCGGGAACTGGATGGACTAAAGCTCTTAGTATTATATTAAGTATTACAAGTAATAAGCACAAAATTAAAATGGTCAAACTAAATTCTTTAAATGTAAAACAAAAGAGCAGCAGATAAGTGATGCGTCAGTGAGAAACACTGCTGATTCCCGTCTGTCAGCGGCCGTGCAATCAACAGAAGAACGAGCCGCTGCTCCTCTCATCATTCACTGAACAGGGGAGACGCAGCGAGAGAGAGAGAGAGAGAGAGAGAGAGAGAGACGGCAGGAGAAAGAGCTCACACCACTGACAACATCTGGAGGATACTGAGCTTTGACCAAAGAGGACCTAGATTTGGCACTAGTCACTTTTTTTATGTCACTAAAAGGTCTGAAAAGTCACTAAAAATAGCAACAAAGGGGCTAAGTTGGCTACACTGATTCAGTCTCACGCCGCTTTCACGGGTCCACTTGAAAGGGATATAGCGACTGTAACGTCACACGCTGGAGTGTCTTTGAGAGTCACCAGAGAAAAACAATGACGATAGTTTGGTGAATCGTTTTTTTGTCACAGCCCTAACACACACACACACACACACACATTCCTTAAAATGCTTACTAATACATTATTAAACATGGTTTTATTTTGTCTGTTTTCTATGCAAAGCTCTATGAATTGCTATAGTGTGATTATTATAATTCATTTCTATTTGACACTTTTGAATTGCCATAGTGTGTGAAATGTGCTATAGAAATAAACTTGCCTTGCCTATGTTATTTATAGTTTAAGTGTTGTGTTTGTCTCTGGATATAGGCTTAATGTGTGTCATTGTTCTCTACAGGTTGATTAATTGTTGTGTCACTGATGAAGGTTGTGTTGCTCTGGCTTCAGCTCTGAGATCAAACCCCACACACCTGAGAAAAATGAATATGTCTGGGAATAAACTAGGAGACTCAGGAGTGAAGCAGCTTTCTGATCTACTGGCGAATCCTCTCTGTAAACTGGAGAAACTGGAGTAAGATCATACATGACTCTCTCATTAAACTGTCACTGTGAATTCATAATCAAATGGAATAAAATTCAGGGAAATAACTATTATTACATTAATTATAAGCAAAGCTATTGGAACAACCTTATTAAATTCTTCAAATTAATTTAATGTCTGTTCCTATGATGACGTCTGTTCATATGATGTAAGAGGATTAATATGTATGAAGTGTTTGCTGTGTTTCTCCTGCACTGTGAGTTCATGTGTTTGATCTGTAAATGCTTGAACACATGAGCTGCTCCTCATTAAGCTGAAACTGCAGGACTGATAGTCACACTGAAAAACACACTCTGACATCATGACACACATTTAACACTCTTTACTTTAAACACACTCAATCTCAGCACAGTCAGGATTAACAGTCCATTCATTTTAATTTCAGGAAGAAACTGGATACTGTGGAGATTTTTCTCCAGGTTTAAAATCTACATCATGTCAAAGTCACAGATTATGACATGGAGAAACACTATAGTCCATCGATGACACGTCAGTGTGTGTGTGTTATTAATGAGACTGTGTGTTCTTATTCTATGAGAAGACATTTCTCTTGTTCATGACAGCACATGGTGTTTTTCTGTGACAGACGCTTCAAACTGTAAAATCCTGCAGTAGTTTAGAGAGGTGTTCATGGGTCGCAAGTGTGTGTGTGTGTGTGTGTCCATGGTGTAAGAGCTGAGGTGTGTCAGGCTTCCCCCGTGATGTGTCAGACCGAGACTCGCTGCGGGCGTTTGGTTGGCAAGAAACTACCGACACAATCAAACTGTGTGTGTGTGTGTGTATATGTGTGTGTGTGTAACAAGCGTTTTTCTGAGGAGAGCTACGAGAGTTTCTGTCTTCTCTGTCACTCTCCATCTTTATTGTCAGTGTCCTGAAGAAACGGAGATTTGTGATCTACGCTACTGGTTTTATGACATTTGTATGAGAAAATATCATATATGCATTTATAGTGAATGTATATAAACTTTTATACTGTTAAAGGGAAAATACAGATTGTGTTCAATGATTTCATAGGAGTAGAACTGTCAGCTGTAAAATCCTCCAGTTTTCCTCACAGTCACACACACATTTAAGAGGAATTTTCAGAACGATTGTGAGGAAGACTTGAGCTAAAAGAGGGGTTTTCATGACTCTTTATTGTTCATTACATTAACCTTTTTTTACAATTTGTACAATGACAAATAAAGTGTGTTGGTTGTGTTGTAGGCACTAAAACAGTCCAGTATATAGTTACACTCATGTTTATGTTGAAATAAAGAGATTTCTGTTTCACACACTCCGCCACTGTTCACACTGTGTGCCAATATGTAGTTCATGCAGAGATATTTGTATAGGCCTATATATTATTATATGACAGACCTAATGTGATTACTTTTACAAATACATTAACCACACATACACACACACACACACACACACACACACACTATGACAGCATTATGTTATTTATAGTTTAAGTGTTGTGTTTATCTCTGGATATAGGCTTAATGTATGTCATTGTTCTCTACAGGTTGAGGGGTTGTGGAGTCACAGATGAAGGTTGTGTTGCTCTGGCTTCAGCTCTGAGATCAAACCCCTCACACCTGAGACATCTGGATCTGTCTCTGAATAATCTAGGAGACTCAGGAGTGAAACAGCTGAAGGATCTGAGGGATGATCCACATTATAACCTAAAGGCACTACTGTAAGAATAGTTCTTAACGATTTCCATCATCATATTTTCATTTAAAGTTCAAATGGCTGATTTACTCACTAGAAATAAAAGTAAAGGTTCAGATTCAGTAACACTGTGTGTGTGTGAGTGTGTATGTGTGCGTGTGTGTGAGTGTGTGTGTGTGTGTGCGCGCGTGTGTCTGTGTGTGTGTATGTGAATATAAATTAGTGTAATTCTGCTCATACTGTTATGACTGATTGTGACAATAATATGAATGTTTTTTAGCTTTTCCCCTTTAACTGTCTCTGTGTGTGATAATCTGAGATTTGGGTTGTTATGAACTGATATTAAATCTGTAGTGAGTGTAATGATGATTTCTGCTGGTTCTGGATCAGCTGTCCGTTGTGTGAAAGTGACCTTTCATGTGCTTTTGATTTTGTAAAGTGACTTTGAGCATCAGATAGAAGCTATATTATCATGTTGGAGAAGGAATTAATATAGATTATCTAGTTAGTTTTCTTATGAAAAGATGTGTCAGATGTTATATCTCATACTGCTTATGTGACTGTGTGTGTGTTTTATTTTAGGACTTATAGATGATAGTCTGATGTTCTGCTGATCATCTGATGGTGAATAAGGATCCACTACAGAGACTCAGTCAACAGAATCAACAGAGACTGAAGATACAGTGACTTCACTGTTAGAAATTAAGACTTCATTTAGATTTCAACCATCTTCTGACAGACCTGATGAGGCGGCAGTGAAACACCTTTTATTTCACAGCAAATTACACTTTCTCATTCATAGACTAACCTTTTTATTTGTATAATGCACAGTATAAACTCAAAAATCTTGGAGTTTTAGAGTAAATATTGATCCTGAATGTGTGTGTGTTGTACCAGCAGAGGGCAGGCCCGGTTCTAGAACTAAATCACTGATACCCCTTTTCCACCGAAAAAAGAACTGGTTCGGAACTGGTGCTGGTTCAAAGTTGGTTCGGAGCTGGTTCAACTTGCGAACCCGTTCAGAACCTGTTTGATTTTCCACTGACTAGAGCGCCCGGGGAACTACGTCGTTACGTCACTGTTTACGTCGCTTGCAAGTAGGCTACATTGCTTTGGGATTATCTGTAACTCGTGTACCAAGAAAACTTTAAAAACAATTGAAATATGTAAGTCTTTTAATCTTTTCGTTTGATATGTAATCTTTTCTGATAAGTTATGTACCGCTGTCTTGTGTCTTTTTTCTTTCCATTTATTTGTTCAATCGCGACTGTTTTCGTCTTTGCTTATGTTTAAAAAAATAAATAAATAAAAACCCTTGCGTGTTTCTGCAGTTTCCCATTGCTTTGCGTTGGTCAGAAAATATGTTTAGAACACATCTGAAGCCGCCCCAGCCCCCGACGTAAACATGACGTGCTAAAAGAACGGTTCTAGTCCAGCAAATAGTTGGTGCCGCTTTGGAACCAGTTCTCGCGGCCGCGAACCGGTTCTTTGGCTGTCGAAACACAAGGAACTGGTTCGCGCGCAGGCACCGGCTCCGAACCGGCTCTCAAAATGCGTTGGTGGAAAAGGGGCTTGAGGGTGCTTCTGAAAATAGTGAGGGTGCTCAAAATACATAGTTCCCACATGACGTCACAACATACGGGCATTTGCCGACCTGGCGCCATTGCCTCATTTCGTCTTGTGATGTAGAGCTTTGAGCTTTCTTGAGCAAATGTTGTATGTCCATGATTAAAAATGGACAATTAATATTTTTAGGCTACCTAAAAGCCTAAAAGTCAGCTATCGAATTTCCTGAGCAGGACGCACACCCAAGCAAACTGGGCAATTAAAGAGACAGCTTCACCTATGTCTCACGATCACGAAAGGACACAACCAATAAAGTGCATTAAACATGAAAGCTGAATGAAATAATTTCTGATTTAAAAAATCACGTTAATGGGTTTATTTTGTGATTTACATGTATGAGTGTGAAATCCAGAGCGGCGCATCAAGCAAAAACAATTGATCTTTTTCCTTTATACCAGATAAATTCAGCCACAGATGCCACTCCGTGGCCACCATAACTACCATAGAGCTGCCTTTAATCTTTACTCTTTTATTATTATTTTTTTTCACAGGGACAGTGCATTTTAATAAACATTCCTGTAAATATGCCAGAATTATCCAAAAGGCTATATTTCATCTGTAGTCCCTAGACAGATGATTAAAAGTCACCCTAAAAGAGAATAAATTTACATATGTGCATAACAATATAAAAATTACAATACGTTTAGTAAGAGATTGTGACGATCACCAGTTGGAGTGCCCCAGAAAATCACCAGAGGGCACTCCACATCAGAACTGATCACTCCCACCAGAACTACATTTCCCATATTGCTCATTCCTGGGACTGATTGCTCACACACCTGCACCTCATTCAGACTCACTATATAAGCCACACTCAAACACTGACCCGGTGCGAAGTATTGCATTGCCACGGCTTGTAATCTCTGAGCGTATTATCCTGTTTCTTGTTTCTCTGGTTTTGATCCTGGTTTGTTTCCTGACTTCTGCCTGTTTGCTGCCTGCCCTGAACTTTTGCCTGTGACCTGACTACTCTCTGTGCTGATCCTCTGAATACCCTGTTTTGATGTTGCCTGACCCTTGCCTGTTTGACGTTCCTTCAATAAAGCTGCAAATGGATTCCCTTGAGTCTTCCCCGTTCGTAACAGAATACTTCGCCACACAAGGATCCAGTGGCTTTCCCTGTGGATATCGGCCAGGTATGGACAACGCACGGATGTTATTAAAGCTCGAGCAGGGTTCGCGATCGCTTGAGGATTATATACAGGAATATTTGGATCTCGCATATTTTTCTGATATGCCGGACTGTGTGCTCATAGATTTCTTTTGTGAGGGCATTAATCAACCACTAAAATCACGTTTAATCCGCGAGGGTCCTCGTTCATCTCTCAGTCAGTTTATGGACTATGCCTTGTTTATTGTTGGTTCACCATTTACTGTGGGTGTCACAAAGGACCAAGACTCCGCACTCACTCGGGTAATGCCAGTTGTACCAGAGCATGCTCACAAGATGGCGGATGAAGACCCCTGTGAATCCACAGTACCCCCTGAGCCTAAGTTCCTTCATGTTGGTCCTGCTGAAATCGACCTGCCGGAGCTTATACCTGCTGAGCCTCCGCTCACCGCCAGCCCTGATGAGACTGCGCTCACCGCCAGCCCTGACGAGCATGCGCTCACCGCAAGCCCTGACGAGACTGCGCTCACCGCCAGCCCTGACGAGCCTGCGCTCACCGCCAGCCCTGACGAGACTGCGCTCACCGCCAGCCCTGACGAGCCTGGGCTCACCGCCAGGCCTGACGAGACTGCGCTCACCGCCAGCCCTGACGAGCCTGCGCTCACCGCCAGCCCTGACGAGCATGCACTTCCCTCAAGCCTCACGAGTTATGAATCTCCAGTTCATGTGATTGAATCTTCAGTTCAAGTGAAACGCCGCCGCAGGAGGAGAAGGAGGGCTCGTTCGGTTCGCCAGGTTTCGGTGAGCAGACCAGGACTCCTCGCCCTGCCGGCCCCACCTCTGCGCCTCGCCCTGCCGGCCCCGCCTCTGCGCCTCGCCCTGCCGGTCCCGCCTCTGCGCCTCCCCCTGCCGGTCCTGCCTCTGCGCCTCGCCCTGCCAGCCCCGCCTCTGCGCCTCGCCCTGCCGGCCCCGCCTCTGCGCCTCACCCTGCCTGTGACCCTCAAGCTCTGTTCAAGCAGTGCCCTTTAAATCCCTGTGGATCTCCCCAAGTATTTTTTTAGGGGGGGGCAGTAGGTACCTTGTGAGGGCCATGGAGGCGATGCAGACATGGCCTTCATCTCATCCTGCTCCGCCGTTGCCGCCTGAGGGGTCGTCACCGCCATGTCCTCCTGAAAGGTCTTCACCGCCGTGGCCGTCTGAAAGGTCGTCACCGCCGTGGTCTCCTGAAAGGTCTTCACCGCCGTGGCCGTCTGAGGGGTCGTCACCGCCGTGGTCTCCTGAAAGGTCTTCACTGCCGTGGCTGCCTGAGGGGTCTTCATCGCCGTTGCCGCCTGAGGGGTCTTCACTGCCGTGGAGGCCCGAGGGTCCCACAGCTCTGCCCTGGCCACGCCCACAGTCTGCTTCGCCTTGGACGCCCGAGGGTCTGACAGCTCCGCCCTGGTCGTCTGCACAGCCTGTCCTGCCCTGGCCATACCCACATTCTGCTTCGCCTTGGACGCCCGAGGGTCCGACAGCTCCGCCCTGGCCTTCGCCTCGTCCAGCTCCGCCCTGGCCTTCGCCTGCTCAGCCTACTCCGCCCTGGTCATCTGCACAGCCTGCTCCGCCCAGGTCCTCTGCAGAGCCTGCTCCGCCCAGGTCGCCTGCTCCTCTTCTGCTTCACAGACCTGGCCCTCCATCCCACCCCCAGATCCGCCTCCGCTCCACCACCCACCTGGACAGTTCTGTTTCTTTGTTTGATTTGAGCGTCTGGAAGCAGCTCTTTGGGGTGGGGCTATGTGACGATCATCAGTTGGAGTGCCCCAGAAAATCACCAGAGGGCACTCCACATCAGAACTGATCACTCCCACCAGAACTACATTTCCCATATTGCTCATTCCTGGGACTGATTGCTCACACACCTGCACCTCATTCAGACTCACTATATAAGCCACACTCAAACACTGACCCGGTGCGAAGTATTGCATTGCAACGGCTTGTAATCTCTGAGCGTATTATCCTGTTTCTTGTTTCTCTGGTTTTGATCCTGGTTTGTTTCCTGACTTCTGCCTGTTTGCTGCCTGCCCTGAACTTTTGCCTGTGACCTGACTACTCTCTGTGCTGATCCTCTGAATACCCTGTTTTGATGTTGCCTGACCCTTGCCTGTTTGACGTTCCTTCAATAAAGCTGCAAATGGATTCCCTTGAGTCTTCCCCGTTCGTAACAGAGATAGTATTATGTTGAAATATACGATCGAAACACATTATTACATCAATTGCTAACTTGTTACCCTTACAAAAATAATCTACAGGAATCCTGCAGAATTTTTCTCTTGATTTTAAAAAAAAATGACTAGTGTTGGATTAGGGCTGGGCGATAATATCGCACGATATTGTCTGCGCATCTAATCAGTAAAGCCGGTTCATTGATTAGCAGTAAATCACCTTCACCTGCTTTCAGATGGAGCGGCATTCACTACAAAGAACCGTAGATCACTGACAAGCTGAGCCAAATCGCGTTAATATCGAGGACATATCGATAGCGATATTTAATGCGATATGGCTCAACTGGTCAGTTAATTACGGCTCTTCGTCACGACAAAATCTCCCGTATTAAACTAATACACCTGGGGGTGTATATAAGTCCACACTCAAGAGCGTTAAAGTTAATGAGATAATTATGTGATTAAATGAGTGATGATTGAGCATTATTGAAGACACCTAAAGCAGAATCACAAGGAAAAAATCAAAAAAATTAAGCCACCGTTATGGAGGTGAGTGTTTGCTTTAGTTGGTCTTCTTGACCCTTTTATTGAAAATTTTGTTTTTAATTTGCTATTGCATCTGAATTAATCCTGTGAAAGGATTACAAACACAGATAAGCAATTATAAAATGATGATAGTTACATAATGACTTTCATCGTTTAGAATTTATGTCTGTGATTTATTTTGTTGGTTAGTGTATAACTAAGATTCTGCATAAACATCTGGAATGTTAAATATAATGTAATTTCTCAAAAGTTGTTTAAAAAATCTTTCTTTAAGGCACACACAGACCTCAAGATTCAGTCAAAGCTTCTCAACAACGGTGATGAGAAGAATATTCAAGTAGGAAAAGTAAATTACATAGACAATTCAGATCATAATTTATTCATACCGCAATGCATGATGGGAGACATTAATGAGTTGTGATTGGTGGCAGCATGTAACCACGGATGAGATAGACAGGCTGATTATTGATCTCTGTGTTTCTGTATAAAGATGACAGTGATTTGACTAAAATATTTTATTAAATATTTGAGGTTATTAGAAAGTACAGATATGTAACATAACTACAAAACTGTAGCTAAGAAGATAACCATAATCTGAATACTTATATTTTTCAGATTATTGCATGATTAGGCTATGTCAAAACATAGCCAACACTTTCAGATCAAGTTGCCTTTGTCATTTGACTGTTATAAGTCAAAATTACCAGGCAAGTAAAATTAAAGTGAAAATATAAGTGCCAAGAGCCCAACTAAAGCAGACAATGATCTCCATAACGGTGGCTGAAAATTTGTGATTGTCCTTCAGTGATTCTGCTTGTGATCATCAGGTGTCTTCAATAATGCTCAATCATCACTAAATTAATCACTTAATTATCTCATTAACTTTAACACTCATATCGTCCATCTGAAAGCATGTGAATGTGATTTACTACTAATCAATGAACCGGCTTTACTGATTAGATGCGCAGACAATATCGTGCGATATTATCGCCCAGCCCTATGTTGGATGTTCCTGCATGTTTCTGTTGTACTAAAGGGCTCATTCTAAAACAATTACAAACGTTCTGTGCATACTGCTGTGTAACACAATAGAAAAACCCTGCAGGATTTTATCATTCCTGCAGAAACTAAATGTTTTCTTACAGGAGTTTTTTTTACAGGTTTTGGATTCAGGATAAAGTATATAATGTCTAGGCTAGAGAAAAAACTGTGATAGTTTCTGTAGTTTTTGTGAGAGACCATGTGCCTCTGCGGCTGATTATGGATTGCTGGTCAACTGAGTCTTCCTCGGTCAGAAGGAATAGGCAAATCCAATGGTGCAGTTTAAGTATTTATTGAGGAGTCAGGTACATGGAGGATAAGAGTTTACAGGTATCAATATGTGTAGATGTGTGTATGTGTGGTTATCTGAAACAGAAAATACAAAAAAGTGTATATTAACAAACATGTAGGCTATGGTTACTTGCAGTTACAAAGAAATGGACCGTAGTACAAGCAAAATCCACTAGAGGGAGCTCTAACACTATGAACTTGCATAAATGACACAAATTTCCACACAGCAAAAAATGCCAAAAAACAGGCAATCTATGCATTAAATATAATATTTGGGGTTATTTGCAAAGCAATAATTAAAGTATACACAGTAAATGACTACTATATGAGGGAATGCAGAGCGCTTTAGAATAAGAAACAGAACAGTAGTATTAAGTTACACGATTAACAATCTCCTCATCTGAACTTATAACTCTGTATTAAACATAATTTATGCAAAAACCTTACTTACATCTCAAGGACGCACACAGCACTCTTACACACAATATTAGTGCAGAATTAATAGAGCCGAGCTTGCGATTTTACCATGTCTGAGATGAGTCAGCAAGGAAAGAAGAGGGTGTGTGGCATTGTGATTTTTAATTTTAATTAGCAAGAAATATTCACCCTGTTAAAAAACGAATATAAAAAAATTATTTAAAGTTTATTCCTTGTATCGTGACACATGGATTTCTCTGGTTTAAGCCCCGGATATCCACTCACCCTAGAACCGCCCCTGATCGCAGATGTAAAATATATTTATAGAAAATTTGAAAGGTAATTGCCAGATGTTTTACTGCGTCAAATGGCAACCAACAATTTGTTAATTGTTACAAAATATTGTAACTCAAAGTTTTCTTCTGACTGCAGCATCTATGGACTGCAGTCACAGCTGTAGAAATAAGTTGCAGCAGTGCAATACTCACAATTCACCACAGGAGGGCGACTGGCTAAGTTGTCTTGTTTGTTTAAAAGCTTTAGTCCTTAACTTTTTGTGTTCAAAATGTTCAAAGGTTTATATAATGAGCGAGTACATGTATCAGTTGTCCAAATCATGCTTTGTCTTATCATGAATCACTGTGGTACACCTATAATAAGTGTTTATATTCGGACTATTTTATACTGGTTCTGGTCTTACCGCTGCGGAGTAGCACAGGACCTGCGTGACTCGTCATTCATGTTTGGTTCAATTTTAAATTATACTCTAACTTAACGTTACCTTTGGCTCATGGAGAAAATAATATTCGTTTGAACTTTTTTTCATTTCACGTGAACACACACCAGAATTCTTGCAGAGTCGATTTATCTATTTCGCTGACTCAAATCTTTAAATGTTTATGGGTAAAATGACAGCAGTGTAATTCACACAGTTCACCACAGGAGGGCGTCCAGATAAAAACAAATGTTCGTCTTAACCCTAAAACCGTATTCTGGACAAATGTGGGCAAAATAGTTTTGATTTATTTTTTAAAAAAATACTTCCCTTGATCTGAGCGGTACAAGACTTGGCTGCTTTTCCTAAGTTTGCCTCCTGAACACACACATTTTTTTTTTTGACTCAATTACAATGTTAAGTGTGTGGAAAAAACCCTTTTTAATTTGGGTCAAAATGGGCACCCATAGAAATTAATGGGAAAACTGTCATTTTAGAGCATTCTAAAATAAGCCAAAATAAGACACAGGGTGACAGCAAAGTTTCTTCATCTTTAGGTTTTACATTTGCCAACAAATACTACAGCTGCTCAATCACACATTAATCGATCCGAAATTTCGATCTGATTGAAAGGGGAGGTTTATTCCTTTTCTAATCTGATCGAGAGAAGATAAACACTTGATCGAATTGAAAACCGAAACTGAAAGTACTGCTCATGTGCAATGAGGGACTCAGATTGTAGACACATACAACCAATCACACGGTATAGTCTCAGTCGTGCATAATGGCTGAGTTGGATTTGTGTATGCAGTGTAGTTTTTAAACACAACCAAATACATACAATCAGTTAACATTATTACTTAAACTATTATTATATTATTATTAAATTTAATGCAACAATGATTCACAAATTGTTATATGTATATATGTAATACAGTGATACTCTGTAAAACATGATACTGTAGGCTATATAGTAGTTTATACATTTAGTAGTTTTTGTTGTATTCATTATTGAGGTATAACACAATATTTATATATTAAACATATAAAGAAAAACAACTAAAGAATTACTAATTTATAATTAATAAAATAATAATAATTAATAATTTCTTGTTTATTCTGCTTTTAAAAGAACTTGCTGCCCAGAATAACAGAACCAAAATTTAAGTAAACATTTAAAATGTGTTTCTGCATATCAAAAATAAAAATCTCTCTTTCTGTCTCCATCACTACACTGTCGTTCTCCTTCTCTGTTTCCGTTTGATCATCTTCCCCTATTCCATTTTCATCCTCCTCCTCCTCCTCATCATCATCCACCTGGATATTTCCATCTGACCTGTTGAAAGTAAGCTATCTAAATTATAAAATGATAGGGTACACTGCACTCTGCAAGCTCTGTGGTGCGTTTCTGGATAGGCTAACAATACCTTCTCCTTGCCATGGAATTTTGTAAGAAGGACATTGAATCCATATGGACCCACTTCTTTTTTGTACTGGCCCCTTCTCCACTTCTGCCCTGTCCTGTAAATATCATGTAAAAAAGGTACAATGTTGTTATTAAAATATGTGTATTAGAGTTATTTATTCATAATATCTAATATCATACTTACACCAAATGTATTGTTAAAGAGTCATGAAACCCCAAACCAAATTTTCTGAGATTAGAACAGAGGTATGTGTATTGAACACCATTGAAGACAATGTTAGCATCTGTTAGATTTAAAGGGTACATATCGTGCTTTTAAATCATTCATTTTTACTTATAAATCATACATTTGTGGTCTATATAAAGCATAACTGCAATGCTTGGGTCTGAATTCCTCATTATTATAGCTCAACAGGCCCCTTTTCTACCCCTTTTCTGATGTGCTTCTGTGAGCAACCCGATTCGAAGCGTCTCCTTTAAATAAAAAGGAGTTGCGTCTTTCCCCGCCCGCTCTCCAGGTCGCTGAGTTCACGGTCGGTTCAACTCCCCGCGTTCAGCCATTATTGTAGTTTGATAAGAGATATACGATTACTATAGTTTCAAAGAACATTTTTATTCACACGTTAACAAAATGTCAACAACGGAAGACTTGTCCATCAAGCGTTACATATTCGAGCCAGAGCGAGCGATTTGAAAAAGACGACGACAAACCTGCAGAACAACGTCTTCATATGGATGCAGTGGTATGTAAAGTTAAGGCGAGACACGGCAGGCAAAAACATAGTTTTTTTTTCACTGGTCAATTTTGAGATTTTGGGATATTTGTCTTGAATAACATGTCTTCTTTCAGACTTGTGGTGAAAAAAAGTCTGAACTACACATTTAGGTCATTATTTTACTACACTTTGTCTGTTTGCGTCTGTAGATTTCTCATAAATTCTTCAAAAGTTGACATTTCAAATCCTCCCGCTGCTCAGCGATCGCGATCTGCACCCTGTCATCACTCACACCATTAGAAAGCTCTCTTTCTCCTGTTCAACGCTGTCGGATCCAAATATGGTCATTTCCTTTTTACCAGCAGCCAATCGTGAAAGTAAAAGGAGGGACTTAACTCTAAATGCGCAATCTCATTGGCTGATGCTAAATCTTTAAAGCCCGTTTTCTCAAAATGACTTTTCTCTCATGCTCCAAGTCCGAAATCTCCACTTCAGTAGCACCTATATACACCAAACTTTCCAGTTTTGTTCCTAGGTATATTATGAAAACATTTACAGAGGGATTTGTAAATATATTATTCCTAGCCTGATTTATATAACATTTTATTCCAAAAAACATGGCGAAAATCACTTTTTCATGGCTATTGGCAGTATTTTCTGATTTACAGGATAACAAAAGTAGATATCCATAAATCCCTCTGTAATTTTTTCCCCATCTAATATGTGAACACAATGAAATAATAATTTTGAACCTGGTTTTATCCAATACTCAGATTTCGTTTTTTAAAATATATGCAAATTAGGGCATATTTCATTAGATAATGCCTAATTTGCATATTTAAACATTAAATTACAGAAAACTTGTAATATATTTTTTTCACATCTTAATGTATGTAATCAACTAGGAAAGTTTCATGGTGATATCTGCTAGTTAAAAAAATAACCCTATTCACCTGTTGTGTCTCGCCTTAAGTTAACTATGTTGTGTTATTAGTGAAAGTCGACTATTTCTCTTGTTAAAACAAGCACACTGACAAGATAAATGACTGCGGTCTGATCTTACCACTAAAAATCTGTATGATAATAATATGATAACTTACGTTTAGAAAAGCATCAGCAAACACAGCAGCTAAATGATAGAAGGAATTTACACCTCATTCAAACGAAGTCGATCGGCAAACCCTTCTGTATACTGGCGGAGGTTGTTGGATTGGGGATCCTTGAAGTGCTTCAGGTCACTACATCCAACAATCGAACATTTTGACTTGCCCTCCCGTAACTTCTGCATCATTGAGCTTGGACTACAAAATCGGAGCGAGAAATAATAATGGCGGATTGCTCGAAGTGTTGGACCGGTAGTCAATGTCCTTATTTGTCAGTTCCGCTGCAAATACTGTGACGTAATTGTTCAAAAAACGTAATAGACAACAGGAAAATCCGAACAGGTTGAAAAATATGACCAAAACAGAATATAAAGATATAAACGAAGCACCTGAAGAGAATAATTTCATATATTCTGTACTTATAAACACTCCAAATATACAACAAAATGCATTTAAGGGCTAAAAAAGTGGATTTTGCATGATATGTCTCCTTTAATAATAAGGTTAAAATGGTTAAATTTGAGTTTTTTTCCGCTTTTTTCGTCTTCCGGGTTTAAAATCTTCATTGTAGCGGGTGACGCGGCAGTGCCCTACATAGTGCCTTGATGACTCATCGGTCTTATCCTATGAGAAGACACGGCCTCTTAATTATTCATGACCCCACGTGGATCTTTCCAACGTCAGACATGACAAACTGTGATATCGCGTAATAACGTTTGATGAGAGAGGCAATCATGGGACGCAAACTACTTGTTTTCATGGTGCAAAGTCCAAGTGCGTTGAATATGTTCCCCGCGATGCTGCCAGCGCTAGACGGTTGGTTTGCCATCAAACACGGACACGGCTAAACATTTTCGCGAGAGAGCTCGACAAGTGGAGAATGATGGACTTTGCCTTGTTGACAAGCTAATCCATGTTGCGTCTTGCGAGTGATGCGGTATCCTGAGGACTTTCTATCCCTTCAGAGGTGTGTCTGCGCTGGTGTGTGTGTGTCTAAAATGAGAAGTCATTTATTATGTGTTTTTCAGAGGCCGCGTAGACTATGCACTTTCTTTTACTGTCTATGACTATGCACGAAACGATTTTTTTAAGCGGAAAATTAATATTTTTTTTCTGAAATGTATTTATAGTGTCTATATAAACCACTATATATTTTATAATGACATTATAATTATGTAGCCTACATTAATATGTTTTAATTAGAATTACGATTACTGTGGGCTAATATTTGTAGCAGGACATTCAGTTACTTTTGAAAGGACTATAATAAAGTGTCAGTGTACTTCATAAGACTTTAACTTTGACAGCTATATACAAATCTAGCATTTCCTCACGTTTTACCATTGCTTTTTAGTGACAGTCGAAATGCATGTGACAGTGACAGTTATGGTCATACAACACCCACTCCCTCCCTTCCTCTCACAGCTAGCCACGCCCATTTCAGTTGCATTTTTCAAAAAGATTTTGAGCTAGACTTGAGCTGAAAGAGGGGGGTTTCATGACCCTTTAAATACATTATTAAAATAATTAAAGTTACCAGAGCTTTGCATGTATTCTATTAAAAGTCCAAGTTTGCTAGCAAATTCACAACAAATGAATGAATGACATTAGCAAAAGAGCTATTGTTGAACACAATACTGTACACTTTCATACACGTTTTGAAATCAATGCCTACCATCCTGTTTCCCAAGCTGTTCAGCAATCATCTGCCACAATCTGTCTTTATATTCAGTGTCATAATCTGCGTTTTGTTTGTCATAAAGTACTTTGTGCTGCAAGACAAAGTGAATCAACTTGTCAGCCGCCATTCTGTATTTTGTCTTTCGCTTTTTTACGGTGGCTCTTAAATGTCAAAAAACCTCTCAAAATGCTGGCTGTGGATGCAAAAAACGCAGAAAATCAAACCCAATCCGAATTTGTTTTTGACGGCCGAAAGTTTCGGATGTGGTGTGCAAGCGTGATTGACATAACGTGAGGTCGATTTTTTTTTTTTTACGTCCGAAAATTTCGGATGCGAATTTCGGACTCAAGCCGCCTTTCCACTGCACACGACATTCACATACGATTGTCGTATTTCGCCCCCTAGTGTCAGTCGCACGGAACTTTGAAATTGGTCGTGAAGCAACCGTTACCCGGCTCGGATATTCACGAATCACGATGGTAAAATTAATGATTTTAAAGAATGTAATGCATATATCTACACAAAACAAATGACCCTCAATACATCTCAAATAAAAACATAGTAGATTTTATAAAGCTAATCAATATAAATATTGATTTAATAATTATAAAAAAATTCTGCTATAGTTAATTATAACCAATATTTTACAAGAAGAGCGTTTACAGAAAAACATTAAAGAGTTAAAATATTAATAATTCTAGCCTCGCGCTCATAGTTTGTATTAGAATACATCACATCTAGGGGTGGGCGATATATCGTTTAGACGATAATATCCAAATTGTTGTCTGGACGATATGCAAAATTGGGATATCGAATATTTCCTAATTTGTGCATTCCGACCCCCCCAAACATGAAAAGAGCAGAAGGAAGTTAAAGAGAAAACAAATAACACACTATTATCTTCTAAACAATTATATGTAGCGATTGTAATACTGTAGGGGTTTGTTTGACTGTATTTTGTTTTGTTTTTTTACGAAATCACGATCGTTCATCAATTGCACGAGTGTAAGCTGCTTACTAATTTGCAATACAACTACGTTCTTACCTGTGTGTTATGACGTTTCTTAGGTAAAGCCGATGTGCGATTAACCCCCTGGGGTCGACCATATCGCCCGCGATATAAGCACACTTTTTTCCTTATCAGTGCAAAAAAGACTCAAATTACTCTGTTGATTTTGATCTTACATATAAGTGTTATACATCATTCGATCCTGTGAAGTGTGTATTTTTTTGTGGAACCTCACAATAAAAACAAAGTGTTGTGTTTTTCGCCAAATAAACAATAATAAACATGATGCGCGTTCTGCGTTCTCTGTTTTAGTGAAGTCAATTCTAAAACGCGTCCGAAAAATACACTGTTACTCACTCAATACTTGTCACAGAGACACGAGACATATGTCTTTTTAAAGCTTGTGTTCTCTTCTTTTAAATGAAGTAATTTATTAAAAAAATAAATATTTCCAGTTTATGTAATCCGTTTGAAACCAAGGAGAGGCACAGTTTTTTCGTTCTCAGTTATTTTGTATTCAGTTATTTTGTTAACAACTACATGTTTAGGTTATATAGCCTACTGATTACGTGAAATATGTTTCAGCCTCCGGTAAAATATGTGATCTCTAGGCTACTGTCTAAATACAACACATTTTTTATATATAAATGTTCATGTATATGTAATGTATTTAGTTTGCTAATAACTGCTTATGTTAATGTGTTTGAGAGAAATATATTTCAGGCTCCGGTAATTAAGTCTAAATAAAATATATCTAGGCCTATTTATATAATTAAATGTTCAGCTTTGGTTACCCTAGACACTATATCATGCATAAATAACTTAGGTCTGCCTTATGCACAGATGTTTGTGAATACAGGTGTAAATGTTTGAAATGCGCTCGCAAACGGTCCATCCACACTAAATGCGTGCAATCGGGCCATCAACAGATACTCGCGGTGACGCGACGCGTCGGCCCATTAATATTTCTCCGTCCATATGGCCCATCAACAGATATATAAATGTTCGGTTAGCCTATGACACTACCATGGCCTTTTGAATACAGGTGTAAATGTTTGAAATGTAGTGATGTGTCATTCACGAACTATTCATTGAGTATTTCATGTATATGGCCCATCCATAGATATTTGTCCATCCGATGACGGACAGATGAAATGTAGCCTAGTGTTTACAGCATCATAATGTAAAAGTTCCTATTCTTGAGTGAAACTACAAAAAAACTTATTTTTTTTATCCATACCCATTATTTTTCCATCAGTTTACTTTGGATAATGCTAACAGTTTATTTTATTTTAATTTCTCAGGAATGTGTCAGCATCCCGTTCTCCTTCGCCAGCACCACGCAGAGGGACACGCAGGTGTCGTTCAGTTCTTGGTGGGATCGAGAATAATATTGGGTATGTTTATAGATGTAATATTTTACAGATGAAATGTAGCCTTTTTGTGTTTACAGCATCATAATTTAAAAGTTCATATTCTTGAGTGAAACTACAAAAAACTTCTTTTTTATCAATGGCCATTAGTGATTGATAATGATAATACAGTTTATTTGATTGTATTTTCAACATGCTCACACTTTCTTCTTTTTTATAACTTCTTTCTTCTTTTTTATAACAGATGTGACAATGAGCATGTCCAAGCACCTGTCCCGAAGAGAGCCAAGGCAAACAAGGAAAGCAACAGGCAGTCCACGCTGTCATGGAAAACAGAGACTGATGTTGACTTGGCTCCACAGACACTGCGATTCCTGCCCGCACGGGAAACTGGACCGCAACTGAGTGCTGTAGACTCGCATTCGCCCATAAGTCTATTCAAACAGTTTTTTTCAGAAAGTGCTGTGTCAACTCTGTGCCACAACACCAATGCCCAAGCTGCCAAGGCAACTTCAAAAGGCTGCAAATACAAATGGGCAATGAAGTTTGGTGCATGTGGGACTTACAGGGACAACAGGAAGGACTGCCCTCAGAATGCAGCTAATTCACTCTCTAAAAAATCTGCCAGAGGATCCATCAGGTGGATTCGGGATGGACCTCTTGTTTTTGTGAAGTGGATGGACACACGAGAGGTATCTGTCTGTTCTACCATCCATCCTGCTTATACGGGAGACACTGTGCAGAGGAGGGTGAAAACACAAGATACATGGAGGACAAAGACATTTCCATGTCCTGCACCTGTGACTGCATACAATCAGAACATGGGCGGTGTTGACCTGTCTGATCAGCTGTTACAGTACTACACTGCACAACACAAAACAATGAAGTGGTACATAAAGATTTTTCTACACTTCTTGGACATTGCTTCCACTACCTCTTTCATTGTGCACAAAGAGCTACATGGTAACATGTCACATAAAGGACCCTATTTTAACGATCTGAAACGCAAGTGTCAAAGCGCATGGCGCAAGTAACTTTGTGGGCGGTTCCCGGCGCTGTTGCTATTTTCCCGGCGGGATAAATGCCTCTTGCGCCTGGCGCAAATCTAAAAGAGGTTGGTCTGAAGTAGCTTCATTATTCATAGGTGTGGTTTGGGCGTAACGTGAAATAAACCAATCCGAGCGCCATCCAACATACCCTTTAAGAACAGGTGCGCATGTTGCATGACGGATTGTTATTATAACGGCGGGTTTACCAGGCGCGCGCCAGGAGCGTTCACAGCCGATGAGACCGACGTTCTTGTCAGGACAGTGAAAGACAGAAGTGACGTTGTATAGGGATGGGAGAAACTCTTGCACATCAGCGTCGGTTAAACATTATAGCCTATACGTTTCTGCCACTATTGGGCAAACAGGTCTGATCCTTTAGTACTACAATAGCCTTAAGAAATGGGTATTTCAGTTTTTTCATCTTCATGTAAACCACAATGATTTCCCTCTTGTGTTAATATTTTTCCTTGTTATAATGTATGATTTGCAAAAATAAAAACTACTGCATCTATGTTGATGAGAGAATCAGTATTTGCGCGTTGTGTACCCGCTATATTATGGCCAAGCATGCGCGCTTAAAATAGCATTATGAACAACGCGCCACTGACTTTAGACCAGTTTTTTTCTGGTCAGTGGCGCAATTGTGTTCTGGAAGTGTAAAATAGCACCTGGGAATGTTTGCGCCGAAACACGCCTCCTTTTTGCGCCGATCCGCCCAGGGAGCGCAAGTTCATTTCCTAGTTTACCGACGTGCGTCTGTGGAGGGGAAAATCCCGCTTTGCGCGCGTGCAAAATAGGAATGAGACATGCGTTTGTGTATAAAGTCATTTGCGCCGGGTGCAATATAGGGCCCAAAGAGTTTATGGAGCAACTGATCACAGAGCTCTGTGGTGTGTCACAGAAAACTGCACCAAAACGGACCAATAGTGACCATGTACTAGGGCTGGGCGATAATATCGCACGATATTGTATGCGCGTCTAATCAGTAAAGCCGGTTCCTTGATTAGTAGTAAATCACATTCACATGCTTTCAGATGGACGATATGAGTGTTAAAGTTAATGAGATAATTAAGTGATTAATTTAGTGATGATTGAGCATTATTGAAGACACCTGATGATAACAAGCAGAATCACTGAAGGACAATCACAAATTTTCAGCCACCGTTATGGAGATCATTGTCTGCTTTAGTTGGTCTCTTGACACTTATATTTTCACTTTAAATTTTGTTTGCCTAGCGATTATGACTTATAACAGTCAAATGAACAAAGGCAACTTGATCTAATAGTGATGGCTATGTTTTGACATAGCCTAATCATGCAATGATCTGAAAAATATAAGTATTCAGATGATTTGTTTAACTTCTTAGCTACAGTTTTGTAGTTATGTTACATGTCTGTACTTTCTTATAACCTCAAATATTTAATAAAATATTTTAATCAAATCACTGTCATCTTTATACAGAAACACAGAGATCAGTAATCAGCCTGTCTATCTCATCCGTGGTGATATGTTGCCACCAATCACAACTCATTAATGTCTCCCATCATGCATTGCGGTATGAATAAATTATGATCTGAATTGTCTATGTAATTTACTTTTCCTACTTGAATATTCTACTCGTCACCGTTGTTGAGAAGCTTTGACTGAATCTTGAGGTCTGTGTGTGCCTTAAAGAAAGATTTTTTTAAACAACTTTTGAGAACTTACATTATATTTAACATTCCAGATGTTTATGCAGAATCTCAGTTATACACTAACCATCAAAATAAATCATAGACATAAATTTTAAATGATGACAATCATTATGTAACTAACATCATTTTATAATTGTTTATCTTTGTTCATCTGATAGGATTAACTCAGATGCAGCAGCATATTAAATATAAATTTTTTAATATAAGGGTCAAGAAGCCCAACTAAAGCAAACACTCACCTCCATAACGGTGGCTTAAAATTTTTAGATTTTTTCCTTGTGATTCTGCTTTAGGTGTCTTCAATAATGCTCAATCATCACTCATTTAATCACTTAATTATCTCATTAACTTTAACGCTCTTGAGTGTGGACTTATATACACCCCCAGGTGTGTTAGTTTAACACGGGAGATTTTGTTGTGACGAAGAGCCGTAATTAACTGACCAGCTGAGCCATATCGCATTAAATATCGCTATCGATATGTCCTCGATATTAACGCGACTTGTCAGTGATCTACGGCTCTTTGTAGTAATTGCCGCTCCATCTGAAAGCAGGTGAAGGTGATTTACTACTAATCAATGAACCGGCTTTACTGATTAGATGCGATACAATATCGTGCGATATTATCGCCCAGCGCTAAGTTATTGTACATCAATCATCATTGTGACCTTGAAGTAATGATTAAATGACAAGCGATTCAACAATTAATAAAGATTGGGTAAATATGAGTGCAAAATGATATTATACTGTAATAGAGAATCAAATTGGGTTCAGTTTTCCAGCTCAGTGTACATTTCTGTTCCCCAATGAATTCATATAGTCAGTTAAACTCATTAAACAATCAGAAATGATGAAGACCATTCAGTTATTTTACATGGTAATATATTTGTTTGTAACTCACTTTATTTGATAAATGTTTTTGCTGTTGTTGTTGTTGTATTATATAATAATCTGTTGTTGATGTGTGTAAATGTTGTGATGTGCAGGTGATGCTGAAGGATTGAGTGTTTTCTGATCAGTTTTCAGGGTCAGTTTAGCTGCAGTATGTCAGAGGAAAGGACTCTCTCTCTCAGATGAGTCTCAGAGAAACACAGGTGAGACTGTGTCTGTTTTCACACACTTTACACTCCACTGGACTTTGTGTTTCCCTGTCAACAACACAACTTTAAGCATTGCTCTAGATTGGCAAATGCTTTGACCAACTTTTACAACCAATTTTAACTTCTTAAAGGTATAGCGGAGGATTTTCTTTTTCTGGGTGGGTAGTCTATTTTATTGGTCCACCTAAGTGTCAATCATTCTGGCGATATGTTTACGTAAGGCCGTCGTACGTGCTCATCTCTATGTAGTTTTCACTTTCAGGTGTATTATGTCGGAGTTACGGTTTCAGCCATTCCTTTGAAAATGACTGAGGGTCGAAAGAGAAAAAAATGTGTACGAAGTGTATGATAAGAAGAGAAAGGCTGCAGAATATAGAAACAAGACCAGAGTGATTTTCGGTGAATATCACACGCTGGCGTGCGCTAAAAGCACAGGTTGGGCTTCTCACTGATACCGCAGTCCGAAAATTCTACTAGACAGGTAAAGTTTGTCATGCTATTTGGAGAAATCCATTTAAAATCACAAGTAAAAGTTAATGCAAGCTACTTAGCAATGCTAGCCCTGGCACAAGTCATGCACCGCATAGACACGGTAAACATCTCAATTTGTCTTTTGACCAAATGGTAAACGGTATCGTGCTGAAACATTCTAAAACCATGTGTGTTCTTATTCTTAAACCGTGTGTGTTTATTATTACACAAACGCAACAAGCTACTTCTCCATATGCAACTATGTATAAAAATAACGTAACAGCTATCAAATCTAGAATCTAAAATTAAAGTTTGTATTTATATAATATTGTGCACACACCCACACACACTTTATTCGATTTGATAGCCCAAATATAAATGTGTTAACTGTCTCTGAAGTCTCAGTAAATTCAAATAGTTTACTCTCTCTCTCTCTCTCTCTCTCTCTCTCTCTCTGTGTGTGTGTGTGCGAACTTGTATTTATTTATAATATTCTCAGTTTTATGATTGTCTCAATTTCATTCCAGCTCCACAAGTGGGACCTATTAGAGAGGTTCCAAATCCTTCTCCTTGCCAGGAGAACCTCAAATGGTTTTTCTTCTGAGTGCTTCTGTCCATGGAATATGGATACAGAAGACACTCAGGATGCTTTTCTTACAATAAAGAGGTTGTATGAAAGTCTTCTTAAAGGACAAGTTCGGTATTTTACAATTAAAGCCCTGTTTTAAGATCGTCCCTGATGAAATAGAATAGTTAAGATTGTTTTTGAGACAAATGCTCCTGTCACGAAAATTTTTGGATTGTGTGTTAGTACCCCCCCACCTTTATAATGAAAGCATAGGTGCACTCAAACAATCATTCATCAAAACGCATAAAACGTCTCGGTTACGGATGTAACCCTCGTTCCCTGTGTAGGGAACGGAGACGTTACGTCAAGGAGTGACGGAGAATGGGGGTTTCGCACAGAAAGCCAATCCTCTTCGAGTATTCAACAACGAGCCAATGGCGTGAAAATGCCATGGGTCTGCGGAATTTGCATAGCGTACTCCGCCCACCCATGTGGGTATAAAAGGAGGAAGCAAACGCAACCGCAGTATGTCTTCGCTGAGGAGCCAAGACTGATCTCAGGCGTCACCCAGCGGTACAGCAGAAGTGGCAGGGAGACGTAACGTCTCCGTTCCCTACTCAGGGAACGAGGGTTACATCCGTAACCGAGACGTTCCCTTTCGTAGTCACTCCGAGTTACGTCAAGGAGTGACGGAGAATGGGGGTCTATGCCATCACGCCATCTTCCAGCTGTCTTCCAGTGCTCTGCGAAAGTCTAGACCTCTAACACAATATTACAAAAAGGTCCCACTTTGACACAGAATTACCAAGGTACACTGGGAAACATATCCCGGGAGGGACATGCTACCAGATGCCTACCGAAGGGAGGACTTACAAAACACATATGGCCACTGGGGCTGCATAT
The DNA here is from genome assembly GCA_038021265.1 of Cyprinella venusta. Taxonomy (NCBI): domain Eukaryota; kingdom Metazoa; phylum Chordata; class Actinopteri; order Cypriniformes; family Leuciscidae; genus Cyprinella; species Cyprinella venusta. The sequence goes on from CM075863.1 coordinate 10,528,104, forward strand.
GGAGAATACTGGAGCGCCAACCGCAGGTGGCAACTAGCTCCAGGGGTGGCAGATGGCTTGCCAAGGGAAGACACATGCTCAGAGAGGCTTACTGTGGATAACACACATGAGACAGTTACCAAAGGGGAACCGTGCACACGGAGGCACCTAGCCGGCACCAGAGCAAGCGCAGTGGTGCCCGCATCATAAGTGCTGGAGGACTCAGGGCTTCAAAGAAGGTACAACTGAGGAAATATCGCACTTATCCAATCTGACGAGTGGAGTGGCGAGCAAGCGAAGACACTCAAGCGGTTCCAGCACTAGCGGAGGCGAGTACGTGAGAGGAAACCGGCTCGATTCGCAAATTATAAAATCTTGCGAAGGTGTTAGGTGTCGCCCAGCCTGCAGCTCTGCAGATGTCTGTTAACGAGGCGCCATGCGCTAAAGCCCAAGAGGAAGCCACACTCCGAGTGGAGTGGGCTGTCACACCAAGGGGGCACGGTCGACCTTGCTGCTGGTAAGACAAAACAATGGTGTCCACTAACCAGTGAGACAGCCGCTGTTTTGAGAGAGCCCTTCCCTTCTGGCTCCCCCCATGACAGACAAAGAGCTGATCTGAGGTCCTGAAACACCACGTTCTGTCAACGTAGGTGCGGAGTGCACGCACCGGACAGAGCAGTGCCAAGGCTGGGTCTGCCTCCTCTAGGGGCAGCGCTTGCAAGGTCACCACCTGATCCCGGAAGGGAGTAGTGGGGACCTTGGGCACGTTACCGAGCCGGGGTCTCAGAACAACATGAGAGTAAGCCGGCCCGAACTCTAGGCACGCTTCGTCAACGGAGAATGCGTGCAGGTCCCCTACCCTCTTGATGGAGGCCAATGCAACCAGGAGTGCTGTCTTCATAGACAGGAACTTAAACTCAACCGATTGCAAAGGCTCAAAGGGAGGCCTCTGCAGAGCACTTAACACTACCGAGAGGTCCCAAGAGGGCACGAGGGGAGGACTAGACGGATTTAGCCTCCTCGCTCCCCTCAGGAACCTGATGACCAGGTCGTGCTTTCCAACGGACTTACCTTCAACTGCATCATGAGAGGCGGAAATAGCCGCGACGTAAACTTTGAGGGTGGAGGGCGACAGCCTACGCTCCAACCCATCCTGCAGGAAGGAAAGCACAACACTGATCGAGCATCTCCTGGGGTCCTCTCTGCGAGAAGAGCACCAGTTGACGAAGAGGTTCCACTTCAACGCATACAGGTGTCTCGTAGACGACGCTCTAGCGGAAGTGATGGTTGCTGCCACCGCAGGTGGTAGCGAACTCAAACCTGCCTCGTGCCGTCCAGGAGCCACACATGTAGCCTCCATAGATCGGGACGAGGGTGCCACAGAGTGCCCCGTCTCTGAGTGAGCAGATCTTGTCTCAGAGGAATAGGCCAAGGAGGTGCTGTCGCGAGGAGCATGAGTTCGGAGAACCACGTCTTGGTGGGCCAATAAGGGGCTACCAGCAGGACCTGCTCCTCGTCCTCCTTGATCTTGCACAACACCCGTGCAAGGAGGCTCACTGGGGGAAACGCATACTTGCGTGGGCCCCGCGGCCAGCTGTGCGCCAGCGCATCTGTACCGAGCGTGCCCTCGGACAGGGAATAAAACTGGACGCAGTGGGAAGAGTCCCGGGAGGCGAACAGATCTATCTGAGCCTCCCCGAACTGGTCCCAGATCAGCTGGACCGTCTGGGGATGGAGTCGCCATTCGCCGGAGACAGGGCGGATCCGCGACAGCTCGTCGGCTGCCAAGTTCCGGGCTCCAGGAATGTACACAGCACGAAGGGACCTCAGGTGCTTCTGACTCCATAGTAGGAGGTGGCGAGCGAGCTGCGACATCCGACGTGAGCGTAGACCCCCCTGGTGGTTGATGCACGCTACTGTAGCGGTATTGTCTGAGCGGACAAGTACGTGTTGACCCCTGAGCAGTGCTCGAAAGCGGTGCAGGGCCAGGCGTACTGCCAGCAGCTCGAGGCAATTGATGTGCATGAGGCGCTGGGGTCCCGTCCAGGAACCCGCGGCTGCATGCCCATTGCACATGGCACCCCAACCCGTGGTAGATGCATCCGTGAAGATGACGAGATGCCTGGAAACTCGCTGGAGAGGGACACCTGCCCGAAGAAAGCTGAGGTTCAACCACGGAAAGAAGGTTCGGCGGCACGCTGGAGTTACTGGAACTCGGAGCGAGCCACGATGCCATGCCCACCTCGGGACTCGATCGCGAAGCCAGAGCTGAAGCGGTCTCATATGAAGCAATCCGAGTGGCGTAGCCGCGGCTGCGGATGCCATATGCCCCAGGAGCCTCTGAAAGAGTTTCAGTGGAACCGCACTCTTGCCATCGAACTGTCGAAGACAAGTCAGCAGTGAGTGTGCGCGCTCGCTCGTAAGCTGTGCGGACATGGCGACCGAGTCTATCTCCATGCCGAGAAAAGAGATCCTCTGCACGGGGCAAAGTTTGCTCTTCTCCCGGTTGACCCGAAGGCCCAGACGGGCTAAGTGCTGAAGCACTAGATCTCTGTGTTCGCAAACCTGTTCTCGAGAGTGAGCCAAAATCAGCCAATCGTCGAGATAGTTCAGGATGCGAACCCCGTGTTCGCGAAGGGGAACAAGGGCTGCCTCGGCGATCTTCGTGAAGACGCGAGGGGACAGAGCTAATCCGAATGGGAGAACCGTGTACTGATAATATGCCTGGCCTTCGAAAGCGAACCGAAGAAACGGTCTGTGTCGAGGCAATATGGAGACATGAAAGTACGCATCCTTCAGGTCGATCGCTGCAAACCAATCCTGATACCGAACACATTCGAAAATGCGTTTGGCCGTGAGCATTTTGAACGGCATTCGATGCAGAGTGCGGTTCAAAACGCGCAAGTCCAGAATCGGTCGTAACCCACCGGTCTTCTTGGGGACAATGAAGTAGGGGCTGTAAAAGCCGGACTTCACCTCGGCTGGAGGGACAGTCTCGATTGCACCCTTCGCCAGCAGGGTCGCAATCTCCGCTCTCAAAACCGGGGTATTGCCACCGACTATAGTGGAGCGAACTCCCCTGAAACGGGGAGGAGATTGTGTGAACTGAATCGCGTAGCCGAATCTGATCGTTCTGATGACCCAGCGGGACAGACCGGGGAGCTCGAGCCAAGCTCCGAGGAACCGAACCAGCGGGGTCATACGAACCACAGACGTCCCCCCGGAGGGGCAGCGGGGCGGAGTGACTGGCGTGCGCACGGGAGATACCACATGCGGGTGCGTAGTCAAGCTCCGCTCCCCGACAGAAGAGACCAGGGAAGGACCAGCGTTCCACAGGGGTCTGTTCTGCCGGGGGTCCGGCGACAGAGGGGGAGGAGAGCGGTGTGGTCCGGGGACGACGCGCGCTCCTCTCCGCGTCCTCAGAGACAGAGGGGAATGAGCGGGGCGACACTCTGGAGCATCGTGCGCGCTCATTCCGGTCTGTGTGCTCAGTGATAGTGTCAAGTCTTTCTTTAACCAACTCAGGGTGCTGCCCACCCGTGGGTGAGCAGCGGGGAGCAGAGAACAAAAGATTCTCCCCCGGCCCTCCACCGGGGGAAGGAGGGGGCCTGCTACCTCCTCCTGGGAAAAACTCGATGCCATCACTGAGCAGCCCGTCTCAGGAACGCCGCTTAGCCCGGCGTTTAGCGGGGGGCGGGGCCTGAGGGGGCTGTGACGCTCCTCTGCGACCGCCTCTACGGCGCGACCTGGGTGGAGGCTGCTGCTGGGGTCGCTCCGGAGGGAGGGGAGTCGCAGAGGCACGTCCTCGGCGGCGAGCAGACTGAGGCGGCTGCACCGACGGCTGGGTGGAGGCAGCAGCTGGCCGTCGAGGCAGGATGTGTTTAATCGCCTCTGTCTGCTTCTGGGCGGTCGAGAACTGCTGGGCAAAGTCCTCAACCGCACCGCCGAAAAGGCCAGCCTGGGAAAGGGGGGCGTCGAGCAGACGAGTCCGCTCAGCGTCCCGCACTTCCGCCAGGTTGAGCCAAAGATGACGCTCCTGGACCACGCTAGTGGCCATCACCTGACCAAGGGAACGAGCCGCCACTTTAGTCGCCCGGAGAGCGAGATCGGTGGCCGCTCGCAGTTCATTGAACGACCCTTGATCAGTCCCGCCCTCATGCATATCTCTGAGCAGTTTGGCTCGGAAAACCTGCAAAGTGCTCATCGCATGCAGAGCGGCGGCCGCCCGTCCCGCCGCGCTATAGGATCGCGCCGCCATAGACGACGAAAACCTACAGGCTTTGGAGGGATGCCTGGGTGGCCCCCGGGAGGAGGCGCTCTGTGGACACAGTTGCATCGCGACAGAGCGCTCCACCGGAGGAACCCCAGCATACCCACGGGCAGCTGCGCCGTCGAGGGGAGGAAAGGCGGGGGAAGCTGACGGGCGAACGCGGGAAGACAAAGGAGCCTGCCACGTCTTCGTCAGTTCCGCATGCAGCTCGGGGAAGAATGGTATTGGGGTCGGCTGTGGCTTTGCAGCGGCGGCTTTGCCCAAAAACCATTCATCCATCCGTGAGTGATCGGGGTGGGCCGGAGGATTCCAGTCCAACCCGATACTCACGGCGGCCCGAGAGAGCATAGCCGTCATCTCAGGATCCGATACGGGCAGCGCTGGCACTCCCGAGGGAGGCAGCGCAGCCACATCTTCACTTCCCGAGGAATCAAGCCCGCCTTGTGATGCCGCGATCGACATCGCGTCCTCCTCTGGAGCGCCGAACGATACAGACGGTACCTGCGAGCAGGCAGACGTCTGAACCGTTCCGGCGTTCGCTGGCTGCAACACCGTTGCGGTGGGTGGGACCCGAGGAGCTAGCGTCGGGGGTTTGTTCCACACCGTCACCGACAGATCACCCTGGCCGCGAGCCGAAGAGCTTCCCCGGGTAGAGGAAGCTGAACGGGTAGCGGAGACGGGGACTCTCACAGTAAGATCATTGAGTCTCGATCTAAGTGTTGAGATGGTCATATTACCACAAAAGGCACATGACTCATCCACGAAAGCTGCTTTAGCATGACAAAGACCCAGACATACTGTAGGAAACTTTTCTTTCCTTGTAGAAAAGTTAGCAACTGAGGAGACCAGGAGACTTTTGAGGTATCTTTCACGCAGAAGTTCTTTATTGCGTAGCTGTAGTCATCTCAAAGATAGTCTCACTAAGGAAAAACATTCTCTTACAATTTATACATTTAGAGGGGAGGCGTTCACATTGAGGGGGGAGAAACTGAAACAAAAGCAAATGTATATGATTCAACAGGCACCTCAGTTCATCAGCATAGCAGTTTTCTGTGCCTTGAGATGCTAATCTAGGGGAGTTACATTTGAGGAGGAGACTCTTGAAACAAAGCAAATGTAAATGAATTAGGAACACACCCTACTCTGAGGGCATTACCAATCCAATTGACTCAGCATAACTATTCACATGCTGATAGTCGCCAGGAACTCTAGTTCCAAATGAGCCATCCCAGAGCCATTAAAGACAAAAGGTGGAAGTCTCCCCTATAGTTAATCCAATCAACGTGAACGATTCAATCTCTAGGCAGAGAGGTGGGAAAACAGAAAGGTGACTCTTAAACTATCATCTTAATCATCTATCCAATTTTATACCAGTGGAGTGGAAACCTAAAATTAAACATTTTGACAAATTTGTATTCTTTCAATTCCCCCTTTGGGAGTTCTAAATAACTCCCACACTATATACAAATTTAAACCATTAAGAATTCATTCTTGTAACTTTTGCTAGTTACAGGCACATCATGTTCTGTGTTTGCTTTTTCTGTAATTGCATGCTGACACAGAAAACAAAACATGCAATTAGGGTCCGTGAAGTTCTTACGGAAGAATCAACTTCAGTCATCTAGTGTAAGTTTTTGCTGAAAGATCAAGACTATCTGGTTGGAACATCATGTTTGTGCACAAGTGATTCAATGCAGCCATCTTTGGTTGTGGCCTGCAACATTTCCAGCAAAAACAAGGTTTCTGGAGTCTTCAATTTGTATGATGTCCAGGATGGTTTGTAGGACGACAATCTTGATCCTTTTTAATGGATGACTGAAGGCTCCGTAAGTCTTTTCTCTGCGTTGTGTATTTTTTTCTTCTTCTTTATTTGGTGATAGTTGGCTCGGCAGTGGGTCTTGTTGTTTTCTGGAAGTGGTGTCTTCATACACAGGTGAAGACGTCTGTGCGTATGGGTCTCGGGACAGCCATCAAGTGTTATCTGCACAGAGGAAAAAGAAAACAGGAGAGCAGTATTTCTTCAAAGACAAGGGTTGTATCCTGCTGAGTAAACACTGAGTCTGCCAGTATTCCCTCTTTCCCTATTCCTTAATTCTTGACACCTAAAGAAAACAAAGTGAGGTGAGGATGGACTAAGTGGATGGGGGAAAGCCTTTGAGGGAGTCTTCACCGAAAGGGTTGGCCCCCAAAGCTTGGTGCATTTGGTTCTTCCCTTGGCTCCTCACTGTTTTCGTGTCCTATCATGTCCCTGTGGGTGGCAGAACTTTGCCGAACACTTTGCAATGTGACAGAACACTTTTCATTGTGACACATGATACCAAGTTTCTTTTCTTCCTTGACACAATACTGTCGATCAACATCCCTTGATGGGGCACATGCCATATAGGCTCTAATGGCTTGACCTGTCCTGTGACGTGTACTTTCATCTATGTAATTCTATCATGAGTTATTTTTCCTTCATCCTCTAACAAAACATCAGTCATTGTAGACATCATACGTGAGAATGGGTGAGGGTAGTTAAACCAATTTCCCCAATGGGAAAAGGTGACAAAATTGACTTTTGCTTCATGTGGGCATTTACAGTCTGACCTAACACTATTATTGAGTTTACTTAAGCAGTTCCCCAAAGGAAAACTGAGACAGTCACTTTCCTTTTGTTCTGTTAAACAAACATAAGTCTTTCATCTCTGTTGTAAATTTCTGGGGAAATTAAGCACTCACAGTCCAAATGGTTAACACGTCAACAAGCTGCCCAAGTTTACTGGCGTGGAGAATGGCTGCTTCAGAGTAGCAAGAAAGCTGAGAAAAAGTTGCCCAAAAAGGTTGACTTCTCTAAAGTTCTTTCTGCTTTTTCTACACTCTCTGCTCCAATGTCCCGGCTGACCACAGTAATAACACCTGCCCTCTCTCTTAGGACATTTACGTTTCTGTGGGTTCTCTCTGCTGACCTTAAAAGAGGCTGCTGCAATTTTTACTCTTTCCTTTACATCATAGTCTCTCTCCCAAGCAGTTAACCTGTCTAGGTTACTTCTTAAGGTTCCAGCTTGCCATGTCATTTCTAAGAAAGGCAATGCATTCTTTTGTTCTGACAACAGCCCATCAAACCACGTGCGAAGTAATGCACCATTGTCATTTAACACTTTCTCTGAAGTGTCAGCTATTCCACTGTATGCAGCTGCTGTCTGACAGAACCTTTCTGTGTACTCAGTCACACTTTCATCCTTCTTTTGCATACACCTAGTAATCTTTGACCAGTCCACTTTTGGTCCAACGATTTCCTTTAAGATTTTCAAAACACCTTCTCTCAATTCATCTTTTCTGGCATGTTGCAGTTCAGAAGTAACAGCAGACTCAAAACTGTTGAATTCAGATTCAGTTAGAATTTGAGACATTAACTGAGTGACTTCTTTTAACGACATGTCGTAGAGACGCATCTTACTGATCAAAGCTCTTCTAAATTCAGTGAACTGTGTGCGTGCTGGGGGTAAACTCTGTGACAATCTCTCTATGTCTCTGGGTCCAAGCGTTGTAGCAACAGTTTGGATTTGAACAACAGAAGCACTGGAAGGAACACTTTCTGACTGTTCAATTCCCTGCGGTCTTTTTCTAGCAGCACATACCTTCACTGAATTTACATGCCTATCAGTTACTGATGGAATGTTTAAATCTGTTTCAAACAACGCTTGTAAGTCAGGATAAGTTTCATCTGACTGTTGGTCTTCAGGGTTACATTTGGTTAAAGCCTGGTTATGGCCCACCTTTGTCTTGAAACAGGACAATTGAGTCTGCAACTGTTTGTTCTGTTCATTTAACTTAGCAATACACCTAGCTTGTTCTTGTGCAATGGATAAACTGTATTCTTTGTAACAACAGATAATGGCTTTCACATTGTTCTTGCGAATACTTGCCCCTAGCACCTTTTTACAATCTTCAATAGACCATACTTTTTCTGGGTGAATGCCAAATTTCTTTGTCAAGTTCAATCTGACTGACTGAGTCACTATGGAATCAATGCGTTCTCCTAACAATGACTTAAATTCACCATCTGACCACAATGGAGTGGCAAGGCCACTTTTCTCAGTTGTAGGAACCAACCTAGCATTTTTCCTAACCATTTTTGTGAGTTTCTTTGTTATCACACAAAACAACTAACTTACTCTGATCAACAGAGGCTACACTTGTTTACACAGATCGACTGTTGTAAACCTTCTTTGACAGAGCAAAGGAAATCCACAATATTACTAGCACTTTATGCTAATACTTCCTTGTTTGTACAGAGGTTCAAACTTTCATCTCTAAAATACATTTTAGAGGGTAAACAACAAAATAACAAAAAACAAACAACACATACTATTAGCATGTTAGGCTAATCTTCCCTGAAAGAAAATGGAAAGGATATTTCACCTTCCTAACTTTTTAGAGGATGACCAAAATAACTAGCACAAAAAAAATGCTAATCCTTCTCTGTGAACAGAGGTTATCACCAATATTAACATGTAATATTAATCTTCCCTAAATTTAGAGGATACCTTCTCTAGCAACGTAGAGGCACTATGTCGTTAAACAAAACTTCCCTGACTTATTCAGAGGATCCCAAAATATTAACATGTAATGTCAATCTTCCCTGCCTGACAACAGAGGATACCTTTCATCTTTAAAAGACAACTTTTAAAGGATAACTTTAGTTAATCAAACACTACAGCTGTATGATAACTCTTTCTCTGACGGCGCAGAGGCTTAAATTTGTACTGGTCTTCAGCGGTTCTTTTGATAGAGTGAAAACTCACCGAATCGTTGTTGCGATGAAAAGATTCAGTCTGGACTTCAGTCAGAAAAGTTCTTTTTGTTGAGATCTTGTTCTGGAACTCAGTCCGCTTTGAGATCTTGTTCTGCTTGAAGTTTTCAAGATTCAGTTGAGATTCTCTGTTGAAATCTTTTGTTGCTTGACGTTTCAGTTCTGGATTCAGGTAAGATTCTTTGTTGAAATCTTTTGTTGCAGTTCAGATTCTCTGTTGAAATCTTTTGTTGCTTGAAGTTTCAGTTCTGGATTCAAGTAAGATTCTTTGTTAAAATCTTTTGTTGCAGTTCTTGATTCAGGTAAGATTGCTCTATCCGGGTCACGGCACCAAATTGTAGGAAACTTTTCTTTCCTTGTAGAAAAGTTAGCAACTGAGGAGACCAGGAGACTTTTGAGGTATCTTTCACGCAGAAGTTCTTTATTGCGTAGCTGTAGTCATCTCAAAGATAGTCTCACTAAGGAAAAACATTCTCCATTCTCTCTTGACTCAGCATAACTATTCACATGCTGATAGTCGCCAGGAACTCTAGTTCCAAATGAGCCATCCCAGAGCCATTAAAGACAAAAGGTGGAAGTCTCCCCTATAGTTAATCCAATCAACGTGAACGATTCAATCTCTAGGCAGAGAGGTGGGAAAACAGAAAGGTGACTCTTAAACTATCATCTTAATCATCTATCCAATTTTATACCAGTGGAGTGGAAACCTAAAATTAAACATTTTGACAAATTTGTATTCTTTCAATACAAAGCAGCGATCGTGCCCATCAGAGGAGGACAGATATCGACCGGACCCAGAAGAACACGGGCGAACCATCTTTAAAAAGACGTGCCGCGTGCAGCTCTTTCAAAGGAGAGGAGGAAATTCACTCTTTCAGCGCCGAGGCGACCAGGGAGAAGCGCAAAGTCTGGCAGACCACTGCACAGATCGCAGGCAATGCAGAATCTCGCTGGGTACCGCCATCACACCAACACTGAAGAGGACGCTCGTCTCGAAGAGGCTTTTTAGTGATATGGCTTGTGGAGAGAAGAATGCTCTTGGCTCCGAAGCGAAAACATACTGCGGTTGCGTTTGCTTCCTCCTTTTATACCCACATGGGTGGGCTTGGGGGACATACTGTGGACTTCAAACGAAAACAGGAAGAAACATGGACTTGGACAAAAACTAGGATAAAACCTGTTGGAAAGCATCTTTTGCAGCGATTTTTGTGTGAGCATATCAGTGAACACCCTAGACCACTCGGTGAGTTTCACGTCTTTGTAAACTAAAGTTTTATGCGTTTTGATGAATGATTGTTCGAGTGCACCTATGCTTTCATTATAAAGGTGGGGGGGTACTAACACACAATCCAAAAATTCTCGTGACAGGAGCATTTGTCTCAAAAACAATCTTAACTATTCTATTTCATCAGGGACGATCTTAAAACAGGACTTTAATTGTAAAATACCGAACTTGTCCTTTAATGGTAATAAACACAAATGTGCAACGCATGCTAAATTTTCACATATTGTATTGTTTTTTAGTGCATCCTCAATTAATTTGAGAATAAATTTGAAAAGACAGTAGTAAAAGGTTTTATCCACAGTATATACATTTTGCAAAATCTGACCAAGCAGACTTTAATTTTTCTCACCTTAGGTTTTAAAAAATGTATATAAAAATAATATTCCCAACCTTTTTACATAGGGGAAATTACATAAGAAAACTTGAGCGGGGTGTTATTTGATAATGATAACACTGATATTACAATAATAGGCAAGGCAAGGCAAGTTTATTTGTATAGCACATTTCATACACAGTGGCAATTCAAAGTGCTTTACATGGAAGAAATTTAAAATATTCAAAAGAAATCAGAATAATTAAAACAGTAATAAATACAACTCATACGGGAAATTCAACGTAATAATAATAAAATAAATAAATCTACAACACCAAAATAAAACTTTATTTGTTTTTGGTGAATATTATTGAATTATTATTATTCTCATGTCCACATCACAGTTTCTTTTTTCCAACAGTGGCTATTGCAGATAAAGAAGCGAGCAGCACAGGGGAGAGTTCTGACATAAACAGCTCACAGACAGAGACTCCACCAGCAGACCCAGCATCAGAGTCCACACCTCTGCTCACCTGTAATGGTAAAATGTCTCAATAGAACTGACATGTTATTGTATAGCAAACAGTTTTGTGGTTTTGTGGTCTTATCAACTGTCACACACCAAATAATTGTATCTTTCCAAATACAGACCCTAGGAGTTACACTCATTACACCTATTTCACAAAATACAACAAATATATGTTGTTTAATTCTACAATTTCTGTAAATGGACTTGGTGGTGTATACTTTCTGGACATGGTAGTCAATCAATTTCACACCATGTATGTCTCTGTGTGGCTGGAATACACTACATGACTTTTGCCCATATTTTTGCCCTGATTCAGAAATCGATTCTAGTTGCCGAAAGTCAGAGCCAGCCTACACATTATAGGCAGTAAGACTTCACTGAAAATCGAGTATTGTATGATAGCCACAGACTTATATATATTTATTTTTTAGCTTCATTCTATGATTCCATCAAGGTAAAGGATATCAAACATGTTTTATAACTTAAGACCATTTTTATAACACTTTCCCCCTGTTTCACAGACAAGGCTTAAAGGGTTAGTTCACCCAAAAATGAAAATTCTGTCAGTATTTACTCACCCTCATGTTGTTCCAAACCTCTATGTGTTTATTTGTTCTGCTGAACACAAAGGAAGATATTTGGAAGAATGTTTTAATCAAACAGATCTCCTTCCTCATTGACCTGGTAACACACATAGAGGTTTGGAACAACTTGAGGGTGAGTAAACGATGACAGAATTTTTGGGTGAACTAACCATTTAAGCTAGTCCCAGAATAAAATGCATGTTTGAGCTGTTTTAACATTTCTAGGGCACATTTATAAGTTACTTTAATGTCCTAAATGAACTAAGGCTTAATCCTGGCTTAAAGTGCAACATGCAGGTTGGACACCCCTATATAGCATAGTGTATGTTGACGATAAAACAACAAGATTTTCTGAACTGGAGTAATATATATTTAGCCATTAACGATATTTTGAGAAAAATTGTGATAAAATAACTCCCGCGTCTATGACGCACTAACCGGAAGTGACGATTGGCGAGGGAGTCTGTTCAAGTTCAGGCTCAGGTTACAATGGATGCGAACGACGAAACCGCGTTCTGTGATGTTGACGAATATGCCTATGATGACCCACAGGCAAATAATTATGACCCTTCTAGGCGAGATAGAAGTCAGGGGGAGATCGGGAGACGAACAATGGGCAGAGGAGAGAAGTAACGTTAGAGTTGTGGTGTCGAGAAAACCAGTGGCTAATAGGGCAAGTGAGTTCATGTAAGTTAGCACCGCGGCTAACGCTGGTTCATCTACTGTATGGCTATACCTTGGTGTTTTGCAATAAATCTGCTTTAGCAAACATACATTTGACTTTGTTCTTGATTAAACATCTATTTAGATTGTCTTAATTTAAGCCAGCAACATTTTGTCTTCTCATATTCTACACTGACAGTGAGTGAAATGTGCGCCACAAACGACCGAGTGTGTGTGTGTGTTAACAGACGCGGCAGTGAAGTCTGCTCTATTCACCTGCACATAACGCACCCAAGACCAAAAAGCCTTGTTTTTCCTAGAAGGAAAATGATGGATATGATGTCCTGACAGGCTGGAATTCGTGCAACAACCACAAACACAATAATTTACCATTATGGCATCTCTAAAACTCGATTTAAAACTTTGGGCCCTATTTTAACGATCTGAAACGTAAGTGTCAAAGCGCATGGCGCAAGTAACTTTGTGGGCGGGTCCCGGCGCTGTTGCTATTTTCCCGGCGGGATAAATGCCTCTTGCGCCTGGCGTAAATCTAAAAGAGGTTGGTCTGAAGTAGCTTCATTATTCATAGGTGTGGTTTGGGCGTAACGTGAAATAAACCAATCCGAGCGCCATCCAACATACCCTTTAAGAACAGGTGCGCATGTTGCATGACGGATTGTTATTATAACGGCGGGTTTACCAGGCGCGCGCCAGGAGCGTTCACAGCCGATGAGACCGACGTTCTTGTCAGGACAGTGAAAGACAGAGAAGTGACGTTGTATGGGGATGGGAGAAACTCTTGCACATCAGCGTCGGTTAAACATTATAGCCTATACGTATGTTTCTTGCCACTATTGGGCAAACAGGTCTGATCCTTAGTACTACAATAGCCTTAAGAAATGGGTATTTCAGTTTTTTCATCTTCATGTAAACCAAAATGATTTCCCTCATGTGTTAATATTTTTCCTTGTTATAATGTATGATTTGCAAAAATAAAAACTACTGCATCTATGTTGATGAGAGAATCAGTATATGCGCGTTGTGTAGGCCTACCCGCTATATTATGGCCAAGCATGCGCGCTTAAAATAGCATTATGAACAACGCGCAACGCGCCACTGACTTTAGACCAGGTTTTTTATGGTCAGTGGCGCAATTGTGTTCTGGAAGTGTAAAATAGCACCAGGGAATGTTTGCGCCGAAACACGCCTCCTTTTTGCGCCGATCCGCCCAGGGAGCGCAAGTTCATTTCCTAGTTTACCGACGTGCGTCTGTGGAGGGGAAAATCCCGCTTTGCGCGCGTGCAAAATAGGAATGAGACATGCGTTTGTGTATAAAGTCATTTGCGCCGGGTGCAAGATAGGGCCCTATATGTCTCTTACTACTGCTCTAACTACATCAACACCCAGCAATGAGAAAGCGGCCGCGAGCTCATTTGTTTTCCCTCGGGCTACGTCATATGACGCGTTGCTTGCGGGAGAGGCGTATTCCAGAGCCTAAGCGCATTTTCATCAAAATCTCTACATCAAATGAGATTTCATTAGTAATTTTTACATAAGTGTTTTTAAAAGACCTCTGCAGACAATTTAAAGTATTAATTCAGAAATAAAATCAACCTGCATGTTGCTCTTTAATCTAAACCCTGTCTGTGGAACCGGGCCATATTGTTTTATTTGGTCATGTTTTTCCTAAGCAATGACGCACATATATATTTTAGTTTATTGTGCCCAGAACAGAGGCTACAAGTTGTGTAGTGTATTCCAGACTTTAAATTGATTTTTCTTTTAAATGTTTTGATCACAGGAGCATATTCAAAGGTTCATATCACAATTTTATTTTTCCAGCAGTGGCTATTGCAGATAAAGAAGCAAGCAGCACGGGAGACAGTTCTGCCATAAACAGCTCACAGACAGAGACTCCACCAGCAGACCCAGCATCAGAGTCCACACCTCTGCTCAGCCCTGAGTCTGACACTCTTTTACTTCCTCCTGCATCTGCCCCCTTGGTTTCTCTTGTTTCGATCACCACCTCCTTGACATCTACATCTTTATCCATTGCTCATCCAGTCTCCCCCCTGACTCATCCCGTTTCTGTCTCCTCTCAATCTAGTAGTCCTTTATCTTCTTCTCCTCTGCCACCAACCGCTACCCTTTCTACCTGTTCTAAACTGTCCACTGAGCTAGGCAGTCCAGGCCCAGTCTCTTCCTCATGAAAAAAAGACAAATAAAGAGGAAAGCAGATCATGAAGGTATGTGTGAATTTGTTGATTTTTCTTTTGACATAAGAATCAAAGCTAGATTTGATCACAGTTTTATTGCTGAAAGAACAGACCTTTCTCATTGTTTTTTGAAAAGGAATGGGTTAGAATTCTACAAATGTACTTGTTGTAATATTTTCTTTTGCACACATTGCAACATATTTATAGCAAGCTATTTAGTGTTCTGACCATACAGTGCCTAAGCCCTCCTGTTGATCTGACTGCTTCTATTGTTCTCCTTTTTTGTATAAGGATTTTAATAAGAAATATTTTATTTCACAATTTAATTTTTGCGAATTAACATCTTGACCATAGCAATGGTTGTGTGACAAAAATAAAAACTGCTGTTCCATATTTTAAAAAAATGTATTGATAATATACAAATAAAAATATTTAATTATTTCAAATATTATTATTATTAAATATTATTTATTATGCTTATTATGATAGACGTAGTCCCAATAACTATTAATTTCCTTTGAATTTAATGTTGTATTTACCGTTCAGCAGTAGTATGATTGTAACTTCATGTGTTGTAAGTAAATGTCATTAACATTAACCCATGTTTCTATCTGTTTCTGCTTTCTGTTAGTGGTGGGAAGTTCGGATCATTTTACTGACTCGGATCTTTGAGTCTCGTTCAGCAAAATGAACGAATCTTTTATTGAGTCATTTCGTTCATATCGGTCATTTCATCATTAAATAATTAAAATGTCATGTTGAATATCCCAAAACATCTAGTACTTAATCAAGTACGAAAATCTTGATTACATTTGTAAAAATAACATAAATGACTATAGGGTAATGCAGCCAAGGCCAAATTATAAGCAACTGAAATAACTGTATTAATTAGTTGCTGGGTCTCAAGTTCAGGCTATTGCAGTCTGACTGTTATAGTTCACCTCACCTCCTGATCCGAGACGTTCTTTCCTTTGCAACTTCATATTTATCAGGTTTGTTCTCCTCCTCTCATGTCTCGAGACGTTAGCTGTTGACTCGTCAGTGTCTAACTCTGATCTGTGCTGTCTGCTGGGCCGTGCCGTCGCGATATAACAAGACCGGAAAGAGTAAAGATTAGTTCATCTCTCTCGAGTCTCTAGTTCGGGTTCGGACGGGTCTGAGTCTTTCGTTCTTCCTGTCAGTCCCATTAAGTCTATGCTGTCAGTACCGGAAAGGGGAATGATTAGTTCATTTGAGTCTTCGGGTTTGAGTCCTTCGTTCTTTTCTCACGTGGCCACCACTGGTCTCTCGCATCAAATACATTAGATTCGTATTATTGACTGCGTCTGAATGTATATTGTGTTAGGCATGAAAATACAAAATATGTTCAATAAACACTATAAACAAAAGTTCCATTATTCATTATTCCTTATTATTGTCCCTGTCCGTCTCTTTTCTATATTATGCATCTGTGGTGTGTTTTATTATATATTATACATTAATCGACTACTATTATATTATTAATCATCTACGTGCTTGTTTGCAAAACGTTTGTGAATTAGTTTGTTAAAAGTTTGTGAATTAGTCTATTCAATACGGTGCAATTCACGTGACTAAAGAACGAAGGACTCAAACCCGAAGACTCAAATGAACTAATCATCGCTCTTTCCGGTGGTCTGACAGCATAGACTTAATGGGACTGACAGGAAGAATGACAGACTCGGACCCGAACTCGACAGATGAACTAATCATTTCTCTTTCCGGTACTGATAGCATTGACTCTATGGGACTGACAGGAAGAACGAAAGACTCAAACTCGCCCCGAACCCGAACTAGAGACTCGAGAGATGAACTAATCATTTCTGTTTCCAGTACAGATTCAGAATCCATATATTGCGCAATGCGCATGCGCGGGTAACACAACATGAACGAATCACTCCCTGGACAACTCGGTAGTCCCGAGTCATATTAAAGATTCGTTCAAAATGAACGAATCGTTCATGAACGACACATCACTACTTTCTGTCTTCTCCTCTACCACCAACCGCTACCCTTTCTACCTGTTCTAAACTGTCCACTGAGCTAGGCAGTCCAGGCCCAGTCTCTTTCTCACAAAAAAAGACAATATATATATATATATATATATATATATAAATATAGCTGCGAGCAGCGATTGCGGGCCCAAGCCGGTGGCACCGCAACCCCGGTGCCTTTAGGTAACTAAAGGCACCGGGGTTGCGGTACCGCCGGCTTTGGCCCGCAATCGCTGCTCGCAGCTATATTTATATATATATATATATATATATATATATATATATATATAAAGCCGGTGGCACCGCCACCTTGGTGCTTTTAGGGTTATTCTACTTGACATGCAAAAACATAACCCCCGCTTTGACTGTCAAAAAGAAGTGTGCTGAAGAGCTGGCATCAGTGAAGGCTCTGCAAGAGTGCACATTGAGGGCACATTTTAACCACAAAGTATGCGTGAGCAACCTTCTGAAAGGTCAGGTGTACATCCAGGTCTACATCTGTACTGTGTTTACATTATAGTATTTAGGAATGCGCCGATCCGATACTCAGGATCGGTATCAGCTCCGATACTGCCATCTTTGCCGGATCGGGTATATTTACACCACTTTAATCAAACCACTCTTCTTTAAAACATTATGATGTGATTTTTTTCACATGTATTTTATTACTCTTATTGAGCTATTTTGTCCACACACAGGACTCACTGCCAATCGTACGTGCTCACATCATTCTCTTTCTGTGAAAGCTATATACTGCACTCACCAGTTTTCACTCTACAGCTATTGACCAGAGCACTGAAATTATTTCTCACTTAAACTACAATCAAATGGATTTTCTCACACATTTTGCGTTAGTCCTCCGCATGGCATTTTATTATTTTCTGCGCAGCTTCAGAAGTGCATGCACACAGCCTAGAACACATGACACGCACACACAGTCACGAGAGAGGCGCGATCGAATGTGTGTTTGTGTGCGAACAATGGAAACTCCTTTTTGTTCATACAGGAAAATATTCAGACTAATGTCTTGTGGGAGCAACAGAATACATGCAACGGCATTATGTAATCACAGTGTTTCCTTTAGGATTTTTTTTAGCAGTGGGGGCAGGTCTGTCCACCACCCAACACCACCCCCCCCCCCCCCCCCCCCCCGGCCTTGCGAGCCGCCACCCGCCACCGTCCTCAACAGGAAAAGTTTTACATTTGAAACAGGACTGACACTGTGCTGCAACACAAATAAACATATTTATTACTTATATATATTTGAGGTACTTATCATCTACAAATCATTCAGAATGAAACAAATTCATTTGTGGCACTTAACATCTACAAATCATTCATTAATTTGTGGCACTTGACATGTAAAAATCATTTCATAATGAAACAAATTCATTTGTGTGCTTTGCTGTGCACACATTTAATTTTTCTTGGTTTTTGGAAAAATAAGTCCAAGGCTCGGTCATAGGGGAATTCAGAAAGAGGTGGCCCATTGATGCTGAGTAGCATACATGCTGCTAGATGGTCCCCCTGCAGCCTGTTCCTTAAGTCTGTTTTCACCTATAAAGGATTTTTTTTTTAATTAAGTGATGTGAGGGATATTGATAGCCAAACAATCTTTCATTTCACAAAACACTGACATGTTTTACCCTATTCATCGTGGAGAAATCTCTCTCACAGTTGACACTTGAGATTGGCACTGTGAGGGCAATGGCTGCCAGCTTACTGAGGGAGGGGTAGATTTGACACCACTCATCGTGCTGGGATGCTAGTTTGCTCATTATGGTAAGCTGGTCCATATCCTGAAACATTACAACACAGACTGTAGGCAATTAACCTGGGTTCCTCAGTCATGTTTCTGAAGAACTTAAATTGTGTCTAATTTACCTTGAATGCTCCAGTCAGCATATGCTGCTTAAAAGATGACCATTCTTGCAGTGCATGACTGTCCGGTTGCTGCAGGAATTTGGTGGACAGGGTCTTGATGCTTTCAAAGTTGATGGAATCGTCCTCCTTGACTGCTTGGGGCCCCAACACGTGAAAGGCTCCCATGATATTAAGGTTTTGGAACCTTCTGTCAAGGCTGTCCTGTAGGCCATCAAGATACGGCTCCATTACCTAAACAGGGCACAAAAAAATGATTAAGTTTTATTGATTGACCCTGTGGAAATAACATTTCAATCAAACTAAGACTGGGCTCTGTCATTTTATTATATATTTATTAGACGGATACTACTTAGCAGCAAATCAAAACAAATTTACCTGTGTCCTGTACCGGGACCAAAGAACCTCTCTTGTTGGCTTCACCTGGCCTCTAACTCTCCTCTCCCTTTCCTCCTCATCAACGATGTTAAATGCACCCAATCCTGCAGGGTTGTCGAGGTCACTATGCAGTTGGGCCAAGAATGAGCCAGAGGGCTGTGTATCACCTGCATCTTTGATGTTCTTCAGGGATGCCATAGTCACTGGAACCTGATAAAGGAAGTTGCACAATCATCAGCAGTTTTTTTTAAATGTAATGTGCACTGAATAAACAGCCTAGAATTTAGTTGTACTGCTTTTCAGTTATGAGATGCATGTTAAAAGTACCTGCTCTTTGATGGCCAGGAAGTTGACCTTCTCTCTCTGGAAAATCCTAGAAAGCCGGGCTAAGTGTGGTAGTACATCTGCCTGTAGGTATACTGAGGCCACAAAACGGTATGTGCAGCAAAAACCATAAAGGCCCTTGGCTACTGGGCACTTATGGACCTCAGTCTCCTCTGCCAAGGCAGTCATGACAGCACTGAGGTTCTTTTGCAATGTAAGAATTGCCAGGTGCTGTGATAGCCAGCGTGTATCCTTTACTTGCTGAAAAATATTTTAGTAGTGGTGTAAAAGATTAATTATAGCACCCATTGCATCTGGAGTACACAATTATGACCAAAATTGTTGTTACAAGCAGAAAGTATTTTCTCTCACCTTTACTTTTAAGTTATCAAGGCCTAAAGACTGTGATGCAGCTTTTAGAACAGCTGTTCTGTTAGCACTGTTCTGAAAGTACTGATGGAGCTGCTGTAAATGGTCCCTAAAGGTAGACATGTAGGGAACCTCAGATGAGGCATCCCTGCATGCCAAGGCGAGGCGATGGGCAGCACAAGCAACTGGCATCAACCAGGGGAAGTCATCCTGGAGCTGCTTTGCTACACCATTCAACCTTCCTGTTACAAGAGAAGAGAGAGAGAGAGAGAGAGAGAGAAAGGCATGCAATAACCAATTCATATTCAAGCCAACTAAAAACAAATTCATGCAACTTGAATGTCTCTTTGTAAACTTTTACCAGTCATTACAGCAGCTCCATCTGTTCCTAGCCCATAGAGCTTATTAGTTGGCACATTCTTTTTGTGAAGAACTTCCTTTATTGCTGCCACAATGGTTACAGCCTTCCCATCACTTATATTAACCAGGTCCAGGAACTGGCTGAAGAGCTGCCCTTCATTGTCCATATATCTGAAAAATAAAAATACATAAATACATTACAAAAATATATACTCATCCATTGGTTACTTATTGTAACTTCAATTGACTAATACCGAATGTGCAGATCCAGTTGCCTTTTAACAGACACATCTGTGCTCTCGTCTACCTCCAACCCAATAGCCACAGAGGACTGAATCGCTTTCAGAATTGGTTCTTCAACCACTCTGGCCAGTATTTCCAGCATCTCATCAATAATGACGTGAGACCGGTAGTTGGTCTTTTTTCCAATCTAAACGTAAATTAGATTATACATGTAATATTATGTTTTTAAGATAGCTTATTTGTAGATGTGAAATGTAAATATGAACAATAAGACAGTAGTGTGATAATTATTCACCTTTAGCTTTTCAAAATAGTTACACCCCAGCAACTCCGCAAGATCCAGCAGAGCTGGATAGTTTGTGTGGTGTGCTTGTTCTCTCTTAGTTAAGTGATATAAGCATTTGAATCCTCCAATAACTGCCTCATGTTCAAGTATTATGATGGGGTCTAAGGCAACTTGAACTGAAGAACCTATGCATAGCAGGTACAGTATCTGTTATACTTATCATATACTTATGGATGTTGCAACAAAAACAGACATAATTTTATTGAATAAAATTACTAAAATTACCTTGTGCTAACAAGGCATGTGATTTTACACATTGCTTGTGGTGCTCGGTTGCCATATGTCTATCTAAGTAGTCAACTCTGTAGATTTCGCAACCTACTTCTATAAATGGCCGTTTGGAAACACCTTGCTTGGGGGCCTGCTTATGCTGCCGACATATGCGGCAAAACATTCCTGTAAAAAAATAAAAAAAGAGGTATTATTTTTTATTATCTTTGTTTTGGTATTATTTTTAAAACACTAGACTGAAAATCACAGAAATGCCTGATATGGTTTACTGCTGAGTACTTGCCATGATCTGTGTGGTAGAGCCATGGGTGGAACCTTGGTTTGTCTACCCATGCAGGATCCCAGCCTGAGACCCTGTGCTTAGTTTTCTTTATTTTGCTGCCATCTTCTCCTCCACTCTCCTCTCTTTCTGCCCTCTCTCCTGTCAAACTGTGCTCTTCTGCTTCACTCTGCACTTGCACTTCACACTGGTTTCCTCCTCTATCCAGCACCTGCACTTCTCCTGTCTAATATTTCATCAGGCAAACTGGTAAACTGGTATTATGACTACTGTCAGGCCGGGGCTAGTATTTTAGCATAATAGTTCAGGTTGATATCCCTGCGGCATTATAACTTGTCATTTTAATGTTTTAATCATCGCCCTTATTTCTTCTCATTCTTTTGATGCGTGTAGCTAATTTATTTTATTTTTTTTTACCTCAATTCTTACTTTTAAACACCTTGTTGGTAATGTGAACTTAGCATACCTGGTCATCATCATCAGGCGTCTTCCTTTTCTTAGAGAAATATTTTAACAAACTCATCTGAAAAATAAGTAAATGAATAATAACGTTATCATTCGGAAGTTTCTATATATTATAGCAAATAATAATAATAAACCCACTATTAATTACTTTATCTTAATGCAGTGTAACTACTTCAGCATGTAAATTATGCACCTAAAATACAAACGTGAGGAAGGGCTTTCAGCAATCGCTTAGCCCTGCGACGCTATTACAGTATATCAATCAACAGCCACGTGCAATTTAGCTAGCAGGTGAAGAAGACAAACAACGAAAATCACCAGTTAACATAATTTATATTAGAAAGAACTATAGACTAAAACAATATCAGGCTTAAATTAACTGACAACATAAGTTATATCACTTACCGTTGTCTCAAGGACGAACACACCTTGTCAAGTTCTTCTGCGGCGGTCTCTCTTTTTCCCCTCTCATTCTCCCTCAGGTGGGTGGCGGGTGGTGCGCGTGCGCGTGCGCGTGCACATGCCCGCTCGCGGTGTGAAGCGCGTATCTCCGACATGCTGATAGACGGCTTTTCGCTTTTGTACTGAACGGCCCTATTCTGATACTGTGGCGGCAGAAATTTAGCCGTGGCGGGCCGCCACTACCAAATCAACATAGAGGAAACACTGGTAGGGGGTAAAAACCTGACATTGTATGTATCCAAGAATCCTGGTTAAAACCAAGCTTGGATTTTATTCTACATGGCTATGTAAATGTGAGGCGGGATAGGATAGAGGGGGTAGGAGGGGGTTGTGTCACGTTTATAAAGCAGGGCATTCCCTACAGGATCTTGGGGATAGGAAGGGAACAAGAGTATGTAGTAGTGAAAATATGGGCAAGGAAAGAAGTAACGATTGTGAATTATTATAACCCGTGCAAAAAACTAGAATTAATGAAACTAGAAGAGATAGAAGGGCAGAATAGTAGTAATATTTTATGGTGTGGAGATTTCAATGGACACAACACATTATGGGGTAGTGATAGAACAGACTCAAATGGGCAAGTGATAGAGGAGTTACTTGATGAAAAGAATTTAGTGTGCTTAAATAATGGCAGTAACACTAGAATAGATATACATACAGGAAAAGAGTCTGTGCTAGATCTTACTTTGGTATCAAATTCCATGGCATCAATATGTGATTGGTCAGTGTACCGTGAAGGAACTATAGGGAGTGATCATTACCCAGTTTGGTGCAAGATTAATATGGCAATACCAATGGTCATAGAGAATACAGGGGGGAAATGGATCTTTGAAAAGGCTAATTGGGAGAAATTTAGTGAAATAAGTGATAGGTATTTAAGCCAGATTCATGAAGGGATGAATATAGAAACACTGGACAGTAAATTACAGGAAGGTATAAAACTGGCAGCTATAGAATCAATTCCTAAAAGCAAAGTCAGAATAAGGCAAAAAGTAGTACCATGGTGGAATGTTGAGTGTAAGGAAGCAGTGAGAAATAGAAATAAGGCATTTAAACTAGTTAAACGAACTCATAACTTTCATCATTTGATTCAATACAATCAAGCACAGGCAGTAGTAAGAAGGACAATAAGACAGACAAAAAGATCACAATGGAGGATGTATTGTGATTCAATTGGAAACACAACTCAGGTTGGGGAGATATGGGGGATGATAAAAAAGATGGGGGGTGATAGGAGGGAATGGAGTTACCCGGTTCTGGTAGAGGGAAATGAAACAGCAGTAACAAATAAGGAAAAAGCAGAAATGATGGCAAAAGCCTTTGTTAAAATACATAGCTCAAATAATTTGCAGGAAGAAGGCAGAAGAGGTAGGGAAAAAACAAAGTCTGAAAATATGGAAGCTTTGGGTAGGAAAATAAGTATGGAGGATATACAGAATGTCCCTTTTAGAATAGGAGAGTTAAAAAGGGCATTAGGCAAAGCAGGACAGACGGCACCAGGGAAAGATGAAATATGTTATTGTATGATAAAGCATCTCAGTGAAGAAAGTCTGGAAAAACTATTGATGTTGTACAACAGAGTGTGGGCAGGTGGAATAATACCAGGGAGTTGGAAGGAGGCTATAATAATTCCAATAAGGAAACCTGGGAAAGATGCCAGCAGGCCTGGAAGCTATAGACCTATTGCCTTGACGTCTCATATATGTAAGGTAATGGAACGTATGGTGAATGAGAGGTTAACATACTTCTTGGAGAAAAGAGAAATGGTAGCTTCATATCAAAGCGGTTTCAGGAAGGGAAGGAGTACTATAGATCCAGTGCTGGGACTAGAAGATGAAATAAGGAAAGCTCAGGTAAATAAAGAGACGCTGGTAGCAGTATTTTTCGATGTGGAGAAGGCATATGACATGTTATGGAAGGAAGGATTGCTAATTAAGCTAAACGCAATGGGTGTTGGAGGGAGAATGTTTAATTGGATTATGGATTTTTTAAATGAAAGAACTATTCAGGTGAAGGTTGGAGCAGAATTATCTAGCCAATATACAGTAGAGAACGGGACACCTCAGGGGAGTGTAATAAGTCCAACTTTATTTTCCATTATGATAAATGATATATTTGTAAATATTCCAGCAGATATGGGGAGATCATTATTTGCAGATGATGGAGCATTGTGGAAGAGAGGGAGAAATGTGAAATATGTAGCTAAGAAAATGCAAGAAGGAATTAATCAAGTCGAAATGTGGGGAACAAAATGGGGATTTAAGTTTTCAGTGGAAAAAACAAAAGTTATGGCCTTCACAAGAAAGAAAGACAGGGGATGGAGTTTGAAATTATATGGAAATAATTTAGAGAGAGTTGAAAGGTTTCGTTACTTGGGAGTATATTTAGACGTGAGATTAACGTGGAGGGAGCATATTAGATATGTAGTTGATAAGTGTAAAAAAGTTATAAATGTCATGAGGTGTCTTGCAGGATTGGAGTGGGGAGCGGATGTAGCATCACTGAAACATATATACAAAGCTTTAATAAGATCAAGGATAGACTATGGAAGCATTGTATATGGTTCGGCAGCTAAATCTGTACTTGCAGACCTGGATGTTATACAAGCCCGGGCGTTAAGAGTGTGTGTAGGAGCGGTTAGAACCTCCCCAGTATGTGCGCTCCAAGTTGAAGCAGGTGAAATGCCATTGTGGCTGAGGAGGAAACAGCTGAGTGCTAATTATTGGATTAATTTAAGAGGACATGGAGATAGCCATCCAGTTAAAAAGGTGATGCAGTTGTGTTGGGAGAAGGAGACAACACAAAAAACAAGCTTTGGGTGGACAGGGGACCAACTGGCAAAGGACACAGGGGTATATGATAAAGAGTTTGGAGCAAATGTGGTGTGGCCTAATAGACCTGTCTGGGAATTAGAAGTACCATGTATAGATCTGGAACTACTTAAGATTAAAAACAATAATAAAAATGTTGATTTAACTAGTATATATTATAGTTATAGGGAAAGTAAGTACAAGGAAAGTATTCAGATTTTCACAGATGGGTCAAAGGACATACAAACAGATGCAACAGGGGCAGCAGTGGTTATTCCTAGATATCAGGTGGAATTAAGCAAAAGAACATCGGATTGTTTGAGTGTGTTTGCAGTTGAACTGTTTGCAATTCTAATGGCGTTGGAGTGGACAGAACAATGTAGGGATAAGGAAATAGTAATATGTAGTGATTCTGTGTCAGCTCTTATAAGTATGAAGACTTGTATAACTAAAAGTCACTTAGATTTGCTGTATGAAGTCTTAAATATGAACACAAGAATAACAAGACAAGGGAAGCATGTCAATTTTTTATGGGTCCCTGCACACTCAGGCATTCAGGGGAATGAGGAAGCAGATAAGGTGGCAAAAGCAGCAGTTAAAAAACAGATGTAGAAGTCAATATTCAACTATCCAAGTCAGAGGGGAAAAGCATAGTTTGGAAAAGTATAAATCAACAATGGCAACAGAGTTGGGATAATGCAATAAAAGGGAGACATTTACATGAAATTCAAGGCAAAGTAGGTATATCAAGAAATAGGGGTACAAATAGGAAAGAACAGATGATAATTAGCAGGCTGAGAATTGGACATAGCAACCTTAACAGTACACTTTTAATTATAGGAAAGCATCCAACAGGAATGTGTGAACATTGCCAGGAGATGGAAACAGTAAAACATATACTTATAACTTGCAGACAATATAATGTAGAAAGACAAGAAATGATAGCACAATTAAAAAAAATAGGGCGGGTAGATAATAATGTAAAAAGTTTATTAGAGTATGGAGAAAGCGTGGAGGGTAGGAAATGGATATTAGGTTATCTGAGGGAGACTGGATTAGATAGGAGGATTTAGTATGAATGGAAATAAAGGATAAATAAAGCCTGAAGGTGGCAGTAATGCAACTAAATGGATGCCAGCTGCCGTTAAAACCCAAAGAAGAAGAAGAAGAAGAAGAAGGGAGTCTGATTGTGAACTCGTATGCTGAGCAGTGTTGCAAAAGTTGGGCCATTTGGTTTAGCCAAAATTAGTCTTCCTTTTTTGTACAGTTTTTATTTTATTTTTGTTTTTCCTGCACTGTAAATATTTTGGCACTTTCCAATGAAACACCTTTTTGAGGATTTTGCATCAACCTTTTTGTACAGCACACCATTTCCCTTTTCCACCTCAACTGGTTGGCCTCCCTACATGAACATTAGCACAACTGCTCACAGATCTACAAGGGGAGGGGAAAGAGGGGACCGTATTATCCCTCTCAAAAGAAGTACCTTTAGCCAGTCTGTGTTTTTGGTCAGGGAATCGAACTCCGTCCCATCAACAATTAGACGATTACATGCTTTTGGTTCTTTTCAGTCTCATCTTAAAAGTGGTTACTGACAATTCAGCACTGTCAACATTAGTATTGTATTGTTGACAATAGACTTATTTGTACCAATTGTTCCTGTGTTCCTCTCTTGTGTAGCCATCCTTTTCTCTCTCTTTTCTTTCTCTCATGTTTACTTTGTTTTAGATAATATGTTCATTTTATTTATTTATTATGATTTGTACATGTGTGATGCTCTGTCTCTGTTTTCAGGGTGACTGTGTAACATTCTTTCAAGGGTCTACGGATGAAAAATAGCCTCTTGGGCTAATTCTGGCACGTACACTTGTTTATTAATGTGCATTGACCCTGTAAATAAAATAAACAAATAAAATAAATGAGTTGAATACAGAAAACAGACTTTGGACTAGGAAGTGAAGAAAAGATCCGGGATTGGATCACGTAGGCCGACAAGGCTGAGCGAGCATCCGGAGCAAGAAGGGAATAGGTGGTGCCGGCGCGGGTTGGGGATGTCGATTTCAATGATGGTAACATTAAAAGTACACTTTGCTTGACAATTTTATGCATATCCTCATGATACACACGATGTGTCTTATGTAAAAGTCAGGGGAAAATACAATGACATTTAGAATGCACAATGAAGATATTTCTAATTCCCTTTTGTTGCCACAACATCAAAGTTATTTCACTGTGACATGGGGGAAAACACACATACATAAAAACATTGAATATATTTTTTAAAATGTCTTTAATCAAAAGAAATGTCATTCTCTTTATTCAGAGACACATTCTGCAACATTCCGATGTGTCATAAAGTCTTGTAACTCGATGCCACTGGGGTAAGTGGGTGAGTGTGTGTGTGTTTTCAAGTTCTGGGGGAGGGTTGAGTCGCCTGGCAAAAGTCCTTACAGAGATATAAAGTACTTTTGTATCCATATACCACACAATTCCTCAACTACACCATTAGCTTGCATATGAAATATTATTTATTATGATACACTGCATTTATGCTCCAGTACTAGGCCTTCATTTCTGTGTAAAAATATTTTTCATTTTTCAATTTTATTGTTTATTTTTACAGGGACAATGCACAATTAAAAGTAATTGCACCAGAATTAGCTAATAGCTAGTTTACATCTGCTGTCCCTGGGCAGGTAAACAAATAAAATAACATATATTAAATAAACGCCACATAAAACATCACAGTACATACATATGTAGAATATAAAATTTAAAACCAGAATATAAAACAAACAATGTACAATGCAGTCATTAGTGGTTGCAAATCTGTTGTGTTCAGATATTTAAATATAAGATATATAAATTTACATATACATTTTCAAATATAAATATTCAGATTTATCCTGGAATTCTATTTTATTTTTTTATTTATTTTTTGACTGGTATATGACTGATCCACCAGTTGCAAGATCAGAAGACCCACTGGCGTAACCATCAAAATGTGTACCCTCTTCGCCAGCATCATCTGTTCCTTGTGAGCGAGTGTTTTCCAAGTCTGGAGAGGTTGTGAGCAAAAAAAGAAACCGACTCAGTCTTGAAAAAAAAACTGTTGAAAAAATAATGTACCTCAATAAAAATCTTTGAGTGTTCCCCATCCTAAAATCACCCCCTGCCATAGTTAAACAAGGACACCCAACCTATGCCATATTTTCCCAGCACTCTCTCCTAAACAACACAAAACATACATTTATCAATTTTTATTTGTAAATAGAACATTATGCTCAGCATTAGCATGTGCATCAATGAGTTTTCAAAGGAAATATAGTTAAAAACCCAAGGGTGATCTTAGCAAAGATGCTTCAAAACTAAAGTAGTTTCTCCAATACTGCTCACTGATTAATTTGACTGCAGCCTTGCTTTTCGCCAGGAGAGGTCGCTGCAACTGAAGCTTCGAGTAATTTTCGAACCAATTGGCTTAAGTGGTTCAGTGATTCACAAAAGCTTCATTTGGCCATCACTAATATATATATATATATATATATATATATATATATATATATATATATATATATATATATATATATATATATATATATTGATGAATGAAAGAAGGAAAAAACAAATCTGATTATGTCATTTTTAATTACAAAAGATAATTTGTGATCATTTAGAATGTCTCAATGTTTTGTAGTATATTGCTAACAGTAATTTGGTTGTTTTGACACCTGGTTTAAATACATTTTATTGAATTGAGTTACTCAGTTGCTATTGAAGTTTAATTTTGAATTCAAGATACTGTATGGTTGTATGCTTTTTTTTACAATTATTGTATGGTGGTGTAATGAAATATTTGCTTGTGGTTACTTCTTATGTTTTGTAGGTCAGCCTGCTGGAAGAAGGGTGAGGCCTACGTGGTGTGCGAGTATTTTTCTACTTCCAGGAACATCTCCAGACTGCCTTCAGCCAGTGAACTTTCTCAACTATCACAAAATGGATTAGGTTACTGTAATTTTCACTACTTGCTTGTTCTATTGATTTGAAGCAATATATGTTTGGAGCAATCTGTTAACACATTTGGGTCAATATATAATTGTGGGAGATTTTGAGTTTGAATAATTCTGGGAAAAAATATATTTATTTACACAATATTATTATCTTCCCTGATAAACCATCCCTGAAATATTTTGTTTTTAGTCATTGCCAAGCTCAGGCATAATTGATTTCAGATATTTAGTTTTAAAAACAAGAACTCATTACTCATTATTTACTCATTATTTGGTCAACTATGTTACGGACAAAACATGTAAGTTTTAAATTTAAATAAATGGCAGACATATAAAAATATTCATTACTTTTGGAATAATATGTGTCTATTTACTTACCTTTTCAATTAAAATACCCAATTAATTAAGAAAATACACATTTTGTTCAATTGAAACCCCAAATTTCAAGTACTGAAGTAAACGATCTGTATATTTTGTTTCCAAACTACTAGATTCATGATCATTTTCCTGATGAAATTATGCTGAGGTATATATTTGACAGCTACTCAGTTTCTAAATATTTACTTGGAGATTAGGGAACCATTGAAATACATATATTTTTTAAAAAACATATTGGTAACTTGGAATCAACCTGAGCACATCCTCAAATGGATACCAGAGTGCATCCTCTCGCATTGGCCAGTAGTAACGATTGTGTCCCACTCTGTGCATGCACTTAACATGAGCATGTGTCTCACTCACTTCAACAATGGTTCCAGGGTGAACCTCATCGTCATATCTAATGACACACCACTGACCAACAATGTCATCTCTATCCCACTGTACTTCAAGTTCTGGTTGTTCTTGGTGCAATGCAGGAACAGTAGAGTTGACTTTGAAGTCGAAGGCCTGAGCTTGGTAACACTGACATTGCAGAATCTGCCTTGTTGAACACAGGCAGCTCACATCACGGTATGTCAGTTTCCCTGGTGCTTGCGTGATGACCTGGTGAATCCGCATAGTGCATGGTACAGTGGGGAGTCGTTGTGGCATCTGCTGTATGGCCTTTTCCACTGTGGCCTCTTCAATGTAGAAGATCTTGACAGCTGTATTGGTGTTTACCAATGCATTGAAGAGATTTTTAGCAGTGGAAATGTCTTCACCTTGGCTCACCAATCTGTCAGCTGTTCTCTTCAGAAGGCCTCCTACCCCATCGGGGGCACCCTTCCCGTGACTGGCCTCAAAAAAGTTCCAAGTGCCAGCAGTGAATCCCTGGTTGTACAATTCAGTTGTCAACATGTAAAAGTTGCCCTTCTGTCTGTATTGTGAGCAGGGACCATCACTGAATAAGTGGATAATTGACACGGTTGGGTATGTTTCCTTGAGATGGTTGAGTACTGGGGAGAGGTGTGCCCATATGGCAGGTGGACCCTTTTCTTTGCATGGTGAAATTGTTGTGAAGCACAAGTGGTCTTCCTCACCACCAATGTAGAGGACCCCTGTATGAAGAGTTGCTTGTTGATGAGAAGAGGCAAAATGGACAGCTTGAATCTTTTTGTGATACTTGCAAGAGTAATTTTCAGAGAAATCAATGTGTATGAGGCATTCGTTACTCTTCATGTTCTTTTTCAATTCCCTGTAGTAGTTAAACTGGGTCTTGATGTTGAACAAGTGCCTTTTGAACTTTTGGAGCTGTTTCTGGAAAGTCTCAATCAGGTCCTCCAAAGAACTCTCCATTTCCCTCTTCACGGTGATGTTCACAGGCAACTTTTCTTTGCTGTCACCACTTTTCTTCTCTCTGTGGACAGTTTCAGTTGTCCACTGCACATAAGAAACTTGGGTTTGACCATCATAGCCAGACTTAATCTTGAGGTGTTGTAGTTTGCAGTTCTTGCATTCTGCATACATGCATGGCTTAAATGTTGGATTACAGCAAGTTTCCTCAGCAAGAGATTCCAACTCTGTTCTCTGAAGTCCATGAAGTTTCTCCACTATAAATTCCAAGTTTTCATGCACCTTACATAGACACGTATCTCTGTCTGCAATGCTTGGACGGACTACCCAGTATGGGCGCATTCGGCAGAAGAGTGTGTAGGAAAGTTTGCTAGAGACGTTTTCCAGCAGGAATTTCCTATGGAGGTTTTTCATGGTGTCAGTCAAAAACCGCTTCTGCTTTTTTGCTTTCCCCCTTGTTACGGTCTGCTTTTTACCTGCTGTTGAATGACTTACGTCATCCCTGATGTCGTAGGCAACAACCTGGTCTTGCAGTTTTGAGTGTGTGGATATGTATTTCTTCCTGGCAAAACAGGCTATTTCGTCCCCATTTGTGTTCACATTCTTGCAGAATCGTTTGGCTGAGACACCAAGTGTGTCATGAATGATTTTCTGGAACCTGTATTTTTTCAAAATTTTTCCAGATACGATTCTGGCGATTAGGTTCCTGGTCTTTTCTTTTGCTGCACACTGAAATTTTTGTTTGAGGCTTTTCAAAAGTGCATGATGATAGACCAGAGTTTTCCGCACATCATTACTGACTGGACTTGTTCCGAGCATCCTTTTTGTTCTTTTCCTAGGAGAGTCGACACTGTACAGAAGCCGTTCATAGCGCTTACGGTATTTGTCTGATGTTTTTGTTTGAGCTTTAAGCTTTTCCTTGAGTTTGAGATTCTCAATGTATATTTTCTGGTACTGTCTTCTTCTAGTCCTTCTTCCTTGTATTCTCTGTCTGAAATAACATGAAGACATTTTTTAAATTATTTTTTAACATTGCAGGTGGCACTTAAAGCATTTGAAATTAATTGTCACCATGCCACCATGTAATTTTTCATTTTAATCTAACATTATAATCTAACAAGTACTTTTTCATGAGACATTGTTCTGTTTAAGGTACTTTCTACATAGCCTGCCTACATAGTTCTGTTTGAGGTTCTTTCTACATAACCTTCTAACCTTCCTGGTTGTGGAACTGGTTGTTCCTTGCTGTCAGGACTCAGTGGTGGGGTAACAAGAGCAGAAGCCTGTTTCTTTCTGCGTCTGCTCTGTTCCTGGGCTCTTCTCCAGGCCTTTCTCTTTGCACGTTTTTCCCTCTCACTCTGTTCAGATATGGGCTTATAGTATGCACCTTGCTCCCTCTTTTCTCTCCATTTCTGCCGGCCTTTTGCCAAGTATGCCTCCCTTTTTGCAGGATCAGCATCACGCCGTGCACGGTAACGGCGCTGCTTTTCTGCAGCAGATAATCGTGGCATTTGCCTGAAAACAAGTTTACTTTTATAATATTTATTTCAAAGTATTTTATAGTTACTGTACAATTAGAATATTAAATGAACTTCTGAAAACTATAATAATATCTCATGAATGTCAACTATGTTACTCTTGGTCAACTAAGTTACCTTTGCAGAGTAACATAGGTGACTGGTAACCTAGTTGACATTTTTGCTGTTTTTAGGGATGAAATCAAAATGGTAGCCTAGCACCAGACACCACATGGCATTTTACGGAGAGGTTCATCTGAATATTATATGTACAACTGAGTAAAATTGAAACTCAAAGTTATTTATGAATTCATTGTAGTAACATTGTTGACATATGACACATTTGTCCCAAGCACTACTTTGGGTGAAATAACTGAAAATGTGGAGGGAGAACATACCTTGAAGTCTTGCTAGTTTTTTCTTCAGGAGGAAATGAGATCATGTGGAGCAGGTCATGTGATTTGGAAAACACACTCCTCCTTGAGGGGTGTATTTGTTATGGGTAACTTAGATGACAGCGACTTCTCGGACACATATTCAATTTGTCAATTTCTATTGAAAATGTGACATATTGCCAAAAAAGACACATTGTTCACAATTACCTCAACTTAATGTAAATAATATGTTTAAAACTGTTTTTGAATAAGCTTTTTAAATGTTTTTTTAAATGTTTTTTTATGTAATGAGATTGTGGTTGTAATTCATTTCGGACGGTTATTTAGTTGACATTTTAGGGATATCTAGTCAATTTTTATAAATAAATGTTTATTTCTATTATAATTTATTATGAAATTTGTAAAGACAAGATCATCAAGAACACTGAAGACTTTTAAAATATTATTTTAATAAGAATGTTTGCAAGATAAATCTCATGGACATGAAAACTCCCTCAATTATATATTGACCCATTTATGTATAATATTTTAGCCTAAGCTTTAAAATTACTTTTAATAATGTGACTTTTAAATTACCAATTTGATGTTACCTCAGACATACTCCTAAACTCCCAGTATTTATAAATTCAAGAGGGTATGGTCACCAAAGTTAATCTAAATTGGAGTCTCTCTGAATTTAATCAATACATTTGCCAGAGTTACCCACACGTAAGCCTAAATTTGTTAGATTTGTTGGTAAAGTTTGTTGGTACATTTATTTTGCTGTAATATCCATGATCCTGATTTGACCTTTTTGCACATGTGTTTACTGTGTCAGGAGAATGCAGTCCTCTAACAATGGCGACGGTTCTTGAATTTGCTTCAGGAGCATCAACTGTGCCTCCACTTGGGTTTTCTCAACCTCCCCAAATCCAGTTTCTACATGTAACTTCAGACGAATATATCCTGAGGCCAATACATGTTTAAAACACTCCCACACCCACTTCACAACAGCTAAGATGACTTCCAAACCTACATGACTGACGGAACACTGCAAGCTTTGGGATTCCGTAAGAATGAGCAATCTTATAGTGTGCCATTAAAGGATCAAATTGTGATGTTTGGAGACTAATTTACTTTATCAGTTTGTCATTTAGATACATTTCTTCTGAAGGCATAGAGCTTCTAGACCTGTTCTGGCTCTCTAGTATTACATTAGTTCGCCGCTGTATTTCTTTGCCCTTCCACTGGGGGTCAGTATCTCCGTTGGCGGGTTCAGTATTTCTTCTACTATGTTTTTTGCGTGCACTAGTGGAGCGCTCGTGAGTCATGTGCGCATGCAACAGAAAAAGTTGGTCTCTCGCGGCATAAGTGTGATGGTCCTGAGACGTTCTCTTTTCTAGTCTACTCTCAGACTCCTTATCTTCCAGAAGCCTTGACATACCATAATCTGTAAGTTTCTTAATGGCCTATGTTGTTTTTCTATCTGTTATTTCAGTTATGGTAACCCTTAGCTAACGTCATTCGCTTCACATGTGGATGCGATCCATCAGTATATTACGAGTCGATGTTTGCTATTTTTCTCTCTATCCGGTCGCCAGGTTGTATTTATTAGTTGTTAAGGATTAAATAATTAGTCGGGGCGATTCCTGAATAGCTTTAACTATGTCTGGGTTAGTTTGTGTTCGCCTGGTGCTAATTAAAAGGGGAAATCGGGTTATATCTTTGCTGAATAGTGTAGAAAAGATCAAAATGTACAACTTTGTTATTCAGTAAGGGAAATACTGTTCTGAGCTGTTTGTGAATTTGTTTACTGAAACCGCAAAACAGTATACAGCCAGCATTATAGCTTCTTGATACAAGCTGTATTGATCACTGTGATCTTGTGATTTTTATGTTTGTATTCAATTTATTCTCAAAATGTAAAGGCACAACAATGTCTTTGTTTTTTGTTAATATGTATCTTTAATATAATTTGTTTGTATGTTCACAGTTTTACAGTAAAAACAACAAGAAGGAAATATATAGAAAAAGAGAAGCCTTCAGTAAAGACGCTAAGAAGAAATCTGAGTCTTGTCATTCCTGGAACCACCTTGTTGTTATGTTTAGCTCTCTGCATAGGCTGAGTAGCTACACACTCAGCTGAGGGCAGAAGAAGACCTATTGTTGAACTGGTTTCTGTTCAGTTCTTGCAGTTTAGGAGAAGTGCAAATTTAAAATGACTAATTTTGCTTTTTTTCGTCATAAAACAACACTGAAGTTTTGGAAAAACCTTTCTGATTAAAGTGATTTTGAAAAACTACAATGAAATAAAATTTAAAAAGCCAGCATAAAGCCAGTCAATGGTTATGCGTTGTTCTCACAGTTTAGGGGAACTATATAAAATGTCTATTTTCCTGTTATAGAACAGAAATTGAGTTTTAAAAATCCTTTCTGAAAGCAATGATTTTGAAGCACTAAAAAGTATTTGTTTTATTGTATTTTTTTTTAAATATCATCATAACAAGTGAATACAAAGTAATGTATTTTGACAAACTTGGCTAATATTACTGTACTGCAGTGTTGGGGAAGTTTTAAAAAGTAGTGTTTGCTCGTTATTCGTTACTTTTTAAAAAAGTAATCCGTTACTTTACTTAGTTACCACCTTTGGAAAGTAACTTTTTACGTTACTCGTTACTTTTACGTTATAAAAGTATACTTTTATGTTCCTTGAATCGCGTCTTGATAGCCTAGGAGGACGAAATAATATAGAAGACAAGCTTAGTTTTCAGAAATGCCTCTCTATAGCACGCATTGTTATTATCGTGCAATTTATACGTGAAAATGAGTTTTCACTTACGCAGTTCATTTGCGTGTAATACACACGACACGAACCCCACACCACAAATTCTACCCAAACGTATAATACACACGCACCCCAAACCACTACTAAACTAACCAATCCATGCGTAAGTGTGATCGGGTTGACATGACTCACTCTATCAAGGGAGAAGAAAAAAATGATATTTTGAGAAAAAAATATATATAGCCTAGCCTATATTTTGTTTAAAAGTAGGACATTTCAAGCTATATGAAGAGCTCTTTTCCAAAACGCGATAAACGGCATTTTTTTAAAATGAGTTTGTTGTGTCATTCTGCTGTGGACAGAACCCTTTCGCTGCTCCATCAAAGTTTCAAGCCAAATCGCTATATTTCCTTGTTTAAAATGTACTGCAAGATACAGTTTCTTTCCAAAACGCGATAAGCGCCAGCCCTGTTTTTAGCCAAAACGCGATAAATCCTCGAATTCGATGAGCGTTCTACGCAATCCAGCACGGCGGCACTCTGAACAGAGGTTTGTTTATGTTCATTCATTCCTCAAAATCAGTCCTAGTTTTCTAGTAGACTAGAAGTAGATCATTTAAGCCACTTGTCTAATCAGTATTCACATATTGATTTAATTAAATGGGAGAGAAACCATGAGCGTATTTAATTGACTATTCCGCATCTCGCATGCATAAAGCTTGCCACAAAGAACCGGCAAAAGTAATGATTATGCATGAAACATTTTAATTGTTTATTAATAAACTAGTGTTTTCTGTCAGTGTCAGCAGCAAAGACAAAGTTGATGATGCTTAGGCTACTTATCTTGCCATCTTCGCAGTAAAGGCGTAGGCCGCGTACTTCGAATTAGCCTACATACGCAGAGAGTTGCCAATTTATTTTCGTTTTTAATTGTTTTGTTTAAAATTATACATTTAAAGCTTTCTGTAGCTTAGTTCTCAGGTGTGTGAGGCAACTAGCATCGTGGTGTTTCGGTTCATAATATGAGACGCGCTCCGGTTCACCTGCGTGTGTCCTGATTTATAGGCTATTGTCTAATATTTGCTTCTAGTGTTTTAATCCAGTCAATTTGTTGATGAAACATTTATTAAAATTAATATACAATTTATATCAAACGAAATTTACAAGCTTTCTACAAAACAAAACTTAATAAGTAGTCAAAATCGTGTCTGACCCACTCCAAATATTTTCCGATATTGGGCAGCTTCTGAA
Organism: Cyprinella venusta; assembly: GCA_038021265.1. Classification (NCBI taxonomy): domain Eukaryota; kingdom Metazoa; phylum Chordata; class Actinopteri; order Cypriniformes; family Leuciscidae; genus Cyprinella; species Cyprinella venusta. Next base: position 10,564,545 of record CM075863.1, read on the forward strand.
TTTTGATCCTATCTTACTCATCTCATGCGGTTCCCTTTTCATAGCCTACTCAACGTAGATGAAATAATAAAAATAAGTAACGTAATATTATTAAACACAAAAGTGGAACCTATAGCCTATATTTATTTTATGTTTTTTTACTTAGCCTATATTTAAGCGTCACCGCTTTGCTCACATGCTATGTAGTGTGCATGTGCTGGAGGGGCGCCCATCCCTTTTTTGAATATGTCGTTATCATTATTGATAATTTTTTAATAATTAGTTTTTTCATGCATATGTTGTATTTGTTTGAGGTTTGACACTTTACTAAAATGACTTTACTAAAAATGATTTAAAAAAAATGGATGGATTTATAGCGTTTTGAAAAAAAATAAAATAAAATTAACTTTTAATTTATCATTAACAATATTGTTGTTCAGACTGAACAAATAAAACATTTCAACAGTTACATCCCTCAAAAGTTACCGTTGGCTGCTTCTCGCTTGCCATGATTGCTCTGCTACAGCCTCTGTCCGTTGCTACCGTGTGGAGCTTGTGAGAATTGCGCGCGCAAGCGCTCAGCTGGGAAAAAAGTGTCGCTGTCAAATTTTTCCATGGGGAAAGTAACGTTGCGCCGAATTTAAAAAGAAACTTCATTTCGTTACCAAATTTTTAGTAGTAACGCGTTACACTACTTTTTACCCGTTACTTTGTAACGCGTTACACACAACACTGTAAATCTCACACTACGGTATAGTAACTTGGTGGCTGAATAGTCTAGTTATACATATTTTAAACTTAATCTAATAGGAATCTGGAAATTTCTCCACAGCAAGTCATATATTTTCCTTCAGGTCAGTAATTCTTGTCAGTGTATCTGATTAACTTATCAGATACACTGATAAGGCATCCTGATTAATTTATCAACTCCATATCGCCCCAGCATGGTCTCCAGTTCTTCATTATATGGGTCTCTGCTGAAAACATTGTTAATGGCTGTTGTGTTACTGATACTAGTCACATCTGTCTATTGGAAAATGTGCCTAATAATGTGCTTATATGCTCCTTGTGACAGAGCACCCCCAAGGGTGGTGGACACAGGCCAAGGATGTGGCTGGGAGTGTCTAACCAAACCATGCACACAGGCGGCAATGGAGTGATGGTCGTTAGGACTGCAGGATGGAGCAGTGCGTCTTTTCGGCAGCTCCACACTGCTCACCCCTGGAATGGGGAAGGACCTGGAAAAGGTGGTCCAAAAATTGTCTGCTCCTCATACTCCGGATGGTAAGCCGCAACCGTCGGAGCATCCCCCTTTGCAGTCGAAAACTCAAAATGAAAAAAAAGTTAAGCATTGCTTCGTGGAACGTTCGCACACTGCTGGACCTGGCCGAAACTCCTGATAAGCCCCATCGCAGGACAGCACTGGTGGCCCTGGAGCTCGCAAGATATAACATCGACATAACAGCGCTCAGTGAGCCCAGACTACATGGGGAGGACTCCCTGACAGAGGTTGGTGCTGGGTATAACTTCTTCTAGAAGGGGGTCCCCGAAGGCACTCGCCGTAACCATGGAGTTGGCTTTGCTGTAAAGTCTAAACTGCTGAAGTGCATTCCGGAATCCCCTGTAAGGAAACTAGGCGGTCTGATCGAAGGGGGAATTTGCATATCATAATTAATAATTGATAATTAATAATTATTCATGCATATTTGGATCAGACCGGTCTTACATGTTAATAAATCTCCATTTAGGAGAGCTTATTTCAAGTTTACCCATATGCATCCATGTGTGTCCCTGCAATTAACCGCAAATTAATTGTTATCAATTGCCAGGACCACGTTTTACAAGACAGGCAAAGTCAAATAGCTCAATTAATTTATAGGTTTATTTTGGAAGGCGAATTCTCTGGCCAGAAGAATTCACATTCCCAAACCCTATAAAACATAAAACATACCTTTTCAGGCATCTTCAATTATGCAAAGCGTGTAGCTTTTGATCGGCACTTCAGGGACTTATATTATGAGCAGACCATAAATCAGTCAGGGATGTGCATTAATTGTCTTTAATAAGGTAACTACTTAAGCATTTACTACGTTACAATGATACATGTATTTACAAACATGAAAACACAAACTAAGACGAACGCGGGGCGTTTAGACAATGAGAACATGTTTAGATGTTGGATCTGAGAGAGAGAGAGAGAGAGAGAGAGAGAGAGAGAGGGAGCATGGAGAGACATTCACGGTTCTGACACACCAAGAAACCTCATCTTAATGCTGCTTAAAAGCGCTAAAAGATAATATACTTGCGAAGCATATTTGGTCGGTGTGTGTCGTGTGCTCGTTGCTCGGCCCGTTCGGGCGTGGTGAATGGAGGTGCTGTCCGGCGCGTCACGTGGACCGCGGCCGAGGCGTTCTTGCCCGGCCCGTCCTGGCGCGTGCATGGCTGGTTGCGTGTGCATGGCTGGTTGCGCGTGCACGGTTGGTTGCGCGTGGCTCCTGTTGTTCCGTGGGGAGTCATGTGGCGGTCGTCGGCATTCAGCGCGAGTGTTTGAAAGGCTTACAGCCTTTGAGGCGACGTTACCCGAGGCAATAGTTCGGCGAAGTCCACTTCCTTTCCTGGAAGACGAGCTTGGTAGTCCACTTGAGTAAAGGACGAAACTTTTACACGAACAAAAGGGAAGATCCATGGTTGGATCAGAGTCCCGTGAGGTTTACATGTTGAAGGGCGCTTGAACGTTCTAAGAGAGCGAGCAAAGAGAGCGGAGCTCACTTTTATACTGCTTGGAGGGAGCCAGCCCTTTTCCTGTGGCTGGACCAATCGAAGTGCGTGAAAATCAAGCGGGAACTAGAATTTTATTGTCCTTTGTTTCTAAAACCATGGCTCCTCGTGGGAGGGGGTGTGATCAGTGAGGTTTTTAATGGTAAACCATTTTCATTGGCAGTAAAACATATTAAAAATACACTTTGCTTTACATCTCTGTGCATATATGGGTGTCTCATTCAATGAGCATTCTGGAGACATCAAGGAACATTATGTGACCTTAACGAAATATACACTTATGTTTACAATGCATAAAGAAGGTATTTCTAATTTCTGTTTATGCTGCAACCAAACAAAATTACTTCACTGTGACATGGGAAACACGTACATAGAAACACATTGAATATATTTGGTTAAATATCTTCAAAACACAGGAAGGAATGCCAACCTCTTTGCTCAAACAGGTTTTGTGACATTCCACAGTCTTGTAACTTGATACTCACTGGAGTATCTGGATGGGTGTGCGTGGGTATGTGGCTTAGGAACCCCCATGGGGGGGGGGGGGGGTTGTTACCACTAACACTAACTAAAATGTTTCTGAAATTTCCTTAATTCAGTTGCCTGGCCAAAAGTCCCTACATCTCCCCCTTTTCGTACGGTGAAGTCCTGGCATGGACTTCATCGGACGACACTCATCGCAATGGACGGATGGCAGGTGAATTGTGAAGGTCAAGTGGCAGGTGGCGGTTAGGCTGAGGTTGGGCTCAGCTTGATGAGGTTCGACGCAGCCTCAGTGTGGTACCCTCTTCCTGAGGGTCCAGTGGTGGCTGTGGACGTCTGCATTTGTTGAGTCTCTTGTGGAGTGTGAAAGTCAAGTGTTAGGGCATGGTTGATTACCATGGGGTGCCCAGCGCAGAATCATCTGCAGTCCAGGACTGGACAACAGGTGAGGCAGTTGTGCAGTGCAACAGGTGCGCGGTTGAAACACAGCCAGGAGAGCTATGTCGCTGAGCACAAGTTCAGTTCGGCTGGGCCCCTCCTTTCACCGTTCAGATTCCAGTTATGAAACCAGGGTGAAATCGTGGGTTTCGTCACGGCTAGGACTTAACCCAGGCTCGGTCGCAGCAGGATAGCTCGGGTCTTGGAGCAAAAGCTGCTTTGTGAATTTTAGCATAGTTATTCTGGCAGACAATGAGCAGTTGTCTCGTTGGAGCTCACTAGTCTGGTTCAGTAGAATGCTGTGAGCGTTGTGGATTCATCACAGTTCCTGTCAACTAATTGATGGTCTGTGAGGAGGCACTCTGTGTCGTGAGTTGCCTTTTGGCTGTGGCATTTCAGTTCGTTTTGTTGCTGGACAGGCCGGTGTTTTACTGCGTTCTGGCAGCAGCGGTGTGAGTGTCCACTTAGCTCTGCTTGCGTGGCAGTCGACCATATGCTGCCTGATGTCAGCCCTGGTGACGGCTACAGCCGTCCTCTGGTTGGCTGGAGGAACAGGAAGACGACAACAGCAACATCCTCTAGGAGGAAGTCGCTATCTTGGAGATAGGCCTGGAGGCTGTGGCCCTCCGCGGAGTTCGGGTCGAACTGGGTGATGTCCTTAGCCAGCAGGTTGAGATTTTTGAGGGTCATTCCATTTGCAGCTTTGGAGTCTGGCTGGATGATCTATCTTTGTTTGTTGACAGGGAAGAGTTCTGTGGCGAAGGCCGGTGACGTTTTGGAGCGTGGTTATTCACTTCTTCCGTAGGATGACAGTTCGTTGATGGAAGACTCTGTTCTACTCAGCAGTGAGGATGCTGAGGGAGGTTTCTCCCTTCTTGGCTCTGGTTTCTGTGTGAAGACAGGTTGGAGTTAATTACTGACCGCATAGAGCTCGTCGTTGGCGTCGTCTCGCGGTTGGGTCAGATGGTCCATTTCAACGCTGCACCTTTGCAGGTGGTCTTCTGGAGCAGTGATTTTAGAGTTCTTACTTTCAATGTCAGTTTTGGCTTTCGCTAGCTGATGTTCAGCAGACTGGAGTTGGCTTTCCAGGTGTTTCTGGACAGTCTTTAACTCTTGTTTGTCACGTTCAGTGACTGCAAGGGCTGCTTGGAGCTTGTCGACTTGTATGTTTCTTGCTCCGCTTCGTCGGACGCTTTGAGCTGGTCTTTGCAGTGTTGAGTGTGCATCAGCTCTCTCAGGAACTTGGTGGTCTTGAGTTCGTCCTGGACTTTCACTTCCAGCTTTTCTATGCGGCGTTGGGCACGCGTCAGCTCCTCCTGAAGGTGGGTGACGTGCTGGTGGCTTAGATTTTAGCTGGGCTGTGAAGGCATTGCTTAGGAAACAGGTTATCTTGGTTAGTTCCACATGGTTTTGATTCTGGTTTGAATCATGTGTCAGGAATCTTGTCAGAATTAAGATTATTATTAAAAATAATAACAGTTCAATTGTCTTTGATGTGAGACAGTCGGTAATGCCTCTGAGCAGGGCGTCCACACCTTCCCGATGGGCAGTGGAGTTTGTAGTCCACGGCATGCTGGTACGAGAGAGGGAGGAAAGATTTCAGCGGCTGTCGGCTGGGACAGTCTGATGCCTTTGAGGATGCCGTTATGCCACTCGATGCAATGTCCTGGTGCTGCGGTGTGCAGCCCCCATTGTGCGAGACTGGTGCGTGACTGGGCAACACTGGCATATCCCCCTTTTGCACTGTGACAGCAGGAGCTGTGGCGAAGTGATGTCACGATGTGCATAAACTTCATGTGTTGGGCTGTTTAGCAGCAGTGTTAGGTAGGCTGCCGCAGTTGGGTTCGCCGGCAGGCTTGGGTGGTTGGAGGGGTAGAGAGGTGGTTTTCTCAGAGTTCATTTGGTTAGTCAAAGTCTTTGGTAAGCTGAAAGGTGCAGGGTAGCAAGTTCACAACTCCATTTGGTGCTGAGGCTTTGCCTTCATGGCTGGCTGCGGGAGTTCTTCTGCCTCTGTGACCTGCCAGTCAGGTTCTCTTGACCTGTGTGGCTGGAGGGGGAGGGGTTTGGAACTTGAGCTCAGGCATTCAGTTGTTTAAAGTCTATTACAGGCTCAAAGGACTAATTGTGGACGGGAGCTACCTGTCTTGGGCCAAATGTCGTGTTGGCTGTAGGATTGCACGTTCAGCTTACATGCTTGGGATCTGAGAGTTTGTTTGATTTTCAGTTTTAGCACCGAGTCTTTCAAAGAGTTGGGCTTACATTAGCATGATGGTTGAGCTAGTGTTTGGCAGGGCCTTAAGGGCTCAAATCATTGTCTCTGTTGTGGCTATGTAGGGTTGTCATGCCACCCCCTTTTGTTTAGGTTTCCCAGAAGTCTTGGCGTCTGGGCTGGCGTTGTGTGGGACACCGGCTGTCATGCTCAGGTTGTGCAGCTGTCAGTTGTGGTGGCTCCTTGGTGCTGTCACTTAGTGAAGTGGCAGTGAGCTCTGTGGTCTGATGCTGACGAGCAGTGTTCTCATTAGTGAGCGGTGTCTGTTTGAGTCTTGCACTGAGACGTAGGATGTCTGGCTTGTCCTTCTGGTGAGGTGTTGTGCAGAAACTCTTTCAGCGCCGAATTCATTTGTGTCGTCGGTGACGTGGCTGCACTGTTGTTATCTGATGTCCTCAGACTTGTGCTCGCCAGGGGTGTGATGAGAGGGGTACCGCTCTTGGCTGGTTGGGCATGAGTCTCTTGGTGATGGGGTGCGGCTCAGAGCTCCTGCTCTGGTGTGTTAGATGAGCACCATGACTGTTGGGTCGCCCTCTGCTGGCCTGGAACGGTTTAACTCTCAGTGAAAGTGTTTGTGATGCGTGGGGTGCCTTCTAGAGGCAGCTCTGAGTCGTGCTCAGAGACAGGTTAGTTTGAGGGGTTTTGCACAGTCTTTTGGTAAAGTCTTTGCTTAATGTGAGCTTTCTGGGCCCAGTCTCATAGCTGAGGTAGGCATGCTACGGGGACAGGCCAGGGTGCTTACGGAATAACTCACAGTGGGATGCAGGTTTTGAAGGACCAGAGTTCTGAAACTGGCATCCTTTCATACCTGGTGGTTTACGTTTCGAAGTAGGTTTGCAGAAGTCGGTGGAGTTTCAAGTCGGTTTCACTTGATGTCCACGGCGTTGATAACCTTGGTCTGATTCTGGATCAGGGAGTTAAGCGATCAGAGCTTATTGCAACAGCTTATAGTCCATTTTGACAGTCTCTGTCTGACGATCTAGGCAGCTGTGCACCTCACGACTGGACGTAATCCATATCAATAAGAATCCGTTTCATGCGGTCAGGTTGATTAGACATGTTGCAAGTGAAAGTCTTATCTGCATGTCGTGGTTTGATGCAGGGTTCTGGGCGACTGTCGGGACCTCTCTGGTTAGCTTTGTTAAATCCGTTTTGGAGCCATGCCGTGGTTTGGGGCAGCGGTTCCTTGGAAGGTTGAGGTCAGGTTAAGCAGGGGCTTTTGTGGCATTCTGGCACACTTGTAGCGTGTGACTAATGTATGGCCCTAAAAGTTCAGAACTACTGCTTAGTAGGTTCGTTAGGTATTTAGCATAAAGCTAAATGTCTCTTATGTCCTTATCTTAGATGTGAGTGTTAGGGGGCTAAGTTTTGTGTGGTTCCTAGGGTATTTCCTGAGACGGACATAGCCAAGATGAAACAAATGACATAAGGAGGTTCTTATGACTAACTTATTTCCCTAGACTTAGCTGCTGGTTCACTATGGCTCGACTAAGTGACCGATGATAGGAGAAGGACAGCTTTCTTATTTAAATTCTGCTTATTATCGACCCTCAGGACTCTAGTAGTGCCCTAGTAAATTGTTGAAATTACTTGTGGCAGGGTCACAAAAACGAGTGCATTGGTTGAACTCAGCCAGAATAACAAGTAAGCGTGTCTCTATCTCCTTTCTGGGTCCTATGGGAAATGGAACCACACTCGGACAAGAGAGGGGGGGAAATTAAAACAACTGACCTAAGGGAATAGCGGCTTGCTATTATTATCGAGGTCTAATAAAGCTAATAAAATAGCTACTGAGAAAAAAAATAAAATAAAATTAAAGCAAAAGAGAAATACTAATGATCAAAACACGGGAATGATCTGAAGTCGAGAGTTATTCAGTGGCATTAGTGGGTAAACTTTGGATTTGCTTTGATCGACACTCTATAATGGGTTGTAGTGTTTGGTCGTTCAAAACCACATTATGCGCGTCTTTCCAAAGATTTAGTCAACATGACGGTAAACATTCCTATGGTTATACGAATTCTTCTGTAGTTGGTTACGCAGTTTACATGTAGTTAAACCTAAGTTTAATTAACGAGGTGTCTGCGAGGTTCGTCTTCAACTGTTAGAAAGGAGTATTCCTAACCCAGTGAAAGTGAACTTTAGTTAATAAGAATTGTAAACATAGAAAAATGACTAATTAGGGACCCTAACTGGTGTTGAGAAAGTATTTCAGAATACTTTGTCTTGTGGAACACAAGCGATGATTTAGGGTTCACGTAAAAGCAGCTAACTGTTAACTGTGGAGGTTATTCAGCTTAGCCTACGTTGGATGGGAGCTAGGTTAGCTTAGCTTAGTCTAAGTTAGCTTGATGTTAGGCTAGGTTAGCTTAGCCTCAGTCAGCTTAGTGATGGGTTAGTTTAGCTTAGCCTAAGTTAGCTTGATGCTAGGCTAGGTTAGCTTAGCCACCCAGGCTGGGATGTTTACAAAAGTGACATTAAGAGCTAACACTTCCTGTGACAAGTTGTTGTCATGGGAACAGAGCGTGTCAGAGCAATTCAACAGTATCTGGAGAATGCCTGTATATTTTACATGCATCATGCGCGTTTTAACGGAGGTACCTATACTTATAATTTTCGAGAACTCGGTTGCATCCAGTAAAACGCAAATGTGTTTTGGCACTTGCTAATTTTCACATGGAACTATGTTCTTTATTTTACACATCTTCTATTTGTGTACAGAGTAAGGAAATAGATTTGCTGCAAGTCAAAGCTTGTCTAAGCCCATATAAGTACGTCTCTCTCATGCATGAATGCTGACTTTTCCGCGAGTTACTTGTTTTGATCATTTAGTGGCTTCCCGTCTGTAGATGCAGCTAAACTTAGGTGAATTACGTCCATCTAACAATGAAATTAAGGCCTTTACTTTGTAGACAGGTCCACATACATTTAACTCTGTCCTGAGCTTTCTTTGTCAGAAACAGGTTTAGTCATACCGCAATTTGGATTTCCTTTTAACCAAAGCGGAAAAGATATCGGTACAGATTACAAGCTGCTGGGATGAAAGCTTTGTTACACAGACTTACGCTTTAATGCTGAATTTCTTGATACCAGTTGGGAGTCTAAGGCCTAATTTTCTTTTGAAGTAGAGACGTCAATTTCAGCTATTGGTTTTATCTGCATTTAGACAAGCCAGTGATCAAAATGCGTATTGCACATTGTGTTTTAGTCGGATCACGAAGATCGAGTGCACGCCTATTGATTAACAGTAGTTTAAACTCGGGTGCTTTTACTACACTCTGTCGTCAAGGCAAAGTATGCCTTATTTGAAGTTGGTGTTTTCTGTAACTCTTCACTGTCACACAACCTAACGTTTTATGGTGTCGTTTTAAACAACATCTAGAAACTGCTTGTTTCAAAAGAGAATCGTGCATAGTCTGTAGGCCTTTGAGGCTTATACGTCTATCTAAGATTCCTTCAACTTAGTAAAATTCTAATTCTACAAACGCAGAGTCCTGCAACGACTTGAGCACACATTGTCATCTGCTTGTAAAAGTTCTACGTCCGGTGTTGATCACGGACCTTTTAGCAGAGTCTTGCACGTTGTTCGTGCAGTGTGTCTTCGGGGTTTGCAGTTCAGGATAATTTGGGGTTTTAGGAATTCTTACTGAGTGGGCCTTCACACATTGTTGAGTGGGTATTGCGTGGGGCCAGGAGAACTATGGTGACTGACGGGTTTGAGGAAAAGTTTCTTGAAACTGGCATCCTCCTCAGTTACAGGTTCGTTGTAAGTTCCGCAGCAAGCTCGTTTGGAGTCGGCGGTGGTAGCACAGGCCCTCCTGGGTCTGTCCTGCTGGATGTCGGTGTAGTGTGTTCACCGGTTGGAGACAGCAGGTGAGGAGTCTTTGTCTTGTAGCCTGTCAGAGATGTTGTGGGAAGCGGGGTTCCCACTCCTTTTCAGCTCTGGCGTGTTGGCTGAAATGTGCAGACTGGTCAGGAGGGGCTTGTGGTGTGTGTCCTCCCCTTCCCAGTCATGCTACAGTCTATCAGAGTGTTGTAACTCTGTGGGTCAAGTTCGTGTTCGAGATCTGGTCTCTGCTGGACGAGCTTGTGGATGGTCGCACGGGCCTCTTGCGCGTTCTTTTCGCAGGCCGTGGCTTTCGAATCTCCTTCAGTTCAGTCTCTGCTCTTTGCGAGAGTCTTCACTTCGTCTGAGTTTCTCGTTTAATTCTTCTCTGGGTTTTTTTTTTTTTTTTTTTTTTTTCTGACAATCCTCTTCAGTCTGTGTAGAAGATTAGACAGGGCAGGTTGAAGTCTTTCACTTCCTTAAGTAGCTCGGGGTCGTTGTCATTCTCGGCGTTGCCACCTTGTGTTCTCGGGCGATGCGGCTCCTTTCGCGGAGGCATGCGTGTGCGGTGAGCTGGTAAGCGAGGTTGTGCCGTGTCTGGCCCAGTCTTGTCAGCTGCTCCTGGCTCGGGGCTCTGAGTCGCTGGTGACGTTGGGCACGGATGGAGATGTCATGAATCTCGGCTCCGTCTCCAGGTTGTCCCAGCGGGTTGTGAGACTGTACCGGAACATACTGGCTTTACTGTGGGCGAGAGGAACACAACACACACACCGAGAGACCAATGCAAGTTCGTTCTACGTCTAGCGAGCTATCTAATACAGGCTAAGCCATGTATGAAAATTTTGGTTAACTGATGCAGACAGTTAAACCGTTTGGTGGGACAATTTGGGTAGGTCATCATGGGTCTGAATGAAGATTTTTCTTTTTGACAGGGCGCTAGCTTAGGGGTACCTGTTGATGCTAACGACTTTGTTGTCAAACTATTCTTCAGTTTTCCTTGGTGTCTCAGAGAGGTCCTGTCTTTTAGGTGAACTGAAAGGAACAGAGCACAACAGAACAGAGCAATGGCGAGCTAGCAAAGTATGAAGTAACATGCAACCATCAAAGATGGGGAGATCTGTAATGAAATGGCAATAATAGTACCCAAGAAGTGTTAGAAAGGGAAAGAGGAGGCCTAAGCCTGTTTGGAGCCGGTTTGCGGCTCGGAGAGGAGGAGGAAGCCGACCACTTCACATTACCAGGGGAATCTCTAGATTCTGTGGCAAATAGTAAGTGGATGGGTTTTAACACCTTTTCTAGTTTGTCTGGGGTGAAATGAGTCACTCTGATTGGAGACAGCCTCGTAGTTGGTCCTTCTGTCGCCACAACCACATGACAGCAGTGTCTGGGGCTCTCGGTGCACCAGTGCCGAGGTGTGCCCTCTCGAGCAACTCGACTTTGAACAGCCGGCGGTGTTGCGGGCCTCACCAACGGACAGGTGCAGGAGAGTCCGAGACACATGCCTGGTCAGAGCCGGTGACGCAGATCGGACGAACCAGCTCGCTGGACCCCAGGTAGAGGTGACTCAAAATCACCTCATCACCAGAGAGATTTCTACTTGCAAACACAAAACAGGATGAAGAACATGTGTACTTCAATGTGAATTAAAGCTCCTTTATCTAAATCAAATTGAGTGTCTACTTTTGTAGAAAAATCAAAGGCAACGGCTTTACTAGAATTATGGTATAAACAACAAGGAAATTATGACAATGTCAATTATCAGAATAACCTAACCTCCGTTCAGGGAAGAGATAGCATTAAGTGCAGCACTGCAGAGCACAGGAGGAAGCGAGCTGTAGTGGCGGGTTTTAGCCACTAAAGGTGTGGGCCACTTCCTCCTAGTGGTCAAACTGGCTGACAGAGAGCTTGATTTGAACTGCATTCAAACTGATTTAAACGCACTTCAAATTGAGCACCTGCATAGGGGTTAAGTAACCTTTAGATTAGTAAGGATACAGTAGTAATAAAACCAAATCAAAATTATTAAGAATAATTTGAGATGGTAATATAGAAATAAAGTCATGAAGCAATACCCAGTGGGAAATGAGAGACTTAATTCAATTTAACTTTGAAATTTGTTTGTTTCAAACCAAATTTGAATACGATTAGGAGATTAAAGGTTGGTGTTATATTTGATGACAATCACGATTACAGTGAGGGATCAGTGATAGTAACCAAAACAAAACCAACTGGGAGAGAGAGCCATTCAGAACAGTGATGTTAGGTGATGATGACTTAGCAAAGAGATGGCCACAAGGGGGCGTTTTCCTCTAAGTGGTCATCAGGAGCTGCTAGGACTTAATTCTGAATTTTAAATTCAAACATGGTTTGAACCAAATTCAAAACAAGTGTACACAGTCAAGGTAAAGAAAATCATGTTACTACAACGAGGCTGTAACTTACACATGCATTGAAAGTTAGAGAAACTAGTTCAAAATTTCAGCAAGGAAATAGTAATTTTCTAACAGAGAATTTTGAGGAAAAGATGACCTAGCTGTTAGTGTCCACACGATGGCGCCACTGCGCTCATGTGGGGTAAAGCCAGGGCAATGGCGGTAACTTGATACTGCAGAACACTCAAGGGCGCACCCCAGTGTCTGGCAGTAGTATTACAGCCAGCCCGCTGCCCCGGTGATAGATTAAGAGGGATTGGAGTGTTACCTTCTCACCGCTGCATAATCACAAATATTACGGAATTTTAAATCTCGACGGATTTCTTTCCGGTACTATATTTTACAAGCACATTTGGCAGGATTTTTTTTCTTGCGTTGTGCAAAAGAAAACAGGAATTACTCGTCTGTTTCAGAATTCCAAATAACATCTATCACAACTAACGTTAATGATTAGAATGTTTCAGTTTTGGATTTTCTAGATTTACAGGCACCTTTCGCAGGATTCGTCGCTGCTTGTGCAGAAGAGAACAGGAACCAATCGTCTGTTCTAAGATTCCAAATAACATCTATCACAACTAGCGTTAATGATTAGAATGTTCTCAGTTTTGGATTTTTTTTTTTGGTGCTATATTTATTTAAAACACGTTCGCAGGTTTTCGTCGCTGCGTTGTGCGAAGGGAAACAGGAATTACTCGTCTGTTTCATGCTCCAACAGGCATATACCACATAGCACCTATGATAATACGCTTGTCGGTTTTATACATTGAGTAGCTAAGTCAATGTTTTTTCAACCAGGAGCTAATCGTTACTCTAACGATTATAATATAAGGCCTTTTAAGGACAGTAAAAGAGCATCGTTTTACTGGAACCTCTTCCGCAAGGTCAGAAGAATCTCGTTCTGACAGAGGGGTTAAAATTATTAAAAATGTCGTTTATGCGCAGAGGATTCTCTTCCATCTGTGCCAGAACAAATTTAATACTATGGAAACTGCAGTTTACTTTTAACAATTAACAGTGACAAAAATGTGTAACATTTTAGCAGCATGTTAAATGTTCTTTGACTGAGGCTTTGTGCCCAGATCAGTCAGATCGGGAGTTCGCAAGTGTTCACTCCGATGCGCGCGTGTAATATTAAATATTACAAAAACAATATTAAATAACAATATACACATCTGACTGAAATTGATTGCTCACAAACAAGTTTGAAATGTGCTAAGCGTTCTCCACCAAAAATATGTAAGGAAACTAGGCGGTCTGATCGAAGGGGGAATTTGCATATCATAATTAATAATTGATAATTAATAATTATTCATGCATATTTGGATCAGACCGGTCTTACATGTTAATAAATCTCCATTTAGGAGAGCTTATTTCAAGTTTACCCATATGCATCCATGTGTGTCCCTGCAATTAACCGCAAATTAATTGTTATCAATTGCCAGGACCACGTTTTACAAGACAGGCAAAGTCAAATAGCTCAATTAATTTATAGGTTTATTTTGGAAGGCGAATTCTCTGGCCAGAAGAATTCACATTCCCAAACCCTATAAAACATAAAACATACCTTTTCAGGCATCTTCAATTATGCAAAGCGTGTAGCTTTTGATCGGCACTTCAGGGACTTATATTATGAGCAGACCATAAATCAGTCAGGGATGTGCATTAATTGTCTTTAATAAGGTAACTACTTAAGCATTTACTACGTTACAATGATACATGTATTTACAAACATTAAAACACAAACTAAGACGAACGCGGGGCGTTTAGACAATGAGAACATGTTTAGATGTTGGATCTGAGAGAGAGAGAGAGAGAGAGAGAGAGAGAGAGGGAGCATGGAGAGACATTCACGGTTCTGACACACCAAGAAACCTCATCTTAATGCTGCTTAAAAGCGCTAAAAGATAATATACTTGCGAAGCATATTTGGTCGGTGTGTGTCGTGTGCTCGTTGCTCGGCCCGTTCGGGCGTGGTGAATGGAGGTGCTGTCCGGCGCGTCACGTGGACCGCGGCCGAGGCGTTCTTGCCCGGCCCGTCCTGGCGCGTGCATGGCTGGTTGCGTGTGCACGGTTGGTTGCGCGTGGCTCCTGTTGTTCCGTGGGGAGTCATGTGGCGGTCGTCGGCATTCAGCGCGAGTGTTTGAAAGGCTTACAGCCTTTGAGGCGACGTTACCCGAGGCAATAGTTCGGCGAAGTCCACTTCCTTTCCTGGAAGACGAGCTTGGTAGTCCACTTGAGTAAAGGACGAAACTTTTACACGAACAAAAGGGAAGATCCATGGTTGGATCAGAGTCCCGTGAGGTTTACATGTTGAAGGGCGCTTGAACGTTCTAAGAGAGCGAGCAAAGAGAGCGGAGCTCACTTTTATACTGCTTGGAGGGAGCCAGCCCTTTTCCTGTGGCTGGACCAATCGAAGTGCGTGAAAATCAAGCGGGAACTAGAATTTTATTGTCCTTTGTTTCTAAAACCATGGCTCCTCGTGGGAGGGGGTGTGATCAGTGAGGTTTTTAATGGTAAACCATTTTCATTGGCAGTAAAACATATTAAAAATACACTTTGCTTTACATCTCTGTGCATATATGGGTGTCTCATTCAATGAGCATTCTGGAGACATCAAGGAACATTATGTGACCTTAACGAAATATACACTTATGTTTACAATGCATAAAGAAGGTATTTCTAATTTCTGTTTATGCTGCAACCAAACAAAATTACTTCACTGTGACATGGGAAACACGTACATAGAAACACATTGAATATATTTGGTTAAATATCTTCAAAACACAGGAAGGAATGCCAACCTCTTTGCTCAAACAGGTTTTGTGACATTCCACAGTCTTGTAACTTGATACTCACTGGAGTATCTGGATGGGTGTGCGTGGGTATGTGGCTTAGGAACCCCCATGGGGGGGGGGGGGGGGGGTTGTTACCACTAACACTAACTAAAATGTTTCTGAAATTTCCTTAATTCAGTTGCCTGGCCAAAAGTCCCTACACCCCCATCGGCATCAATGAAAGGCTGATGACATGGCGCATTCCCCTGGCAAAGGAACGCTTCGCCACTCTCATCAGTGCATATGTTCCAACACTTGATGCCAAGCACAACCTCAAAGAGGATTTCTACAGAGCTCTTGATGCCATCTTACAGAAAATATCGGCTACAGACAAGCTCATACTCATGGGAGATTTCAATGCTAGAGTGGGCACGGAGCACCTGGTATGGAGCAAAGTCATTGCCCAGCATGGTGTGGGGAAAATGAACCACAACGGGCTCAGACTCCTCTCCCTCTGTGCAGAGCACCAGCTCGTCATTACTAACACCATCTTCCAGATGAAGACCAGGCTTAAGACCACCTGGCAGCATCCCCGCTCAAAACACTGGCATCTTCTTGACTAAGTGATTGTCCGTCAAAAGGACAGACAGGATGTCCACATCACCCGTGTTATGCGCGGAGCTGAGTGCTGGACTGACCACCGCATGGTTAGATCCAAACTACTCATGAGCATTCACCCCTGTGGCCCAAGGACAGCTCCTAACATGAATCTCAACTGCACAGGGCTGAATAGCCTCACCACCAAAGATAACCTCCGACGGCTCCTTGCTGAAAACCTCAACAAGATCCCTGAGGAATCAACCTACTGGCCAGCTATATGCCAGGCTATTCACAGCGCAGCCTCAGAGGCACTAGGCCAATCAAGGAAACACCATCAGGACTGGTTTGACTGTAACTCAGCTGAGATACAATCACTCCTAAAAACTAAGCATGAGGCCCACAAAGCTCTCCTGTCCTGCCCCGGATCTCCCACCCTTAAAGCCACCTTCACTGCTGCAAGAACAGCAACCCAGCGAGCCCTCGGGTCTATGGAGGACACCTGGTGGGTACAAAAGGCACAAGAAATCCAGAACCCGGCAGATTGCAATAATATTCAAGGCTTTTATGATGCCATCAAAGCACTGTATGGCCCCAGGAAGCAGGCAGTTGCCCCAGTCCGATCAGCTGATGGCGCCATGCTCTTCAAGGACCGCCACGAGATCATTGCCCGTTGGGCAAATCATTTTGAGATTCTCCTCAACCACATCAACCCTGTTGACCCGCATATTCTGAATAATCTTCCAGACCTGCCACCCACCATATACTTGGACAACCCACCACTCTACTCAGAACTCTGACAAGGCATTGCAGGGCTGAAGTACAACAAAAGCCCTGGGCCCGATGGAATCCCTGCAGAGGTTTTCAAACACGGAGGATACATCCTCACACGTCGCTTGTACCTCCTGATCCAAAACATCTGGGAACATGGGACCCTCCCACAGGACTGGAAGGATGCTAACATTGTGGTCATTTTCAAACAGAAAGGAGATCGAGCAGTCTGCGGCAACAGCCGCGGGATATCTCTTCTATCCATCGCAGGGAAAGTCCTGGCCAAGATCATGCTCAGCAGATTGGTTGAGCACATCTTGGAAACTGTGCTTCCGGAAACCCAGTGTGGCTTCCAGAAGACCAGATCCACAACAGACATGGTTTTTGTCTTGAGGCAGCTGATGGAAAAGAGCCGAGAACAGCACAAAGACCTTTACGTTGCCTTCATCGACCTCAGCAAAGCTTTTGATACCATCAACCGTGAGCTGCTCTGGAAACACCTCTCCAAACTAGAGATTCCACCCAAGTTTTTCAGCATCCTAAAGCAGCTGCATGATGGGATGCAAGCCAGAGTCCTTATGGGAGAACTCCAATCAGAGTCTTTCAAGGTAAATGTTGGGGTGAAGCAAGGCTGTGTCTTGGCTCCAGTGCTCTTTAATATCCTCCTCTCTGCCATCACCTGCCTCTTCCACCGTGTAATGGGACATGAAGACGGAGTCCATATGGAATACCGACTTGATGGAAGCCTTTTCAACATCCGTCGGCTCCAGGCCCGTACAAAGACAACAACCCGCAAAATCTGTGAGCTTCAGTATGCTGATGACTGTGCTGTCTTAGCTCACAGCCCGGACTCTATGCAGAACGCCCTTAACATAATATCTAGTCTGTACCAATCCTTTGGCCTACAGGTCAACACCCAAAAAACCTAGGTCATGTTCCACCTCACCACCCCCGCTTCCACATCCCCCAGCTTTCATATAAATGGGGTTCCACTTAAAACAGTGGACCACTTCACCTACCTTGGTTCCACTCTGTCATCATGCTGCTCCCTTGATGCAGAAATACACGCCCGGATAAATAAAGCCTCATCATCTTTTGGATGCTTACGCAGCAGGGTTTTTGAAAACCGTAACCTGAAGATTAGTACCAAGGTTGCAGTTTACAATGCAGTGTGTCTTACCACTCTGCTTTACGGGGCAGAATCATGGGCCCCATACCTCCAGCACATCATCACCTTAGAGGCATTCCATATTCGTTGCCTGCAGAAGATTCTCAGCTTGTCCTGGGAAGATCAAATCCCCCATACAGTCATCCTATGTAACACTGGCTTGATCTGTATGGAAGCAGCTGTGGCCAAAAAACATCTGCGCTGGATCAGGCACACCATACGTATGCCTGAACATAGCTTGCCCCGACAGGTCCTATATGGTCAACTAATGGGTGCAAAACGGTCTGCTGGAGGGCAAAAGTGGCGCTATAAGGACTACACCAGGGACATCCTAAAGCGAGCGAACATCCCCCTTATGCAGCTTGAATCATTGGCACTCGACAGATCTGCCTGGCAGGGCACCTGTGCCTCTGCAGTCTCACAAATACACCAAACCAACCAAGATCGTCGATCCGAGAGGCGCATCAAGAGACATCAGTGGGCGGCTGGCCTCCCCCCCCTGGCATCTGGTTTCCCTTGCTCCATCTGCGGACGAGTGTGCGGCTCAAGAATCAGACTCAATGCCCACGTGAAGTGGCACCAGCGGCAAGGTCGCTGAACCCAACCCCCCTCCTGCCCCTACCTCTGGAGCAAGTGTCATAATCGAATGCGATGGACAGCTAAGAGTGTGTGTGTGTGTCTGTGTGAGATAGAGAGACTGAATGTAGTGTCTGTGTGCATTAATCATAAAAATGCATGGAATGCCTCAGCTTATAAATCACGTTGTGTGCATTAGACATTAAAATGCTACCATCACAAAAACACACAAGTGTAACATCTTAGCCATAACCACATAAGTTACGTAAAACAGGCTAGATATAACTAACATGTTTTACATAAACCACAGCAGTAAAAACCTGTTATATCATATTATGTTCATAAACCATAACCACATAACCTTGTGGGAGTGTGGACTGCTCTTTAGCAAAAAATAAAAAACAGACTAAATCATATACAATCAGAACAGATAACCAACCATATCATATACAATCTGTCAAATGGACTCAACTCATTGCAATTTTCATCTATCAAATGACTGGAGCAGTTACTTATCAACTATCTGGCAAATTTCCTGCCAGGCAGTAGAGTTGATTTGAAGATGGCGTTTAGTTACTGCCATAGGCTCAGGGATGAGACCAAGAACATTGTCTGGTTTCGCTGATTTATCTTCCACTGTTTTCTTTTTCTTTCCTTCTCCTTACTGGAGACCTCTAAGATTAGTTTCACTATTCCTCTTTCTTTTTTCCTGAGATATCTTTGCCTGTCTTTTTCTAATTTCTGTTGATATTTAACTGGATCAGCTTTATCCCTGTAATCCTGACTTCTTGGCCACCAACTTTGGCATCTTTCATCATTTAAGAAAAATCTGAAAGTATATACTTTAGATATATATTTAAACATAATTAATATTATGTATAAATATAAATATTTGATATATTAAGAACACATTTTTCTTAAATATATACATATATATACCATTCAGACGTTGACTGAATGGTCATGAGCAGATGTAGCACTCAGGAGAAGTTAGATGAGTTTGCATATGGGGTTTTTATTTATCCACAATTAAGGCCAATGAAAGGCAGAAAAAACAAAAATGTAACAAAAAACACTTTTGAATAATCAAAGTAAATTGACATGAGAGTAAAAAAAAATTAACAAACTTTTACAACAGTTCAAACATTGACCTTCACACAAGTCAATATATTAGAGCAAGGACAGACATATGTCCTTTCACCCCAAGCCCTCTGACAGAATGAAAATACTAGCCTTTATAGACCTGAGTTCACTCATGGAGTTGGAACATACCAACACACGATTATGATACAGGGGTGGCTCAGATGACAACGACATAAACGCTTAAAAACAGCATGAAATACAACCTCTATAAAACTAGAAAATTCACAAAATATTATTTCTACAGTTTCAGCTGACAATTGGCAAGCAAAAAGTCACATTTAACAGCTACAAATTAATTACTCAAACTCCATGTCATTTTTCTATTGACCCGGAAGTCATAGCGTCATTTAAACCCCACTATAGACGAATCCGACGAGCGTTCTTGTGTAGGCTGCCATCTTGTGGCGCCGCCATTACTGAGCTGTTACACTGGCATAGACATATGCACCGGTATGTAAACAAACCTCGGAGATAAGGTGATAACGCACCCTCGATGATGGCTACAGCCAGGCGGAATGACTTGTTGGGTTGATGATGTTGGACAGTGGTCTCCAGTCACAGATGAAGGTACAAACGATCTTACAGATTATTTATGAAAATAGCTTGGCAAGCTAGCTAGGCTAACGTTTGCTACCGAATAAACTAAAAAAAGATCTGTCCATTTGGCAAAAATAAATAAATAAATGAAATCAAATAAACAAATTCATGTTTTTCATTTGTGTCCATTTATTTATCTCATTTTTACATTGCAACAGGCATGGGTAAGGTAACGTTATAGCTAGAAAGTATACACAATATCGACCAACTAGTGTTTTCAATCCATGGAAAGAGGTCAATATAACAGCAGGAGAACAATTATGTCACATAACGTTACATTTAGCTCAGGAAAGCCATTTAATGACCATAACATGTTAACTGAATAGAAAAAATAGCAAGAGAGGAGATTTTCCTGATCACTGTATCACATATTTATTATATTCTTTTACTTATGTCATTAAATAATTGTTATTATACGCGAATGTCCGTGTCTTGTACTCGCCCAGGAAATCTGTGTAAACCGTACGGCACCAGACAGGAGCAGTCGACCTGGGGTATTCACAATGTTTTCTCTTCAAAATTGAAATTTTACTGCCACCATTTAAACAATTTATAACAGAAACTGTTTACCCACTCGACATTATACAAGGGCTAACTTTGTAATGTTAGTGACAGTCGTAAATCGCGGGCTAT
The DNA here is from genome assembly GCA_038021265.1 of Cyprinella venusta. Taxonomy (NCBI): domain Eukaryota; kingdom Metazoa; phylum Chordata; class Actinopteri; order Cypriniformes; family Leuciscidae; genus Cyprinella; species Cyprinella venusta. The sequence continues at coordinate 10,585,009 of CM075863.1, forward strand.
TTATTCCAGTGGACGCAAGTTACAACTAAAACAATAGGAGGCAATGGCGAACGCTACCCAGCAACAGCTCAGTAATGGCGCCCGCTTACTTCCGGTAGTCTATAGCATCACATTTTCCTTTACTCAAACAAACCGGAGACGTGAGTACAACAAAGATGGTATGTGAAAGCAATGTTTCTCTTAAACTAAATAAACAGATACCTAATGAAAACATGTATTGTGTGATTATTGTAACTGAATATAACTGTGATGTAAATGACATAATTTTCTTGAAAACAGCAAGATATGCATTGATAGAATAGCTATAGCATTTAAATCACTGCAGTATTAGCTGTTAAAAGTGTGCACACCAAAAGCTACGGAATACGAGATTTTGTTGTGAAAATCTAGATTAATCGCTGATTTGTGACAGTATACAGATTAACAAAAAACCTTAATGTGCTAGAGAAACATACGGATCACATTTACACACAGTCTTTGTGTACTAGAATAGGCAGCGTATCACTGCCGTGACTATAGCTATGCGCCCCGTCACAGAATGTAAAGAGTTTTATCTCTAAAAACTGTTTAGCGTACAACGGTAGTAAATAGGGGTACATTTAATAAGTAAAAAGAAAACGCTAGTTAATAGTTTTCTCAGTCGCTTTGGTGCATTTCTCACATCACTATTTACATTTGCACAACAATTAGTTCAACCTCCACAACATTTAGCCATTTGTGCACATCATAGTAGCTGTTTCTCATTCCTTCCAACAAATTGCAAATGCTTTTGGACATGCAACAGTTGCTTCAATACAACTTACTGCTGTTTTATAACATTATCATTTGCTTATGTCATATCAGTCCAAATTAACTACTTGTGAATACTGAATAGTCATTCCATATAAAACTAATTGTCCTCATTTCATAGTCCTCAGTCATCACATACAAAAATGTTTAACTAGTAGTCAAAATCCGTCAAGCAAATTTTACATTTTTTTAATCTTAAAGGGTACCTATTTTGAGTTTTTGAAAATTGCCCTTCATGTAGTGTTTAACATAGATCTAAGTGAATAAAAACATCCTGCAAAGTTTTAAACATGAAAGTTCATCGTATACAAAGTTATTATCTCTCAAAAACAAGAGTCGACTCTGAGTCGCTGATATGAATCGTTGGAAGAATGATGCTTTTCCTTTGTCTGGTTGACGTCAACTTGACAAGTTATTTGAATAAGGAACGCCCACTTATTGCGCTCGGAGACGCTACGGAAAACCGGAGCTCCAGGGGTGGCGGGCAAATCTGAAACTGGCCCAGGACGGGCCACCCTGCCTGGGCTGGCCAGGGAGGTCTACGAGCATGGAGGTTTGGACCCACCGCACCTTTTTGGACTTTGTCGTTTTTCGAGATCTGGGCTTCGGAAAACAACCATGTCGACGAGACGCTGTGTTTTGAAGTGCGACGCAAAAGCGAACTTTTTTAACCTGCCAAGTGATGAGTATTTGAAGACTAAGTGGCTGCAGTTCATATACAAGTACTGCTATACCACACAAGTATAGCCCAAACCTTGTTCTGTGTTCGCGTCATTTTGAAGATGATTGCTTCACAAACCTAAACGCTATAAAGTATGGATTCGCGAGCCGGCTCTATAGTAACGAGCTGAGGATCTGAGGTGTGTTAAATGAGGGAGACATATGCAGAGCGCTGGGTCTCGAGGACCGGAGTTGAGAACCCATTTAAGGTAATAGGAGTTCTGTTTTTCTGCACAGAGAATACCAATCACAACTGACTAGGTCATCTGACCAATCACCGCAGATTAGCGTCACGCAAAGGCGTGTTTTGGATAAGAACTCGCTAAAACGATTCATATGGAAGTCGGTGGGCAATTCAGGTAAAAATAAATGCATATTATAAGACAACAAAAGTGTTTTTTGTCATTGCATGCTTGTAAAACTGTTGTTGGGGACTCCCAGAACAATATTAGGAACGTTTTAAATGACATAATAGGTACTCTTTAAAAAAAACTTTTTTTTAATCCTAAATTGAGCAATTTCTTGCAGGTGAACCTCAGCTTTCACTGATGAGAAGAGATGTGCATGAATGATTTACAATATATGTATGTTGTATGTTCAGTTCCAATATGTACTGTGATATTTTTTACCGTTGTGCACCGATCTACCCAAAGGGAGTTTATTTTTGTTGTAAATAAGGGTGTATTTTTTTCTTTTGCACAATGCTCTGAACAAATTAGAATTGCAAAGACCATGCAGTAAAAATGTGAAACATACATATTCAGTGTCTTGTACTCAATTACTGTACCTCACTACATACAGTAATGTGAAACTTTACTGTAGTTTTCAAATGGCTGTGCAGATATTTTAGTTTATAGGACTGATAGTTTATAGGCAGAGATGGGCAGTATATGAATGACAAAATACTCAAAAGTAATTAAATGAGAATTTCAAATACATGTAATTTGTCATTTGTAATTAAATACTTTGAGGGACTATAATTTGTATTTATAAACAGGACTGGGCGAGATATCACATGATATTGTTATGCGCATCTCTTCAGTAAAGCCGGTTCATTGATTAGTAGTAAATCACCTTCACCTGCTTTCAGATGGAAGATATGATGCAGATATGAGTGTTAAATTAACAATCAAGAGTGTTAAAGTTAATGAGATAATTAAGTGATTAATGTAGTGATGATTATTAGCATTATAATAATTATAATAGCATTATTGAAGACACCTGATGTTAACAAGCAGAATCACTGAAGGAGAAAATCTAAAATTGTATAAAATTTAAAAAATTAAATAATTATTATAAGAAAAATAATGATAATCATATTCTGTGATTTCACAAAGCTATTGCTAATGAATTAAACTAACTTAAGTTATTTTTTTCAGATTACAGCATGATTATGCTAGTACATAATCAACACTATCAGATCATACTTTTCTTTGTTCATTTGACTGTTATAAATCAATAAAAGCAGACAAACAAAATATCAAGTTAAACTATAAGGGTCAATAGCCCAACTAAAGCAAACACTGATCTCCATAACGGTGATTTTCTCCTTCAGTGATTCTGCTTGTTATCATCAGGTGTCTTCTGAAAAAATGTGTGAAAAAATGTGTCTGTGAAAAAATGCACAATTTTGTAAGAATAAAATGTAACAAAAAATTATATAATCATTAAATATTTTGCTCAAATCTGTTGACTCATTGTGCATACAAAAATGCACAAAAAACACAACCGCAATATTGACCTCAATAATCGCAATGTGACATTTTTCCCAAATCGTGCAGCCCTAGATAAAAGTATAAATTTTTACCCGCACAAGTGACTTTTGTGCATGGACAAGTGAAACATAAATTTACTTGTCCGAAGGACAAGTGCCTCAAAAGCCCTGAAAAATGTCAAGCCCTGTATTCTGACACTTGTTTAAGAATTCATCCTGGACCCATTATTCACAAAGTATAATAATATTGATTATTGCAGATTTGTCAATTTCAAATATGTCAGGGAAGAGGCAAAGGAGCATTCTCTCATGCTTTGCTCTAAAAGATCAGCTCCCTAAAACGGTGACTAGGTCAGAGGAGAAAAGAAAGAAAGAAGAAGAGGAGAAGACAGTAGTGGAGGCAGTGGAGGACACTGTGGAAAAGTGTGAGTCAGCTAGGGTAGAGGATGGGTCCATGGAAGAGATTGTGGAGGACACCATAGCAGAAACAGTGGAGAACCCACTGGAAACAGGGAAGAAGAGAAGGTTAAGTGGAGCAGCCACCTATAGGTGTTCCTTTAAGAAGGAGTGGTCAACCCGATGGCCATTCATCAAAATGGGAACCACCAGCTCTTTTTATTGGTGCTCAGTCTGCAGTCAAGAGCACTCCTGTGCCCATCAAGGTGTGAGGGACATAACCAGGCATGTGGAAGGCAAGGGACATCGAGCAAAAGAACAGGCCCTAAAATCAACCAGCAGTGTTGCACAGTTCTACAAGCCAGCAACTTCTGTTGGAGGCATGAGTGTACAAGAGGCCAAGGTACATAGCAAAGGAAAACCAAAAGGCTGTTGACTTATCTAATGCTTTATGAGTTATTTAATTAATTGTTTCTGTTGCAGACCAGGAGGGCTGAGGTGAAGGATGCCATTGCAATGGTGCAGCACAGTGTTCCATTTGCTGTTGCTGACCATTTCAGCCCCTTGTACAAAGAATGTTTTAGAGACTCCCCAACGGCTCAGAGCTTTAAGAGTGCAAGCACCAAAACTACGTGCATCATAAATGAAGCAGTGGCACCTCATTTCAAGAAGAAACGGGTGATGAAGATGAGAGAAAATCCCTTCACACTTGTCACAGATGGCTCAAATGATACTGGTATGAGTTTAACTACTACCTGTTATTTGTATTTTTTTATCCATTTCTACATGCTCACTCATACAACTTTTTAACAACATGTTGGTTTACTTATGCACTTTATTGTTAAAGGTCTAGAGAAGATGAATCCCCTGAGAGTACGAATATTTGACAGCAACAAAGTTGTGCAAAGATTCTTTGATATGTGCACCACAAGTGGGCGGAGCTCTGGAACTGCTGAAGTCATTTATAAAAAAAATCAATGACACTCTGCAGGAAAGTAACATCCCTTGGAGAAACTTTGTTGGTCTCTCTATTGATAATGTTCCTGTAAAAACAGGTGCCAACAATTCAATTGCAGCCAGAAAATGGCTCCATAGGCTCTATGCACAGCTCCACTACTTCCTGAACTTCAGCCAGCTTCTTGTTTCCTGTCTGTCATTATTGGACACATTGATTAATTCAGGTGTGTTTGATTATTGTTGCCGTGACTACTGAGGTCAAGCACACCTGAATTAATCAAATTGTCCAATAATGATAGACAGGAAACAAGGAGCTGGCTGAAGTAGTGCAGTTGTGCATAGAGCCCATTGCTGCGGGAAAATGGCAGCATTTATATACATGGATGCCCCTGTCATATTATCCACAACACTGCCAAACATGCAGGGCAGAAGTTTTTGGAAGTAAGTTCAAACATGTACACTTTATATTACCAATCTGTTGAGTCTAACACCAAGTAAAACAGTTTGCTGATAGTGTTGTAATAAATGCTTTGTGTTGAATTCATGTATTGCAGGTATCCGGATTTGATCCTGAGGATATGGCAGTGGATGTTGGGTATTGGTTTAAGGGAAGCACCAATCGTAAAGGTTACCTGGCAGGTTTGTGATACAACCAGCTCTACTTTTATACAACAAAATGTAGACATTCTTAATTTGTTTTATATTGATGTTATTTTTTTTTCTTCAGAATTTTGTGACTTCCATGACAGTGAGTACATGGAAATGGTGCTGCACGTTTCAGTGCGATGGTTAAGCCTGGAGAGATGTGTTACCCGAATTCTGCGGCAGTATGGGCCAATCACAAGCTATTTTAAATCTTTATGTCGCTTATTTCATTGACAGTAGTACAGGTGCATTACACCAAACTAAATATATATTTTTATGCACAATATGTTTTTATTTACAGATGAGAAACAACCAAGGTTTAAAAGGCTGGTGGATGCTTTTTCCAAGCCCCTGACTGAAGTCTACCTCCTCTTCTTTCAAGCTATGCTGCCAATGTTCTCCACACTGAACCTCCTCCTCCAGAGAGAAAGGTCTTCCATCTTCCAGCTCCATGGAGAGGTAAAATGCAAGGGTTGGCCATCCTGCTGCTTATTTGTCCTTGGCTGATATGACCTTTTTCAAGTAATACATGGAAATCTTTTATAAACGTCAAATTTGCAGATGACAAAGTTCATCATGAAATTGTGTGCGAAGTTCATGAAGCCACTAGCACTACAGGGCTGACAAGTCCATGAAATACTCTACAAGGACCCACTAAACCAACTGCCAGGTGAAACTTCCAGGGGTCTAATAAATTCTCAAATAAGGAGATAGACCTGTATAAATACTTTTTGGGAAGATTGTTATTGGGCGAGTTGGGTGATATCTCTGTTGTTATGGAAAAGGCATAACGTGTGTAGGCATACAATGTATATGGAGTCTATAGGTAAAATAGCATGCTTACATAGAGGAATAACTTTAACCACTTGCACTTATTGTGTATATCTTGCTGAATATATGTAAACTTAATGTTTTTTTAGTTTTGAGTTAAAGTGCTGATTGCCAGGTAAAATTCCTGTGTGTCTACCTTATGCATTTGGCGAATAAAAAGAGATTTTTATTCTGGGACTTAATTTGCTTTATCTCTTTGCGTTCTCTGTCTGTCAGGAGAAAAACTAAATGTTGGCTTCACCACCGGAGCTACCCTCAACAGGCTCCTTGAGGCTGGAGACATCACACCTCAGCAGGTGCAGCTAGCAGGCAGCACTGGCATTTCTGGATAGGGCTGTGGAGTATGGGATCAACAAACTCCCCCTGAAGGAGGCCCTGCTGAAGCACGCTCAATTCGTTGACGTGCATCAGAGGACGGAGTGTGGGGTGGAAGATGCCCTATACTTTGTAGACAGGCAAGGGTTTCACAATTTCCAAGATTTCAACATATTTAATACTTTGTTAAGTTTAATTTGGACCATGGTCACAAAACAAATCCTTAATCAGTTCTCACAAGGTGCTCTTTTTAGATTTCCGGAACTACTCCATTTCATTGGGCCTGAGGAACAGGACAAGGTGAGTGAGGAGTTCTTGGAGTATCAACTCATGGATATTCCCATGCCCCAAGATCCCACCACCTTTAATGTTGAGGAGTTTTGGGGGAATATGTCCTCAATCAAGTGCAAAGTAAGAAATATTTGGCACCACATGACACACACAACTGAAATCATAAAAGAAAAGAATTTGAGTAATAAAGGTTCTTGGTTCCTTATTTCAAAGGTGACCGGTTTGAGCCGGTTTGGGAGGCTTTCTAATGGCGCTTTTCCACTACACAGAACCAGCTCGCCTCGGCTCGGCTCGGCTCGACTCGACTCGCCTTTGTTTGGTTTTCCACTGTGTAAAAGTTGTACCTGTACCTGCTTTCGGGTACTTTTTTTCGTACCACCTCAGGCGAGGTTCTAAGCGAGCTGAGGCGATACTAAAATGTGACGTAAAACAATGCCGACTGCCGATTGGTCAGAGAGAATCGTCACTATTCACTGCGTCATCTTGCACGCGCCAACCGGATTCGTCTCGTTTTTTCAGCAGTGTTTCGTTTTGCTGCCCTCAGCCTCTCATGAAACAACGTTTGTCTTCTTGCTGTGAGAAACAGCCACATCAAAAACAGCATAGACTCGATTTCCTCCATTGTCCTGTGTGTGTGGGTAGCGCGGATATGTGTCGCGTATTAGATTACGTCACGGCAGTTTACTGCGGCGTCGCTATGACGACCGGGTACTATTTGTGGCGGTACTATCTGCAATGGAAAACGGAGCCAAAAGCGAGCCGAGGCGAGGCAAGCTGAGGCGAGCCGAGGCGAGGCGAGCCGAGTCGAGCCGGTACTGTGTAGTGGAAAAGCGCCATAAAATATCTGCATTGGTGTTAGTGCTCCCTCATTCAAATGCCGATGCCGAGAGGGTTTTCTCCATGGTTGGATTAAACAAAACCAAAACCAGGAACAGCTTGGCACTAGATGGAACCCTGTCATCCATCATGACAGTAAAAATGGCTGGCCTGGAACCTCAGTGCTTCAAATGGGAGCCACCAACCCCTGTGCTGAAGGCCTCAAAATCTGCTACCAACACCTACAATAAACAACCCTAACCATTATCTCTCACGCACACACACAACCACGCACACACACGCACATAAAGAAATGCTTAATTAAATAAATATTATTTTATTTGTATATTTGTGTATATGTGTATATATGTGAATATTCTTTATAAGAATATGTGTCATCTATCAGATCAGAAACCCGTCCACACCAAACCCTTGCTGCCGGCATCCGCCATTGCGGCCGCCGCCAAAATCTCACACTGATCAAAACTTGAGAGCCCTGTATACTGCCTTAGTTTCGAGGACTTTCCCTACAGTTGTGCCCTGTCTAGTGTAATGGAGTGTGACTGTGAGGTAATGGTCCTGGACCAGGCTAGTCCAGCCATCTGCTGTGATGGCTGCCTTTGAAACATCTTTGATAACAGATAACAAGTTTTCTTTTTCAACTTGGTATCAGGCAGGGATCAAGCTGTTGCCAAGGTAATCATTTGAAGGTGGCTTATACCTGGGGTTTATTGTCCTGATCATCTCCCTACACATTGTTCATGTAAATTAAATACATGTAAATTAAATAATTTGATAATTAACATTCAATTTTAATGCTAGCTGTACTCTATATTAGGGTTGTAACGGTATACCAGTATGGCGGTTTATCGCGATATTGACATGTACGATATCGTGCACATTTGCTTATCCGCGGTTTAAAAAAAATTAAACCAGAATTCACCTGCACTGCCTCATCCAACTTCTTTCAGCTTGACTGCTTAGACTCCATACCTGTGCAGCGCTGAAAATATCTGAGACAGAGGCTGCAAATCTCTATCTCCCACCAAAAAAATAAATAAATTCTGTAGTATGGGAATATTTTGTTTGCAAGATATGTGGACGAAGAGTGGCTGCAAAAGGGGGAAACACATTGAACATGTTCTACCATATTCAGGAACACCATCCCTCCGTGAAGATAAAGGTTAGGGGAGAGTGGGGTAAGATGAACCAGTGGGTAAGTTGACCCACCCCCTGTTTCTAGGCAACTATAAACATTTGAAGGACTCCATCATTTCCATTTTGCTTTGGTGAAGCACTTGGGACAAAAGGGAAGTTTTTTTTTTCACAACACTTTTTTGCTTGTTAAAGTTAATTTTCTGCATTGCAGGCATACTAGCTGTTGTGCCAAAGCAAATGTATCTAGGTCTAAAGTTATGTATGATAAATGTTGGTGATTTGTCAACATATAAAATCATGTAAATCATTAAGCTAAAGGTTAGCCTGAATTGCTAAGCTAGGCCGTTTTTACTAAAATGGTGACTATGGGGCAAAGTGAGCCAGAAGATTTGGGGTAAATTGAACCAGTGGTTTAACTGTGAGGAAAGTGATGTTTTCTGGGAGCTGTGACACTTCTGAGTGTGACAGCTCCCAGGATTAAAGTAGTGAACCAGACATCTCTCAGATCTGTCAGTTGGTGACTTTATTGTCGTGAATTTCATGGTAAATGGTAAATGGACTGCATTTATATAGCGCCTTCATAGATCTAATGGCCACCAAAGTTACAGTTTATAAACAGACTAAGTGAAAATGTAAGAATGCAGACTTTTCAGTGATGGGTTATTCTAACATGTTAATGCTCAGTAGCACACATATATGGTTCTGTAATGTATTTGCATTGTATTAAAATTGAAAATTTTGAAACCTCTGCTGTACTTGCGCCTGTTACCAATATTTACCTGGGAACAAATTTGTTCCTTCATTTAACTTAAGTGTCATGACCGGTGTGGACAGTGCCCTGTGATGTGGATGGATTCACGGGACCTTCCATCTTAGTTCCAGGTGTGGTGTTGTCTGAAAGTAACAATTAAAATAAATTGTGTCATATCACACCCTTTATTCCGAAGTAATCCAGATTAAATATGCACAGGGGGCAACATATATTGCATTCTTTTACTACTTATCTGGGTATAAAGGTGTTGCATTATCCAACTCAGCCTCAGCGTGGACAGTGACTGGCGATGGGAGTTGATTCATGTGAGCTTTCAACTCACCGTTAACACCAGTGTTGTCAGTGCCTAACGATGGGGTTTGCTGTTGTTGTGACCTCGTCGCTCTTCTCCTAAACCGTTTGAACCAGTCTGTGTTCGTAGCTTTCACCTCAGTATGCCCGAGGTACAGAGAAGGGGCCCAGTCAGGATCACACTCCAACATTTCATAGGCAGGTTTGCCTGCAAACACAGTCAACAATCAAATTGCTATGTAGCCTAAATGTACAACATTTACAACTGATTAACGTTAACGTAACCTCAGTACATTGGTAACTTAAGCTCATTTTCTAATCATTTCATGTTAGTTAACAGTTAATATTGCCATAACGTCAAATGTATAATGGTCTGGTTAAATCAAACAAAACACGCTGGTTATTTGCCCACCACATAACATTTACACAGAGTAAATGTAACTTACCTTTGTGAAAATGCTATGAACACAACATCATGTGTGGTGGAGTGTTATTGAAGGTAATCTTGGGCCTCCTTACTGCTGCTATCCATGCCATTCGTCACCTTTTTGTCACCTCTGAAACATGGCTAGTACTATTCTTTTTCCACACTGGAAATTGATAAAAGGAGATTCCGTCCTTACGTTTTACGCCACTTCTACTGTGAGAACGACTATTACAATTAACAACGCAGCAGGTAGACGCCATCTTGTGCACCGCTCTCCTCCCTCCATGCAATCAGGTCTGGCGCCTTGTGTTTGTGCCGCGGATTCCCAAAATGCTTTGCGTTCACCACTGGTAAAACGTCACTGGTGACGTCAAATTAGCAATCTCTATAAGCCTTTAGGTTTAGCCTGCAGGTCCCATATTATTTTTGCCTGATTCAGAGTATGGAAAATATTAGATAATCTGTGTCTTTTGAACACGGGATTCCTAGTTTTAGTCTGTATTGTTACCTGGGAAATGGGCGAAAACCGCGAATTGGAGCTCTCATCGGCAGAGGTGACAGCATCTGACTGCACCACCGGTGACTGACCTGTCCATGGATATGAGTCTGCAATGGATCTTTGCAGTCGACTATCTTGCGGTCCACACGACACGCAGCCCCCAGCCGGGGCTCCACCCGCTATCGGGCCACACAGCGGGCAGAGACAAGCAGACGCAGCCCCCAAACCAGCCGATGAACACATATGAACTTCATGAAGAAGCTCCTGAACCCACAAGCGTCTCTTAAAGTCTTGCAGCGTCCGGCCCTTATCATGCATCAGCTGAGCGTGTGTTACCAAACGCTTGGTTCGGCTGCTGAGGGCATCGACGGCCCGGCCATGGTGCAGGACAGGAGAACACAGTAAGAACAGAGCAAAGACCCAATGCTGGACAGCCCGTCTAGTACACACCATCCTCATCCTCAGGCGTGTTCTGAGATTACCAAGTGTAACGTGTTCTGCCATTGACGGCGTGTTCTGAGATTACCAAGAGTAATTTGATCTGCCTTGATGGCGTGTTTTGAGGTTACCAAGAGTAATTTGGACAGGTAAAATGTCACGTGACGTACATAAACAACACCTAGTACACTCGATGTATACTACACCAGGTAAGAGAGTGAATGCCACCTTTGTACGTTTTTCTTATTAGTTAGTGTAGGTAGAGAGGGCGCTTTGCGCTGAAGATCTTTGTCTTTTATTTTCTTTTTGTTATTAGTTAGTTAAGAGGTTGGGGTTTAGTTAATCAGTGTTTGTTTTGTTCCTTTCTTTTATTTGGCTTCACTTTATGTCTTTATACTCTTGAATTATTTCTTTTGAATACTTAGTCTGCATATTATTTATATTTTCTTTGCCCACAACAAGAGTTATTCATTATTATTATTTTTGTTTATTTTTGCATTAATATATCATTTGTACAATAAATCATACTTTATTTTCTCACAATATTCTGGTTATGTGTCGTCTCTTGCCATTGTAAAATACACCATCACCATCATGTATCATGTTATACCCTAGACATTTTAAAAAGGGTTTTTCTGCTTTGTTTTTATTTTTTTATTTACTATTCTAAGTCAGGATGCTTTTCACCTTAATTATAACACATGTCAATGTGATTTCCTACAGAAAACTGCTGGTTGGATTAAAAGCCTACAGTTTAGAATTTACTGTCACTATTAAGGTAAGCTGCTGATGCATTTCATGTGGAACAAAATAAAAAAGTATCAATGTAAAAAATGTTTTTGTTTATATGTTTGTTTTTTTTCAGTGCACCTCGTTAATGACTGCACCTTTATAATTGTAAGGCCGGAGACACACTGGATGCGTGGCGTGAGCGTGGCGTTTCTGTAGCGTGTCAGCTGCATGGCGGCTGCATCGCGTTTTCTGTGTCTTTGCACACCAGAAGCGTGTGTGACGCGGCGCTGCTGCTGGTGACGTAGATGGACGGCGCCGACAGCAGTCTACATGGATTAGCAGTGTGACAACTGTAATCACACAACTTCCAAAATCCCAAAAATGCGTAAGTGTACTTGTCTGTTTATTAAAAACTGTATATTATCAAAAGAAGTGTAATAATATAAGTAATAATTTGCAACTTTTTAAATTAAAATACATCATACTAAAGATGAATATTAATGTATAGTTCATTTAGATATTCAATTGTTGTTTATCCAAAAAAAACTAAGAAAACTAATAAACTAAATATGATAAATATGATGTTCTTATTTCTTCTAAGTGGTTATGTATGAAAGCCATGTCTTATTCTGCAAAAGTATTTTATAGTATAGTATTTTGGTATTTTTTGAAATCCTATAACATTTTGCTTAAATGTTGTTTTAGAACTTCCAATTTGAAAAGTAGTTTAATTAGAATATGTTAATTGAATTTAACAATTATGAATTTTTCCTAAGTCATATGTTATGTTATCATATATATATATATATATATATATATATATATATAATATGAAAATATGATTATATGAATGTTACACTTAAAACAAGCAAAAGTAGTTCACAAAATGAATGTCAGGCATTTAAAATCCAAGGAAAATCTATTTTTATGTTGAAACCTCAAAACAACAAATGTGTCTCTGAAAATCCCAGTGTGTGCTCTACAGGACACCAGAGTGTGACATATATATATATATATATATATATATATATATATATATATATATATATATATATATATACATATATATTGTCAGAGAAATTCAATATCATTTCCACTACAGTGGTCAAAAGTATATTCATGGGTCCCTATTACTACCGTATGTCAAATTAAATATATCGTCGCTGTCCGATGAAAACCGCGTATGTCCATTTTTGGCGATTTTGAGATTTTTTGACGGATAGAATGTCCAGGTTCATTTCCGTATACAGCATGCGTCACATTATCTAAATGACCAATGAAAAGTTGTGAAATCATGTCATCTGATTTCCACGTATTTCCATTTGCTGTCAAAGCTGTCCATCACGCAGCGTATCTCCCATAGGCAGTATAGTATCTCCCCGCCCTGTGGAGGCATCTCGCCGGTCTCGTGAAGTTTCTCGCCGGTCTCATCTCTGAGACCCCTATACCTGCTATTAAAATGCGATCTGTACCCAGATAAGTTATCCGGATAATAAAAAAGCCATGTTAATGCAAGGTATAAATACGTTATGATCGAATTGTGATCGGATCTGCCTGACCATCTGGAGGTAGTCTGGCTCGCATTGTGTTTGGATCTTTACTAGTAAACGCAATCTGGTTGTTGAAACCACATATGTAGGCCTATATTTTACGTTTCCCAAAATGCTAAAAAAAAAAAACGAGTGAGAGCGTGTTATATAGGCAATATGACACGTTATAGTCAGATATGACGGCGCTACTGCGACACGCATCACCGCAGATGAGCAGCTGAGCGAAACTGAAAGTAAGTCACAGACGCAATCATCTTCACAATCACACAATCTCACACACACAATCATCTTCAAGTAAAGAAACGAAGTGATCTTACCAGGGCAGGCTGTTGCCGAGCTCGTATGTCTTTGATTTTGAAATAAGCTGATGATAAAATTCAGCTCATATCTGTAATAAAATGCTGTTTATATCCGACAAAATTACGGTAAGATTGTGTAAATAAAGTATCAGTCTAGCATTGCCATGCTAGTGTATGATTCATACTCTTCATAGTTTGCAAGAGACATTTAATAAACTGAGCGCCGCCTATTCATCTGTCAATATGAAACGCGATTTGGTCATTCTAATTAATGATCGGAAGAACGCGTATCGACCACCGTAACTATACAATATGAACGTATGTCCATTTAAACTCGATTTTGGGTCAAATATGGATTATATCATGACACTGGCAAGAATATGGTTACATTTAAAGATGCATGCATTTAAAGATGCCAAGCATGACAAAGCTGCGTTCAGCCGTTTTTGAAATAACATGTTTTTTTCACTTCCTGAAAAGTAACCGTTTTGGACGTACGTGGTTTTCATCGGGCAGCGACGATATATATATATATATATATATTTTTTTTTTTCAGTTCGAGTTGTAGACAGAAGAAAAGCAATTGCGGCTCTTCTTCTGTTAAGAATTCGCCGGAGGAGAAACAGACGATGGTGGGTTCACCCCATGAATCAGAGAAGAAAAGAATTTGGGGCTTATTATCACCTCGTTGCAGAGTTGCAACTTGATTCTGAAAAACATCTCAATTACTTTCGGATGTAAGCTGAACAAATGGAGGAGATTCTCTCTGTTGTCGGACCAGACCTGACGAGGCAGACAACCAATTTCCGTGATCCTATCGAGGCCAAGCAGAGGCTTGCCGTTACACTCAGGTAGGCTGAAAGAACCAAAGACAGTTGTAGAAGAAGAACTTTTTTTAATGAACAATTGAACATTATAAATGTTTACTTACCAAATCAAAATCCTTAACACTCAAAAGATATATTATTCCACATAATTATAATTTCACAACTATTTAGATTTAATGCCATAATTTACAAATTGTGGTAGGTGTGGGTTAAAGGGTCAGACAGATTATCCGAAAATGTCCTGCTGGGAGGGTCATCTAGGGGAGGAACAGGATGAAATTGGGACCGGGCTTGGAGTGTGGGGCTGTAAGGGTGAAATGCAGTGGAGGTGGAAGAGTGGCTTCCTCTTATAGGGCCTGGGGTGTTCCTCTGTGCCAGCTGTCTGTCCTCTAGTTCAGTGAGGTATGTCAAAAAGTGAGTCTGGGCCTGGGCCTGTGCCTCACGTGATAACCTATTTAGCCTCGGCACCAAACTCAAAGCAAAATAATACATCTCCTCTTGCGCAGTGGGGACATGAGGAGGGACATTTGAAGTTGGAATGGAGATGATGTCCAGTAGCTGTTGCTCAACTTCACTTACAACTTGTCTTCTCCTGTCACGTGCTGGTCTTGTTTGAGATGAGGTGCGTGGTCTAGTCTCTGACAGAATAGCTTGAATGCGTGGGTGGGCTGCGGAAGGACTAGCTCGAGAGTGGTGTGTTGATGTGAGTGGTCCATCAATCGGGGAGGGGGTGATACACCTCTGTGACGTTGGAGTTGCTGTGCGCTCCACATCCTCCTCTATTGCACTCAAATCAATGGGGTCCTCTGTATCGTCCAGTGGCTGTATTGGATCCAGTGAACATCATGAGCTAAAAAGTTGTAACAGTGGTCACTGTGATAATCAAATAACACGTAACTATATAAAATTAATAAACAACTTGTTTGCATAATGTAAAGTAAAATATTTAATGTTTTGTCTTAAGAGGATATTTACTCTATAATCTCTAGAACAAAAACAAGGAAATTAAAGTACCTACTAACCTTCTTGGATGCAATTGAGGAAGCAGAAATGACATTTCTACCTCGTATTTCCATTCCTTTACTGTTCCTGTCACAGTTGAACTGGAAAGAACTTCAAAGAGTCGTACAGCAGGTTAACTGTCTTTTAATGAAACAAGGCAAGCCGCAATGGCTGATCAACAAAGGATGATAGACAGTTCTAAGGAAACCAAGGCAGAGCCGTCCCGAGAATTTCTCCACCGAGAAATCCGCGACCGAGCGTCTGCCCTGACGAAGAGAGGACAACAATCGAGAGGCCTCGGGTCCATGAACGGATCGGTCAAAGACCTTCAACATCTCCTGGGTATAACAACAGGGCATAGCGGTTTAAGCAGTCAGCCTCGGAACTCCATACAGCTGTACCCCATTCACGAGCCCGCCCTTTGAGGAGCGAAATGATGTAGGCGATGCGAGATTGATCCTTAGCATAGGTGAGAGGCTGAAGCGAGAAAACAACTTCGCATTGCGTTAGAAAAGACCTACACTCGGTCTGCTCACCCGCATAGCAGGGGGGGTTGTTCACCCGGGGCTCAGAGAGGTCAGTAGATCGAGACGAGTCCCTGCAGAGATAGTGGAGCTGATTGGAGAGATCATCCACTTGGGAGGCCAGTGACTCCACAGCGCGACGAGCCGCGGAAAGTTCCTCCTCATGCCTCCCCAGCATTGCTCCCTGGATCTCTACGGCTGCTTGAAAGGGATGCTCCTCCGTAGGATTCGTCATTGGTCGGATTATTCTGTCACAGTTGAACTGGAAAGAACTTCAAAGAGTCGTACAGCAGGTTAACTGTCTTTTAATGAAACAAGGCAAGCCGCAATGGCTGATCAACAAAGGATGATAGACAGTTCTAAGGAAACCAAGGCAGAGCCGTCCCGGCCAGATAACAAAGGATGGTAGACAGTCTTAACGTTCTTGAGGGACAGAGAAAGCTCAACCGGCTGGTCCCGAGGTCCAGAGGGAGAGTAGAACAGGTAGACAGGTGCGGCGTGCACTCTCTGCGTCACTCCGCGGCACAACGCTGGACACAGCACAAATCAGGTAACAGACTGCACAGAATAATTATCAATACCAAACAAGACAGGACTTTAGACAGGACTCTTCATCTGATGATGAAACACTGGCATAAAGCGACGTACGTGACAATTAGTAATAATCCGACAGAGAAGGGGAGAAAGAGAGAGCTAGAAATAGAGAGACTAATGACCAGAGATGGAGAGCAGGTGAGGAGATGAGAGAACAAGATACAGCTGCAACAGATGAGTGAGCAATGATGAGTGGTAGAGTGTGTGTGAGCGTGTAAGGGTGTGTGACCAGCAGATGGAGTCAGAGAACAAGAAGAGAGGAGGCACCAGGACCAGGATCATGACAGTCCCACCTGCAGAGCCACTGGGAGGATGCTTTTGTTTCTTATGTTTTACAAAAGCATCTCTCAGGACCTTCCACCTTCTTTTGCACTCATCAGCTATGAGGAGAAAATATAATATCATCAGTAGTGTTATGATTCACCATCTGTCAAAATGATTAATGGCTTTTTAATTAATGATGATTGATGGTGCCCTTTGACCCGCCCCCTCCCCGTGCCCTGTGTTTGACCCGGCCCCTCCCCCCTGTGTCCTTGGGTGACCTTGTGTCATATGACGTGGTGTGTAATTGGATAATAGGTGTGGTATGTTTGTGTCCTCGTGATTATAAGGGAATCATTGATATGATGTAATATTTTATGTTCGAAGGGGATCTCCGATCCTTGTGATTATAAGGGAGCCATTGATATGATGTGAGGTTCCATGTTTGAACAGGGATCGTCCCACCGCATTCCAGAGCAGATGGAGATTGTATAAATGGATGTGTTGTACTCTTGAATCTCACTCGCTGTTTCTGATTTTATAAAAATGGAGAATTTATACTCACCTAAATCCCCAGAGGAATCAGTAGATGATGATCTGATGGACCGTCTGTCTATGGCGCCAAGAAAGCCGCATGGACATGTGAGCTTGACAAAGTTTCTCCATGAAGCTACGGACTGGTGTAAAGGAGAATTTCTGATGAATAGTGGCCGTGTATTCGGATACATGTTCCACAAACCATCTCGCGTTGTTATGCTCTACACCGGTGACAGCGTTGGTGATTTTAAACCGGGAGAAGACACGTGTCTGGTATTCCCTGAGAAAGACTGGTCTTTATTTTACCGGCTAGTGTGGAAGGATCTGAATGACAGTGGTGATGAACCATTGTACATAGCCGAGTGGGATGGTGCAACCCCGGATGTCCGATACCGCGTAGTCGGGGATCATACTAAAAAGAATCCGGATGATTGCGTATACATATTCTGCTGTAAAGACGCGTCAAAGCTCGCGAGTCATTCAGGACGCGTACGTCAAAATGAACATCTTGAGCACTATGAAATGCAATTTTTGTTCAACTGGTGCGATGTGACTCTGCTGAGTCGTATTTTTTCGTCCATAAACAAGATGTTCAAGTGGTGCGACATGCAAGCCGGATACAGTAAAATTAAAGTGCAACTGTTCCACCCTGAGAGATGCAGCCGAAGCGGCAGATACAAGTGGCCGGCTCCGCCCATTTACTATGGCCATAAAGCTTCGCGGGGACCCCCTACCCAGTCTCATTTATAAACCATGGCTGAAGACATCACTTCACAATGTGCCCATGTCTGCAGCAGCGGTATCTCTATCGATTATATTCCTGGACCTCCTGACGATAACGCCACAGACCATTTTCTGATCGACACTCCTGGAACCACGGGGCCCCACAAAGACTGGCTGGATAAATTCGGCACAGACCTTGGAACACGCAACCTGACTTTCCTGTCTGACTTATGTAGCGGTAGCGAGTCTGCAGTCAAGCCCTGTTTTGACACCACAGACGGATGCTTCACCGAAGTTGGATTCAAAATCATAAAAGCCACTGTCGTGCTGTTGCTGCAACATCTCATCGGTGATAAGCTGAAGGAAGACTGTGAGGGGTGTGCGATAAACCATCCTAGCCAACTACAACATTCCTGTCTGTTTGACCCCCCTACATACTACTTCGACACCTACTTTGACGAACTGTCCACCAGACTGTTTAAACCTAATCTGCATTTCATCATCGGGATTGTCCTAAACCGCTGCGGTTTAAAATCCCATCCTCACAGGATTCAAGGAACAGTCGGAACTATTCTGCGTGAATTAAAAGACGAGCCCTTCATCGCTGCTAAGCTAGAAGAGATCAGGGTGCGACTTTTGGACAAACCCTGCAAGGCTATCGTCTACGACGTCGTTGATCTCTGGCAGGGTCTCTCGATCGTGAATGGCTAGTGAACAAGACCCCGCCAACATGGGTGCTGCGTGTAGCCTAAAGAGCTGTATGGAATCGATGCTTAAAGAACATTATCGGGGGCAGATGGTGGATCTTATGGAAAAGATGGTTTGCGATGCAACCTACCCCGATAAACCATGCGGTCCAGACACCAGACGCGAAGCAAATCTCAAGAAAATGATGGTTCATATACGAGGATTGTCTGTCTCATGGTCTGATATGACTGAAAAATGTGTTAATGGACCCAATCCCCCCGGTGTAATGATAAAAGAGGTTCTCGAAATGATGTGCGATTCACAAAGTGCTATTGGCGTGATTGATGTATTGTGCATGTTTACCTTTGTTGCGGACGTGTGTACGGAGATGAATGTGGAGTCAAGAGAATATGAAGATGATGTAGACAGAACTTTAGAAATGATGAAGATTCTCAACGACATTAACATAATGTTTATCGATTATTTACTGGACCAAAACCTGATGGTATGTCGTGATTTCCTATTCTGGCTAGATTATCCATGATGTTATTACGCTCTATTTACTAATCATTATATATCAAATTTAATTTGTTTTATTAATACCATTTTATTCTGTGTGATGGAATAATTTACTAATGTTGCATCTATTCATTTTGCTGTCACTGTATCATTTTTGAATAAAAGATTGATTCATACCTTTGTAAGTGTTATTTTTCATCGCATTTGATGCGTCAACAACATGACGGAGCTTATGAAAAAGGCGTATTATTCACCGGCCAACCCCGGTTCTTTAGGCGGTAAAAAACGGTTAAAAGACGCTGTCTTAAAAGACAGCGGTGTGCGTCTAAGCGATAAGCAGGTTTCAGAGTGGCTGTCCGGAGAGGATGCTTACACATTACACAAAACAGCTCCTATAAAATACAAACGCAATAGAGTAGTGGTGTACGGGATTGATACTCAATTCCAGGCTGATCTCGTTGACATGATGGCATACTCCAAAGATAACGACGGTAATAAATATTTGCTAACGTGTATAGATGTGTTTAGCAAGTATGCGTGGGTACGAGTGCTGAAGAATAAGAGCGGTCTCGAGGTTACTAAGGCGTTTGAGTCTATACTCGAAGAGGGACGTGTTCCGCAGAAATTACAGACGGATCAAGGGAAGGAGTTTTTTAACAAACATTTTCAAGATGTGATGAAAAAGCATAAAATTAATCACTTCGCCACTGCCACTGATTTGAAGGCCAGCGTTGTGGAGCGGTTTAATAGAACATTAAAAAGTCGTATGTGGCGATTTTTAACAGCTACAAATTCACGTCGATACATAGACGTTTTACAGGATCTTATACAAGGATACAACTCTAGTTATCATCGGAGTATTAGAATGAGACCCCTTGATGTTGACAAAGTAAACGAAGGTCAAGTCTTTCAAAACTTGTATGGTGATATAAAGAAGCGCGAGAATCCGCTGTTTAATTACAAAGTAGGCGACGTCGTCAGAATTTCTAAAGTGCGAGGTCCGTTCGCCAAAGGTTATGAGCAAAACTACACAGAAGAATTTTTTACCATATCCTCTTGTATTCCACGGTGTCCCCCGGTCTACAGACTATCGGATTACGACGGCGAGGTCATCGATGGTGTTTTTTATGAAAAAGAGTTGCAAAAAATAATTGTAAGTGAAAACAAATCTTTTAAGGTGGAAAAGATTCTAGGTCAGAAAAAACAGGGGAAATCTACGCTTGTTTTAGTGAAATGGCTAGGATGGCCTTCGAAATTTAACAGCTATATTGATAAAAAAACTCTGGTGGACTTACAATCTCCTTAAAACATGGGTGCGTTATCCGAATAATCTCATACGTGTCGAGGATTGTCATGGACGACCACGGTTTCTACGTCACATTACCCTGCAATGCATCGTTGGCGGTTTATCCAGAAAATCGCATATCCAGCTATACAACCAGCCTAGCAAAAGCTATAAACTTGAAAGGAGGGTGGGAAGTTGGACTCGCCGAAATCGAATATCCTAGAAGTTGGTACTCCTTTACTGACGAGGATGGATGTTTCACGCTACATACGGCCCCTGGACCCCAGACTGCCGGAACCCTACAAGACAGCGATCCGTTTAAAAAAGACTTGTCTGGGTTTTTTGTATCGAGGAAATTAGAAATAAGCGGGGGGTACTATGCGAACATTCGTGCGATCATCCGAGCGATTAATAAAGTTCTCGCACCAACTGGTCTATTGGACCATGATGAATTAAAAAATAAAGTGTTTCTGTTGGCGAGACCCAACGTTTCAGTAACATTCTACGGAAGACTCGCCACAATTTTAGGAGTGATACCGAATGATGCTCTCGGTCGTTCGGCATACCATAAAGAAGCTGATTTTCATACAAGTACTATCACTTACGCCCCTCATCAGGCCGATATCAACGCGGGGTTCTATACAATCTACGTCTACACCGACATTATCCAATATCAATCTGTCGGCGACTCGTACGTTCCTCTTTTGAGGTGCGTTCATATAACGGGTAAAAGCAACGATACGGTCATTGCTAGATACGACAACCCCCATTACGCATCGATCAGCAAGGAGCACATCACCAACATCACTATAGAGCTGAAGGACGATCAAAACCGTGAAGTACCATTTTCTTACGGGAAAGTTATCGTAAAACTACACTTCAGACCAAAGAATCATTCTTTTCTTTAAAAAATGAGTATTTACTATAAGCCTAGAGAGTCCAATACCGCAGACTATGTCGCCTATTACCAAAATCAGGCCGGTGGCGCTTTACCAGGTTATTCTGGGGGCGGGGTTATGTATGGAGCAGGGATAGGCGGTCTTTTTAGAGGTCTGTTCAGGATGGCTATGCCGCTGTTGAAAAGAGGATTTAGCATCGCGAAGCCCCACCTTAAATCCGCCGCTAAAAATATAGTATCCGATGTTGTCTCAAACGTACTGACGCGACCGCATGACGATAATGCTAAAGCTCAAGACGGATCGGGGCTGATGGTCATGGCCCGTAAGAGGATGTCTATACCGCCGGGTGTAAGGAGGCGTGGTCTTTGGGGAAAGAAGAAGAAAACAACCCGTGTATCAAGCAAGCGCTCAGTTGTGCGTAGAAAACGTAAGAAGTCCGCTAGTCGAAACGTGTTGTTCAAGAGATCCTCAAAAACCATATTCTAACATGGCGCTTCTGCATCGCATGTCGGGAGAGTGTATTAAGTCTGAGCTGGACTTATTTACGGTTCCTCTGACGCAGACGGTTATCGAGAAAAACAGTTATTTAGAAGTAGCCCCTTTATCGGCCATTTCGGACACGGCCCCGCTGGAGTTTTTTATAGCAGGAAACGGCGATGATTATCTGGATCTAAATAACACAATGCTCTATCTACGTCTTAAAATCACAAAGCGTAACGGCGATGCCATTGTGGACCCTGCAAAAGTAGCGCTGATAAATTACCCCGGGGCCACTATATTTTCACAAGTCGACGTGACTCTCGGCGATCGATTGATTTCTCAAAGCACGAGTACGTATCCTTATCGATGCATCATTGAATGCCTGATCAACTACAGCAGCCATGCGCTGGAATCTCTTTTCTCCGCGGGGTTGTTTTACAAGGACACGGCTGGTCAGATGGATGCGAATGACCCCATAGGACGTAACTTGGGGTTGCTGAAGAGATCTCGCTACACCAGCGCTAGCAAGGTGGTGGAGCTGCTGGCACCTATTCACAGCGATTTATTCTTTCAGGAAAAACTATTACTTAATGGCGTGGATGTCAAAATACGCATGACAAGAGCAAAAGATGAATTCTGTCTGATGAGGTGTGACGATGTAGATTATAAACTAAACATAGTGTCGGCATCCCTATTTGTCAAGAAAGTCTCTGTATCACCGCCTGTGAGACTGGGGCATGCCCAGGCACTACTCTCGGCAACCGGCAAGTACCCCATAGATAGGGTGTGTCTAAAAAATTTCTCCATACCTGCTGGGGCACGTGTTTCAAATCAAGAAAATTTGTTTTTGGGGACCTTGCCAAAATCTATCATCATAACCATGGTCGACAATGACGCATTCACCGGGGCCTACGACAAGAATCCGTTTGCGTTTAAACACTACGATCTAGAGTTCTTAGCGGTCTACGTGGACGGACAACAATTCCCTGCGAAGCCTCTACAACCTAATTTTGGAGACGGTTTGGCCGTACGTGAATTTTATCAGCTGGCGATGACGACTGGAAGACACCTTAAAAACCAGTCGCTCTCTATCGACAGGAGTGATTTCCTGGATGGTTACACGCTTTACGCATTTAATCTCACACCCGACGAGGAATGCGGACAACACATCTCACTCATCAAGTCCGGGAATATCCGACTCGAAGCCCGCTTCAGACAACCGCTACCGAATACAGTTAATTTAATAATTTATGCTGTTTTTGACAGCATCATTTTTTTTTTTTTTATTAATATTTTTATTGCGAGCCATGGCACAAAGAAAATACATAATTTCAAGGTATAAATGACAGCCATGTTTAGCTGTTTTTTCTTATGTTTTTAGCATACAATTGAAAACCAACAGGTGTGCAAAGTAAAACAGGTTATACATTGATACATTAAAGTTATCACAAATTTACACAAGTAAAAAGTAAATAAATAAAACCAATAAATAAAAAATAAATAAATAAATAAAAAATAAGAGAGGGGGAAAGGGTAGTGATCCATCAATCAGACGGTAGTGTAGAGAGAGAGTCAAAAAAGGACAAAAAGGGCTGCCATTTACTATAAAACTTGTTGGAAGCACCTCTCAAAGAATATTTAATCTTTTCTAATTTAAGAAAAAACATAACATCCCTTAGCCATTGGGCGCTGGAAGGGGCTTTTACAGATTTCCAGTGGAAAAGAAGCTGTCGTCTCGCCAATAGAGATGTGAAAGCAAGGATATCTAATTGATTCAATGTGAACCTATAGTAATCCTCTGGGCAACCAAATATGGCAATATGGGGAGAGATAGTTACATTCATCCTAAAAACTTCGGAAATAGTATCAAAGTATCTCTGCCAAAAGGAAAAGACTAACGGACACGAAAAAAACATATGAGTTAAATTGCAGGGAGAGGTATGGCATTTGTCACAGCTGTCAGTGACAGCAGGAAAAATTTGTGACAGGCGTGCCTTGGAGAAATGAATCCTATATAAGACTTTGAACTGTATCAAAGTTAAACGGGCACAAGTTGAGCTGGAGTGGATTTTGTTGAGGGCAACATCCCACCACGAATCGTGTAATTCCAACCCAAGTTCAACCTCCCATGCAGCCTTAATTTTAGTGGTGGATGAAGTGTCATGATTCAGGAGTTTGTTATAAATATCGGAAATAAAAGATTTCTGAGGGGGGTCTGGAGAGAAAAACTCTTCCCACAATTGAGGTGGGGGTAACGAAGGAAAGGTTGGGAACAAGGATTTGGCACAGTGTCTGATTTGGAAATAACGGAAGAGGTGAGACGGAGGGAGTTGAAACGCACTTGATAAATCTGCAAAGCTACGAAAGATACCATCTTTATAGAAATCTTTAAAAGTTTTCAGGCCTTTTTCGTACCATATGGAAAAAACGGGATCAGACAGTGCAGGCTGAAACAAATGATTTTTTAGTAAAGGGGCTGAAGTAGATGGAGAGGTACATTTAAGAAACCTTTTAAGTTGGAACCATATTTTAAGAGTGGAATTTACAACTGGGTTATCTGTAAAGCCAGAGATGTTTGTAGGAATAGAAGAGGTAATCAAAGCAGACAGAGAGGATGAACCGCATGAATGTAGCTCTAACTGGCACCATGGAGGATGAGCTGATTTAAACCAAAATGAAATTTTATGAACATGTGTCGACCAGTAGTATAGTTGAATATTAGGGAGAGAAAGTCCAGCATTTAGTTTACATCTCTGAAGTATTGCTTTACTTATTCTGGATGTCTTCCCACACCATAAAAAGCTAGATATATCCTGATCAAGTGTTTTAAAAAAGCGTTTAGGCAAGAATAGGGGGAGACATTGAAATAAAAACAAAAACTTAGGTAAGATATTCATTTTTACTGTGTTGATCCTACCTATAAGTGATAAGGGCAAGCCCCGCCATCTCTGAAAGTCAGTCTTGATTTTAGACATTAAAGGGGAGATATTGGTAGAGAAAAGAGAGGTAAGCTTTCTGGTTACATTTACTCCTAAATACTTGAAACCTAAGGGGCTCAGTTTAAAGGGGATATCGGACTGATTCAATTGACATGCTAGAGCGTTAACAGGATAGCATTCGCTTTTGGAAATATTAATTTTGTAACCTGAGTATGAGCCAAATTTGTGAATAAAGGATAAAATTACTGGTATAGAGCGGCTGGGGTCGGAAACATACAACAACAAATCGTCCGCGTAAAGGGAAAGTTTAAATTCCATTCCAAAACGTGATATACCAGAAAAGCTGGAACAGGATCTCAGATAAATAGATAGAGGCTCTATGACCAATGCAAAGAGTAAAGGGGATAGAGGACAACCCTGTCTGGTGCCTCGGGATAAAGGAAAAAAAGGGGATTGAATACCATTGGTGGAGATACTAGCTAACGGGGATGTATAAAGAAGGCGTATCCATGAAATAAAAGTATCACCCAATCCAAACTTTTTTAGTACGGCGAGTAGGAAATCCCATTCGACTCTGTCGAATGCCTTTTCGGCATCAACCGAGATAACTACCTCAGGGGTTGTAGTGGAATTTTTTGTATATATTATATTTAAAAGGGTGCGGACATTATAGAATAACTGACGGCCCTTTATAAAACCTGTTTGCTCTTCTGAAATCATAGCCGGGAGATGTTTTTCCAAACGGCTAGCCAGAGCCTTAGCAAGGATTTTAGCGTCAACGTTTAGTAAAGACAGGGGTCTGTAAGAGCCACAAACATCGGGATCCTTGTCTTTCTTTAACAGCAGACTTATGGAAGCTTGCCTTAAAGTAAGAGGCAGAGAGCCTACCTGTAGAGATTCCTTGTATACAGAAAGCAGTATCGGGGCCAATCTGGATTGAAACTTCTTAAAAAATTCCACTGGGAATCCATCAGGGCCCGGAGCCTTGCAATTTTGCATGTTTTTTATGGCAACACAAATTTCATTCATTGTTAACGGCAGATCAAGGTCACTGGCAACATGAGGGCTAAGAGTAGGAAAGTTGAGACTTTCTAAAAAAGGACCCATTTCAGAGACATCAGATGAGGATTCTGACTTATACAACGATGAATAAAATGAGCTGAATACTGAATTAATAATATTTGGGTCAGTATGCAGTGTGCCTGAGGAATCTTTAATTTGAAGAATCATGCGTGAGGCAGCCTGGCGTCGCAACTGGTGGGCAAGGAGCCGGCTTGCTTTATCACCATGCTCAAAATATGTGGAACGCGAACGCAAGAGGAGGCGCTCTGCCTCAGTAGTCGTAATTAGGTCTAGTTCAGTTTGTAAATTAACACGGTCTTTGAGCAAGCTAGGGGAGGGGCAAGCGGCTAATTGTTGATCTAATTTGTTGAGATTATTTGAAAGCTCTTGGAGTTTAGATGTCCGGGTTTTATTTAAATGCGCAGAGTAGGATATTATTTGACCCCGTAAATATGCTTTGAGTGATTCCCATAATAGTGAACAAGAGATAGGTTCAGCGTCGTTTTGATTGATCATGATAAAATCATCAATTGAAGATGCAATAAAAGAGTTAAATTTGTCATCTGATAAGAGCAGAGTGTTTAACCTCCATGGTGAGGAATAACGAGGTTGCGAAGAGAGCTGAATATCCAAAGAGAGCGGGGCATGATCAGAAATGACTATAGGATGATATTTAGTTGTTGACACCTTAGAAACAAGCTTGGCGTCAACAAAAAAATAATCAATTCGAGAGAAGGATTTATGCATATGTGAAAAAAAAGAATACTCCCTACCAGTGGGATTGTAAAATCTCCAGGGATCAATGCAACCATTGTTAGCCATGAAGTCAGAGAGCGTTCTGGACATTAAAGAGGGGGACATGCTTTTAGAAGAAGAGCGGTCTAGCCTAGGATCAATAACGCAGTTCATGTCCCCACCAAAAATGAGGAGGCTGTCATGTAGAGAGGGAAGACGTTCAAATACTTTATTCATAAAATCTGAGTCATCAAAATTTGGGGCATAAATATTAACTAGTAATACAGGAACGTGTAACAGTGTACCTGAGATAATTAAATATCTGCCATTTTCGTCGGAAATCAATTTAGAAGTTGAAAATTGAACTGATTTACCAATTAGAATAGCAACCCCTCTGGCTTTAGAGTTAAAATTTGAATGAAACACCTCAGAGACCCACGGACATTTTAACCTAACCTGGTCTGTGGTGCGCATGTGGGTTTCTTGTAAAAACACTATATCCGCGTTTAACCTTTTCAAGTGAGTAAAAACCCTAGATCTTTTAATGGGACTCCCCAAACCCTTAATGTTCCAACTTACAAATCGGACATGTGAGCCAACATTAGCCGCCATTTATGAAGTATTGTAGATGAATGTAAAACACCACCCTGAGAAGGAAAAAAAAAAAAAAGAAAAGAAAAAAAAAGAAAAAAAAAGAAAAAGCACACTTATATACACACGAACTGGATGACCCAACAGGCCGAACACACGTTAATCCCATCCCTCCCTCCCTCACCCAAGCACTTACATCGACCCCATCCCCAAACGATGGAGAACCCAGCGCAAACTCCAATAGGAGTAAAATCGTTAAGTACAAGGCTACCGGCTTTAGCCTAATAATAGCAGTGAAGGAGAGCTCCTGCAACATACTAATAAAGAAAAAGGCACCCATGGGCATAATCAACTATAGAACTTAGTGTGTTAATGAACAGATCCTAAATGTCCATTCTACTCCCACGGTGGTACAAACGTTACCTGAAACGTTGACAGATCACTTATTTGCTTAATGTCTTAACGTATGCGCTGGCTTCATCCGGTGACACGAACTCCCTCTCGGTACCATCATATGTGACACGGAGGCGAGCTGGATAGAGAAGGCCATATCGTATCCCCGGTAACTCACGGAGCTGACGGCGTACATCATTGAAGGCAGCACGAGCACGGGAAATCTTTGCGGTGTGATCAGGAAAGATATGTATAGTCATGTCGCCGACTTTTATTCTTTGTTGGGTTCTAGCTCGCCGTAGAATATCTACACAATCTGTGTGATAATGCAGACGGGCGATTATGGGGCGAGGGCGTTCCCCGAGTTTGGGCTTGGGCTGCAGGGTACGGTGAGCGCGATCCAAAATGGGGTCCTTATCCAGCTGAAAAGCCTCTTTGAGCAAAGCAGAAACAGCCGCCATCGTGAAAGGGTTAATTGCGTCTTCAGGCACGCCAATGATCCGTATATTGTTGCGACGCGATCTGGCCTCGAGATCCTCACATTTATTGTCCACTCTCAGCAGCTCAGCAGACAGGTGTTCCACTTTAGATTGTAGCGAGGTAATGTGATCACTGCAGGAGGAGAGCGAAGTTTCCACTTCGACTACCGTACTCTCCAGGGCGACCACCTTAGCCTGAATGTTTGTAATAGTACAGGTCAATTCGGATTTAACAGCCTGCAGCTCCGTCTTAATAGACGAAAGGTTTCCGCTAAGAGCATCCTGCAGTTCGGCTTTGAAAATAGCCGCCATCTCCTTGCGAAGTGAAGAGAGTAGCTCCTCCTTAAAGTCGGGTAAAATAGCAGGCGTTGCAGCGCTGTCACATGGGGAGGAGGAATCACTAACAGGCGAGGATGTAACGTTCGCAGCAGGCCGCTGAAGCGTCGCGGATGTAGCGCCGCCAGTTTTGGGTTTAGCAGGCATTTTAGTCAGCAAAATTCAACAAGGAGTCTTAAATAAAACTAACACTAAGAAATATATCACAAAAATGTGCCAATAAACTTAATATTAAAGCTAACTGCAGGAGCTCCAAAAAATGCGTCCTACTCCATAGATCGTAAAGCCGGAAGTCCCTTTGACAGCATCATTGAGGTGTCTAACCGTAGACAGGTACTGGTCGATTACTATTAAGATGGATACATTACAACTAACAGCCGTCATGGATAAAATTACATGCAGGACTCATTTTCTCGGAGTTCTACCGTGCGACCAACTACCCAAAAACCCTTTAAGGATCTTACCATCGATGGGGATCATTAACACCCACCCTGCTCGATTGCCTGGTGAACATTGGGTCGCTGTTTATTTGCCCCACGAGGGATCGGCATGCTTTTTCGACAGTTTCGGTAACCCACCCAACAGCCCTCGCTTTCCAATCACCATCAGTAACTTTCTAGAAGCCAATGATGTCGATGTCCTATATTCCAACAGACGTGTCCAGGATTTTTCATCAGATACGTGTGGACAGCACTGTGTGTTTTTTCTATATCATTTAGCCGGAGGTCATGACTATAACCATGTGATGAAACTATACACGGATGATTATATTAAAAATGATAAAATGGTTTCGCTATTTGTGAAGAAATTAAAACCTGATGTTTGTAATGATAAACTATTATCATGTGTTCAGTGTGTGCAGACGTGTGATACTTTTTGTCGTTTTTGATAACCGATCAACATTGTATTTTGCTTGACATAAATAAAATTCTAAAAACGATAATATTTTGTAGTCTTTTATTCTCAGATTAATCATGTGGTACATAAACAGCTTCAAATATTCAAAGAAGTCATTAAAATTCCAACCATTTCCATCGATCGTTAGTCGGTGATTTAAACATGGCGTCTTTTACCTCTGGACTTGCGGAATATCTTCTGACTTTTTTAGAGGCCCGGACAGGGGTCGATGCGGGTGTGTCCACGCCGTTCTTTAGAGCGTTAATCGCCTGTCTGACATAATGGTTTGGCACTGTAGAAAAGGGTATGTTTAATTCGGCAGAAGCCTGTAGAAATTCATTCCATCCTACAGGTCTCCTGTCATCCCGTACCTTATAGCGGGCCGTAACATTTTATAACAAGTCGTACATGTGTGAACCTCGTACGACGTTACCCCTAAACACAAACTCCCCCGAATCGTTCCATGTGCTTAGTCCTTTAGTTTTAGACATTTTGTCTAATATGTATCTGATGTTTTTCACACTTCTCGACGGCACATTCTTCAGAACCTCGGACGCGACGGCGTCCTCCTTCCCATCCCCGATGTCTCTAACGACGACTGATGGTTGTTCGTCTTTAAGGCCGGGGTCCGGATGCGGTAATGATAGCGTTAGAACGGTGCTCTCGCGATCGCCTTGTTTAACAACGGTCAGAAACCTGCTCAACGTGTTTGTGTAAAGTTTGGCTTTTTCATACGGATTCAAATCAGTACGTTGTAAAATACTCCTTATGGCACCATCCAAATCATTCTCTACGGTCTGTTGAATGTTCTCTCTGATATTTTCACTTTTCATCTTATCCAGCTGATGATGCGGAACTAAATACATCTTCTCGGCATACTCCATAGTAGCCCTATCTGTTTGCTATCAAGCTTGAGATGAATGGGACGGCGACGCTCAAGAGAGGTAAAAGAAATCCCCCCGTCTGATTGAAGACTTGTTTCTTAGCCGCTAGACCGATTTTTTTATCGGCGACGAATTTTATTTCAGCTTTTCTCTTTTTCAGTCTTCGATACTGTTTTTGATTGACCGGAATCGTACCATGGAGAATGTTAAGCGCAACTTCACACAGAGTTAAAATGAATTCGTTCGATGCCGATTGTAAAATAAGCCGACGTTGTTTGGGCGATGCTTTATGTAGCAGTTTTAAAGCCGGTAGATGCTTACAAAGTCTGGCAGACATAATGATTTATCACAGTCTTCTTCTTTTTTTCTGGATGTAAACCACCTGTCGTTCTGACAGTAACCCCGTTCTGAGACGGTATTGTTCAGGAGTTTTTGCTTTATAGTCTATCATTAGATATCCAAAAGGTTGGCTGATTGCATCGTTATAACATTCCATAAAGTATTTCGTATTTCCGGGGTACATTTGTCGTCCTAGTACCGCTACTTGATTGGCATCCCGAGGATTTTTAAACAGGATCATGTAATTGGTGTTTAAGCTGATGGTTCGACTGGATTTACCCTGAACAAATAGATTTTGCACTATATAGATGGCACTGAGATTGCGGTGGTGCACGTATTGTGTGAAAACTCTTTGAAGTTCAGAGTTGGCACTTGCTTGCTGCATGAGATCATCCACGATTAGAAGATTTGTTTTGTTGACCGGGAGTAAATCATCATCATTCAGACTCTGGGGTATTCCTTCGATAAATTTAATGTCATACAATTTAAGCAATTCATCATACAAAGGTTGCCAACAATCATACAAAAAAACAATGTTTTCAATTTTCTCAGAAATCAAATTAAGACCTTTTTCCAGCAAAAGTTTTACAAAATAAGACTTTCCAGAATTGGATGGTCCGCTAATAACACAGCTAAATGGATGTTGAAGCCTGAAATCAAAATCAGAGACAATCCTTTCCCCTCTGTTTGTCAACGACTCAGTAGCCATAAGGGAGTGTGGTGAAGTCGGGTAAAAGCCTGCGCTTATTATACACCACCTTAAACCTTTTAGCGACTGATTTGTTGTGCAATGTGAGAGTCTTTTTATTCCTCACAATATTTTCAGTGTGAGCGATGATGTATTGCGTACTATCGTCCAATGTCACATAGCTGTCAACCAGACCAATCAGGGTGTCTAAGCGGATAGCTTGGGAATTTTTTGCATTCAGCGTTATTCCCTTGGCCTTCATGCACACTTTACCTTTGACGGTTCGATACCCGTACAATTTAGGTCCACTAGAACAAAACTCCGTAATATAGTCTCCATCATCTATTTCATTCGTCAGCTCCCCCAAATGATCCCCCAGAGGGGGTTCCCAGTCCCCATCCCTAGATACAAATATCACGCTATCTGTGTCAGAATATAGCACTCGATCGCCGAGTTTGTCCATCAATGCGTAGAGCTCCAATCGAGCATGAGCCGTTGTAAACGCGCCAACAAACACGTTAATGTCTCGCGTCTTACAAACATCCCCTTTGGCGGGTTTATGCTGAACGAGAGCTACGTCGTCTGACACAAATGTGAAATATGTCAACGTGTCGGTATTACCAAAAACGATTCTGGTGAATTCTTCGGGGTCATTCACCAGACTAGTTTGCGGTAGTTGTTCTCTCATGGAGAACCGGCCCCACAAAGAATTAAGCAGTAGCTTATTGATAGCGCGCTGAGCGGGGTTGAACTTGATCTTTTCGGGATCGAGGTGAATCCCCTCTTTTTCAAAATACTCTTGAATGTACGCCGCTTTCTCAGCGTCTGTGACAACGTTCGACGGATAACCCGACGCCTGTTGCTTCAATCGTAAAAAAGTTTTTACATAGTCGCCAAACAGTGTATCTGACCGTTGTGGAAAATGCCAAACTTCATCTATCCGGGCGATCACATAACCCTTCTCGACAGCTTTTAAAAGCTCAATACTAACCCAACACCCCGAGAGGGATCTCTGATCGTCTGTGTGATTACAGGCAGTAGTCTGGTTTTGGTCATGCGCGCATGTTCTACACAATGGGAACATGAGCTTTCCTCCGCATCTGTAAGGGAGAACCGGATGCAATAATTTGCGAGGCGGGTATACGGTTGCTTTGACGAGTCCGTAGTAATTTTCAATCGACTTAAAATCTTTTAAAATAATTTGCGGATGATCGATAGGATAGCTTTTCCTAGCCTGACAGAAGGGGTACAAGCTGGTAAAATCGACGTAACTTATTTTCTCGCCCGCGCTAACCTTGTGATAGAGTTTATAAGCATTAGTACGACCCCCAAACAGCGCGTCTCGTGGTTTCAATCTCTCTGGGGCCGTATAAGTGCTCATAAATTCCATCACAGAGGCGTCGGTCTTTTTCATCCTAACCCATTCACATTCCCAAAGCACTTCGATTTGCAAGCCATACGCGTTCTGCAGAATCTCAACCTTTTCGTCAAACTGCCTCCTGAGAACGCCGAAGGATACTCCAGACATGGGGTGTGTATGGTGGGGCTCAAAGCGACAGCTATGTCCATGAAAGAGGCACCCGTTATATTCTAACCCATGCTTCACACCATCTTGTTCATAGTAACCGTCTAAAAAGTAGTTACCGAATGATACTTCACCATAGTTTACAGCATGGTGAATGTCGACGTTGCGAGTCTTTTTTAGATACTCAAGCCATTCAATAGAACCGGCCGAGTAGGACTTAGTCTGGTGGACGTACGCGTTATTATGAGTGAGAGCCAGCGTATTTTTCTCGAGATAATGTGTCTTGAAGACACCCATCGAACAGCTAGCGAGTGTCGTAAACCTGAAAGGATCAAGCTCGGTGCATTGTATGAACGCTTCCCGGTATTTCATGCAACCCTCGCGTAGTAAAACAACATTGTTTACTCCGTACTCATGCAACTCTTTCCTGAAGTCAAACCACTCACCCTCAACAGTGCTGTACCACTTATCAAACTCTTCGCGTCCCTTATCGGTCATGTTATCGTAGTTATAGAACTTTTTGTCGGGGTATGGACCAAAATAGTTTTCATTTTCCACTCTGTTGAAAAGATGTGGAAAGTAGCCTTTTCCAGCAGTCGTCAAGTCTAACGCGGAGGTCATTTTCGCGAGAGCCATTGGTATGAAAGCATACGAATCTATGTATCTCTGTTTAAAAGACTGATCGTACATGAAAATTAATTTACACCCCTGCATTATAACATCAAGCACGAGTCCGACCTTGCAAAAATATTGCAAAATTAGAAAAGAATCAAATTTCGAAGCGTAATGAGCTATGAAGCAATAACCTTCATATCGAGGTTGTCTGAAATGGGTGATTAACCGCGCTATACAGTCGACCCCCTCTGCCACAAATTTCTCACCTGTGAACGTGATTGCGCAAACAAAATTGGCCACGTGTCTCCCATTCTCATAGCGGGTTTCAAAATCATAGAAAACGTATTTCTCACAAACCTCCTTAGGCGCGATGGGCTGTATAAAGCATTGGTGAGACCCCTGGGTTGTGAGAAGTTCACGGCAATGAACGCAACGTTCGGGCGGGCATTCGTGCTGGGTTTTTTTCGCACCCCGTTTAACCTCGTAGCGTCTATTACAACGATTACAATATTTTATAACAGAGCAAGGGGGGTCTTCATGACCATGAGGCGTTATTTTATGCATTTCATAGCAGTAGCTCGATTTACAGTACCGCAGACAGTCGGGGCAATGTACTGTTCTTTTAGGGAATCTGTAACATTCAGCGTTGAAGCAAACGTCGCAGGCATGTTTACAACGATGATTTTTCCGACTTGTGTATCCTTTATAGCAAAATTTACAGATGTAACCTGCTCCGATGAAAGCTGTCAAATTCAGGATCATGTAATAATGAGCATCGTTATGCAGGTAGAGACAAACCGTTTTTGGGTGGGGGTCATCGTGGTTTCTGTACGTTTCTAAGGCCCCTGCATTCGATCTGTGAAAAACAACGATTTTAATACCTAGCGTTTGTTCAAACGACGCTATATCGCTAAGAGCTATTTGGTCTTGGTTCGTGAATCCTGCGTTGTTTTGGATGGCTGTAGCCACATTCTCTAACTCGATCTCGGGTAATTGGGGATAGAGAAATCGTGCGAGACAAATAGAAAAGCACAAATTATTAGAAACATTTGTGGGGCAGAATAAACTAGTCTTTTTTCTCTTGATTACCTGATCGACAGCCAGATCTGAAAGTTTACGACGCACCCCGCCACGTCTGTTCATGACTACGGTAGCGTCAAACTCCACGGCTTCGTCCGATAAAATCTGATCGTTACTCTGTACGACTTTTTCAATTTGGTCGAGAAATGCATCGATATCATAATCATTTCCGGATGTTAAAACACTGCTGACGGGCGTTTGTAAACTCGGGGCCGACACGGCTATGTTAATCACTGGAGATTCACCTCCGATATCTCTAGCAAACGTAACAATTTCGCTCAAAGTATCGTGTAATAAAATGTGATAAGAAGCCAGATCTGTAGAGTTAATCCCTCTCAGATTCATGGTCCTTCTCAACGAGACACTATTGAAACGAGGTCGCGGTAAAACGTTGTATCCGTTTACAAATCCACCGTCCCGAATCAAAGCGTCAATGTCCGTACGGTTTAATCGTGTGTCTATACGAGTATCAGGATCACTAGTAGCCGAATGTGAAGTATGGATATTACCTGAAGGGGTTGCTGGGTTGGTAGTCGATAGTTGTGAAGTATCAAGACCTCCTATAGGGGGAGACATATTGCATTCAGGTATACACGCAGAATCATCATCATTACCAGAACAATCTTCCGTATGATTACACTCAGGATCTGTAGGGGGATCAGCACTGTTGCGTGTTGCGGTATGGTTATTTAAAATACCACCATATTGTACGACGGGAATATCGTGTGCGTTTAATAGTTTTTGCAAGCGTTCACTCAAATTACAATTTGGAGTTTGATTCACAAAAACTTCTAAAAAGGCTAGATTAATAGCGTGTTGTGACGGTTCGACATTATAAGACTGATCTACAGAATCTGGAAACATACTTATCATTTGTTGTAATCTATTGGACATGTAATTGGGTTTCTCAATTTGCTTTTCAAGCACAGCCTGCAACATGTCTGCGAGAGATTGGTCTGATTGACAATCGTCTGCATCACCTAAGCGGAAACATTTTGACTCTTCCATTTTTGGATCAAAAGTAATATTGACTGCAAAATTGTGAAATATTGTAGAGTATAATGTAAAAACAATGATTCAGAGTATGTAAAATCATAACATGATGGGTAAAGAAAAAAACAAGTACAGTCAAAGTTTAATACATGAAAAAGTACAAATGGGAGGTATTGTCAGATAAAAATCAATTATCTTGTTATCTAGTCTGAATGCAACCTGTCACACAAGATACTTAGAAGATGAACCATAACCCTTCGCTCTTGATGGTCTTCGTTTAAAATGTTAAATATCCGGACAAAATTTTCAGTGCTGTCTGCATGCATATTATAATCACGATTCTCTAACATCTGATACTGTCGATGTAAACTATCGTTTATATCCTGAATATGCTGAATCTGTATATCAATACGGCTATAAACCTCCTCGATGAACTGTTCCAATCTGTTACGCAACCCAATCTGGAATGTTTCTAAACTGTCACGAATAAAATTGTGTAGCATTTCATCATCATCATCATCAGCCGCTGGCTCTGGCTCTGGCTCTGCTTCTGGCTCTATGTGTGATTCATCTTCGTCCACATCCCCCGTTGGCTGGTGAAAAGGATATGGTGTTTGACGTTCTCTCACTGACGGCTCATCATAGTGGTCGCTTCCCCAAGACCCGCTTTCCCAGGCATTCAATTGTGAAGCAGTCCAGTTAGCCACGTCATCTGCGCTTCTAACACCTACAACTGTATAGAAAAGAAAATATTACTTTAGTCATTTTTCATAGTATCTAAACAAAATATTAAAAATTATTATTATCAGCAATTGTAAATATTAAACGGCCATACCATCAACCAGTTCGATTTCAGGACTACTAGCAGGACTATAACCATCAATGGTTCTCCTCTTTCTTGAAGGTTCACCTCCGGGGTTGGAGGTTTGGCGTGGCGTCACACTACGACTAACACCGCTACAGCTCGGGCGCGGTTCCTCTTGAGTCAGATCAATAATATCGCGATGATCTACAGATTGAAGTATGGCATGATCCAATTCTATAAAGTAAAATGAATAAATTTATCATAAACAATAATAATTATTACAAGCATCACATTAAAAATGAATCTTCTTACCATCGTCATCGGAGTCAAATAATGCGGGACTTGAACCATCAGTGTTTCTCCGCTTCCCAAGAACTTTGCTGCAGGGTCTCTGGTCTTTTCCCTTGCTGCTAGAATTAGAAGCACGTCCGTCTCGTTTGACCACAACGCGGCTACTGCGGGGCTGTTCTTCTTCTTCTTTTTCTTGAGTCAGATCAATAAAGCCAGGTGGAGTTACAAATCGAACCAGATCTGTAAAAAATATGAAATAATAATTAAAATCGACATAAGCATTAAGAGCATTAAGAATAATACGCAGAAATGATTATTATTCTTCTACCATTATCTGATGCGTCCAAATCAATCTGAGGCACAGATACTGGGAAATGAAAGGAGAGGACAATATTAAAATATATAGTTTACAAGAATTATAAAGATTATAGAATATATATATATATATATAATTAAAATTAACATTTCCTCACATCTATCGATCGCATCGAAGGCCCGTTGTTCAACGATTCCTAAGGAATATAAACCCCTATTATGAAACATTTGATGAGTTTTTTTTTTTCACCAACAGTAAATAATAAATTTACATATTCATAGTAATAACATTATCCAAACAGATTACCACTTTCAACAGCAAGAGACATAACACTGTCAGAATAATGTTCTTTTTAGCTTCTCTTATTTGAAGACATGACCAAACACACACACACACACACACACACAGAGAGAGAGAGACAGGGAGAGACACTTTCAATGATAAAATATTATGTACTCTCTCTCTCTCATGCACACACACACACACACACACACACACACACACACACACACACACACACACACACACACATGACCAGTCTGAGATAAATAAATTTATAAATCTACATATTCATACTAATAACATTATCCAAACAGATTACCACTTTCAACAGCAAGAGACATAACACTGTCAGAATAATGTTCTTTTTAGCTTCTCTTATTTGAAGACATGACCAAACACACAGACACACACACACACACACACACACACGATCAGTCTGAGATAAATTAATTTATAAATCGATTCTACCAATTAAAAAAAATATTAAAAAAGATAAGTAACACATATTCAATATGAAACGTTATAATTTGAATGTAAACAGACGATATCATTACATGCACCACCACTAGAGACCGCCATTTCAAATTAAGCTAACATTATCAATGCATCCGACCCTGTAGAGGGAGACCGCGTGTACCGTAGTCCCGGAAATAGCATTTTAGCACATAGTAGCATGTTGGCTAACAACTAATACTTCCGAGAAATATGTATTGTTTAAACATTAGACATCGTCAGAAAATCCAACATTAGACATCGTCAGAAAATCAAACATTAGACATCATCAGAAAATCCAATAGAAATGTTATTACCGGGACGCCGCTGATCCGTGAGAAGCGTTTAATAACTGAGAGAGATATGAACATGTACTATCTGCATGCTAGCTGACTTAATAGATAAAAGCTCGCAGATAAAAGTCCCCTTTTTACTACTATTTATTTCAATCTAGTTTCACGATGATAAAAACCAAATATTAGAACATCATTTTTTTTTTAGAAGACCAATAGATTATCCCCATTTTAAAACCATAGACCAGTAAAAATAATGGATTCTAAATACTACAGTAAATAACTGATATATACATATGATATAACTGCAACACTCGTGTTTCAAAATGTGAATATACAACACGCATAATTCCGTATAAACTCCATTAGAGATTAGTTCGCTGTATAACCAATACAAATGTATCAAAATAAACGTAAGGAACACTTTAAAATAAAGTCAACGTGTTAATCCACAAATATTGAATCAAGCTCATCAAACATCACAACATCTAAATTTAAACCTCAAAATAGAATCACGACAGAAAAAAACTTTATGGTTAATTCATATTATTCTCACTCTCTTAAAAGAAATAAAACGATTACACCACAACAGATCATAATATAATTATAACGCAATCACTTACCATTTTTTGTAGACATGGTGGACGATGGAGAGAAGATGAAGCTTCGTCAGGGATTTTTTTTTCAAAGATAATGGGTTTTGGCTCTGGGCCCGCTGTATTTAACCACCTTTGGAGAGTGTGTCTGATTGGCTCGTTTCCAAGATAACTACAACCGCATGTCCTAGAGTGTCCACTAGATGTCATCAGCACTCCATGCACCGTCACTGCGGTTCATATGACACCCCATTTCCCCCAAGGGCAGACAAATATAATACACAATGATGCTCTATCTACACATGGTTTTACGACGTAATTTAGATTACAGAAAATGTAAAGATGCTGCACAGAGACCGTGAAAACATCCTGATATTTCATATTGATGTTAGAGGTCTATTGTGTACTTTAAAAAATTAGATTTCAGGGTAAATCAGGGAAAAATGTGATTTTCAGGGTTAACATCGTGCTGCCTATCTTTTGCGATAGAAAATATGTTGTACTATCCGCAGGCGTTGGAAATCTAACAATGACTATTTCATCGATCACAGCCACATGATTTTTAATGATGCTTTTTACGACGATATGGAATTAACACTAATTGACCACATGTTTCGCTCTGATCACCGAACACACACACACACACACACACATAGGCCTGTCAGGATCTTACATTCATGAATCGTATTTGGACATGTATGGACATCCTCAAATCTCTGAAACATGTAAGATGAGTTTTGTTTATTGCTTTTAATTAGTTCAGTAAGATATTAATTTTATATCATTTATTTTATAAGCATTTCAGTTATTTACTTTTAAAAAACAGGATTGTTTTCCAACTTTAGTGTGTAGTAATGATATTCTCACTTTCACATTGGGGATATTTTGTATTGCAACTTATTTTGAACCGCATTCATGTATGTATGGATG
The DNA here is from genome assembly GCA_038021265.1 of Cyprinella venusta. Classification (NCBI taxonomy): domain Eukaryota; kingdom Metazoa; phylum Chordata; class Actinopteri; order Cypriniformes; family Leuciscidae; genus Cyprinella; species Cyprinella venusta. Next base: position 10,624,548 of record CM075863.1, read on the forward strand.
TATTGCATATGAAACATGTAAGATGAGTTTATTTTTTATCTAAATAACAGGATCAGCAGATGTTTAGAAAGACATTAGATATTTTCAAACCATTTAATTCATAACTTGGAATGTTTTTCAACTGTGAAATAGTATGTATTATATTTATAGCATTTTAAAGAACATTTTTCAAATCTAGTTAGTTTTATATATCTGTAATTGACTAAATGTAAATAACCATTTTATTTATATACTTTTAAAGAATGTTTTTAAACTTTAGTGTAACACATTTGATATTCACACTTTCACATTGGGGATATTTTGTATTGCAACTTATTTTGATCCGCATTCATGTATGTATGGATGCATTGCATATGAAAATTTTAAGATGAGTTTATTTTTTATCTAAATAACAGGATCAGTAGATGTTTAGAAAGACATTAGATATTTTCAAACCATTTAATTTATATCACGGAATGTTTTTCAACTGTGAAATAGTATATATTATATTTATAGACTTTTAAAGAGTGTTTTTAAACTTTAGTGTAACGCATTTGATATTTTCTCTGCCCCAGCAATCTCCTTGTGCTCTGGAATACGGTGGGACGATCCCGTTCAAACATGGAACCTCACATCATATCAATGGCTCCCTTATAATCACAAGGATCGGAGACCCCCTTCGAACATAAAATATTACATCATATCAATGATTCCCTTATAATCACGAGGACACAAACATACCACACCTATTATCCAATTACACACCACGTCATATGACACAAGGTCACCCAAGGACACAGGGGGGAGGGGCCGGGTCAAACACAGGGCACGGGGAGGGGGCGGGTCAAAGGGCACCATCAATCATCATTAATTAAAAAGCCATTAATCATTTTGACAGATGGTGAATCATAACACTACTATCATCAATAATAATAACACTTTGTTGGAATTTTATTACTACTATATTATAATTACTCAAATTTTCAATCACTTCTTTTTCTTTCAAACACAGATACCTTGCAGCGGGAGAAATCTTTGCTAGCCTGGCCTATCAGTACCGTTTGGGGGCAATTACTGTGTGCTCATCAGTGCACATGACGTGCTGTGCCATTGTAAATAGGTAAATAGGATGTCAACCCAAATTCCTCCACCAACTGAGGACAGTTGGAAAGCCATTGCTTCCAAGTTTTGGGAAAAGTGGAAATTTCCAAACTGCTTGGATGCGATAGATGGGAAACACATCACCATTAAAGCACCTTCTAATTCTGGAAGTCTCTTTTTCAACTATAAGAAGACTTTCTCCATTGTTCTTCTGGCACTTGTGGATGCAGACTACAGGTTCACCTATATCCAGGTGGGTGACTTTGGCCGGGCCAGTGATGGCGGAGTGTACGCCTCTTCGCGGCTTGGCAGGGGCATGGAGGCCAAAACACTGAATGTGCCCGAAGACAGCCCTTTACCAGGTTCAGGTGTGCAGGGTCCCATGCCCTACGTCATTGTCGGAGATGCTGCATTTCCTTTGAAAACCCACCTTATGAGGCCTTTCCCAGGTCAACGTCTACCAAGGTGGCGTGAAAACTTCAATTACCGACTGTCCTCGGCAAGAATGGTAGTTGAGTGTGCCTCCGGCATCCTCACTGCGAGATGGAGAGCGCTGCTCTCGAGGCTGCAGATGACACCGCACCATGCGGACACCGTAGTGATGGCTTTGTGCATCCTGCACAACTTAATCACAAACCCAGCACAAAACTGGAGATGGCAGGACGAGGCCGAACAAAGTGGAGAAAAGTTGCCTTTTATAAGAAACATGGGAGGGAACAGGGGCAGCAAGGATGCTTATGAAGTGCGTGAGAAATTCAGCACATTTTTCAATTCACAGGAAGGGAGGATGTGATCACATTAGAACTCACTTAGTTATGGATCCTTGAAATGCCAGACTTTGGTGTTGGAAATAAGTGTTCATTGTAAATAATTTAACAAGTTGGTTTTCTGTTCATGTCTATAGTTTGTAATGTTTGTATGTAATTTGAAAATTTCTGAGTTTCACTTCAATTAATGAAATGGAAATAATATTTTTTTCTGTTCCTAATAAAAGACTCATCTTAAAGACAGACATGTGTATCTCTACAAATTGATAAAAAAAATTATATTACCACAATCAATAGACATTCATTAAAATCAAAAGGCTGTTTTTTTTAATCTGATGAGTGACTTGTGTTTTGAAACTTTGGGAAGATTTTACTGTGGTATGTGACAGAACACATCACTTCAAATTACTTTAGAAATGATAATTATACTGTTAGTACAATTTGATAGCGAAAAAAGAACAAAAATAACAAACAAAAAATGATATGTAGTTTAATTCTATAATTATGCATGTACTACTATAAATTTCTAAATTGATGAAAAGGCGAGCAGGACAAAGCAGTAAAGTGTGTGCTGGTCGACAAACAATACATGATGGATAAATAACCAACCTGAAAAGATTAGTAAACAATCGATTTTTTTATATATACCCTGAACTCTGAAACTAACTGAAGGAGCACATGTAGCTAAAGACAAAACATGCACATGTAGGCCACATTTGCAAACATACCATTGCAATTAATGGCTGTAGCAACTGCGTCCCATGCCTTCTCCTTTTTTCTTGGATCTTTGTAGCAGGGATCCTGTGGATCGTATAGTTGTCGGTGTTTCTCCACCTCTTCAATTAACCTGCCGTCGTCCATCATCGAAGTGTTGCGTACTTGAATATGTCAAGTCACGTGATTTGAATCAACCTTGCGCGAGACACACTGTTCTTATTGTAGCCTATTTTGTCTTTATATCCTGCTGAGGCCCTAGAACTTTTATCCTTAATTTTTTTTTTCATGTAATCACATTTTTTCAAAGAAATGAAACTCATTGTTATGCTAGGACCTCTGTAGTGGAAACTAGGAATCGATTGTTTAACGAATTAGAATTACATGAAATTAAATATAGGCAAAATAATGGCAATTATTATTAATTATTATTATTATTATCTTTGTTGATTTTATTTGTTTACATTGCATTGATATCTGAACTTATGTCAAAACCTAGACTTTCAAACATGAAAATATAATTTATTCATATATATTTGTGTACAAAATGCAATATAAACATTGTTTCCTGTTGTTTTTTGCCTGAGGGCTGTTTCATAAAACAAGATTAGAAAATAAGCCCGGCTTATTTTGGTTAGTCAAACTTATTGTCAGTGATTTCTGTTTCATAAAGCAAACTTAAATTAGTTCAAACTCAGTTACCCTGGAAACTTATGCTGGGAAGCTAGCCTGGTCCGGGGCAGGCTAACTGTCAGGCTAAGCCTGAAATGATGCTTAGCCAGACTACCGTTGTAATACTGACCCACTGGGAATGTGACATCGGGCTCTTTGGCATGCTGCCATTTTATTTCATGTAACTATCAGTCCATCAATGAAAACAAATGCACTTTAAAAATAAAAGTAATACATTCGAACAAACAAAAAGTGAAACTAATGTAAAGTAAAGGTATAGCCCTATTTGTTTAATTGGTGTGATTTTTGTAATGAATCCATTAAATGTCTATAAATAGGGACCTCCACCCATATGTGTAGGATGACTCATAGTCATGGCGTGTCCTTTCATTGATGAGGTGGTGGATGAGGGAGCGATAATCATACGCAGAGCATTTCGAAGAGAACGCACTTTCAGGGACAGGGCAGACCCGTTGGCTTTTTCTGACTACTACCTGCATGAGCGGTATAGATTCTCGAGGGAAGGGATAACATATATTTGTACATTACTGAGCCCACACATCGCAAATAGCACACGGCGCAATAAAGCGCTCACAGTCCCACAGACTGTGTGCATTGCACTTCGCTTTTTTGCCAGCGGAACATTTTTGTACACAGTTGGAGATGCAGAGAATATCAGCAAAGCATCGGTTTGCCGCGCTGTACGGATTGTGTACCTGTCTTTAAAAAAACTACTTAATGTGTTCATCACCTTCCCTGGCCACAGAGCGATTCACAGTATTAAACAGGCCTTTTATGGAATCGCAGGTAAGTTCAAATAAGACCTATATAGAAAATGGAAATATTTATTGTCTGTTAATGCACTTAAAAAAACACTCAACTTTTGTAGTTTTCCCAAATGTTATCGGAGCTCTGGACTGCACCCACGTGCGCATAAAGCGCCCGTCTGGTCCGCATGAAGCAGATTTCGTTAATAGGAAATCATTACACAGCATCAATGTACAGGTACAGTCTCACTGAGTTTATATTATAGACTAGAAGCGATTGTTCTTTACAATAAGCTGGGCACCAGAGTTCTATTCATAGCAAATGCATTATCAACTCACTCTCCTCTCTCTCTCATATATATATGTGTGTGTGTGTACACAATGTAATGACCTTCATTTTAATTCTTTAGATGATTTGTGATGCTCATTGCATCATCACAAATGTAGAGGCCAAATGGCCTGGCTCAGTGCATGATTCCAGAATCTTTCGGGCCTCTTCTCTTTCCCACCAACTGGCACAAGGTATGTTAGTCACTTAACATAGCAAAAACTACAGCTTTAAAATACCTTCACCAAATTCAGTGCTTAATTATTTTTTTATTCAGGTCAATTCTCAGGAGTTTTGCTGGGAGACAAGGGATATGCATGCCTGCCTTATCTCTTGACTCCCTATCATGAGACGCAGACTGAGGCACAGCACAACTACAATGTTGCTCATGCACGCACAAGAGCTCGTGTAGAGATGACATTTGGGCTCATCAAGTCAAGGTTCCAGTGCCTGAATTACCTCAGAGTGATTCCACAAAGGGCATGCGACATTGTAGTTGCATGTGTTGTGCTACATAACATTGCCTGTCTGAGGAGAGAGAGGCAACCAATGTTGGTTGTAGAGCAAGACTGGAACGTTGAAGGCATTTTTGCTGACAATGAAATAGGCAGGGTTGTAAGAGACAGTTATGCCAATAATTATTTTGGTTAATACCGTCCAAACCATGTTAAGTTTTCACTTTCCCCTTAATTTACCAGACACACAAGTCATATTTAATTTTTTTTTTATTTTATTTAGGTTGAAGCTGCCTGTTGGGGGTGAAAACATAGAATTAAATGTGGTCAAAAAACAAAAAGGTCATGTGTCATGGTTTTAAATATGGCAGTGCTACTTACATTTTTCTCAAGCTGTTGGATTTCCAGCTCCAGCTTTCTCATCTTGAGTTTTTTATATTGAATGTCAGTTTCTATGGCCTCCATTTGTTTCAGGAGATACCTTTTGTAGACTTCCTTTATGTTCTGGGTTTTGTAAGAGCAGACATTCAAGTTCTCAATTTCATCTAGTGCTCTTGGCACTTTTTAAAAAAAAAAAAAAATTTAATACTCACTTGGTCACATGTGGTTCCAGACTGAGAGGGCTCTAGAAGGGTGCCAGCATCCTGTTGCCAAAAATGGAAATACACACAATTTAGCACCTCACAGGTAGGCTTTTAAATATATAATATGGAAATCTGTGCCTACCTCAGGCCTCCTTGAACATACTGACACAGTCTCCTCATCCTCCTCAACTGTAGATGGGCCTTCAACCTAAAAACATTAATTAAACTTGGTTTAATAAATCACCACTTGAAAAATCAGTGCTTTAACCACATAATGTCATACTCACAGGGTTCAGCATGATGTTAGGTGGATCCAGAAAGCACACAGAATTTGGCATCACTATAAAACAAAAAGTTAGTTAGGAATGCAAGAATAAAAATAAATAAAATAAATAAAATACCTTTTAAGTAGTGATCTCTTATACTGGATGGAATGGATCCAGATGCAGTCCCCCCCTCTGTTCCCTCAATGACAGGCCTCCCTTTATTCAGGTCTAATGCCAGCTCCTCTGCTGGAGTAAAGTTGCCTGTTGGTGGCCTGCCCCCAGTGCCAGCAATCTCACTCTTCTTTTTGGCAGCTGAAATTATTATTAAACATCATGAGAATGGAAAGTTATAACACCAAGCTGCTTATGCCGTACTTGCATAGATTTATACTTTATGATTAATACTTACCATTCTGAACAATATTTTTATATTTTATTTTCACCTGTTGCCATGTTCTTTTTTCTTCACTTAATTTGCAGCTGTAAAAGTTAGACACACACACACACACACACACTTCAATGTATTGTGACAAACATTTAATTAGATTTTAATAAAATATAGTAATGTACGCCTGCATTAATTGCTACTTACGCATTGAGACGATCAGCAATTTCCTGCCAGCCTTTTTCTCTTGTTTTATTAATTGCTGCGGTATTGCCTTTTTTTGTAATCATGTCTTTAAATTGTTCATAAGATTCAATAAGTAATTGCTGTTCAGTTGCCGTGAACATTGCTGCTCTCTCTTTCCCTTTAGTTGCCATGTTAAATTGATGAATCTATGCTCCACCTTCAGGGCTTCTTAAGTATAGCGTGCACGCGCAATTATCTAGACTAGATAAACCTGGTTCAAATTAGTGAGATTGCGTGAACTTGAATTACCTTTTATGAAACCGCCTTAAGACCCAACTGATTTGTTAGGTTAATTCAAGTCGGGTTTTGGAGCTTAATCCCCGCTTTTCTAATCTTGTTTTATGAAACAGCCCTCTGGAAACGCTTCCAACACGCTTGCATGTCGCGTGAAAAATAGGCGTCGGTTCTATTTCTAGCATGCACTCGTTTTCCGCGCGGCTCATGCCGCGCCTGAGACGCGCGTGTCACGCGGGCAGTGTGCAAGCTCTAATCTGTTAACATGGGAGCCGAAATAAAAATGGATACGCCCCGCTTACGAGACGCTCACGCCACGCATCCAGTGTGTCTCCGGCCTAAGTGTAATCACTCTGTCATGGAGAGAGAAAAGTGGAATATCTCTAGCAGCAATTTAAGAAAAAGGGCTGTTAAAAGAGTCACCCAGTTTATGAAATCTTTAAATGATGAGTGTTGTGTCTACATAAACTGTTTGTTACAAGAACTGAACACTAGAGGCCGAGGGAGATAGAGAAGTGCTATTGATCAGTGTTGTTATAAGAGATTTAGATGTGAGTTTGACATGTGAGTTTGACCTGGATTAAAAGAGCGAGCTTCTAAGAATTATTGTGCCATCGCATCATTTATTGTTTTGTAAAATTAAATAACAGTATAACAATGAGCATTGTATGGATTGTACTGAAGAGCATGGTGTTAAAAATGAAGTAGTTACTTCAAGCTTTGTTTTGCCACCAATCTGTGGATCAGAAAGTGATGGGGAAAGTGAATCAGCAAGTGACGAGGTTAGCCTTGATTTTACTAAAGAAGATTTAGTGGGATATTCTAAAGAAGATTGGCAACACAGAGCAACACATTTTCCCATTTCACTGATTGCTTTGTCTGCCCTTTTGTCGATATTGAAAGTCCATCACCCATCTTTGCCAAAAGATGCAAGAACATTATCAAAACACAGACTCATTATAGTGTTGTTTCCTTGGCGAGTGGATCATTCCATTACTCCGGTATACAGAAAATGTTCAGCCACATATTTCAGAAGCTTACATTAGTTGTCCGGAATCATCACAGCTTCAAATTACAATTAAACATGGATGGTCTTCCAATTTTTAAAAGTTCAGGTGTACAGTTCTGGCCAATATTAGGAACGCTCCAGGCTTACACTAGGAAACCTATGCTGATTGCACTTTACTGTGGGAACTTGAAACCTCAGTCATTGTCAGAATATCTGAAGGATCTGGTAGCACATGATACTGCTAGTGGTGTTAATTTAACACCGGGGAATGGTGTGGATGGAAACCAAAAGCTTCACTGTGATACACCTTTGCTCAGCCCATGTTCTTAAGGCTGTTGCCCAGGCCATTTGCAGGCATGTGACAGACAAGGGACACAGGGAGTTTGTGATTTTTGTGTTTGCAAAGTTGCAAAATAGCCAGACTCTGGATGAAGCCATTCAGATCTATCAGGCTCTCTGCATTATCATACATACAAGGACAAAGACTGCTTTGGTAGAAGACAGTGTAGAGGCTCTTCAAAGACTCATTCAGTGCTTCACACTGGACAAAGACATGACTGAAAACCGAGTCCAGATGAATGCTTCAGATGATAAGGATGAGCAGTCCAGAACAATTGTGGGAAGGTCTCGCTTTTCATCTTTGTTCAGAAGTGTTTTTGATAAGGCAATCACAGCAGTCGGTGAAGAGGCAGAGTCTTCAGAAGTAAACTTGTACTTCTGTCCAAGCATCATTCAAATGCTTTTTAAAACATACATGGCCATCTTTCCAATGTGGAGTCATGTTGGGTGATCTACAAAGACATGCGGCTGACAAAGACATTATATTAAAGGGTTAGTTCACCAAAAAAAAAATGAAAATTAAGTCATTAATTACTCACCCCCATGCTATTCCAACCCCGTAAAACCTTCGTTCATCTTCGGAACACAAATAAAGATATTTTTGATTTAATCTGAGAGCTGGATCAGAGACTGCCTAAGGGACTAGCTCTTGACGGCCCATAAAGTCATTAAAGAAAAGGTTTAAATATTCCATGTGCCTACAGCGGTTCAATTATAAGTTTATCAAGCGACGAGACTACTTTTTGTGCGAAAAAAAACATAAATAACGACTTTATTCGACTACTCCATTACTTCCTTATGGACGCATGCGCGAGAACTGAGACGAGGACGCTCTCCTTTGACTACTTCATGTTACCGGCTGCTCACCGCTTAGGAGTATTACCGCCACCTACCGTATAAGATGATGTGCTGATATAATTGGAAGCGCAAAACTTTCTGTTTACAAGCAGAGGAAGATGCGCGCTGTACATACGCTTTTTAATTGGCGTATTTTCTGCACTATAAGGTGCACTTAAAAGCCTTTAATCTTCTCAAAAAACGATAGTGTGCCTTATAATCCGGAGCGCTAATATATATGGATCATCATCTTATATGAACACCATCAGGACCTACTGCCTTATTTGGTTTAATGCGCCGTAACTGCTGACGAACCTCTTCAGTGTTAAGAAGAATAGCTGGGCTACAGTCCTCAGAGCTGTACTGCCTAAGATTAGAACGGGCATTCTCATGTAGTGAAGAAAAGTCTAATTCATCAAACCTTGCAAAAAAGGTATTGACATCGTTAGCCTGTAAACCCAAATTACATAAACTGAGTTTACTGGTCCCATATCCAGTAATAGATTTCATATCATTCCATAGTCCTCTTGTATTACTACAGGTTGGTTGATAATGTTACCAATGTTTTATTTATCAGCATGCTAATGTCCATCAGTTATGCTTGTGCTGGATAGTACTCTGTAAAACATGATACTGATAGTTTTCAGTATCTAGTTTTAAGGAATGTAGCTTGCTCACCATCAGCTGGAACTCGCACTAGGGGGGGATGCAGCAACACAGATGGAATTCAGAAAGAGTAAGTACATATTTAGGCCTTTCCACTATTTTACAGATGTTAGTTCAATTTTGTTTAGTGATGAGACATGTTACAGTGATGTATATGTGTCTATATTACAATTAGTGATTGGTAATGTTAATATAAAAGCTTATTTTGTGTTATTATATAGGTAAAACTAAAAAACAAGCCAGGCAAATCTATGACTAAAGTGAAAATCTGGGTCACCCAGAAAGGTAAAATCCAACATAAAATAGGTGGAAAAAATTTAGGCCAGCAACTTAGTTAAAACGAGGCAAAATTGCATGATCACCGACCCATGGACCCAGTCAGTTTTTTTTACAGCAAGCTTGCATTAACACACATGGAAGAGCTACTGGCTGGGATCAAAAACAGCTGCCTCAACAAAAATGTGTTTAAGGTCATAGGATCAGAGGTAAGAAGAAGCCTGACCTTCCACAGAGACATGCTGATTGATGTGCACCTCACACGGACAATTTTAAGATCACATTTCAAAATGCCAGGATACATACAGCATTTCAGCATGGACCCGTTTGGGGTCCATTTGTTTACTGAAATGGGCATCAGCATTCTCGTTGAACACCTCAGGATTAAGAGTTCTGTGACCCTCTACTTTGACCCCACTGGGGGACTCGTTTCAAAAATCCTGAATCAAGAGAAAAAAGTGCTGTACTACTCCCTTACACTTTCAGGAGGGGGTCGGGATGCACCACCTCTCCCAGTCTCTGAAATACTTTCCAATGAACATTCAGTTCCCCCCATTACGTTTTGGCTCATGCAGTTTACATTTCATTTGTCAAGATATACACAAATACACATCACGCTGGTGGAAACCGATTATAGCTGGGCTCTGAGGCACAGTGTTTTACTTGCATTCAATAAAGAGAATGTAAACTCTTACCTTAACAGAGCATATGAAATTTGTCAGGGGAACAGTTTGCCAGCTGATTTAAAAGCATTCACTGTTCTGCATATGTGCTCTGCCCATGTTTTAAAAGCAGTCAGGCAATGTTCAGGCAGACAGAAGACAAGGGCCTGGTAGACTTTGACACATTTTGCTTGGCCCGACTGCAAAATTCAAGCACCATGCCTGAAGCCACACAGATCGTTAGGGCATTATGTACAACCCTCACAACTCCAAAATACACTAAAAGTGTTGAGGAAAGTGTTTGTGCATTGGATTGCACCATCAAAAAATCCACAGACAAACCCTCTGAAGAAACTGAACTGGAGGAAAATAAGTGGGACTTTGAAGAAAAAAAAAGAGCAAAAACAATAATGGGCAGTTCACGTTTCACTGTGTGTTTTCAGAAGGATTTGTAAGAGCCTAGGAATAGACCTCGAAGCTATTTGTTTTGAGAATAATGGCTGGCTGATGACGTTATTGGCTGGCTAGCCGGCTCAGCCAAAACCTAAATGGCTGCTGCAGCCGCCAAACTTTACATAGCTGCAAACGGCTGAAGCTGCCACTTCATGTCTACAGATGTCTATATTATACTGATTTACTAGATCTCAATATTTTCAAGCAATGCATGGCTTACACTATATTTTTACAAAATGCAATACAATGTAATAAAGAAATGCAATACAATTACTTATAAGAACGGTTGCACAAAACACCTAAAGTGAAGATTTAGAACTAGCCTATTTGAGCTATTTGGTAATATTAGCTATAGTGCTAGGCGGATTCAATAGCCACTGTAACGTTAGTGAATAATGTCCCTGCTGCTGTAAGAAAGCACACTTTTCAAACTTCACAGAGTAACGTTATGCATATATTTATGACATGTACAGTAAATCGCTGTTCAACTTTATAGTTAAGCCGAGACACTAGGGATGAATAGGGTAAAATTTTTAACTAGCAGATATCACCATGAAACTTTCCCAGTTGATTACTTACAAGATGAGAAAAAGAAAATGTATCACAATATTAGATCAAATTAGGCAATATATAATTTAATATGTGCCAATTTGCATATATTTACAAAAAAAAAAAAAAAAAAAAACGAAATCTGAGTATTGGATAAAGCCGGGTTAAAATGTTTTTGATTATGTTCACAAATTAGATGGGAAAAAAATTAAAGAGGGATTTATGGATATCTACTTTTGTTATCCTGTAAATCAGAATATAATGATTTTCGCCATGTTTTTTTTTTAATAAAATGTTATACATTTCAGGCTACAAATAATATAATTACAAATCCCTGTAAATGTCTTCATAAAATAGGCTAACTAGATCTACTGAAGTGGAGATTTCTACAGACGCAAACAGACGAAGTGTAGTAAAATAAAGACCTAACAGTTAAATGTATATTTCGGATTTTTTTTTTTACCACAATTCTGAAAGGACCCGAAGACAAAAACCCTAAAATCCCAAAATTGACCAGTAAAAAATAAAAAAAAAATAAAAAACTATGTTTTTGCCTGCCGTCACCGTGTCTCGCCTTATAGTGTTATCAGTAACGTTATTATTTTGGACAAAGTTTTGCAAACTTCAATGTACACTTAAGCATGCGTCGTGAATATGAAATGTGGAAACGGGGTTGTTACTGCAGCAATATCACGTTCAGTGCTATAAATCTCTCCGTTCCAGAATATTTAATTCATAACATCAGTCTTTGATTCAGGTGTTTGTGCAACCAGAAAGTATGTGAGAAGTGCGATCTAAATTAACGTTACCTTTCATACTTCATTCCGCCATTTCACCTCAAATTCAAGGGGAAAAAACATAGCTTCTGTTTGGAAAATGAGCAATTTTAATTGGTCGTCAATTCACTGAGTTTGTCAGCGTATCGTAGCAACGAGCGCAAGCGCTGTTGTGAAACCAGTGGGAAAATAGATCTCGTGTATTGTATTGTGTTTATATTTCGTGTGTCTATGTGATAGAAATATTATTTGATGCAAATAATTTTAGCCGGCTCAGCCAAACTTTATCAGCTGGCGGCTCAATTTGGCTTACGAGATTATTGGCTGGCGGTGGCTGATATTCTAAATGGCGCAAATGGCGGCGCCTGGCGGCGGCTTCGGGGTCTACCTAGGAAGCAGGAGACACATGACATCTCTGAAGATAACCCATACTTCTCCCCCCGGGGATCATCAGCATGCTTTTCGACACATATAATGGAATTTTTCCAATGTGGAGTGGCTTGCTATTAGGGGTCTCAAAAGACATGCCTCAAGTCTACCTCATGCAGTGACAGAAAAGACAAGGGACACCAACTCTCATGTGGAGAAATGGTTTGGAATTGTTAGATACTCCATCATGGGTAAAATAAAATAAAAAATGACACCAGGAACATTCATCAGGAAAATGTACCCATCATTGCAGGCCAGATACAAAGAGCATGTGATCCAACATAACAACCTGTGTATATTCAAATTTATCTTAACACTTTGACAAACTATCCCAATACTGATTCCATGTATTTGTTCGACTTTAGTGAATACTTCATTGAGAGAAAAAATCAACATGAAAGAGAGGATTTGACCAACATCAAATGGAAGTCTGGCACAATATCTCACACATTTCAGAGAGATTGTGTTAGCTGTGGTGTCTTTGTGATTTAGGTAATGAAATAAAAACAGGTGTACATTAATTTCACAACTATGTGTTTCATTGTACTGTTCACTGCTGTCTCTCTAGATGGCAAAACAGGTGGTGGAGAACTTCCCAAACATCCCTGAGAGCATCACTATAAATGCATCAGATGAGTGGATGCACCACTGTAGAAAGCATATGGCAAAATACATTTTGCTTGGATCAGGTATCATTTTCAAAAGAATTATGAAAGTACTGTTGTATCTGAATACCTCGAATTGCAGTATACTTAGATCAACTTTAAAATAATTACAGTGTCAATGGAAGAGTCCTCTTCCATTTGTGGACAAAAAGGAGTCCAAACAGAAGAGCACTGCATTTGGGCAATTATTACATTAAAGGGGTCATGACATGTTTTTTTTATTTTGTTTTATTATACCTTAGGTGCAATTAGTATTACTATAGTTTTTTGTACAAAAATAAAATAAAAAAATGTAGTGATTTATGACATTTTCCCACCCTGTTGCTCACCTCTGATTCAAACAGTCTGTTTTGGGGTGTTTCCCCTTTAAGACTTCAGTGTTAACACCTATGGTGTTATGATTGGCTAACGTCAGTGCTGCTTATGCATAAATTATTAACGTTAATCATTTTGTATCACATGTAGACTACACAATGCTCCTAGTAATGGGAAGTCCGGTTCTTTTCCGCAAACCGGTTCTTTTGGACAGTTCGTTTTAATGAACCGGTTCAAAAAAACGGTTCACCAGTTCTTTTACGTCATCACGTAATGACGTCAATTCTATCATCCCAGCAGATAAAAATACTTTAAATTAAAGGCATTTGTAATCATAACTTCAGTTAAATAATAGTACTCATCGTCATAATCATCTTGGATAAGTTTCTTACATTTACATTTTGCAAACGAACCCTGCTGCAGCCTAGGCGATGTGCTAACGTGGATGTTTTACATGTTTGAAATATATAAAATGCATAAATGGTCTTCATCATTTTATTTGTTATTAAATAAACTTACATTTTACCAATTCGCCCTCTCATTTAAGTCCTGGGTTCACCCGTACTACTGCGTGCTCATGTATCAGCACAGGATCAGCAGGCCGAAAGAAAGTTCTGTTCAGAGGCGGTCCTATCACGCATGCGCAGTATCTCCAGCTCATCGGTTCTCCGTATTGAACGTGTCTGAAAGAAACAGTTCTCGGTTCTGTACTGGTGATTCAAGAACTGCAACAACCAGTTCACAACTCGAGAACCATAGCATAGGCTGAACCCTAAGCTATGTGTGTTGAGCTGAACCCTAAATATACAGTCGACTAAAGTAAAAATATAGCCTTCTGTAGTCTCCAATATAGCCTTCTGTAGTCTATACAGTATGTTTGAGTTGACATAACAAATTAAACATCTATGTTTAATTCGTTATTTTAACACATAAACATTTACTAAGCAGTGCACCATTAAAACCTTGGCAAGAGTTTACATCAAAGATTTATATTGTTACTTAGAAATGAAATGAACTGTTCCTGAAAATATTATTTTAGAATAATAATAAATGTTTAGTTTGACAGTTTTACAATCCAATCATTGTTTCCAAACTTTAAAATAATACAGTAATAATACAGTATTTATGTGATAAACATGTTTCCAAAATGTTTTATTTTGTTACACTTATTGATATTCAACTAAATACTTAGAAAACATACATTTCGTCCCGCAGGAAAAAAAATTGCATGCATGCTCAGCTCATCACCTCATCAGTTCTCAGTATGTCGATTGTCGAACGTGTATGAAAGATACAGTTCTCGGGTTCTGTACTGGTGATCTGACAACCGTTGTAGCTGCATGTTCGGTAGTACACGCATGCGCAGTATCAGCTGCTTGTGCTCATCACTTCTCTCAGCACCAACATATGTCTCCGTTCAGTGAACTTATTGAGTTACTGGAATAAAATGTACTTCTGGATATTGGTTTATTTCGATTCAGAGGGACTGTCAGGCATGTCTGAAAGTGAGTAACTTTAGTAACTTGTGGTTCAGCGCTGACGCAAGTCACGAACTGTTTCAAACGATTCAGTTCGATTTAGTGTACTGGTTCGACCGGTTTTGTTGAGGTGTGGTGTTGTAGGATGTGAAAGAATGAAAACAAAAACCTAACTCCGAAAGTCTGTATTTAATGAAACAAACATCAGTCAACCGAACACTGTCTTCAACCACTTCACTTCTTCACTCTCTCCTTATTCACTCTGTCCCTTTATCAGGATTTCACTGCCCTCTAGCGGAAATACTCAGTATCACAGTTATTCACAGAACACAACATATTCCCTCTCTTTTAAGAACACTGCTCAAGTAAATAAGCATTTTTCAGATTATAAGATTATTGTAATAAAGGTAACAACAGTAATCACATAAGAAGGTGCAGTTTGAATTAACATCTGGCAGTCAAAAGTCTATAACAAAATTCCTTACCACTTAAATTAAATGATTCCACCTTCACAACTCAAAACACTTTAAAGATTATTTCTTTCACAGTTGGTTACAACCCAAAAACGTAACCCTCTCAATCTCAATCAGTTACATTACATAGTCTTTGTGCCACTTAGGTTTTGATCTAAGACGTGGCTGTTCTGAAGTACCCTGAACAGGTTGTGACTGTGTTGGTGTACCATCTTGACCTCTACTCTCAGGCACAGAATGAGAGCGAGCCAAGTGTGTGGCATTCCATCTCTTCCCATCACTTAGCAGAAAGGTGTTTGAACTCACACGCTTTTCCACTGTTAACGGATCAGAGAACCTGGGGTGTGCTTTAGGGACTAAGCGAGGAATTCTGACCCTCACTCTCTCCCCTTGAGCAAAAGAAGGAAAACATGCATGCCGCTTCATGTCTGTGTACCGTTTCATCTTGGCTTGTTTCCTCTCCACAGTGTCAAGGACAGATGAATTCAACCTGGGAGCAATCGGCAAAATATCCAGTCTGGTGCGCATTTTACGTCCATAGAGCAGTTCGTAGGGCGAAGTTGAGGTAGTGGCATGGGGCGTTGCACGATACACTTGAAGCCAGCTGATCACAGCGTCCTTCCACGGCTGTGACTGCAGAATGGCTGTCTGTATGCAGCCCTTTAAAGCACGGTGAAACCTCTCAATAGCTCCATTGGCTGCCGGGTAGTACACAGATGTCTTGTTATGTTGTATACCCCGGGTCTTGAGAAACTCAGCAAAGGCGGCTGATGTGAACTGTGTCCCATTATCGGTGACGATACTTTCAGGATTGCCATGACGGCTGAAAACAGTGTTCAGAAAATCTAAGACACTGTCCGTTGTGGCAGATGGACAAAAGGCAAGTTCAGGCCACTTTGAAAAGTAGTCGGTCAATGTCACAGCATACCGACAGGCTGGAATGGCAGTCTCAAATGGCCCAACAATATCAAGGCCTAATTTTTTCCAAGGCCCGTCAGGGAGTGGAACAGGTTGTAAGGGAGCCGGATGAGTGTGAGCTGTTTTGTCATTAGCCTGACAAGGGGCACATGCAGATATGAAGGTCTGAACCTGAGTGTCCATACCAGGCCACCAGTAAAGGTCACGCAGACGCTGTTTAGTGCGTACAATCCCCTGGTGGCTTTCATGGGCCAACATGACCAGTGTGTGACGCAGTGAAACAGGCACCAGCAATCTGGAACCCCGGAAGATGTAATGACCCAGAACTGAGAGCTCATCCCTTACTTTGTATTAGATCCTGGGCAACAGCCCGTACAGACGGAGGCCAGCCACGGCTAATCTGTTCACGAAGAGCTACCATTTCCAAACACAAGGAACAAGCACTCTCAAAGTCAGGGACTGGAAGGGAACTCAGAGTAGAAGAAATCAGAGCCACAAGTTCAGGTTCCCCATCTGTAGAAGGATCCGCTGGCACATGCAGAGGGAGACGTGAAAGGCAGTCTGCTGTATAGTTCTGTGACCCTGGCTTGTAAATGACATCATAGTCAAAACAAAGCAGTCGTGCCGACCAGCGGGCAATGCGGAATCCAGCCCTATTCATCCCTTTGGTAGTGAGTAGGGTTGTGAGTGCCTGGTGATCTGTGCGCAAAGTAAAACGTCGGCCCCACAAATATGTTCGCCACTTTTCTGTAGCCCATATGCATGCAAGAGCTTCTTTTTCCACTATTGAGTATTTACGCTCAGTCATTGTAAGTGTACGTGACGCAAATGCAAATGCTTCCGGCTTCTCTGTACCATCCGGCTGAATTTGTGTGAACACAGCACCCAGTCCATAATCGCACGCATCAGTAGAGATCACCGAGCGAAGGGAGGGGTCGTACAAGGCTAAGGCAGAGCTGGACACTAAGAGCTGCTTGACTTCATCAAAACTGGTCTGGGCTGATTCAGACCATGTGAAAGTCTCTTTATCTTTGACACATTCGCGCAAGGGAGCCACCACTGTTGCGAAATTCGGGATAAACTTTGAGTACCATGAAGCAAGGCCCAAGAAGGATCGTAAGGCAGCAGCGTCAGTTGGTGCAGGAGCTTGCGGTACGGCGGTAACATGCTCTTGGTCAGGCAAAATACCATCTGCAGTAATGACATGGCCAAGATAGCGCAGTGTGGTCTTCCTGAAATGGCACTTTTCATTGTTCAGGACCAGTCCAGCCTCTTTCAGTTTTTGCAGGACAGTATGGAGTGTCTGATCGTGTTCGTCAGCAGTGGCACCGTAAACTATTAGATCATCTAGATAATTCTGGACACCAGGTATTCCTTCCAGAACAATTGTCATCATTTTTTGAAATGCTGATGGTGCAGATGCTAGCCCATATGGAACCCGGCGGTATCGAAATAGGCCCTTATGTGTAATGAAGGCCGTAATGTCTCTACTGTCCTCGTGGAGAGGCACCTGGTAGTACGCATTGGCCAGGTCGATAGTGGAGAAGAGAGTAGCACCTCGCAGGTTGGAAAAGAGCTCATCGACGTGTGGCAAAGGGTAGCTGTCAGTGATCACGGCCTTGTTTGGTTCACGAAGGTCAGTGCACATCCGTATGCCTCCATTCTTTTTTTTCGTAACAACAATGGGAGAAACCCAAGGCGAAGCATCAATTTCTTCAATAATGCCAGCCAGCAGCAGACGATCGAGTTCGGCTGAAACAGCATCCCTAACTGCGAATGGCAAGCGCCTCAGTTTCTGGCGCACTGGCTGAACTGTAGGATCCATTTTGACCTTGTGCACAAACTGTTTCACACAACCTATCTCAGGTAGGGGTGCAGTGAGAGGTTCAGCAGTGGTCGTAGACATAACAGGAGTAGCTAACGTTGCATCTGGGGTGGTCACCGTATCAGCATTAATACAGAGATGCAAGTTCCTGATTAAGTCCATACCAAGCAATGCAGTGCCGTCCTCTACTATGAAGAATGTGCCGGATGTGCTTGAATTTGCTACACACACCTGGGCATGGAGACATCCAAGTACTGGAATGTGTGTTTGCGTGTAGGTTACCAGTCTAGCGGAAGGTGGAGACAAAGCAGTAGAGCTAAAGTATTGTTTATAGACATGGTGTGGCAGTATAGAGACCGCAGATCCTGTATCTACAGTAAGCTGTATCTCCTTGGCAGCAGAGGCAGGTGTGTGAATGGTGACATTGCAAAACAGTCTCTTTGGAGCATGCTCATCAATATTGCCTGTATACAATATAGTCACCTCAGGCAACTGCACCTCATGTACTTTACTGGTCGGAACAGAACGGCATACGCAAGCAAAATGACCCCTCTTGTTACAAGACTTGCATTGGGCATTAACAGCAGGGCATTGAGAGGAGTTGGCTAGATGCTTGTCAGAACCACACCTAAAACAAGATCTACGTGGAGAAGTGGTTGCAGCATGTGGCTTAGCTGGGCGGTAGTGCTGTTTATTTGTGGTTTTGTGCGATTTAGAGTGCACAGTTTGTACTGGAATTCCTTTATCCAGAACACCTCTTTCTGAAGTTATTTTTTTTGCTTGATCAGCAGCAGCTTCCATCTGTATTGCAAGAGTTACGGCTGTATCCAGTGTTAGGTCTGACTCCAGTAACAACCTTTCTCTAATACTGTCACTCAACAAGCGTTCCAGTAGTTGATCACGTATCATGTCGTCTGATTTGTCATCAAAACCACAGGTGGCTGCAAGAGCACGCAAAGCAGCAACATATTGCACAATAGTCTCATGTGGGAATTGAGCTCGCTTCCTGAATGCATAGCGTTCGACAACAACGTTGACTTTGGGCGTAAAATGTTTCTCTAGTGCACTAACAGCAGAGTCATAAGTGTCACCTGTTTCTGGTAGAGCATAAAATATCCGCTGTCCCTCTGGACCCAGGCAATGGAGTAATGTGGCTCTTTTGCGGATGTCTGGCCAAGCATCCCCCCTCGCATTAATCACCAGCAGGTAGTTAGTAAACATACGCAGCCACATATCAAAAGGCATCGATGGTTCTCCCGGACAGGGCAAAAACATCGCTGGCGCAGGAACATTAACAGCCATCCTCGTCGCCAATTTTGTGGTGTTGTAGGATGTGAAAGAATGAAAACAAAAACCTAACTCCGAAAGTCTGTATTTAATGAAACAAACATCAGTCAACCGAACACTGTCTTCAACCACTTCACTTCTTCACTCTCTCCTTATTCACTCTGTCCCTTTATCAGGATTTCACTGCCCTCTAGCGGAAATACTCAGTATCACAGTTATTCACAGAACACAACATGAGGTTAGCGCTTTGGGGTGTTTGATGTCATCACATTCATTCACA
This sequence comes from Cyprinella venusta, assembly GCA_038021265.1. Taxonomy (NCBI): domain Eukaryota; kingdom Metazoa; phylum Chordata; class Actinopteri; order Cypriniformes; family Leuciscidae; genus Cyprinella; species Cyprinella venusta. The sequence continues at coordinate 10,644,283 of CM075863.1, forward strand.
AACTGCCTAATGCAATCGAAACCTCTAAAGTAATGGACAAAGAACGACAAGGCAAACAAGTATCCGTATTCACTCAGTACCCCACATTCTTCTTGCATTTCAGTCAGAGTATTGAGCGATTCTCTCATGACTGGGGTAAGGAGAACAGGGACTTTCCTCCCTCTCTTTCCTACTATGGCAATCTGAACAAAATGTTTGCAAAGCTTCTGCTCGAGTGCTGTAAGGGTTAGGTTAACATCTTCGTCTGTCTCTGATGTATCCTTTGACAGGAACGCTGACAAGGACATTCGGGATACTTGTCCTGCTCTTCGTTGGTTGAAGAGGATAAGTTGCACCAGGGTCACTTTAGCAAGGTCCTTCCAGTTCAAGAGAGAAGGCTCTTCTTGCAGGGTAAGGCAAGGCAAGGCAAGTTTATTTATATAGCACATTTCATAAACAGTGGCAATTCAAAGTGCTTTACATGGAAGAAATTCAAATAATCAAAAGAAATCAGAATAATTAAAACAGTTTAGAATAAAAAAAATAATAATAAAAATAAAATACAGTAAATAATTAAAACAATTTAGAATCAAAAATAAAATGAAGTACAGTAACAGTCGGACGAACAGTGGCACAGTGCTCATTCAGTAAATGCAATCAATATAAATAAAAACAGTTAAGAGTAAAAATAAGATAAAGTAATACCCCTATCTGAGATGGAAGAGATTGAGCTGGTTTACGGTGCAACTGGACCTCCAGCCCAGGGACGTACTCTGCTGGGGTGGTGCTACACCAGTAGTGCCCAGGGGGGCCCCCACAGAGCAAGCTTCTGCTGCTGTTACCCCTAAACGACGCACTCAGCGACTTATTATACTCTCAGCAGTAACTTACTTCTTCACTCACCTCATCGGAGTGAAGACTCTCCCGCTCTCCATCAAAATCTCTTCCAGTATACCCATGTCTGAGATGGAAGAGATTGAGCTGGTTTACGGTGCTACTGGACCTCTAGCCCTGGGAGGTACTCTGCTGGGGTGGTGCTACACCAGTAATGCCCAGCGGGGCCTCCACATTCAATTGCTTGCAGGGCATTCAATATATGCAGGGCATTCAATTGCAGGGCATTCCATTGCTTCTGCTGTTTCTCAGACAAATAGCAATGAAGTCTTGTGTGGAAAGTGGAAATCTTGTGTGAATGGTAGAATCTGTGGAGAATTCCACTTTGTCTGGTTAAGCTGAGTTAGAGCTTGGCTTGCAATGTCAAATTTCCAGCTTTCTTGGTATAGCAGTGCAAATTCCTCAGCATCTTTGGTAGTCTGTTGATCTTTCATTTTCAACCCTTCAGATTTGATAAACATGTTTAAAGCATACAAGCCATGTCCAACTTTGAAACGGACATTTATATTTGCCAGTTTCACCATTGAATCCAGCTAGGCATCTTGTAGCCGAGACAACATGGGTGTACTTTTAAGACTTTATGAGTTATTTGATAGTCTTCACATGTGTCAACTTTTTTGCTTCCAGTCTGCCAAGCTCTCTCAGTTTTTGTCGAATATATTGGTGCTGGCTTATTACATACTCATTCTTTCTGAACCGTCTGTTACCATACTCAAGAATGCAGTGGTCTTCCTTCATAGCGACTGCAACCTCATCCTGATTCATACCACTTAAGAACTTCCAGTCTGCGTCACTAAATCCAATTGGAGCAGGTCCAGCAAATGCACAAAAAGCTTGAATTCTTGTTTTACCTTGTTTAGATGTCTTATCCTGAGGCTTGAAATCACAGACCTGAAAATGACGCCGCATTACTCATTTCGGAACATTCCATAGCAGTGCACGAATTCTTGTTCATCTGTCATTATCTTTGGCTGCTTTCATGGGATGAATTTGCCTTTGCGACTCTCCAAAACTTGAGTGTTGTGTTCAAAGTTACCCTTGTTTCTGAGAAAATCCAACTGTTGTCACCTTTCTTTTAAATTCTTTTGCAAGCTTAATGCCTTTGAGACCTCAACCACATCACTGTGTCTACGCAACAAGTATCTTGACATTTTCTGAACTACCTGTTTACAATACCAGCAGTGATGTTTTTTGTTATATCTTCTGGAACCATCCTCCTTCTTTAAAATTGGATTAACAAAGACTGATGGCTCTTCTTCAGGTGTCATTGAAACACTTGTCTCCTTGTGTCTTCCTTTTTATAGGCTATCAGGAAATATTTGTGCCGAGGCATGACTTGTTTCAAATCTTCTGCTCTGACTGGACTTAAATTGACTCTGACTTGAAGACTCACTTTTGTTCTGACTGGACTTAAATCGACTTTGACATGAAGACTCACTTTTGTTCTGACTGGACTTAAATCGGTTCTGACTAGAAAACTTGTTTCTGCACTGACTAATGGATGACATTTTGACATTCTTCCTTTTATTTTCCAGGGATAACTCCAAGCTGCAGTCACTGTCATTGCTTTCCACCCTGGGGTTTGGATTATACTCATCTTCACTATCGCTACATGAGCCATCGGATTCTACAAGACTCCTTTGAATCTTTCAAAAAAGAAAAGTTAAAAAGAATTAGTACCACCAGAAAAGAAGACAAACAAATTTGCTCACCTTCATCCCAGATTTGCATCTCATTTTGACCAGCAGTTATGGACTACTGTAAGAAACGTCTTTAACATGGATTTATAAAACAGAGCATTTTCTTTCAATTGTATCGACATGGATTATCATTAATCAAGTCTTGAAAGTGTTGGTTGCCATTGGCTTCCATTCCATGTCTCAATATCTAAAAGTTTATTTTCTTAGACTGAACTCATGTGAGCAATAAAGGTCATGCACATCTGGAATGGGATTGAGTAATTTGAGAATTCTTACATTTTAATACTTTAATGTGATAAACTGACCATTGCATATTGGGATGACATACATTCTAGTGGCATTAAGTAAAATGTAGAGTAAATTTAATCCAAGTAAATGAAATTAGAAATGTACAGTTGATTACAATTAGACCAAGAGACAAAAAACAAGATAAAGAAAACTATACTATTTGACCAGTGGTGGGCCGTCAGGGCCAGCAAGGCCTTCTCTGCTAGCCTAAACATTATCAGAATCACTGACTTGCACTTTGATATATTTTTTCCATGAATGAGTATTAAATTATTCCCAATAGTTCGTTATTTTAATATCATAGCTTTTCTCTTGGTTGCGCTGCTTCCAGTAGTGTGTTTTTATGTTAGAGCTTGTATCCAATCATATTTCAGCCATCATGCGTTGCCGGGTAAAATAAATCTGCCTGGAGGCCTTCAGAATCGACAGAGCGGGCGTCTGTAACTTAAAATGAATGCCGTTGCTTTAACCAATCAGATAATCCGTCAGATTTAATCAGCCAATCACATTTCACTTTGACTGCAGCGGGGCCATCTAGCTGGGATTTAATAATGTCTGTATTTTCTCGTTCTTTGATTGGATGCTTAGAGCGCGTAACGTTACTATCAGAGCCATATATGCATACTATTACTAGTATCTGCATCTATAGCGAACTGCTCAATCTAAATATTACTGTAATGGTTTTTCAACCTACAAATTAATGTTTCTTTCCCTCCTCGACCCCCAGCAGAAAAAATCCCTTATTCAGCCTGAGCTAATCGCAGATATGGAACTCTATTTGATCTCTCTGGGTAAAAACAGAACTGACTAATGTTAAGCTATACCACGAATGGTTCTGAAGACAAAAGTCCCGCTGATCGCGTTGATTTTGTTCAAAACTCTGTGAGAGCATGGGGCAGCTGTAAACATCGTCATGTTTTGCGGTGACTGTGTGTGCTTCTGTCGAGCAGGCAGTCTCAGCCATAAAGTGAATTAAAACAAGAAATATGACGAGACAGACACGACATTGTTGGAACTGAAACACAGATAGAACCTGTAGTCTTCTTGAGGAAAGAAATAAGGATGGATTTTGTGCAAAAATAATCTTGGTGCTTTTTTCCCCATGGTGAATATGATTTTCTTCTTAATTTTTCTTATAAATTTATGATTGAAACTTAATTTTTTTTTCAAACATGCATACTATTGTAACGTCTGAAAAGGGACTATTGTAATCCTTGAACGACAAGATAAGGGAGGCTCCGTTTCTGAACTTATAATCGGATTCGGAACGCAAGAACCACTGTACAAATGCACCAACCAAACTCACGCGCTCGTTTCTCGCGGCCTTTCCCGAACTCACCGCATTAATCCAATAACTGCCGGTGCAAAATAAAAATAACAATTATAGAGAGTCTTTGCGCTGATGCACTATTAAAAGTTATTAATTCAGGTAGGACAGAAGGCCTAAGTGTGAAATGCACGGCCCGCCACTGTATTTGACTATAAACTGTATTTAATGCTCAAGTATCTGGAGATGCACATTTGACTCCTCAAGTCGCATTACAGGCTATAAAAATATTTAAAGAAATAAAAAATAAAAAATTTCATTAATGTTTACCTTCATCGTTACACAAAGCTGTTTGAGTTGGCTTTGTGTTCCAATGTAAACAAAATTTTCACTTATTACGCGAGGAGAGTAAATGCCCCAATATACTCACGGCGAAGTTCTTGTATTTCGCTTGGGGGTAAAATTGTTTTAAAGTACATGATCAATATTATATCGATGAACATCTGACGCCGCCCACACTGCGTTAGTTAGCACTAACCATTAAAGGACAAGTTCAGTATTTTACAATTAAAGAAGCCCTGTTTTAAGATCGTTTCTGATGAAATAGTCACAAGAATTTTCGGATTCTGTGTTAGCACCCCCCAACTTTACAATGGTAGCATAGGTGCACTGGAACAATCATTCATAAAAACGCATAAAACTTTAGTTTACAAAGATGTGAAACTCACCAAGTGGTCTGGGGTGTTCACTGATATGCTCACACGAAAATTGCTGAAAAAGATGCTTTCGGATTTCGAATAGATACTTAGTGAATTGATTTCATTGTGTATTAGGCTTTTTGAGCAAGATTTTGTGTATGTGATCGTTTTGGTCACTATACTTTGGTCATGAAATGAAAATAATTTTCATAATGATCAACTAAAATCAACTTTAATTATGTATTTTTACAGTAGCCTATAATATGCAAAGTACAATTTTGTATTTTCTAAATAATCTCTGATTCTGTCCTTTTCTCTAACATTTTAAGAGTGACATAGGGGTACAAAAGCTATTTAGGTCTATAAAAGTTTGGATAGTTGTTAATATGAGAGCTGTTCGAAATTATTTAAGAGATAGCCTAAGAATTGTGTTACGAAATAAGTATCTATCTGACCCTTTCACTTTTAAAAACTCCATTTCATAACAAAAGTATAGTTTAACAAGTCATAACTAAAAGTGTGCCATGCGCATGGGGGGTGCTCGAAGGGGGTCTCGCCCTAGGTGTAATTCAAAGTAGAACCGCCACTGAATACACTCTTCAGGTCACAGCAAGTATCAGAGCAACAAATAAGATGTTGCAGTGCAATACATCCAAAATACTAATTCTGAACATGCAGCAGCTTGAGAAGTGTTGAATAGTAGTTTAAATATTGTCAGGTGTTGTCCCAATGATGTAAAATCACTAAGAGTGAGATCCATTCGTGAGGGCCCCATAAAGCCTAGATTAGAAATGTGTGTGTGTATCTGGGCCCCATAAGGCCTAGGCTAGAAATATGTGTGTGTGTTTGGGCTTAACTCTGAATTCATTCGTTTGAGAGGAGGGCCCTATAAAGACTATAATAGAAATGAGTGAGTGAGTGAGTGAGTGAGTGAGTGGTGTGGTATAGGTGTGTGTGTGTGGTCAGTGGTTAAAGGAACACTCCGACTTTTTGGGACTTTAGCCTATTCACCTTATCCCCCAGAGTTAGATAAGTCCATACATACCTTTTTCATCTCAGTGCGTGCTATAAGTCTGTTTGACGCACCCACCGCTAGCCTAGCTTAGCACAAAGACTGGATGTGAATGGTTGCAGCTGGTATACTAATCCAAATGAGTGACAAAATAACGCAAACGTTTTTTCTATTTATATGTTGTGATTTGTATAGTCACAGAGTCTACAAAAAACAAAGTCAAATGAGACACAGACATCTTTTAACCGTATAAATACTGGGAACTATATTCTCTGAAGTCGAAGCACTGCTACTTGGGCGGAGTGATAACCGCATCACCGAGACGCGTCGTGGAGGGGAACAGAGAGTTTGGATAAAAGAGTCAGCAATTTATAAATAGTAAAAGCGTAGCTTACAGTCATGGGTTTTCGCTGTATTGTAAATAGCTGCGACAATAAACAGGGGAGATAATACCATGATGTTTCACAGAATTCCAACTAAAACAATGATCTGATGAAGAAATGGCTCTGGATATTGATCCAAACACACCTAAAGAGATTATCAAGGGATATTATGTTTGCTCGGTATATTTCACTGAGGACGACTATTTTGAAAAAATGGAATTTGCCACACGGAAAATAAACGTATGCTGAAGGATACGGCCATCCCATAGACAAGGACAAAGTGGATCACCTGAGGCTGCAGTAAGTGTTCCGTTATGTTTTTAGATGACCTACTGTAACAGTGCCATTATTAGCCAGATCGAATGTAACGTTAGTTACACTATTTTATGAATAGGGTATGAACATGTTTTTATCTTGATGCGGTGCGGACGCGCTAGGAAAAAACGCGCCCTGCACCCTGCGCGCATACATTTGAAGTAATGAAGTTGAGCGTGCAAAAGACGCGATATAAGCAGGCCCTAATGTTTGTATTGTTTTGTCATTAATGCGCTCTATCGCCCCAGTAACAAATGAACGGAGCTGTAAACTCAGGAGAACTGTAGCCTTCACCTTGCTAATGAATCAGATTTTTTTTTTTGAGTAACTGTGCCTTAGCTATTACTTCCCCTTATTCTAGCCTATAATGCAATTATACTGTATTATATGCTGTTGAATACATTTGGTTCAACTAATAAATTGCATTTAAAATATCGATTCCTGTAATAATAATTCTTCATTTATGTTCTGTGATCAGGATGCGTTTTTGGTTGGAATTCAATGAAACATCTTGGTATTACCTGGTCTCCTCTGTTCATTGTCACCACTCATACAAAGCGAACACCCATGATAAACTATGCTTTTCTATCTAGTAATTGCTGACTCTATAACTCCAACTCTGAACGAACTCTCTGCTCCTCGTCACGGTGCATCTCAGGTGCTGCGGTTATCACTTCGCCCAAGTAGCAGTGCTTATACGGTTAAAAGATGTCTGACTCATTTTACTTTGTTTTTTGTAGACTCTGTGACTATACAAATCAAAACATATAAATAGAAAAAACGTACGGAGATGAAAAAGGTATGTATGGACTTATCTAACTCTGGGGGATAAGGTGAATAGGCTAAAGTCCCAAAAAGTCGGAGTGTTCCTTTAAAGTGGGATTTGTCGGGTGGGGGAACCCTCAAATTTTGTGTAGGTGCAACAGAGAAAAATGACTCACCGTAGTAAAACATATTGAGTATCGTGGTATAGCAATACTTTTTGGGTGTCGCTGTGACACCAAGTAGCCTGTCACTTATTTACTTGATATTTTAATGGTACAATACTATGTTAAAATTGCTTAACACTGGGACAAAAAGTGGGGTTCAGGCCCTCCCCCGAGAAAATTTTGATTTTTCTGACCCAATTATGTGCAATTTAAGACTTTTGAAGGCCAAAAAAAGAGAATAATAAATAGCTTTAAAACCATGTCAGTGGGCATTCGATTATTTTGTCAATAGGAAGGGAAGTTGGTCCATATCGAGAAAGATTCGTTGAGATTATTAATCTATTTATTTATGACATAATCATCACGTTATCAAAGAGCACTTAGCTGGTTTCCCTCAAAGATGACTGCAGCTGGAGAATTGAGATGTATAGATTCCACTGTCGCGTCTGTTGTAAAATGAAACAGGAAACTGGAATCAAGGTATTTGTTGATCGGAAAGATATTTTTGGCGTCCTTCCTACATGATTCGGCAAAAGTATAACTTAACAGGTAGCTCCGATAGTCGATAAGAAGATGGGACGTAACGAAAAGCCTGTGGTCGTTGTGGTTTCTCTTTTGGTCGCACTCATGGAGGACTAAGTAAAAGAAGCAACACTCGTTATTTTACTTCTAAAATAACTTAATTAAGTTCTGTAGTTGACAACTGTGCTATGCAAAGTATTTAACTTACAGCCTTGCCATGATTGCTTATAGGTCTACCGACTATCCAATTAAGTGCAGAGTTTTTTTTCCTGGTTCGGTTAAGACACACCATATAATCAAAGCCCTATGGAGCAGTTTCAGACTCACATTCTGACTTGAATATGAGTATGACGAAGTCAGGCTAACAAAAATCAGCAAACTTATCAAAAATCAATGTAAAAATATTCCTGAGGCTTAAAGAGAATGACACAATTAATATTATTTAAATGATTTTTTTAACTTTGATTTTATTTAGTCTCTTAGCTTTGATGAGTCTTTCACAAGATCTCTTCCGTTTTTTGGCTGCAATGCAAAAAAAATTCTTGCTGCGGCAGCACTTGAGGATGCCTGGCAGTCAAACTCTCTCCTTCGTTCCATCTCTTTTAGGGTTGCCTGCTCACTCAGAGCTTTGTCCTTGGTTCCGGCCGACATGATGTTGTGGCACATCCTTTGGTGCACTGGCCCATACTTCATGTCTTCTCTATGAAACATCTGGAATGCCGTCTGCTTCCGGGTCAGCAAGGCGTGTTTCACAGTTTGGATGGCACTTAGAGTGGAAATGTTCATGCTGCCACTTCTCGAGTCAATGATTTCAGACATAAAACTAAATTAAGACTCCACCAGTGACCCATGGAACACCAATAATGCTGCCTTTACTGCCATGCTGAGACCTAGGTACTTTCCCATCTCAAAGATACAGTAGGTGGACAACCAGAATGTCGTTTACCGCCCCGTGGCAAAAATAAACCAACCCTATTTCAAAGTCGGTGGCAAAATGACCACCAGGTGGCGCAAAGGGACATTTAGCGAAAGCGAAACGTAATTAGGCCTATGTAAAAGCCTACATTTTAAATAGAATATAGCTTTAACTAGAATATAAACTTTTAGGCTATAGGAGAACATTTCAAATCAAAAGTTAAAATAGGCCTATCGACAGAAAATAGAGTGCTGCTTTCAATGACGCTATTGAGGAATGCGAAGACTGAAGAGCGCTTCTCTCTCGCGTGCGCACTCTGACTGCTGAACAACCGAACTTCTGGGCACTTGAATTTATTGTTCTTATCACAGCTAGAATAAAATCATCTTTTAAAACTGTGAGAGGTCTCTTTTTTCATGTAATGTAGCCCAGGCCTACAATCACAATATCCATAACGACAAAACGTTTTCTTGGTCATTTGAGCCAACACATGGCTGAGTGGTAAAACATAGGCCTACGATTCTACCATTACAAAGACATGGGTTCGAAGCTTGATCAAACATGGATTACTATAATTGTATTTTATATTTAGGCTATTAATCTAGAAAGATTTGTTCTAAAACTCTGTTACACCATTTAGTTTTTTTTGCTTAGGCTATATTTATAAAATAAAATTACCATGCATTTCTATTTTACACTAAGGAACAAATCTCCTCCAACAGACTGAATTTACATCTTCAAAAGCAGTTATGTAAAAATAAAACTTAATGGGGTTCCATGTAGAATTAAAAAAAAACCCCTCCACAGTAGGCTAATCAATGCTATTGTAACGTAGCACGCGACTCAGAAGAATACATTTGCAGCTTTTATAAAGGGAAGTCGAACAGGCAGGGTCAAACAGAGGCAGACAGAGCAATGCAGGCAAGCAACAGGGATAATCCAGATAACAGGCAGAGTTCAGGGCAGGCAGTAGGGCTGGGCGATAATATCGCACGATATTGTCTGCGCATCTAATCAGTAAAGCCGGTTCATTGATTAGCAGTAAATCACCTTCACCTGCTTTCAGATGGAGCGGCATTCACTACAAAGAGCCGTAGATCACTGACAAGCTGAGCCAAATCGCGTTAATATCGAGGACATATCGATAGCGATATTTAATGCGATATGGCTCAACTGGTCAGTTAATTACGGCTCTTCGTCACGACAAAATCTCCCGTGTTAAACTAATACACCTGGGGGTGTATATAAGTCCACACTCAAGAGCGTTAAAGTTAATGAGATAATTAAGTGATTAAATGAGTGATGATTGAGCATTATTGAAGACACCTAAAGCAGAATCACAAGGAAAAAATCAAAAAATTTAAGCCACCGTTATGGAGGTGAGTGTTTGCTTTAGTTGGTCTTCTTGACCCTTATGTTAAAAATTTTATATGTAATTTGCTGTTGCATCTGAGTTAATCCTGTGAAAGGATTACAAACAAATATAAGCAATTATAAAATGATGATAGTTACATAATGACTTTCATTGTTTATAATTTATGTCTGATTTATTTTGTTGGTTAGTGTATAACTGAGATTCTGCATAAACATCTGGAATGTTAAATATAATGTAATTTCTCAAAGTTATTTAAAAAAATCTTTCTTTAAGGCACACACAGACCTCAAGATTCAGTCAAAGCTTCTCAACAACGGTGACGAGTAGAATATTCAAGTAGGAAAAGTAAGATCATAATTTATTCATACCGCAATGCATGATGGGAGACATTAATGAGTTGTGATTGGTGGCAGCATGTAACCACGGATGAGATAGACAGGCTGATTATTGATCTCTGTGTTTCTGTATAAAGATGACAGTGATTTGATTAAAATATTTTATTAAATATTTGAGGTTATAAGAAAGTACAGACATGTAACATAACTACAAAACTGCAGCTAAGAAGTTAACCAAATCATCTGAATACTTATATTTTTCAGATTATTGCATGATTAGGCTATCTCAAAATATAGCCAACTCTATCAGATCAAGTTGCCTTTGATCATTTGACTGTTATAAGTCAAAATCGCCAGGCAAACAAAAATTAAAGTGAAACTATAAGTGTCAAGAACCCAACTAAAGCAGACAATGATCTCCATAACGGTGGCTGAAAATTTGTAATTGTCCTTCAGTGATTCTGCTTGTCATCATCAGGTGTCTTCAATAATGCTCAATCATCACTAAATTAATCACTTAATTATCTCATTAACTTTAACACTCATATCGTCCATCTGAAAGCATGTGAATGTGATTTACTACTAATCAAGGAACCGGCTTTACTGATTAGACGCGCATACAATATCGTGCGATATTATCGCCCAGCCCTAGCAGGCAGCAATAATCACAAAACAGGAGACAGTCCAGATCAGGCCAGGCAGAGAACAATCGCAGAAACTTAAACAGTCCAAAGCCAAAACCAGATATCAGGAAATAAACGCTTAGAAATGATCACCAGGGCAAATCAAGACTTTGCAGAGAAGTGGTGTGTGGAAGTGGCTTTTAAGTGTGTGTGTAAATGAGGTGCAGCTGTGAGGTGCAATCAGTTCCAGGTAAGAGGCATTATGGGATTTTGAGTTCAAGGCCAAATGTCAATATTCCGTAGAGGGCTCCCTCTGGTGGCGGAGAGAGGGTAGAGCGGGAGTCACCTCTGTGACAGAGCCCCCCCCCCTGCGAGCGGCTCCTGACGTGAGGAGGCAATTGTCGTCGGGGTCTTCCACGAGGTCGGGGGGACGGTTTCTCCGGATGCGTCCTATGGAACTCCTCAATTAGAGTGGGGTCTAGGATATCTCTTGAATTGACCCAGGACCGCTCCTCCGGACTATACCCCTCCCAATCGACCAGATACTGGAGAACGTTACCCCTACGTCTGAAGTCCAGCAACATGTGCACCTTGTACGCCTCCTCGCCGTCAATCAGTAGGGCTGGAGGACTCTGAGAGGCGGGTCCCTCCTCCACCTCTCCCCTCGGACCACCGGCAGGTTTCAGCAGAGACACATGAAAAGTGGGAGAGATGCGATAGTTAGCTGGCAGTTCCAAACGAAATGATACTGGTGATATTTGTCTAATAATTTTGAAGGCACCAACATACCTGGGACTGAGTTTGTGACATGGAAGTCGGAGTCGTAAGTCTCTGGTTGATAACCATACCCATTGGCCAATCTGGTATTCTGGAGCAGGAGGACGATGGCGGTTGGCTTGTTGTTCTTGACGTCTGACAGCGTGCCTTAAGTGGGTGTGTGCTTGATCCCAGACCTCTTCACTTTTTGACGGATGGGAGTTCTGTGGGTTCACCGGACCATGGAAAGAGAGGAGGTTGAAAGCCAAGTATACATTTAAAGGGGGTGATGCCAGTTGCAGGTTTGACCAGGGAGTTTTGAGCATATTCAGCCCAAAATAAGTATCTACTCTAGTCGTGTTGATGTTGTTGGCAGTAGGTTCTAAGGAAGCGGATGATGTCTTGATTTAAGCGTTCTGTCTGACCGTTGGACTGTGGGTGATAACCTGAAGTGAGGCTGATGTTCACATTTAAATGTTTGAAGAAAGCAGTCCAAACTCTGGAAGTGAACTGAGGTCCTCTGTCAGATAATATGTCCTCGGGTAGCCCATAAAATTTGAATACCTGGTTGCACAAGAGTTCAGCTGTTTCAAAGGCAGTGGGAAGCTTAGTGAGGGGAAGAAGTCTACAAGCTTTGGAAAATCGATCCACTATGGTGAGGATTGTGGTGTATCCTTGAGAATTGTGAAGATCTGTGATGAAGTCGATAGCAATATGTGATCGTGGTCGTTGGGGTGTTGGAAGAGGACATAGAAGAGCTGCTGGTAATTTTCGGGTGGATTTGGAGGTTTGACAACTGATGCAATTTTGGACATGTTTGATGGTGTCGGATGCAAGGGTGGACCACCAAAATCAATTCTGAAGTAATTGAATAGTGGCAGCGATCCCGGGATGACTGGAACTAGGGGTAGAATGGACTTGATCGAGGAGGCGAGATCGTAGCGTTTCGGGTACAAAGAGGAGGTTGGCTGGACATTCGGTGGGGGTGGGAGTCTGAAGATTAGCTTGTTGGATCTCAGTTATGATATCCCACTGGACCGGGGCTACTAACAGATTCTCGTGAAGGATGTTTTCTGGATTGTGTTTCTGGGCTGTTTCTTCAGTTTGGCGGGAGAGGGCATCAGCTTTGATGTTCTTTGTGCCTGGGCGGTAAGTGACAGTGAAATTGAATCTGGTGAAAAACAGAGCCCATCTAGCTTGACGGGGGTTGAGACGTTTGGCAGATCGAAGATATTCCAGATTTTTGTGATCAGTGAGAATAATGAAAGGTTCAGATGCTCCCTCCAACCAGTGACGCCATTCCTCTAGGGCTAACTTCATGGCTAACAGTTCACGGTTCCCAACATCATAGTTGCGTTCGGCTGGAGAAAGTTTGCGGGAGAAAAAGGCACAAGGGTACATCTTGGCTGGATTTCCCTGTCGTTGAGATAATATGGCCCCTACTCCTGTGTTGGAGGCATCGACTTCTACAATAAACTGACGTTCTGGATCAGGATGACGTAGAATGGGTGCAGTAGTGAAATGGGTTTTCAATTCCTGGAAGGCTTGCTGTGCTTCAAGGTTCCATGATATTCGAGAGCTTTGACGTTTAGTTAGAGCTGTTAGCGGAGCAGCAATGAGACTAAAGTTTTTAATGAATCTTCTGTAAAAGTTTGCAAATCCCAGGAATCTTTGCAGTTCTTTTACAGTCTGCGGTAATGGCCAGTCCAGTACTCCTTTCACCTTTTTGTCATCCATGGCAACTCCCTCTCGACTGATAATATAACCCAGAAAAGATACGCTTGTTTGATGAAACTCACATTTCTCCATTTTAGCATATAGATGGAATTGAATTAGTCATTGAAGCACAGCTCTGACGTGTTGAATGTGTTCCTCCAGTGAATTTGAGTATATCAGGATATCATCGATGTACACGATCACCCATTTGTCCAGCATGTCATGGAAAACATCATTCATAAAAACCTGGAAGACGGAAGGACTGTTAGACAAACCGAAAGGCATAACCAAGTATTCATAGTGCCCACTAGTGGTGGAAAAGGCAGTCTTCCATTCATCAGGTTGTAAGCGTTGTGCAAATCAAGCTTGGTGTAATATTTAGCCTGTCGAAGCTGTTCTAACCCATTTAGGCCTAAAACGCCTGCTAAAAAAGGCCTTTTTATGCCCCCTCCCAAAACCTGAGGGTTTCCAGAAATATGTGTCAAAATTTGTCAAAGCCGACTAAAATCTTAATTTCTCAGGCTCTGTAGCAGATAAAAACATGAAATAAAAAGCATTTGAGAGCTTACTTATTTGGCTTTCAACTTGACTGACTTGCTTGGCCATAATTTTCAACTGCATTTTTTTAAAAAATCTATAAACAACAAAAACATCAAAAATATTTTGAAAATCAGTAAAGATCCGGTTTTATTGAATTGTTTCATACAAAGTGTGAAGTGAACATCACTGATACAAAGTTATAGAAAAAACCCAAAACAAAACAGAGGGTCACTTCTTCTTTACATAACAATTTCAATGTAGTGTAAGAATTAAAATTATTTAAAATTATGAATTAAAATTATGTAAATTGTATTTCTTGTATTTTTGGATGTCGCCTTTGATAAAAGTGTCAGAGAAACCATGGCACTAAGAAATCATAGTACTAAGAAACTATAATCATAACTTGGTGTACAGATCAACAGAACAGTACAATCTCAATTCATTCAACTCAACATAACTCCTCATTCACTGTTGAGTGCTGCGGCAATGCTTTCCGAAGCACTGAATGTGCAGTGGCACATTGCACTGTCTGCAGCCATACACTGTTGCACCAGGACGGGCCTCACTCTTCGACAGTGAACATTCCCTGCAGGTCTTTCTCTTGTCGAAGATTTTCTCACAGTCGTGCTCGGCTGAGGCTGCCACAGGTGCTGCGGCGCACTGAGGAGCACTCTTTGCTGTCACAGGGGTGAGCTCCTGTGCAAGGTCCTCCTGCCACTCTTTGTAAGCACCCTTGTAGGCTCCAGCACTCTTAGCAGCAATGTAAGAATTGTAGCAGCTGACTGACAGGAAAAAGAAAAAGAGCCTCCGCCACCATTTCTTGGACCGATGCTGAAAAAGATAGTATCTTGTCATCTGATCCAGTAGATCGACCCCCTTCACGTGTTTCTGATAGTCAGAAAGGCACGCTGGCACTGTGACCTCTGTCTGGATGTCTCCCTGTCTTCTCTTGACAGTCCCTTTTGCTTGTGGCTCGTGGAAGTTTGACAGTACCATAACGACTTTTGTATCTTGCCAAGCACAGAAGGTCAGGTCATCCTTCTGAGACACTTGGTACTGATGCTTATCCATGGCAGGTGGTTTTGGGGGGAGTCCCTTTCTGTTTGATCGAACGGTGCAACACGCATACAGACCATGAGCCTTCAGATCTTCAAAAAGAGGCACCCCGAAATAAAAGTTATCCATAAAAATGCAGAGATAGGACCCAATGTATGGTCTAGCCAGATCCATCACAACGCGGTGAGCAAGGCCCTTCTCGCTACTCCCCTCACGTCCGGTGTAGACCTGGAAGTTTGATACATACCCGGTGGAGCTTTCAGCCGTAACCCACACCTTGATGCCCCACTTGGTGGGTTTGAGAGGAAGATATTGCCGGAAAGTGAGTCTCCCCTTGAATTTCACCATGCTTTCATCAATGCTGACACAGCCATCCACTTCGTACAGTTCCTGGAATCGATCTTTCAAGTAGTCAAGGTACCATCTGACTTTCCAGAGCTTGTCAGAGCGGTTCACATCTTTACTGTTATCTTGCAAGAGAAGTATATGCAGTGAAATAACATAAATAGACTCTGGAAACAAACACATTAATAACCGTCCCGACTTTTACTAATTTGTATGTATTTGTTTATTTAAATAAACGTTATAGACAGTGGAGATATATGCACTAAGGATTAAAACATCCAGATCAGTTGGGCTTCTCTCTTCACTCAGCCTACAGAAGATTTGTTTTTGTAAATTTAAAAAATAATACATAGTTGGATCAGATGGACAAAGTAGGCCTAATGATACTTGACCTACTGTATAATTAATCGTTTTTAAACTGTTTTGTAAACAGGAAACTGACTGATATATGTTGTTGTGAATTTACATAAAGTTACATTTAGGTATTAACCATATTTAGCCCATTAGACATTCAGTACTGTGTAATCAAATGGATCCTTAATGAAATATCTGCTTTACTATTCACAATTGGTCATCATACAGCTACAGAACAGTGTCCTACATAACATTTAATGAAGACAAACACAATTTAACCCTTTTCTAAAATCCCAAGGGCCATTTAAAAGAAAGATGGGTGTTTATAAACGTTTAGAGAAAGAGATTTTAATTTTCTTAAGTAGCACACACCTTAAAGGTATAGTTCACTTTAAAGGTATACAGTAATTCCCTTTGAAAATAATTTTTGATATGTTGTAGCTTACCTTTTTTTCCACAATATTTTCAATTTTGACATTTTTAGGTCAAACCGTTCTTGTCTGTCAGTCATATAATGGAGGTATATGGGATCCACCTCGGAGCATGCACAGACAAGTGCAAAAAATAAACATGATTTAATGACTCGTAAATGTAAGAACTCATCGATGGCCTAAGACACGAAACGAGCGATTATCAATATGTTAAATTAAACTGTTATTTAGATAATTAAGTGATTAATTTAGTGATGATTGAGCATTATTGAAGACACCTGATGATCACAAGCAGAATCGCTGAAGGACAAAATCACAAATTGTAAGTCACCGTAATGGAGATCAGTGTCTGCTTTAGTTGGGCTCTTGACCCTTATGTTTTCACTTTAATTTTTGTTTGCCTGGTGAGATTGACTTATAACAGTCAAATGAATAAAGGCAACTGTGATCTAATAGTGTTGGTTATGTTTTGACATAATCATGCTGTGATCTGAAAAATGAAACTTATTCAGATGATTTGGTTAACTTGTTAGCTACAGTTTTGTGGTTATGCTACATATCTGTACTTTCTTATAACCTAAAATATTTAATAAAAAATATTCTAATCAAATCACTGTCATCTTTATACAGAAACACAGAGATCAATAATCGGCCTGTCTATCTCATCCGTGGTGACATGTTGCCACCAATCATAACTCATTAATGTCTCCCATCATGCATTGCGGTATGAGTAAATTATGATCTGAATTGTCTATGTAATTTACTTTTCCTAGTTGAATATTCTACTCGTCACCGTTGTTGAGAAGCTTTGACTGAATCTTGAGGTCTGTGTGTGCCTTAAAGAATTTTTTTTTAAAAAAACAACTTTTGAGAAATTACATTATATTTAACATTCTGGATGTTTATGCAGAATCTCAGTTATACACTAACCAACAAAATAAATCATAGACATGCATTTTAAATGATGAAAGTCATTATATAACCAACATCATTTTATAATTGTTTATCTTTGTTCATCTGACAGGATTAACTCAGATGCAATAGCAAATTAAATATAAAATTTTTAATATAAGGGTCAAGAAGCCCAACTAAAGCACTCACCTCCACAACGGTGGCTTAAAATTTTAGATTTTTTCCTTGTGATTCTGCTTTAGTTGTCTTCAATAATGCTCAATCATCACTCATTTAATCACTTAATTATCTCATTAACTTTAACGCTCTGTGGACTTATACACACTCCCAGGTGTGTTAATTTAACACTGGGGATTTTGCTGTGCAGAGACATACTCAGGTGAACCCAATTTTTGTCGAGCTTTTCTAACTAGATGCTCCATGCACTTCTCTCTCCAGCCCAGAACCTTCCGGGAGGAAGAAACTAAAGTGGCTTTCGTGCTAACGCCCTTTAGGCCCACAGGTTAGGGAAGGGGTCCGCGGACGGCCTAAAAAGCGGCCCGCGGTAGGAGGTTAGCGGACCCGTGCGCGCCGGCCCCCCAAAATTTTTGGGGGGCCCGCCGACGGCGCCGGGCCGAGCCCCGGCCCGCGCGGAGCCGCCCCGGGGCGTCGCCGGGGGCCGCCGGGCCGGGGGGGCCCCCGCGGGAGCCCGCCGAAATCCGGGCCCCCCGCCCGCAGTCTGGGCGGCCGCCACCGGGGCACAATCATGCATAACCAGCCTTAAAATGACACGACCACGGACAGCTTACAGGGACCCTGTCAAATAAGTTGCAGGTGGGCACAAGAGAGTCCCAATGGGACTACATATTGTGCCCACGTGCAACTTATTTGACAGGGTCCCTGTAGGCTGTCTGTGGCCAGTCCATTTTTAGGCTAATAACACACAATAAATGGCTGTACTGTACATCAGTGTGTTGTATTGCGACGCCTGTGTGCAGTGGACACCATATAAGCACTGTATTTGTGAACTATGACCTTTTAATGTATTGTCCACAAACAGCCTATAGGGACCCTGTCAAATAAGCCATAGTTGGTATGTTCTGGTGAAATAGATGAGACAGTCAAAACCATAGTTTGAACAATTATTTTTTTTTATTAAAACATGATTGAACTACTTTAATGAAGTATATTTATAAAATCACATGATTACAGAACGAATGAACAGAACACAGAATAGAACAAATTAAAATAGTAACAATATAAAAATGTGGATTAATATAAATATAAAACTATTACATCAAATATATCAAATATATACAGTAATAAATTAAACTATTTACAAATTAAACAACTGACTTAAGTCGACTGTTGTGAGGTCTGTGTCCCCTTGGCAAATGAAAAAAAGGAAAGGGGAAACAAAGAACAACAATTCATTAAACAAAATAGTAACACAACAACAAAACTTGTTTTCGTGTATGTAAACTTATGACCTATTGCTTACCTCGTGGCCGCGAATGAAGTTGCTCACGCTCTTTCTCGTGCTGTTCAATTTGTTTGAACAAATCGTCTAAGAACAAGAAAAAAAAATATTTTTGTATGTATATATTTATATATTAATGTCCTATTCATGAAAAAATAAACAACACAGTACAAGTTTAAACAATTGTTCACCTGATACCTACCAAATGCCTGCAACTCATCATCTGGCTCACTTGCCATCAGTAGCTCTATAATGAGAGAAAAAAAACAGATATTAATGTATTGCTCTTGTATAAACAATATAGCATAATTACATGTTCATCACTTACCCAGGAAGCTCGGAGCAGTCTCCATTTCAAAATCTTCTACAATAGACACACACACACACACACACAAGACTCAATAGTTTGTTCAACATCTTGTAAAAAAAAAATGTCATATTCCCATTGCAAACAAAAAAAAAATCATTCAAAACCTACCCAGCAGTTGGAGACATTCAGGGGGAACAGCCACAGGGCTCTGAACACTTGTGTGAGCAGGGCTCTGTGGCTGCTCTCCTCCTTCAGGGCCATCCGGAGCTGATGAGATTGGAGAGTCAAATTGTTGACCATCCCTTAGTTCCTGCAGTTGTCTCTCAGCAACCTCCTTTTCAAGACGTCTGATCAACAACTTGATCCTCTTTCTCTGAAAAGAGAGTTTTATTCAAAACATTTTTTAATGAATTCAATAAAACAAGAATGCTAGTTTGAGATTATACTTACCATCAGTTCTGGATGGCCCGATATCAAATGCCTCTCAACATTCTCGTACACCACCCCGCACTCAGGGCAGCCCAGGTTCCTCAATTTAATGCGGCCCCTCGCCAGCCGCAGCAGTATCCTCCTCTCTTCCCCGTTTACAATACCGTGCTGCGACCGGAGGTGATGCCGCAGGTGACGAACCTGGGCCGGGCAGAGGGGGCAGGTCAGCAGCATCTTTAAAAAAAAAAGGATGCAAGACGACGCGCTCCGCTATTGTAAAAGGAGGGTGTGCCTCGAGAAGTTGACTGCCCTGAGGGCCTCCAACCCCGCTCCTCCGATGGTGTCCACCCTCGACCTGGAGCAGCAGCAGTTCGTGGAGGAGGACCCGTCCATCCCCCAAGACCCAGAGACCCTGGAGGAGGAGGAATGTGACAAGCCGGGCTGCAAGACCGTCAAGGAGCTCCTCAGGAACCAGGTGGTCGACCTGAGCAAGCAGGTCGACACCCTCAGCGAGACCCTCCGGGTGGTCACCCGGAGGTATCGCATCCTGAAGAGGAGGTCGACCTCCTTGGGCTCGATCCGAATCGGGCGGGCAGCCAAAAGGCTCCTCTCCTCCCTGGGCCCGGAGGAAGAGGAAGGCGCCCCCGTGGAAGAGGACGTCAAGTCCTCGTCGGAGGACACCTCCACCCCTCAGCAGCAGCAGCAGCCCCGAGCCTCGTCCGAGGAGAAGACTCCGGAGGGGGGCGGAGAAGAGATGCCTTCCACCAGCCAGCAGCCGGAGGACCCGGGCGAGGAGGAACCCCACTACCCCGACCACGTGGCCGTGCTAAGTGAGTGTGACGCTTTCGCCCCGTTTCTCTTTTTAACCCGCAGTCGTGCTAACGCTAACGCTTTGTTCTCTCGCCGTCTCCCCTCTCTCTCTCTCTCTCTCTCTTTTATTTTTTTTCTTTGCAGACGAGATCGTGGAGGAGTACAGGCGCCACAGGGAAGGCCCGGACCCCGGCACCAAGCTGAAAGAGAACGTCGGCTGCCAGGTGTACAGGATCAAAAAGTTTTTGGCGGCAATGGCGAAGGGAAAACGGAACTTGGCGGATTTCCGTTTCCTGGACGACATCGCCAGGATACACGGGTGAGTGACGCGTCCCCCGTCGTGGGCACGGCCTTTGAGCGAGCTCTGCCGCCTCTCTGACGTTTTTTTGTCTCTGTTCGCAGCTGGGTCAGCTCCCTCCGGCGGGCGAAGATGACCGTGACCACTATACAGCATTACGTCCTCAACGTGGGATGCTTCATGCGTTTCCTGTCGGAGACCCCTCCGCAGTCCTGCCGCTTGAGCAAAAAAGCCCTGGTCGGCCTCTGCAGGGAGATGGGGGCGCTCCGCAAGTCTCTGAAGAGGGGTGTGGCCGTCCACCAGACGAAGGTCAAGGAGGGCAAGGAGGTCAACATCATCCAAAAGGCCACCCTCCGCAAGTGCAGGGAACTCGCCGCCAAGGCCATCCCGGACATTTTGAGTGAGTGGTCTTTCGTCCCCTCCCCGCGCTCTCACCCGCCGGCCGACGGACCTTTGAACTTTGTGCTTTTCTCTCGTCTTTAGCCCTCCTGGAGAACGAGCCCACCCAGAAGACCCTGTGGAGGTTCTACGGGCACTTTGCGGCGCTGCTCGCCTCCATGTACGGCCACAGAGGAGGGGTTCTCCAAAACATAACCATGCAGGAGGTTCTGGGGGCCCGCAAATCGACCTCAGAGAAGGCGTACCTGATAAACGTGAGCGTCCGACTCTTCTTAGCCCGATGTGTTTTTGTGTGGACTTTTTTTTTGTAATTGACTCGTTTATTGATCGATTCATCCGTTTGTTTTTATTTCTTCCTCTCGTGTGTCCACAGGTCGCCAACCACAAGACGAACATGGCTTTCGGGTCGGCCCAGATCGTGTTGACGGAGGAGGAGTTCGGTTGGGTCAATCGACTCCTCCGAGTCAAAGATCAGCTTCCCGGCGGACCCTCCGCCAAGTTCCTGTTTTTCACTTCCACCCCGAACCCATGCAAAAATCGAAATTTCCACTTCCAAGAGGCCTGGAAGTCCATGGGCCTTCCCGGGTGCCCCACCTTCACCGACGTCCGCACGTCCATCGCTAGCCACGTAAGCGTCCGTCGTCGCTTCCGGCACGCATTTCGGAGGTCCTCTGCCGCTGGCGGCATTGGTTTTTACTCTTCTCTGTCTCTCTCCTCCCAGATAAAATTCACCCACTCCAACGACGACCGGGTCAAGCTGTCCAAATTCATGTGTCACGACACGAGGACGGCGGACAAATTTTACGTGGCCAACTTGACCCCCCAGCAGGCCATGGAGCACCGGAGGCTCTTCCACACCGCCCTGGAGGGCGAAGAGAGGGGCTCCCCGTCGAAGCAGCCGACTTCGATCAAACGCAAGCGGCCCACGAAGGGGAAGGAGCCCCTCAAGAAGAAGAGGAGAGCTCCAGAGCCCTCGGACGAGGAGATGACTTCGGGCAGCACGACCCCAGAGACAACCAAGAGCCCGGAGTACCAGGAGTCGGGGACGTCCAGCCCCGAGTCCAGTGGGGTGAGTTGGCTTTTTCCTTTGACTGCAGAGTTACAACATCCCTCTTGCGACATCACAACCGATGACTTACCATGTCTTTGTGTGTGTGTGTGTGTGTGTGTTGTGGGTGTGTGTGCGTGTTTGTCCTACTTTGCGCAGCACGAGGAGCAGCAGGATGAGGAGGAGGAGAAGGCCGAGTCAGGCGCAGCGGCGGTGGGATCCCAAGAGGAGGAGGAGAAGGCCGAGTCAGGCGCAGCGGCGGTGGGATCCCAAGAGGAGGAGGAGAAGGCCGAGTCAGGCGAGCAACGGCGGTGGGATCCCAAGAGGAGGAGGAGAAGGCCGAGTCAGGCGCAGCGGCGGTGGGATCCCAAGAGGAGGAGGAGGAGGCGACCACCCCAAAAAAGTACCTGCGGCGGAGAGGGAAAGCTACGGTGCTCCTGACTCCCCTGAAATGTTTGGCGTCGACCCAGAGGCACGTGTCCCCGCTGAAAGTCAAGAAGGCCATCTTTTCCCCGACCTCCACGACCCTCGTCGGCCTGACACGCCAAAAGGAGGTCTCCAAGAAGGTCAAGGAGGCCATAAAGAAGCGTAGGCAGCGCAAATAGACGTCTAAACTGAGTTGACGTTTTTTAGACGTCGAATTCGTGTTAATGGTCGCGTTTTTTACGAGTGTTCGTGAGTGTTTGTTCCCGCGAGAGATTTTTCTTCTCCAAATTTTAAACTGTTCAAGTGTTCGAGTGTGTTTATTGTTAATAGTTCAAGTGAGTTGAAGTGTTTTTTTAGAGAGTGTTTGTTCAGCTAGAGATTTTTGTTCACACAAAAAAAAAAAAAACTGTTCAAGTGTTCGATTTTTTAAAGACTTTGAGTTGTTCCTTTGTTTTTTTTTACCCATCACGATTTTCATTTAAATTTCACTTTTTTCCTGTATATTTGTTCAAAATAAAGTAGTTTTTGTTGTTTGGAATTTTAACTTCTTGTCTGTCCTTTTTTTCCAAGTATTGCTTAGATAATTCAAATTTAATTAGGCGCTTTATTAAAATGGTTTAAACTGGTCAAAGTGTTAATTTATCTGTTCATGTAATCAAAAACTGTGTAATTAGTTTGTTATAACACCTATGTCTACTGACAGTGTCCCCAAACAGCCTATAGGGACCCTGTCAAATAAGTTGCAGGTGGGCACAAAAGAGTCCCACCCCTAACTTATTTGAAGGGACCCAAGGGACCTCAAATAAGTTGCAGGTGGGATAGCATCCCACCCGTAACTTATTTGAAGGGACCCAAGGGACCTCAAATAAGTTGCAGGTGGGATAGCATCCCACCTGCAACTTATTTGACAGGGTCCCTGTAGGCTGTTTGTGGTCAATGCATTATTAGGTCATAATTCATGATTGTTAGTGGTTTATTACTAAAAACTTGCAGCACAGTGGACAGGGCAGACAATGCAACATGTTGGGGTACTTGGCATATCATGATAATGCATAACTAGCCTTAAAATGACAAGTCCACGGACAGCCTACAGGGACCCTGTCAAATAAGTTGCAGGTGGGATAGCATCCCACCCGTAACTTATTTGAAGGGACCCAAGGGACCTCAAATAAGTTGCAGGTGGGACAGCATCCCACCTGCAACTTATTTGACGGGACCTCTGTAGGCTGTTTGTGGTCAATGCATTCTTAGGTCATAATTCATGATTGTTACTGGTTTATTACTAAAAACTTGCAGCACAGTGGACAGGGCAGACAATGCAACATGTTGGGGTACTTAGCATATCATGATAATGCATAACTAGCCTTAAAATGACACGTCCACAGACAGCCTACAGGGACCCTGTCAAATAAGTTGCAGGTGGGCACAAGAGAGTCCCAATGGGACTACATGTTGTGCCCACGTGCAACTTATTTGACAGGGTCCCTGTAGGCTGTTTGTGGTCAATGCATTATTAGGTCATAATTCATGATTGTTACTGGTTTATTACTAAAAACTTGCAGCACAGTGGACAGGGCAGTCAATGCAACATGTTGGGGTACTTAGCATATCATGATAATGCATAACTAGCCTTAAAATGACACGTCCACAGACAGCCTACAGGGACCCTGTCAAATAAGTTGCAGGTGGGATAGCATCCCACCTACAACTTATTTGATGGGACGTCTGGGACCTCAAATAAGTTGCAGGTGGGACAGCATCCCACCTGCAACTTATTTGACGGGACCTCTGTAGGCTGTTTGTGGTCAATGCATTATTAGGTCATAATTCATGATTGTTAGTGGTTTATTACTAAAAACTTGCAGCACAGTGGACAGGGCAGTCAATGCAACATGTTGGGGTACTTAGCATATCATGATAATGCATAACTAGCCTTAAAATGACACGTCCACAGACAGCCTACAGGGACCCTGTCAAATAAGTTGCAGGTGGGCACAAGAGAGTCCCAATGGGACTACATGTTGTGCCCACGTGCAACTTATTTGACAGGGTCCCTGTAGGCTGTTTGTGGTCAATGCATTATTAGGTCATAATTCATGATTGTTAGTGGTTTATTACTAAAAACTTGCAGCACAGTGGACAGGGCAGTCAATGCAACATGTTGGGGTACTTAGCATATCATGATAATGCATAACTAGCCTTAAAATGACACGACCACGGACAGCTTACAGGGACCCTGTCAAATAAGTTGCAGGTGGGCACAAGAGAGTCCCAATGGGACTACATGTTGTGCCCACGTGCAACTTATTTGACAGGGTCCCTGTAGGCTGTCTGTGGACAGCATGATCTCATGCAAATTATGCGCAATTAATGGTCGTAATTTACACCAGTGTGTAGCGCTGTGTCCCCCGAGTCCTGTGCAGTAGGTTTGACCACAAGTGACCACTTCATGTGTGAAATATGACCTTTTAAAGCACTGTCCATAGACAGCCTACATGGGCCATGTAGAATAAGTTGCAGGTGGGATGCTGTTTTTTTTGACATTTTCATGATAAAACATGATAGAAATGATAAAATGATTAAATATCAATTTTATGTCAATCTATGGACCCCCCTGGGCGATTTGCAGGCTTCAGAACCCAGAAATTCCAATTGTCCACGAACGGCCTAAATTTTTGAATGGGATAAGTTGTACGTGTCAGTGGCTCCCGCACGGCCCCCGGGGGTCCGAGGGGCCCCAAACTCGACAAAACTTTGCGTCACGTGGACCCCTGCGACATACCGAGAGGTCTAGGTCGAGACACGCCGAGTTTATTTTTGGCTATTTTTTATGCACCTCTCTGTCTCCCATTGACTTCTATGGGAGCATGTGTCTGCCAGGGTCAATTCAGCAGTCAAGATTAGAGGGCCTACTGGGCTCAGGAAGCATCTAGAGCCACGAAACTCTGGGGCCCTATCCGGGGACCCGTGGCGGTCGTCCGTGCCAATTTTCGAGGTTCTGCGACCTTTTGGCCCCTTTGGGCGACTGTTTGTTTGACGTCCCACGTGCAACTTATTGCATGGGGCTGTTGGTGGCCAATTAGCGCCAAAAAAGGTCGTAGGGTCGTGGAACTCTAGAACCCGTCCCCGGGGCCCGTGACGAGAGCCGCGTGTCAGTTTCGGGCCGATCGGGCGTTTCTTTCCGACCGGTTTGCTGAAACACACGCTTAGAACCGATCTAGAACCACCAAACTCGCGACCTAGAACCGGGGGCCCCCGGACTGCCGCCGTGCCGAATTTGGGTCCTCTGTGACCTTCGGGGCCCTTTTGGCCCCAGTTTGTTTGACGTCCCACGTGCAACTTATTGCATGGGGCTGTTGGTGGCCAATTAGCGCGAAAAAAGGTCGTAGGGTCGCGGAACTCTAGAACCCGTCCCCGGGGCCCGTGACGAGAGCCGCGTGTCAGTTTCGGGCCGATCGGGCGTTTCTTTCCGACCGGTTTGCTGAAACACACGCTTAGAACCGATCTAGAACCACCAATCTCGCGACCTAGAACCGGGGGCCCCCGGACTGCCGCCGTGCCGAATTTGGGTCCTCTGTGACCTTCGGGGCCCCTGACGGTACGCATACTTCAATTTCGGGCCGATCGGACCTTTCTTTCCCCCCCTTGACGAGCACATGGTCCGATCTATGGCCGCCCTCCCTCACACACAGAAAGGCATATAGTCAGAATGAGCCAAAGGGAGGAGATTTTTGCACCAAAAAAACACACACTCGGGAACGATCTAGAACCCTGCGCTCCGGGATCTAGAACCCGGGGCCCCTCGACTACCAGGGCGGCGGGTTTGGAGGCAGTGCGACCTTTCAACCCCTGCGTTTCGGCCATCCCACGTGCAACTTATTCAGTTCAAACTTCATAGGCGCTTCCAGGCCAAGGGGGTGTTCTTTTCGGGAAAACGAGACGTTTCGGATGCGGAACTCTAGAACCCGTCCCAGGGGCCCGTGACGAGACGCGCGCGTCAGTTTGGGGCCGATCGGGCGTTTCCTTCAAACTGCGTCGCTGAAACACACGCTTAGAACCGATCTAGAACCACCAAACTCGAGATCTAGAACCGGGGGCCCCCGGGCTACCTCCGTGCCGAATTTAGGGCCGCTGCGACCTTCGGACCCCTCTCGGCCCCTGTTTGTTTGACGTCCCACGTGCAACTTATTGCATGGGGCTGTTGGTGGCCAATTAGCGCGAAAAAAAGGTCGTAGGCTCGCGGAACTCTAGAACCCGTCTCCGGAGCCCGCGACGAGGCGCGCGTGAGTTTTGGGCCGATCGGGCGTTTCCTTCAAACCGCGTCGCTGAAACACACGCTTAGAACCAATCTAGAACCACCAAACTCGAGATCTAGAACCGGGGGCCCCCGGGCTACCTCCGTGCCGAATTTGGGGCCGCTGCGACCTTCGGACCCCTCTCGGCCCCTGTTTGTTTGACGTCCCACGTGCAACTTATTGCATGGGGCTGTTGGTGGCCAATTAGCGCGAAAAAAGGTCGTAGGGTCGCGGAACTCTAGAACCCGTCCCAGGGGCCCCTGACGGTACACATACTTCAATTTCGGACCGATCGGACCTTTCTTTCCCCCCCTTGACGAGCACATGGTCCGATCTATGGCCGCCCTCCCTCACACATAGAAAGGCATATAGTCAGAATGAGCCAAAGGGAGGAGATTTTTGCACCAAAAAAACACACACTCGGGAACGATCTAGAACCCTGCGGTCCGGGATCTAGAACCCGGGGCCCCTCGACTACCTGGGCGGCGGGTTTGGAGGCGGTGCGACCTTTCAACCCCTGCGTTTCGGCCATCCCACGTGCAACTTATTCAGTTCAAACTTCATAGGCGCTTCCAGGCCAAGGGGGCGTTCTTTTCGGGAAAACGAGACGTTTCGGATGCGGAACTCTAGAACCCGTCCCAGGGGCCCGTGACGAGACGCGCGCGTCAGTTTGGGGCCGATCGGGCGTCGCCGAAAAACACGCTTAGAACCGATCTAGAACCACCAAACTCCAGATCTAGAACCGGGGGCCCTCGGGCTACCTCCGTGCCGAATTTGGGGCCGCTGCGACCTTCGGACCCCTCTCGGCCCCTCTTTGTTTGACGTCCCACGTGCAACTTATTGCATGGGGCTGTTGGTGGCCAATTAACGCGATAAAAAGGTCGTAGGGTCGCGGAACTCTAGAACCCGTCCCAGGGGCCCGCGGCGGGACACATAAGTCAGTTTCGGAACGATCGGACCTCTCCGTCACACGTCCACCAAACGCCTGTGAAAATGAATGGGATATGTTGAAAGTGTCAGTGGCCCCGGATCGGCCCCCGGGGGTCCCTCGGGCCCCAAACACCGCGTGCCGGTTCCCCTCGGGCCCCCGAACGACATATCTGGAGGGCGCGCCTCTAGAACCCTGGGCTGTTCTTTTCACAACTTTTTTCAAGTTTCTCTCAAATGCCTCTTCCACTCATAGTGCCCTCATAGACTAACATGCCCCAGTGAAGGGGGGGACTCAAAATGTGCTCCGAAGCGATCTAGAACCCCGCGACCCGAGATCTAGAACCGGGGTTCCCCGGGCTGCCGCCGTGTCGAGTTTGGGGTCGCTGCGACCTTTTGACCCCTTTGGGCGACTGTTTGTTTGACGTCCCACGTGCAACTTATCGCATGGGGCTGTTGGTGGCCAATTAGCTCGAAAAAAGGTCATAGGGTCGCGGAACTCTAGAACCCGTCTCCGGGGCCCGCGACGAGACGCGCGCGTGAGTTTGGGGCCGATCGGGCGTTTCCTTCAAACCGCGTCGCTGAAACACACGCTTAGAACCGATCTAGAACCACCAAACTCGAGATCTAGAACCGGGGGCCCCCGGGCTACCTCCGTGCCGAATTTGGGGCCGCTGCGACCTTCGGACCCCTCTCGGCCCCTCTTTGTTTGACATCCCACGTGCAACTTATTGCATGGGGCTGTTGGTGGCCAATTAGCGCGAAAAAAGGTCGTAGGGTCGCGAAACTCTAGAACCCGTCCCAGGGGCCCCTGACGGTACGCATACTTCAATTTCGGGCTGATCGGACCTTTCTTTCCCCCCCTGGACGAGCACATGGTCCGATCAATGGCCGCCCTCCTTCACACACAGAGAGGCTTATAGTCAGAATGAGCCAAAGGGAAGAGATTTTTGGACCAAAAAAAACACACACTCGGGACCGATCTAGAACCCGGGGCCCCTCGACTACCAGGGCGGCGGGTTTGGAGGCGGTGCGACCTTTCGACCCCTGCGTTTCGGCCATCCCACGTGCAACTTATTCAGTTCAAACTTCATAGGCGCTTCCAGGCCAAGGGGGCGTTCTTTTCGGGAAAACGAGACGTTTCGGACGCGGAACTCTAGAACCCGTCCCAGGGGCCCGTGACGAGACGCGCACGTCAGTTTGGGGCCGATCGGGCATTTCCTTCAAACCGCGTCGCTGAAACACACGCTTAGAACCGATCTAGAACCACCAAACTCGAGATCTAGAACCGGGGCCCCCCGGGCTACCTCCGTGCCGAATTTGGGGCCGCTGCGACCTTCGGACCCCTTTTGGTCCCTGTTTGTTTGACGTCCCACGTGCAACTTATTGCATGGGGCAGTTGGTGGCCAATCAGCGCTAATAAAGATCAGAGGGCCGCGGAACTCTAGAACCCGTCCCCGGGGCCCGCGACGAGACGCGTGCGTGAGTTTTGGGCCGATCGGGCGTTTCCTTCAAACCGCGACGCTGAAAAACACACTTAGAACCGATCTAGAACCACCAAACTCGAGATCTAGAACCGGGGACCCCCGGGCTACCTCCGTGCCGAATTCGGGGGCCGCTGCGACCTTTGGACCCCTTTTGGTCCCTGTTTGTTTGACGTCCCACGTGCAACTTATTGCATGGGGCAGTTGGTGGCCAATCAGCGCGAAAAAAGGTCAGAGGGCCGCGGAACTCTAGAACCCGTCCCAGGGGCCCGTGACGGGCCGCACACGTCAGTTTGGGGCCGACCGGACCCTTCTGTCACATCGTCCACCCGAAAGGCCAAAAAACAGGTGGTTAGGGGTCAGAATATGCACTCTGCGGCCATGAGGAAGACCGTGGTGAAGTTCGGGCACTTTGTAGAGATGAGGAAGAGGATAGGTGGTTAGGGGTCAAAATAGGCACTTCGTGGCACTTGAGGAAGACTATGGTGAAGTGTAGGTGTTCAGGGGACCCCATAGGCACTTCGTGGCACTGAAGAAGAAGATGGGCGGTTAGGGGTCAAAATAGGCACTTCGTGGCACTTGAGGAAGACTATGGTGAAGTTTAGGTGGTCAGGGGACCCCATAGGCACTTCGTGGCACTGAAGAAGAAGACAGGCGGTTAGGGGTCAAAATAGGCACTTCGTGGCACTTGAGGAAGACTATGGTGAAGTTTAGGCGGTCAGGGGACCCCATAGGCACTTCGTGGCACTGAAGAAGGAGATAGGCGGTTAGGGGCCAAAATAGGCACTTCGTGGCACTTGAGGAAGACTATGGTGAAGTTTAGGCGGTCAGGGGACCCCATAGGCACTTCGTGGCAGTGAAGAAGAAGATAGGCGGTTAGGGGCCAAAATAGGCACTTCGTGGCACTCGAGGAAGACTATGGTGAAGTTTAGGCGGTCAGGGGACCCCATAAGCACTTCGTGGCAATGAAGAAGAGGATAGGCGGTTAGGGGTCAAAATAGGCACTCCGTGGGACTGAGGAAGACTATGGTGAAGCATAGGCGGTCAGAGGACCCCATATGCACTTGGTGGACCCCCCAGTAGCGCACTGGCACCCCCAGAGGCGTCCACACAGAGCCTATGGTAATTTATGCTAATGCCGGCCACTTAATATGCGAAATCGCATAGGGTCCCACTCACCATCCAAATAAGCAGCTTCTGTCGTCCATTTGGCGCTCGCAAACCTCGCAGTGCCTATGCAGACAATGGCAACTTAAATGAATGGGAAAATTCCCACGAACAGCCTAGTTTCTCTTACGCTGCTGACTGGGAGAGCGGCACTATGGGGAACGGCGGTGTGGGAGAACCAAGAAGACTGCTGCACCTCGTTCCAAGCGCTCTCCAACGAAATGAAACGGGTCTTCGACCGTGCCTTGGGAGGCAGAGAAGCGGCAAGGTTGCTGGCCGAGTTACGCCAAGGACATCGATCCGTGTCGGATTACTCGATCGAGTTTCGGACCCTGGCGGCGGAGAGCAAATGGAACGAGGAGGCGCAGTGGGATATGTTCCTGCATGGGTTGGCTGACCGCGTCCAAAAGGAGATTTATGCCATGGACTTACCACCGAAACTCAACGATTTAATCGCGCTAGCACTGAGAGTAGACGCCAGGCTGTCTCGAGTGGAGCAAAGAGGACCCAACTACCGTTCTTCGGAGAGTCATCGTGCTGGAGGTGGGGACGCGGTCAGCCCCGTCTACGATCCCGAGCCCATGCAGGTAGGTCGAGCCCGGCTTTCCCGGGAGGAGAGGGAAAGGCGGAGATCCCAGGGCCTTTGCTTGTACTGTGGAGGAGCGGGACATTTCGTCTACAACTGCCCGTTAAAAGGCCCAGCCCGGTAGTAAGTATGAGGCTACTATCGGGTGGGATCTCCGCCGAGAAGACCTCATCGACATCAACCCTCCTTCCGGTTAGACTCCGATGGTCCAACCACTGTCACGATTGTCATGCACTTCTGGACTCGGGCGCTGAAGGTAACTTCATGGATCACAACTTTGCACTCAAACACCAAGTTCCCCTCAAACCACTCACCCATCAGATTGCAGTGCACGCCCTCAACGGTCAGAAACTCCCCACCATATCTCTGGTTACTGAAGATATCATCCTCATCACATCAGGCAATCACTCAGAAACCATCTCATTCTACATCCTGGACACCCCGCTTGCACCCATAGTTCTTGGTCACCCATGGCTCACTCGTCACAATCCCAAAATAGACTGGCAACTCAAATCCGTAGCGGCTTGGAGCAGTTTTTGTCATAAGTCCTGTCTTGTCTCTGCTTGTCAGTCTGTTTCTGTTCGTGTGTTACAGGAGGAGACAGTGGATTTATCTAACGTGCCCACGGAGTATCGGGATCTGAAGGAGGTGTTCAGTAAGTCTCGGGCTGATTCTCTCCCTCCACATCGTCCCTATGACTGTGCTATAGAGTTATTGCCAGGTACGTCTCTGCCTAAAGGCAAGTTATATTCACTCTCTGTCCCAGAGAGAGAGGTCATGGAGAAATACATTTCTGATTCTCTAGCAACAGGGTTCATCCGCCCTTCCTCTTCTCCAGCGGGGGCGGGGTTCTTTTTTGTGGGGAAGAAGGATGGATCGTTGCGACCTTGTATTGATTACCGGGGGCTGAACAATATCACGGTAAAGAATACTTATCCTTTGCCGTTGATGTCTTCAGCTTTCGAGAGGTTGCAAGGAGCATCCGTCTTCACGAAATTGGATTTAAGAAATGCTTATCATTTGGTCCGCATTAGGGAGGGGGATGAATGGAAGACCGCATTTAACACCCCTAGGGGGCACTTTGAATATTTGGTCATGCCTTTCGGTTTGTCCAAAAGCCCAGCGGTCTTCCAAGCACTTGTCAATGACGTTTTGCGAGACATGGTCGATCAATTCATATATGTCTACCTGGATGATATATTGATTTTTTCATCGTCTCTCCAGGAACACGTGCAACACGTCCGACAGGTGCTTCAGAGGTTGCTAGAGAATGGGCTTTTTGTCAAGGCGGAGAAATGCGTGTTTCATGCACAGTCTGTTCCTTTCCTAGGTCACATCATCTCGGTTGAGGGAATGCGCATGGATCCTGACAAGGTTAAGGCTGTGGTGAATTGGCCAAGTCCAGATTCCCGTAAGGCCCTACAGAGGTTTCTGGGGTTCGCCAATTTTTACCGGCGTTTTATTCGCAATTTCAGCCGACTAGCCGCGCCTCTGACCGCCTTGACCTCCCCCAGAACGACGTTCAGGTGGTCAGACGCAGCAGAAGCTGCGTTTGCCAAACTGAAGAGCTGCTTTGTTTCAGCTCCCATCCTGATAACCCCTGATCCATCACGTCAGTTCATGGTGGAGGTCGACGCGTCAGAGGTGGGGGTAGGTGCAGTGTTATCCCAGCGCTCTCCTTCAGACGACAAGATGCACCCTTGCGCGTTTTTTTCCCATCGTTTGTCCCCTGCCGAAAGCAATTATGACATTGGCAACAGAGAGTTGTTGGCAGTCAAGTTAGCATTGGAGGAGTGGCGCCACTGGTTAGAAGGGTCGGGGGTACCTTTTATCGTCTGGACCGATCACAAGAACTTGGAATACATTCGTGCGGCTAAAAGACTCAATTCCAGGCAGGCTCAGTGGGCTCTTTTTTTCGGACGTTTTGACTTTACTCTCTCGTACCGCCCGGGTTCCAAAAACATCAAACCCGATTCTTTATCGCGCATTTTTGACCGTTTCGATCGCCCGTCTACTCCCGAGTGCATTTTACCTGAGAATCTATTCATCTCTACACTCACATGGGAGGTCGAATCGAAGGTCAAGAAGGCCTTAGAAGGGGTAACGCCTCCGACTCGTTGCCCACCAAACCGTTTGTTTGTGCCGGAGAGTTTACGGTCCACCGTTATTCAGTGGGGTCATTGTTCCAATGTGGCTTGTCATCCGGGAGTCAATCGCACTATGATTTTAGTCAAGCAACGATTCTGGTGGCCTCTTATTTTGTATTGGCTTGCTCAGTTTGTGCCACGGGTAAGACTTCCAATCGACCTCCGGACGGGTTACTCCAACCGCTGCCGGTGCCTTCGAGACCCTGGTCCCATATCGCACTAGATTTTATTACCTCCCTCCCACCCTCCCAGGGTCACACGGTAGTTTTAACCGTGGTGGACCGGTTCTCGAAGGCGGCCCATTTCATTCCCTTGCCCAAATTACCCTCAGCCAAGGAGACAGCGGTCATTGTCGTTGACCACGTCTTTCGGATTCATGGCCTCCCGACAGACGTGGTTTCTGACAGAGGACACCAATTTGTATCCAAATTTTGGAGAGAGTTTTGTAAACTCCTGGGGGCGACTGTCAGTCTTTCCTCTGGGTTCCATCCCCAGAGCAATGGTCAAACTGAGCGAGCCAACCAGGATTTGGAACGAGCATTGCGATGTTTGGTGTCCAAGAATCCTTCCTCGTGGAGTCAGCAACTTTCTATGGTGGAGTACGCCCACAATACGTTGCCAGTGTCATCCACGGGCCTATCACCATTTGAGTGAGCGTAGGTTACCAGCCACCAATTTTTCCTAGTCTGGAATCCGAAGTCGCGGTCCCCTCCGCCCACGCCTTCGTCCAGAGGTGTCACCGCACTTGGACTAGAGCCCGTGAGACTCTACTCCAAGTGGGGGCGCGCACCAAGGCCAAAGCCGATCGCCACCGGCGGAAGCCTCCCGTATACGTCGTCGGTTCTAAAGTGTGGCTATCTACCAAGGATATTCCTCTCCGCTCCGTTTCGAATAAACTCGCACCTAAATTCATTGGCCCGTTTGCTGTCACCAAAATCATTAGTCCGGTGACAGTCCGTCTGAATCTTTCTCCAGTGTACAGGAGAATCCATCCCGTCTTTCATGTTTCCAAAATTAAGCCCGTCTTTTATGCTCACATTAATCCGCCAGTCCCGGTTCCCCCCCCCCCCGCCGCGCCTCGTAGATGGGGAATCCACATATTCGGTTAATCGTATTCTGGACTCGAGACGGAGGGGACGCGGATTACAGTACTTGGTGGACTGGGAAGGTTACGGTCCGGAGGAGAGAAGTTGGTGTAGAGATTCTGGGCAGACAATCATTAACCAAGCTGGCATGCGATCACCCACCAGGTGGTCTCAGAGAAAGCTTTTAACAAATTCCTAAACAAAATGTGTTTTAATTCAAATTTGACGTTATTGCTCCAGGCGCCGGAGTGTCTGGAGTTAATTGACGTTAGTGTGATAGATCGCAAAAGACAGAGACATCGCGAGGCATCGCAGATGCCACACCAACGCAGTTCATCTTGTGTTGAGATCAAGCTAGCTATCACCTCTTTGATCCTATGACACATTCAAAGGGGGGGGGAAGAAAGCCAGACCACTTTCTCCCCCTCTCCAATACACACGCGCAAGGCGTGCTGACCGACACCCACACACACACAACGCTCCACGCGCCAAACATGCCACACACACACACGGACATCTCGTGAAGAACTTGTAAAATGTTACCAAAGTATCTAGTATGGTTGAAATACATGTAGAAGAACTGTATTCCTCTATCTTAGTATGAAATGTTATTATGAGTGTCAAAAGAGTCTAAATATCTGTAAAACCATGCATTGAGACATAATGTAACAATTCTGTCCATGTTATGCTGAAGTGTTTAGTCTCGTTATAATCCTCCCTGTGTGATCTGCCTTTTAAACTGTATATCGATATTGCAAAATGTATATCATCATATATATGTTTGTTTTCAAAGTTAGCATAATTTTTCCTTTGTCTCAAGACGCAAAATTAACAACGTGGAATGTTAATCAGATGGGCGTACACGCCTTTTTGGCGGTCAACTTTCATTGGCCAGCCGAGTTTTGGGACGAGCCTTGATCCACCCTAGAAAAGCTCGTACCCCCAGTTCCCTCGCTCTCTTCCGTTTTTACACCGCTTTTGCTTTTTCGTTTACTCTTGTTGTTTACTCTTTTTGCGCGCTCTCTTTTTGCAACCTCAGCTTCTCGCTGTTGCTCTCTTTGCAACTCACCGTACTCTGGTCCCTGGCCTCCTCCCTCCGGAATCTTCGGATGCCCTCGGACCCCTCTCTGAAGCTTTAAAGTTATCAGTACTTCGTTACTTTTACTTCACGCTTACTTTTGCGAATAGCCAGTTAAAGTTCGTACGTGTGTCTTCTCTAACAAGAAGACAACATCCAGCACGAAAGAACTCACTACGTTTTGAACTCCCGCGAAACCATCCCACGTGGGGAGAACAAAGAATCCGGCTCCCGCCCTCTGGACAACCGCACGCTTCAACATACCACAGGTCTGAATGCATTTGTTCAATCAAATTTTAGACAAGAGTTTGTCCTGTGGTTGTCTCTGAAGGTTTAAAGTTGTGCTAGTAACTGTAATTTTCCCTGTATTTTCCTTTTCCAGTTGTTTCCTTTCTTATGTTTCATTCTCATTTGGTGTATATACATTTATCGTGTGATTTTGTAGTGTACTTAGTCGTGTGCTTCTATTAAACTCCAT
Source organism: Cyprinella venusta (assembly GCA_038021265.1). Taxonomy (NCBI): domain Eukaryota; kingdom Metazoa; phylum Chordata; class Actinopteri; order Cypriniformes; family Leuciscidae; genus Cyprinella; species Cyprinella venusta. The sequence continues at coordinate 10,680,055 of CM075863.1, forward strand.
TTATACATTATTTGCCATTGTTTGTATTAATCACATAACAAAGCCTCTTTAATATTAGATCCTAAGCTACAATCTGATTTTGTTGAGTGCACAAAACATTGTCAGAAAATCTAGCTAAACAGATAAAGTGATTAATAGTTTTACAGATCCGCACGCTGGCGCGCTGACTGAGAAAACTGTGTAATCCTTGTCTTTTTAAAGCTCAACAGCCCTCGTTCTGTAAAGGATATATTCTCCAAATTGATCATAATTCGTTATGTTTAATTTTGATATATATATTTGAAGCAGACGTGTGTGCTGTAAAAACCCCTCGTTGGGTAATTTGATTTGATATATGTACGGAAACTCGGTTTTAAGGAATATTCTATGAGTTATTGATCCAGATCATTAATTTGGAATATTCTTCCCCTGAATTCAATTTGAGCTATAAACCTTAAGCCGAGATTCTCTACATTGGGTACCAGCTAGAGACATCCTGGATCACTCCCTTGTCGATGATTACAATCGACAGGTAAGGGAGTCTGGGAACGCCAGGAGGCGTTCCTAGGGAAGGGGGTACTGTCACGGTGGGTAAATCCTATGTCTCATTCATGTCTCGTGTTTCTGTTGTTGTATGTGTGTGTTGATTAGAGGGGTGTGGCCGCTCATCAGAGCTCATTCAGTAATCACTCATCACCAGCTGCAGTCTATCATCCCGGTCTATTTAATCTCACTCCTTTCTCATCTCCATTGTCACATCGTTGTTTGTGATGTCCGGTGTCAGATCCCTCTACGTTCCAGTATCCTTCGTTGTTCTTGTCTGTTTCCCCGTGGATGTTCTGGATTAGTCTTGTTGATCGTCACCTCACTTCACCTGCACCTTGTCTATCTGACCATCGAGTCCCTGCGCCACTACCCTGCTTGTCTGTGGACTGTGTACTGAGTTCTTCCTCCTTGTCTGTGGACATTGCTCTGATTTCATCCTGCTTGTCTGTGGACAGTGTACTGAGTTTCTAATAAACATTGTTACTTGCAATTGCTTCCGAAGTCTTTACGTTACACCAGGGGGTTAAGGTTTCATTATTTTTTTCAATTTAATTTCAGTATTGTGATTAATTAATTAATTTAACTACGTTTCACTTGAATTAATCTGCTACCAACTTTCAATCGCTCTTAAAGAGCCACGGCGCAGCTGTAGATTACACAAAAAACGGACACTTTTCAAAGTCTGTGATTGTAGCGCCTCTTAGTGGCCAAAGGCAGCAAATACATCTCAACTTTTACTGACGCGGCAAAACTGCGGCGGTAAAAACTAGGGGTGGGGAAAAAAATCGATTCTTCAATGCATCGCGATGCGGACGTGGACGATCCTGAATCGATTCACAAATATCCAAAAATCGATTTTCCAAAAAAAAAATTTTGTTTATATATATTTATAAGAACGTAATATTGACGGAACGCGAAAGACGGAAGTGCAGTGACCGGACCGTCTGAGGCGTGCACATAACAGAGACGCGATGGCGCGCGAGATCCAAACACCCTCCTTGTTAGGTTAAAAGCTGACGTGTGGAAATATTTTGGCTTCTGAAGTTGAAGGGGGAAAGGAACTGGTCAAGAGCCACGCTGGTTGTAAGCTTTGTAGAATAAAACCAATGACGGAAACATGACAAATATGAGAAGCCATATGACACGTTTCCAGCCAGAGGAGGAAAAACACTCGGCTGTACCAGTCGTTATTAATTTACTACAAGTAAGTTAAAGTTATGCTCCTAGTTCAGGGACACGTTTATTTTCCTGTTGGTTCTTTGGAATGTTAATAAAATATATTGTACGTTAATTCTTTATGGGTCATTACTTTGTACATTTAAAGAAAAGTATTTATAGTCACACACACACACACACACACACACACACAAAAGATTCAGATAATCGATTTGTAACATTATAAATGTCTTCACTGTAACTTTTGATCAACTTAATTTAATTTATCCTTGATGAATAAAAGTATAGATTTCTTTTTTCTTTCTCCCAAAAATTAAATAAAAATTCTTACCGACTCCAAACATTTGAACGGTATTGTTTAATGTTACAAAAGATTTCTATTTCAGATAAATGCTGTTCTTTTGAATTTCTGGATGATTCTCTGAATTGGGTGCCCTTCAAACCCCCCCAAAATTGCTTCAAAGATTTTCAATTGAAGGAAATCACAAAATGCATTTTAATGCTGTCAATTAATAGAACCAGGTGCCTTAGCATTATAATGCAACACAATTGCTTAAAAAATTATTTAAATATAATGGTTTGCCTAAGTAGTAGACAACAAGCATGTTTGCATGTCTTCACTAGTAACCATCATTACATTTTCATTGAATATCAAACAAATAAAAAGTGCAATTAATACCAAAGTGTTGCTGCTGCTAATATAATCATATGTTGGTCTAGTGTATTTTTGTTTACTGTACTGAAATGGAAAATCAATAATCGCTAATCGAGAATCGTTAATAATTGAAAATCGACTGTAATCGAATCGGGACTTCAATAATCGTAATCGAATCGAAAAATCAGACAGATTAACCACCCCTAGTAAAAACCACATTCTGATTGTCTACCTACTGTAGTTGCCCACCAGCTGACAGCATCGTCTCCTTCTCTGTAAGTTGGCAGACTCTGGTCTACACCATACTGGAGAACCTAGGATAAGATAAGAAGCACATAATTATCCCACCAGGGACATTTAACCTCCACAGCAGTATAGGGTTAAAAATAATATCAAATAAACAGAAAGCTCTTTGTATAGAGCCTTGTCTTCTTCATCCATGAACACAAAGTACAGGACCTTGTAAGCAGGAAGCATGCTGATTGTTGTCCATATATAAAATATACTGTCATTATTTAATTATTATTATTTAATTATTACTTAATTAATGAATGCATTAATTCATCGATTGACTGACAACTGAGATGTTTCACTGCATTTAGCAATATAAATGTATTCATGCATAACTATGTCATAGGACAAAACAAATTACATTTTGCTTGTTATATTAAATTATATTTTTAGCATATAAAAAAGTTGTATAATTAAGTATTGTTCAGCATTTAACACCGTTCAGCACTTAGATTGAAATCTAAAGTTGACAGTAAGTATTGCATAGTTTTTTTTCTCCACAAATGCCATCAGACTTACCTAATACAACTACACCATCCTTACTCTTCAATTGCAGCACATCTGTTGTCCTCCCACATGTCCTTTATTGCTCCTAAGCAATAAGTATCCTGGATTTAAAAAAAAAGTGTTCTTTCCTACAAATCCCATGTTCATGTAATTAAACAGGTGTGCCACTTTGTAGTAGTTATTTCCCGAAAGCAGAATGTTGGTGGCCATCATGAAGTCCGCTGCCTGCATGCCAAATTTGAATATAGGCTGTGAATTCCAAGTCTAACGTTGTGGCCATTTGATCATATCTATAAGATAAAATACAGTAGAGATCAAAATTAGAGAACAACATACAATTTCCTAAATTTCAAGGTCACTGCTTAGTCCTAGTTAGAGTTAACCTAAAAGGAGCAGAAAGGACGTTTGTTTTAGCATATTTCATAATTTAAATATATTTAACTACAGTATATAAAACTTATACGAGAAAATTAAAAAAAATATCTCTGGTCAAAATTAAAGAACTCTTTCAGATACCTGCAAGTTATTGGTGATTAATGTGGCAACTGGTGCTAATTTTCTTAATTATCTGCTACACCCAATTTAACTGGCAGCAAACTTTCCAATTTTAACTGACTTTGGAAGATGGCAAGCCGTTCTAAGGTGACTGAATCCCTAAGACACCAGGTTGTACAGATGAAGGCCAAAGGGATGACCCTTTCAGCTATTGTAACAGAAATTGGACGTTCCAAATCTGTCATTTCTAGAATATTGATGCTATACAAAGACACTCATTCATTCAAGTCCCCCAAAAAGGCTGGTCGTCCACGTAAGACAAATGCACGAAAGGATAAGACGATGCGGAGACACTGCAGCTGGAATTGCTCGCCAGTTCAGAGCTGAACACAGTAAGGATCTGTCTCAGCATAAAGTGTCTCGTCGTTTAAGAGAATTTGGACTGAAAGCTTACTCTGCAGTGACCAAGCCTCTCATCCGCAGAAAGAATCAAAAGGCTAGACTAAACTTTGCAGAGGAGCATGTTGTGTGGACAGAGGAGAACTGGTCAAAAGTTCACTTCAGCGATGAAAGTAAGTTTAATTTATTTGGGTCCAATGGAAACATTATGTTCGGTGTCAAATTGGGGAAAGATTGAACCCAAAGTGCGCAAAGAAGTCAGTCAGGGGTGGAGGAGGAAATGTCATGGTTTGGGGGATGTCTTCTGCCGCAGTAGTTGGGCCTATTATACAGGGTGAATGAAAATGTTTATCAGAATCTCCTTCGGCAACATGCGGTTCCTTCCCTGCAAGCATCTCCCAATCAGCCTGCAATTTTCATGCAAGACAATGCCCAGTGTCACACTGCAAAACGGGTACAGCATTTCCTTGAAGCTCAGAAAATTGAAATAATGAAATAGCCAGCCCAGAGTCCTGATCTAAACCTGATTGAAAATCTTTGGAAAATCCTTGGCGACCAAGTTATGGCTAAGAAACCCACTACAGTTATTGAACAGTGGAAAAAAACTGAAGAAGAGTTGACCAAGATCACACCAGAGCTGTGTGAGTATCTAGTGATGTCTTGTGGCCGCAGATGTGCTCAGGTCATTCAAAGCAAGGGCCTCTACACTTCCTATTAGATTTTGACTGCTGTAAGCCTCAAATTTGAGTTGTAATGCTTTCTTTTGTGCTGCAATGGTTATGGTTCTCTAATTTTGATCGCTGTGTTTTCCACAAAATAAAGGTTTTTGTAAAACCATCGTCCTCTCTCCCCCCCACCTCCCTCACAGACTGTATCTCAGAAATAAAAACCTGGTTTTCAAATAATTTTCTCAAATTAAACAGTGATAAAACTGAGATCCTCCTCATCGGAAGTAAATCCACTTTATCCAAAACTGACACCTTTTCTCTCACTATTGACAATTCCTCCGTCTCACCATCCCCCCAGGTTAAGAGTCTGGGTGTCATCCTTGACGGCACTCTATCCTTTAAGTCCCATATTAATAACATTACCCGGTCTGCCTATTTCCATCTACGTAATATCAATCGCCTTCGCCCCTCCCTTACCCCCCACACTGCCGCCATTCTTGTTCACAGTCTAGTCACCTCTCGTTTGGACTATTGCAACTCTCTGCTTTTCGGTCTCCCTCACAAAAACCTGGTCCAGAATTCAGCTGCCCGCATCATAACCCAAACACCCTCCATTCACCACATCACTCCTGTACTGCAACAGCTTCACTGGCTCCCGATCCTGTCACGTATTCAATTCAAAATCCTCCTGTTCACATTCAAGGCCATCCACAACCTTGCCCCTCCATACCTATCTGATCTCCTGCACGGTCCAAATTCCACTCGCTCCCTTAGATCCTCTTCTTCCATACACCTGTCTGTCCCCCCTGCTCGTCTTACCACAATGGGGAGCAGAGCATTCAGCCGCTCTGCCCCCCATCTCTGGAACTCCTTACCACCTCACATTAGAAACATCGATACATTTCCTCAGTTTAAATCACAACTTAAAACGCATCTGTTTAAAATTGCCTACCACATATGATTTAAATTTTGTTTTTATCTTGTTTATGTTCTATTGTGTTGGTTCTGCTGCTTTTAAATGTCTTGCATTTCTGTACGGTGTCCTTTAGTGCCAAGAAAGGCGCCTAAAATAAAATGTATTATTATTATTATTATTAAAGTACCTTGGTTGTTTTGTAAAAAAAAAAGCTATTAGAACAAGGGTATACCCATAGGGAATATCCCTTCAAATTTCAAGCATTGAAGTAATAATATTTCTGAAATTAATCAAGTGTTTCTTAATTGTTCTATATTTTGATCTCTACTGTACACAAGACAGATTGCAATGCATATAAACAGCGACTTATCTTGTATTGAATAAATTGTATATGGATTGCAATTAAAAAACTTTTAAAGTGTTCTTTGGAATTGTAAACTGTGTATTCAGTTATACATAATATAATATTACAACATTGAAAATATATCTTGTTTTGCGTGACATGCACCTATAAAATATACAGAAAAACTGTTAATTATGTTTTTATTACCCATTGGATGATACTTGCTGTTCCCCTTGAAGTCAGGTGAAATTCAAAAGGTGGTGAAGCCTGCAGGCTTTACAGTTACCTTCTGGTTGCTGTAGAAGCTTGATCAACTCTTTTGACTGTGCTTCATACACAATAGATCCCCGTTGTCCAATTATGTCCTCCTCACACATTACTTTGTTGCTAGCAGTAGATTTAAGGACACGATCTTCAGGTAGAGTTATCACTTCATTTTCTTGTGCAAGATGAACTGTCTCTTCAAGATCAAGGAGCTTTAAAGGAGCTAAACGCAAGTCTGTGAGTTTTTGCAAAACTACGCCCCCTCTGGCGACAAGCGCAACTGCAACCAGTGTTGTGCACGCTCATTGGCCACACGCACACGGGCACGAGCTGTTCATATTAAAGTCCCTGTAGACTCAATTCTACAAAAAGTTCTAAACACATTATAATTGTTACATATGTATTGCTATTAAATTAATTGTATTAAATTGTATTAAATTCCCTTAAAAACGATCACATCAAGAAGAGGTTTTCAGAGAGCCTACTTGATGAGGAGCTGAGGATCACCGCCAACACCCGCCTCTGTAGTGATCGTTTTACACTGGATCATTTTATAAACTTTCCTCAGAGACAACTTGGATTCACTGATAATTCACTGATAATCCGCTGTTACTGGTGAACGGGGCCGAAACGACGATCTCAGGCCCCAGTGTTCATCATCCCGTCTCCAAAAGCTAATCAGATAATATCACTGTCAACAGCTTTCCCGTGAGTGGGCATGGTTTCAGCGCAGCCAGCGGACACGCCCCCAGCATTTGAGAGCAGAGAATCTGCCCATTTTTTCATGATTTTTATAGCTTAATTTATGTACTTCCCGGCTTTTTTTATCATTCAAATTTGGCTGGGTGGCTAATTACACATTTTTCTGTGGTGTGACAAACTCAGAACACATACTTAATTTTGACTTTACAGGGACTTTAAAGGAGCATCTGCCGCACAGATCTTTGTTGTACAGCCAAAATGTCTTCAGAGGTAAAGTTATAAATCTGCAAGTCATTTCAAATATATGGAAGGAAATAATTACATTTGAGTACATTTTTCTTATGTGTGAGGGGTAAACGGGGGTAGTATAAAACTTTGATTATGTGTTTACTGTATCCTCCTATATTTGTATTTTTCTGAAAACAAGATCATGAACAATATAATTAATTACTTCTCAAAAGCTCAAAATCATATTAATACAATACACGGTTAGTCAACAACGTTCACTCAAATGTCTTATGCCGAGTTTAGACTGCATGAATTTAGCCACGATTTTGGCTCGCCGACAGGTTTTGAGAAATCGCCGACAAATGCCCGAAATCACAGGCAAATCGGCGCTCGTTCACGCGAGTGACAATCACGCAGTGTGAATGAGCAAAGACGCAAACTGAGAGAATCACAGACGAGTCGTCGACGCCCGTGAGATATTTGGCATGCTAAATATCTGGACCTGTCGGCGATTCAAAATCCTGCTGTGTGAAAAGTGTTTTGACTGAAAACTACGTCGGTGATCACCGGCAGCCAGTGAGAGAGCAATATACAGAGCAGCAGGGAGTTCGGGGAGGAGTTATAGATCACATATATATAATATATATATATCAACATGATATGGCATTGTCTCAGAAAAAAGCTTCTTCTCGGTCTATTTGGACACAATAAATGGAATAAAAATTAGTAAAAATTTGGCAGGAGCACTCGTGTCTGTTTGACGTTTCACCTGAGCTGTACCACAACTGGGTCGAAAAAAAAGTCTCACGTCAGAACTCCGGTCTTCCACGTGTGGTGTCGCGCGTTGTTTCCTTTTCATATCTCACGCGTGTTTGTTGTGAAATGTAGTTTGCGTGCAACGTGCTAGACAGAGTCTGGCAGCGATTTTTCCTATTGTAAAGTCATGCAGTGTGAAACCTTCTGTCGCCGATCAATCGTCCAGTGTGAACACAGCAGTTACTGAATGCTGGCCAAGATAGTCATGCAGTGTGAAAAGAACAGCGACCCGACTACTTTGAAAATCGTGCAGTCTGAACTTGGCATTAAGGTATTAAACAATCAACTGTTACCATGACGTTTTCATAAAAGCCAAATAGGCTAATCCACTGTAGACTGCGGGGTTCAGCCTGTTTTAGTATAATATTTTCCAATAACAATACATCCTTTTTCTGTTATGATTTTTTTTTTAAATTATGTGTAATTATCGGTCATACTTTTCTGCATGCTATCTCACATTAATTCCTTTTTCTAATCACTAAACTACATGTAGCACTGATTTATTCAGTAGCTATTTTGACAGGGACAATATACACTGAAAAACATTAATGTGAAATGTGTCAATACTTTATTTAGTAAATACTTAGTCCGCTAAACAGTATGAGTAAAGTAAAAATATTTTCCCCTTTACCATTGTATTTCCCTTCATGCAATGTTCAGAATAAAACATGTGTAATTCCAAAATTTTACGTTTTCCTTGTTTTGATACGAGCTCAGACCAATTTGATGTTACTGTGGAGAGAAGCTCTGAGGATAGCAGTGACAGCAGTGAAAGAGGCAGAGCACAAGGGAGACCAAGAGGAAGACCAAGGGGGAGAGGCAGAACTACTAGTGACAGGGGTAGGGGAAGGGTCAGGGGTAGGGGCAGAGGACAATCAAGATCTACAGTAGATTGATCAGTGAAGAGGACAGACAACGTGTGGCTCAGCTGTTGCAGCCAGGACAGCAGAATTGCAGGTTGGTCTCACTGTCCACGATCCAATTACATCCATCCATCCCAAATTTTAAAATCAATTAATATTTATGATTGCAGGCACAGTTACAAGGACTGACAGTTGAAGAGAGGGATGAAGTACTCAAGATGGTAGTCACTCGTTTACCAGGTGTCCTTTTTGACATCATGGACTATAGGCAAGCTACACCCAGACCAGCTCCACCTAACAGTGGTTCTTTGTCTTGGTGCACCTGTCTCAACTGCAGATTGATGCCGAGTGACATTGAAAACAGATGTTGTAGACAGGATCCAGCCGGATGTGTCAGCAGAAGTGCACATATGGAACTTTACATTTTGGATGAGGGCATCCTGCGGCTGGCTCGACAAACCTGGAACGACATCCTTGCGCTGGATGACAGCCAAGACCCTGGAGCGGACAATCGCGAGTATCAATACTCACCTTACCGACAATTCACCATCTGGCAACATGGCCGACTACATTACACTTGCACTACCATTACTTCGATCGAGATAAAACTGTTATATAATATATAAACTGTTATTATACAATTTATACAACTAAATCATGAATAAGGACATTTACCTCAGAGGACGTGTTGCTCAGCGACTTCCAATCTTGAGGAGAAAAAATGCCACTAAGCTCCCAGGCAGTGCAGCGGCGCCAAGTGAAGAAGGGGTGGAGTTACGAGGTTTGACAGACAGTTGAAATGTCCAATGGAGTTAAGAGGTTTGCTCACAAGCAATTTTCAACACTTTCTGTTGGGTAATAATTTGTAAAAATAACAGACCCACGTGGAGACTGACCAATAGCATCAATTTGTGAAAAAATATGAAATTGACCAAATTTGGACATACGAGGTTTCCGCCCGACAGCGACGATATGTATATATATATGTATATGTATGTATATTCAATTGAGAAAAATAAATAAATACCTGGGGAGTCCATTCGTCCATCAGCTAAAATAAAAAATACATAAGTTAGCAATTTGAGAATTTGCGATCAAGGTTAAATGCAATTTATTACTTACCAAGGACAACCACACTGTCTTTTTTCCGTAATGCGTTGATAATGAGATCCCTCTTCTCAGTCCAAAAGTCCCTTACTGCTGGCATGCAGTAAAAATGTTGTATGCAATAGTGTGTTGAAGAAGAGACCATTTTATTGTTCATGAATTTGAAGAGGAGGGCAATCTTGGAGTAATTATTCCCAGACAACAGAATATTGGATGCAAGCATAAAGTCCCCTCCTTGCATCCCATGTTTGAACAAGGGCTGGCTGTTCCAGATCCACAACTTGTGTTGGTGTAGGCAAAACTATGCAGATAAAGAATAAGTATTACAAATGCCCATAAATTGAATTACATTTTATACTGTTGCTCATTATAATTTATAAAACAGTTCATAGGCAATTTGTACTCACCCACTCCAATATAAACGTAGTGCCTCACACACGCAACTGGACATTGAAAGGAAAACGGCCGTCACACTCCACTCCTGTGCTAGGGTCAATGTAGTTGCATTTGTAGGCAGTTGTAGAAAACTGGCCATTTGGATCAGATTTTGAGTGTATGAAATACAGGCTCGCTGGTTAATTAGTTCAGTCTCAGCAAACACACGCAGAAGGCTTGGAAAGTTGGAGATGCCTGATACTGAATCCCCTGCATCTTCCTCAAGGTCTATTTCAGGTGTCTCAACTGCTGGCTCATCCCGGTCACCAATATCCATGACAGCTTCTTCAAGCCCAATGACGGGTAGTTCATCAGTCGGTTGCAGCATAGGAACACCAGTGCTGTGCAAACAAAAAAATATGCACTTTATTCATGCCTTTACTCGTTAAAGGCTGGAAGATTTTACTAGGCATTATAAGATAACATACAGCACAGATATTGGGGGACATAATCAGAGTCATATGGGTCTGTGTCCACTTCTTCCTCAAACTTTATCCTGTACAAAAAAAATTATCTTAGACAACAATAATTTAAAATGAAAAAATAACTGATGACGACAAACAAAATAAATATTAGAATAGATAATTTGCAATTTACACACTATTTTCCAAATTGTACATTTCCTGATAATCTTTGGAGATATCCTGCAGCTCGATAGACTTGAAACTATAGAAAAACAGTAAAAAACTAATGCAAAAGCAATGCACGTCACATTTCAAAAGAAATGTACATTCACATTTCAAAAGAAATGTACTTAGCTTTCTTCCAAAAGCCCCAAACCTTCATCTTCTTTCAAAGGTTGTACTCCAGCAACCAAGAAGTCATCCCTGTTTACATAATATTATTATCCAGTAGTCATAATAATTTGTCACATATTCATATTCTTTTTAAACTTTATTTATCCCCATGGGGCAATTTCAAGGCATGTGGATTAGTACAATTAATCTTTATAATAAAGATAAAAAATAACCTTATAAATAATAATAATAAAGGTAAAAATAAATAAATAAGTAAACAAATGAACAAATGTATATCAGCATTAGCAACCTAGTTAGTCCCAACCGTGGCTTCGCGGACAAAACCCCATGTTAAAAAGCTGCCAAAGGGCGCACTAAAGCCCCGATGGATCGTAGGGTGAATTTGGATGCCCTCTCCTCTGCAAGTCTGTGGGCCGACGTAACTTTTCGAATTACCCCCTTTCTACCAATACCCCCGGATTTGCGACGAAATGGACGATGATAGGGGGCGCTAGGGGGCCGAAACCCCACCGCCCCCCAGGCCCGCGGACCCACTATTTGTCCGTTCGTCCGTTGGGTTGGTGGGGGTCTCACGACATACTACCCCACCCCCCCCAGACCCCGCCCCCCGTCCCACGGACCCACTATTCGTCCGATCGCCCATTGAAACGGGGCGACGCCTCGGGACACGCCCCTGGCCACTCCCCCGCTATTTGTCCGATAACCCGCTGTGTTTACCGAAAGCCGCCGTATTCCCGCGAAAACCACTGCGCGGACGGTGGTCCGCGGGACGGCCCCCGTACGGGGTCGCAGGGTCGTGGCGCGTTGAGATTTGGGATTGGGGACCTCCAGGGGCCCCTGGCGCGGGGCCCCGAAGCGCGAATCTCTGGGGCCCTTAGAAAAATTTGACCCCTCTCTAGCGCCCCCTGCTTTCGGCATGTCGGTCGGGGGGGGCCGACGGGGCGGCGTGCCGAATTTGGGGCCCCGGGGACGTTTGGAAAAAAATCCCACTCGCCCATTAAATGAATGCATCGCGCCACAGTGGTTTCGTGGACGCCGGTTCGGGGGGGCCCATCCACTAGGGGGCGCCGTTTTCCTCATCGCCGCGGCCCCCCGGCGCGGGCGGAGAAGTTTGGGGGCCCTCGGAGCTCGTTCAGGGGCCGAAAGGCCGGAAAAGGCACCGGCCCCGTCCCAGGAACCACCGCTCGACCGTTGGTCCGCGGGACGGCCCCCGTACGGGGTCGCAGGGTCGTGGCGCGTTCAGATTCGGGATTCTGGCCCCCCAGGGGCCCCTGGCGCGGGGCCCCGAAGCGCGAATCTCTGGGGCCCTTAGAAAAATTTGACCCCTCTCTAGCGCCCCCTGCTTTCGGTATGTCGGTCGGGGAGGGCTGAGGGGGCGGCGTGCCGAATTTGGGGCCCCGGGGACATTTGGAAAAAAATCCCACTCACCCACTGAATGAATGTATTTCGCCGCGGCGGTTTCGTGGACGCCGCTTCGCGGCGGCCCGTCGACCAGGAGGCGCCGTTTCCCGACTCGCCGCGGCCCCCGGCGCGGGCGGGGAAATTTTGGGGGCCCTCGGACCTCGTTCGGCTTTGGAAAGGCCCCGAAGAGGGACGCACGTCCGCGAAACCACTGAAAAAAAAGTGGTCCGTGGGACGGCCCCCGTACGGGGACGAAGGGGCGTGGCGTCTCGAGATTACGGATTCCTAGTCTCCGGGGGCCCCCGACCCGGGGCCCCGAAGCGCGGAGCTCTAGGACCTTTTAAAAAAACCGCCCATCCCCCGCTAAACCCTTGAAATGCCATTTTCAGCTTCAGAGTGAAAAAGGCAACAGAGAGATTTTTTCACGCAGGCCGTGAAAAGCGCGCCTGCGCTCTAGCGCCCCCTGCTTTCGGTATGTCGGCCGGGGGGGCCCAAGGTGCCAGGACGCCGAATTTCGGGCCCCTGTGACGTTTCGAAAAATATCCCACTCGTCCATTAAATGAATGTATTTTGCCAAACATGGCTTCGCGGGCGCCGCTTCGCGACGGCTGATCGACCGGGGCGCGACGTTTTCCGGCTCGCCATGGGCCCCCGATGCGGGCGGAGAATTTTGGGGGCCCTCGGACCTCGTTCAGGGGTCCAAAGGTCGAAAAAAGGCTGAAAAACTCACATTTTGCAAATGACAAAGGTCAAAAAGGTCAAACAGATGAAACGAGCTGCCGCGCGGAGACGGAACGTCGCAGCGCCACGAAACTCGGTGGGCTCCGTCGTCTAGGGACGTCGAGCTCCTTTCTAAGCGACTCCTAGGCCCTGTGGATGGTGACCGAAAAGCGGCCCCCCACAAGCAAACGGGGGGCCGCGGCGCCTCGAAACTTCACGTTCCGACTCCCCGGGGGCCCCTGACTCGGGGCCCCGAATTTCGGAACTCTAGGACCTCTGCAAAAAAACTCACTTAAAGGCTTGAATGGCTCTTTCAGGGTAAGAGTGAAACATCCTTGAGCGTGACATGTTGCGCAGAGGCTAAAAAATATTTCCCAGGGCCCGGTGCTCTCGGCAGGTCGCTCGGGGGCCGTTTCTATGTTTAATTTGCATAAAAAAAACAGCGTCCGCGGAACCACGTTTTGGCGGGAAAAAATAGGTTGGAGGCGGGATGCTGTCGCGTTCCCTCCTCCCGTCGCTCGTGGCGGCGGTCCCCGTCGATCGAACCACCTCTGACGTACTAAGCACGCTCCGCCGAACATGTGGAGCCCTTTTCCCGAGTCGTTTGAGCGTTCGATGGCCACGAAAACCAGTGTCCTCTGAGACACGTTTTGGAGGGAAATTTTTTTTAAGCCAGTCTGTGGGCATGTCTTGGTGAAAACGTTTTTTAAATGTGATATTCTGACTCTCTGGGCCATTGTGATTGCAAAACCAAGCTGTTTTGTGAAATTAGTCATGTGACAAGCTTTGAAATTAGGCCACGCCTACGGTTTGGCTGTTTAAAAACAGCGGGTTCGTGGACGCTTTGGCGTTTGAGCTTTGTCTTTCGATTTTTTTCCGACGAAACGAGTTTACGACGACTCGGGGGGATCCCCTGGTGCGGGCGGAAAAGTTTGGGGGCCCTCGGACCTCGTTGGGGGGTCGCGAGGCCCAAAAAGGGGCCCGTCAGTCAGTGTTAGCGTGACGGTCGGGGTCGGAGGCTGGCGACGCCCTGCCTCTGCTCTAGCGCCCCCTGCTTTCGGTACGTCGGTCGGGGAGGGCCAAGGGTTCAGCGTGCCCGAATTTGGGGCCCCGGGGACACATCCCACTCGCCCATTAAATAAATGTATTTTGCCACAGTGGTTTCGTGGACGGCGCTTCGCAACGCCCGATCCACTAGGGGGCGCCGTTTTCCGACTCGCCACGGCCCCCCGGTGCGGGCGGAAAATTTCGGGGGCCCTCGGACCCCGTTTAGGGGTCGAAAGGCCGAAAAAGGGGCGTCGTCCGCGGGGCCGCCGTTCGTCCAATAACCCACGTCGCAACGCCCGATCCACTAGGGGGCGCCGTTTTCCGACTCGCCACGGCCCCCTGGCGCGGGCGGAGAAGTTCGGGGGCCCTCGGACCCCGTTTGGGGGTCGAAAGGCCGAAAAATGGGCGCGCGTCCGTAAAACCGCTACGAGAAAAAGTGGTCCGTGGGACGGCTCCCGTACGGGGTCAAAAGGTCGTGGCGCCTCGAGATTTGAGATCTGGGCCCTCCAGGGGCCCCCGACACATGGTCCTGAAGGGCGAAAACCCAGGACCTTCCTGTGGCAAAATGGCCACTTTTCAACAACTTTCACACAAGGCCTCTGTGAGTGCATGAGTGGAAGAGCCCGTAGGCCCGAGAGAGGGGTCAAAAGGGTGGGACCTGGGACCTTTCTGTCAAAATCCCACTCGCCCATTAAATGAATGTATTCGCCGCCGCGGTTTCGCGGACGCCTCTTCGCAACGCCCGATCCACTAGGGGGCGCCGTTTTCCGACTCGCCGCGGCCCCCCGGTGCGGGCGGGAGAGTTTGGGGGCCCTCGCACCTCGTTCAGGGGTCGAAAGGCCGAAAAAGGGACGTCGTCCGCGGGACCGCTATTCGGCCAATAACCCACGTCGCAACGCCCGATCCACTAGGGGGCGCCGTTTTCCGACTCGCCGCGGCCCCCCGAAGCGGGCGGAAAAGTTCGGGGGCCCTTGGACCTCGTTTAGGGGTCGAAAGGCAGAAAAAGTGACGCCCGTCTGCAAAACCGCTATTCTTCCAATAACCCACGTCGCGACGCCCGATCCACTAGGGGGCGCCGTTTCCCGACTCGCCACGGCCCCCGGGAGCGGGCGGAAAAGTTCGGGGGCCCTGGGACCTCGGAACCCGATCGGCGGGGTCGAACGGCCGGAAAAAAAACGCCCTGTTTCGAATGCGGTGGGTGATTGGACAGAATGGTGGGTTATTGGACACATGTGGTCAGATCTACCTAAAAATGTCTTTTTACGTTTCGCGAAAACTCAAGGGATCCGCCCACCAATGGGCTCATTGGAAGCGTCTGTTTGAGACGAAAAGAATGGTACAAGTTTTATCAAATTTGGTCCACTTTTCGCGGATATATCGGCCGAAAACCGTCGACCACATGTCATAACGCTGATGGCGTCGCGCGATGATGACATCACGATCCCAGGTCAAACTTTGAACGCGAATAACTCAAGAACCACAGCGACTTTTGGCTTCAAACTTGGGGATGTTGGAGGGCCCACTGGTCCCCCCCCCACACACCGAGTTTGGAGTTCCAAGTCGGCTCGGTTCCCGAGATACATCCGGTCAAAATTTAACAGGAAGTGCCCGTATCTCGGAAACGGAAGGGCCCAGGAGCTCGGGACTTGGGGGTCTGAAGGGGACCCCTAGGGGCTCCCACACACGGAGTTTTGAGCTCCAACTCGGTTTGGTTCCCGAGATATAACCGGTCAAAAATTGACAGGAAGTGGCCGTATCTCGGAAACGGAAGGTCCCAGGGGCTGGGGACGGTGGGGTCTGAAGGGGACCCACAGGGGCTCCCCACACCCGGAGTTTCGAGGTCCAACTCGGTTTGGTTCCCGAGATAGACCCCGTTATATTTAAGGTACTTTTGGACAAAACGGCCAATATCTCGGAAATGACGAGTCCCAGCGGATCGTCCTTTGGGGTGGTGAGTGGCCCCTAGGGGCCCTCTCAGACCCCCGAGTCCCGAGGTCCTGGGACCCTTCCTTCTGAAGTGACCCCTTTTCTGTTGGGCCCCATATCTCGGCCTGTGGGGGCGCTAGAGCCTCGGGCTAGGGCCCGTTGGATAGGGCCCTTAGGGGCCCCAAGCTGACCCGAGTTTGGTGCATCTGGGCTGCTTGGTCCCAGAGTTATAGCAGTTCAAAGTTCAGAGTGCTTGCATTGAAACATGTTGCAATTGGACACATAGTGGGTTCGTGGACGGTGGAATTATGGGTGGGCACTTGGCTCTATGGATTCAGGGGCCCCATCTGAGTGCAGATACATGGTTGTCACCATGACAGGAACTTTAATTCATTGTGAATCGAACACACATTTCTGATGAAAATACAAAGGAGCAGCAAGGTAACGTTTTATTTATTTATGAAGCCCCACTTGCTCCTAGGGACACCAAATTTGGATCACATTTAGAACGGGCTGAGACCTTTCCGGGGAGACCACCCACGGCCCCGTCGGCCCCCAGTCTGGCCGAGCTAGACTTTAAAACATAATTTTCTATTGTCGAAAACTCAACGGATCCAGACGTGGGTGGGCTCTTTGGAAGCGCCTATTTGAGCTGAAAAGAATGAAAAAAAATCGTCCCGATTGGCCTTGTTTTCGCGGAGATATGAGACAAAAACTATCGGGAGTTTTCAAAAATGGCGGCCGAATTTCAAAATGGCGGCGCCCATGTCGCGGGACAAAATCGCCCGTATCTCGGGGACCCGGGGGAGTTGGACATCGTGGGTGGGCTCTTTGGAAAGGCCTTATCCGCCACTCTAATCTATTAAAGTGTGAGGAACGTGGATAAAGCGGCTCCTGAGAAAATGACCTTTTTCCCTCCACCATGTGCTTGTACATTAGGTTATTGGACACATTGTGGGTTCGCGGACAGTGGAATTATGGGATGGCACTTGGTGCTATGGATTCAGGGGCCCCAGCTGAGTGCAGAAAAATAGTTTTCATCCAAATATTTTGAAATCTATGCTTAAAACCATGTGTCCAAAAACCCACTAAGTGTCCAATAGCCCACTGTTTTTCATATTTGCTAACCCCGACCCTCATGCAATAAGCTGCAAATGGACGGAATCCCGCCTGCCATCGATTCAATGGGGATTTCACCATGGTATTTTTTTGTCTTTTTTTTGACCGTTTTTTTTCGTGATAAAAACTATATTTCTGCACTCAGGGGGGCCCCCTGAGTCCGCGGCACCAAGCGCCGCCCCCCAATTCCACCGTCCACGAACCCACATTTTTTATAATGGCACCGATGCTACGTGGGATCGCGATATCTCGGCTCTGGAAGGGTCTAGAGCCTCCATTTTGGCCCTCCTGTCTTAGTCCCAAGGCCCTCTATCCGAATCCCGAGTTTCAAGAATTTCGGAGAAAGTCAAAATTTTGACCTGAAAAAACCGACAGGGTTTTTCTGTCGTCTTTTTTGGTCCAAAAAAATAAGTTTCTCCGATTTTCTCGAAACTCGGGATTCTGATAGAGGGCCTTGGGACTAAGACAGGAGGGCCAAAATGGAGGCTGTAGACCCTTCCAGAGCCGAGATATCGTGATTCCACGTAGCATCGGTGCCATTATAAAAAACGTGGGTTCGTGGACGGTGGAATTGGGGGGCGGCGCTTGGTGCCACGGACTCAGGGGGACCCCCTGAGTGCAGTAATATAGTTTTTATCAAGAAAAAAACGGTCAAAAAAAGTAAAAAAAAATACAAGCTTAAAAACCAGTGTCCAAATAACCCTTATGTGTCCAATTAGCATCAAAAAAGACAAGACAAGTGAAACTTTTAAAAGATTTATTTAAAAACTGATTTGAATGACCGATTGGACTCCTGATTCCGGCCGGGGCAATGCCTTCTGTTTGGGTCGGCCTGTCCTGCAAAAAAAGAGAAAGGGACAAAGAGTCAGCAAACCCCACACCCACTCAAACTTAAACAGACGGACCAAAAGATGTACTTACTGAGTGGGATAGATCCTCTTTGTGATCCTTCTGGCCCTCGAGTTCCTCCTCCTCCTGAACTCGAGGGCACGGAGGACGCGCGCCTCCTGAGATCCCACGGTTGCCAGAGGTGGAGGTGGCAGCGGCTCCAGTTGCCGCCTCTCGTTGAACCTCCTCAGGGCCACGTAGCGCCGTCTCATGGTGCCGAGGGCCCTTCGGAGGTCAGCCACCTCCCTCGTCAACTCCGCCACGACAAACTTGAGGTTCACCCCCTGGTCCTGGTCCTGGTGGTGCTCCTCCTGCTCGCCGCCCCCATCGTCCACCAAAAACTCCTTCTCCGAGTCTACAAAGTCCATTCCATTGAAATGGTAAACCAAAATTGTGTCCTCCATCATTGCAAATTAAAGTTTGACCTGTGTGGGGCTCTTTTATAAACTTTTTGAGAACACTGTCCAGAGTGGACTGGGAGTGGTTGTCCAATCAGCAGGCAGGCCACTCTCAGCTGAAAGGACCGTCCAAAGTGGACTGGGACTGAGGACTGTCCAAAGTGGACTGGCACTTTTTTAGGCTAATGATACATAATTTATGGCTGTAATGTACATTAATGTGTGGATTTTAATTAAGACACAATGATCAAAACTAGTGTGATGTGTTCAAAAGAGTGTGCTTAGTACAGTACACTGATCTTTAATTAAAATGTCTATCAAAGACACATTTCTGATGAAAATGACAAAGAGGCAGCAACGTATTATTTTTTTATGAAGCCCCACTCGCTCCTAGGGACACCAAATTTGGATCACATTTAGAACGGGCTGAGACCTTTACGGGGAGACCACCCACGGCCCCGTGGGCCCCCGGGGGCCAGAGCTAGAGATTAAAACGTGAACTTCTATTGTCGAAAACTCAACGGATCCAGCAGTGGGTGGGCTCTTTGGAAGCGTCTATTTGAGCTGAAAAGAATGGTAAAGAAATCGTCCCGTTTGGCCGCGTTTTCGCGGAGATAACCCCTAATACCTCCCCCAGTCCACTTTGGAAAGTCCTCTCCGTTGAGAGTGGCCTAAACCCCCCTGCTGACCTTTTCCGGTCCACTTTGGACGGTCCTCTCTGTTGAGAGTGGCCTAAACCCACCTGCTGACCTTTTCCAGTCCACTTTGGACGGTCCTCTCTGTTGAGAGTGGCCTAAACCCACCTGCTGACCTTTTCCAGTCCACTTTGGACGGTCCTCTCAGTTGAAAGTGGCCTAAACCCCCCTGCAGACCTTTTCCAGTCCATTTTGGACGGTCCTCTCAGTTGAAAGTGGCCTAACCCCCCCTGCTGACCTTTTACAGTCCACTCTGGACGGTCCTCTCAGTTGAAAGTGTCCCAACCCTTTTCCTAGTTTCAAAAGGTTTTTCTTTGAATACTGTTTTATAAACCACCTCCACTGCACTACGTAAGCTCTATTGAACACATGACACTAGTTTTCAAGTCAATTCAGTGTTTAGTCTGTATGAAAATGAGTGTCCTCGAAACCAGTATTTGGCGGGACAGATCGTGGCTTCGTGGACAGTTTTTAAGCTTTTATTTTAATGAAACGTCTTCAGCAAGACTCAGTGTGTCCCCCTGGAAAGGTTTGGTGGCCCTGGGACCTCGTTGGGTGGTTGAGAGGTCCAAAAAGGATGAAAAAAGCACATTTTGAAACTGGCAGGGGTCAAAAAGGTCAAACCAACGAAACGAGCTGCCGTACGGACACGGAAGGTCGCATGACCCTGAAACTCGGCGAGTTCCGTCATCTGGGGACCTTGAGTCGGGCCCTAGAGTTTGAGGGCCCTAGCCGCTTTCTAAGCGTTTCATAGCCCCCGTTTGCGATGAGCCCATTCATTGTGGATGGCGACCGGAAAATGTGGATGGTGACTGGAGGTTTCCCTTGTCGTTGTTGATTAAATCACCTCTACTGTACAAAGTACACTCTATTGAACACATCACACTAGTTTTGATGGTTGTATTTGAATTAAAATCCACACATTGATGTACATTACAGCCATAAACGATGTATTATTAGCCTCAAAAAACTCCAGTCCACAATGGACAGTCCTCTCAGTTGAAAGTCACCTAAAGCCCCCCCGCTGATTTGACAACCTTTTCCCAGTCCACTTTGGACAGTCCTTTTGAAAGCGGCCTAAACCCGCCCCCCTGCTGATTGGACGACCGCTCCCAGTGCACTTTGGACAGTCCATCTCAGTCGAAAGTGTCCTCCAAGAGAGTATAAAAGGGCCCTGCACGGGTCAGTCTTTACAGCAAGAACTCAAGATGGCGATTGAAGACTGCCCGATCTGCTCCCGTGCCTACCACCAGCTGAGCCAGCACCTGACCAACACCCACCTCGTCAAGAACAAGGAGGAGAGGAAACTGCTGCCGGCCCTTGCTTCCGGGAGGGTGGACGTCCGGAAGGGCACTTGCCCGGTGCCCGCCTGCGGCAAGACCACCGCCCGGATGGACCGCCACCTGAAGTGCCACAGCGAGCTAACGGCATCGACTCGCAGGAAGACCCTGGCAACCATAAAGAGGAGGAAGATCCTGGAGGACCTGGCCAACCTGAGGGCGAGCAACCCCCGAAGTGCCGCTGGCCTCGACCCTGGACCAGGGGCCTGTGGA
This sequence comes from Cyprinella venusta, assembly GCA_038021265.1. Lineage (NCBI taxonomy): Eukaryota > Metazoa > Chordata > Actinopteri > Cypriniformes > Leuciscidae > Cyprinella > Cyprinella venusta. The sequence goes on from CM075863.1 coordinate 10,700,950, forward strand.
GGAGGAGGAGGAGGAGGAAGACGAGGAGGAGGGGGCGGACGCCCCTGCTCGGCCCTGCACCAATCCAACCTGCCTTTGCCTCAGGGACCAGGTGGAAACCTTGAGCAAGGCGCTGCAGGAGGTCACCCGCCGCTACAAGCAACTGAGGAGGAGGTCGAGGCCAAGCCCCTCTTCCCAGGTAGCGATGGTGACGGGGAGGCTCCTGTCTGCCCTCCGGTCCCCCGAGGAGGGAGATGGCGGCGGCGAAGACAACGAGGAGGAAGGAGAGGCCTGCGCCGGGCCTTCGGAGGAGCTGGAAGATGAAGTCCCCCAGCCTCTCACCCCTCTCACCCCTGCCCAGCCATCTCCGGAGCAGGAGAGGTTTCCTTTCCCCGACCACATGCCAGCTCTGAGTGAGTACTATTTTTTCTATTTTATTGTAGGATTGCTTTACCTGATGATTTATTTTACTTGCTTAATTTTTCGTTTAAAGTGTGTAGCTTTTCTGTTGTTATGATTGTCTGTAAAGTGCTTTGAGAAAGTAACTTTTAAATGTTTTTTTTGTTAATAAATGTATTATTATCACTGTTATTATCATTATTATTACTTTGTGGCGTCTCCCCCTGCGGACAGTGTTTTCTGACCCTCGTGTTTTTGTTCTGACCCTGTGTGTTGTTGTGTGTTGTGTCTCTCCTTTTGCAGACGTCCTGCTGGAGGAATTTCGTGGTCATCAACAGGGCGCCGACCCCACTCCCAGGCTGGTGAACAACGTGGGGTCGAAGATCTTCCGCATCAGGAATTTCCTGGCGTTTATGGCGGCGGGGCAAACCGACCTGGCCAGCTTTGCCTTCCTGAACCAGACGGCGAGGATGCGGTCTTGGCACCAGTCACTCAACCAGGCCAAGATCGCGGAGCCGACTATCCAGATGTACCTCAAGAACATGTCTCAATTCTTGGGGTACATCTCGGAGACCCCGCCGCCCAACTGCCGCCTCTCCCGCACCGTCATGGTTGGCCTGAACCGGGAGATCAAAAGTATGATCCGCTCGGTTCGGCGGAGAGTGGTCGTCCACGAAGTGGGGGTCAAACAGGCCAAGGAGGGCCACTTGATCCCCAAGGCCGCTCTCCGCCAGTGCGTTGCCTCCGCCAGGGCCGCCATTCCAGAAATCCTTGATAAGTTTTTGCCTCCTCTTACCTCTTGAACCTTTACGTAGCACAATGTTTAACACTTTGTTGTTGTTGTTTTTTCACAGCCCGTCTCAAGTTGACCTGTGACCGGAAGGATCAGTGGTCGTTTTATGGGCACCTCACCGCGTACCTAGCCTGCATCTACGGGCATCGCGGTGGGGTGTTTCAAAATATGACCATTGCGGAGGTGGAGGCAGCGCAAAAGACCACCATGGACGGGTGCTACGTGATTAATGTGAGTTGAATGTTAAATGTTCTCTCTCTCTCTCTCTCTCTTTATGTGTCTCTGTCCTTCTCTTACGCCGCTCGTTTGTTGCTGTTTCCACAGATATCAACGCACAAGACTAACCAGGCGTTTGGGGCCGCTCAGCTGGCAGTGACGGAGAACGAATACAAGTGGATGACGGAGTTCCTGGCCATGAGGGAGGATCTAGTGGGCGGCAGCGACGCCCAGTACTTTTTCTTCACCTCCAAGCCCAGCCCCTGCAAGAACCTAAACCAGTATTTTCAGGAGGCATGGGCTGGGCTTGAACTGCCAGGAACTCCGACATTCACCGATGTCAGGACCTCCATCGCAACCCACGTGAGTTTTCCAGACCCTGTTTTTCTGCCTTGTGAACTCGTGACCTAAGGGTGTTTGTTTCCAACTGTGCTTTTCTCTCTGAACAGGCCAAGAACACCATGAGCCCCGGGGACCGGCAAAAAGTGGCACGCTTCATGTGCCACGACACCTCCACGGCTGACAAATTCTACGCCCTGAATTTGGACGCGAAGCAGGCCCTGGAACAGCGGGCGTTGTTCCAGGGAGCCGTGGAGGGTGAGGAAGCCCCCCCGGGGACCGAAGAGAGCCCCACCACCCCCACCACCACCACCACCCCCACCACCACCACCACCACCACCACCACCACCTCCTCCTCCTCCCGCCGCAAGGCAAAAAAGAGACCGGCCCCCTCCACCAGCCCCTCGGACGAGAACGAGGACCAGGAGCAGGAGGAGGAGGAGGAGGAGGAGGAGGAGGAGGAGAAAAGCCCGGAGCAGGACCAGGACCAGGAGCAGGGCAAACAGGAAACACCGTCCACTTCGGTAAGTCTGACTTTTGGCAAGTCTGTTTGAACGTTTTGCTGACGAGTGTTTGGAGTGTTTGCTCATTCTTCTTTCCCCTCTCGCTCTTTGCAGGGCCAGGTAACCCCGGTGAAGAGACGGCGGCGTCCTGTGGTCCGCCTGTCACCCATTAAGTCCCCGCACAAAGTGGCCCAGAAGCTGATTTGGACGGCGGTCCACAGGACGCAGCGGCAAAAGGCCGGGGCGAAGAGGGCCAGGAAACAAACTAAATTTACTTTTTAAACTAAAAACAGTATTGTAAATTTTGAATTTTAATATGTTTTTTTGTTGTTGTTGTTGTTGTTAATCAGTTCTTCTAATCAGTTTGTTTCTAATCAGTTTTTGTTCATTTCCAATCAATTCAGTTGTTTTGTAATTTTGTGTGTTCAATAAATGTTTTAAAAGTTTTACTTGTTAGTTTGGGTTCTTGTTCTAACAAATGTTTGAACAGTTTCAACTGTTTTTTGGGATGCTAATTGGTGGACTCGTTCGGGGGTCGGAAGGTTGAAAAGGGGCACAGTGGGTAACTGGACACATAGTGGATTTGTGGACAGTGGAATTATGGGATGGAACTTGGTTCTACAGACTCAGGGGCCCCAGCTGAGTGCAGAAAAGTAGTTTTCATGCAAATATTTTGAAAGCTAAGCTTAAAAACCACTGTCCAAATACCCACTATGTGTCCAATAACCCACTATTTTTGTGGGTTATTGAACAAATAGTGGGTTCTTAGACAGTGGGTTATTGGACAAATAGTGGGTCTCTGGACAGTGGGATAGTGGGATTCTGTCCATTTGCAGCTTATTGCATGGGGGCTGGGGTTAGAACATTTGAAAAATAGTGGGTTATTGGACAAATAGTGGGTTTCTGGACAGTGGGACAGATTGCAGGTGGGATTCTGTCCATTTGCAGCTTATTGCGTGGAGGCTGGGGTTAGTACATTTGAAAATAGTGGGTTATTGGACAAATAGTGGGTTCTTGGACAGTGGGTTAGTGGACAAATAGTGGGTTTTTGGACAGTGGGATAGATTGCAGGTGGGATTCTGTCCATTTGCAGCTTATTGCATGGTGGCTGGGGTTAGTACATTTGAAAAATAGTGGGTTATTGGACAAATAGTGGGTTCTTGGACAGTGGGTTATTGGACAAATAGTGGGTTTTTGGACAGTGGGATAGATTGTAGGTGGGATTCTGTCCATTTGCAGCTTATTGCATGGAGGCTGGGGTTAGTACATTTGAAAATAGTGGGTTATTGGACAAATAGTGAGTCTATGGACAGTGGGATAGTGGGATTCTGTCCATTTGCAGCTTATTGCATGGTGGCTGGGGTTAGTACATTTGAAAAATAGTGGGTTATTGGACAAATAGTGGGTTTTTGGACAGTGGGATAGATTGCAGGTGGGATTCTGTCCATTTGCAGCTTATTGCATGGAGGCTGGGGTTAGTACATTTGAAAATAGTGAGTTATTGGACAAATAGTGGGTCCATGGACAGTGGGATAGTGGGATTCTGTCCATTTGCAGCTTATTGCATGGAGGCTGGGGTTAGTACATTTGAAAAATAGTGGGTTATTGGACAAATAGTGGGTTTCTGGACACTGGGACAGATTGTAGGTGGGATTCTGTCCATTTGCAGCTTATTGCATGGAGGCTGGGGTTAGTACATTTGAAAATAGTGGGTTATTGGACAAATAGTGGGTTCTTGGACAGTGGGTTATTGGACAAATAGTGGGTTTTTGGACAGTGGGATAGATTGCAGGTGGGATTCTGTCCATTTGCAGCTTATTGCATGGTGGCTGGGGTTAGTACATTTGAAAAATAGTGGGTTATTGGACAAATAGTGGGTTCTTGGACAGTGGGTTATTGGACAAATAGTGGATTTTTGGACAGTGGGATAGATTGCAGGTGGGATTCTGTCCATTTGCAGCTTATTGCATGGAGGCTGGGGTTAGTACATTTGAAAATAGTGGGTTATTGGACAAATAGTGGGTCCATGGACAGTGGGATAGTGGGATTCTGTCCATTTGCAGCTTATTGCATGGTGGCTGGGGTTAGTACATTTGAAAAATAGTGGGTTATTGGACAAATAGTGGGTTTCTGGACAGTGGGACAGATTGTAGGTGGGATTCTGTCCATTTGCAGCTTATTGCATGGAGGCTGGGGTTAGTACATTTGAAAATAGTGGGTTCTTGGACAGTGGGTTATTGGACAAATAGTGGGTTTTTGGACAGTGGGATAGATTGCAGGTGGGATTCTGTCCATTTGCAGCTTATTGCATGGTGGCTGGGGTTAGTACATTTGAAAAATAGTGGGTTATTGGACAAATAGTGGGTTCTTGGACAGTGGATTATTGGACAAATAGTGGATTTTTGGACAGTGGGATAGATTGCAGGTGGGATTCTGTCCATTTGCAGCTTATTACATGGAGGCTGGGGTTAGTACATTTGAAAATAGTGGGTTATTGGACAAATAGGGGGTTCCGTGGACAGTGGGATCGTGGGATTCTGTCCATTTGCAGCTTATTGCATGGAGGTTGGGGTTAGTACATTCGAAAATAGTGGGTTATTGGACAAATAGTGGGTTCGTGGACAGTGGAATTATGGGACGGCGTTCGGTGCTACGGACTCAGGGGCCCCGGCTGAGCGCGGATTCGCGGTTTTCGTCGCGGTGGGAGCCTCGATTAAAAAGTCTATCGAATATACCGCCCGAATCCCTGCCCGTCGGGTCGGCCGCGGGACCGCGTCCGGCCGCGGCGCGTCGGACAGACGGAAGGAAATTTTTTGAAAAAAATAGTGGGTTATTGGACAAATAGCGGGTCCGTGGGACGGGGGCGTGGCCCGGGGGCGGTCCCGGGACGTTTCGGCGAAAACAGTGGGTTATTGGACGGATAGTGGGTCCGTGGGACGGGGGCGTGGCCGGGGTGGGGGCGTTCCCGAGAAGTTTGGTCGAACCAGTGGGTTATTGGACGGATAGTGGGTTAGCGGGACGGGGGCGTGGCCGGGGGTCCGGGGGCGGGTCGCCGGACCCCCTGTGGGACCGGTGGCCGGCCGGACGTTCTGTGGGTTCGCGGGCTGTTCCGTGGATGGCGCCACCCGGTGGTTCGGCTCGAGACTGCCCCGGGGGGCCGACGGGAGCGGCGGGTAGTTTCGGGCCCCCCGGGGCAGTCTCGAGCCGAACCATCGGCCCCCGCCGGGAGGGTCCGGGGGGCGCCCTCGGTCGGCCCCCCAAAAATTTCAGGGGGTCCGGCGCGCTCGTCCCTCGGACCCCCGTCCTTTGGGCCGGTGCCCATGGACGGTCTGTCACTTTTTCAAAGTCTTGGACTAGCTGGAGATAGTCCGATCATAGTCCATAGTCAAAAAAGTCCTATCTAGCAAGTGTCCATAAATCACTTCAAAAGTGTAAAGAAGTAGACTTGTCATCCGGATAAGAAGGATTTCAGAGATGGTTTGGAGTTTAGAAGCTGGACAGCCTTATGCCAAGTTCAGACTGCACTATTTTCAAAGTAGTTGGGTCACTGTTCTTTTCACACTGCATGACCATCTTGGCCAGCATTCAGTCACTGCTGTGTTCACACTGGACGATGGATCGGCGACAGAAGGTTTCACACTGCATGACTTTACAATAGGAAAAATCACTGACAGACTCCGTCTAAACACGCTGCGCGCAAACTACGTTTCACAACAAACACACGTGAGATGTAAAAAAAGGAAACAAAGCGACACCACACATGCAAGACTGGTCCCCGGAGTTCTCACGTGAGACTTTTTTTTTCGACCCGGTTGTGGTACAGCTCAGGTGAAACGTAAAACAGACATGAGTGCTCCTGCCAAATTTCTACTAATTTTTTTTTCGATTTATTGTGTCCAAATAGAACGAGAAGAAGCTTTTTTCTGAAACAATGCCATATCAGGTTGATATGTGATCTATAACTCCTCCCCAAACTCCCTGCTGCTCTGTATCTTGCTCTCTCACTGGCTGCCGGTGATCGCCGATGTACTTTTCAGTCAAAACACTTTTCACACAGCAGGATTTTGAATCGCCGACAGGTCCAGATATTTAGCATGCCAAATATCTCACGGGCATCGACGACTCGTCGGTGATTCTCTCAGTTTGCGTCTTTGCTCATTCACACTGCGTGATTGTCACTCGCGTGAACGAGCGCCGATTTGCCTGTGATTTCGGGCATTTGTCTGTGATTTTTCAAAACCTGTCGGCGAGCCAAAATCGTGGCTAAAATCATGCAGTCTGAACTCGGCATTAGGTACAAAGGTTGCCCTTCTCTGAGTTCTACAGTTTGGACAGCGTAGCCGGCGTCCAGAGGGAAGCCACTGAAATTCAGGGAACATAGCATGTGATGGGTCCTGTAAAATCCTACCAGCTAACCTCAACATCTGCTGATCACATACAATCGGAAGGGCTCTGACCGGGTGTCCTATTATGTTGGAACAGACTTTGACTGAGTTTTGCAGGCGGTTTCTATTTTTTAAAGTGATGGAGTGGAACCAGCAAGAGATGGAAAATGTCATAACACTCTCAATAAACGAATGGTAAAACGTTTTGAGGATGACCTTGCTAACCCCAAATGAGTTGAGTTTCCTCAGGAAATCAGGAAATAATGCCGCTGCTGGCATTTCTTGAGGATCTCCTCCGTGTTTGAATTAAATTTCATCCGATTGTCAAAGACTGTACCCAGATACTTGTATTCCTCAACGATTTCTACAAGCTTCCCATTGACAATGGTACATTCTGCCATAGCCAGTTCCCTCTGCTTGTTAGAATATGTCACAACCATATCCTTGGTCTTATTCACATTTAGTTCTAAACAGGATTTATCACACCATTCCACAAACTCCTGCAGGACTGAGCTGTGGTGCTGCAAAGATCCTGAAAGCAAAGATAGAAGAACTGTGTCATCAGCGTACTTTACCAAATGGCAGTTTGGCTGGGAGGACCTGCAGTCATCGGTGTAAAGAATAAAAGCAAGGGTGAGAGGACACAGCCTTGTGGAGAACCAGTTGATGTGAACAGGACATCAGATAATGTGTCATTTACCAGGACTCTCTGTGACCTGTTGGTAAGAAAGTCATCAGATAATGTGTCATTTACCGGGACTCTCTGTGACCTGTTGGTGAGAAAGTCAATTATAGACAAAATCAGTTGGTCATCTAGGTGGAAAGCAGAGAGTTTCTCAGCAAGAATATGTGTCTGCATGGTGTTAAATGCTGAGGAGAAATCAGAAAAAATGAGTCTGGCAGTCGTGTTAGGAGAATTCAGATGTTTGTGGATGGTATCAGTGATAAAAACCTTTGCATCGTCCACCCCTCTAGCAAACTGAAGTGGATAGAGGAAGGAATAGGAATAGAGTCGAAACTGCAGGAGAAATCCTCTGGAGTATGTCACTCGTAGGCTGTCAGGAAGGTTATCTCCGGTTGTTAAACAGGATAAATATTCCAAATAGTGTAAAAACTACCAGGAAACCAGCATCCAAAAAAACTTTCGGCTCTCCATGCCTGGTCGCTGCTGTGAGGGATCACGGAAGAATACCCTCGCCAAAGGCGAATCCATCTTTTCTCGTCTTCGATGGGAAACCAGACCACCATGTCCCGATATAACGTCTTTGTTAGATAAAAAAAACGTTTTTGTTATTAATTAGGTAAAACATGTTAAAAAGTTTAAAATGTTCTAATCCACGAGCCAACCGGTCACCACACGAGCAGTGACCCGGAAGTATCCTCTCACCCGGGGAAGTATCCTCTCACCTTCTCCTTCAACGTCAGAAGGAGCAAGGGTCAAGTTTTATTTATAAAATAGTCCCTGGAAGCAAACATACCTATCAGACTCTCCTGCCGTGACTGAACTTGGTGGATGTGGTATTCTCAATATATTTGCAGTACTAGTAGATGCCTGATGATGAGGTGTGGATGTAGATGGTGCTACTATGGTCTCCTCTTAGCTAAAAAAAAAGAAAGTCATTGTTACCATACACAATACAAGGATATACAGGTTATTATGTACAGGTTATAATGATTATTACATCAGAGTAATATGTAAATAGGATTAAATCAGAGCTAAACCAGATCCAGACCCAGTAAAGTTATCCTCTGAAGAAAGGTATTGTTTTCCATAGAGTACTATACATTGTTGTCCCCACAGACCTGAGATATAATACATACAAAATGTACCACATTCACCGGAACAATTTACTATTTTCACCGAAAAGGACAATATAGCTTATGCAACGGCGTTCTTCCTTGTTGGTCAATGACATGAACACGTTAGCATGTTAGCGATAAACACAAGGCTAACGTTACCGGTAGGCCATACACAAAAAATAGTTAGAGTCTTTTATTGGATATGTTTTATGTTTCATGTTGTACTACTCTTCTGAAAACAATTCCTAGTTTATGAAACTGTTCTGTCATTAACAATGGTAGTAAAACCAATTCTGATTGTACGTGTATCCAAGTTAGCTTACGCTAAAGCATTACACGTTTTACACATCGTCATTTGTTGTCATACATAGATGGGCCGGACCAAACATTGGAAAATGGGATATATCTTACCGTTTTATCAAGAAAAAAGCCAACTGAGGATCCCGTTTGAACCCAAGAGTAGACCGGAGATTTCTCCATTTGTTGAATGCCTTCCCGAGGTTGACTAGTCAACTTTGGTGGCACTAGACAAAATTTTTCTTTTCTTTACGAGGAGTTTGTGTTGGGGTTTGAAATGGACTACTAGCCGGTCCTTTTGAATCCATCTTTTATCTTTGACGCTCGAGTTTTCTTTGCTGATCCAGATAATCAATGGCGGGCGGCTTGTACACAAGCCAGCGAGAGGTTGCCAGGTGAGCGTGAACACGCATAACGTCACGCCCAGCCTCAAATTCGAGCCTGAATCCCTCTTATATATTTTACTGTACAGGGTTATAGAGGCGATCGCAGTAATCGGGGAAAGGCTCATTCAGCTCATCAAGCTGTTCTTTAAAGGTGCCATCTGGGATAAAAAATCAAATCATACACCATATTCCATACCAGATGGGGGCAGTATACCTCCAGAAATATCTCCGCGGCCGCGCGCACCCTCATGTCTTCAAACAACACGGGCGAGCACTGTGTTGCTCTGTCTCCCAACCGCATATTAATCAAATCAATTGACACAATAGTAAAAGGTTGGAAGACCGCAGTTTCACGTGGATCATTTGGTGATTTTCAGAGATTAGAAACTAAATGAACAACATCTCAATACTAAATTATAAAGGCCATCTCATAGACAAGCCGGTGCATTTCGACGATATGGGAAAATTAAAGCCCAGGCTATTATTTTTATTTTATGGTATTCATTTTGTTCATGTTACATTTTTAACATTAGTTTGAATTAATTTGACAGACAGCATTCCCTGATGTGGACCAAGCTAGCATCTTTCAGAGCTGCCAACTCTCACAAATTCACCGTGAGACACACAACTGATACTTTTCAAACACTCACGCCACACATCCATTTTGTCATGCACAGAAAAGGACACGGAGACCGATCTCAGCTCTAAGATTCTGTTATTTTTATTACGCAATTCAAACAATAAATACAGTTTTGGCGCTTGTAAATGTTACACGACAGATCCCTAGCGCACGTGAACCGATCATATCTACTAGCCAATGGTAAATGAAAACACGAACACTGACTGTTGAAAGATACAGTATGTTACAACTTACCAAAATGTATTCCTCATGCATAATATCAACCAATCATTTTTTAACTCATCCCTGAACTGAAATTTAGTAGTGGGCTGTATTTTCCACACGACTGACATCAGGTTCAAGTAAACACAAGCCGCGCGATTTACTCGTCTATTGCAGATTGGCTGGTGGTAATGTTGCCCGCCCGCATACCGCCTCCCATGGCCGAAACTGGTATCACGACACATGCCGGGCCAGGGCTAGTAATTTTGCATGCTAATTTAGGTTCATATCTCGGCAGCACTATAACTTGTCAGTTTTTTAATGACATCATTGCACTTATTTCTTCTCATTCTTTTGATTTGTGTAGCTCATTTTTTGGATATTTTTACCTCAATTATCCCATATGGCACCTATAAGCATGTATAGAATTGAAAATTGGTATTTTTACCATGGAAAGTTGCGCAATGCACCTTTAAGCTCCTTGATTTTTCTGAACTCATTAGTTCCTTCACCCGTTCTGTAAACATATTTTTTAAATATTTCCAACATTGTATTAATTACAATATGCAAAAAATATTGTCTTTTCAATACCTTCATTTTGTTAACAAAAAAAAACTTGTACTGTCCTTGAAGCTCATCTTTGAAAAACTGCACCACATCCAGGAAAAAATTAAAAATAATAACTGTAATTTGTAGCTCATGGAGCCCAACTACTTGATATTATTATTATTATTTTTTTTCAAAATATCTTTGTATAGTAACACATGTAAAAGTCACCTTTCATGTAATAGCTGTTCATCGATTCCTGCTAAAGAAAGGTGTTCAACTCCAGGCTCCATAAAACACTGGTCTCTGTAAAGCATATATGATAAATGTATTCTTCTATTAATAAACTATGATGAATTAAAATAAATTTGCCAAAGCCTAGCTAACTGATGGTGAGGCACTGGACGAAGCTATGGTGGAGAGGGTTTGAAGAGGCATTCCAGGTCTCTTGCAAGGAGTTGACGTGGCTGGTCCTCCTTTTTGGTAACTTTATAAAAATAAAAAATCAATTCAAAGGGGTGATGAACTGAGAAATCAAATTTTCCTTGAGCTTTTGACATCTAAGAGGTCACATAATAATATCCTGTTAGTTTCAGAAATGAAAACGTCCTTGTTAGTCCAATAAAAACTTTTATTGACACCAGCCTCTGAAAACGACTCGTTTTTAAAAGTGGGGAACTATGATGACAAAGAGGATAAAACACCACCCCCAGCAGAAGAAGATCAACGCCTGCTTCAACACGTCAGGTTTAGCCACGCCCACCGATTCACGCATTACACACATAGCTAAGTAACATACATGTACATGCTTACCTCGTGATGACAAACTGGATCGAGCTACCGAGCAATACAGAATATTGTGCTGTGCCTGGTTGTGGAAGAAGACAGTCGCCGCATAAGCTTCCTGTGGATTCCAATAGGACTGCATGGATAAACTTTGTTTTGAATGACGTTCCAGCTGATGAGGGTAAAACATCATCATCTGTTCACTTCATTTGACTGAGGATTGTTTTGTAAACAAGACTGGATTTGCAGACCGATTAAGAGTAAAGTGCCGTCTATATTGGATCAGACAGGAATTGTGCAACACATCACAGACTCTGGGTCGAACATTTATGTGCGAATCCGTTTGCCATTTTACATTGGACGTTTTCCCCCATGTGCACCGACGACGGGTGAGTTAAACTCATTATAATATGCAAAACTGTTCTCCACTCGCAGCAGTGGGTGTTTACTTCTAAGTCTTCAGTGCGACACGCCCATAACAACCTACTGTTTTTTAGGTAGGCTCACAACCTGGGTACAAAATAGCCTATTACTTGTTCATTTTGATGTTTTTGAATGCAAAAACCAAGCGAACGTTATAAGTTGACCTCAGACAACAATATAATAAACTTTAAAAAGCCAGTTCATGACCCCTTTAATGTACATTTGACATATCTTTTCATGCCGTGAAATTATTCAACCATAGCTACAGTTTAACAAAATTAACGTTACAGCCAACAGTTCACATTCCGAGAAGTATTCGCGGTGAATATGACCTTACGATTTTTCACATCATATACATAGACAAGAAGGCATTTTAACAACAATAATACTAATTGTTTTGCATCATTTACTGACATGAAATTTGAATACAGAACACGCTGTTACTCACCTGTCAAGTAAAACACATGCAAGATCAGTGCCTCTTTCTAGTTCGAGTTTTTTACGAAGTTCTCTCCATTTAGGAAATGCCACACCGATGTTGATCCTGGTTTTATTTCTCTTCTTGAGAAATCATGCACAGAGATGGCGAAGCAACTTTTGGTAAGTATCCTGGAGCAAGTTTTGGTAAGTATTCAAATTAATTATTTTGTCATTTTGCTTCTATCTATGCCATGGGCTGACTTAAAAGATTGCCTGCGAGGCTGTGCGAGCTTCTCCTCCTGTCTATGGTAACTTCTCTACTGTGCGACGGACAGTCGAGTGGTTATGACGTAATTTTTAGCCTATTTTTACAAGAACGGCATCTACATGGCCATAACGTAACATACAAAGTAATGGAGCCTTTTATACATTGTCGTGTTTCTTTAGAAATAAATAATGGATAAATGGAGTCTTTGGACGCCTCAGATGTAAAGTTATTAGCTGTCAAAGTGACGCCAAAATGAATGGGAGTCAATGGGATGCTAACAGCACGTGATAGCCCGCTACAATGGCAGCCCCCGGAGGCAGCTTCAACTTCCGGCTGATGGATTACCCCCTTGGTGATAACGCGTCGTAGGTCACATGATTTACGTCAACATGGCAGATGTCCGGTTAGCATTCATACTCAACGAGATTTGGTTATAAAGTACCTACTCTTTTAGCGATCGTTGAGTAAGTTCATTTAAGTTAAGTACCTACTCATTGAGTATGCGGTTTGGAACGCAGCCACTGTGACCTCAATGTCATCTAGAAAATGGCTGACATTTCTGTTGTGCCTCATCCCCTTTGCCCACTCAGCACTCTTCTCCTTAAAGGAGTTGAGGCGTTTCTGCGCCCTTGTTTTGATTGTCGTGTTTCTCTGAGCCATTTTCTGAAAAATAACAGATTAATAAAAATGATTAATTTAGTGATTGCCCAATAATTCTGCAGATATTGAGTACGCTAACGTCAGACATATTGAACATCTTTGATTGCCTATATAGGTCTCTACTAGAGGTGTGAATCTTCACTGATCTTCTATTACGATTATCATGTCAGCGATTCAATATCTCGATGTATCACGATGCGTCAAATACATTTTTCATTAAAGACATGTAGGATATTTAATTCATAGCTTTTCAAGCTTCAAAAACAAAACATTCTGCAGTGCTCTAATACAAAATACAATGGAAACATAAAACTACAGCACTAAGCACATGGCACTTCCTGAATGTGTAAAGAGAAATGTTGTTAGTCATAGATTTAATTGTAATCAGAAATAATATATTATGCCCGGTGGAAAAAACTTGTTAAAAAAAACACAATCTCACGGTCTCTCCGCCCAACCATACGCGCCAACCCGTTTGACTAACTCCGTTTGCAGTGCATATGCGGTCCGTATTTTTTCCCCGTACCTAACAGGTTAGAGCTTTCACACTGCACACGGATGCAGTCCGTCAATCCGTTCCAGTTGCGGTGCGTATACAGCAGTGCAGAGATCGTTTCCGTACTTTGTCTATTTCTGCTGTGCTGCAAACGCAGAAATAAAGTGACAGTGCACGGTTCGTGGTCAAAATGAACTCAGATTGACCTCGAAATGTAGTAGTTTCACCATAAATGCATTTAATTCAATAAAATGTAGCAATCTCTACATAAAGGTATTTAATTGTTTCATATTTTTACTTTAAGAGATCTCAATATATAAGTAATGCATGGAATTGTATGCATTCGTTGTTTAAATCGTGTTTAAACGAGCATGCGTGCACTCAAGTTTGTAAAAGAGAATCGCAAAGCCATGGCAAAACTTTTATTTTAATAAAAGTTGCTGCATATGGTGAACATATTTTGATTACCAAAAACCAGGACACATGGCCCAGAAAACAAATGATAGGCTACTCGAAGTTTACTCAAAGATGCCTTATTAATTTCAATACAATTAAAATAGGCTATGCCCCCTCTGTGGATAGAAAATTGTTATATTAAGACACAAATTCAGATAGCCTATGCTTTTCAGAGGATACTAAACATGTTTTATTATGACAGGCTGGTTTAAAAAATAATGAATGAAATAATGATTAACTAAAAGAAATACCTTCAAATTGAACAAAAATACCTCTCACAAACGTACAAAAACGAACTAGATTTCTTCCTATTTATCCTGTTTTTCCTCATCCTCCTTGTTTGCTCATCTCCTATATTTTGCTGTAAAGCTGATCCTTTCCAGCGTTTTCTTTTCTTTTTTTTTTTGAAAACCAGGACATCACTTTATAAAAAACGGCCTGGACAGGACGTGAAAACAGGACAGGGATAACAGGACTGTTGGTCACTGGTCATGCTATTGCTGCATAACTTCTGATTTTGAAATAAAAATAGCGAGTGTTTGTGGTACAGCTCACGCACTGCAAACGCAGCATATGTGAGAGCACTTTAGCGCGTGCGGCTCCTGTACCGGATAGGAACCGCAACACTCACCGCATACGCACTGCAAACGGAGTATGTGTGAAACGGGCATAAGTCTGTTGAGCCCCACTGCTGCATTAATGCAGTTTCAGTGGCAATGGTTCCTTATAATATCTCAAATCATTTTGCTAAATAGTTTGTGCATGCCTCATTTCAAAACATCTTCCCTGTAAGATGTTTTTTAGTTTGTCACAATAGAATGCAACCCAACGTCAACTAAAAAGTTTTGTTAAATTATTGACTTCATAGATCTTATTAATAACTTAATTCCACATTTATTTGCATATTTGTCATATTATGTGTTACTTTCTACACTTACATAATATCTACACATGTGGCTGCAGAAATTTTAACAAGGGCGAGACATGACTTTCTGCAACCAGGGTAAATGGACACAGAATGTGTGTAACACTAGCACTAAATGGGTACACAGAATAACATTTGTAGGCATCTACCTATAAAACGATGCTCAATTTGGACTAGCCTACCCCATTCTTAACACAGATTGTGTTTGATTGCAAATGCCTCTCTGACCGCAACTTGCTATCGTAGCTTAACAGCGTTTTAAGTCCGTGTTTACAGACCACCACGTAAGAAAGTCATAGCATAGACATTGGTTTCTGAATGTAATATTCGAGCTGATGCAAAGCATGGCAAAAAAAGTACTTTTGCATTTAGCAAATTCAGTACCTCACCTTCCCACACCTGCTTATTCGATTTGGGGAAGGAATCACATCCCGTGAACTGCGTAGACGTAGGAAGGAATCACATGGGGGGATAATGGTTCGTTTCGGCGTTGACATACACGCGGAATCACGGTTCGTTTCGCCGTTGACATACATGTGGAATCACATGGGGGGATAATGACTCGTTTCGCCGTTGACACGTGGAATCACGATTCGTTTCGGCGTTGACATACATGCGGAATCACATCGGGGGATGACGGCTTGTTTCGCTCAGAACATTTAATGGCGTAGACATACATGCGGATAGCTCAAAATGCGTACAGTCATGATGTCATGTTGCAATTTCAATTGGCTTTTTGTTTGAGACTCTTGTGCGTGTTAACATGCGCTTTGTTGGCCATGTGCGGCACACACTGTTGCGTTGAGTTTTTGTGTTGTACACCACTTTGAAAGGGTGGACTTTCATCTTTGCATTTTTTCTTTCTCTTGCTATAGGACATTAGATTTTTCTTTTAAGTAAATAACTTTTGTAAATAACCATAAGAAATTAGTGAAACTGATTTTATTTATTAATTTTATTTCTTTTATTTCCTAATTAATGTTGTTTTATAGGCAATAATATATAGGCCTTTTGGTTTCAGGTTCATAATAATTATATTATATTATAATCATAATTTTTTTATCTCGGCCCACTGTGTATTTGAGTTTGACACCCCTGTCTAGGAGGAGATTGAGTTATTAAATATATAATAATAATATTAAATACGTTTTCAGTAATTTGGCTCTCACAAGCCAACTTAAGCGTCATTGCACCTTCAATATGGAGAACCAATGAGCTGGAGATACTGAGAATGCGTGATAGCACCTTCTGAATCAATCTTTCTTTCGCACAAGTAATGCTGTAATAATACATGAACACGGGTGAAATGAGGACTTGAATGATGGGGTGAATTTAACTGAAGTTATGATTGCAAATTACTTTATTTGAATGTATTATTATCCACCAGAGTATTAGAATTGACATTGTTACACGAGTACGTAAAAGAACCGGTGAACCGATTTTTTTTAACCGGTTCGTGGAAAAGAACCGAACTTCCCATCATTATCTCATTCCCGCCCACAAAAGGCACAGTCCATTGTTATCATGTATGAGGGGGAGATTGGTGATCTATTTAATTCTAGGTTGAACATTGCTGAACATTATTAATTCATTGGTTTTGTATTGATTCAAGTGTTTATGTATTTTATTATTATAAAACTTTAACTCTTTATTACTGTTAAATCCCAATATTTTGTCTTTCTTGAATTTCTTTATTACCTTTAATTTCTAAATGGTTTCATCCAAATAGGAGGGGCTTGGCCTTTTTAAAAGGACCTCTCAGAGTAGTTTAGGAGCTCATAGAGAGAGTTAGAGTTTATGTCAATTTACTGGGATAGCCAAAAGCTTGTTTGTATCTAACTTAGGCTGAGTAGGTTTCTTTCTTTGTTTTGACTTATTTGATTTTCACTGTAATTACTAGTGATGGTGAAATGAAGTATTGAGGCTTTCTTCTCAAAGGTATCATAAAATGGTTCATTACTTGAAGTTTTTTAACACCGTGCAAAAAGTGGAAAAGTTGCCTTTGCTTTGTTAGGAGAGTGAATTTGCTGGATTATTCATTAAAAATAATGAATAAATTGTATGTCTGATTGGTCCAGATTAGGAGTCGGCAACAGGCGGCCCGTGGGCCAAAACTGGCCCGCTAGCAATATTTTCTGGCCTGCCAGATTATTTTGGAAGTTTGTTTTTAAAAAAATGTAAATATCATATTAAACCTAAAAATGAAAAACTGATGATGATGAACGAATGATACACAGACACATATAATTCCACGATTATAGGCCTACTGCAGGCGGAAACAGACAAAGAAATACCAGAACAACCATTTTTGTAGCAATTTTAATGTTGTCTTTTAAAACCGAAATAAAGACAATGTTGCTTGACAAAAGATTGGATACTCTCTACTAGGCTAATTCAAAAGATGGGGTAATTATTGGATGAATAAGAAACTTAAGTGTGGCAACAGCAGCTTAACATTAGTAGATATTTTGGCCACGGCGCGACACATTAACGGAAACATAAGTATTCGGGCTAAAAAAAACGGAACATGGATTATCCTGGTCTATCTACATGTAATGACTGAAGAATAATATTGCAGAACAATTATAGGTACATTTTAAAATGCAATCTGACAATTAAATATAATATGCTATCGATAGAGTTAGGGTACTCAATGTGAAAAATGGCATCATATGTCTTTATTGCATTCATTGATGAAGGCATGAGCAAAGACTTCACTTTGCTTCATACACAGAGTCTGGAATGGCATAATAGAGAAGTGTTTTCTCTATCACTGTACCATTCATTTCTCTATCACTGAAGTTTAAAATCATTGGTTACCCGTAAGCCAATGAGAAGTTTATTTATGACGTATCTTATGCGTCGACACAGCCGCATCGAACCACAGACATCATGCATCGAACTTTCACTGTAAAGCTTCTGGCGTTTGCCGCTGGCTCTAACATCTAGTGGTTAAACGTGACATAATTCGTCTTGTGTATCTAATGAGCGATCTTTGATCTCATTAATCTGTCATTTGTTCCTTGGCAAATTGTTTTGGCTGAGGGCAAAGTAAAGTTTCATAACTTTATAATCTAGGCTATTTTAACATTCTATCCTGTTATAGATGTCTATGGTTTTTATGATGTTGATGTGTCCAAGCAATACCATGGATCAAATGTATGAAATCAAAACAGTAACTTATATTTATTAACAATTAAGAACGAAATGACAGGACATCGTATGACAAAAGATGGATACATAAAATAAAACAGTGAGAATGAATAACATTACCTCCACATTTACATTTTGTGCCAAACTAAATATGTAGCATAAGTGGGCAAAATGAGTTAAAAAGTTCAATCTTTCCTGGGCTTAAATCACTTCTTGAAAAGATGTGCACAGACAGCAAATTCATATCAGCGCACCAGTGTGTTGACAAACCCGTCACCAACACTTTCCCACGCACACAACAAATACGTCATGCACGTCGGACCCCGCATGTAGCCGCCTGCTGTATTTGCCGGGAAAATAACCTGGAGAAAGTTACAGATATTATAGTAATGTGCAAAGTATGTGAGTGGCAACAATTTTTATTTGCTTTGTTGAAAAGTGTATTGGTTATATATAAAAAACTGGGTTATCCATCCCCACAGATCGTCTGAAAACACAGAATCTCCCCTCGGCCCACCGTCTATGTAAACAATTGATGATGCGTGCAAAATACCAGAGTGAACATGGCTATAAACGACTTTTGTAGGTTATGCAAAGTTCATCTATACATCCACGGTACAATCACGGGCTCTAAACTTATTTTTCCAGAAAAATGGAAATATTTTAAGACTGGAAAAGAAAGGTGCATGCATCCCGTGTCTCGTTTCCCATTTCCGTGGCCGTTTCGGTTTTCGATTTCTCTCACCTACAATGTAAAACTCTGCGCTTAGCGTCTACGTCACGGCTCTCAGCCCGCCCTCTGTTCGTTAATTAGCCGGTCGTCCGAAGGCCTGTGGAAAACTGAAAGATAGGCTGCTATCTCAGACTGACTACAGGAGCGAAATTAAATTAGCGGAAGTAGAAAGTCTGACGTAGTCAGGCTAACTCAGGGACTCTGCAGATCTGAATGCATCTTTGTGCAGAGAGGCTGTTCAATTCAATTAATTCCATCTCAAATTTAGCCTCATCCAAGGAAGGGACGATTGTGGACGACCACACAGGGGACACACCACAACACAGTTATGTACATTGCACCTATTAATTATGAAACATTTGCATAAAATTCAACTGTTCACAGACAGCCAACAGTGGCCCTGTCAAATAAGTTACGGTGGACACCATAGGCACTTCGTGGACGACATCCGCACATATAGGCTGTTAGGGGTGTTTTGCTCTGCCTTGCCCATTGAAGATTCCCTTGATTATTATGTAGTAATCTTATGATGTAGTTAAACCAGCGGTTCTAAGAGCATATAAGCTCATGCCAGAAGCATAGAAGCAAAAATTAAAAAAATCATACTAAAGCGGCTAGATAAACCTTTGTAGAATTTGCGCATGATAAAAAATGTTAGAGAAGTGGTGTATTGCGTCTGAGGCTACAACGTTCGAGCGCCTCCAGGAGTTAATATTACTGGAGGATTTCAAAGGTTGCCTCCATGAAAACTTTGTGTTACACCTAAATGAACAAAAGGTTTCTACTTTGTCCGAAGCTGCAGTTTTTGCTGATGAGTACGTACTGACTCACCGAACCGTTTTTCCCACAGCCCGTCAGAGTCGAAACATTACAGGGTATGCTGAGAAGAGTTCTGCGGCTGCGCGTTCCCCATGAGAACTGACACTCGTGCAAGCGTGCTTGAGGGAAGGATGTTTAAACACACAGAATCTAAACATGCATGTTTCTACTATCTTGATCCTAGTCATTTAATTGCAGACTGCCAGGCGTGGAAACAAAAGAATGCGGCTGTTAAAGCATAAACAGTTGCACATTTGGTATTTGAACCACAGGTAGGAATGGCTGAAACGTTTTCATCGGGAACGGAGTTGTTTAAACCTTTCATGAGCGGTTCAATTGCTATTTCTCCAAACAGTATCTCAAAACCCTTGTCTATTTTGCACGACACTGGCGCCGCCCACTCGTTTATTCGTGAAAATGTACTTCCATGGTTTCCCAATTCATGTGGTGGGTTGAGCCTTGAACAACTAATATTAGATTGTGTATGTCCGCTCCCAAAATCGAAAAGCAAACACCAATATGTTCTTACACTGATGTGTACAGCTCGGTTTCCTGAACCTTGCTCTGTGGTTGACTGCCAGAATCAACATTCAAATGTGTTTTCTCTACCAAAAACGGACCAAACTACCAGGGACCAGTGGATGAAATTCATTTTTAATGACGCTGTTCCAAGAACCCTATCAACTGGCTTAACGTTAGGTGTCTGCGCTAAACATTTTAAACGGGAATCCTTTGCAACGTTCATTTCGAGTCGGACAATAATGTCTACAGAGTCGGAGTGCTGTAACGTATAGAGATGGAACAGGTATAGTTTAGTAGTTTAATTACAGTTACTATAACGTATTTGTCATCTGCTTCTATCTATCCATTATTTATTAATAGCCAACAAGTCTGCTGTATCGGACCAGGTCTGAATGATGATCAAACATATACTAATGAGTTTAATAAAGTTTATTGTACATCACACAAAAGTTGGAGCATCAGTTTCACTTCTGGCTCAAACATATATGGTTGAATTCCGTAGGTCAAATAAATATGATATAATAATTACGATAGTAAAATAAATGACACGTTGTTTTCATGGAAACACTGACGCACTTTGTGATCTCCGTAGCTCTCACACACTTGTCGTCTTTTACGTGAAAACTGAGGTGATGTGCTTCTCACGGTGGTGATTATTATTAGTCTACGAAGAGTCAAAATGCCGCCACAGCTCCGATTTGAATAAGTTAACATCTACGCTCGCCGTCACCATGTGTTTGACAGTGCGTGCACACAGTCTATGACACACTGGCGCGGCGTGAGCAGAGCAGACCAAGCATTTTCGGTTCATTACTATGAGTGCTCACACAAGCTCAAGTTTCTTAGGAATGAAGTGAAAACACTCACTAGGTTCGTGCCAGTGTGTGCTCGCTGATATTAGTGTTTGCTCGCTGCTGTTGTGCCTGTAGAGCGAGGTTCAAAGCTACACAGGCTTCAGTAAACGTTCCTGCTGTTTAAAATGTGAATCGCGATTCGTTTAACATTTCAACCGACTTGAATCGTCACACATTTTTAATGATTTTCAACCAGTTGCAAGTGAATCGTTACATCCCTATATATCAATCATATTGTTTTCTTCTATTAGCACTTTCAATTCTTTCCTTCCTTGATCTGCTTTAAAAACCATTCCCTCTGCCATTTCTAATTTACTAAAAACCGTGTTAAAATCACCCATCATAATAACTTTTTTGTGTTTTTTACAAAATTCCCTCAATCCATTAAAATAGCCTTTCTTTTCTTTCTCTTCTGTAGGAGCATGTACATTTACTACAATTACTTTCTTCTCTTTATACTCCATTTCCACCGCTATGCATTTCCCATTATTATCCTTATACACTGTTTTACAATTTACACCTGTTTTCTTTTATTAAAACTGCCACTCCTCTGCCCATTCTACCATCCCCATTGCTAAATAAAATTTCCCCATACCATCTTTTCCTTATTTCACTAATATAACCCATTCTCACCAGTTAGTTTTTGTAAAAAAAAAAAAAAATCACATCCTCTCCTTTACACATTTCTTTCACTTTTTCAAATGTGCTTATGTCTAAAAGTCCTTTAGCATTAAAAGTGACGATTCTTAAAAGCATAAAAACTATAAAAACATTGATAAAACCCATCATGTCAGTTCAGTCTCCTCCAGATCCTTTAATACATCATACTTATTCCCAGTCTCAATTGAGTCCTCTTTAAGCGTTCTTTTTCTAGCAGTCTCTAAATTGGGCGTTACCTTAATTGATCTTCTTCTTTTAGTTGACATCAGTTGTTTATCTTCTTCTTTTCCACCTTCACTTTCCTTTACAGCCGTTCGTTCTTTATTCCTTTGATCATTAAGTTCCACATTGTCCAACTTAATTTGCAAACTTTCAGTCAAACCCATTTGGGCACTTTCCAAACTTTCAGTAAAGTCCATCGGTGTTTCCTCCTCTTGATGTGTTTGTATTTCATGTCTATTGAATGCTTACATTTGATCCTTAGTGTCTTTATTTCCAATTGATTCATTGTTTTGTACTCTTCTTAATTCCTCTTCTCGATCTTTGTTGTCTCCTTCATGCATTTGCCCGTCTACCTGCTGCTCCTCCTTCTCTCTCCCCTTCCAACACTCACACCTGTTTAAAACCAATTTGCTATCCAGGCACGTTACCGCGCTGCAGTCTCTCGCGAAGTGCCCCCTCTCCTCGCACTTATAGCACTTAAATTCTGGACAGTCCTTTACCACATGATCCGGGCTCATGCACAGTCTACAGGTCTTCACCTGGTGGCTGTGCATCACCCGGAAATATTGTGGGCCCTCCGCCGTCTCTATTTTTGTGCTGTACAGGAGGGAGGCAACTTTTTTAGAGAAACGTGTCCCGTCCTCAACAGTAGTGCCTGGATTAGGGTTGGGTATCGGTTGGGTTTTATTCGATACCAGTACCTACTTGGTATTTTTTAAACGGTTCCGGTGCTTAAACGGTTCTTGAAACGGTACTTAAGAAAACAAAACTGCACACACTTTGTCAAAAAATAATAACCTTTTATTTACAGTGCCAAACTGGATCTTAAATCTAAGAATATAAATACAAGTAATGTATGGGTAAAATAAATAAACCAATATAAAATAAAAATATACATTTACATAATATCAAATAAATAATATTGTACCAAACAAATAACAATGTAATAAAACTGTAGATTACTAACAGGGTAATCTAATCTCAATCTTCTCTTACTAATGACATGAACTGAACAGTGCAACAACTTAAATATTAAAATAGAAACAAATATAGAACAAGATATTACACAACAGTATTGCACATTTAAATAAGCTTTTGTGGCTGGTAGTTAGGACACTGCATCAGTTTTTAACTATTCTTCTGCAGGAATATCACCATATTAGCCTTCTCTGGCAATATACGGGATCTTTCCTGACTTATAGCATGCCCAGCACATGAGAAAACCCTCTCAGAGGGGGTTGATGAGGCCTGCACACACAAGTACACCTCAGATATGTCCAGATGGGATGGCTGTCAGGCCTTTGTAGATCTCTATCTCTTTCTGGATCTGCTCTGTGATGGAGAGGGCACTGCTTGTGGTATGAGTTGTAAGTTCTCGGTCTTCATCCTCAAACAACTGCTCCAAGGCTGACATCTTGATCTAGTACATTTGAACAAGTTCAGTATAGCACAAAAAACAACTATTAATTGTTCACACTACAGTAGATAGATAGTATAGACGCTTTCAGCAGTGACAACATAAACAAACGGTACTGCGCATGTGCATTAAACTGGCCCAAACTTAACTTCCGTCAGACTTGCGGAGACAGTCCATAACGAGTAAATAACCTTAGTAGCTGGTATTTTTGCCAGTCAAAGAAAATAAATGTTACCTGGCCAAACTACCAGACAAAAATTGGAGACAAGATGTTTTTCTGCCGACGTGTCTGATTTACCGCAGTGTTAAAAAACTGTGGCGAGCGCGACGGCGGGGTTTGATAAGGTTAACATAGCTCTCCTGATTAGCTAGGCTTCTTACATGCTTGCTAACCTTTTTTTTTAAGATGGGTCTCCACATTGACAGCATGTTGGATGGATCGGTGCAGCGCTGTTTATGATACTAACCATTCAATCCACAGACTGGTCCGCTGTCAATGTGTTTGCAAGAGAGAGAGAGAGAGAGAGCGTGCGAAAGCGCTGCACGCAACTCTGCAGTCAATTACAAATTTTCTCATCTTAAATTGTTAAACACGGAAATCAATTTGTGGCAGTCAGCGCTGATAATGTGGTGGGCAGCCACTAATAAATGTATGGGAAACACTGTACCGGTTATCACTCAGATCAGATAAACAGGCTATTTTAATACCGCCGTCTCCCTCATAGGAAACCTTGACATTTTTATTTTTTAGCAAACTGTGTTTGCTCCCTAGGTAAGGTTGCACCCCACAGCTCAACAACCTGCTCATCACCTTAACTTTCACTGCATTTGTAGTCAATGCCATATTATCCAATAAACACTACTAAACGAACAGAACGGAAGTTAACTTTGGGCCAGCTCATCACCATGGCAACGCGTCTGATGAAACCGTCTATATGTTTAAACTTACATGTCTGCCTGCTTGGTCCTCCTCTTCACCTGTCTCAGTCTGATGAGGGTCCTCCTCTGTTGGAAGCTGCAGACACAAACAGAGTGCACATAAAACAGCATTAAATAATCCTTAATTACAGAAACTGTAACATGGGCAATTGGGCATGGATGGACACACTGCATATGAAAAAAAGTTGAGCAATCAGAACAGGGTCTCTAACAAACTTGCAGTAAAATACCTGAGATGCCGTGGCATTGTCAATCACTGCTTTCTCAAGCCTATCCCAAGCTTCTGCAACACCAATTTCCAGCCTGCCTTTAAAGCGAGGGTCCATCAGTGTGGCCTCCCGAAGAAAGTTCTGAATGTCTTGATCCTGTAATGAAAACATGGTTTAGTGTATAATAATGAAAATGGTGTAGTTTGCCTTCTTTCTTTGTGAACATGCAAATGGATAGTACCTGGTATCTTTTTTCGAGATCTCCCCAGACCTTCTCTTTTATAGCAGCCACAAAGACATTGTCATCATCGGAGGCTGAATAGTGTGCCTCCAGCTTTGTGAGGATCGGGATGATTTGGCTGCATGTGGGGGACTTGTCACTTGACACGCAGAGGGTTGAGATGTACAATATTTTCATGCATTTCATGAATTCCTCTGCCTTCTCAAAATCACTCTCTGTAAGCCTTTCTAGTCTGTGGAAAATAATCAATAATGTTAAAAAGAAAAGGTAAATTTATATTGTGGCAAAGTGACCCTCTTGTTCATCACCTCACCTGTCCCTCTCCATTGGCCTCCTTAGCCTTTGATCAAGGCAAGCTGCCTGGATTGCTGGGAACTGCTCCACAAACCGCTCCACCATGAGATAAAGAGAATTCCAGCGAGTCCTCACTTCCAGGATAACATTGTGCTCTGGCAAATCTAAAACACAGACATATGATTAATAACAATAAACAATTGCTTATATTTAAAAGTATTACTTTTAAGTTGAATTTATAATTATTATTATGCTATTTACTGAGGAGTCGCTGTTTCTCTCTCAGGACAGTTTTGCTCATGGTGGAGCGCTTCACCCACACCACCTAGTCACAGCTTGGATGCCATACACCTTCTGTGCTGCCAGGTTCAGTGTGTGGGCAAAGCACCCAACTTTTAAAAAATTCAGGTTTCTCAGGGCAACATCCATGTTGTGAGCGTTGTCAACAGTGGCAGCTATGACTTTTCCAGTCAACTTGAACTCCTCAAGAATGTTGTAGATTTCCTGTGCCACCACTGGCCCTGTTTGGGACTCATAAACTGCTTCGGTGCTCAGCACTTTCTGCTGGATGCTGCCTTTGTAAATGTAATGGACAGTCACTGTTAGGTAGTGGTCCTGTGCCATGCTGGTCCATCCATCGCAAGTAATTGCAATTTTGCTGACCTCCACCAGCTCCTGGATGACATTATGTTTATTAACAGAATACCATGCAGGTATGTACGTGTTGGATATGTCATCCCTGGATGGTGGTTGGTATCTATTAGAGTTGAGCCGGATACTCGGCTGAAACGAGTATCCGGTACGGATAAAGCACTTTTGTCGAGTACGAACATTATACGAGTAATATGAATCAATATCTGTGCTCAGATAAAAAAAAAAAAAGAAGAAGAAAGTTATGTTGAGATTAAGGCTGAGCGATATATCAATATAAAGTATATATATATATTAAATGTGATATGTAATTAGATCATATTGCGGTAACGGTATAACGGTTCAGGTTGCGCTGTGATCCTTGCTCCAAGCAAGCTGCTGAGTGCTGCTGACCCAGAGCTCTCTGCACTGCTCCCCGCGCCCCAGCCACTCCTTTTCCACTTTGCGTGCTTGATTAAAGCATGTATATTATGAAATAAAGTCTTTCACCTCAGCAAAACGGACTTTCTGTCCTGTCAGCCGTTATACTGTAACGTTGGTCGTAGCGCACACTCAATTGCACGTGCAAATGCGCGTTGGATCGCCTCACTAAAGTGTAAAAGAAACTATATGAGCATGCAACACCGTTACGTTGTAAATTACACGAAATAAAAGCAATGCAGTTATGATTTTCATTCTATTCACCAGGAGCAGTTTCCATGTTTCATAAACAGTTCTTGTTAGTATTGTGTATTCACTATTCACCATGGTAACTGTCGTTTCCATATTAACCCCGTAATGCCCCTATTTTTCTTTGTGTTATTTTTTATATTTTTTTTAAATGACTGTAATGGCTCATACCAACTTTGTATTAACAAAATAAATAAACTAGGGCTGGGAATTTATTAGAAAAATTTAACTAATTAATCGCACAACTTGCTGTGATTAATCACAATTAATCACATTTTTTCCCCAAAGCTTGTTATCAATACTTATACGTTAAAAATGATACATTTACACAATGAAGTATAGTTTAAACAGAACATTTTATTTCAATGATCTTATGAACTGTAATCATTCTCTCCTGGGAACTAGTATGGGTAATTCCCATAAAGTGCAACATTATAAAACAAAGTGTATAAGTGTAAGTTGAATTTGATCAGAAATCCTAAATCATCTTATAAAGTAAGGCAATAAGTCAAAAGCAATTTCTTCATATCCACCAACAATATAATTAAACAAAATTTTAAAGTGTAAGTTTAAACTAACAAGATCATCAAAATGGTTGAAACTTAATCCAAAGCAAAAACTTTTTTTTTATTCCCCAAACATGTCGCACCAAACAGCCTTTGCAGAACGAATAACACAAGGAGAATGTTACATATTTTACCACAACATTTTGCCTACTCTTTTGCATTGAGCCAGCAACTAAGACAGACCAGTTTGTTTACATTATCAGGAGACAAGGAAGCTCTCTTCTTTTGGACGATGTGGCCTGAGAGTGAGAACAACCTCTCACAGGGCACTGTGGTTGCAGGTGTGGACAGGTACTTGCGCTATAGGTACCTGCTATACGTGCCATTAGAACATGTGCTCCTTCTCTTGATGACCACCACTGCAGTGGACACTGGTCCATGTTGATTTTGGGCTCTGATTTGTAGCGTTTTAGACATTTGTCTATAGAATCTTCATCATCTGAATCTGAATCAGATGAACAAAGCAAGAACTCAGACATCCTGGTCATCTTTGTTGGCTGTTTTCCTGTTGTCTCTGTTGATGGTTGTTGTGCCAGCCTCTCCTCCTTTACCAGGCTGCTTATTGAGGTCCACACCTCATGCCTTTCGTCTTTAGGAAGACACTTCAAATCTTTAAACCTGGGGTCGAGAGCAGTAGCGATCTTCAGCCATTTGAGGTTGGTGCTTTCCTTCCTTTTAGCTAGGTCTGTGGTAAACACCTTCTTGAACCTCACCACATAGACTGGATCATCATCTGATGGCTCCATAACCCTGAACAAGTGGCAAAATGCTGGTAACACCACTGAACAAGAAATGTACTGCTCGCCCCCCAGGAGTTCGGTCACATTTCTGCAAAGGAAAGTACAAGATGTAATTATGTCAGTAAATTGTTTTAATTATACAGTGGCACACACAAAAAGTCAGATCACACAGAGACAAAGGGGTATGAAACACACTAGGACTGTAACTTTTGAGAAAAATCTAATTCGAACGGTTATCAAATATTAAGCAATGTATTCGAATATCTACGGGGAAAAAATGCACAAATGCATAACAGTCTGGCTGTCATAATAAGGACTCTCCGGCCATAGCCTGTCTAAAAAACACATGTTTGACTTAATGTTTGAAACAGCAGACTATCAACTTAATCTACATGAAGTGCCACTATAGACAATCACAAAATTAGGCTAAGGTTACATGGAAAAAACAGAATAGGAACATCAATTAACGTGACAACTTACACAGCTAATTCATTTCTTATTATTGTTTGTTAGAAACACCAATCTATCAACTTTATCTGGATCAAGTGCGGCTCTTTATATTGATGTCGTTATCCGCGGTGGAGTACACGCACTCTGAGTGCACAGACGTGCCTGGCACACACATATTTTAGAGCCTGCTACTGAATGAGATGGTAAACAATAAAATAAATCAAACGGTCTAATCATTGATTGCGCAAAAAAAAAACAAAAAAAAAAACATGGCACTTTAAAAACGGGATAGTGTATTTATAGTTCGTTTACGGACATTTCACATCATGTTCGAATGCATATTCGATTATCGAATAAAAAACTGACAGCCCTAAAACACACACACACACACACACGCCTATGCACGCACACACGCGCATGACAAACACAGGAAGAGAGGAATAGAGAGACAAACATTAGAGAGAGAAATAAACTAACCTGCAAGGTTCAAGTAGTTCTTCAACCTTTTCCAGTTTAGCAAGCTCCTGTGATGTCAACATGGCAATTTTGCTGTTCTGCTGAGACAGAGTAGTGGACAGTGGCAATCTGTTTCGCAGGATCCGCCTGACCATCTCTAAGGTAGAATTCCACCTGGTTGGGACGTCCTGTACAAGCGGTTCTTGCTTCTGTCCAAGTGCAACTTGCTGTTCTCCTAATTTCTGAGCATTTGATGGACTGTGCTTAAAGTGCCCAACAATTTTGCGACATTTGGCCAAAATACCATCTAATCCACAATCGTGAAGAGAAACAGTTACAGTTCTTTGAACGCAGTGGGCTGTACAGGGCAGGTGTTCAAATGGTAGTAGTCTCGCAGCTGCTGTCATGTTCCGAGCACTGTCAGTCCCAAGTGTTGTTAACTTATTCTCCACATTCCAATATTTGGCAACTTCCAAAAAATGATCAGCGCATGCCTCCGCAAAGTGGCGCTCGGTGGTTTGACTCACAGTAAGGGCAAATGAACGGAAAATCCACTCCTCATCTATAAAGTGTGCTGTGACACCTAAGTAGTTGTCATTGCTCACAGACGTCCAGTGATCTCCTGTGAGCGCGACGTTCGTTGCTTTCTCAAGCATGTCCATCCTCCGTGCCCTCTCGCTGTCATACAAATGGTGTATTCTCGACACGATCGTTCTTCTGGATGGTAGATTGTAAGAAGTGTCTCCCGATGCAATTTGAATTACTTCTCGTAGTCCCTCGTCATCTACCGTGTTAACTGGGCGGCAGTTTCTAGCGATCCATCTAGCTATAGAATCGGTTACAGATTTGTTCATCGGCCCGCCACGAGGCCTACAGTAATCCAGTATGGTCGATTGGCGAGACCCTCCTGCAGCCTCGCTAGTTGCGGCAAGAACACCTGGGTGTTTTGCGTTTAAATGGTATAGTAAAGACGAATTGCTCCGGTGGTATTTAAATTCGGCTTTGCAAATTGTACATACCACCACTTTTCTGTCTGTGCCATCAGGACATTTTTTAAATGTAAACTTTCCATCTAAAATTCCACCGTTATCGCTCTCCATCATCGTGCAGTGTGATTTGGCTCAGTTATAGCACACTCCTCTGTCACAACAGGAAGTTGTTAAAATGGACGCGATTGGCTTGCGTCAATTGCGTTAATTTATTTTAATGCGTTAAACATGTAAAATTAATCGCAGAGATTAACGCGTTAACTTTCCCAGCCCTAAAATAAACCAATTAATAAATCACAATTCCACTTCCAAGGGAATAATCTGCAATTAAGATTTTTGTCATAATCATGCAGCTCTAAGGTGAAGAAACCTGTTTATTATTTATTCATTTGATTTAGCAAATGTTCATGTTTCAATAAAACTACTTGTGACATGTCATATTTGGCTTTGACTGAACATTTGCTCTCACTTTGCAGAAAAAATATCGGGATAGGCTATATTTTGTATATCGAAATTCAGCCTATGGTATATGACTTTTGGGTCCATATCACCCAGCCCTAGTTGAGATGAAAACTCTTGTTCATTACATTTTACTTCATAATTGCAGCCATATGTGTTGTATTCATTGTTGCAAAACTTGCTCTGTAGTTTGTTTGTTATCGTGATCAAAACCATTGATCTGAAGCTCAATATTGATGCTGTCATGTAAATAGTTTTCTTATCAGCAATAAATATAACAATTTCTGATCAACCCATATCAATTGCATGCTTAAAATAACATACCGGTTAAAGCCGGTTATTTCAAGACTATCCGACCCACTTCCGGGTTTAGGCCCCGCCCAGTCCGAGTACAGATACAGATAATGCTGTACTCGCTCATCCCTAGTATCTATTATTGAGGGCAGTGGTCATCTCCCTTTAAAATAAATATGATATATATTAGTCTTGTACATAGAATGATACAGAGGTGGCATTCAAATGCATCAAGGAAATTCTATTTTAATATATAGCCCACATTTTCACCTGAAAGATGGCGATTCCACCGTGGAAAATGGATGAAGCCCCATCACCACAAATTTGGTGACTGCCCTGTGGATTTCCTGCACCTTCTCTTTGGTTAATGCAGCCTTCTTAGCCAAGGTGAAAGGAGTCACTGATGTAACTTGAAAGACTGTTTAAAACGTAAAAAGCGTTAAAAAGATTGTTTAAAACGTAATAATATACACCTAACTCTTCGGGTTACTACTACTAGTAGCCTATCTGCACAACATGTCATAAAAATTCTACCCCTCACACTCGAAAAATATGATTTGCTTCGGATTGAGCAGGCTGTAGCCTCGAACAACAACATTTTTGATTAAATTAAAAATTGCGCCGTTTAATAATGATGTCAAATAAGATCAATATTTTGCCTTCACAAATTATGACTTTTACTTTAAGCAGAGAAATATCTGAGAATAATATCTATAACTTTTACACTGCGCAGAAATATTTAAACACACACAGTATAGCCTCGGCCCGCATAAAGCGGTGTTTAACATATTTTAAAAAACATTTGCACGTTGTCACACCGAAACCGTTGAATAGCAACGGTGTTTGCTAGCTAGCCTACTTCATATGCAATATTTGCAGTTGGCATTAAATTACTAGACTTACCCGAAGAGGAACGGCTGCTGTTATCATCATCTATGTCCACCACCACTCTGGCAGAGGGACTCTCTTCAGTTTGCCCGGCGAGGAGGCCAACGCTAGCTGCTGTTGTTGACGTGCTTGCCTCTGCGTCTCGTAGGTTGTCAAACACGGTGCATTGTTCGGCTTTTAAGTACACTCCATGTTTCGTCAAATGTTTCATTAGATTCGAAGTGTTACCTCCCTTGCATGATAATGATTTCAAGCATTTGTTGCATGTCGCAGAGTCTGCTGCATTATAGGTGAAATGCAACCAAACTTTGGAGCGCTTTGACTTCGGCATCTTTATTCCCTCGCTGTCAGTTCAACAGTGCCGGGTAGCGGCTCTGACGTGGAGTTGAACATCGGCTTGGACTGGAGAAGCCAGACGGAGACACAAACGCGAGCGGAGCCCCCGTTTTCTGGGATCAGAAGCGTGTGGGACTTGGCGGTTGGCATAAACTGGTTTGTGACTGGTCCAGAATGGAAAATCAGGAAGAAGAGGGAGATTGGGAAATGGAAAGTAGCGATTGGACACAAGTTGATAGCAGGAGAAGACAGGGAACGGGGATATACAGGAAAGGAGAGGTAACGTTGAGTCAAGCAAGTAAACGTAGTTTTGAAGGGAACAGTTCAGACGAAGGAAATGAGGTTGTGCGGAAAAGGGTTGTGAGAGAGGATTTTAAAATAATTCTCAAATTTAGAAAGGAAGACGAGAATGTTGGTTTAAGTCCAATAGCGTTGTCTAGGGAATAAAAAAGAAAATAGGAGATGTGGAAATGGCAAAGATTTTGAGAGATGGAAGCTTGCTGATCATAAGTAAAACGGAGGAACAGAAAAATAGAGTCTTGCAAATTGAAAGTGTTTGCAAGAAAACTATTAGTGAGAGAAAGGTGTTGGGTGAGACAAAGGTAACAAGGGGAGTGATAACAGGGATTCCTGTGGACGAAGACTTGGAGAAACTTAAACGTAGCATTAGTGGAGGCGAAGTGAGTAGAATAATGAGACTAATGAGAACAATAAATGATGAAAGGGTAGGTAGTTTATCTGTTCTGTTGGAATTTCAGGAGTCCTTTCTTCCAGAAAGGGTGAGAGTAGGTTGCATGAGCTTTCTAGTTAGGCCGTATATTC
This sequence comes from Cyprinella venusta, assembly GCA_038021265.1. NCBI lineage: Eukaryota > Metazoa > Chordata > Actinopteri > Cypriniformes > Leuciscidae > Cyprinella > Cyprinella venusta. The sequence goes on from CM075863.1 coordinate 10,733,251, forward strand.
CTCCACCTCTACGGTGTTATAAATGTCAGCGGTATGGACACATAGCAGCAGTCTGCAAAGGGAAGCAGAGGCGTCCCAAATGCGGAGGTGAGCATAGAGTGGAAGAATGTCAGGAAAATGTGCAGGATAAATGTTGTAACTGTGGTGGCCAACATAGAGTAACATATGGTGGGTGTGAAGTCAGGAAAAGGGCTGTGGAAATACAGCAGATCAAAACAGTAAACAACATAAGTTATGCAGAAGCAGTGAAGAAAGTACAAGGACAAAGGGGAAGAGTTGATATTGACATTGCTGCCCAGGTATCGAGAATAGATGCAGGTCAAACACAGAAAACAAAGACAGAATTGACAGTTGAGAACATTATTTTGTTTGTGGCATATGTGATAAATTGTACTGATCAGGTTAAACACAAAACAGAGAAAATTAAAATTATAGTCAAGGGAAATGAAAAGTTTCTGGGTATAAAAGAAGTATCTTGGGAGCAAATCAAAACAAAACTTGAAGCGGATGGGAAAGGGGGAGGTACAGGTGGAAAGACAAGCTGATTATTGTACAATGGAATGCAAGAAGCTTAGTAGCAAATGGTCAGGAATTTAAGGGATTTATTAAAGATTTAAAAAATAAACCAGAAATAATATGTGTTAAAGAGACATGGCTAAAATTAGAATTGGAGTTTGCTATTAAAGGATACGATAGCGTTCGTAGAGATAGAGGGGAGGGGAGTGGAGGAGGATGTATAATTTTTATAAAACAAGGAATGCAATATAGAGTTTTGGGGAAAGGAAAAGAGTTGGAATATTTAATAATAGAAGTATGGACCAGAGAAGGAAATATCAAAATTGTTAATTTTTATAATCCATGTAATAAATTGTCATTAGAACTGCTGGATGAAATGATGGTACAGTTAGTAGGGAAGGTAATTTGCTGCGGAGATTTTAATGCTCACAACACATTATGGGATAGCTATAATGATATGAATGGAATGGTGATTGAAGAGATAATGGAGATGAAAAATTTGGTGTGTTTGAATGATGGAAGTGGAACCAGAATTAATATCAGAACGGGTACAGAATCAGCAATAGATCTTACATTAGTGTCAGATTTGTTAGCTGGCATTTGCACATGGGAGGTGGTGAGAGGAACGACAGTAGGAAGTGACCATTATCCTATTAGAATAGTAGTAGGATTGAGTATAGAGGAATTTGATACAGTAGGATTTAAGAAATGGTCTTTCAGTAATGCTGAATGGGATATATTTAGAAATATTAGTGATCAAAAAATGGAAAACATTGTTAGAAATAAAGATGTTGATAATTTAAATGCTTCTTTTTGTAAAGCTGTTTTAGAGGCTGCAGAGAAATCAATAAAGAAGAGGGGAGGTAAGTGTAAAAGTAAGATTGTACCATGGTGGACAAAGGAATGTAAAAGAGTGATACAATTTCGAAATAAAGCTTTTAAAGTGTTAAAAAGGAATCATTGTTTTAAGAATCTTATTGAATATCAAAAGTCGCAAGCAAATGTGAGGAGAGTCATAAAAAATGCAAAGAAAGATTATTGGAGGAAATTTTGTTCATCAGTAGGTAGGGAGACAGAAATTGATAAAGTTTGGGGGATGATAAAGAGAATGAATGGGATAAAAAGAGAATATGGATACCCAGTCTTAAATGATGGAGGAAAAATAGGAGTGAGAGATGAGGAGAAAGCAGAGATGCTGGCTAAAGCATTTGTAACAGTTCATAGTTCAGATAATATTAGTGAAGAGGGGAAAAGAGGGAGGGAAACTACAGTAAGGGAGAATGAGGAATTACAGCAAGAAGAAAATTTAAATGATCTACTATACGAACCATTTACAATGATGGAACTAAAACGTGTTCTCCAGAAAAATAAGATGTAAGCACCAGGAAAAGATCAGATTTGCTACATAATGTTAAATCAGCTCAGTGAAAATTTAAAGGAGGTATTATTAGAACTATATAATAAAGTGTGGGAGGAAGGGAAACTGCCGCAGAGCTGGAAGGAAGCTGTGATAGTGCCAATACGAAAACCAGGAAAAGATTGTACAAATCCGGGGAATTATAGACCAATCGCTTTGACTTCTAACATTTGCAAAATAATGGAGAAAATGATAAATGAAAGGCTAACTTATTATATGGAAAAGAACGGGTATTTAGCCAAATATCAAAGTGGTTTTAGGAAAGGGAGAAATACAATGGATCCAGCAGTATGTTTAGAGTATGAAATTAGAAAAGCACAAGTAAATAAAGAAAGTGTAGTGGCTGTCTTCTTTGACATAGAGAAGGCCTACGATATGATGTGGAGGAAAGGTTTGTTAATTCGAATATGTAAATTAGGGATCAAAAGAAGAATGTTTAGATGGATTAAGGACTTTTTACAAGGAAGATTGATACAAGTTAAAATAGGGGAAAGTTATTCAAGGAAATATATTGTTGAAAACGGAACACCTCAAGGGAGTATAATAAGTCCGTTATTATTCTCCATATTAATAAACGATGTGTACAAGGATATAGAGAATGGGATGGGATTTTCACTTTTTGCAGATGATGGAGCGATTTGGAAGAGGGGAAGAAATCTGAAATTTATCATTAAAAAATTGCAGGAAGCTATTATTAACATAGAAGAGTGGTCATATAAATGGGGGTTTAAGTTTTCAGTTGATAAGACAAAGATAATGTTATTCACAAAGAAAAGAATAGGTACTGAGGTAAAACTAAAGTTATACAATCAAGATTTGGAAAGAGTGAAGTGTTTTAAGTTTTTGGGGATATGGTTTGATGAAGGAATAACATGGGATGTACATATCCAGAAAGTAATTGAAAAATGTAAGAAGGTATTAAATGTTATGAGGTGCTTGGTGGGAAGTGATTGGGGAGCTGACAGAACAGCATTGAAGGCAATTTATTGTGGATTAATTAGATCAGTATTAGATTATGGGTGTGTGGTGTATGGATCGGCACGAAATACAGCTCTTAAAAAATTAGATACCATTCAGTTTCAGGCGTTGAGACTATGTACAGGGGCTTTTAAAACAACTCCAACGGCAGCTCTACAGGTGGAAATGGGAGAAATGCCATTTGAATTGAGACGAATGCAGCTATCTTTGAATTATTGGGTTAATATAAATGGCCATAATGAAGATCATCCAGCACAAATCACTTTAAAATCTTGTTGGGAAAAAGAGAAGAGGGAGACAAAAAGCTTTGGGTGGACAGCTATACAAAAAGCAACAGAGTTCAAATTAACGGAGTTAAAAATCAGTCCAACAGTACCATTACCAATAGTACCACCTTGGATATTGCCAGAAGTAAAAGTAGATTTGGCTTTATTAGAAATGAGGAACAAAGACATGGGGTTCATTTTTAACTCGTATAACGTACAGGAGTATATTGATAATTATAATAGTTATATTCAGATTTACACAGATGCGTCAAAGACTTAGATAATAGGGTAGGAGTAGCGTTTTTCGTTCCAGAGTTTAATATTTTAGCAGCAAAAAGAATAAGTGATAATGTGTCAGTATACACAGGAGAAATGATAGCAATTCTGTTAGCAGTACAGTGGATAGAGGAAGTTAGACCGTTAAGAACTATTATTTGTTCAGATTCTGCATCATCTTTAGTCAGTTTACAGAACAATCATTCAGATAGTAGAACCGATATATTAATAGAGATTCATCAAGCATTATATAGAATTCAAATGATGGGTAATACAGTTATATTTGTGTGGGTTCCAGCACATATTGGAGTTAAAGGAAACGAAAAGGCAGATAATGCTGCAAAGGCGGCCACAAGAAGAGAAAACATCGAAGTAGAAGTTAACATGAGTAAGATGGACATGAAGAGCATTATTAAACAGTGTTTGAAGAAAAGGTGGCAAAAGCAGTGGGAAGAAGAGAGAAAAGGACGGTGGTTTTATAAAATTCAGAGGAAAGTGGGGGAAATGAGATGTACGGGAAGGAAAAGGAGAAATGAGACAATTATATCTAGACTCAGATTTGGGCATACAGGATTAAACAGTACTTTATTTAGAATAGGTAAGCATAACACCAGCAGATGTGATTACTGTGAACAACAAGAGACAATAGAACATGTCATGATACACTGTAAAAAATATGAGGAAAAAAGGAGGGAAATGATCCAAAATTTGAAAAAGGAAAAAGTAAGGTTTGATTTAGTAGAACTTTTTAGGAAAAATTCTAAAGATAAGTGTTATGGAATTGTTTTGCAGTATTTTAGAATGATTAAGTTAATTGAGAGGATTTTATTTTATTTTTTTATTTTTTTTTTATTTTATTTTTTTTATTATTATAAGTAGCCTGAAAGCCATTCAGTTCCACACTCCATACCAGTTGGTGGCAGTAATGCACCATTTCATTGTGTGCCAACCGCCAAAAAATCTAAAAGAAGAAGAAGGCTCTGACGTGACGCAAGTGCCGGCCCGGCCGGGACACCAGGGGGCGGTAAAAAAAATTCAAGCTCCGAAATCAGGTACCGATTGTTTTGTTTTTATTCGGTCTCGTTACTACCGTTTACGTCGGAACCGGTTCCCTATTGGCACCGAGTTTCGGTACCCAACTCTAGCCTGGATACATTCTTCTTTTAACTTTTGAGATGGGGGTTATTCCCCGTCCCTCCAATTTGCATAAAATTTCCTCGTCAGCAGTTTAAACTGGCAAATGCATGAAGGAGACAACATACTCTCTACTTTGTAGTCTTTTAACCTCATAGTCAATGCCCTTGATTTTCAATCCATCTATTAAAAGCTCTGTGTCATCCTCATGTTCCAATGTTACCTCGTATTCTTTAACTCTTTTGGGACTGACTGCAAAAATCCTTCCTTCTCCAATCTGCTCTGTCACCGCTTTAATTATGTCCACCACCTTTGTGTCTTTCACATGTCCTACATCCACCGTTACAGTTGCTTCTTTTAAGTACACTCTCTTTCCATCTTCTTTCCTTACATCTCGATTGATTCCACTGCCATCTCGCCAGTTTTCTCCAGTCCAGTGTCGTTTGCCTTGTGTGTTCCTCGAGCCAGTCCAGTGTTGTTTGCCGTGCGTGTTCCTCTATCCAGTCCAGTGTTGTTTGCCTTGTGTGTTCCTCGAGCCAGTCCAGTGTCGTTTGCCGTGCGTGTTCCTCTTTCCAGTCCAGTGTTGTTTGCCAATAATCCATCCATTTTTGAGAAAAAACCACCTTCCAGCCTGCAAAAAGCTGCTGTTAGGTGGTTAAAGTAAACTAAAAACAACAAAAAAAACGAACTTAACGTAACAAAAACTCACAAAACAAATAGACAAAAACAAAATGGGGGAGAGCATTCCTCTCCCAACTACTGCCACACAACTTCCTGGATCGTACCACTAGGGCGTTCTCAAGGTGGTATGGCCGTAAGCGAAATCTGCTGCCAAAATTTGGCAATTTGAAAGGTTAGAACATTAGGGTAGTTAAATATACAAAGCTTACAGCACCTGGTATACCCAGGCGGTCTCCCATCCAAGTACTAACCAGGCCCGACCTTGCTTAGCTTCCGAGATCAGACGAGTTTGGGCGTTCCCAAGGTGGTATGGCCTTAAGTGAAATCTGCTGCACCCTCCACAGTGTATTTTGCCTTGTCTTGCTCCTTCATATTTCTTCTCTTCCATTTTTCAATTTTCCCTCTAATTCTTTTATTTTTTTGTATATCTTTTCCATTCTCATTTAATTCTTTTTTTTCTCTTATTTCTCTCTCCACATTGCTTTTACTCTTTTGAATAAGCTTGCAGTACTTCATGTTAAATTTAACTAAATATTTTGTATTCTCCCACCATATTCTTTTATCCTAAATTTACATTATTATCTCTTTAACATTTAAAACATAATCTTCATTCTTTAAAATCTATGATTAAAACCAGTGGCGGATTTAGCAACTTGGGGGCCCAAGGCGAAGGTATGTATTTATGTGTGTGTGTGTAAGAGAGAGAGAGAGAGCGAGGGGGGAGAGACAGAGAGAGAGAGAGAGTGTGTGTGTGTGTAAGAGAGAGAGAGAGAGAGAGAGAGAGAGAGACCGAGAGAGCGCGTGTGTGTGTCTGTGGATGTCGTCGTCGTTGTACCTGTCTGTCTGTATCAGTAGTAACGTTAGCCATAAAAAAGTTTGTCAACTTTGGCAGCGTTGCCAAATACTTATCGGCATCTTTTCTTTTAATTGATCTGCTTTGGTAGCTTCTTTTCATTTTCGCGTTTCGTCTCTCTCTGTTTGTGTAACTTTACCTCACAGTCCTCCTGTCACTCACTGCGTCTCAGTGTGTTTATCTTCCGCGTCGAGCACCGTTAAGGACTAGTCCATTTCATTGTGAAAATAGGGGGGTGTATGTGTAGGGACAGATAACCATGAACTGGATATTTTAACCACTACTTAAATGTTTCAATGCATTTCTTAAGAATATTAATAAAAATATACCATGCCTTTGAAGCGTTCATGATGATAAAGGGCTCTTTTTTTTGAGGTTGATTGGGGGCTCCCCTATACGACCGCTTGGTAGGGGGCCCCAAGCAACCACCTACCTATGCCTCTATGTGAAGACCGCCACTGATTAAAACCCATACTCCTGGCACTCTTTACATAGAACTCCAGTCTAGTTGCATTAAAAGTTGACTTATGATCGCTTAGACTTGTTTCTTCATATTTAATACTACTGATAAAATCCTCAACGTACATAATATAAAATCAATTCTTATTTTGCACATAAAATTACCCACTAATTGCCTTCTTGAATATTCTCTCATTTTTTCATTTCTTTCTCTCCATACATCGATCATATTATTTTCTTCCATTAATAGCTTCAACTCTTTTCTTCCTTTGTCACTTTTAAAAAACATTCCCACACACATTTCTAATTTACTAAAAACAGTATTAAAATCACCCATCATTATGTGGCAAAGTGTGTTTGGGCAGCTCTACTATACAGGGTTCCAGACTGCGACCATTTTTTGAGAATGTGCGAGTTAAAATTGTATGTGGTCGCAAATGTGCGAGTGGACCCTCGCGCAATAGAACGCCGTTGTATCAGCTGCTGCAGTCCGTAACTTATTGTAGCATCTCACACGAGGCCCGAGTTAAGTTAACTTGTTTATTCGCCACAGCACAACGTGCAGGCATTCAGAAACACAGCTTCAGAACAGAGCAACAAACACAACAGACAAACTTCCTCAACCCGCCCCCCTCTCCCCAGACCGCCAACCAACAGCGCGCCCAGGGTTCCACATGGCTGATTGACAGCCACACAGCCATTGACAGTCGCTACATTATGTTCAAAATGAACGAGTACTCTACATCATGAATCCATTTTCCAAACCGTGCTTTTGATTTATCCTGAATCACTACGGTACGCCTATAATAAGTGTCTATATCCGGACTATTTAATCCCAGGATCGACTCGCATGCGGAGTTGCCCAGTGCCTACGTGACTCGCCATAGACATTAATAGAGAGAAGTAGCTCCGGCTACAGTGTTCTTCCGCAAGACACGTGCAGTTTATTTATTGACAAGCATAGACGGCACGCGCAGTGCACACTGATGGTGCAACGCGCTAATTACGAATTCGCAAATTAAGGCATATACAAATGAAAATGTCTCACGAAACAGCGTGCCCCTTCCTATGTCTTTTCAGCAGTTAGATGAGAGTAATCGCTCGACTGAGGAAAAGCAAGTTATTATAAAATGCAGAAGGTAAGGAGTGTGAGATTTTTGATATTTTTTTTACAATTATAAACTTTGATAATGAAAAATCTGTATCTTATTTTAATACTCTAATATTTTAAAAGAATTCTTTTAAAACACTGTTTCCTTCATGCACCTGTCCGTCCACCTGATTTTCCCTACCTCCATCCAACATTTGCATTTACTTAAAGTTTCTCTGCAATCTGAGCACCTGACAGCATTGCAGTCTCTTGCAAAATGTCCCCTCTCCTCGTATTTATAGCACTTAAACTCAGGGCAATCTTTCAGTAGGTGATCTGGGCTCGTGCACAGCCGACAGGTTTTAATCTGGTGACTGTGCACCACCCTGAAGTACTGTGGCCCTTCCGCAGTTTCCAGCCTTGTGCTATATGGCAGCGATGCCACCTCTTTGGGGAACCTCACCTTTAGGAACCTTGTTCCGTCCTCTAAGTCAGTGGCTGGATACATTCTTCTTTTCATTTTTGAGATGGGAGTAACTCTCCATCCTTCCAATTTTTCTAAAATTTCATCATCATCAAGATAGACGGGCAGGTGCATGAAGGAAACAACATAGTCTCTGTTTTGCAAATTTTTCACCTCACATTTCACTCCTTTTATTTCCAGTCCATCAGTAAGTTTGTCACACATTTCTTCTTTTTCCCAGGGTGTCCGCGGATCCTTAAAAAGTCTTAAAAAGTCTTAAATTTCATAATGTAAAAATAAAGCCTTAATTAGCATTAAAATGTCTTAAATCCGCGTTTCAAAGGTCTTAAATTTAATCAAACCGACACCATAAATATGATTTTATTTCCCTTTTAAAATCAAGTTACATTACATCTAAAAAATATTTTCTCACAGAAAAAAAACAGGCGGAACCAACTAATTACAAGTTCAAGGGGGAGGGGGAGGTTAACTAACGTTAGGTGCGTCGAGTTGACTGGATATTAGCAAATGGTGGAAATTTCTCGCTTTAACCATTAACCATGGGGAAGTGTAAATTTAATGAAAATTGGTTGCATAACCCTAAATTTGCGCCATGGTTAAGACCAGTTTGTGGCAATGCGTACGAAGTCCGGTGTATACTGTGCATGAAAGTGCTAAAACTCGGAACAATGGGGATCAGAGCATTGGAGACCCACATGCAGTGCGAAAAACACAAAGTGGCTGCGGAAACCTGTCGGAAAACACCAGGTATTTCTCAGTTCTGTTCCGTTGCGCCCACCTCAGTACCACAGAGTGCTGCTCCATGCCGTACACCGGAATCTGCATCAGCCTCAAGCACCGCGGTTTCTACACCAATAGACATCTGCACAACATTTGGCTCCACCGCAACTTTCAAAGCTGAGGTACTCTGGTGTCTGCATACGGTAACAAAACACCAGTCGTATAACGCTAACGAGGCTGTTGGGGACATTTTTCGAACCATGTTTCCAGACTCGGAAATCGCTCGTACGTTTGCGTGCGGTAAAGACAAAACTGGTTATATTGCCAGATTTGGACTGGCTCCTTACATCACCAAGCTCCTCGTTGCAGACGTTAACAAGGAAACGTTTGTTTTAATGTTTGACGAGAGCCTTAATGAAACGTCTAAAAATAAGCAATTGGACTTGCATGTCCGATATTGGGAACAAGATCACGTCCAGTCAAGATACCTAGGTTCGCAGTTCATGGGACATGGGGCAGCTCAGGATTTGCTACACCATTTCAAAGTAAGTACCCACACTAATCATTTTTATGCATTCAAGCTAGGAATTATTCTTTTCTGATAGAGAGAGCGAGAGAGAGAGAGTGGGTGGTCAATATATAGATATTAATATTTGAAATGTGTTTGAAAGAAGTTTCTAATGCTCATCAAGGCTGCATTTATTTGATAAAAAATACAGAAACAAATAATTATTTAATTTATTTCTGTGATCAAAGCTTGATTTTCAGTCTTCAGTGTCACATTATTCTTCAGAAATCAGTATAATATGATGATTTATTGTTAATGTTGGAAACAGTTATGCTGCAATATTTTTAATAACCTGTGATACTTTCAGAAATCTTTGATTAATAAAAAAAATAATAAAAAGGAACAGTGTTTATTTATAATATAAATCTTTTGTAACAGTATTCATCATTTAAAAGTTTGGGGTCCGTATTTTTCCTTTTTTTTGGAAGAGAAATTAATACAGTATTCAGCAAGGAAGTGTTTATTGTGTTAATTTGATTAAACAATTTATATTGTTAGAAAAAAATTCTATTTTGAAAAAAATGCTGTTCTTTTTAACATTTTATTTATTTTGGAAAAAAAAATGCTGTTCTTATTATTTATCAATCATGAAAAAATTATCACAGGTTCCCAAAAATATTAAGAAGGACAAATGTTTCCAACATTATTAATAACAAAGTATCAAATCATCAAATTAGAATCATGTGACAAAAAGATCATGTGACACTGAAGACTAGAGTAAGGATGCTGTAAATTCAGATTTGCCATCACAGAAATTTTATTTTGAAGTATATTAAAATAGAAAACGTTAAAATAATAATAATAAAAATATTGGCGTACCAATATGCCAAACTTTGATCTCATTTATTTTTTTTAACTTTTGTTTGTAGGAATGTGCACTGCAGCTAGACTTGCAAAAGCTTCTATCTGTTTCTATGGACGGGCCGAATGTCAATTGGAAGTTTTTAGAATTTCTGCAACAAGAGCATCGTGAGCAGTTTGGTGGCACACAGCTAATTGTGCTTGGGAGCTGTAGCCTCCACACCCTACATAACGCCTGCAAACATGGCTTCTCCATGTGGAAGCTGGAGAAGGTTCTGAGGGCCTTGCACATACTCTTCCACAATACACCAGCTAGGAGGGAGGATTTGACTGCTCTAACCAAATACCAAAAATTTCCACTTCCATTCTGTGGACACAGATGGCAAATCTACCAGTTGTGGAGAGAGCTTTGGAATTCTGGCCATCAGTGACCATGTACATGGTTGCAGTCAGGAAAAAGAAGCTACCAAATCCGGGAACAGCATCGTATGACACTCTTGAAGCTGCTGAAAAAGACCCCCTTATCCTGGCAAAGCTACATTTCTACATGGCTATCATAAGGACCTTCAGTCCTTTTCTTACCTTCTATCAAACAGATGTACCAGTGATTCCGTTCCTCGCCAAAGACTTGGCTGAGCTGATGAAGGTAATTCTATTACTGCTCTCTACTCTGATAATGCTAATAATTAATCTGATAATTCTATGGCAATCTTATGGAAGTTTGCATAGCTTAAGGGACAAAGGGATTAAGCAAACAAAAAGAACAACACATTACAAAAAGAACAATGTTACAATAGTATACTAATAGTATTTTATGTTGAATGTCAATGAATTAAATTGAAATAAATTACATTCAATATTTGTGTGTCTTTTGGCAGAGTATCCTGAGGCGTTTTGTTAAGAGAGAGGTACTGAAGGATATCAGTTCACCACAGCTGGTTGGGCTGAATGTCAATGACAAACAAAGCTGGGTCAATCTAAAAGAAGTAAACCTAGGATTGGGTGCAGAATCACTCCTTAAGGTATTCTTTCACCTAAAATTGTAATTTTGATGGATTCAGCTGAAAGCTTGATTTTATAATAGGTAATAATAGGCTGAAAGCTTGATTTATAATAGGTAATAATAGGCTGAAAGCTTGATTTATAATAGGTAATGATAGGTTATAATAGGTTGTTGACATCCACCCATCAGGAACTACAGAAACAGAAGAAGATAGGTGAACTCACATCCCTGGAATTTAGAAAAGACTGTGTCAAGGTGATGTGTAACATCATCCAAAAAGTACAGGAAAAAAGCCCATTGAAGTATCCTGTAGTGAGGCAGGTGGCCTGTTTGGACCCCAGCAGGATGATGTCTGACCCTGATTGGTGCAAGAGCAGTATGACAAAACTGGTGGAGAGGTTTTTGCAAGCCCAACAGTTGTCAGGAGGTGTCTCTGCTGGTAGGAAAGAATAGTTCAGTTCTATCAAAATGTATTAAATCAAGTTATGAAATATGCTTTTAAATGTAAAAAACTGGCTTGTGGAAATATATAAAAATTAATATGCATACTTTTTTTTTTTTATAATTAAATTCATATTATTTTGTTGTTTTCTGCAGGTGATGTTATAATCCAGCAGTTCAATGAGTTTTTATCTAGTGAAAATGAGAGCTTATCCTCATACCAACCAACAGAAACCAGGCTTGATGTTTTTCTGCATGGAGTTCTTGGGCAGCGCTGTAAGTTATGGGGCTTTTGCAAGAAACTGCTTCTCCTGTCCCATGGGCAGGCAACAGTGGAGAGAGGATTCTCTATAAACAAAGAAGTGGAGACCTGCAATATGCAGGAGGAAACAATGGTCAGTCATCGACTAATATGCGACTATGTCAGCATCTGTGGAGGGTTCCTCAATGTCCCTATCTCAAAGGAGTTACTGGCCTCTGCTGCATCTGCTAGATCAAGATACAGAATGCACCTTGATCAGCAGAAAAAAATGAAGATCACTGATGTCCAGGCACAGAAGCGCAAAGCTTTGGAAGACAACATCGAGGACTTGAAAAAAAAGAAGAGAATTCTGGTCCAGGTTTCTACGAGCCTGCAGAAGGATGCTGACCAGCTTGCAGAAGAAGCTGAGGGAAAAGCTGACACATTGATGGCACAGCTCATTACTAAGTCCAACACACTGAGGAAGCGATATAAAGAAAAAACAAATGAATTACAGCAAATTGAGATAGAGTTGGATACAAAAAGCAAAGAACTGAGATCTATGCAGTAAAAACCCAATGTTCAGGTTCATGGCATGCAGTGTGTACATGCATCATGTTACTGCTTTGCAGTTTGTTTAAAATCTTTGTAGGCTGTCAATGTTCTGCCTATAATGAGAAGTCAGTCTTTGCACAGTTTTGCAATTTAATATTCTTTCTTGCTTTCAGTATGTCAATAAACAATTTGTGTTAAGGATGGAAATTGGTGGTATTGTTTGCTGTTTGTAAATTTGTTGAAATGAAATTGGTCTTAAATTTCATTCTGCATGGTATTAAAAAGGTCTTAAAAAGTCTTAAATCTAACTCTCAGAAACCTGCAGATACCCTGTTTTCCATTGTCAGTTCATATTCCTTTCCTTGTCTTGGTCTTAGCAGCAAAATTCCACCATGTCCACCTAATTCTGTTACAGCTTTGATGAAATCCTCCCCTCTTACCTCAATCACGGTTTCCACATTAACAATCACTGTAGCTTCTTTTAAATATTTCCTTTTGCCGTTTTTGTTCCTCACATCTCGGGTGCTTCCACCTCTAATTCGTGGTCGATTATCACGTCCATTTTCGTTTCCTGTGCGTGTTCCTCCTGCCAGTCCAGTGTCGATTGCCGTGCATCTTCCTCCTGCCAGTCCATTGTCAATTACCGTGTGTTTTCCTCCAACCAGTCCAGTGTCGTTTGCAGTTAATCCGTCCATGCTTGCAAAAAACAAAAACCACCGTCCAGCCAGCCAAAGCTGCTGTTAGGTGTTTGGAAAAAAAAAGCAAAAAAAAAGCAAACTTAAAGTAACTAAAACTCACAAAACAAACAAATAGACAAAAACAAAATGGGGGAGAGCCTTCCTCTCCCAACTACTGCCACACAACTTCCTGGATCGTACCACTAGGGCGTTCTCAAGGTGGTATGGGCGTAAGCGAAATCTGCCAAAATTGGGCTATTTGAAAGGTTAGAACATTAGGGTAGTAAACTATATAAAGCTTACAGCACCTGGTATTCCCAGGCGGTCTCCCATCCAAGTACTAACCAGGCCCGACCTTGCTTAGCTTCCGAGATCAGACGAGTTCGGGCGTTCTTTTTTTTTTTTTTTTTTTTCATTTTGCAATACATTACATTCAGCACAAAATTATTACATTTAAAGAGCTGTTACAAAATAAAATACAATAAGAATTAAATGTCCAGTTCACTTCCAGGTACTTTCCATGCTAGTTCTTTCAAAACTTTAGAAATCCTTGGAGTAAAAACAACAAAAAAGCTTTGCAACTTGTTTTCATTCTTAAAATACCAATACAGTCCATCAATATATCTTTCTGTTTTCCTTTTCAGAACATTCCAAACATCAAGCACCACTTTTCCCTCTTTTGCCACATTTCTTCTTTCCCATACTGCATTTTTTATCAACATTACAAACAGGTTTACAAACTTTTTACTTTGACATTTTTTCTCCCATCCAAACATTACTATCTTCTTCCATTCTACTACCTCTTCATCCCAGTCCTCAGTTAATTCTTTTATCACCTCTTTGCATTTTCTGTAAAAACCCTCCAGCTCCCTGCAGTACAGAAACAAATGTAAAATTCCTCCATCTTTTTCTTGGCATACCTTACATGTTGCATTCTGTTCCATTCCAATCTTAGTTAAAATACATTCGGTAAAAATGACTTTGTGCCTTATAAAATACTCTAAACATTCCAATTTGGTTTCTACAAACTTTCCCCTCATATTTCTCCATATACTTTCTTTTTTCAGGTCCTTAATTTTCTGTACCCAAAATGTGTTACCAACTGGCTCCTTAAAAACACTATCTCTAAAATAACAATAAAATTTCACATTACATTCCTTAAAATTACACAGTTTCCCTTTAAGTCTGACATTAATGTCTTTCTCTTTCATACATTCCTCCATGTTCTCTATTCTTTTAATCCATTCATCTGGTATAGCGTATTTGATAATTTCGTATTTATTCTCTATTTCTCGTTTGTTGCATTCCTCCATTGCATCCATTATAAACTGTGTTGGTAAAAACCCTTCTTTAAATTCATACAAAACATCTCTCACCCTTGTTATTCCCACCTCCATCCATTTTTTTTAAAAAAGATCTCTTTCCCATCTCTTAAACTCATTGCAAATAAAATCAACACGTACTAATCAAGCTGTACTTCTAAACAGTTGCAATAGTCAGGCTCCTTAGCCACTTAATGGCAAATACATAGTAGAAAAAAAAAGTATACAAATGCACTATAACATTCAATAGTGCTTCGTCATTCATACCCTTCGTTGATAAAGTTTGAAGAGTGTAAATCCAGAATAACTCACGTCTCTGTAGGAGTAATTCTATGTCGCCCCCTCTAGGTGGCAAAGTCACTTTCTCAATCCCACAAAACCGTAATGAAGTAACATCATGATTCAAAGTTACAAAGTGTGCCGCAACTGGATAATTCATATCTTTTCTTCTGATCGAAGTCTTATGCTCACTAATTATTTGTTTCAATTGTCGTGACGTTTTCCCTACATAGCCAATACCACACGGAAAACGAATCAAATAAACCACATGAGTGGAAACATAAGTAATCACAGATTTAATCCTATATTTTTTGCTAGTTCAAGGGTGACAAAAAAAATGTTTTAAAAGTATTATTACACTGGCCGCAATTAATTCCCACAACGATAGTTGCCCTTCTGTATAGGACTAAGACTCTGAGATGTAGGAGGACTAGTACTCTGAAACGAGCATGTACCAAGCTGTCTTTTAAATTCCTAGCGCGTTTGTATACAATCAAAGGAGGGTGTTTAAAAATATCCCTCAACTCCGGATCAGAAGACAGCAAATGCCTGTGTTTTTTGAAAATTGATTTTATCATATAAGACTTAGATAAATCTGTTGTAATACAGGAAAAAGAGTATTTTTTTTTATTAAGAAATTTCAATCAATAAATACAATAAAAATACAGATTTTCCAATCATCATGTAGTTAAACATCTCTACATTACATATCTTCCATTTACATAAATAATTTAGAAAACGTCTTCATCTCCCGGCAGCTTCCACATTAGATCTTTTAAAACACAAACAACTTTTGGTGTAAAAACATCATAAAAAGAATGCAACATATTTTCACCTTAAAATACAAATACAATCTTTCAATATACAATTCTGTTTTCCTTTTAAAGACAGTCCACACATCCAACACAATTTTTTCCCTTTTAGCCACAGTTCTTCTCTCCTATATTGCACTTTTCATTAACATTACACACAGATTTATAAAACTTTTGATTTGACACTTCTTTTCCCAACCAAACATTACAACTCTATTCCATTCTATTCCATTTTCATCCCACTCCTCCGTCAACTCCTTAATTATACATTTACATTTCTTTAAAAAATCCTCCAATTCTTTACATTATAAAAACATGTGTAAGATCCACTCTTCCTTTTCCTGGCACACTTTACAAAGATTGTTTTGTTCAATTCCTATTTTGTTTAAAACTGCCTCAGTAAAAACCACTTTATGTCTTATAAAATATTCCAAACATCCCAATTTTGTTTCCACACATCCCCCCCCCCCCCCATGTTTCTCCATGTACTTTCTTCTTTTAAATCTTTGAATTTCTGCACCCAGTATCCATTTACAATCGGCTCCTTAAAAACAAAATCTCTAAAAACACCATAAAACATCTTCACCGTACATCGTTTAAAACCATACAATTTTCCTCCCAACTTCACATACACTTCTTTTTCATTTGTCCCCTCTTCCATGCTTTCAATTCTATTTGTCCAGTCTTTTGGTTTTGCCTTTTTTAATTATTTCATATTTGTTTATTATTTCTTGTCTGCTAAAATCCTCCTTTGCCTCCTCCATTACATCAACAATATACTGTACTGGTAAAAATCCTTCTTTAAACTCATATAAAACATCTCTCACTCTTGTAATTCCCACCTCCCACCATTTCTTAAAAAAGATCTCCTTCCCTTGATTTAAAATGCCATTGTTTAAGAATAAAGGCTGATTTAAAATGTTCTCTCTACCTCATGGATTAAAATGTACATTACTTAAAAATTTACCCCAAGCACTCATCAGTTCTTTTTAAAAATCTGGCAACCCCTCTGTTATCCATTACTTTGCTCTTATCCACAGTATATTATCCCCAAGACTAAAATTTCCACATTTACTTAAAAAATATTCCATAGTCTTTTTCCATGCTGTTTTCTTTTCTTCGTCTAAGTACTATTGTATTATTTTAATTCTTAAACTATTCTTTCTTTGTTCAAAATCCATTAAGCCCAAACCTCCCTTCTCAACTGCTCCTATCAATGTGTTGTATGCAATTCTTGCTGGCTTCCCTTCCCATAAAAAATCTAAAAAACATTTTTTCAGCCT